>OX438919.1:23672805-26072805 GCA_949316025.1 Lapara coniferarum
CCAGGGAGTCAGCCCAAACGGGGCTGCCATAAAGGGCTATGGACCGCACGACTCCGTGATACAGCCTCCGGCAAGGGAAGCCAGGACCTTCCAGGTTGGGCAGCAGGCGGGAAAGAGCGCCCGCTGCCCGGGACAATTTCGTCCTCAACTCCTTAAAGTGGGTGCGGAATCGCCATCGGCTATCTAGGACTAAACCTAGATACCTCATGCTAGAGCCGATGGGGATCCGCACCCCCCCAACGACGATGCCGGCACCGGCCGGTGGCCCTCTCCGAGGTCCGTGAAAACACACGGCCTCGGTTTTCTCGAGGGCCACCTTTAACCCTAAACGTTGGATTCTGCCAACCACTTGGCCGGTGCCCGCCGCCGCCAGAGTTGCGGCGTCCCGGAAGGTCCCAGCAGTCGCTGTGACTAGCGTATCGTCGGCGTAACAAGTCACGCCGACGCCCCGGAGATTGGAACCACGGAGCACCCAGTCGTACCCGATGTTCCACAGGAGAGGGCCCAAAACCGAGCCCTGTGGAACACCGCACGACATCGCTCTTCGGTGCCACCCATCGGCGCCCGGATACACCACGTGCCTGTCAGACAGGTACGCGTGCACCAGACGCCGGAGATAGGGCGGCACCATGTGGTACCGCAGTGCCTCGTGGATGCAGGGCCAGGGCAGCGAGTTGAATGCGTTGGAAATGTCCAACGACACCGCTATCACTACACTGCCTCTGGCCACTGCATCCTCCGCCTGTGCCTTCACCCGCAGAATCGCGTGGACAGTGGAACGTCCCCTCCTAAATCCAAACTGCTCGTCGGCCAGATTTGGTCCGACCCTATCAAGGTGCTCGACGAGGCGGGTATGAATGATGCGCTCGAAGAGCTTTGCCACCTCGTCGAGCAACACGATGGGCCGGTAGGCCGACGGCGACTCTGCGGGTCGTCCTCCCTTCTTCAGCAGGACGAGCTTCCCGGTTTTCCAACGCACCGGGAAGACGCCCTGCTCCAGGCAGGCGGTGAATAAGCTGCGGAGCCTCGGGCCCAGGTACTCAACGGCTAGCACCCAGGCTTTCCCGGGGATGCCATCGAGCCCTGGGGCCGTGTTTTTGCTCCGCAGCCGAAGCACTGCCGCCCGCATTTCAGCGGGCGAAACCTCCGGGATATCCCTTGCCGGATTCTCACTCGACGATGACGCCACATCCGGTGGCGCCATCGGTGGAGGAGTGAACTCCTCGGTGGCCGGGAACAAGGCCGCGACGACGTTGGCCAGTAATTCTGGCCGGAGACTCTGCGACAGCGGGGGCGCCGCTGGGCGAAGCTTCTTCATCACCAGACGGTAAGGGCGCCCCCACGGGTCCCTGTCGAGAGTCCCCACGAACGCCTTACGTGCCGCGACCTTGGCCCCATGAATGGCCACCCGCAGCGCTCTCTTTGCCTCTTTGTAGAGGCCATAGAGCTGCCGCTCCTGGTCTGCGTGATTCTCATCTCTTAGCCGGCGACGACGATGCCTGGCGTATCGGCGGCGCGCAGCCACGCACGACGCGCGCAACTGCGCTAGCTCCGCCGACCACCAGTACACCTGTCGCACCGGCGAACGGCGGAGAGCTCGGGGCATGCCGGCGTCGCAGACATCCGACATTGCCACCCCGAACCACTCCGCCTCCTGCTCAACCCGTACCGGCGCGTCCGGCACGGGGAGCCACGACATGACCAGAGCGGCCAGCACTAGGGCCTCCCCATCGAGGCGACGAAGCGCCCACCGCGGGCCGTCCTGATTTGGGGCACTCGGTACACCACCGGACTGGACACTCGGGGACGCGGAGACGCCGAACCTGATGTAACGATGGTCCGACAACGTCTCCACGCCCACGAGGACTCTCCAGTCCCGGACACGGCGTGCGACGGCGGCACTCGCCAACGACAGGTCTATAATAGACCCGCCGTTGTGCCGCACGCACGTGTCCACCGACCCCCTGTTCAGGACGACCAGGCCGACAGAGATCGCCCATTCCTCCAGGACCCGACCACGACCGTTCGTCGCCGGCGAACCCCAAGCCACGGACTTGGCGTTGAAGTCGCCGGCGACGACCGCCGGGTGAGGTTGGCCTTGTTCCACCAAGGCCCCCAGCCGAACGAGGAAAGACTCGAATTCGGCGAGGGGTCTGTTGGGAGAAAAGTACACTCCTACTATCCAAATGTCTCCCAACAGAACCGCCACGCATCCCCTGTCCTTCGCTACTTTTTCGAAGGGTGGGGAGCCAGCGGCGCCCCGGCTGATGATGGCCACCAAGCCGTCAAGGTCCCCCGCCCAGTTATCCCGGGGGGGGACAAATTACGGCTCAGCGACCACGGCCACTTGCACCGACCACTGCGCCAGGCTTTGGGACAACAGGTCCTGGGCACTGGCACAGTGGTTGATGTTCGCCTGGAGGAAATTTAAATCCATTATTGGGCGATCTCTACCACGTCCATCGCGGCCCCTTGCGGTGGGCTCGCTGCCTGCGGCTGGGTCGAAGCCCCAGCGGCAGCAACACTTCGTCTTCCGTCGCGACGCCTATCGCGACGGGAGGGGGCGGGACACGCCTTCCCGCCCACCGGATGTTTGGCGGGCCTCCCTGCGGCCGCGCAGACAGCGCAGTTCGGCGCGGCCTCGCATTCACGGGCTTTGTGGCCCGGTTTACCGCAGCGATAGCACAAATCGCTGCGGTCCGGTCCTCCGACGCAGGTACTCTGCGTGTGACCGTGCTCCAAACAACGGTAACAGCGCATCGGGCGCGCCCCGAGCACGGTCACCCGGGCCACAGTCCACCCCACCTTCAGGCGGCCCGCCTTTATTTTTTGTGCCGCCCTGGTCGGCACCTTGGCCCAGACGGAGCCCAGGCCGGAGCGATCGGGCCGGATTTGGCCCATCTTTACGGCGTCCGCAGCACACTCGCCAGCAAGGCAAAGGGCCGCCGCGACCGTCTCGGACGTGGCTGCGGGATCTAGCTCCGACAGCCGCAGCTCCGTGCATTTGGTGGGCCGGGAGATTTGAACATCGTCCGACCCGCCAAAGCATTCCCTCAGCCTTGCGGCGAGGGAGTCCGCCTTTCGCTCCGACTCAGCCCCGGGCACCTCGTACAACATGGCACCCGTGGCTGCCACCTTGGGCCTCAACCTGTCTATGTCGAGGCCGGCGAGGTCTACTCGGTGCTGGGCATCCGTCAGCACTTTGGCGTAAGTGAGCCCTTTGGCCACCGCCGCTGGCGTCAGCGACAGCACTATGGCTGCCGAGCGTGGCTGACGCAGCTTGGGCTCCTTACGCCTCTGCCTCCTCTGCTGGGGGTTCCCTGCAGGCGCCGCGGCGGGGGTGTGCTTCCCCCGCTTCTTTTTACCCACCACCACGGTCCATTCAGCGTCCATGGACGCTGGGGCCGGTGGCAGTGGGCGGGGCTCCCTCGGAGCGGACTTCGCGACGGGGGGAGCAGGAGGACCACCTTTCCCCCTCCCCTTCTTGGGCACCCCAGACGGCCCAGCGACCGCCACGGCAGCAGAGGTGGAGGGCCCGGCCACGATGGCAGGAGCCTTGAGAGGAGCAGGCTGCACTGCTCCTTTCCCCTTCCCCCTCCCCTTCCCCTTAGAGGAAGGCTGGGGAGCTCCTCCAACGAAACCACCCTGGACGGGGAGTGGTATGTCCCCGGGGGTGGACCGTCTCTCGTGGGCCAGCGGAGGCCTCTGGGCCGGCCCTAGGAGCACCGACTCCATTCTGGCCTGCCACTTGGCCTCCACTGCTGCCAGCTCCTCCAGACGGCGAAGGAGAGAAGCGTTTTCACGCTTCAACTCCTTCACCGCCTCCTCCAACTTGGCGCACTTGTCGCGCCACTTTTTGGCCTCGCCTTTAGGGCGAACACTCGGAGCCGGTTCCGCGGCGACAACCACCTCGGCGGCGGGCACCTTCGGCTTAGCGGCAGAGCGAAGGACCATTCCCTCCTCGCTCTCCTCTCTCCTCGCCCTTTGGCGGGCCTCCCTGCGCTGCAGGAGATCGCGCGCCTTACCTCTTTTTCTTTGGTCGACGGAATCGTCGACCAAAGATGGTCCTCCCCTGCCGCGTCCGGTTGTCGCTTGCGACTTCGGGACCGGCTCCTCAGTGTCGCTCCCGAGGGACGACCTGCTGTTATTCAGCTCCGAGCGTTTCCTCCAGAGCCTACGGCTCCGAGCGGAGGAAACGCTCATACTCGACTCAGAGTCGACGCCTGTGGACATCTTGTCCGCGCCGACTCTTCGTCCGCCATCAACGGGCTTCCGCCCACCAATCTCCGCCTCTCCAGCCGGAACTGGAGTAGGCACCCTCGTCAAAATTATTTTTGGTACATTTTTTTCCATATTAGTCCCACGAGTATGGGGGAAATAAAGAGTCCACCCAGGCAGTGCCCCCTGTACCTGGGTAAGCCTAGCGTAACCCGCCAAGAGGATCGGCCGGTACTCTGGCGGGGGTCGCACTAGTGACCGAACTACCCATCGGCCATGCATCCCCTCGCGGTGCGCCGCCGCTTGGGATTCGGGGAACTTTTTATAGAGGTTTTCTCCCTCGTGGTCCGGGCGATTAAGCCAAGACCCTCGGTCCAGCAGGAGCGCGAGACATGTCCACGGACCTCCATACTAGATTACGATCTGCAACGGTGACAGCGGAGAGGAAGGTTCCCCTCCGCTGCCTGCTCGGGGCGGTGTTAGCGCACACCGAGCCCGTCGACACTCCCGGATGAACCGGGAGCCGCCCGAATAAACGGGCCCACCATCTAAAAAAGCGGCAGCCACCGCAAAAAGCGGCGACGACCGCCGAGACCACTGTTGTCAGGATATTGGCCGTAGCGCCGATCAACTCGACCGACGCTCCGTTGCCCAGGGTGCACCACGTGGAGGTTTCCTGACTTCGCACCCCACATTTAGCTCTGTGCGGTTCAAATCCGCGGTTTCTAGCATACGATCGACTCCAACCGCTACACCAAGGGGGCTGTAGTTTAAGCTAATGCTTTTTTTTTTTTTGTCCCTGACTATACTCTTTCTAGCCTGACGAGGGTCAGCTTATGAAAGCACACCGGCCTTTTGGGTGAGTGCAGAAGGCGCTCGCAACCCTTTTAAACTAATGCGAGAGGCGCCAACTGTTCTATCACTGGTTTGATAAATTAATCGAGATATTATATTAGTAGAGTTGGCAACAGTGAGCTGCAGATGTCAAGAGTTGTATGTTATGCATAATTACAGCGCGTACACATGTAGTGAGCTGCGCAGGCGTGGCGAAGGCGCGGCGGCAGGGCTGCCAGGACACAGGCCGGACGTTGTAGAGCTTTTGAACACCCTAATTACGGGTTCCGAATGTTTTACAGTTTCAGGTCGATTCATTTAACTATTTGTACCGATATGGGGCTAAATGTGGCATATTTTTTTTTAAATACAACAAATCTTAAGATTTTTTGTGACATACACTGTCATCCCAGGGCATAGATCAATTAGCTTATGATTGTTTTCAAGAGCGTGCAGCCCTAGCCGGAAAGCCGGCAGCTAGTCCGCGACATGCAGCGCTTAATGCGCTGTTTATTTATAGGCGATGGTCAATGTGTCACGTTGTTATTCCCGGAGCGATTGTGTCGGATGCCGACGGGATGACGACTGGGGCTCGCCGCGCCGCCGCAGCGCCGCCGCCGCAACATTACATTCATACAGAGCAGTATTATTTATGACTTATCCCAACATTTGTCTAAGTTTGTGAAAAAATAAGTTATTTTTCAGCAAGCGTCGATTTCGTTGTAATTTTTAAATTCTAAGAAACTAATGTTGCTCAACATATAAATTTTAAGCTTTGTCTAAGTTATAGCTGCAGTTTTCTTGTTTTTGTAACGACTCAACGTATAAGTTGTAAGTTGGGAAATCGAAGCAGTACATCATATAGAATTATCGCCCAAAATGTCATCACAGACATCTTTAGTCTTTAGGTTGAGCCGCTTTTTATCATAACTAAGGTGAGTACCTCTACAGCACTCTTGTCCACGATGTCAACGTTTCCAATATCGCTGCAAAGTATTTTTACCCCGCAGTCCGAGAGCCACACATGTTGTTTACATTGTTTGTTGTTCCCGAGTATAATTAGCCGAGCGCAGACGCAGACGGCGCGATATCGCTCGTACATTGTGGACTCGGCGCGGCCGTGGTGGGATGCCCGGAACTGTTAAATTACTGTTTAAACTGTTGCAATTCAATGGATATTGGGTAATATAGATTTCGAGAAGTTTTCTAGTATCCCGTGGCTATTGAATTTTATCACTGACCGGTCCGGTTGCTAGTTGGGCAGGGCCGCACTCGCCGGTTATGCTGGGGCCCACTACTACTTGTCTACTTTCTATTTCAATGTTTAGTTTTGTAAAAGAGTATTTTAAAATGATCACAAAAATCATAATA
Source organism: Lapara coniferarum (assembly GCA_949316025.1). NCBI lineage: Eukaryota > Metazoa > Arthropoda > Insecta > Lepidoptera > Sphingidae > Lapara > Lapara coniferarum. The sequence continues at coordinate 23,679,229 of OX438919.1, forward strand.
GGAGTCAATGTTGATTTAAGTTAACAAATTGATGTAATAAAGCAATAATTTTTAAAATTTATTAATTCACACACACGCTTATTCCTTTTATCCCCGAAGGGGTAAGCAGAGGCCCAACTAGTGCACCCACTTTTGATCGTGCGTGTTCCGTTCCATGATATAGTAGGGGCGAGCCTATCGCCATATCAGGCACAAATTCCAGACTCCGGGCTGATACTCAATTTAAAAACCCAATATCACTTTGCGTGACCCGGAATTCAAACCCAAAACCTCAGCTTTGCAGTCATGCCGTAATACAACTACGCCATCGAGGTAGTCTATTATAAATTCAGTAGTTAGTTACGTATGTACTGAGTTAGATTTTATACCTACATACACGTCAGCACCATGTAGTCATACAACCAGCGATACGAGATGCAACGCAACAAGAATTTTAATACCATTAGTGCAGTATCACAAAGAGAAAATTTGTACCGAGTTTTATTGTATGTGATTTAATTTTAAGTTTACTTTCAAAAATAGAAGACTATATACAAAAATTTACTAGCGCATGCAAACTTAGATGTTAGTAAAACATAATTTTGGATTGACGATCCTCATTAAGATCTTCTTATTCCAATAAAACATTTATTTAACAAAATTTAGGCCTTAGTCAATAATACGTAAAAGATTTTTTTTTTGGTTTGATTTTGACCCAAGTGTACAAAGGCATAAAATAAATTATTATCTCTGCACTACTCTAAGGTTGACTGGTAGAGAATGCCTACGGCATTAAGTCCGCCGTACATTAGTGTACAAAATGCAAATAAATAAACATTTGAAATTCAAAGTCAAAAATAATTATAGACCTATTCAATTTGAAACGATATGTTTTGTAATTATATACCTAGTTTTATAATTTAGCGGTCTATTAGTGTCCCATGTGGCGTAGCGAGTTCGTGCCTGTAACTAGGTAGTTTAAATTAAAATATTTGGTCGGAGGAGAGCATGCGGCCGGGTCAGGGCCGTCCGTGCGAGCTTTGCCTTGACGCCTCGCGCTGTGCCTAGTGTTGTGCATGCGACACACGACCCCCGCGCGTCCCCGCGACACTCCGCCACACTCCGCGCGTCTCCGCCTTGCCTCGCGCCGCACAAACTCGTTATCAATGAATTAATGGATCTACAAATAGTCTTTTCGACATCTAGAATACGATTAACGCTCCTCGCAAACATCTGACCGTTGAGAGAATACATTGTATGTGAGCCGCACTTGACTTTCTATCGTCACGCTCGACCTTGACAATCCGTAACGTTACATTATAGTAGATATTGAGGTATGTGGGCTAGTGTCTGTTGGCACCAAAAACGACTTAATTTGCACCTGTCACTCCGACAATCAAGTCGAGTGAAAACTGAGACGCACTAAAGCGGTGCGGTAAGCTAGCGCTTTTCTTTCCTTATACTACGACTCATATTCATAGGAAAGGCTTTATTGTTTACGCCACAATCCATATTGGATGAAATAAAACACTATTTTCAAAAGACACAATGTTTTAATGCTTATTTGTTTCCGACTTGGGCCTTCATTGATTTGCTACGTCAAAGCAAAGTAATTATGCGGAAATTTGATACTTTATTCGTATTATTTATTGCTTAGAGATCTGCCAGGCTTTAACTAAGTGTTATTCCAGATAAAAAAGCTTATAAAGTGTTTTAAATACGCTATGAAGATTGTATGTAGTATCCTTTTACGTAGGTGATATTTTATTGATATTTATACGTAGATAAGTGGAAGCTTTAGAGATGTGATTTGAAAACCAATATTATAATATTGATTAACATTGGTAGCCACTGGCCGGCGAGTATGCCCCGCGGATAGCCGTACTCGATAACTTTAGGCGACCGTTAGCCGCCGCACCGCTGCGCCGCGCCGGGCTACACCTGCATACAAGTTGTCTCGTAGTCGTCTCGTGGGAACGCGGGACTCGCGATCGTGCTTAATGCGATATTCACACTTTCAGTGTTTTTTTACGCCACAAGCAAGTCCCTCGATTGGTAACCCTCACGCGAACAAAGTACTAAAATGGCAGAGCACAGCGATCATCGTTTAGCAACAGTTGACCGTCTCTAACAAACGTAATAATATTTGTTTTAACGAAACATTGTTACTAGTATAGTCGCTGTCTTGCCTACTAAAAATAATTTGAGACATAATAGTTATTGGTAAGAGTTTAGATGTTAAGTTGCATCATGCGCAACAGTTACATTAGTTACAACAGCCTTTGAATCGACATTGTTGTTTGTTGGCACAAACGGACAAGGTGATGTCCCTAGACTGATTGTTATATACGCAGATCTACATTAAGTACATTAAAAACATTCACTAACGTTTTTATGCAATATTGCAAGTTTATGTTTCACAAGTGACACAATATGTTAATGAGTCTAATTAATCACAGAACAGTATTTGACCAATGCACGTTACAATTGTCCAGACGAGGTGGAGGAGCGACGCGCGGGGGGGGGGGGTGTCACTTCACCTGCCCGCACTCACTGGTCTCGATCCGTCTAAAACAACTACATGTATTATACTTTTAAATAGTACGTCTAGTAAAAGAGCTCGCCGCCTACAAATAGTTTAGAGCGCGCATAATAAGGCAATTACATTTTTTTTTGCGTCAACGATTTTTTTTCCCACCGTTCGAAGAGGCGGGTTGCGTTTTTCAGAGTTATAAATATGGAGAGGTCTATGCTCAGCGTTCATCTACGCGATCGAGTCAGAAACGAGGAGACCCGTAGAAGAACGAAAGTTACCGACATGGCCTAGCAGATTACCAAGCTAAAGTGGCAGTACTGACGGCAGATGAGACAAAAAAGTTCTCGAGCGGAGATCACGTACCGGCAAGCGCAATGTTGAACGTCCCCCTACAAGGTGCTCAGTTGATAAAAGACGCGGTATCACCCTGGATGCAGACTGCTTTTGACAGGTTCGTCTAGACATCTCCAGGGGAGGCTGTATACGACAGTGAACTTCATGTGCCCAATGATGATGATGATAAAGTGTAAAAAAATACTGAGTATAACCAGCTACTGTTTCGCAATTTGCTAGTGGTATTTCTTTACCGGAATATCGTATATTTTTTGTGCTAGTAATACTGAGTTAACTAAATACTAACGCTGTTAAATTATAATACCTGAGACTCTCCATAACTTGTGAGACGAGAAGGCACCACCTCACCCCATCACTGGCTAAAGCAACTCTTGTAAGCCAGGATCGGTGGTGGCACTTATAACAAAAACAATCTCTGGCAGCACTAAGTCGTCTTGAAGCCGTATAAAATTATTTATTTTTCATCTAGTTATTTCGTAGTTTTAAGTCTGCTGGAAAAACTAATTAATAAAATAAAATAAATGAATGGAAAGATAGGGAAGATATAAGTTGGAAATATGTAATGTGAGATGTAAAGTAAAAAACATAAAAGTGATAAGGAAAAAAAGTCACACACAGGAAAATTTTAAAATATTCAACTATTTGTTCGTGTACCTATATATCGCCGGCTATGTTTACGAAGTCGCGTTTTAGTTGATAAACAATGTCACGGAATGTTCTAGAGTTTGCATCATTTCGGTTGTAGAAGATTGAATGGGTGTCAGCAAGTCGCGGTCAATAGTTCACGTAGATAGCGATACTGATACCAGTAGAATGTACACGAAGGGAGTGCGGCGGTTTATAAAAAACTGTAGTTGCTACAGTGTATACTTTTATTATTTTATAGATTTATTTTAAAACACTTTGCTAACTGATAAAGGCGAAAAGTGGGTGCACTAGTTGCGCCTCTGCCTACCCCTTCGGGGATAAAAAAGGCGTGAGAGTGTGTGTGTACTTTGCTAACTGATTTTTACTAGTGGTAGGTCTCTCATATGCGTGGGGTTGTCTGGGTAGGCGCCACCGCAACGTCTATTTCTACCGCCAGGCAGCAGTGTGTATGCACTATTGTGTTTCTGTTTGAAGGATATTGTAGCCAGCGTACTTACTGGACATTATGGGACCTAACATCTAATGTCTCAGGGTGACGAGCACAGTTCTGTGCGGTGATGCTCCTGTTTATGGGCGGTCGTATCGCTTACCATCACACGAGCGCGGCGGTATGTTCGTCGAGTTATTCAGTAGAAACAAAAAATGCTAGGTGTTGTAGCAGCTTCGTCCGCGTAAAAAGCCTTTCCTTCTACAAAAATCTCTAAATCATTGTAGTGATCTATAACGCCACCTTTACGTCGCTAGCGCCATCAACTTATACGTAACTACGAAAAGTCAGTGGTATGTGCTTTGGGATTTAAACCTGCGAACGTACATTTCGGCCGACCGTTCCATTCCCAACTAGACTATCGAACACTTTTCATAAACAACTATTCTATGATAATTGTCCATCTGGAACGAAACGCAACGATAGCATGTCGGATTTCTGCTAACCAGTGGTATCACACAACCAAGCCAACTCATACTGTAAAATATGCATAGTGTGATCATATTTTATAAATAAATGGATGAACAAAGTCGCGCTACATTGTAAAGTCAGTCATGTGGCGTCGTAGTGACCGTCTCTTATAATTAGGTTTGATAATTATAAACAATACTTGCGTGATAAGGTGCCCGGAGACTGACATTATTTATTATCAATAAATCTAGACCAATCAGTGCTCTACATTTTGTTACGAGAAATATCTTGCATCGGACGAGATAGTGAACATCCTGTTTATCATTAGAACTCTACAAATTTCTCGTCGCATTAGATTAAATGTCTTATGACGCGAGGACTGGCCAATAACCTAAATTGAGTGTCGGGACACGCCACATCCCTCTTAGGTTGATGATATTGAACTACGGAGTTCTTACACTAGGTGCAGCGCTATCAGTATTGAGTACAGGATCATATCAGAACTGAATCATCAGTGACCACAAAAGGGCACACCAGTGACTAAACTAAACTTTGTATTTTTTATATGAGCACGGAAAAGTGACCTGTGACGTTAGTGGAATAGAGTTCTGACAAAGTGCCGACTGACGAGAGATGATTACCCCTCGACAGCCGACAGCATTGTGCCGGTTTATATACGGGTATAAACCGGCACAATACTAGGTGTACAGGATAATGAAATCCTCCTAGCTAGTTTCGGCCACGGCGGCCAATCTCAACGGAGATCAGCCAGGTACGCAGGAGATATTATAGTGCACAAGTGTGTGCGCAATACACAGGTGCACTCGCTATTCCTTCACTCTCATAGTCCTGTGAGACCGCAATCCGACATGACCGGAGAGAGATCAGGCGCAGGACCAACGGCTTTACGTGCTTTCCGAGGCACGGGGGTATCACACCGCCAACTTCCTGACTCCGAGCTGCGACTGAGTAATTTTTTAAGATGGAAAAACCCGACCCGGGATTCGAACCCAGGACCTCAGCGCGCAAATCGTACTCGTAACGCGTACGCAATACAACTACGCCACCGAGGCAGTTAGATAACACAGGATAATATAAAACAAACAAAAACCCACATCATCACTTTATCTCCGAAGGGGTAGGCAGAGGTGCAACTGTGGCACCCACTTTTCGCCATGTGTGTTCCGCCTCATGGTGTGATACATGACAAGCCCAACGCCGTACTGGACACAAATTACAGACTCCGGACTGATACCAAACAGAAAACCCATCAACTCTACACCACCGATGCGGCCGATGAGAAAGGAACACCGGTTATTTCTACTGTGCCATTAGAAATACTAAGGAATGTAATTTATAACAAAATAAAAGGCATATAATTAAAGAAGTCAATCTAGATTATAATAAGTAAAACGTCTATGTATTATTTGTGTTCGATTGAATGTTTTATGCCTTCTATAACAAAAACAAACAACTTTTTTATGATAATGTGTAATTTTCTGTCAGACTATATTCGAATGAGGTAAAATAAAAATCGCATGAGAACTGTCAAAAGAACGATGTCGCAAGAAATAAAATATCATAAAGTCAAAGAACCCATAATAAGAATCGAACGCGAAGAAGTGACGAGGAAGTCTCATAATTTCTCCTGTTTTTTATAAATCTATAACCGCCAGTATGTTAACTAAACCCATGCTTACATTAATCAACTTTGACCTGAGCCGAACTCCGCGGTATTTGACAACAAGTGGCGATACCTGTTGCTAAGTCGGGCCCATTACGAGCCATTATGCTGATGAGGCGCCGCCTTTCGCCCTATGATGTCCTGGTAACACGCTCCGTGACACTCACGTATTTGTTAACTTATAACGTGACATTCACACGAACTATACGATGAATTAATAGACTAATTTGAATATTGTATGGCTCTGTCGGATACATAATATCACCATACATTATAGTTATTTATATACGAACTTTGGGTACCAGCCTCACCCGCCTTAAATCATTTTCTGGAGTAAAATACATGTTTTACTATTTGTAATCTTCTTTTTGATATTGAAAGTACCGTAATAATCAATCAGCCGTTTTAGAGATTTGCATGGGTAAATAGACAAGCAAGCAATTATAACTAGTAACTGTCAATGGAATTATAGTTTAGTGACCGGTCTCAATAACTTAATAACATTACAAACATTTAAATGCCTACATTTACATTATATTATTAGTACCTAATTAGTTTAAAAATAAAATGTTTCGGCGGGTGAAGTTGCTACTCGCTGGAGGTAAGTAAATTTTTTGATATTGAAATAGCAGTAACAGTTACCGTAATTTTTACTATAGAGATATATAGCAAATTCCAGTTAAATATTAGTAAGCTATTGAGACTAGCCGTAAAAGGTGAGTGATTAAACTTGTTGCCGTTGATGTGCTGTTTATTATCAGCTGAATAACCTGGCTATAACTAGCTAATTTTCTGAAAAGAAAGGTTTTTCAAATTTAATTTCATTGATGATTGATTGTTGGTTTTGGAGTTCTCTGACCCTACTACAGGGTTTTTAGTATTTAGTAGATCTATGACTAAAGATTTCGTTTTATGTTGAAGTATTAATAATCACCGACCGTGGAATCTGGCTAATGTTACAAAATATTCTAACGAGTGAACAATAATGAAGAAATAGCAACACTCGTACGGCAGACAGTTGCGTCGAAGGATGGTTTGGACTTTGGACACGTGTAGATTGACAAACTGTTGGCAAACGAGTTCACAGGCCGAGCCACTGAGCGGCGGCGCGGCGCTAGTGTCGCAGCGCCATTAACCACCAGCCGGCTGTCAATACCATCGAGAGGCGAAGATAATAATGTCGGCCGATAACGCGCGATAACTGCCGCGCACTTTGAACTGTGACACTGTGGCTGATAGCGGCGTACAGCCCCCCACCCCTCCTACCCTCCCCCTCTCTGTACACCGCGCGACCGCACTATCGCCGCGACTAATAATTATATACCTATATTAGACACAGAATAAGTACAATTAGTACAGCCGATGGTCTCACAAAATGATCGCTAAAAAGTAATTCACATGTCCACGCGCGCACCGTTAACGGTTTTTTTTTGTTAAATTATGTTAATAAGCTCCAATTATTACGATTAATAGGTGCACTTTCCTACTTTAACACTGATCCTGCTATGTTACGATGTATTGAAAAACGCATTCGCCGTTCTATTACACTACAATAGTTCTACAATAAACTTCATATTGATGAGTTAATTGTACAAAACAATAAAACACAGGTTTATAGAACATTATAATTAACACTTTGTTTTTAGAGTAAGCAGCGCCATCTATGCATTTTACGTAGAAATAGTTATAAGCTTACAAACTCTAGTACCGCACTTGTTACTCTACCAAATGGCATTGATGAAATAGTTACTAAATGCGTTACTAGATGGCATTAAATACCATATTTTTAGTACAACAATAATTAAAATTAAGCTTTTAGAATATTATGGGTAATTAATTATAGATAGAGTTTGCAGTACACTACTTAAATTGCGTAAGTTATATAAAATAAGTTAATTCTTACATCCGGAAGCCAAAATACATACTCTCCATCCTTCCCTATAACTAATGGCGGCCGGACATCCGTATTGAATGGGGTGAGAAAATATTTAAAGCCCATAAATATAAAAACAAAAGTCATGTCATCATCCCTCCTACTGTGTCTAACTTATGCATGTCAAACTTGAAAGTAGGTACACATCCAAAATAAAAAAACAAAATTGTTAGGTACCTGCCAACGTGGAATGGAAAATAGCATGCTCAATGTTAAAAAAAAAAAAAAAAGAAATCGCCATACAAACCTCAGGAAAATAGCGAATGATGTTCTAACACAAGTTAAAAAACTAAAATAGAAGTGGGCAGGGCACGTAGCGAGGCTAGAGGACGAGAGGTGGACTAGCTGGGTAACAAAGTGGAAGGGTCCATGCGGTAAGCGTCTCAAAGGTAGACCTCACACGAGATGGGAAGACGACTTAATAAAAATAGCTGGCCCCTGCTGGCCGCAAATTGCCCAAGATAGAGATGAATGGATTCCTTTGGTGGAGGTCTTCACCTTCACCTTCACCTAGCAAGAGGGGTTTTTACACAAGAAGAATTCAAGATATGTTTTGTCTTTTTTTTTCAAATAAGATTATTAATTAGCTTTAGTTAAAGGAAAAAAAATCTTACTTCTTTTATACTGTAACATACCTACTTGCAAAAAATAAAAGGCTTTTTATTTTTAATTTTTAAATGGGGTCGCCAAACATAGCTGACCCACAGCGCGTTCACGGATATTGTGTAGATATTGTGCAATAAATTCATATAATTTCATTATAAGTACCTATACTATGGGATAAGAAGGATACAATCGTCAACCGAATTATGCTTACAGCGTTATTGTATTTAAAAATAACTAATTTGTAAAAAGGCGCTTAAACGTGCTTGTGTACTCCACGTTATTTTGACAGTTACAATTACAGTTAGTAACACGCCTCATTGCGTTCATGCAATGCCAATTAATTGGCATACATATTACAGAATACCTTTGTATTTCGGGCTACACGAAGTTAACGGCTTACACTGTCATGGAGAATAAGGACCGTGAAATATATTTTTGTTATCGAAATTCAAACCAGTATTTGCGAGATTAGCGGATTAGTGGTTATTTCACAAATTTTGAGTAAATGCGACTCATCACATAAACGTATATTGTATCACCAAATACAAAAGATAGACGCCAATCGAACCTCCAAAATAAATGGTAATATAATGAATAGGCACTATCTACATTAGCTGGTGAAAACGATACCTGACAAATATACTTTGATTGAAACTTCTGAAGCGGGTCCCTACTTTCATATTATCTGTAACTAAAAACTGCAGTATTGTTATACTTTGTATTACACGTGCAGGTAAGGTGGTCACAGAGTCCAATTGTACACGATTAATAGCTTTGCAACAACTGAATAATTAGTTTTTAATACCTATTGTGATTTTGCACTTTGTTGCAGATTAGGGAGTAAAGTGCAATATGACGTCATGCGTGCTAATTAAATGTCTTGCCTGGTGTTACTATTCATGGACAGATGACGCTTACTTTTAGCTTAATGACCTAAGTTTACCCCGTTACGTATTTAATCTTACTTATACATGCGAAAATTTCTGAAAATTTTCAGATATTTGTTTGTTTTTTAGAAGTAAACGCATAAATTGTGCAGCGGATTGATATGGATTTGGCACACGGGTAGATCATGCCCTGGATTAACGCATAGGCTACTTTATATCCCCGTAATTGGCTCCCGTGGGAAATAATGGCTATCTTTAATCTAATTCTTGAAGCGGATGGCGTTGTCTCCGTACTGCGGTTTAGGAACTTTTGTGGCGGGAAAGGCTATTTACGCGGGTGAAGTCGCGAACAACACCTAGTGAGAAAATAAAATACTAAAGTCAGAAGATCAAGGTCCATCCTTGCGGGTGTTTTACTATAATACATTTTGTGAGATTACTATAATTTATAGGAATTGTTGTAGGACAGTAGTTGTACGCGCGACGTCGGTGACGGATGTGGCGCCGTGCCGTGACGCCGCGCCGCCTTCGCCCTGTAGCCGGCGTGAGGGCGCTAACAGACGCAAATTGACATTGTTTGATGTTCCTCCACTAATGTAGTTATCACTTATCACTTACTAGCACATTACGTTTCGAGGTTACTTAAAAAGGAGCATACACATTATTTACTTACTTTTAAGGCGTTATTCGTAAGGTGTTATATGTAGTAATAGTACCTATGCTTTCAATGTATAGTATAATTTTTCATATAAGCTTAGATGTTGATAAGTGCCGCTGTATACAATCAGGCTGGTTTCTACCGCAGTAACTTACCATTACTTAAAATACCTACTGACAACATTCAAACTTATGAATTCGTATGGGATTTTTTTAACCTATTTTGCGAGTTTATAAATAAACTGCTCGAAGCAGAATAAACAACTAAATGTATTTTTTTTCTGTTTCATGTAATGTATTTTATAGCTTGAACGGAGTTTGAAAAGAGCAGCTCAAGACTTTTTTGCCCGTTCTTCTCTGGTGAGAACTGCTTTCCAGACTGGTGGTAGAGTCAATATTGACGGAATTTACATAACGTATTATATATTATGGGTTCGAATAAAGCGTGTCATTTCAGAAATATATTTTCAGTTTTGTTCGGTAGGGCCTGGCATTGCCTCAGATCATAAAAATAGCCCCATGCATTTTGATCTAAGTATAAATCAACGATGCTTCTGTCGTTACTCCAAGACCACGTACTTGATTATTTACCCTTTTTCTATAAAATATTAAACGTATAAATAACAACTTATATAAAAGGGTGTGCCGTGATCATTACAGCTTGCGCACTCTTCGAACAAACTTTAAAATTGATTAATCATCTGATGTAGGTATTCGTTCATATAATTAAATCTGGAATTCTACGATTACAATTTCATTGGAGACGTGTTGACAATCAACAGTGGCCTTACTCTTGACACTCAATTCCCATTTGAAATTAAGGATTGGGTTCAAAATCTCGATAATCTGTAGTTGGTACTCTTGAATGCGATACTAGCACACGATATAGCACGATTCTAGTGAAATTTAAATAAACTAAATGAAATAGTCCAAAACACCTCAGTGCCTCAAGACAAAAGTCTTCAACCCTTAGAGTATGTATAAGTACCTATAGAGCGCTAATATCGCACCGTGCGCCCACTACCCAGCGTAGGCAGGTGAACTATAGCTACTTATATCGAAATGTTGGCGACTGCTAGGGATGAGCACGCGGGCAGCACCAACGCAACAGTTATCGATAAGTACATTTCCGGCGGCGCGGTACATTACAGTTGTTAAAAAAATGTGGTTCTACAAATAATGGCCTTGTGAGTAATTTTAAGCGTATTGCGTTAATATAGATAAAAGCTATGCTGCGAATTAGTGTAGTGCCATGTGGAATGATTTATAAATGGATATAAACCGAGCATCGCACCATGGATTTCTTAGCTAGTCTCCCCAAGCCTAAAATAGTCACGTCTACTTTTTGAAATATTTATTACCAACGTTAAAAAAATGACAAAAAAAACTATCTTAATGATTGCTAACTTATACTGTTAAGGCCCGCGATAGAAGCTATGCAATAGTTTAAAAATATCATCGTAATCGGTCAATTTTTAGGAACAGTAATTATTTCTTTCATTTCATAAACAAAAACGCAATTATTAATTGGCTTAAAAATCACACACAGACAAAAACAGTTACATAAGCTACATTATATGAAGCATCGCCTTCGAAAGTAATAAATACGTATGCTATAATATGAAAATATTACATCGATTCTGGTATCGACGCGTAACATCACTATCGAAAAAGCGGGACGCGGGGCAGTGCGGGGAGTACAAGTGTTTGCCTCCCGCGCACCTTTCATACCGCGACGTGTGATTTCAATTTTACCTAAAAATATACTGAAATATGGCTTGCCTGTGAAACGTTATATTAGAATTCTGTTTAGTGTGTTTCCGGGTGTCATTTTTACAAGATTCCACAGAACATTTAACCATTTTGCGGTATTAATAATCAAATATTCGCATAGATCTCACTCACGTGTGCTCACACCGTTCCTACTCGAGTGACAACAAGCACTTGCGGCCGGTGCAGGACGATGTTCCCACCCGTGCCTATTGTTCCCACTTGCATACACGCGCTCTATACGTAGTTATACTTACTCTAAGCTTCAGCCATTGTTTGTTACAGTGATGACATATGACACTGAGACGTGGCCTCTGTCTATGGACCGCTTAAGACGGGTCACGGTCACTCAGCGAGCTATGAAGAGGATTACGCTAGGTATTCCTCTACGCGATCGCATAAAAAATGAAGAGATTCGTAGAAGAATGAAAGTCACTGACACAGCCCAGCGCATCAGCAAGCTGAAGTGGCAGTGGGTAGGGCACATAGTGCGAAAAACTGACGGTAGATGGGGCAAAAAGTTCTCGAGTGGAGGCCACGTACTGGCAAGCGGAACGTCGGCCGTCCACCTGCAAGGTGGGTAGACGACTTGATAAAGGTCGCAGGAACGCGCTGGATGCAGGCCACCTTTGAAAGTTCTGTCTGAAAATCTATAGGGTATATCTATGCTCATCAGTGGACGCTATGTGGCTGATGATGATGAAATAAAATAGAGTCCTCACACTCTCAAATATATTTGGCACTCTTGACAACGTGGAGGTTGCGGTTGCGAACGTACTAGGGGGCACCAAGAGCATGTCTGAGCATTCTGTTTTGTAAGACCTGCATACGCTGAAAACGAGCAGGCGGTAAATGGACGAATACTGGCGATGCGTTCTTCATGATAGGTCGAATGCAAGTCGTAAAGATCCTAATCTTGTTGCGGATTGACATTTTACTTTTTCTGTTCAAGAGCCAATCTAATTGGCCCATCGCGGATGCGGCTCGCGCGCGTACCACGTGGGTACTTTATGGTGTTTCAGTGAGTTATTATGCCTTTATGATTTAATAAAAATAATGACACGACAGGCCTTATTTTATGATATTTAAATTTAAAATGTAATAAACTCACGCCTATTATCCCCGAAGGGGTAGGCAGCGGTGCAACTAGTGCACCCACGTTTCGCCGTTATTCCGTCCCATGATGTGATAGGGGGCGAGCCTATCACCATATCGGGCACAAATTAATAATAATTAATTAATAAATAATATGAATGTGGTATAAAAACAAGAAATTAAAATATATTAGAATGATAAGGTTGTATTACTTGACTGCCTTTCATATTCTGTATCTCTGCTTGATTCTTGATTGGAACACAAAGAGTACACACTTATTCTGCCGTAGTGTAACTCTTTTGATATTTTGCTTGAAGAAAACAGTTCCAATGTTATTATATGAGTTCCCAGAATATATCCGTTAAAACTTACTGCGATAATCAAAATTACACGTGTTAAATTATAATTTACTGTATTAATAGTATAGTAGATCATGTATGGCCACACAGATATCCGATCGCATACCTACTCGATTCCAATTACAATTCCATAATGTACTCGATTTGATCAAGAGTACCGATAACTTCTAGATTGGAATTGAAAATGTTTCGAGTTCGTGTTTTTTTGAGAATGATATTGGTTTCCAGAGTAGGCCCACAGGCTTTGGAGGCACAGTTGACTAGCGGCACGGGGGAGGGAGGAGTTAGGACGGTCGCCGAGTAATTAATTTATCGAGTGTCAAGCATCGATTTGTAATGAGATATTCCACTCATGTGGCTTTATTTAATATAATGATCGTTTATATAAGTATTATCCTACTAATATTATAAAGGCCTCGGTGACTGCCTCGGTGGCGTAGTGGTATTGCGTACGCATTACGAGTACGATTTGCGCGCTGAGGTCCTGGGTTCGAATCCCGGGTCGAGCCAAAAAAATTGTGACTGGGTTTTTTCATCTTAAAATTTACTCAGTCGCAGCTCGGAGTCAGGAAGTTGGCGGTGTGATACCCCCGTGCCTCGGAAAGCACGTAAAGCCGTTGGTCCTGCGCTTGATCTCTCTCCGGTCATGTCGGATTGCCGTCTCACCGGACTATGAGAGTGAAGGAATAGCGAGTGCACCTGTGTATTGCGCACACACTTGTGCACTATAATATCTCCTGCGTACCTGGCTGATCTCCGTTGAGATTGGCCGCCGTGACCGAAAAACTGGCTAGGAGGATTTCATTATAAAGGTGAAAGTTTGTAAGAATGTATGGATGTTTGGATGTATGGATGTAAGGATGTTTGTTCCTCTTTCACGGAAAAACTAATGAACGGATTCCGATGAAATTTGGCACACGGGTAGATCATGTCCTGGATTAACACATAGGCTACTTTTTATACCGGGAAAATATAAACCGGGACTTTTATCCCGGAAAAACTTTTTAATGCGGGTGGAGCCGCGGGCAAAAGCTAGTTACCTATATTGTTACAAACAGAAGATAAAAAAAGATCTTCTACTGATTTTACAGAAATACTTCCACAAAGCTACCACTTATCGACTGGTACGAGGGTCAATGATCAACTTACTCAACTGCCATAAGATTGCTACTAAGACCGGCTGGGGCCGACTAAGGCCGAAGGAGTGTGTATATCGATACGGCATGGCAATATTGATGTAGGGTTTTTTTAATACATCAATGCATGGCACCCTTTTTATACACCCAACTGTCACTTCCACTTATAGTTTGAGATTTCGACTGGTTTTTATAACTGGTCAGTACGCTACAAACACCCCCATAAAATGTTTTATCCTAACAATGTAATTTCTTAGGGACCTCCCTATTATCTATAACAAACTATGGCAATGCTCTGATATCAAAGCAAAGGATCGGTGTGCCGCTAAGGATTTTAGACTTCAATGTGGCAACGTCAAGTTATAATTATTTACTTCTACATACAAGTCCATATACACTCCCACAATCTGTCTCTCTCTCTCTCTCTCTCTCTCTCTCTCTCTCTCTCTCTCTCTCTCTCACACACACACACACACACAAACATGTTTCGACTATTGCTTAATTTAAGTTAAAGTATATTTGTGATGGGATAGGTTGGGGGAGGCCTTTGCTCACGAGAGCTCCGATTAATTATAATTAATATTTTGATTATTATTTTGATCAATATTTTTTAACTCGAATTATTATTAATTTTATATCAATTATCCTAATATTACCAATTATAATATATTCCGCCCTGTGGATTGGGGGCGTTTGGAGAATTCCACCACGGTATCCCCTGCCTGTCGTAAAAGGCGACTAATAGGGGCCTTCGAGGGTCACGGGTGGGCGGGAGGGGCCGTCCACCTATTAGTCTAGCCAACTTCTGTGACCCCCGTGATGGACGGCTGCGTGTCTACACGCTGCCTCGGACCCCAAGGGCGTCCTTCGGTGTACGGAGGCTTCTAAGCCCCCGCAACAACAGGAGAAGGACCGCAACAGCAGTACGCGCAGGGGCGGTTGCGGACGACAACTAAGACGTGAGTCGGAGGAAGCCCGCAGCCGTCCCTAATGCGCCGAAGATGGCCACCGCGGAGTTTTAGTTGGTATGCCGTGCGGTGTACATAGGTTAGGGACTCGGCCCGGCGGTCGCCCGACGTTTTCCATCTTTCCGGGCGGCTCAACGTCGGGTCGTAAGGCACGGTGAACCCAACATAACCGCTCAGTCGTTCCCCTTGAACACTGGGCGGTAGTAATAAGTCACTTTCTCCGCGTCAACAAAAAAAAAAATTATAATATATTACTAATTATTTGATAATGTTAAAAAGTCATGTAAAAAACGGAATAAAAAGGCTATAAATAAAATATTTGTGATAATACCTATGTTGTCTTGTACGTTCGATATAATTTAATTGTACTCAGAAGTTTGTTCCTTCCTACTTCCACCCTGGAGCTCAGGTTCTTACCTCTTGCGACTTCCAAGTTCCCATTATTTGGGGTCGGATCTCCTCACTAGTTTGCATCAAGGTCATCAATCTATCCTGGATTGTCACATCTGGTAATTGGCCTTTCTTGAGGTCATAATTATTTACTTATATGTATTAATGTCTGCGTAATTCTTTTTCTTGTGGAATCTACTTTATCATAGAATACGGACACTAATTTATGAATACGAATTCTTTTGGGTTTTTAAAGTATACATACAATACATATACACTTACGCCTGTTATCCCCGAAGGGGTAGGCAGAGGCGCAACTAGTGCACCTACTTTTCGCCGTCATTCCGTCCCGTGATATGATAGGGGGCGAGCCTGT
The DNA here is from genome assembly GCA_949316025.1 of Lapara coniferarum. Taxonomy (NCBI): domain Eukaryota; kingdom Metazoa; phylum Arthropoda; class Insecta; order Lepidoptera; family Sphingidae; genus Lapara; species Lapara coniferarum. The sequence goes on from OX438919.1 coordinate 23,695,505, forward strand.
CGCCATATCGGGCACAAATTCCAGACTCCGGGCTGATACTGGATAGAAAAACTCAATATCACTTTGCCCGAGCCGGGGATCGAACCCGAGACCTCAGCTTTGCAGTCGTACTGTAATACAACTACGCCACCGAGGCAGTCAGTTTTTTTTTTTATTTTTTTATTCGGGCACGGCAAAGTGACTGCACCTCACCTGATGGTAAGCGCGATGCAGTCCAGATAGAGTATCGAATGGCAGCAGATAGTTATCTCATGCCATTCGACACAATCATGCCGGCCTACTGAGCTGCTTCTTCACGCTACGGCGGAAGGACCCAGGATTATAGGAAGGAGGGAACACGTGCGCCGGTAAACTATTCCAAAGCTTGATGGTGCGGCAAATAAAAGAATTGGCGAACCTATTGGTTCGGGCCGAGATGGTTTTAACCATCAAGCTGTGGCTTCGGATGCCGGCACGCGTGGTTCTGCTGAGGAAAGGAGAGGAGGGGATCAGATTAAACAACTCTTCAGAGCATTCGCCATGATACAGACGGTAGAACACGCTTAGAGAAGCGACATCCCTCCGCAATTGTAGCGACTCCAAGTTGCTCGTTACGTCTGCATCATCCACAATGCGGATGGCCCGCCGCTGCAATCCATCCAAGGCATCGAGCAAGTATTGGGCGGAACCGTCCCAGAGGTGCGAACAGTATTCCATACCCGGCCGTATCTGTGCTTTATACAAGCGGAAGATTTGACCGGGCGTGAAGAACCGACGCACCTTGTTCAGGATTCCAACCCTGCGTGATGTGGCAGATATAACGCCTTCGATGTGATTCCTTGGATTCAGATCACAGCAGATATCCATACCAAGGATATTCAGGTCATTCCGCATTAAGAGTGGAACACCCTGAAGATTGGGGAGAGGAGAAAAGTAATTAAAAAAAAAGAAGGTGGTTCCCGCTTTTTAAATTTTTAAACGTTTTTTACCTCATAATTCCTTCATTTGTTGACCGATTTAAAAAACAGATTTTATATTTGAATTTTGAAACTATATAGTTTCAAATTAGTTCCAATAAATATTAATGAAAATCGGTAACTTGTTTAATTTTTTTTCAATAAGAATATCTGGAGTAATATGTCATCTAGATACTGGTAGTAAGCCTCTCGTGTGCGAGGGACTGCCTGGGTACCTACCCAAGCAGCAGTGTGCATGCACTGTTGTGTTTTGGTTTGTAAAACTTTGTAGTCAGCGTAATTATTGGGCATTATGAGACTTAACGTCTTCTTGAACGCAGTATGCTCAACACCAAGGAAGGACAAAAAATTCAACATACAAAAATAAGAAGCGTTTCGAAATTCACTGACGCTTTAAAATATGTTCAAAACCAGAAGTGGAGATGGGTCGGGCATGTAGCGCGAGTACAAGACGATATGTGGACTCAAAGAGTAACTGTGTGGAAAGAATTACCAAACTTACCAAGAGATAAGAGACAAGTAGGAAGACCCCACACGCGATGGCAAGATGATAATATAGTAAAGATAGCGTGTTCATAATGGACACAACTTGCTCAGGACACAGATGCATGGTCTCTTTTGGAGGAGGCCTTCACCCAAGGAGCGGTTCTTGCGGATTAAAAATAATAATAGTATAACATTTATTAAAACTGTGTTTTAAGTAACTCTGATGACACAAGTTTTCTATCAATACATAAAGTATAATATTAACATAAGTACAATATTATAAAGCTGAAGAGTTTGTTTGTTTGTTTGTTTGAACGCGCTAATCTCAGGAACTACTGGTGCGAATTGAAAAATTATTTTTGTGTTGAATAGACCATTTATCGAGGAAGGCTATAGGCTATATAACATCACGATGCAACTATTAGGAGCGAAGAAATAATGGAAAATGTGAAAAATGCGGGGAAAATTATTCATCCTTGAGGCCTTCCATTGCGTGCGCTGCGAAAACGGTTCAAGATACCAAAAATATATGTATGAAAAAATTATTTCTCTTGAAATGATCTAAAAAAAAGTCCGCGACAGTATGTGTCTATGTTTTAAAATAAACTCTCTAGAACCGTTTTTATGTTAATTAAATTTGGTCGAAATTAATGCATTATTTGTTAAGAGTTGTATCAACGTCATAATATTAATCTTTATACAAATAAATGTGTTGGATAGAGTGATTCAACGGGAAGGTTTTTATGTATGTACTTTTAGCCCGGAAAAACTTAATAACGCGAGCGAAGCCGTGGGCAAAAGCTAGTTAATAATATTGTTAAAAACAAAATTTAAATCTAGCTTTCAAAGTTAAGTAGTGCATTTTTGCTTGCAAGAAACATAAGGCTTTTTTATTTTATTTAATTTATTATGTGAATTAATAATATATCTAAGGGTGCCGAGCGCAAAGGAGTGCCACGCAGTACTTGTAATTCAGAGTTACGGCGTTGCTACTGATTATGGGCGGACGTATCGCTTACCATCAGGCTAGCGGCATACTTGTCTCGTCCGCCCGGTGGATTGGGGGCGTTTGGCGAATTCCACCACGGTATCCCCCGCCTGTCGTAAAAGGCGACTAAAAGGGGCCACTGGGGGTCACGGGTGGGCGGAAGGGGCCGTCCACCTATTAGTCTAGCCAACTTTTGTGACCCACGTGATGGACGGCAGCGTGGCGGTTAGGCCTCACGCTGCCGTTGACGCCGATGGCGTCCTTCGGTGTGCGGGGGCTTCTGAGCCCCCTCAAAAACAGGAGACGGACCGCAATAGCGGTACGCGCAGGGGCGGTTGCGGACGACAACTTAGACGTGAGCCGGAGGAAGCCCGCAGCCGTCCCTAATACGCCGAAGATGGCCACCGCGGAGTTTTGGTTGGTATGCCGTGCGGTGTACATAGGTTAGGGACTCGGCCCGGCGGTCGCCCGACGTTTTCCATCTCTCCGGGCGGCTCAACGTCGGGTCGTAAGGCACGGTGATTCCAACATAACCGCTCAGTCGTTCCCCTTGAGCACTGGGCGGTAGTAATAATTCACTTTCTCCGCGAAAACAAAAAAAAAAACCTTGTCTCGTCATTTTACTGCAATAATAATAAAAAACAAAAGAAAACGCACGTAAACCAGATTGCGTATTTTGCTTTCCTGTAACGTTTCGTGAGGTGTTATTGTGAGGGCTCTATAGACCCACTATTTCCTACTAACTTTTTAACCGCCTTTCAAATACTATCAAATAATTCAACACATCATAATATACGGGTAACCAATTTGGAGTCAGTGCCTAATTACAATTGCTACCTAAAATATGTAAAGACATTAACAAATATACTAAAACAAAGTTCAATTTAAAGTAGGCAAGGACTATTTATTGATAATTTATTATTCTAGTTGAATCTTCTGTTACCATTATATCGTAAATGCGAAAGTTTGTAAAAGTGATTTCGATGTTTGTTAGAAGTCAACTCAGAAACATGTGAACGGATTTGGATGCAATTTGGTACACGGCATCCATGTCCTGGATTGAAACATAAGCCAATATTTATCCCGGTAATTTGCTCCAATGAGGACTGTAGGGATTTGTAAATAGCCGTGGCGTCGCACAGGTGGCGCTATAAATCATTAGAGTGCTTAGGAACTTTTGTAGCAAACAAAAAAAAATAATTAAAATAGATACAAAAACCCGACTGCAATATCTGCCATTTATTGCAGAACTGAAAAGGTAGAAACAAGATTTTAATTTGAATATTTTATTTTGTTTTTGAATAATATTAGTTGACAGTGTTCACAAACGCTGACGGAGGCATAACACGCTCATTTCTCATAATTTAGTTGGTGATGTAGGTAGAGCAACAAAATCTCGGAGTGAGCAGATATTAACACATAGGCTACTTTTATACCGGGAAAATATAAACCGGGACTTTTATCCCGGAAAAAATTTTTAATGCGGGCGGAGCCGCGGGCAAAAGCTATTAAGATATAAATTTATAATATCTGGTTTGAAACACAGCATTTATGAAATTTGGTTATAAAATGAATGAAGGACATTCTACAGAGAGTCGTATATTATATTTCATAAACAACATAAAAAAGATATAAAAGGATATGAATATATTGTCTAAATAACATACGAATTACATATAAAAAGCAAGTAACAACGGAATTTGTTCCATGGAAATGTTGTATTGCTGCCATTCGTTTTACGATCACGTCGTCGCAAAATTTAAATATTTGTCTTTTACATAAATCATCGCTGGCCCCCGATTCCCAATATTATTACAAATAAATACATAATATATATATTTACGCCCTCAGTAGAATCAAAATGTTCACTCGAACTTGATATTTTCATATTGTATCTTGGTTCAAACTTCAATACGTTATAATCCTACTAATATTATAAACGCGAAAGTTTGTAAGAATTTATGGATGTATGGATGTTTGTTCCTCTTTCACCCAAAAACTGCTGAAGGGATTTCGATGAAATTTGGCACACGGATAGATCATGTCCTGCATTAACACATAGACTACATCTTATTCCGGAAAAATAAAAACCGGTACTTTTATCCCGGAAAAACTTTTTAACGTGGATGGAGCCGCGGGCAAAAGCTAGTGTGATATAATTTGAACTACGGGTTAAATTATAATTAAACCAGAATTATAATTTGAGCCCTGTATTAAATACTGTCCCACTACTAGGCACGGGGACCCTCTCCTACTGAGAGGGTTTTAGGCCTTAATCCACCACGCTGGCCTAGTGGTTGGTAGACTTCACATACTTTGAAAGTTCTTAACCTGCGGACCTTCGTCTAGACAATTTGTTCCATTCCCAACTAGGCTATCGTGCATTAACATTTATGAAATGCAAGATCGCGCGTTAATATATTAACGCGCGATTTTTCATATGTTACGTTGGGTTTTTAACAGATTACATGAATAACAGTTGAATTCAGCAGAAATCAATGCTTTATTTTAGCGTACATGTTATTCTGGCTAGTAACAAGCTTTGTTGAGGGCAAAATGTCTTGATATTTGGAATCACGAAAGGTTAGAAAAACACTAGCTGTGTTCTACATAGCAATCATGAGGCCTAATTAACTTTTTCTGGTGAAACTTTATTTTCGTAGACAGAAGAAAATCATTACATAGACGATTAGCTACACTGTTCTATGTTTGAATTATATTTTTCTTTTACTTTGTGGTAGCGAGTTGACTCCGCCTTATCAAGTTGTATTTCAACGAATTCAATGAGCTGGACTATATCACAACAATAATAATAAATATTTATTTTGCACAAACATAAAAGTCACAATACAAATAAAATATATAAGGTTTTATACATTTATGTATACTTTATTTGTTAGTGTAGGAATACTACTTATTGTATATTCATGGGTCGTTACTTCAAATCTACAAAACCCAGATCCCTAACCATTTGCCTGACTACATGTCTGTTTGCTTCAAGTTGACTGCACTGGGTTGTGACGCCCAGCGACTGCTTTACATAATAATTATTATGAATTTTTACATCAAGCTACACAATTACTCGAACGAATTGAAAACTCAACGCAATTTTTGCTCAAGCAAATTTTAATTGGATTTCTAATGGAAACAGGTATTTTAATTATGTTGTACTATTCAATGACTCTATCAGAATAAGTTATTTTCGTACGAGGAAAATTGTTAATATTTTTAATGCTCGTTTGATGCATACGCCTGTAGGCACATGAGCCTATGTATATGGAGAAAAGTATTGATGCGTTGATAGTTGCGCACTGCCCACGAACGTGCCTAGCAGCAGATTTGTGTTCGCACGACATCATGGCAAGCACATATCCAATACTATATTTGTCATTATTATAGAGACAAATATTTGTATGACACACGAATATGTCTATGGGGCCTAAGTATTGAGTGATTAAAAGTTCTTTTGCAAAGAGATTACATTGAAGGAGGGGCACGGAGTTCGAACAGTTTTTATTTACTTATCACAAAATTTTCTTTGAACGTATTTAGCATTAATTTCGCATATTCTATATCCTAGCTTTTTATTAGATATATTATCTAACATAATATTTATATTTACAATATCCGATTTGTGTGCTCAGAAACAATGGAAATATTTGATCTGTCTGATTAAACCGATATACAGCCGTTATGACGCCGGCTCTCAACCTTTAGACCATCCCTAAATGTTTTGGACACTTCTATGGGATGGTCAATCAATGACTGAGATGTTGAGTTTGATTTCAACTTGCGACTTTAATGTGGTTAGAAAATATTAATATAGAGTGTAAAATTTCTTTGCGTGCCGTTTCTTCAATACACCGATTGACAGACTAATTCATTATAGTAAGATTTACAAAAGTGTTTTTGAAACGAAATGAAATGAAATTAATTTATTCGAACCCATAAAATTTTATACATTATTTTGATTCTGGCAATATTAACTCTACCACTAGCTTGGAAAGTAGTTCTCACTAGAGAAGAACGGGCAAGAAACTCTAGTGTGTTTTCGCACAACAACTTCAACCTCGGAAATAATTACTTAAAAACATACCTCCACAATAATTTCGAAATCACATTCGAAATTGACTTCTATTTATTTACTTTTTTCAGTAATTCCGTGTTTTTGCCGTCAACGCGGTCTCAGTTGAGAACCCGAGGCGGCGCTCGACGTGAGGGACGAACACGGGGTCATCACGCGGAGTATAACAATGTTTGGACTGCGCCTCGTGCCATCCTAGTTGGGGTCATTGCCACATTACGCTAAATTGTGCTTGCTTTGGTCGAGTCATTATCCTATTTTTTATAGCTGAAAGCAGGGAAAAGAGCATGTAGGTCAGCTTATTAACTCAATGATGAGACGGGCAGTTCGTTTGCACGGCGCTTGTAAAAGTCGTTTCCGATGATCAAATATGCGTGTTTATTTAATTATACAGACTTTTGAAAGGATTTCTCGAGTTCTTGTTTTCCCGTCTCAACTTAGGCCACATTTTTCGAGAATTCTTCTTTATTGTTCTACTTGCCCAATTGTATGTTACAGCTCGCCCCTAGCGCAGGGTTGGTAGTATAGAGTATTATAGAGTTTATTATTAGTTTATATAGTATTATATCAGGCATAGAGTATTTTTGTCTAATGAATTTCAATTATTTGTTATTTTGTCTACATGAGTTTATACGAGAAGAGTTTTAATAACAAACAAATGTACATTTAGTGGTAATTAAACAAGTTTATTTAAAAATATATTAGTTTTTATGATATTCTTTAACTGTTACAACGGGCCTCGCTACTAGAATTGCAATTTGCTGAATATTTATCTATATGTAAGAGGAAGTAGTCGCAGAGGCAGCGGTGCATAAAAACAAGGCAGATCGGTGGCAAGAACGAGGATGTTTATGTATTAGCACAGTAGTCATGACAGCTCTATCTAGATCTCCAGCGCCCGAGGAAGGTTCCGGGGTCGACTGTGTTTTTGAATTGGGCCCGGCTACTTCAGCCACGTACAAACTTTGGTTAGAAGCGAGGAGTCAATGAATTTAGAAGCTACGTGATTTATGCATAAGTAGTATTGACAATTAAATAGACTGCCTCGGTGGCGTAGTTGTATTACAGTACGACTGCAAAGCTGAGGTCTCGGGTTCGATCCCCGGGTCGGGCAAAGTGATATTGAGTTTTTCTATTCAGTATCAGCCCGGAGTCTGGAATTTGTGCCCGATATGGCGATAGGCTCGCCCCCTATCACATCATGGGACGGAATACTGGCGAAAAGTGGGTGCACTAGTTGCACCTCTGCCTACCCCTTCGGGGATAACAGGCGTCAGTGTATATGTATGTGTATATGTACAATTAAATAAACAAATAAACAAACACACTTACGCCTTTTATCACCGAAGGGATATAAAACAGCGCAACTAATGTACCCACTTTTCGCCGTGCGTATTCCGTCTTTTGATGTGATAGGGAGCGAGCCTATCGCCATATCGAGCACAAATTCCAGAATCCATGCAGATACTGAGCAAAAAAACTCAATACCTCTATACCTGATCCGGGAATCGAACCATAGACCTCAGCATTGCATTCATACTGTAATAAAATTACGCCACCGAGGCAGTAATATTTACAAATAACAACAAATTTCTTATAAAAGAGAAAATCATATTATCTAACAGTAAGATATCAATGATCATGTAGAATCACTCAATTTGTAGTACTCAAGATAAAACGCCCATTTTACATATCTTACCAAGCAGGTGCGATCGTTACGGAGATGTAAACAAAACAGCAGATAACTCTTGTTGTCTACTATAATTGTAAGTTGCATGTTGCTGACAGACGACGCTCAAGCGACGTATGAACCTTAAGGTGGTCGAGCATACACTTTTCTGACTGTACACCCACAGGCAGAGACTTGTAAACTGAGAATACATTTAAAAAAAAATAGCCGGTGCTGTGGAGCGGCTTGCACACAGTTATAGTTCTTAAACACACATTCATGAAATCCTCCTAGCCAGTTTCGGCCACGGCGGCCAATTTCAACGGAGATCAGCCAGGTACGCAGGAGATATTATAGTGCACAAGTGTGTGCGCAATACACAGGTGCACTCGCTATTCCTTCACTCTCATAGTCCGGTGAGACGGTAATCCGACATGACCGGAGAGAGGTCAGGCGCAGGACCAACGGCTTTACATGCTTTCGGAGGCACGGGGATATCACACCGCCAACTTCCTGACTCCGAGCTGCGACTGAGTAATTTTTTTAAGATGGAAAAACTCAGTCACACGTTTTTTGGCCCGACCCGGGTTTTGAACCCTAGACCTCAGCGCGCAAATCGTACTCGTAACTCGTACGCAATACAACTACGCTACCGAGACAGTCACCCATTCAGTAAGGGTGTTGATTGTAATAGTACCATGAGGCAAACTTTCTCAAATTGTTTGAATCAACCCGTCCCAACCGAGTTAGACCAGCTGTTAGTTTAACATGTATATTATATTTCTTACCAAGTTGTGACTTGACAAAGCCACTTTGTTATTCATAGTCGCAATTCCCCCTCTAGATTAGTTCAGTTAAGTGCCGCGGGATGGTGGTGTAACGATCTATTCTGATAACACAGCAGCATCTGACAAGTAGAGAGCGTGTACTGTCACTTTTTACAGTACAGCTGTCTCTACAAATTGTTGCAATGACACTCGGGACTGCAAGCAGACCTGACAAAAAGATTGACCATAAATACACGTCACTATTTATAATTTTTAAAGATATATCATATTTTAAAACTTTTTCAGGTTTTTACACCTGGGTGTAGAGTTCAGTAATTGGTAATCTTACCTGCTGTATTACACTAACTGACTAATGTGTTATATTAGAGTGGCGTTAAACTACAAATTCGAGAACATCTACTTTTATTTATTTTGTACTAACTTTTGCTCGCAGTTTTACCCGCAGAAAAGATTTTCGGGGATAAAAACTCCGCTATCTGTTTTCCCGGGATATAACACAGTCTACGTCATTTCTAGGGTCTCACAATATCTCCATAGCCAGGTCTCAGTTTTTGCCCGGTACTCTCCCATCTTCGTTCCCCTCGCTCCTGTCGCACTTCAATTTGACATAGCTACCCAAATATCATCCAAATCCGTCGGTAGTTTTTGAGTTTATGGCACACCTGCAGAGGCTTCATATAACTTTGTTTTAAACTATGTAAGGAAGGAAGAAAAGAAGTACCTATAGATAAATTAATAACCAGAGTAGCACGAATAAAAAGAAATTTGTATTTAAACCATAGTAGCCGCATCGGCATATAAATTGTACACACATACTCACGCCTGTTATCCCCGAAGGGGTAGGCAGAGCCGCAACTAATGCCCCCACTTTTCACCGTTATTCCGTCCCATGATGTGATAGGGGGTAAGCCTGTCGCCATATCGGGCAAACAAATTCCAAACTCCGTCCTGATACTGAATAGAAAAACTCAATATTACTTTACCTGACCCGGGGATCGAACTCGAGACCTCAGCATTGCAGTCGTACTGTAATACAACTACGCCACCGAGGCAGGCATATAAATTGTGTTGTTAAGTTTCTATCGCTCGTAGTCAACTCGTACTGATTTATATTTATGAACTGACATTAAGATACAAGGTAAATATAAGTAAGTAAGTATCTTATTACACTGTTATGTATCCTGTATTATTAAGTACATTATTAAAAAACATGTACCTACTCAGTTGTTGAGCGAAAATGAAGCTGAGAGTAGACAAGATGATTAACTGAACTGATTAACTCTGAATATTATGTATGTGATAATAAACGTATAGTTGGATTCCCTTGATTATCAGAATGTTTGATATAATGTTCATTTAGGTTTGAAGGATTCTTCATACATATGCGATCTTATGAATTATTAAAGAAAATTAAGTGTACATCATTCGCTAAGGTAGTCCGGCAGAAGGCTGCACCTTTCTCCTTAGTAGAGTAAGGCCTGCACGGAAACAGCAACGTACGACGGATATTATTTGTAAATGCGAATGTTTGATGTCGGTATAACTCCACGCAGTCGAGAGATGGTCAATATATTTAGACTACATTCTGCCATCAAAGCAATGTAATGTAAAATGCTTTTACAAAAATCAACATTGAATTAAAATCCTCCGCGGTTCACCGGTGTGTAAAAATAACATAATTTTAAAGCCGGGCTCCATAACTGATCCCAGAGGCAGCCAATACAGGGAATACTGGTGTCCAATAGACCCATCCTATTGCAAACAAATAGAGCTGCCTTCATATTTCAAAAATATGGGAACGTGTTTATTTAAAGCGGCTGTACTCGTGTACATGTAGCCAGATTACATGAAATCTAATATTAATTGAAGGTGACCACTTATAATTTACCAGATTAATTAATAGACAATAAAAAACTTACCTACGAAAACTTTCATATTAACTGAATACACGGACATAAAAAGTTACATAAATATAAAACAAGCTATAAAATGTCTGAAAATAAAAATAGCCATCCTAAGAAACAATAAAAACAAAATCATAATAACGGCAGCGTATTCTATTTGTAATTTAAAAAATAAGTGGCGAAGTGTACGAAATGTTATTGGAGATTAGTTATCAATTCCAGACATCGGGTTCAGACACAAATTATACACTTCAGTGCATATTAAATGGTTGCTTATATTGGACATAAAAATATTTTAATAGCAAATACAGGCAAACAAATAAGGGGGATACGATCTGATCACCTATGTAGGATTTATTTAGGGCATTGTTTTAATGGACGATGGAGTAGTGGACGATAGCCTAGTTGGGAAAGGAACGGTCTGCCGAGACAATGTCCGGAGGTTCGAAACCCAAGGCACACACCTATGACTTTTCGAAGTTATGTGTGTATTGTTTATCAATTATCGTTGACTTTAACGGTGAAGGAAAACATCGTGAGGAAACCTACATACCTGAGAATTCTCCATAAGAATTTCGAGGGTATGTGAAGTCTGCCAACCCGCACTAGGCCAGCGTGGTAGACTAAGGCCTAAAACCCTCTCAGTAGTAGAGGAGGCCCGTGCTCAGCAGTGGGCAGTATATAATACAGGGCTGGTTTGTTATATATTATTATTGTTTTAATGGGGTTTGGAAGACTATGGTATGTTGGCCTTATAGCTTGGTCGCTTAATTTATTCTCTAGGTATAATACTTAGTATATCTTTCACATAGAGGCAATATTTTTGTGTAAATTTGGTCCCAGCTTAGGAGCAAGTAATTGGAGCAATTATATTACGAATTATATTTGACTGCCTCGGTGGCGTAGTGGTATTGCGTACGCATTACGAGTACGATTTACGCGCTGAGGTCCTGGGTTCGAATCCCGGTTCGAGCCAAAAAAAATTGTGACTGGGTTTTTCCATCTTAAAATTTACTCAGTCGCAGCTCGGAGTCAGGAAGTTGGCGGTGTGATACCCCCGTGCCTCGGAAAGCACGTAAAGCCGTTGGTCCTGCGCCTGATCTCTCTCCGGTCATGTCGGATTGCCGTCTCACCGGACTATGAGAGTGAAGGAATAGCGAGTGCACCTGTGTATTGCGTACACACTTGTGCACTATAATATCTCCTGCGTACCTGGCTGATCTCCGTTGAGATTGGCCGCCGTGGCCGAAACTGGCTAGGAGGTTTTCATATTTGAAGCTCACAAATAAGCCAGTTTCAATAACTTTTTTATCTGTCATGCAAGTAAGTTTACTAAAACTGGATTACTAAGGAGCATAATGCAAAAAAAAAGAGTTTTGATGTTTTTATTTACGTAGTGTGCTTATTATGATAATAACAATCCTCACTAATTAAATGTGTACTGAGCTACACTTTGTTTAAACAACTAGTTAAAAACACTCTAACAAAATTTTAAAACTAACATAAAATGTTGATTTTTCTTAACTGACTTGCCAAGTTCAAACCATAGTTGGCAAAATAACATCGTTATTTTCACGGAGTGCTTCACAGCCAAAAATATAGTAGATAACATGTACCGTTGAGAAAGTTGTGCGGAGTATTGAGTACACAATAAATAGTAAAGTTTTAACGATGTCAACAGGGTGCACGAAACTTCCGTCCGCAAGTGCATGGGTGGCGGGACGCATCGGGCTCAGATTGCGCTAATAATATTGTTAGTGAGAGTACAGGGCAGACTGTAGGTACGACGCCGCAAGCCGCCGCGCTCGCCACGCTCACCGCCGCGAGCCACAACACACCACACACAGAACACTTAACAGGATTATTACTTTTATTTCATTGCACAAAGAGAGTAGTGTGCTTTGTGATGCTCACCACATCGGTCTCATGGTAATCAGTGTTGTAAGATGAGATCGAGTAATCAAAATTAACTTTAGTAGCTGGCCGTTAATGGAATTTATGTTCGATTGGAAGGTAGACTCACTCTCTATATCCTGAGTAGCTAAGACTTCGAACCTTGGAAGTACTACGTTACATTCCAGCTTATTTCCACTGGTATACAGATCTGAGTTTATGTTTAATTACACCGTCACTTAAATCGTATGCAACCAGAATCAGTCAAATAATATAATTAAGTACCATTGGCTTCTAGATATTATAAGTGTTTGTGTCATTGGCTTCGTCATTTTAAATTATTTGACAGATTTTGATGCGGTATGAGGAATGTTTAGTTTTCGCCGACACCGGTCGCCTAGTACTATTGAATTAATTTTGAACGGTATATAATATTGTAAGTAAATTAAATGAATACCAATATTAAATGCAGTCGTTTCGTGTAATACAGTAACTAATAGGCAGACGGCGGCAGAAATAAAAATGACATATTTTCATTGCGCCCGTGAGACTCATGGGCATATTTTATATACACCGACTTCCTCGGCGATCTTTAAGGTTTAATAGTTAGTAAGACACAATTAGTAAGACAGGTCGTACATATTCCTAGGGCAACAAATATTTTGTCACTGCATTATAGTGGAACCGTGAGTGGAACCATCAGTGTTTTTATGACTTGACGTCGCGAAGACAGACAGTTTCGTTTGACAAAATTGCGTTAATAAATGAAACCACATACTCGTCTTTGCCTCTGCTATGCCAAAATCATCCATGAGAAACGAATACTTTCACAAAAAATCGCAATTTTATTTTCCTGAATTTTTTATAATTATGTAGTTTAGTCCGAATATGGCGTGTGGGGGAGTGTTTTTCTGGCTGAAAGTGTGACGTAGTAGTGGTATTAGTGCGTGTAAACTTAAAGTTACTTTTTAGTGATATTTATTTTGTTCGAAACTTACACTTTATTATTTTTAATCAGTGGTTAAAATAACTTAAGGGTAAGTGTTATTATCAAGGAGATAAGTATGTGGTTTAATTTAGTAACGCAGTGTTAAAATGACCCTGTACATAGTTCTGGTTGCTCAAACTAATATTATGGTTGTAACTTTCCAAGAAACCCGTCATTTCCTAATCGTGACAATCATGATTGGAATCCTACTACCTAATCCTTGTCCTTTTAGTCAACTCCAGTCAAGTTAGAGAGGACCTATTCTGCCACTCCACCACTTACTAAGGGCCTAGACTAGGGCGTCGTTCTGCCGCACAGGTGCCTTATTTAGCACTCTTTGTTTAGGTTATGTTGTGTCGTGTCGGAAAGCCGACATCTCGTCACGGAGTTATCTAACTTCGTGTTTAGAATGCCGATGTGTCACTGCCTCCCCCCCAACCCTCCGTCGTCCCTCCGCCCCCTCGTGTCCCAAAGGTGAAGGCGGACCCACACCTGCTTATTATGTATAGGCTTTGCTCTTGCTAGTATGAGGCTAGATTAATGCTCGCCGTCTCACACCTATGGGATTGTGATTTGAAGATATAAATTAACTTATTAATGATTATTTGCCTGTTTAGTCCAGTAGCAGTGCTATGAACTGAGATGTTCTGAGATCGATTTTTAGGTCGAGATAAAATGCAAATAGTGAGATTTTTTAAGAGAAGAATACAACTGAGTGATGTACCTAAGGTTGTATTTTTTCATAATGGCGATAAGCCTACTCTCTATTTAATACTATGGTATAGATAAGCTTTAGGAATCGGTGTTTTCAAACTGAAATATGGAAGACTATAGATTCAGTATCAAGACTCACGAGAGGTCATCCAGTATTTTCTTCGCAATTTTTTCAATTATGACAATATAAAAAAATAGCCATAAACTAAGTGTTGCATAAAAATGCATGTGAAGTGACATACATACATCATTACGCCTCTTATGTAGATCCTCTGCCAGGTTTTTCATCATGGCGTGAGCGAGCTATGTTCAATGTATATTGTGTACTTTTACACTAACACCTCGCCGAAGGGTATGCTGCAGTTGCCCATAAGACAACAATAAATAAAGATGCAGTACGATACCAGGTAGTAAGTACTAGGTATACTCTTATACCATCTACGACGGATGCGCCATGTACTTGTTGCCGCGAAAAAAAGCTCTGTCACTTTCAATGTATACAAAGAAAGTGCAATACACATAGAGTTTTGTGTTGTCATGAATGCGCATAGAAATAAATCTTGGCCGTTTTACGCTCTGTGGTTTTACGCACAATAATCTGTCAAACACAAAAGTTTCAATAAACATTTGTGTTCTTCTTCTTTGTCAGAAAGGAAAGATCATACAAACCGAGTCCTCTGTATATTTTTTTTATGGCATTGAATGACGAGACGAACATGCCGTTTGCCTGATGGTAAGCAATACGACCACCCATAAACAGTAGCAACACCATCCAGCACCTTGAGTTACAAAGTACTGTGTGGCATGACACTGCACTCGTCATCCTGAGACATGAGATGTTAAGTCTCATTATGTCCAGTAGTTACACTGGCTACAATGTCCTTCAAACCGAAACACAACAAGGCATGCACACTGCTGCCTGGCGGTAG
The DNA here is from genome assembly GCA_949316025.1 of Lapara coniferarum. Classification (NCBI taxonomy): domain Eukaryota; kingdom Metazoa; phylum Arthropoda; class Insecta; order Lepidoptera; family Sphingidae; genus Lapara; species Lapara coniferarum. Next base: position 23,710,904 of record OX438919.1, read on the forward strand.
AATATCGACATTGCGGTGGTACCCACCCAGACGGACTCTTATATAGGAGAGACCTACCACCAGTAAATAAATATATTGTCTTATACTTACTATATAATTAATAGTTTCGTGCTGTGTAACTATTTATGGCATTAGTTGCGCCACCTGGCACTGCATTTCGTCACTAAGATAAAAAATGCACATTTAAACACACTAAATTTGTTCCTCCGAGTAGCGTAGGATAGGTGCTGCTTCTGGCAAACTACCAACTGCAATTCTTCTTGTTAACTTAGTGATAATTTTTCCTAATTGCATTTTCGCCAGTATTTATGTAGACCATTCAAATAGCTCGCGTTTAAAGTAATTGTTTAATACGTGCCACCTGGTTAGTTTTGCTTCATTGTTAACATTTATGCGATTCTAAAACAAACGGTTATTACACCTGTGTGTTTTTATAGTAACAGTTAAAATAATATATTGTTAGCATTTAGAGCTACGAAATTAAATGACCACTTTTTTTTAACATAATTGTTATTGGCCCGGTGGTTTACATGATTTTTGGATCACTTAGGGCTCTAGCCTTTGTAAAATATATCGTTGCTTTGCATGAATAACCACACAATCCCAAGAAAGCAAATTTTACAGGACAGCCATTTGAAAATTTAAAAATAAAAATGATTTTTGTTGTAAGTTTGTCCTTATTAAAGATATATAATCAAAGTATATATTAATCAAAAGGGCATTCATCAATGTTTTGCTGAAATCCTGATTGTTATGTGCTCGGCTTTTAATACCAAAATTAATTGATAGCCGAAAATCAATCGATGATGTAAAGACATTGTGTCATGCCACTGCGTCGGTTTTGCCTATAACTCTGTGAGTTTTATTTAACATAAAACATATACTATTACGCATTGTATGCTGTTAAAAAAAGGAAATTCAAATTTTTTGGATCGTGTGGTTATTCATGCAAAGCAAGGATACGTTGCGCTTAATAATATAATTCATTATTCCTAGATTCGATGCCCTTCAAATCGTCACATTACAATGTGCTTGGAGTACATTGACAAAGACGTGGCCCGCGGTACAAAAGGTTCAATACTATGGATCGAACCTGCGACCTCGCACTTGCTTTACTGTAATACATCGCCACAATGCATACAACAAAATACTTAAATCTACTCTGAATACAATAGATTGAATATCGTTATGCATTAATTACTATTGTAATTTAATGTACGAAGTGTAGAGGAATGGAGAGGCGATGGGTGAAGACCTGAAGGGTGCTTTTACTTTGCAGCATCTTAAATAGAAATGTTAATCAATGCAAAGTTAATCCACCTTTTGCATTATGCTAACTAACTACGTGCGATAAACGATACACTACTGGCACACACATGAGCGAAGCGGGCTTAAAAAAATAAATTCGCATATTATTCTAGACAGGGTAATAAAAATTAAATTAAAATTTAAATAATCCCCGACACAAAAAATCTCCAAAAAGTTAAATAATAATAGCGTCTTTGTCGTTTAAATACCTAGTAATATTTTGATCCAACCGTCGTCGCATCGGGGGACCGCTAAAGAAGTATTTTCTTCTCCCTGGTCCGGAGTTCGGTCCCCCGACGTGAGGACGCTTGGGTCAAAATATTACTAGGTATTTAAACGACAAAGACGCTACTATTATTTAACTTTTTGGAGATTTTTTGTGTCGGGGGTTATTTACATTTTAATTTAATTTTTATTTCAAACTTTTTAAATTACTTTATTCTCCATCATGGGGCCTTGATAATCAACTATCTATCACCTACTCGTTGAGCCCATCCTTATGAGCCCCAACACACTATATCTGCTATAAGTTGCTAAGGAGTTGGGTATCCCGCAAACTACTTGATGCCGCAGCATCAGCTCATGTTTACAAATGTATTGAAAGTGACAGTACACCAAATTTAAAGTCAATTGGATTTTTTAAGTTGGAAATGTGCTGATAATCCTCAAACGCCTGAACAGATCTTCATAAATTATAGCTAAGAACCATTGCAGTCACATCAGCTTTCAAACAAAAAAAACCGCGTCCAAATCGGTCCATTCGTTTGAGAGCTACGATGCCACAGACAGACATACAGATACACAGATACACACCCTAAACTTATAACTCCCCTCTTTTTTGTCGGGGGTTAAAAATAATGAATGTTGACTTTCAGTGCATTTCATTTTATTGTACCGATGGCGTGATGTTGGCACCCCTGTCTTTCAATATGGTGGACATTATGAAGACAACAGTGCAGATTTTTAAAAATTTATTAAGTTTTGTGTCGGAAACTTTAAGAAATAGTGAAAGACGGACGGCTTTGACAGTAGAGAATCTGTGTTTGTGTGTGTGAAAAACGCAAAAAAACTCCACCAGTTCCTTTAAAATGTATTCAGACACGTATTGCCTTAATTTCAGTTTAAAACTGATTAATTCCATAGTGTGATTGCGTGACATAACTATTTGTTGTTCTACAACAGATATCTTATAAAAAAGAAGTATTTATCGGAAACTACAAAGCTGGTTAATTATTATGTCAACAAGTACAGAATACAATGATTTTAATAATAAATCAATGAAAAGTGGGTATATAGTTTATGCTTACAATATGTTTTAAAATTTGATTTGAAAATATTAGTGTTTTGTTACTAGACAAAACATGTTCTCAATACAAAAATAATAAAATTCCCTTTATTTCAAGGTAACACATTTTGTGTGATGTAGCAGCACTGCATATATCTTGCTACCAACATCCCGCCATCGGAACTCAAAGTTGAAACGCACTATATAAAAAATAGCGCGTCATTATGATAAACATTATTCTATTTTGTAATTGTACAAATAGAACCCACGGCTCTTGTTACGGAACCAGCTTGGTAAAGCTGTGATTCCGCAGAACGCGGCATTCTGCAGACGGCAACGGTATGTGCCGCGACGGCAGACGGCACTTGCCGCGCGTCGTTTGCCGTCGTGTGCGGAATCGGATTCATACAATTGAATACTGCATAGTAGTGCCGTCTGCCGTTGTCGTCTGCGTCCTGCGAAATCACAGCTTTACAGTTTTAAATTTATATACTTCTGAATCACAGCTTTACAGTTTTAAATTTGTATACTTCTATGTTTGTTGTGGGAACCAAGTTTAAAGCTTATATAACGTTTTTTTTTGTGTGATAAATATTTGTGTTACGTCCAGTGTTTAGGCCCCCCTCCTGTCCTCTTAGTTCACTTAATACAGAGAGCTATAATCATTGCGCTCAAGTGCTGGTGGTTGTAAATTCCTTCACAAAATCTCCACAATTACCGAAAAGCAGCCCGTCCTCAAATTAAGTTAAACAAAGCAAAAGGTAAGGCATCTCACATATTCAAAACCAAACTTTAAATATACATCTTTTCGTAAAATTAGAAAAAATAATATCGGTCATGTTAAACATTGGACTGGCGGTAGGTCTCTCATAGCTAAGAGTCCGTCCGGGTGGGTACTACCGCAATATCTACTTCTACCGCCAAGCAGCAGTGTGCATGCACTGTTGTATTTCGGTTTGAAGGACATTGTAGCCAGTGTAACTACTGGAGCTAATGAGACTGAATATCTTACGTTTTACACGTATGCCACTATAAAACAATATATATCCTCAAACCAGCAAATGTACATCTATACGCTTTTATAATATTTTCTATGGACTAGTCACTTTATACCTTCAACGAAGTCGCTAACTCCATTTCTAATTTGCTAAATATATATTTTTTTTGGAAATGTTCAACATTATTTTATGTCCTCTCCCTTATCCAATTCAGGTATAACTGGAATAAACTCAAAATCGCAATATTACTCGGAACTTTTATACCAAGAGTCCGAGGCAACAACCATTTACTTAATTTCATTGCAGTTAGTCTTCAGGTAGATGACCACATCTACGACGTAAACCGTCTTACGGACGGCTACGCACGTAGTAACGTAGCACACGTCTACACGTGTGCTACGTCACTACGTGGTTTCTATCAGATGTTTTTATTAGCTTTTATAGTTGTTATTATTACTTCTCTGAATAGCTTTAAATTACATTTGAATTAACAAGGAGATCTAAGTTCTATTCGCTAGCTATATTATTGTGACATTTTTAGACAACCTTCTCGAAATCTTTAGGGGAGGCGTTTGTTCAACAGTGGACTTCATGGAGCTGACGATGATGATGATGATGATTCCCTTTAAATCGTTTAGCCATTGTAACTAATGTGCAGCACGAACCCTATACAACCGATATGTAAAAACGACAAGTGCCGTGTAGCAATTCATAATTAAAAGTTATATTAATTATGTTGTTGTGTTGTGTTCTTAAGGTCCTTATAAAGATCCAAGTTTAGATGGAAACTGTCTCACAAACGAGTGGAATAAAATAGGACATCAGCTACGAGATATTACACAGGCAGTCTGACGCGTGTTGACGAATCACGCGTATAAGCTGAAAAGCTGAGTCATTAGTCAACTCAATTACACACAGGATTATAATAGCATCTCATTACGCTGGTTCCTGGCGCGGTTCACCTCGACACGCTGCCAGTCCGCGCAGCTGCCAACCTCCGCTATGAATGTTTATGTACTATTCGCGAGCTAATTAACTTAATGTAGAGTCTTGGCACTACTGCACTCCTTCAAACACGAGGTTATTTAGCTGGACTATTTCGTATCAAGCAAAGTACAAGGTGTCTGGAAAAATACCGATTCTCATACACTAGATACGACAGAGAAAAATTTAGTAATCGATACAGTGGAAATTAATCAGTGGAAATAAAAAACTATTTTATCAACCTGGCAATTGAAATTGTGTGGTCAGACGTGAGGGTCGGCCGCTGTAGGCCGTATGTGTTCATAAACGCAAGCAAAACCTCTAAAAATAACTGCTCAACTCAATCACTAAACTCAATAAAACTATTTGTGATAATAATTATAAAGGCAACAATGTAAGTGAATTGTCACATGCAATAATTCCGACCCAATCAGCTGTGCAATAAAATGCTAAATTGCATGCATAGCTCCATAGACAATTGAAATTGAGCAATGTTTCGTTATTTCAGTGTATGTTTCTAACTGGCTGAGTTTTGTCGTTGATGTATAAAACTCTACAGAACTATGGATAGCGTGTCGATAACATCTGACGGGGAGAGATAGGAAAATTGGCTAAGCCGGTGTTTATATCGTAGCAATTCTAATAATTATTATTATTTACCATTTATATATTATAAACTGACTGCCTCGGTGGCGTAGTTGTATTACAGTACGACTGCAAAGCTGAGGTCTCGGGTTCGATCCCCGGGTCGGGCAAAGTGATATTGAGTTTTTCTATTCAATATCAGCTCGGAGTCTGGAATTTGTGCCCGACATGGCGATAGGCTCGCCCCCTATCACATTATGGGACGGAATAACGGCGAAAAGTGGGTGCACTAGTTGCGCCTCTGCCTACCCCTTCGGGGATAACAGGCGTGAGTGTATATGTATATGTATATATTATAAAAATTGAGGATTAAATTAAACTATTATGGGTACTACAGGGCTGATTTAATTAAATTGAAATTGAATTATGGGTACTTAGCAATCATCACGTCATAGGAGTCGCGGGTTATTATACGGGTACAGTAAAATGGCACCACTGCATCTGATGGTACATGGGGTAGAGTTCACCGCGAGTGTTGACCGATAGAGAGATGATTATACCTTGACAGACGACACCTTTGGTACAGCCTTTCTAGTATCGCAATGTACCGTAAGTTTCAGCACACTCACGTAACGCGCAAAAAGTAACAGTAATACAGCCACTTTAATTAAGTTACCTGTCAGACTGCGGTCTTTTTTTTAAAGAGTAGACCATTAAATACACAAGTGTTTCATTAATATTAACTAAACCCTACCCTCCATTTTAGTCAATATTAAATGTATTTAGTAGAATAATGGACACGCAACGGGTCTTAGACATGAGGTATTCCTTGAAGGCACACGGCTAGACTTGGCTCTACATGTAACGCAACAACAAGTTTTCAATTTCGGTCGGTTTGTTTTAGCTAGTTATGCTGAAGACAAAAACTAGCCAAAATTATTTCTATTAAATGAAGCTAATAATAAAATTCAATAATTTTAATAAGTTTTCGTTAGCGTCGTGTAGTACCAGTGTGAACTCACTCTTAGAAGGAAAATATTCGCCCCGAGATAATTGATCTGCCAAACAGAAATATTCATGTTTTCTCAAACCAATCAAAAAGGAACACCCGATTGGGTAGTAATGATGAGTACTGGTATTAATATTCCCCAGTATAGTTTATTACAGTGCCAGCATCTAGACAAGGATTCTATAATATCTTGGCAGTAAATAACTGTGACATTCTAAGTTCCATTTTGAGTGGGTTAGCAAAAAAACTTCTTAATTGCACAGGATTTATATTTCTGTCCTACTACACATAAGGTCACGCAATGAATGAATGAAATCCTCCTAGCCAGTTTCGGCCACGGCGGCCAAACTCAACGGAGATCAGCCAGGTACGCAGGAGATATTATAGTGCACAAGTGTGTGCGCAATACACAGGTGCACTCGCTATTCCTTCACTCTCATAGTCCGGTGAGACGGCAATCCGACATGACCGGAGAGAGATCAGGCGCAGGACCAACGGCTTTACGTGCTTTCCGAGGCACGGGGGTATCACACCGCCAACTTCCTGACTCCGAGCTGCGACTGAGTTAATTTTAAGATGGAAAAACCCAGTCACAATTTTTTTTGGCCCGACCCGGGATTCGAACCCAGGACCTCAGCGCGCAAATCGTACTAGTAATGCGTACGCAATACCACTACGCCACCGAGGCAGTCACGCAGGTCACGCAATATTAGATTACAGAACGGATGCATCATAGATGCATTCTGCTTCACTATCCCTTCGGTAATATTCAAGCGTGAGTCCCCTTTATTCTACCCAATATGCTCTTGTTACCATAGTTTGAACTAACCAGAGTGTGAACGCATCTCTATAGTAGTAGAAACGTTTTAACACAGCGTCTGTTAGCAGGATAGTTAAAGTAATTTGAGCTAATGCACTCCTTCACCGGTGTTAGCGAGCAAAACAATTTAACTGAAGATAATTCTGAACCGCGGGTACATAGACAAGGGAAGTGCTACTGAGCAAGTTTATTTGCATATTAGACAAATGTTTCTTAACGAAGAGAAGAATTTTCGGGCTCATCGTGTGTGTTAAAAATAATTAATCAAGTATTTAATGGAGTATATATAACAAAAACTAAGACCCAGTGCTGTAGACCAAAAAATAAAAAAAAAATTCCCAGCCATATTATATACTTTAGGCGTCGACAACGTAACAAGCATAATTAAAGTTGCTTGATAATGAAAACTGAAATCTAATTATTTTTTTTTGTGTACTAGAAAATATTTTTATACACACACATACACTTACGCCCTTTATCCCCGAAGGGGTAGGTAGAAGCGCAATTAATGCACCCAATTTACGCCGTGCGTATTCCGTTCCGTGGTGTGATAGGGGGTGAGCCCATCGCTATATCGGGCACAAATGTCAGACTCCGGGCTGACACTGAATAGAAAAATCCAATATCACTTTTCCCGACCCGGGGATCGAACCCAAAACCTCGGCATTGCAGTCGTACCGTAATACAACTACGCCACCGAGGCTGGTAAAATATTTTAATTTATTTATATACAGCAGTAAGTTCACACTAATCCATGATACTTAATCATAATATTATAAAATAGGTATTATTTTAACAATAGTAAATTATTATCTTAGCTATATTTCTGCAACGTAAGTATGACATAGGCTGGGTGAGAATTTCTGTGAGACGCCAATATTTGTTACCGATGAGCTCCAGTGTTGGACCAAAGGTTTGCCATATTTGAACCTGGAGACTGTAGCTCATCAATGCGTCTCCAAAATTTTCACAATATATACAAATAAAAATACATTCCGTTTTTGATATTTTTTTAACGACGTCGCTCTCTTATGAATAATTGATATTATTTATATTGCCTGCAACACGTGGAACATTTTCTCAGGGGATTTACGAAGCACGAACGTTTAACAAATGTCACTGTAATATTTGTTTTCTCTGCGAATTTATATTTATTTGAGCAGTATTAATTTTATGTGTTTGTTTGTCAACTAATCACGTCGTAATGACCCAGTTTTAGTTGAATTTTGGCTCGAATTTTAAATGTCTTTGCGTAATACTGCGTGATTTCTTAAGGAGGAATTATAAATTATGCTTCACCAGACTTCGATTCCTTTATAAAATATCACTCTATTTGTCTGATAGCAGGTAGGTCCAGCAATCAAAAATACTCAGTAAATAGTGGATAATCGAGCTAATCAACCACTCGCCCTTGAGACCCTGAAATCTACACACGTTAATAAATTTATTGAAGGAAGAGGATTTGAAAATGGGATTAGGAAGGAAATTTAATGCGTTCAGAAATATGTATGAATTTGTAGAACTTCACGGCGGTTTTACTTAACGATAATGGAATCACTCCTGTAGAGTCGGCCTGTTCATATCGTAGATAATATGACATCTACAGCATGATTTTCAATTGTGAATTATTATAAACATACTAGCTTTTGCCCGCGGCTCCGCCCGCGTGAATGAGTTTTTCCGGGATAAAAGTCCCACTTTATATTTTCCCGGGACAAAAAGTATGTGTTAATCCAGGATATGAGCAACCCATGTGCCAAATTTCATCGAAATGCGTTCTGTAGTTTTTGCGTGAAAGAGTAACAAACATCCATACATCCATACATTCTTACAAAATTTCGCCTTTATAATATTAAGTAGGATTCTATAATCATCTGAACAAGAAAAACTTTTGGTAAATATTTTACAGGAATATTTATTTAATCTTCACAATTATTATTATCAGAATTCATAGGGCACGATAGCCTTGAGTGGATGATATCCTTGTTGGGAATGGAGTCCGCGGAGACAATGTCCGGAGGTTTTATAACACAAGGCACATACCTCCAACTTTTCAAAGTTACGTGTGTATTGTTTATCAATTATCGTTCACTTTGACGATGAAGGAAAACATCGTGAGAAAACCTACATACCTGAGAATTTTCTCTAAGAATTTTGAGAGTATGTGAAGTCTGACAACCGGCACTAGGCCAGCGTGGTGGACTAAGGCCTAACCTCTCTCAGTAGTAGAGGAGGCCCGTGCTCAGAAGTGGGCAGTATATAATATAGGGCTGATTGCACTGCATTTCATTGCCATAGGGCATGGTGTCTGTAAGATTTGCAACGTTGCACAAAACTTTATGCAAGTAAGAACCGGTGAGGCGCCGCGATCGCTCAATCTCGTCCCGTCGATGTAGCGACGTGCACGCGCTAGAGCCCCCACACACGACACATCTCTGCATACATTACTCTACTGCGATACACGAAAGGATGATAAAGTCTTATTTATTACCCGACTGCAGTTTAACCAATGCATGGATATTATTTTAGAGTATATTTATGTAGAATTATAATTATAAGCTCTGATCTGAAAGGTGCGATATCTCTGGCTCGGTTTTAATTTGTTATGAAACCGAGGCAAGGTTTAGAGCGTTTCGTGTCTTAAAATATATCCCGCAAGCTATTAATTTCTTGCAAAATAAAAAATGGCATGGCAAATATGGTTTCCTTTTATGAACGTAGCTATTTACTTAGCATCAAGAGTTTCATTTGCTTGTTTGCACTTATTGCACAAGAAAACATTAATTTGAGTTGAGAAATTATTGCTATTATTTTGCGAAGTAATATTGCAAAATCAAAGTCTTTCATTTAGATAAAACACTTATCTTTCTCCCTGATTGCTCTCGATTTAACAGTAATGTCGAAATGAGTGGATTGCGTCGATCGCCAAAACAATTGATCAGAAACAATAAGATGGATTTCGGTCTAGACTCGAGGAGATTTAAGCTGAAATTCAGATAAATTAAATTAATCAGAACGGCTCAATGATATTTGCTTAAGATTTGAAATTTATTTTAGATTTGTTTGAATTTGATTCATCAGAAACGCGTGGGAGCCTCTATTGTTGTGGAAAAATACTTCATGCTTCAAATAATAAAGGCCGTATTGCTCAAATATTTTTTGTTTGTGTACAAAAAAAACACAGCCAAAATTTCTTGTAAAAATATTGGTACGGTATAGATCATTTTATCGTATTTTAATAGTAGGAAATGTTTTCCTGTCACGTTCCGATGCATAACATAATACTCAGTATTTCTTTTAAAGAAATGAACATCTGGAGCTAATGTTAAGTTTTCGGCCCCGCTTGTAATATGTAGGTACAGATAAATATAACCCATCGTAGTCTTTGCGCTCTGAAATAACCGCTAATGAAAACTGGTTTCAAGAGGACGTTGTTAGATGAGGAATATTTTTTACGACAATGATGTTAATGAGTCGCTTTAACGGTGTAGAAAACATCGGAAACCTGCATACCTGAGAAGTTCTCTGAATTTCGAAGGTATGTGAAGTCTGCCAACCCGTACTGGGCCAGCGTAGTGGACTAAGCCTTAAACCCTCTCAGTTGTAGAGGAGGCCCGTGCTCAGCAGTATATACGTACACAGGGTTGGTATGGTAACGAGTTTGCCTTATAAAACAATTTGATACTTTGGTTATGTTTTCTCACGATCAATAGTCTGTTTGCAGAATACAAATTACACTAGCCCATAACACTAGAGGACAATGTTGCTTTCTATTAGTTCAACAATTTCAAAATCGGAACGGTAGTTCCAGGGTTTGTTCAAGTAAACAACTAGTTCTGCTTAATAATATTAGTGTTGAATTATGTACTTCGTCCTGAACAAAGCAGTGAACTAATAAGCTAGTTCATATAATGTCAAGACGGCGGGTGTACCATTCAACTATGCTATTTATTTCAATAAACTGTTTGGCAACACTTTGTAACTCTAGTTTACCTACGAAATCATGGAACATTACAATTAATCTGAGCACAGAAGCTTGGTATTAAGTTAGGATACACTGGCGGATTATACTATGAAATACATAATAAAATCATATGTAAATATAAATGACTACAAAGATGTAATCATAAGGTACCACACGTGTACAAAGAGTTTTTTCTTTTAATGTAATGACTATTGTAATGTTCCTTGTATTATAAAGAAGCTATCAAATATATACCAACGAATGAATTCATCATCATCAGCCACATGCAGTTCGCTGCTGAACATAGCTCTCCCCTAAAAGTTTCTGGACGGACCTGTTGGAACAAACGAATTGTTTAACAGCAAAATAGATAGACCAAAACCTTTCGCTTAGTAATAATTATATTATCTTGTACATACTTAGTTTTCAGCACTAAGCGCTAGTAAGTAAATTTAAATGTAAAATATCAAAGTTAAATTCAATGTAAACGTAGAATTCTACCGACAGCAGGAGTGTTTCGTGGAAAGACCGTTTTGGTATGATCTATCTGACGCGCCGCTGTCCTCCAATTATGAAGTACGGATTGAACAGCCGAGCCCCCTCCTCCCTTCCCCCACCGCGCTCCCCTTTTGCAGAAGGCTTCACGACACAATGAACATAACGCCAACTTTAAGGGAAATATTATGTCTTTGATGTGTACGAATATGCCATCTATAAAATCTATGCCAGTCAGTTTGAGAAGTGTTTCTTTCGTAAACATTAATTGTATTCCAGAAGTTCGTTGATTTTTAGAGTTCCGAACCTCGAAAGGAAAAAAGAGCCCTTATAAAATCACTTTGTTATCCGTCTGTCTGTGTCAAAACTCTTTTTCTCAAGAACGGGTAGAGATACCAAGCTGAAATTTTAATCAAATAATAATGTATATGGTCACTTCCAGCTGTGAAAAAATCAAACTTGTAAGTTAACGTTACTAAAAGATGTGACCCTTTATGTCACATATTTTCGCATATATTGCGATTTCGCAAGGAAATCAAAACCTATACAATATTTCCCGTGGACCTAGAATCATGAAATTTGGCAAAAAGCAAGATCTTACAGCACATCAAAAGAAAAAAATCTGATAACCGTAATTTGTACTTTAGAACAAAAAGAATTTACAAACTTCATAAATTTCGTTAATTTGTTAGTAAATTTTGGCGAACTATTGATCTTATATATTTAGATACCTTACCAGCATAGTTAGTCGGAACTCTCCATATCAAACTCGCACTCGTCCTGTTTTTTTTAATATAAATATATGTGACCATAAGACCACTCCCATATAAATTTACTCGAGTATTAGTTTTCACACTTGTTGTATTAGACGTTCAGTGGTAAATTCACGATTAGCTTTGGTTACTTGTGGTCTGTCCCATGACGCTTGACTTATTATCATATCGAAGGTTTTATATATCAATGTCGGGCACAATTTTTATCTCTGTTAAATAACGAGTATTTTACAATCCATATAATCTAAGAAATTGCTTCGCTATATTCAGGAATTATAGAGCTACCACTTACACTACAGCAATAAGAAGACAAAGTTATACAAATAGGCATTATGAAACTTTCAAGCAAATATAATTTGAGGCATAATATCTGGCTCAAAGTGAACGTAATACAATAGCTCCACATATTTTATAGTTCAAAAGATATCATTAATGTATGCGACCACGCATTGTTTACAATGAGGCGTACAACTTCTCTTCAATCCGCTGTACAAATGAACATGGAGATAGACAGCAAGCAAATAAAACATACGTGTATGAATGTTTGATATTTTATAAACAACGCGCTGCCGGCGCCGCACGGGATTAACGCGCTACGTTACGTGACAAATACTCGATGTGGCGTGTCACGCCTCGCGCCCCCAACGTGTTTGCGCTTCGTTTTCGGGTGTGACGTCCCGCGTGGCTCTATTTAACCTTTTCTATTTAAATAAATAACCGTAATGATTTATTTATAGTATTTTTGTGGATTTATTATCCTATTTATTAGAATTCTATCAGATTCAGATACGATAAATATCATTACAAAGATTTATTAAATCCCAGATATTGAGTCACTGATTCCTAAGAGAAATACTGTATCTGTACACGATGACACCAAAACCACGGCGTGAATATTTTATGACAGCCGTTTGTAAGTGAAGTGTCTCGTAATATCCTTGATCGACACAACTATGCTTGCTTACACGATGCCATAAGATTACAATGTGATTAGAGATTTACGGAGTGTACTATAATCTCACGTAATAATACCTACTCCTTCAGTGTAAAGATATCACTAAAGGAGTAGAGTTTTCTGTAAAACAGAGGTCGTAGGTAGTTTCATTGCATTCCCCAGTGACATTTGCGAAGCCTCAAACAAATTTATTGAATTATAAAAAAAAAAACGAACGTCGTACAACATATTTTTATTTTACCCGACTGCAAACCGCTTGGTGTACCTAATCTGCTAATGCTTTAAGCGCTGTGCCGAGGCGCATGGTGTGCGTCTGTATTTGATAGGATATTAACGATGCATTGTGCATCGGAGACGAGCGCTGTCAACAGGCGTCAGCGGTTGTCAGCGGCTGGCACCAGCTGCTATCCGCATGCGCTCGGTTGCGTCTTATACTGGCGGTGTGGACAGGTCACACTTACAGCGTTGCGGATTACACTGCTAAGAGTGTTGATCGCTAGATGAGCGTAACTAGAGTCTGATACTTGTCTCAATAATGACACTTTAGACATGCATTTTAAGTGTTGACGGATCTTTGTACGTCCTCATGAAGTCATATGAAACTGACTATATCCCGAAAAAAAATTTTCACGTGGGGAGAGCCGCGGGAAAAACTAATAATGTATAACACTCACTAATCCACTTAAAAATGTATTAAAATTCTTGTTGTAATTATCTATACGAGTAACATAAATGGTAATGCCAGTTCTGGCGCAGTGCAACCACACAAGTGTGGGAGATTAGATGATCCCGAGCAGTACACTAATTATCCCGGCTCAGTAGCGTGAAAATAATGCACGCAGAACGAACCTAGTTACGGTGTTAGGTGACCCGGACGCGGCCGCCTCTGCACATTTATACACGGCTTATCATGTCACTTCATCTGAGCGGAATGTTGATAATTATTAATTTCTATAAAATAATCTGAGATCCAGAGACATATTCTACTGAAGTTAGACTAATTACCGGGTAAGTATGTTCACATGTATGGTCTGTGTTACTAGATAATTAACAATACCTTGGGGTAGGTGGCTTTATGAAATAAACGAAAATATTCTACATCATTCGTGTAAGAAGAACTCATTAATGAGCTTACTGAGTAAAATTATAGACGTAATCACAATATTATAATATACGAAGAAGTATACGATAATACTAGGTATTTTAATAGAAATAAGATCATAACACTTTTGCTCTGTGACCTGTTATACATAATACGCATGCGATTAGATAATATGTAATACAGAGTTTAACATTATTTATAGAATATTGTTAGGATAAACGTTTATTTAATGGTATTTGTAACGGTATTTGTAGCGTGCTGAAAAGTTGTAGAAACCAGTCGAGACATGAAAGTAATGGTGGGAGTGACAGTTGGGTGTATAAAAAGGGTACCGTGTCGCTATTTGCATTAAGGGTTGCGAGCGCCTTCTGCGCTCACCCACAAGACCGGTGTTCTTGTATAAGCCGACTCTCGTCAGGCTAACAAGAGTTTAGTCAGGGACAAAAAAACAAAAAAAAAAAAAAAAAAAGCTATTTGCATTCATTCGTGCTCAGACGCTCATTGGAGCTCGGTCTCATCGTCGATCTCGGTTGAGTAAGTCGAACATTGATTTTTATGCTGGTCGGTTAGTTGCCGATATTTTTGTAAAAGTATTTCTGTTACATGTTCTTATGTAAAATTTGTGAAAGTGTGTTTATGTAAAATCAGTGATAAATTGTTTTTATTTTAATCAAACTCACTTCTGATTTGTAATAATATATTAATTTGTAGACTCAAGTGGCAAAAAATCTAATGATAAGTACAAGACGATCCAAATATTATGTCTAACGAGATATTATACTGTAACTTATGAGAACGATTTACTCAGTCACCAAAATTATTTCGGCTTCGCAAGAGCATGGGTAACATAATTTTTCCGGAAGGGTCCAGACTTCCATGCCTCGACCAGACTGCCTCGGGGGCGTAGTTGTATTACAGTACGACTGCAAAGCTGAGGTCTCGGGTTCGATCCCCGGGTCGGGCAAAGTGATATTGAGTTTTTCTATTCAGTATCAGTCCGGAGTCTGGAATTTATGCCCGATATGGCGATAGGCTCGCCCCCTATCACATCATGGGACGGAATGTCGGCGAAAAGTGGGTGCACTAGTTGCGCCTCTGCCTACCCCTTCGGGGATAACAGGCGTGAGTGTATATGTATGTATGCCCAGACTTCCATTGAAAACTATTGGTTGTTGTTTTTTTTATGGCATTGAATGACGAGACGAGCATGCCATTCTCGTGATGGTAAGCAATACGACCACCCATAAACAGTAGAAATACCACCCAGCATCTTGAGGTACAAAGTACTGTGTGGCATTCCACTACGCTCGTCATCCTGAGACATAAGATGCTAAGTCTCACTATGTCCTGTGGTTACACTGGATACAATGTCCTTCAAACTTAAACACAACAGTGCATGCACACTGCTGCTTGGCGGTAGAAATAGACATTGTGGTGGTACTCATCCAGACGGAAACTTAAATATAAGATACCTACCATCAGTCAAACATTGGAACATCCCCTTTTAGTCAATAAAACACGTTTCAATTATCTAACCTGAGGATCGAATTTATGACAATGTATCTCAGAGGGTCCTTACAATATGTTTAAAACTCCTGCCACAGGACCTATGAGTTAATAAATTCAGATATCAAATCGGCAGCCAAAATAACCTAGCTTTTGAATACTTGATATCCAATATTTTTTGTGTGAAATTGTCTCGCTCCGATCGCATCGTCTTACACCTTGAATATAGAAGAGCTCCTAATGCACTAAAAGTTCTACAATAAATAAACAGAAACAAAGCTTTTATTATTAACGTCAGTAACTCCACCGGTGATGCAAGTGGGTGGAGGGACTAATTTTGGAGGGAATTCTTTACTTTTCGGAAATCTAATCAAAAATGAGGATTCCTAAAAAGGTATCTTGACCTAGTAGGCCGACTGATTGTACAAAACAATACCCGACCTATTAGTTTAAATGCCTTTTCTGTCAAACCGTGTTACCGTCTCGGTCCAGCGATTGATTTTGGCTTTAAATAATTTTACCAACTACTGTTCTATCTCGTGAAATTGCGTTACTATTGAGAGAACCCATGTGGCAATTTTCAAATAGTCCTACATCTAAAACCCTATAATTTAAACCAATTTTTTCCGTTGTCTTACTCTCAACTTCCATAGAACACCGGCATTTCATAAATGATTGTTTACAATACGATGGTAAACAACAGCAGCGTCTGTTTGGTTTAAATATAGTGTCACTGCTTATTTCTCTAAGATGTAAAATATAATCCGCCACCACTTTTATATAATCTTGCGCAGAGTTCGCGTATCGCCAGTGATAGAAGCCCACCATCTGTTCACCCGCCCTGTGGATTGGGGGCGTTTGGAGAATTCCACCACGGTATCCCCTGCCTGTCGTAAAAGGCGACTAATAGGGGCCTCCGGGGGTCACGGGTGGGCGGGAGGTACCGTCCACCTATTAGTCTAGCCAACTTCTGTGACCCCCGTGATGGACGGCAGCGTGTCTCACGCTGCCTCGGACGCCAAGGGCGTCCTTCGGTGTACGGGGACTTCTGAGCCCCCGCAACAACAGGAGAAGGACCGCAACAGCGGTACGCGCAGGGGCGGTTGCGGACGATAACTTAGACGTGAGTCGGAGGAAGCCCGCAGCCGTCCCTAATGCGCCGAAGATGGCCACTGCGGAGTTTTAGTTGGTATGCCGTGCGGTGTACATAGGTTAGGGGCTCGGCCCGGCGGTCGCCCGACGTTGTCCATCTTTCCGGGCGGCTCAACGTCGGGTCGTAAGGCACGGTGAACCCAACATAACCGCTCAGTCGTTCCCCTTGAACACTGGGCGGTAATAATAAATCACTTTCTCCGCGTCAACAGAAAAAAAAAAAAACCATCTGTTCACAAAGAAACGCAATGCAAATAAATACGACAGCGTATGGATATAAAAAAAACGTAATCCTCCTAGCCAGTCTCGGCCACGGCGGCCCATCACAATGGAGATCAGCCAGGTACGCAGGAGATAGATATTATAATGCATGTGTGTACGCAATACATAGGTGCACTCGCTATTTCTTCACTCTCATAGTCTAGTGAGACAGCCATCCGACATGACCGGAGAGAAATCAAGCGCAGGACCGAAGGCTTTACGTACAAAACCCAGTCACAGTGTTTGTGGCACGATTCAAACCTAGAATGTCCGCACGCAAATCGTACTCTTAACGCGTACGCAATACAACTTTTTATCTATGGCTGGACAAAGTGGCTTCACTACACCTGATGGTAAATGAAGTGTGAAGCCCAAAATAAAGTCGACCGGCAAGAGATATACACCCCTGGTCGGTTAGCACAGTTATGCTGGCCTGCATAATTGCTTCTTTACACTCCGCTTGAAGAATCCTAAGTTGTAGAAAGGAGGGAACACGTACGCTGACAAACTGTTCCACAGCTTAATGGTGCGACTGAAAAATGAATTACCGAACCTTTTGGTTCGAGCCGGGATGGAAGAGACCACTAAGCTGTGGTTCCGCAAGCCAGCACGCGTGGTTCTGCTTAGGAAAGGGGGAGGAGGAGATAAGGTTAAACAATTCTTCAGAGCACTCACTATGATAGAGCCGGTAGAATACACTGAGTGAGGCGATGTCGCGGCGCAGCTGCAGTGGCTCCAAACTTTTTGTTACGTCTGCATTATTTACAATGCGGATAGCCCGTCGCTGCAGTCCGTCCAAGGCAATGAGCAGGTATTTGGAGGAACCACCTCAATGATGCGAACAGTATTCCACACCCAGCCGCAATTGCGCTTTATA
This sequence comes from Lapara coniferarum, assembly GCA_949316025.1. NCBI lineage: Eukaryota > Metazoa > Arthropoda > Insecta > Lepidoptera > Sphingidae > Lapara > Lapara coniferarum. The sequence continues at coordinate 23,728,978 of OX438919.1, forward strand.
TAAACGATAAAGCTGACCGGGCGTGAAGTGAATCCGCACCCTGTTCAGAATTCCGACCCTGTGGGATGTTACAAATATTACGCTCTCGATGTGGTTCCTTGGATTCAGATCGCAGCACATATCCATACCCAGGATATTGAGGCCATTCCGCATTGCAAAAGGAGTACCCTGAAGATTAGGGAGGTGCAAAAACGGGGATTTTTACACGTGAACTAGCACATCTTTTTTTTTTGGTTTCGCGGGGAAAGTGCGTTAACACTTCCGCTCGGCCTTCGTAGGGGGCGACGGAGCGGTTATGTTAGGTTCACCGTGCCTTACAACCCGATTTTGAGCCGTCCGGAGAGATGGAAAACATCGGGCAACCGCCGGGCCGAGTCCCTAACCTATGTACACCGCACGGAAAACCAACTAAAATTCCACGGTGGCCATCTTCGACGCATTAGGGACGGCTGCGGGCTTCCTCGGACGAAGAGTGTCTAAGTTGTCGTCCGCAACTGCCCCTGCGCGGTGCCGCCTGGTGCAGGCCGTCCCCTGTTGAACGTGCACACCTAAGTTTTTTGGCGTTGAACTCAACCAGATTGGATGTACCCCATTCAGATACGAGATCCAAAGTCCGAGTGAGCTTGACGACTAGATTCTCACTCTGCCTGTCGGTGATTCCCCGGCAATTGGGTGGCCCAGAGCAATATCGACAATGCACCGTGCTGTCATCTGGATAGCAATGAATGTTACTAAGCATACATTGATATGCAAAGTACACAGGGTGGGCGAAAGCACCGAGCCTTGTGGGACCCCAGCATTAAATGACATGAGCTTCAAAGCATGTCCGTCGACGAGAACACGCATTCTACGCTCATGCGGAACGCTGGAGATCCATTTATGCAAGTTGTTGGGGAGCCCGTATGCCAGAAGCTTGGAGAGAAGACCACTGTGCGAGACCCTATCAAATGCCTTAGTAATGTCGAGACTCACGGCTAAATCCTCGCCATGCTTATCAATCGCCGCATCCCAGCGATTTAGCACATACGCCAGAAGGTCACCCGTTGACCGTTTTGACTACGCCACCGAGGCAGTGTGGAAAACATAGCGATATAACAACCTAGTGTAACAAAATGTTAACGGTACTGAAAATCGTATCACAATTTTTTTTGGGGTTTAGAAACACAAATAGATGCAGCTAGCGATTTAGTTTTATCTTATTTCGAGATGCAAATAATTTACACGTCATGTTCACCTTTAACAAGATATTTATTTTTATTTTCTACTGAACCTACTGGAGTCGTGGTTATATTTGCGGAAATATTTATGGTTCTTCTAACTAAATGAATTCGAGTAAACATATCTCTATTCATTTGAACCATTGAGTAATAATGTTTTGTGATCGGAGATGTTCAGACCATCAAGCACTGCTGACATCCAAATGGTAGAAAAATAAACATTGATGCGAATCAGTCGAGACAAATGGCGTGTGAACACTGTGACTTTGGGCTTACCCGTCGCCGACATGATTATTGCTTCTCAGTATTATGAGACTCACTAAAAAGTTGTTATTTTTTTAAACATCTTCTTGGATATAATGATGAGTACACCCGTTTTGGATATTTGTTTACACTGCACGAAGAGTAGACTACCCTGCTTGGCTGGCGAGCGCCACACCTGCCTATAAAAAAGGCAGTATAAGAACTTCCAATTACTTTAAACATTACACGCAACTGCATTGTGCCCAATATTCTATACTTACATCGAAATAAAATGTTACGTGTCATAACGCCCATTGATTACATTAACTTCAATATTGTTTGAAAGGGAAATCAATATTGTGTACAATGTTACACAAGACCGAAATCTGAGCAAGAAACAACTTGAAAAATATTGAGATACTTTTTACGAGGAAAGAATCTATACAGAAAGTATTTACGGGTGAAACCATGTAATAATTTGTACAACAATAGGTACAAAGTGTTTTCCATTATGAACTCTATTGTGATGGAAACAATCGACAGCTCGTCCGCCGTAAACCTCATGGCGAATTTTATTTTTCCACATTATTGGTCGGGATTCGCGGAATTTATTACTCATTTCATCGCATTATAATGCTAAATGAGGAATGTTTGTATTTTATTCCTTTGTTTATCATTTATGAAAAAAATTGTATTGGAGCGAAGTTCCTTATCGCGCGTTGTGAAAGAGGGCTAGACGGAAAAAATTCTTACGAAAAGTTGTCACGACACTTTTATACTTGCCCTGTGAAACCAGCAAGTAACAATAAAGAACTGGCCGTAAAAGTGGCATTCGAAATTTAAATAAAAAAAGACAATTTAAATCTTAGAGTATGTATAACTACGTATACATACTCTAAGATTTAAATGACTTAAATGACTGCCTCGATGGCGTAGTTGCATTATGGTACGACTGCAATGCTGAGGTCTCGGGTTCGATTCCCGGGTCGGGCAAAGTGATATTGAGTTTTTCTATTCAGTATCAGCTCGGAGTCTGGAATTTGAATTTGTGCCCGGTATGGCGATAGGCTCGCCCCCTATCACATCATGGGACGGAATAACGGCGAAAAGTGGGTGCACTAATTTCGCCTCTGCCTACCCCGTCGGGGATAACAGGCGTGAGTGTATATGTATATATGTATATGTAAGATTTTAATGCTTTTTACAGTAGTTTTTTTTTTTTCGTTAGTTGTATGTTAATTTTAATGTCAATGCTTGCTTAGGTGATGATCGTGATTCGATGACATATCTATTGTGTAGGTAGAAGTAAATGTTTTCATTGATGTGGTAACGTTTTAATGAAATATACAATTATTATTATAACTTAAAAGAAATTAAATATTATTACAATATCTTCACTAATTAATCGAAAACAACTTCGTTCCATCCGGGTGTCCCTTGACACCTCTCAAGTTTATTTTTGTTTTAGTGCGTATTGAGGACAAAAATTGGGCTACCTGAAAAGCATGGAAGCATGAAAATTCCTGTAGTATTATAATGCTCTTTGCATGAAAACGCATTGACTTTGATTGTCGCTACCAAACATTTGTAGAGACATTGATAACAAGGTCTATATGATCGATAATGAATAAAAAATCTCGTTTCAAAAAGATTTATAGAGCTATACAAACAGATATATTGTATAATTACAGTATAATCCATACTTTGTTCCAAGAAATTGCCACGTGGAAAACTGTTGGTGCCTAATACGTCAACTAATTACACTTCAGAAAGAAGAAAGAAAGAAAGAAAGAAAGATTGTTTTATTGTTGGAACAACTTACACTTAATAATAAAAAATACAATAATTACAAAATTTTATATAAGCCAACAACGGGAACCCTCAGCTTAAACCTATGAATAGAAGGATACATCCTTCTATAAACGAACATTATATATAAGAGTATCTGAAGACCGTTTGTTACTTCCTTTCATAAAGTCATTCAAGAGTTGGAGACAAAAGGAACAAGGGGCTGAAATATTTTTTTATTGTTAAAATCTTGAAGATGTAAAAGTGTATTTCTATAAAAAATATTTTACACAGACCGTAGCCACAAAGAGAGCACAAAAGCAACGCCCGCGACAATCGAAAATGTTCGCAAAGGAATTGGGTCGTCGGCGGCCGAGTTTTGCCGCTGACAATTTTTTTATGTCATGTGCAATTAACGAGCAGGGGATTACTGCACCTCGGAACGATTCGGAATCGCTGCAGGCCATCACGGACAGAAAATAAATACAATGAAAATGACAGCCACAGTTTTATTATTGAAGTAATTTTATGATTAAAAAGCGGTCATGCCAAATTCCAAGTATAACAGGAGTATTCACTTAGTAATTACACAACTATTGAGTAAATGTATCTCCTCTTTAGACTATTTAACCAATGCACACGATATGCAATATGGCAATAATGCGCAAACAATTTTTTCTGCTAATCCTGACGAGGGGCGGGGTAGACACGAATAGCACATATTTAACAAAATAAATCCTCACGTGCAGGGCTGAATATAAATAAGGTCGCTTTTTCACAATAACGTAACAAAATCACAATTTCTGTGGAGCAGCGCTCAATGTCATTATCGTAGAATGTAATGACAGCGATCACAAGTCACATAGGTTTTAATAAAATTTTATGACCAGCTGCGCATGTATGACCAACGAAGGGTTCGCCTGGTCATGCCATCTCCCTTGCATTGCTAGATACTCAAAGTTCTCGTCACATAAATGTGTAAACCGACCAAATGCAATAGCCACACTCTATCTTTCTCTATGCTCCCAAATAATACATACATACATATACACTCACGCCTGTTATCCCCCAAAGGGGTAGGCAGAGGCGCAACTAGTGCACCCACTTTTCGTGGTGCATATTCCGTCCCATGATGCGATAGGGGGCGAGTCTATCGACATATCGGGCACAAATTACAGACTCCGAGCTGATACTGAATAGAAAAACTCAATATCACTTTGCCCGACCCGGGGATCGAACCCGAGACCTCAGCTTTGCAGTCGTACTGTAATACAACTACGCCACCGAGGCTCCCAAATAAATAGTAATAAAATGAGATAATAATGATAATTTAAATTAGATGTTAAATCTTGAAACATGTGAAACTGGCCTTGGAAACTTAAACCAAAAGGTGACGGATGAGATTATTAGTACAAGGAATTTTATAAAACGCAGTACTATTCAAAGAGATTACAAGCTTCAAACAAACAAAATCCCTCAATTTCAAAAAAATAATACAAAATACCTCTGGCTATTCGACAGTGAGTGAGTACTCTTCTCCATAAAAAAATATTTACATTTATATTGTTCTCTCTAAGCTATTAATTGGCTAACAATACTATCTTCTTTCACCTTCGTTCACTCAAAGCGCCTCCTCACCCATTTGTCGATCTATTAAACAAATAAGCAATTAACAGAATCTCCAGCCAACGTGAAGTAATAGTAAGAAACAATACATAAATACAGCTTCGGTACACTAGTGTTTGGGTCGTTGACCCGCGTTCGGAAACAATCTTCATTACATTACAGAAGTGAATAATTAACCTCGTGTTCTTCTAATCTTTTATAACCACGAATCGCTTTACCTGGCACATTTAACTTTCCCCAAAACTAATAGTATATATTAGTCTTTACAATGACTCTTGGGATAGTGAGGAAATTGCAATGCAATCAGCCCTGTATTATATATTGCCCACTGCTGAGCACGGGCCTCCTCTACTACTGAGAGGGTTCAGGCCTTAGTCTCCACCACGCTGGCCTAATGCGGGTTGGCAGACTTCACATACCCTCGAAATTCTTATAGAGAATTCTCAGGTATGTAGGTTTTTTCACGATGTTTTCCTTCACCATAAAAGCGAACGATAATTGACAAACAATACACACGTAACTTTGAAAAGTCAGAGGTGTGTGCCTTGGGTTTGAACCTCCGGAAATTTTCTCGGCAGACCGTTCCATTCCCAACTAGGCTATCGTCGCGTGAGGAAAATGACTACTGCTAAATACTGAAAATCAAAATTCATGTGCTCACAAAATTCTAATTAGGGTAAGTTTTTCATACCTTAAATCCTAAAGCGTAGGTAGAGGCGTTACTTAATCACACAAGGTAATAATATACGAGCTTTAATCGAAAACTTATTCTAATTCCAGTATCACAGTCATTTAATACTAGTGTATGCTGAACGTTGTACACGATTAAAAACACGAACTTTGTTAATAGCATATAATTTTAATTTGCTAGTTTGCTTCTAAGATCTGGGGGTACGGCAGTGACCCTGCTACGTTGAGCAAAAAGTATTCATTATCCACGTGGCTACTACCACGTTGTTACGTGTCCCACGGTGGTGTGTAGCGTTCCGGGATGAGCCTGTGGATATACAGTTCGAACAGGCTGGCATAATGTGTCGACTGGCGACGTCTAATCATCGCCTGTCAGTCGACTATCTATATAGACACCACTCCGTTTACCCTTAGTTGCAATGAGGTCACTTTGTCGTGAACATATAAAAAAATGCATAATTAACCTGCATTGAAACTGATAATGGGATTTACGTACAGGGAGAGGACTGTCATACGACGGGGAGCTGGGAGAAATAACTAAAACCTATGAACTATAAATGAAATTGAGTACAACCATTTGGCAAAAATGGGTACATTAGTACGATACTTGAGACGTCTGTAATTGCTCATTGTATGGCCAGACTGTCGATTTGAGACCAAATACTGTTCGAGAGGTTCTTATACTCAAGACAAATAGGTAAATATCTGCTCATACACACACGTGCAGTGTCCGGAACGTGGCGAAAGTGTACGCTGTCAGGGCTTCCTGCGTGTTATTCAGTAGATGATAAGTGGACTGCTCGGATTGAAATTATAAGGCTCGTCGCCATTATGTGATGGAAATGTCCCTTCGTAGCCGCACTGAGACTTTAACAAACGTAAGTACTGTTTTTACCTACCTTTAGCACCTGGTACCTGTAAATTGGCCGTCGGCATAAGCTAGCAGGTATGCATACACACATAGCACAAACTAACAATACGTAATTCTAAATAATATTATGTATTACTTACATACAACTACACCTCTAGCAAGCAATGTGCAAGTACTGTTGTGTTACGGATTGAAAGACATTCTGACACGGTCGAGTCCTGTTATAGCCCAAGTAGTGCACGGCTGCGTCAAAGCTTTAAATAATAACCACGACACGTGCCATGTAATGTAATAGTGTTGTACAAACAGCGGTGAGACTGCGTCGATATATCGTCGGGGCTTCAGACCGCTGCCAAGCGCAGGAACGTTCTTACAGGTCGAGAGTATTAACTGTGATGTGTACTTAATTAACTAGTATCTTCTATGGATGAAATAAGGCTTAGTATTTGTAAGCTAAGCTTAATGTTTTGTCACTTTATCAAGACTTGATCAACTACTGGGTGAATTTGATCGCAATTCATTTTTGTTTTCTATACTCCTCTATGAACTTCAATTATGACAAATCTCATACTCCTTCGTGTGCACCGTGTCCTTACACCCCTTTTATTTACAAAGTATTCTCCACGTATTAATATGCAAGCAATGAGCACGTCTCTCATTAAACAGTTGAAAGACCACGTGGCTATAGGAAATGCATAATACATGCATTCACGACAGTTTCCTGTGGGACAGTGTCACCGGTCGAGGCGACCTATTCATGTTACAGATAAAACTGTCAACAACGTAGGCATATCACTTGCAATATATTTCTTAGAGCTCATTTTTTTTTATCCTTTGTTGTAAGAACTAGGTTCTTAGCAATAAATTACAATCTAGTCTAGAAGGCTAATAAGCAATATTATTCTAGCTTAATTTTCAAGGTGATAAGTTTACTACAACTAAGAATAATGTTCTAGGCACTCTCTTAGAGTCTGATAACATAAAAAGCACTTTGTTCGTGTGTTATATATACTTAGCACTGACACTATTATTTGTTTACTGTAATTATGCACTACACTTTATTACACTAGTTCGAAAGGTTTAGTTCTTTTTAATCTTCGCACAAGGTTCGTGTAATCAAGTAGCTTGAAAGCCTCAATGTTCACATGGTGTCGAAGTCTACATCCGTGAGCTTTCGCAAACTTTTTGATGACTTCCGTGACGGATTCCATTTTAAGATCACGATGGAGGTCGTCATTTCTTATATACCAGGGAGCGTTGACAATATCTCTCAGGACTTTATTTTGGAATTGTTGGATTATTTTAACACTGTTCGATTTGGTACAGCCCCAAAGCTGGATTCCATACGTCCAAATTGGCATTAGAATATGCTTATACAGTAATAATATTTTATTATCCTACTATAATATTATAAAGGCGAAAGTTTGTAAGAATGTCTGGATGTATGGATGTTTGTTCCACTTTCACGCAAAAACTACTGAACGGATTTCGATGACATTTGGCACACGGGTAGATCATGTCCTGGATTAACACATAGGCTACTTTTTATCCCGGGGAAATATAAACCGGGACTTTTATCGCGGAAAAACTTTTTAACGCGGGCGGAGCCGCGGGCAAAAGCTAGTATATTGATAAATAAGATTTTCTTCCCAGTAAACCAACACATACTTTTATATCTTATATTAAGTTCTTGTCTCTTCTTTTTGACGTGAGCTTTCCATTGCAACTTAGGGTAAGTGTTATGCCAAGGTACTTGGCAGTGTTTGCATATGGGACCTTTAAACCGTTTATATATACTGGATGATAATTTTGATCTCTGTTCGTGAAATCAACATGAATTGATTTTGTTTCATTTAATTTAATTTTCCATTTTTGTGTTCAATCATAAATTTTATTTAGGGCACCTTGAAGTTTTTCTGCTGCTTCCTTATGATTTGATCCAGTAGCCATAAGAGCAGTGTCATCTGCAAAGGTTGCAATAGTATTCATATCGGGTTCTGGTATATCACTTGTGTAGAGTAAGTATAAAGTGGGACCTAGGACGCTTCCTTGCGGGACCCCAGCTTTTATTATTTTATGCTCGGAAGATGCATCCTCTTGCTTAGCTCTAAACATCCTGTTTGTAGTGTAGGATTTTAGTATGTCCGAAAAATCTGATGGCAGCTTTTGTCTGAGCTTTTGTATCAGACCCTCATGCCAAACTTTGTCAAAAGCTTGGGCAACGTCCAACGTCTTAGAGCTCATGAAGAAATTTATTTTTAATACTGGTGTTACTACTGCACATACTGCGTAAAGCATAATAATTCGTTCTCGAGTCTGCTAGTGTAGATACAGTAATTGGCCGGCTTAAGCCTCGTGACTATCGTGGTCTACAAAGTTTTGTTGATCGTCAATTGTACTGCCCTGTACCGCTTATACAAATACAGTCACTGCTGTAAGATACGAACAAGAATAAACTTTAATGTAAAATGATACGCTGTATTGAAAACAAACTCACCCGCGTGTGTGATGGAAAACTGATGTATACTGAAGGTCTTCAGGAATCAGGTTAAAAGGGTTTTATGAGTTTTCAATGCTCGCCCATACGCGATACGCCGCCGAGCGCGTCGAGTGTCGCTCACTTCAATATTGACATGAATGAAACATTTTATTGAGGCTAGCCGTATGCGACTGTATTTGTATTATAGCTGAATCTATTAATGGCAGGGAGACAAAATAACGATGTCTCGGGGTGATGAGTGCGGTGTGTGGCAATTCAATTAGAATTAACCGTTTCGTATGGTGGCGTAACTTATCATCGAATCATCTAAATACTCTGTTGTTGGTCTGAAATAGTTTTCCGCTACCAACTCCTATGTTGCAATGTGCTGGTCACGACGAACATATTCGAAACAACAATTGCATTTCTACCTTTTCCATGATGCTATGCATGTAAAGTGATAGAGACGAAGTGATAGATAGAGACGTGACGCTATGCATGTAAAGTCTGACACCGAGACAGGAGAGGAAGTGCTTCGCCAAACCAGCCACGTAACTCGAACTTCCAATAGCATCTGTCGCGTGCGATCGTGTAAAGTTAGGGATTATGCAAACGTTTCTTGCAGTTGTCTAGACGAGCTGGGTCGGGCGGACAGTTAGCAATTGTATATTACACGGATAGATGCAATTTCTGTGATTTATCGTCGAACCAAAAGGCAGCTTTCTCCTAGGCCGGTTTTGTAAATGACTACAAATTGTAATACCTATTTAAAATCTCAGTTAAAAGATTTTCAAAGTTTATAATATTTCATGTCAATCTAACTATGATATAACCATATTTTATAGCAAGAGCAGCAACTAAAAAGAGTCAAATAATCATGACGTATAAGTACACTTTTTAAAAAGTGTGGGAATTGGCTTACCTATGCTGATTGATTGACTTCCAGTAATATTACTGACACACGTCCATCGGTCGTCTATTACTCAATGTAGCCGCGACGGTCATTCGCGTAAATGCGAGACTTTTTGTTCGTTGTGTTGTTGACTCCGTTACTCTTGGTCGGCCACTGTCCATCTAGACGTATTATAGGCACTGCAAGAAGTAATAGGTCGGGGCGGGGAAGTTTAACTTTAATGATTTGTTTGTATTGATGTATGTGAATAGAAATGTTTGCCGAACGAATAGATTTACTGCGAGATCTGTTACAAAGTTTGTTTATTATTTGCCAAATTTGTGTTTGTGTACTAGTTCTGTTACTTCGTCTCTTTTGTGAGAGCAAAATTATTTGCTGTGTTTAGTTTGGGTTTATTTTCTAAATATACATTTTACAAAGCTAATAACATAGAATAAGTATGTTACATATTCATTGTGAATATTTCCATTATATACAATAGTCATGATTATACACATATTGTAAATTAAGTAGTTTTTAAGTCGTAGTTCTATCGTTTCTTCGGTGTTCGGGCAAATCGTGGCTCATAATATCAAGCGACCGATCATCTCATCATATCAATTGTGCAAGTTTGATCAAATCCTACCAAACACGCTAACCATACTACTAAAACCTCTCCACGACGAAAATCGTTTCAACGATAAATACGAAACAGACGGTTGAAAAAGCATTAGGTAATATTTACAAGTGACATGGCGACTAGTGTTTACCGTCGCTGGGGCGGATGATAAGGTGCGTTGCAGGCGATGGTGGTATCGAGGCGGTGCAGACATGCACCCGCGCCCGCGCCCGCGCTCCGTACTGCCCACCCACTAGTGAGTCCACAGGGCCCGGTCGCACCACGCAAACAGATTGAGAAACGATCGTATTTAAAAATGGAATAACAAAAGCATAGATAGAAGCTCAGCCTTTAATACCTAAGGACCAAACGGACAACAAGCATCTATAGTCAACACTTCCTCCAGCTTATGTCCGTCACATAATTAGTTAGGTCCATCTAGAGCTTTATCCCATTATCCAGAACAAATTAAAATCTCAGCAGGTGCTTATTTATAAACAAAAAATTCGTTTTTTTTGTAGAGCCATGGAAATGAGTTTATATTATACTAGCTTTTGCCCGTGGCTCCGCCCGCATTAAAAAGTTTTTCCGGGATAAAAGTCCCGGTTTACATTTTCCCGGGATAAAAAGTAGCCTATGTGTTAATCTAAGACATGATCTACCCGTGTGCCAAATTTCATTGAAATCCGTTCAGTAGTTTTTGCGTGAAAGAGGAACAAACTCCTTACATCCAAACATCCGAACATCCATACATTCTTACAAACTTTCGCCTTTATAATATTAGTAGGATTCTACGGCCAAGTTATTTTATTCAGGCGAATTCATATTATATTGCAAGTATGTAATGTTTTTTGAACAGTATTGATACTTTGACTCGTCAAGACCCGCTACGGACGCCGGCGTCCGAGTATACAGGGTTTCCAAATACATCTATATATATGAGCGGGGTTTGACGGGTTAATAAAATAATATTAAATGTAACACTATAGGAAACAGTCATCCTCACATCGCTTGTCTGGTGTAGCAGTAGCCTAGCTCACTTCGTGTAAGACGCCCTTTGATGCAGGGAGCGCAGTATGGCGAGTTGAGAATAAATGATTTGTAAATCGTGTCGCCAGTCGCGATGTATCGAAACAGAGTGTGTTAACAACTTGTACGATAACACGAACGGATTACGAGTAGCTCAATATGGAGTTTTTAAAAGTATAATATGTGTAATATTATTCTTTAGTCAAGACATTATACAAATGTTATCATGAGGCGTAATAACAAATTCGTTTATAATGAAACACGAAAGTGTTTCCGCATTGCTTGACGTCTGACTATAAGAATTATCCAATTTTCAATTAGTTTTTTCTAATTAGTTCAGAATAATACCTACAGAATAATATTTTTCTAGGTAGAAATAGATATATACAACCAGTATATATACCACTTTAGCTACTATACGAATGAAGAAGGGAAGTCATAAGGGGTGGAAAAGGTGGGTGCATGAAAAGAAATTAAAGAAAGCCATATTTGATTCGGCAGAGAGATATTTATATTATGAATAAAAGTACCCACTGGATGACTAATAAATCAATGCAGAGCCGAAACCAAGTCAAGGTCAAGTCGCATGGAATTTTGCAGAAAGGCTTTTTAAATTATGTAAATGATGTAAAATAAGAAGGGAGTTTTGGAAATAAATTCTTCAAGAGGTTAAAATAGGGGACGAAACTTTGTACAAAATTCAAGAATTACTTAAGAAGTTTTAAAAATGTATTTACTAATAGGAAGCTACTTTTACCCCCGGTTGCTATTACAGCTATTATGTAGACGGAGCTACGAGCAATTGCTAGTATTGCTAAAGTAACTTTTTAATGTTTGCCTTTACAAACACATAATACATATTAAGTAAAATTAGAACACCGCCTGATGCCTCAGTGGCGTAGTTATATTACGGTACAACTGCTATGCTGGTCTTGGGTTCAATCTCCGGGTTGGAAAAAGTTATATTGGGTTTTTCTATTTATAGGCTCGCCCCATCACGTCATGGGACGGAATACGCACCCCTTCGGGGATAAAAGGCTGAGTGTATAGGTATGTATGTAAAATAGAATAATAAAACATATAATATGTAAATACATAAGGCAGACTTCTGACTACTCAAAGAGGTGTTATAATCACAATGGAGGGAACACAGCGCGACATTACATTTCGAACCATTCTAGGCTACCCTCATTTTACTTTTGGAGATATTTAAGTAAGTTTCTCGTCCCACATGGTAAGTCATTGATTACAGGAAGCCTAGACTGCAGGCGATGAGTTTGAAAATATTTACTGACATCATATGACTAGGTAAAGAATACGCAGAAAAGAAAAGCTTTCACATAATAATAGTTTCTAGGAATACTGGCCGCCTCCCTACAAGGAATATCACATCCCACGCAAGGAACACGATACTTTTTAATTAATTGTAAATCGTTATTGCACTTAAAGTGATATTGAGTTTTTCTATTCAGTATCAGCCCGAAGTCTGGAATTTGTGCCCGATATGGCGATAGGCTCGCCCCCTATCACATCATGGGACGGAATAACGGCGAAAAGTGGGTGCACTAGTTGCGTCTCTGCCTACCCCTTCGGGGATAACAGGCGTGAGTGTGTGTGTGTGTTATTGCACTTTATTATTCTTATAAAGGGATTCCAAATATTGTTGCCTCGTTTGTTTATTGACATTATAAGCAAGCCTTTATCATTAAGGCTAGCGCACATTAAGGGGGGCGTAATTTTCCGCATCGCATTACAAAAAGTCTCCTATATCACTTTCGTACATTTTATATGAGCTATCGTATAATACAGGCGGACCACATCGCAACGCACTGGCGGGTCGCTTGCTAGGCGTATTTTTGCGGCGATGTTATGCGTTTCGATGCGATGCCCCCTAGTGTGCGTTGGATGAATAAAAAACTGACCTCTTTTAAGGATAAGAGTATACACAAAAAGATTTTACTTACTTTGGTATCAAGTATTTTGTGTAAAACCATAATATATGTTGGTACATGAAAGATGCACCACCCAATGAAAGACATTCCCTATCAATCTTTGAATAAATATTATTTTGGTATTTATTTGCACAGGTTTACAATGAGGCCCGCCTGTAGTATACGATAGTTTATATAAAATGTGCGATGTGATGTAGGGGATTTTTTTCTTATGCGATGCGTTGTGGTGTCGTCCACTTTATATGCGCTAGCCTTTATACTAATAATCGGCTTACAAAGACTACTCGGAAAACTTGTCTGAAAATAACGAAGCCATTACGTTTCGACGCAAAAACAAATCGACACTCCACAACAAGCTCAAGTTGTTTTCAATAAGTTATCAAAACAATTGGAAATGGATTAGTTCGGAATTACGTTTAGCCTCAAGCGAGCGGCGCGGCGGCGTCGAATTGTTTTCGACAGCCGTCAGCGGAGCCTTGGGGTTCCTACGCTGTAATTGTACGCGTGCCGGGTTTGAGTACCAAAACAGTTTATGTACCACTGATGTATCTAGATTGTACATTGTGGATAGGCTTCTCGGGTTGAAATAAATTATCATACAATTATTCCGTCGTATGTATTTTCAGATACGCTACTTTTGTGTTTGTGTGTGACATTTATAAATTGTAACTTCTTGTTATGGCCTCGTCTCTATAGTATATTTACTTTTCTTTTAGGCGTTAGTTGTACAATAAAGAATAAAGAGCTTTAAATGAAATGAATACATAATATATTAAATGTTGTTGTTTTTCATTTGGCTATTATGATACCCTCACAGTGACTGGGTAAAGTAAATAATGTAAAAGGGGTTAATTGACTATTTTTTTTAAAATATAATTATGAAAAATGTATGCTATCCAAAATCTAATGGAAAACGAATTTTCTAAATTGGCGCAATAGTAAGTTATAAAGCTTTGAAATTTGGTAGAAGGGGTAACTGTCAAATAAAAGCAATACTAGACTGTGACGTCACCAAGCGCCGTCGGCCATAACGCTGCTTGCGTGCGAAAGAGATAACGCGATATCCCCGCTACGCCCCCACTTTTACTCACAAGAATATTTCAAAATTGATGAACTGATTTATTTTTCTATTGATTTTGATGCTGATTGACATAGAAGAATGTCTTTTTCGTATTATTTTCTGTTATATCTGAAATAACGTACAAAATCAAACATAGGAAAATAACCTATTATTCGTCAACGACTATGCATCTAGACGTTACTAACGCAAAACACACACACACACACACACACACACACACACACACACACACACACTCACGCCTTGTATCCCCGAAGGGTAGGCAGAGGCGTAACTAATGCACCCACTTTTCGTGGTGCATATTTCGTCCCTTCATGTGATAGGAGGCGAGCCTGTCGCCATATCAGGCACAAATTCCAGACTCCGGGCTGATACTGAACCGAAAAATCCAATATCACTTTGCCCGACCCGGGGATTGAATCCGAGACTTCAACATTGCAGTCGTACCGTAATACAACTACGCAACCGAGGCAGTCTAACGTAAAACTTACCTAATATTCGGTACAAATAATTATCCTAGTCAAGTACAGAAGCCCGAGGGCTTCGTATTCTTTAAGCACATATCCGCATGAGGAAATAGACTGTTTTTATATCCTTAGGACGTATTCAATTGGTTTAGATCGAAAGGTTATACTATATATTGTGGTTAGTAGTAGCGGGAACAGGTATAGTGGAAGATGATTTTGGTACCAATTCGGACTTTTACTAAACGAGGCACATCCCCAAGTAAGAGTTTACTCAATATAAAAATCTAGGCATAATATAAACCTATTAAAACTAGTAATTCAAAACAGAAGACGTTTATATCGTCTTAACAATCGCACGTAGGTACTAGCAAATGCAATAAATCAACAAGTGCGTGTGGTCGCTAGTTCTTATAAAGCTATGGCCACACAATCATACTCCTACCGGGCGGAGACGGGCAGTCACACTTCACAGCTTATAGAGTCAGTTTGATTTATTTATTAAATCACTAACAGTACTGGAGTCTGGAGTAAAAGAGACAGTCGCGTGGGTCTACTTAAAATAATGAATGCTGTTCTTTTTTGTATTTGGTAGAGCTCAGCCCTTCATAGCTATTCTGAGAACTGAAAGAGCAATTATTATAAATACTAATTAGAAAACATTATGTATTCGCATCGTAGTAATAAAAGTAAATTATAATTTCCATTAATGAGG
Organism: Lapara coniferarum; assembly: GCA_949316025.1. Taxonomy (NCBI): domain Eukaryota; kingdom Metazoa; phylum Arthropoda; class Insecta; order Lepidoptera; family Sphingidae; genus Lapara; species Lapara coniferarum. Next base: position 23,744,644 of record OX438919.1, read on the forward strand.
TGAAGCTGTGCGTAGGTGTGTAAAGAGTAAGTAAATTGTCTAATAACGAATTGAGAGTTCACACACACACACCCTCACGCCTTTCATCCCCGATGAGGTAACCAGAGGCGTAACTAGTGTGCCTAAATTATTTACATTTTGAGAGTTCAAAATTTAAATAATTATTAAACACACATTCACTCATGCCTTTTATTCCCGAAGGGGTAGGCAGAGGCGCAACTAGTGCACCCACTTTTCGCTGTTATTCCGTCCCATGATGTGATAGGGGGCGAGCACATGGCCATAATTATTAAAAAGTAAAAAAATCTCAATTTTACTTTCTGGGGCTTTGTTTCCGCATTTCTCCTGTATAAATGTGTCTGACCAAGGCTCAATGGTTATTTACATTTTGCCATTAAAATAAATTTGAATAATATCTTCGGTAGTGGAGATATTAATGTCGCGTGTCTATAATTATTTGCTGAGTTACCGCCGCCATTCGCGCAGTTAATGTTCGTCCGTGTATCGTACATTTTGTTTGTATGAATTTATGAGACGCGAGGCGGGACAGTCTCGGTGACATTTATACAGCCCCATATTTTGGTCGGCCGTTTGAGACAGTAACTTTTTTTACAGTTAAGTGTAGTTTGCAATACTATAAAATTTATATAATATTGGCCGTGGCTCCGCCCGCGTTAAAAAGTTTTTCCGGAATAAAACTCCGGCTTTATATTTTCCCGGCATAAAGTAGCCTATGGCATGTCATGGGTTGATCATATCGTGGATATGAACAACCCATGTGCCAAACTTCATCGAAATCCGTTCAGTTGTTTTTGCGTGAAAGATTAACAAACATCCATACTTCCATACTTATGGTTTATGTGCTTATGTTATGTTATATGCTTTACTAATATGTAATATATTTTATTATAGGCGTTGATCACAGATATTAGTTAAACATATTTCTCAAGTAAGTGAATGTAATTCTTTTTGAGGAATAAATAATTATCTTAAACCATACTTACAAACTTTCGCATTCATAACATTAGTAGGATACTAGATTCGTTGGTGGTCTACCCGAATGTTAGTTATTTCCCGGAGTAATATCTATCGTGTCGAATGTGTGGCCTCTTGTTTAAAAGCTACGCATCATAACGGAACTTGTGGCTGTTTATACCGTTCACGTTTATTAAAATATTATCACAACAAACATCGTAGGAGCAGGGTCTTCTTGGAAGCATGTAGATCTTTGGGTCAGTTCTTAGAAGGTCGTAAGAACTCTAAAACAGGAAGCGGAAATCTTGGGTTCCAAAGAATTTATGTAATGAGGCCCGTGCTCAGCAGTGGACAGTATTTATATACTACAGGGCTGGTAGTAATCTATAAAATATAATATAACATATACACTCACGCCTTTTATCCCCGAAGGGGTAAGCAGAGGCGCAACTAATGCACTAGTGCACTTTTCGCCATTTTCCGTTCCATGATGTGATAGGGGGCGAGCCTATCGCCATACGGGCACAAATTCCAGATTCCGAGCTGATACTGAATCGAAAAACTCAATATCACTTTGCCCGACCCGGGATCGAACCCGAGAGCTCAGCATTGCAGTCGTACCATAATACGACTACGCCACCGAGGCAAAAAAAAATATAATATTTTGTTATAAAGACAACAAGTGTAGATAGTACATTAGTAATTCAATATTTTGTAAATTTTCATGTACGGTGTAAGAACTGTATAAGGGCAGGCTAGCAGGCCTATCAGGCTAGCGAGCTCGGAAATTGATCAAATATGAATGATCCGCCATCCGTGGCGTCGTAAAGCGCGGAGTTTTGAGAAAAACTTCGGTAACTCAATCCGACGCGTCTTTGATCTCGCGCTACACAGATAAGAATTCCAATTCCTTTCATCAGCTCTAATGGAGGCCGTAAGGAGAGCCACTCTAGCCTAATGAAATTAGGTAAATATCAGTTTTTGTAACTGAATTGGATTTAGAGTTCGTTTGGGGTCCCTGGGCTTTTTTGCACCTTATATTCATGACCCTGATATTTATTTATATATCTTATTCATACAATAAATGAGATTTACGAAGACGTTTGGAAGTTTGATTGAAAGAAAAATAAGTCGGTAAACAGATTTCGATGAAATTTGGCATAAAAATAGACCAAGTCCACGATTACACAGAAAAAGTGGACAATTAGGCTTTTGTTCCAGGAGGTTTTTAAGTTGCTGCAAACAAAATCTAATACAATAGGAATTATTTGTTTGATCGTGACATGACGAGACGAGCATGCCGTTTGCCTGATGGTAAGCGATACGACCACCCATAAACAGTAGCAACACCATGCAGCACCTTGAGTTACAAAGTACTGTTTGGCATTCCACTGCGCTCGTCATTTTAAAGCTGTGATACCGCAGAACGCGGCAGACGGCAGACGGCAACAGCATGTGCCGCGACGGCAGACGGCACTACTGTGCACTATTAAATTGTATGAGACCGATTCCGCACATGACGGCAAATGACGCATATATCTCTGGCTCTGGAATCATATTTACGCATTTGGTAAATATGATCCCAGAGCCTCACGTTCCACAGCAACTTCATCGACAGTTGTACCACACGAGCTGTCAAAATTTAAAATAATTTCAGTGAACATAATTTTTTCATGAACAAAATGTACTGAAAGTTATTAACATCCACCACAGACTGCCTGAATTATACAGATAACAAGAAGCGAAAGCCACAACAAACTTTATTGAACAAAAAGCTTCTCCTCCCTACTTTAATAAATGTATGCATAACTCGGGTCGAAGGATGTCTCTCAGCTTTATACAACGTGGGACGTGTAGACTGCCTTATAACTTACATCAGCAAAGAACTTATTATTAGAATTTGTATTTGTGCAATGTAATTGTGATGAATCGTATGTTTTATTATATTATGAGTTATTTACAGTGAATTCATTAAAACCATTATTATATGATTACTTGATACGAAAATATTGCGTATGTTTGTTTACACTGCTTGCAAGTTTGATTCAAAATATATAAAAACGGCCTGGATAAATCGACGGCTCCCAAGAACAAAGTCGTATATGCAAAATGAAGCTTTTCAGTAGAGCGCTTTGAAAGACTAAGTTAATTGTGAAAATCACAAGTTATAGTGAACAAAACATTATATTCTATAGGGTTCAGTAACAACTTTGAACTTAATGTGTGAAAATACCACTAATTCGCACATGAATACAAACTAACGACTTTCAAAGCGCTCTACTAAAAAGCTAACATTTTGCATATACGACTTTGTTCTTGGGAGCCGTCGAAATGCTAATATCAATTATCACTGCGGAGTCCGTAGGCGGCGCATGCTACGGTCCTGCTACGAGCTACGAGTCATTCATCGGGTAGACTGTATAGGTGTAGCTGACTGTTGACGGGACCAAGCGCTACCTAGCAAGTAGTACGGTCAGTAAGCGTGCGGCGCTCGCACCGAAAGGACGTGTGCGTTTCGTGGGCGGAGCTTTCCAAACTTTACCGACTCGAAAGCGCATTCGTTCAGCGAGTTTGTACTGTGGATGTCTATGTGGTTCATTGACTTAAGTATATTTATAAGTGTTTTACTGTTCAAGAAGTAGACCCGCTCAGCAGTGCACAGTAAGTAACTTAAGTTTTGGATAATTATATTTTTGGGCGTTGTAATATGAGCTGAGAGTTATCAGCGCGGGGAGTGATAGCGTTATCTGAACATGTGTAATTAAAAAGTAACCGGGTGTTTGCTCGGTAACGTAATCCGCGTTTATTTTGGTTATCTATCTGCCCAACGAGCCTCGAAAGTACGTATCGAGCCACAAAACAATTTTCAACTTATAATAATTCAGTGTAAGCAACTATACCTTGCGGATTATCAGATGCAACAATATCTCTAACCAAGTGATATCAACGCGTGTTTGATTTTGTTTGTATGAAATTAATTTTACCTTAAGCTCATAAGTACTTAAGAACTATTACTTCCCATCTGTTTGCGAAAAGTAGGCTAGGTGCAAAATAGTTTCATCTAATAAACACTTTTTGACAAAAAAATAAAGACCCATATAAAGTATAACCGGGGGAGTTAACGATTATTTTCTGAAACTTGACTGAAAATATTATGTCAAATCTATGTCGATTTTATTAACTGGAAACTAAGTTACATTTAAATCTACTGCGTACGAGTAGGGATTAGAGTTTGGGGTAGACGTGTTGCCCTGGCTTTAATTCGGCTCCAAATAGAACATTGAATAAAAACAGACTTAAACTATTTGGCATACAGTGCATTCTTTTATACCATCATAATGAACTCGGCGACTTGAATTTCAACTACTGAAAAAATTGATAGGATTATATATTTAAACATATAATAATATAATAATAATAATATAAGCCTTTATTCAGACACAACATTTACAGTGCATGTTAGTAGTTATAAATCTATTTCGGTTAATAGACATCGATATCTTGGTCTGTTTGCCCAGCTTTGGCAAAGGCCTCCTCCAATTCTTGCCATTTTCTCCTATTTAGTGCAGTTCTGGTCCATGTTCTCCCTGCTATTTTCTTAATGTCGTCTTCCCACCTTCGTAGTTGTCTACCCCGTTTTCGTTTTGTGTTTCTGGGATACCAGAATAAAATACTTTTATTCCATTTTTCTATTCCTCTTACAATGTGTCCTGTCCATTTCCATTTTAGTTTCCTTATCCTTGTTGTAACATTGTCTATTTTCGTTCGAGATCTAATTATCTCATTCCTTATTCTGTCAGTTTTTCTAATGTTAAGCATGCTCCTCTCCATTGCGGTTTGACAGGTACTTAACTTTTGAGTTTGTGCTTTTGTGAGAGCCCAAGTTTGACAGCCGTAGGTAAGAACAGGTAATATGCAAGTGTTGTACAACTTTTTCTTGATAAACATGCTTATTTCTCCGTTTTTCATAACCTCTTTTAGTCTCCAGTAACTTTTCCAAGCATTGCCTATCCTAATCTCTATTTCTTTAGACATTATGTCCTCGGGGGAAATGAGTTGGCCCAAATAAGTGTATTCCTTAACATAATCGATGGGTTCGCCATTTAGTATTATTGGATCTTCTACTGTATTTGTCATAGCTTTAGTTTTGGACGTGTTCATTGTTAGGCCTACAGCATTGCTTTCTTTGTTCAAGTCCTCAAGCATGTTTTGAAGGTGGTTTTTTGTTTCAGCTAATAATACTAAATCATCCGCAAATCTTAAATGTGACAATCTTACTCCGTTTATGTTTAAACCGTATTGTTCCCATTCCAATTTACGAAAGATATGTTCCAAGACGGCTGTAAATAGTTTTGGTGACAATGGGTCGCCTTGACGTACTCCTCTATTTATTTTTATTTCATTCCCCTCTGTTTCCAGTTTCACTTTAGCTGTGCTATTTGCATATATGTTCTTTAAGATTTTGATGTACTTATGTTCCACGCCTTGTATTTTAAGACTATGCCAGATTTTTTCGTGATCGATGGAATCGAATGCCTTGCTGTAGTCAACGAAACAGCAATAGAATGGAACATTGTACTCCTTATATTTCTCGAATATTTGCCGTACAACGAGTATGTGATCCACAGTCGAGTATCCACTCCTGAAACCGGCTTGCTCTCTAGGTTGGTTCTCGTCCAGTGTTTTAGTTAATCGGTTAAGAATTACTTTTGCGAAAATTTTATAAACGTTGGACATTAGGCTGATGGGTCTGTAATTGTTTATATCATTTTTGTCTCCTTTTTTATGTAGCAACATAATAGTTGATGTAGTCCACTGTGTAGGAATTTCTTCGTTACTTAATATATCATTAAAAACATTTGTGAGTATCGGCGCTATGAAGTCTTTACACTCGATTAGAAGTTCATTGTTGATTCGGTCAGGGCCGGGGGATTTATCTTTTTTCTGTGTTTTTATTGCTTCTTTTACTTCTTGTAGAAGTATCGGAGGTACGCTTTCATTCTCGTTTAATTCTACCTTTTCATTATCATATTTTCTTACATAAAGTTCTTGGTAAAACTCTGTAGCAGTGGATAGTATATCTGGTCTCTTTGTTCTTATTTTGGAACTTTTGTCTTTTATTTTAGGTATCCAAGTTGTCTTATCAGTCAAATACTTAAGCGCTCGTTTAATGCCTCCCGTTTTGGAAATATGTTCTTTGAAGGTCCCAACTCTGACGCGTTCTCGATCTTTTCTCATATTTGATATTATTTCTTTGCTGAGTTTACCTATTTCTTCTCTTACGCTTTTGGTCTTGTTCGTAGTGTTAATTAGTTCTGCCCTTTTGTTTAGTAGTTCTTTTGTTTTGGCTGATATAGATTCTGTGGTTTTAAGTTTTTCTTTTAGGTTGCTCGTCGATTCAGTGGTTAGTATTTCCTCTAATAAGTTGTATTTCTCTTGAGTATTCAGATGTTGAATGGATGAAATCTTGACAGATTTAAGTTTCTCTTTGATAATTGCAGTTGGCGTTGTTTTTTTGGTATATGGAGATTTTACCTTGAATGGTCGACCTGTACGTGTCGTTCGAGTTATATTTAAGCTTGCTCTTACCATTCTGTGATTACTATTAAAATTTAAATTAGAGATAGTACTACAGTCATCGAAAGCTGTGCTTTTGTTCGTTAAGATATAATCTATTTCGTTTTTATACTTGGCGTCCGGCGAAGCCCATGTCCATCTTTTTGATATTCTCTTTTTGTATTGACTGTTTAGTATTTTTAGATTGTTTTCGAGAGCCATTTCCAATAGTTTTCGCCCATTTCTTGTCCTCTTACCGTAACTGTAAGGGCCCAAGACAATGTCTTCTCCGTTTCTTGGGGTTCCGATTTGTGCATTGAAATCTCCCATCACTATGCAGTTTTTGTGTGTGTGTTCTTTTATGGCGGTATTTAAAGATGAATAGAATGATTCAATTTCTTGAATAGTAGATTGTTCAGTTGGAGAGTAAATTTGCACAATTGACCATTTCTCTTTCCGTGGGGGGATTATTATATTGAGAATGGCAATTCTTTCGGATATGCCAATTATTTCCTCAATACAGTTTTTGAGTTCTTTCCTGATTAGGAAACCAACTCCGTGTCTTCCTGGTGTTTCCCCTTTATAATATAATATAAACTGACTATACTCTTCAATAGCTTCGCCATGTCTCCGTACTTCGCTCAATCCAATTATGTTCCATTTTATTCGTTCTAAAGCGCACATAAGTTCTTGTAGGTTTTCTTCTAATCTAAGTGTGAGTGTGTTGTATGTTGCTATGTATATAGAGTTACCGTATTTTCTCTGATTTTTGGTAGCAATTGATGGAGATATGAAAGTGGAGTCTGGAGGGTAGTGGTCACTTTTCCCCACGGTGACCGGCCGTCTTGGGGTGAGTTCATTTCCTGTTTCGTTGGGTAATACTTTGTTCGTTTGTTTTGGTTTCCGGATATCGATGTCTATTGGTCGTTTTTTGTCTTAGTTGGGAGCGATATTGATGCGGATCTGCCCCTTGCAACGTAGTCTAGCATGTTTGATTTACTGATCTTCTTTGGAGCTGAAGTCGTTTGTTGGGCTGGTGATTTGTTTGGTGAATCAGTACGGTCTCTTTTTCTCTTATCCCTTTTGTCTTCCTTGGCTTCTTTTATGACTATTTTGTCCTTTTTTAGATAGCATATTTTACCCTTCTCTCGCTCTTCTCTTAATTGAGGCAATAGCTGTTTTCTTTTCTCAAGAACTTCCTTAGAGAAATCCTCCTTGATATATATATCAGACGTAAAATGCTTTTTGTTCTTATAGATTTCATTTCTCTTCCAATTTGTAGTGAAGGTTACTAGTATAGGCCGTATCCTATTACCTCTCGCTCCTAACCTCTTAGCTCTGCTTATTTCTTGGGGGTCGATGTATATGTTTATTTCGTTTTTAAGAAGTGTTGTAATATGTTTGATAAGAGATTCACCGCGTTGTTCTTCTTTCACTCCAAAGAAAATAAGGTTATTTCTTCTCCTTTCTTCGTCCATAAACTTGATTTTTTCCTGTAAGTTGCAAACTTCGATTTTCAAATTCTTGTTTTCTTCCACAAGAGTTGCTAGTTTTTTATTTATACTGTCCGTTACATTCTTCGTAACCGCTTCTGTTATTTCCTTTGTTTGTACTGCCATCTGCACCTTCATCTTTTGCCAAAAATTTTCCATAACTTCATCCATAATTTGGGGGAATTTTGTGGTTTTAAGTGGCAACACTGATTTCGTGTTGGTAATACTAGTGCTTGTTTCGGAACGCACCTTGTCTGACATATGTCACTTGACAGATGATAGTCTATTGTCTTTGGTCAGCGTGGTTGGTACTTGGTAGAAGCTGTTAGGTTGGTACTCGGTCTTATCAGTGCTCAAAAATGTCGTTAAATAACCTCTTCAACGGAGAAAATTATTGTGGGATTTAATAGTTTCAGCTCTGGAGTTGGTTGAATATAATATGTACGCACCGTGAAGTGATGGCTTCCAATAATGTTGGTGATAACTTGAACTCGTTTCCTTCGGTATTTACTTGGTAACTAATTTATTTTATCGCAATCAATAACAACAAGTGTTTACTGTCCATCCACCGGAACCGGAAAAAAAAAAAAAAAAAAAAACATACTTTAGGCTAAACATACTTTAGGCTAAATAGTTTGTTATTTTTTCAATATGTATTTCAGTTTGATATGGGGCGATAACTGCGTAATCATTTAAAATACAAACAAAAGACGCAAAAACCAAGTTTTAAAGAGTTCAAAGTTAAATGTTCCAAAATAAGTGAAAGTTAGACGCGGCGCAAGTCTAGACACATTTCCAGGAGAGCCTGACCCCTTGCGGTAGGGCTGGCAATTGTTACATAAAAATATTAAAAGGCTTTAAGAAAATAATTTACTATTTTCGAAATTTAAATTGCATAAAATAAACATAGCCCCGATGTATTAACGTTTAAGTAGTAGTCTTATGCTAGTATAGAAAGATTTTACATTCGCTGCATCATGTGACCAATGAAATACCATTTAGCGTAAAATACTTTGTAACGACTGCCTCCGTGGCGTAGTTGTATTACAGTACGACTGCAAAGCTGAGGTCTCGGGTTCGATCCCCGGGTGGGGCAAAGTGATATTGAGTTTTTCTATTCAGTATCAGCTCGGAGTCTGGAATTTATGCCCGATATGGCGATAGGCTCGCTCCCTATCACATCATGGGACGGAATAATGGCGAAAAGTGGGTGCACTAGTTGCACCTCTGCCTACCCCTTCGGGGATAACAGGCGTGAGTGTATATGTATATGTATGTACTTTGTAACGAACAGATTGCGATATTTATAAATATAAACAATGTAATATTAACAATTTCAACGAACTTAGCAACGGATATTTTTACCCTGCGAAAGAAGGAGTGTTACTTGCGTATTGTTTTTATTAACATTTTGGTAAACGAACAAAAAAAATGTTATAAATATAAATAAAAAAAGTTTAGTAAACTGAAACCCCTCTACGGAAAAAAGTACAGGGATAGCAATCATAACGGCCTTTCCGAAAAATTAATAATAAAAGTTATTTCTATTCGACAACCCTACGTCACGCTAATGTGAACCACACTTTGTTAGCGTAAGTAATATTTCCAGTGCTCAGTGGTTCACGCCCCTTCGGTTGGTTCCCAGAATTCCATTTGTTATGTTATTACTTGCAAGCTGAATATAGAGTCCCGATGAATTATTATTGTTGTGATAAGATAGCGCGAATGAAGATATTGTGAAAGTGTACGGTCATGCGGAGAGTAATGAAAGATGTCGTAACATTCAAATAACAATTATGAGATATTGTAATATTACGAGCGCAGTGTTTTATAATTAAATAGAGAACTGACGTGACGTGTCAGCTTTGTTATTGCATTTAAATGAATAAAGGCACAAAAATTTACTGGCTTTGTGGCGTAGTTGTAATACGCACGCGGTAAGACTATCGCAGTGAAGTCTTAGGTTCGAATCGCGGGTACGGCAATGTGATTGGGTTTTCCTGCTCAGTTAATACTGAATACTCGGGGTCTGGTATATGGTAAAAAAGTGGACGATAGCATAGTTGGGAATGGAACGGTCTGCCGAGACTATGTCCGGAGGTTCGAAACCCAAGGCACACACCTCTGACTTTTCAAAGTTACGTGTGTATTGTTTATCAATTATCGTTTGCTTTAACGGTGAATGAAAACATCGTGAGGAAACCTGCATACCTAAAAAGTTCTTTATAAGAACTTCGAAGTTATGTGAAGTCTACCAACCTGCACTAGGCCAGCGTGGTGGACTAAGGCCTGAACCCTCTCAGTAGTAGAGGAGGCCCGTGCTCAGCAATGGGCAATATATTGAAATCCTCCTAGCCAGATTCGGCCACGGCGGCCAATCTCAACGGAGATCAGCCAGGTACGCAGGAGATATTATAGTGCACAAGTGTTTGCGCAATACACAGGTGCACTCGCTATTCCTTCACTCTCATAGTCCGGTGAGACGGCAATCCGACATGACCGGAGAGAGATCAGGCGCAGGACCAACGGCTTTTCGTGTTTTCCGAGGCACGGGGGTATCACACCGCCAACTTCCTGACTCCGAGCTGCGACTGAGTAATTTTTTTAAGATGGAAAAACCCAGTCACAAGGTTTTTGGCCCGACCCGGGATTCGAACCCAGGACCTCAGCACGCAAATCGTACTCGTAACGCGTACGCAATACAACTACGCCACCGAGGCAGTCAATATATAATACAGGGCTGATTGCAGTATGGTAAAAGGCTCGCATCGCAATTTGTCACATGGGACGTAACATAGCTAGGCAAATGTGGGTGTGTTACACTTCTGCCCTGAAAAAGGAAAAAGGGCTGATGCCATGTATGTATATAAATACTCTTTCTGATTCTCACTCGTTTCTCATTGCAACCAAAATCTTTTAGCAGCATCCACGTGAACCAGCTGATTTACTTGCTCCTCTGCTTTAAGAAAGATACCCTCGTCAATCAATATATTTGATTTGATTAAAACTTCAGTAAACTCAATCTCTCACATAATCCATCTTTGTTTGTAACTTAATTACCCACCCAGTGAGTTATTACAAGCGTAATACAGTATAACACACGTAATACTCGTACTAAACCAGTCATATAAATGAGCACCATTCGCTCTTTGTGGTGGGAAATTTTTACCAGTTAAGTACCTTAGGATATTAATTTGTTTATATTCTAGTTTTAGTAATATATTTCATTGAATACGCTTCAGGTATTTAACATTAGTTATTTAATTTGTTCCTATCTAATCAGGCGGTCTATTCTAGGTGGAGTCTGTTTAGATAAGTACCATGACGTAGTCTTTCTGCCGCCAAATACTTGTCTCCAAGTCAGTAAAAAAAAACAAGATGAAAAAAAAAAACCACGCTGAGTTTCTTGGTGCTTCTTCTCAGGTCAGTGGGAGCACTGGTAGAATCATATAGTTAAAAAAAAAAACATTGTTAAAAATGACGTGTAAAAGTGCCCCTAGACGCCTAATTACATAATAAATGATTTGAGTTTGAGTTTGAGTGGTTCCTAACCTTTTCAATATTATTACCCTTGTGATCTATTAGGAAAATTGACTTTCCCTAACTAGATAATGTTATCAATAAAATCGATTGATCCTCAAATGAGAATCGTGACGCGTTCCTCTCATTAATTTATTTTATTTTATAATACATGCAAGCAAATAAAAGTACCTTTAATAATCATAAATTGCACATAAGTCTTACAATCATAACATATATTAACAAAGAACCTAATAATTAAAACTTAATCTACCTAGGTAGTAAGTACCTATATAATATTAAAACTAAAATATTATAGATTAGATTTCAATTATTAGGCTCTTTGTTACCCCCAGAGAAAAGCTGATTTACCCCGTAGGGGAAATTACCCCCAGGTTAGGAACCATTGCTCCAAGTGCTTTGTTCTCGTCGAAAGGAAATTGTACCGTCAGAGTGTTTAGGCACCTACATCCGGCGTATCAGGATTACGACACTACAATGTTATGAAGTGTTTTGTAATTGAAGGTAACGCGTGGTATTGACATGAAAGCTTAGTGCAAACCTATCATATTATGAAAAAGAAGTAGAATTTATAACAAAGAGATTTCTGTCTTATCTTATCATAGTATCCCAGGCATGTGAAAAATGTGTGGAATGCGTGCATTTGACGACATAAAGAACCTACGTTAAAAACAAATCATTACTTTGTTTGTACGCACAATGCGAGTGTTTAACGTTATGTTGTAAAGTTTCCTGGCGTCAGGGTTCTCACTTTATGTAAATTACAATCCCTCCAACCTTATGCGCGATTATTTACGATGACAACTATAGGGTTGTCAAATTATGATAATTTTATGAAATTAAGGATGATGCTTTCATTTTTGGGGAATATTTTATGAATTGCAAAGCGTGAGATATTTTTAACCGACTTAATTTTTTTATTAATATTAGGTCGATTTTCGTTTGAATAGAGTAAGAGAGAGTCCGTTTATCCTTTTCATATAATATATAGCTGACGCTAAGCCGCAGTAGCAAAGCAGTGTTGTGGTACGATTCAAGGATAGCAATTACTGGACATTATAAAAGATACACACCTGTCAGAACTGCAATCGTAACACAATACTACATGGTACCTAACATTTATTTATTTATAGGTTTTGCCCTGCTCTGCCCGTATTTAAAAGATTTTCCCGGATAAAAGTCCCGCTTTATATTTTCCCGGTATAAAAAGTAGTCTATGTGTTAATCCAGGACATGATCTACCCGCGTGCCAAATTTCATCGAAATCCTTTCAGTAGTCTTTTTCGTGAAACAGTAACAAACATCCATACATCCATACTTACAAACTTTCGCGTTTATAATATCAGTTGGATAAATTAGCTTTCTAAGTGTAAGATAATTTATAAATTTAAGGGGGTATTACAGGCTCCTTTGGCACTATACGGGAAAGTGCCTTACAGGCGGAGTCGCGAGCAAAAGCAGGTGTACAATAATCAATCCGAATGACATGTTGCAAGTTGAACCACAAATTTGTAACTTCTCCCGCGTCGGACTCCGGTGGATCACAACCTAAGTTTAAGCCGACGACTGAAATTCCAGAATTACAGGCTTAGAGTATTCCACGCCGGAACTTTTTACTGCAAAAACTTTGGTGAAGTTGATCAAGCGGCTTAAGTAAATAAGATTAGAAATTATTCGATTGGACTTTCTACTTCTGGGATTAAATCGGGCTTAAGTTTTAAGTGTTGTTGACAATCCCTTTGTAAAAGAAAGCAATTAGAGTGCGGGGTCATCTGATTACGATTATCACTACCTTATGGATTATTTTTATTTGCTCACATAAAGTTACTACAACGGGTATTTTTTTTTAAGGAAAGGAGAAGACCACCGATCCATTTGACTTATACCGACTAATAAAATACTAATTCGATTTATCCATAGTAAGCAGGAATATCGACCTTAACAATTTAAATTAAAACACTTCATTCATCACCCTAATTACCGGATAATTGAATTAACATACATATTCACTCACGCCTGTTATCCCCGAAGGGGTAGGCAGAGGCGCAACTAGTGCACCCATTTTTCGCCATTATTCCGTCCCATGATGTGATAGGGGGCGAGCCTATCGCCATATCGGGCACAAATTCCAGACTCCGAGCTGATACTGAATAGAAAAACTCAATATCACTTTGCCCGACCCGGGGATCGAACCCGAGACCTCAGCTTTGCAGTCGTACTGTAATACAACTACGCCACCGAGGCAGTCTAATTGGCAGATAATTGAATTAACTAGCTACAATATTCATTAAACCTGAACGTAGTATAGAGCATATTCCAGTACATATAGTAACGGTAACGTACATCGTGCGTGGTCAGCGGACACGTTAGAATGGCCACGGACTTGAGCCCAGACATATTGGAGTCCGCCCTGAATGTACCGACCCGCAGCCGAGACCGCTGTTCGAGGAAAACCTCCACAATAAGGGAATTACGTGTATTTGCACTTTTGGGACGGGCGGAGATACTACTTTACTATATTCAGTTTCGTTCGTAATATGCAATTTGATGAATGGTAATACTTTTCTTAATTTTTTTATGATATAGATGTTAAACGAGCATACGGTTCACCTGATGGTAAGTGATCACCGCCGCCCATGAACATCTATAATACCAGGGGGCACAGAGATGCCTTTTAGGTGGGAATGTGCTCTATTTTTGAAGGTCGCCAGGTCATATCTCTCCGGAAATGCTGCTGGCGGCAATTATTATTGGAATAAATTTTATAATAATTTATGATAGAAATGACATAGGCATAAGCTCTAATACATGTAAAAGCAGTAATTAAACTAATTAGTGTTAAGTCCTACTGACTTTCATATTATTCGAGACGGTAATTTTTCCTATTGTATTGTGTACAAAGGTGCGATATTTGATCACTAGCTTTTGCCCGCGGTTTCGCCCGCTTTAAAAAGTTTTTCCGGGATAAAAGTCCCGCTTTATGTTTTCCCGGGATAAAAAGTAGCCTATGTGTTAATCCGGGATATGATCTACCCGTGTGCCAAATTTCATCGAAATCCGTTCAGTAGTTTTTGCGTGAAAGAGGAACAAACATCCTTACATCCAAACATCCAAACATCCAAACATCTAAACATCCATACATTCTTACAAACTTTCGCCTTTATAATATTAGTAGGATATCCCTAATGCTTTCCAAACGTTCCCTCCGTTTTCTCCATGTCTTCATCATACCTTTATTTACCTGATACTACAGGCATTCGTTGGCGTCGGAGATTGTTATCAACGACACACGGGCATGTTTGTGGACCCTTGTCTTTACAAAGAAAAATCTCATCTTTCTTAGCCAAATAATATTGAAGGCAAAACATTTATTCCGTGTCTCTTTAATATTTGACTAAGTTTTAACAAGGAGCGAAATTACTCGAGTTATATCAAAAGGACGTCGATATTCACGAAAATACTCGAATACCTTCAAAAATTTTAGCAATTTATTCCAAAATAACCAACTTTCTACGATAATGAGAAAGTAAAACAAAATTCTAATCTAATTTGAACAATTTTCCACCAAAACTCTGATCGAGGTGTTTTGAACTTAAACATTCTAAATCTCTCGCTCAGTTTAAATTCTTCGTTGTTTGAGTTTTGTCAACTTGGGAAACTAATTTAGTCTCTACTGTGCACAGAATAAGGTCCCGAGGGAACGCGTTACTTGTCAATTTCCTAATTTTCTAAGACTTGGTTTCAACAGTGTTTTTGGCACGTGCCTTTCTATTTTTAGGCTTTGTGCTCGTTATCTTGACATTTTTATTTAGTTATGTCTTTATACATCCTATTTCTTAAATAAAACCGTATTCGGATGAGACAGTGTGTGGTTTTCAATGTTATCGTCTTCAGTCACTTGCGATTTACTTCTGCCTATTCCTGTTATGTTATGCATTGTTAGGTTCCAATTTGAAGAACGTCGAAAGCGGCACCTAATTACTAAGTATAATGAGCATTAACATTAATATTGTGATGAGTGCAAGACACGTCCTACATGTGAGTCTACATGGTGTTGCTATGGTGTCTAGACTGCCCTTAGCAGGAACACAGAACCACTTGCTCGTATCATTCAATAGAAAAAGAAAATTATAAACACCAGGTGTCGATCCTTACACTGGGTGTCAACAATTTAAACATTGAGTTGTTTTTTCCGAGCACGGCGCGAAATGCAAACAGCGGTAGTGCGTCGCGCCCGCCCGGCGTCGTCAATTACCGCGCTTTTGAAACACATCAACGCCACTGTCCACTGCGTTTGCATCACCAAGCATCAAGGTTTTGAAAAGGCTCATAATAAAGTTCTTATGCTACACTTACTAACGTTTATGGAACAGTATGTGAAGTCTGCCAGCCTACAGTATACCTGCTAGACTAAGACCTAAATCCTCTCAGCAGTAGAGGAGGCCCGTGTCTAGCAGTGGGACAGTATATAATACAGAAAAACTGCATAAAGTGCCAATATTGTGTCAAGCAATGTCAGTAGGTTTAATGAGTCATACATTTTATCGTCATTTCTAAACATATTCTTACTGTTACAGGCAGAAGTTTATCACCTCGCCATCCAATCACAAATGTCAAATCCCGTAAATTACAAAAAAATACCATAAGCATAATTTTGTCTTCAAAAGGTCTTTATAATTATTTCAAACCATCATCTCAATGAAATGAAATAAAAAATAAAACATACATCATGCCTTTATCGCCAAGGGATAGACTGAGGTCCAATTATGACAACTTCTTTTCGCGAGCCTATTGTCACAAATTCCAAACTCCAGGCTGATTATTTGCAGAAAATCCCAGTATCACTTTGCCTGACCCAGGATTTGAAACCAGGACCTCAGAGCGATGTCGTACTACGTACTCTATACACGTCACCGAGGCTGTTGATAGTGTAATAATTTAAATTATTGTCTACAATGATTAATCACTAATCCACGGAAACTAGTTCATTTAATCTCAATTAGAATGTGTTCATTCTGTCCCAGTAAGTAATGGCGAGCGTCCCTCGTAAACCCCAGTTCCGATGTCATAACTATCAGTTTGGAGTTGCGGTCGGATGGCACTGGTTTCAACACGGCAATTCCAAAATGTCTATAAACTCCGCAATATACACAGATTGGTTTTCCAAATCGCAGGGAGGTACTGAGAAGTAATGGCCTTTTAGTTCTATTCCCCATTGGGGAAGAATTTTGCTTTTAAATAGAGATAGATAGGTCAAACAACTGCCGTAGTCTTATAGTATGTATCGCCTGGTTGAATCTGGGACAAATAGTACAAAAAATCAGATGCGAAGTACACTTTTGTATACTAGTTAAGTGCCAAAATATTCTCTATAATTTCTTTGAGATTGTGGATTTTATGTCCGGTGGTTTTTATGTACTATGTACTCACGTAAGGACACACTCGCTTTTTTACCAACAGATATAAAAAGAGTATTATATTTTAAACTTTTACAATATTCGTAATAAGCAGATTTTTAACCTACCTACTTCAAAAAGGAGGTTCTGTATTTATCTTCTTTGTTGACGATGCGACGATACAGAAACAAACGGGTTGAATTTTTGAAGTGAAACTTCTTTATCGACGTACAGGAAAAATCTTTGTTAATAAAACTTTTTAACAAAAAAAAACCGACTTCAAAACCACTACAAATCAAAAAATAATTAAAATTTGTATTCGCTTAGTATATACGTATATTTGGAGTCGATGCTTAATTTAAATTGCCAGCTAAGCTAAGGAAATACTCGAACAAATATATGGTTAAAATAAAAACATTGTTCAATTTAAATTAGGCACCGACTCTAAATATACGTATATACTAAGCGAATACAAATTTTAACTATTTTTTATTTGTAGTGGTTTTGAAGTCGGTTTATTTTTCGTTAAAAAGTTTTTATTTATTGCTTTTTTGTTAGTTAATTATAGAATGTTGTAAACAATACATCATAGATATACAATTGGAGCATTCGCGAGTCATCTGCTGTTAGTTGTTGAAGAGTCCCATTGTGTATCTCCGAAGATCTTCATCAGATCTTCATAAATTATATACTGAAACCTTCCCTGATAAATATACATTTCAATATCGAAAAACACATCCAAACCGGATCAGTAGTTTTTGAGAAACACGCGGCCATTTAAATTTACATAAACACATACATACATACATACATGTGGATCGAATACAGAACCTCCTTTTTGAAGTCGGTTAAAAATAAATTGCAACTTTGACCCGTTACGGCGCAGTCTTCTATGGTCATTATTTCGAAGAGAATCTTGACATCTCGATGTAGTAATTAGGTGATACTCTACAGAGCCATCTATTGTCGACGATTGTAAACAATTTAAATAATATGGTTTGCTATACTTATTGAAATTTATTTAATAGATAGTGAAAGTTTTTTTATGGCATTGAATGCTGAGACGAGCATGCCGTTCGTCTGATGGTAAGCGCTACGACCGCCCATAAACAGTAGTAGCACCATACAGCACCCTGAGTAACAAAGTACTGTGTGGCATTCCACTGCGATCGTCATCCTGACACATAAGATGTTAAGTCTCATTAAGTTCAGTAGTTATACTGGCTACAATGTCCTTCAAACTGAAACATAATAGTGCATGTAAACTGCTGCTTGGCGGTAGAAATAGACATTGCGGTGGTGAACACCCAGACAGACCCTTATATACGAGAGACCTACCACCAGTAATAAAGTGAGAAGATACTTTTAGTAGAAGTCAAAATACCGTACAAACATTCAAAATGATGTCCTTTTAACAGTCCGGCAATAAAGTGAACATTTATGATGTATGCGTTACAAACAATGGCGCGCAAATCGAGCGAGTGTTACCGTGCAGATGTGTAAAATATATTTATGGACAATCGGGGACCGACATAAAGAGCGCACTAAACGGGCCACACTCGCCCATATCGCTGGCCTCTGGCGGCTTAGGTACCCGAATGGGGAATGACCGATTTAGTTACTAAATTACTATATTTACTCTAGTGGTGAATTCAAAATGTGTACAGTAACTGGAAAGCCACTAGAGATACTATAAAACTCTGGCCAAAATGTTTGTATCTTTATTCAGTTATTTAAAGTCAGGTGATTGTAGAGTTTCCCTCAAGTCGCAGTGTCTGACGACATCAGACCATGTCACACAACGTCACAGCGTGTCAAACAGCGAGGACCACGAGTGACGGCGCGCGCGCCTCTGATATGCTCGCCAAGTGCTCGTAAAACTTTATTATCAGAGTAAAGTTCGTTAATGAAAGGCGAGTCGTAAACAGAGCGCTGCCTAAACTCTTAAAAGTATAATTATGCTTTATCGTCCACTAAAATAAAGGGAAACAAGGTTAGCGGCCTGGCTACCTGCTTGAAAACACTTACTTTACCTTCCTGCTTAATCGACGTGAGAATGGACTGTTAACACAGAACATAGGACAAAGATTTTTGTCACTCATAGATTTACTAAAAGCTACTTTATTAACTTTAAGTAATAACGTTCGTCAATCGTACGTACTTCTAACATATAGGTACACTACACTAACATACATATCTTTTATAACGAAATTCAGATTATTACTAAAGAGTTCTGGCCTTGCCATAAAATCGAATGAAATATTTATGAATTTCACAAATACTTGCCTGTATCTGTCTGGAAATAAGTATAACCCTTATTTCGTTGCACACCTTGCTCATTAGCTGCTCAGCACAGAGGCAGTTGTTAAACACAAAGTATCGCATGACGATGCTACTAGTCAGCCTAATATATAATTTAATAAGTCTCATAATGCCTTGTAGTTACGATGGCTGTAGTGTCCTTCAAACTGGATTTTAGCATGGCTTGCACTCTACGGCTTAACAGCATAGATGATTAAAGTGTTCCTAAGAGAATTTTGTGCCACCTACTGTAGCAACAAAGAAGTTCACCATAGTACATAGTAATTTTGTGCCATTACAAACACTGAGAGCCTGCCGCAAGCAAGCTATACGTTCTTTTAAAAGCACATTCTATTTATTTTACGTGTAGAACACTAGAGCACGCGGATTGGCACATGGAGAAAAAGACATTCCATTTGTTGCAGAAACTTGTGACCTTTCTTCTCTGTACCGAAGCGTGTTCCAGTTACCCGCCGCGTCGAAAGAAACGCGAGGCGCCGCGGAATATTTCTGCTATTTTAATCACATTACAAAATGCAAATGTTTTAATGGTTTCGTTTTTCACTTTCCTTTTCATGTATATCCAGTGCACTCGAGGCTATGATAAATATTGGGTAGCCCATATTATGTTATGTTGGTTAACATAGAAAGGTACGTCCCTCCACAGTCACCAGAATGATTTATGATGAAATGTTTTGCTAGATCTCCAAGCCAAACAAACGCAAGAGTCACATTCTATTCTAGGAGCATAGATTAGAGTAAGACTTTTCTATATGGTCGCCTCACTATGTGACGAATAGATTTTATCAGGAAGCAGTGAAATTGGCTCTAAACATGTTATACCTCAGGATAATAAGCAAAAAATAAATATAGATGTACCATCGATATGTAAATAATGACCCTAGAAGACGGCGCCGTGACGGTTCAAAGTGACAGAAAATGTAACTATCTTCGTGTGACGATATTTTAACATAAATTTCTCCCGTACGTCGATAAAGAAGTGTCACTTAAAAAAATAACAAACAATCCAATAACTATAGAAATTGTCTCCAAACAAATTTAGAATTTTGTTTTAATACTATTATTAGGTTGTTACTGTCCAATAAACTCCAACAACTTCTTGTGTTCAATAAAGTGAGTACACACCGTCGGCGGTCATAGGGCGCGGGTCACACCGGATAGCAAACAGACAATGTGTGACGATTAATCACGTCCAACCACGTGAGGACGTGTGTCGACGTGCAGGGCTGGCAGGTGCAAAACTTTACTATCCTGTCATGTCTAGACACAGTAAAATATATTCAGAGATGTGTGGACTTTATGTAGCTGCTGTTTTGCTTATAATAAAATATACGTATAAGCCCGCCTACGTCATGAAGGTAAGTAATCACCTGCCGTATATAAAAACGTAAACTAAAAGAATGTTGGCACTGACTTGTGTGCTTAGAAAGTGGTAGGGCAATAAACGCAGCTCGTAAGACGATGTCGTTTAATATCGATGTTTGTAATTGAGCGAGAGACCAATACGTCCGTCACGTGTTAGACTCCCTACGAATCCTAATGAAAAGAAATGCAGTCGTGTCATTTTCTTTTGCAGCATTCTAAGGCCACTGGCAATTTTTCAACTAAAAGGAAGCTATTTTATACGTAAGTGGTTATTTATTCCCGAGAAGGGACTTTTATGTATGAAGGAGCTAGCAATGTAAATCGGGGATACCGGCACTTGCCTGCCAACTCTATCAGAGTATTGGGGAAACAATCTTATGGAAGCGACTCGAGGTGGATATATTATATCTCTATAGGCAGCTAGGGCTGGTTCATCACTCAGCAGCAGATTAATGGAGCTTACACGTGCGCGCGACGTCTCGGGCGCACGTTTTTGCTTCAAAGAGTTAGCTCAAGGGTGTGGAGTAATTGTAATTGTTAGTTTTAGAGTTCCGCACCGAATTAGCCAATGAAATTCTGCTGATAAACCTTAGTTCCACTCTGTCAGTACGAGCATATTTGCCGAAGTAATGGAGGATTAACGTCTAACTTTTCAGATAAACGATCATATTACATATGCAGGTATTAGTATAATTAAAATATTTTGTAGTTTCTATGGTACGCATGAAAACGAAATAGTTTCAAATTTTGTGCGAAATATATATTGGGCAACAAATTGAAAACTTTAAGGCCTTTAGTACAAGTCGATCTAATAAAAGCTTGTCAACAAAAATAAATAACATAATCCCGATTCTCCTTCCCACTCCGCCCCTTCCATAACCCTAAAGATTCCCTCCCTTTGACATCGCGCTCCTTTTCGCGGCGTCATCAATCTCTCGCCACGCCCGTTGATTTCTAGTGCTTTTTGTGCAAGTTATAAATCTTATTACACAGTCTGAGTCGGCGCCGTCTTTTGAATACAAATAGAGACGGTTTCTTTTAACTGAAGAAAATGGATCTCAATTGGATAAGTAATCCGTATATTTACTTTATGTATGCCAAGTGTTGCTGTGGTTCCGTTTGCGCGAAATGGCTTGTCTTGATTAAAAGTGCCACCGTGTGCTTGTTCGGGTAAAAGCAGCCTCTAGGATAGTAGTTTATCTGCGAACCACATTTCATCGAGACCTATTTAGCTATATTTGCGTTTACTTCTTATACTTAACATCCACACCGCGCATAAATCGCTGCATGATTTTTGATGAAATTTTACAGTTATATAGACGAAGTCCCAGATAAATATATAGGATATTTTATGATGTGATTTCAATTCCTGGAAATCATCTACACAAATAGAACCGTGACTAATTACAGCTATTAAATTATAGCCACATTATTACCCATTTCACCATTCCAGATCACACATACAAATACACATCGCTGCTTTGCATGAATAACGACACAATCTCAGAAAACAAATTTTACAGGACAGCCATTTGAAAATTTTGTAAAATTTGTTTTGTTGTCACTTTGTGCTTATTGAAGATGCATAATCAGAGAATGTATTAATCAAAAGGGCATTCATCATGTTTAGCTGAAATCCTGATTGTTATGTGCTCGACTTTTAATGTCATAATTTAATTAATAACCGAAAATCAACCAATGATGTAAATACATTTTGTCATACCACTGCGCCGTTTTTGCCGATATGACTGTGAGTTTTATTTAACATAAAATATACGCTATTATGGATTGTATGGTGTTAAAAAAAGGAAATTCAAAAATTTTGGATTGTGTGGTTATTCATGCAAAGCAGTGACATATTTCGGATCAGTGAGCGTATTTGCGCTAATGCACTAAATAGCAGTAATTAAGACTAAATTAACACGAGCTATGAATTAAATCTTATTATCTACAGTGGTAATTGGCGTTAATATCAGCCGTCTATTAATTTGCAAAGTTGTAAAATTGTTAAATCGAAGTATATTAGAGTGATATAAAAGAGATCCTCGATGGTGTAGTTGTATTGCCTTCGCTATATGATCATCATGTTGTCTCTCTATGACATGGGACCTAACATAGCTGCCGAAAAGTAGTCGTATTACACCTCTATCTACCCCTAAAAGAGAAAAAAGGCGTGATGCAGATGGAATAAAACTGTTCTTTAGTTTGCTGTACTACTGGGTAAAGGTCTCCACTAATAAAAGGTTACAGTTTTTCTACATGTAAGTAATAGTATTTGATCTGAGTAAAGATTTTCACATGGACAGAGCTGCGAGCAATACCTAACAATTGAAAAAACTTTATTAATACAGTACAGTATCAGGGGCGGTTGCGGACGACAACTTAGACGTGAGTCGGAGGAAGCCCGCAGCCGTCCCTAATGCGCCGAAGATGGCCATATAAAAAAAAAAATACAGTACAGTATATAATACGGAGCAATGCGAACAAACAACATGCAACACGTCACAACAAAACGTCTC
Organism: Lapara coniferarum; assembly: GCA_949316025.1. Taxonomy (NCBI): domain Eukaryota; kingdom Metazoa; phylum Arthropoda; class Insecta; order Lepidoptera; family Sphingidae; genus Lapara; species Lapara coniferarum. The sequence continues at coordinate 23,767,810 of OX438919.1, forward strand.
GGCGCGATTTGTGAGTGAGCGTCGTGTAATTACTTGCCGGCATTGATGGGTTTTTAATACATCAATGCTTGCCGGCAAACTGTCAATATGTTTTATTATAGTTGTTTTATTCTTGTCCATGGATACAAGTTCTTCATACGCATACTTATTTATTTTTTTATCCTCAGTAGTATGTCGAAGTAAAGCAGTGGCTACCTTACCAAGACTATATCGGGGAGTTTTGGCGGCAACAAAAAAATAAATTTGATTAGCACAGTTATTTCAATTCATTTCATTTGTGCCCTACAATATACCACCATAATTATGCAATAACACTAACCCCCGGTTTCTGAAAGGCTGATCAATGTTTGGTTCCACTAACACCTCTGTCAATTTAAAAGCGCTGTCAAATCAATTTAGGTTTCTGAAACATTATTCAGAGAAAAAAAATCTAATCTATGATCAATTTGATTTGACATCAACATTCTATGTCATTGGGGCCTCGCTCATAACTTTGTTGAGTTTATCGTTCAGTAGTTCATTCTCAACTGTCAAAAGGTGCCAATAAGCAGTGTTGCACACTGGTGCCGCTATCATGTAGCTAGATGAATAGTAAAATTTGTCTACATCTAACAATTGATAGCAGCATAGCCTTTAAACTTAGCCGGTCCTTATGGACTGAATAATCAAATGTCTAAAGCTTTAGCCTGAATAAATTAAGTCACCAATTCTTTTAGTATTATATAATTATACTAAAGGAATGTAAAAAAATGTAATATCTTGAAAACCCTAACTTTAAAAATTGCTAGGAAATGTAGCAAAGTTTCATCAGCTTCCCTTTGTTTAACAGTTAATTCGCCGATGACCACCAATTAGATGACGCACCATTGGACTACAGTTTAATCTATGATCATGGCGCAACAAGCGTTCTAGAAACTCAATATAACTTTTGAATGCGATTTTGTGATCAACTTTAACAGCTCTGTCAACTGAAACGGTGATAAAATCAAAGTAGTTAATTTTACTTTTAGCAACTCAAAGGGGACTAGACAAGAGACTTGACCGCGTATGAGGTAATTGGCTTCTGCCCGCGGCTCCGACCGCGTTAAAAAGTTTTTCCGGGATAAAAGTCCCTTTTTTATATTTTCCCGGGATAAAAAGTTGCCGATGAATTAATCTTGAGATGTGGTGCTGAAGAATAATGCTTGGAGTTTCATGGACAGAGTTTCGCACCAACCAGTCCATACTCCAAGAACTCGGCATCAAGCAGCGGTTGTCTTTTATGGTGCAGTCTCGCATCCTCACGTTTTTCGGACACGTGTCGCGGCGTGGAGAAATGTCCATCGAGCGCCTTGTGGTGCAGGGGAAGGTCGAGGGCACGCGGGGGCGAGGGAGAGCGCCGATGCGATGGACGGACCAGGTCAAAGCGGTACTGGATGGTTCACTATGTACGTACACCAGGAAAACAGCAAACAGAGAGGAGTGGCGCAGAATTGTCAAGCGAGCCACAAACCCTGACATGATGACCACGACCACTCTGCCAAGAGTGTAACGACTAAGAAGAAGAAGAATGAATTAATCCAGGACATGGTCTACCCGGGTGCCAAATTTAACCAAAATCCGTTCAGTGGATTTTGCGTGAAAGAGGTACAAACATCCATACATTCTTACAAACTTTCGCGTTTATAATATTAATGGGATTTTTTCGTTGATCAGCTTTTCAAAAACCGGGGGTAAAGTATCACCAAACCTCGAACCTGAGACCTCAGCATTGCAGTTGTACCATAATAAAATGACGCTACCAAGGCAGTCATCTTTTTTTAAACGTATAAAGGTAGTCTAAAATTTCTGGACAACCAACAACTTAAAAATAGTACCTAAGTAAAAACTAGACCGTGCGTAAAAGTCGTATGAAAAAAAGTAGACTATTCAAACGAAAGCATTATACTTACCTCTAGTACTATTCTGCATTCTTTGGGGTAACGTTAGACGTATCATAGATGATTAATTATTTCTCTTAATTATTAATCATAGATGATTAATTATTTTCTTTAAAGATTGCTATTGTATTCTTGAATAATAATTTATAATTATTTACTAGGATAACATTTTACAATAATCTATGCATTGATGTATTAAAAAACCCTACATCAATGAGTCTATGCTAATATCATAAAAAGAGGAAAAATTATACGTAAATTGGATAATATTTCGATGAGATTTCGTCGAGTCTAAGGTTTAGATGTGTATATTTAATATTATTAAAAAAAGCAGAAAGTGTGGAATCGTTATAGATAAAGTGGAATTTTTGATTCAGGAAAGCTTATTCACGCGCTCGTAGCACGTAATCGATACTAATCTATACTTAATATTATAAAGCTGAAGAGTTTGTTTGTTTGAACGCGCTAATCTCAGAAACTACTGCACCGATTTTGAAAGTTCTTTCACTAATAGGATGCTACATAACTCCTGAGTGCTATAGGCAACTTTTTAGTCGGGAAAATATTTTTATTCTGGATAATCTTTTTCACATGGGTGGAGCCGCGAACATCGCCTAGTAATGATATAAAAAAGAAAATTATTTACAACAATTGCCTAATTTGTATTGTACGAGTAGATTCATAGCACCCACGAGAAAAGTTATAGCACGGCTCGCGGGCCGGAGTGGACGCGACGCAGACTAATGTCCACGGCGCGGTGAGTTTTTACCAACCATTAGGGTTGCCACAAATATGACATATTAATTTGTGTTTAGTAAAACACCACAGTAGTGGTGGTTTAATTTATCCCTGGTGATAAGACATCACCTTTGACTTCGTACAATCGAAATACTACTGAAGTTGTAAGTAGATATGACGTTTGAAGAATTAAATTAAGGTTTTTATATTTACAATTGTTAATGGTTTATTTTCGAAACGATTTCGGCCACAGCACAATTACCACTACTTTGAAAGATGCATGTGTATTTAGTTGTTCTGTGCGAGAGCCTATTTTGATAGATTCTACCGAATTATAAGTATCGTTCTTGTCGCCAAATAGCGCAAAAAAGGTTGCGATCCATTTTGAAGGTTATTATAGCTTCTTTAAGTCCGATAATCACTGGGCATTACGATATCTTAATATGTGATATCTCAGTTATGAGTAATGTTGCCACTGTTTATGGCCTTACTTATTCTCTCTCAGATTTAATAAAAATGTTCAAACATCGAATACATTGTTATCGTTATACGTAAAAAAATATGCAAATAAAACGGTCAACGGCAAATCGCTGCAATCTACCAATACAGTCCATACTGTACAGATACATCTGAAACCAAAATAAAAACAAGCAAATAAAATGGAAACCGCCATTTCGCAGCTCCTATCTCGGCTCGCACGTCCGACATCAATAATAATTTTACTCGAACGCCGCAAAAATTGGTAAAATGCAATACAGCGTGCAAGTGCTCATGCTTGAGCTCGAAAGGGGGTAAGCAGATTCTCTAGTGTATTCCTTCTAAGATGTACATGTCATTTTTTTATTTGGTCTATCAGTTCCTTTCAACCAAATCTAAGCAACGAATTCTGTGTTTAGTTATTTTTAACAAACATCCAAACGTCTTTACAAAGGACATTTCTAAAAAAAAGGGCCTAAAACTCTTAACAAGATTGTTTATGTATGTATCGATGGAGCTCCTAAAAACTCGCCTTTTACAATAAATCGTATAATTAGAAAGACTTCCGATTTTAAGATTAATGTAATTTTATTTTCCTTAAAAACTATATTTATTATAATCGTTTTTGAAAAAGTTACTTATATTAGGGTCTAAAAATATTTTTTTAAAGGATCCAAGATCCATATTTTGCCCTTTTAACATCCCTAAAGTTTGAGCCTGCTTAGATTTTGTGGCCCAGCACCCATACAAAAAGCGGACATCTTCTTTCCATATTTCCAATTTTATGGACTAATATATGCTGTTCCTACTATATCTAATAGTAGGAACAGCATGTTATTAGTAAGAAGTAAGACAACAGCTGGGGTAAACGTGTTCTTGAGTGGAGACCGCGACTGGGCAAACGTAGTGTAGGACGCCCTCCAGCCAGGTGGGATGACGATCTGCGAAAGACTGCAGCTAGATGCTGGATGCGGCAAGCTGAAGACAGGGCGCTATGGCGCTCATTAGGGGAGGCATATGTCCAGCAGTGGACTGATAAAGGCTGATGATGATGATGAAGACAACAGTTGCGAAAGCCTAGTTGGGAGTGGACCGGACTGCCGAGATGAATGTCTACAGGTTCAAATTCCAAGGGCACACACCTGTGACATCACAAAAAAAATATGTGTGAATTATCGCTCGCTTTAACGGTGAAGGAAAACATCGTGAGGAAACCTACATACCTGAGAAGTTCTTTGAATTTCGAAGGTATGTGAAGTCTGCCAACCCGCACTGGCTAACGTGGTGGACTAATGGCCTTAATCCTCTCAGTTGTAGAGGAGGCCCGGGGCAGTATATAATACAGGGCTGGTATGGTATAGTATGGTATGGTATGGCATTCTTTAATTGTCTAAATTGTTCTGAATACCAGCAATACGATTATCTAACCACGGCAGTGATGGATGCGATCGATTCGCTATATCGCGTCGTTAACAGATTCGATTCTGTTGCTAAAGAGTTGTTTATTAACTTGATTGTGAGAAATACGATGCAGGCCGATACAGTGAGCGGCGACTTCTATAATTTTTTGCACGTTGGTCTACATATACACACACTCACACACACATATCACGCCTTTATACCCGGAGGGGTTGGCAGGGGTACAACCAGATTACCCACTTTACGCCATATGATCCTGAGCAGAAAATAAATTTATCCTTACGAATATTATTAAAGTTACTTAGTTGTGGTTATTTGTCTTACGCAGTTTGAGGGAATTGATTGGCAAAATGTTTGGCACACAATATTTTATATTTATGATCCGGGATATAGACTACTTTTTTGCCCGAAAATCACATTGTGTTTGTGAGACTGTTTATGAAAGACATACGCCGAAGCAATCCCAAACAAAAATAATGTAGATAGTATAAAAGAGTAAAAAAAAAATCAATTCAATCAATCAGAAATCTGAATATTTTGATTTACTGCCATTTATTGTTTATGTTACCTACTAACCACACAAAGGTTTATTTGTTCAGCGGTGCCTAATGTTTGAGATCGGCTGTTCAACACTGATTCGTTCGCTGTCGATCGCGGTCCATCATCGCACTGCTTTCACGCACGCAAACAATGTAACTCCAAACAACTCGTCTCACGTCGACCATCAGTCCAAAAATATATTGTGGTCAGTCAGTGGTTACTTGATATACAAAGAGAAACCCGGAATTTTGAACATAGCGAAATAATTGGAGTAGGTATTAGACTGTATAGCAACCAATATTGTAATTATAAACCATAGTCGCTTTTCTGTGTTACCTGGTGGAACCTCATTATCATAGACATTAATGTCTTCTACGACACATGTCTTTCTGTCATTCTTATTTCAGATATATCTACGATACGATATAAGATAGACTGCCGAACGTCGAATAACGCGTTGTATAGAGGTATTATCTTTGCTGTGTGAGAACAAAAAATAAGTAAATAATAACATTTCCTACTAACAAGTTACATGTTAGGGACAGCGTTCATGATTATGCGAATATTCGGCTAACAGAGATAATATTGCGGATTGATTTGATGTTTGTTATAAAACTCACATTAGGTATGATATTGTGTTTGTTGAAGAAGTGAGGTTTTGCATTCCCCATTCTGGCATAATTATTGTTAACTATAAATTTATTTGATTTTAAGAACAAAGGATTTAAATTTCATTTAGTTACGGGTAAGTGAGTCATCTAATGTTAGTAGTCTCCACCATCTAAAGTACCTAGAAAATCATGGATGCGTTATTCGAAAGTAAGAATAGGGATTAAGGAAGAGCGGGGGAGTTTATTTGGCTTTTTAGTATTTTCAATACAGTAGCGGATACACTCCAGATATGAAACTCAGTAACAATTCATCACCGTGCAGTATAAGTAAAATAGGCCTGCTCAGTCCGCCGCGTGGCCATTGGTCCATGTCTAAACAACACGAGGTGTTGAGAGCACCGCGCGCCACCGGCCGCTAGGGACCACCGACGGACACGGAGCGTGAGGCGCTGCGACGCGGCGGCGCTGACGTTTTAAGGCTCAGATTTATATTGATCTATTTAGCACTGTCGTTGATAGATATGGGATTTAAAGGCAAATGGAAAGCTGTAGATATTGTCATATACCATTATAGTTTAATAAACTTAATAAATTATTCTTCTTCTTAATCGTTTTCTTCATCACTGAAGGTCGTGTTCGTCTTGAAATGCTTTGATAAAGTCGACGACGACCTGTTTCCATGCCCCCGTCTTCAGCTTTCCTCAGGGCATTGGTAATAGGAAGTCCCGTTGTGTTTTTTATTTGATCAGACCAGACCAGCGCGGCGCGGCGGTTGGTGATCTCCCACGTGGGTTTTTACCGTCTACTTTCCTTACTGACAGCAGTTTGTCAAAGTTATCTAGTTGTCTTCGAAAGATGTGACCAAAATACCTTGACACTCTTTCGTATCATAATGTAGAGAGCCTAGTCTTGATCTTCAGCTCGACAAGCATGGACTTGCTGATGCGTTCCATGGTATGTGTAACATTTTCCTCCAACACCGCATCTCAAAAACTTCAACATTTTTCCGGTCTGATGCGCAAATTGACCATGATTCAGATCTGTATAGAAATATCGAGAATACTCGCGAGTCTCATTACAGTTGTTTTGGAAATTTTTGTCTTGACAGACCCTCGACATCTTCCTCCAAATAAATTAGTGACTATTAAAAATACCGATTTTAACACTGTCAAGTAACAAAAATTGCTTCACTTCTACTTTTACTACGAAGAAGCTTTTGATTTACATGTTAACTACTTCAATTATTGATGTTTCAATTAAATCAAAAACATTGGAACGCCTTGTAATTACACTAACAAAATATAAGTGTATCTAAATTAATTTTTCATTACAAAAGGAATCGTTCACGCCGAGACTGTCTAACGAACAAAAACTTGATTTAATAATATCCGAAGGCAAAATATTAATTTAAGTTATCGAGACCAATTCTCTGATTTCGATCCAATTTGGGTAAATGTAGAGAAAATTTTAGGTTTTAATAATTTTTGTGTCAAACGAAAGTACAGACATATATTAATATCATATACATACTTCTTTCAATTGCACTGAAAAATTACGGAGATATAGGTCACTGAGTTTTTTATTTGTGACGGTATTGATTTTTTGATTAATGGTTATGACTATTTTGAGACGGTTGTGAGCAAGAAAATCATAATAGTGAGATAGTGTTTATTGGTAATGACATTTTAGATGACTTATAATATTATTTGTGTTTAAGGTAATTGAAAAATCAAACACTAGTTATATTTAATGGTTTAATTTTCATAAAAGAAATCCTTTGTGGTCCCATAAATGAAATAATATTAATATCCTACTAATATTATAAAGGCGAAAGTTTGTAAGAATGTCTGGATGTATGGATGTATGGATGTATGGATGTTTGTTACTCTTTCACGCAAAAACTACTGAACGGATTTCGATGAAATTTGGCACACGGGTAGATCATGTCCTGGATTAACACATAGGCTACTTTATATCCCGGGAAAATATAAAGCGGGACTTTTATCCCGGAAAAACTCATTCACGCGGGCGGAGCCGCGGGCAAAAGCTAGTTAAATATAATTTTGGTTTACCCAAACCATCTTCTAATCATTAACTATGGAAAATCTTGAAATACAGTCTGTCATTTCTACTCATACTTCTTAATAATATTAATCACTAAATATTTAATGTACAACCTATTAAAATAGTTTTCTAATAATTTGTTCTATCTTAAGTGCTTTATAAGCAATTATTCAAAAAACATACTTAATAATATAATATATACGTTACACATCTTACACCTATTTTTTGTGCACTTCTTCTGTATATGAATTATGCCAGATCCCACATTCCACCTTGCGCGCTATGTGTCTAAAAAGGGGTACAAAGGTTTTTCTTGACGTAATTATATGTAATATGTAGATTAAGTTTTAGCTATATAATTAATTATCTTAAGTTTTATCAATTTGTGTGATATTTATATTCTTTTATTTCTATGGAATCACAAAACACGGAGACTTTATATTTTGCAAAATGTCTCTTACAAACATGTATTATGAGATAATCAATCAATTACTTCGATATTCATATTTTTAAACGTACCTTTGAAAGACACAAATGGCTAACTTATGTGGTATATGGGAAGGAAAACCAATAATGATTTCTTGTTTGCGCGAATGTTCGACATTGAAATAAAACTACTTTTCTACTCTAAGCTTCCGAGCATCTTTTCTATTGAAATTTGGATGATATTTAAATTTCAATAGTCTTGCGAACCATGTAGGAATCGGTGTTGTTTAGCAAGGATTTAGGGTTTGTCGAATGACGGCGTCGTGTGCCGGGTCGGTCACTTCCCTGTAACATGGTTGAGGAGGCCGATGGCTGGCACATGCGTCATACTCATGAACGGGTGCTGCTTGTGTGGACTGGTCTGCTCTGTTTGATGGTTGACTTAATTTTTTACTTAAAATTAAACATGTAGGTGGTTGTTTCACTTAGGTACTCTCCGTTAATTTTCGCACTTAATATCCATCTTTAAATTGAAGTAATATTGTGATTTGCAAATTGTAAAATATATATATTTAAAAAGAAATGATAAAAGACCTACGCTGAGTTTCTTGGTGATTCTTCTCAGGTCAGTGGGCTTTTCCGAAGCACTGGTAGAATCTTTTAGTAAAACAACATTGTGAAAAATGACGTGTAAAAGTGCTCTTAAGGGCCTAATTACTGAATAAATGATTTGAATTTGAATTTGACATGAATGTTCAGCAACGGCAAACTTCGTAGAGCGTGGGTGTTTTCCGTCAGTTATGTGTTTTTTACACGGGACCCTACATTTATATTTGTTTGGCCGATATAAGCTTCAAATTCCATGCTGCCGTCGCAGAAACCGAGCTAAACAACCCACAGTCAAATGTATCCCGTTTGTACTGCCATATGTAAGAGGAGCCACTGACATTATTACCTATATCTTGAAGCATGCCCCAATCAAATAAATCTGGGTTGATTATTTCTTGTAAAAAAAATAATTAATTGTCATACCAGCCAGCTTAGATTGCCTGACCTATAGGTGTTGCTCGCGGCTTCGTCCGCGTGAAAAGCCTTTCCCGCTACAGAAGTCCCTGAAACACTGTACGACGCCAGTGTCATTTATTTAAACAATCAGACTAAATATACCATTATTTGCCATGAGAGCACATTACTGGGATAAAATTTGCTGTATGTTAATCCATGATATGATCTACCCGTGTGCTAAATTCTATCTAAATCCATTCAGTACTTTCTGCATTTACTTCTAACAAACATGCAAATATTTTCACAACTTTCATCGTCATGAGCCACATGACGTCCACTGCTGATAGACCTCTTTTACAGATTTCCAGACGGAGCTGTCAAAAGTGGCCTGCATCCAGCTTGTTCCTGCGATATTTATCAAGTCGTATGTCCACCTTGCAGTACAGTGCACAGGTGTACATACAATGCAAACTTTCACATTTATAATATGAAAGTAATATAAGATTTCACTGCAACTAAAGCACATGATAATATTACCGCAGCACACTGTTGAACACCAGTAGTAATAAGAACGTGATAATCAGTTTAAAACATGCTACGTTTCCTACGTACACAGTTTTCGCGTATGCGAGAATCTTTGTACCATTCTATTACCAATATTTATGCGTTGTGTTGAATCACAACGTTCTTGATTGTTGTTTTTCTTTAATGAAAATCGACACTAATAAATTGAAATCATGTTATGATTAATTTGCTTTCAGGGAATCTATTTGTTATCGAAAACATTGCTTACAAAGTACGAAATAAAATAAAGTTTAAGATAGTTATTCATAATCATTTAGTAAGCTCTTGCCATCGTCCCCATATTTTAGGATCATTTGAAGCAGAAATGGGGGTGAAGTGGCGCGGCTGGCACGGCGCCGCGCCAGTTCAAGGATCTAGTTGATAATTATTATTATCTCTTAGAGAATTTAACACGTGCCACCATGAGGGCGTACATTTAACTTACCTTAACGGGTGTTTTATTCACTTCGGACTGCATGGCTGTCTTGGGCTGCAATTTTTTGATTTGTAAATTGATTATGGAACCTTATTGGTGGCAGAAATAAGCAACGTGGAGGATCCTGAGGGAGACAAGCGACATACCGGTGAAACAAAACAAAAAATACCAAATCAATTATGATTCTGGATCGAGGCCTTGAGCCCCTCATAAACAGCTAGATAAATAACGTTTTTGCAGTATCAAGAATATCCGCAAACTTTCAAACTTGCAAAGTAATTTTCTATTAAGTTAATTGGTTTCTCTGGCCACGACTTGCCATTTACGTGGCTCTTTGCTTTGTAACTCGAATTATAATTAGGTCTATTGCGTTATTTATATTTTTTGTATGTTTGTAGGTAGTATAAACTTAGAGAGAGACTACAATGTTGAGATCTCGGGGTGGATCTCCGGGTCGGATAAAATGATATTGGGTTTTTCTTTTCAGTATCAGCCGGAGTCAGGAATTTGTGCCCGATATGGCAAGACTCTTGACCCCTATGCCTTCGTTGGACGGAATACGGACGACGAAAATTGTATGCACTAGTTGCGCCTCTGCCAGCTGCCTACCAACAAAAGGCGTGAGCAGGCGTGAGTGTGTGTGTTCCCATTGATAAACAATACACACGTAACTTCGAAAAGTCAGAGTTGTGTGCCTTTGATTTTGAACCTCCGGAAATTGTTTCGGCTGACCTTTCCATTCCCAACTAGGCTATTGTCCACTCATTTATAATACCAGTGCTAAATTCCTGGGTTGCAAGTGTATACAGTTAAATATTTTGGCATAATTAACACGACCATAAAGGAACGCAATATCCCTCTTTGATGATTATTATAATATAATATACTGCATCGTTAAATTGAGTTGGAAACGGTATGGCCTTGGCGTTTTAAAATTTCTTCTGGTTGGAGACTACCTAATATTTGTACCCTAGTGGATAGAGACTACCTCAAATACCTTGAACATCTCACCTTAATACCTCATTTCAAACTTTATATTGGCAATATTGTAAGTTAGCTATCGTAGATTGCAGTGATTTATATTTGCCTTTCAGAAATATACAAGTTTTCGCATAAATAGGTACTTTCCAAGTACTTAATATATTTTAATAAAATAAAGCTTTTGATATGAAATATTTGATCAAATCGTATGACAGTTCAAGATGATCGTCAAAGATTAAATTCGTGAGAAAGAAGCCTGTTGTTCGGAATAAATAAGGCAATGCTTTCTAATATTTATTTTTAAGAACGTTGCGGGACTTTACCTAGCTATATAAGCATAATTCAGAGCCAGTATCTTCTTAAACTGAAAAGTAAAAGTAACAGCAAAGGAGATGTCCACTTTTTGAATGTGTGCTGGGCTACAAAATCTAACCAGGCTGAAACTTTAGGGATATTAAAGGAAAAAAATATAGAACTTAGATCCATTAAAAAAACAATTTTAGATCCCTCCATTCATAACTAACTTTTTTGACAACGTTCATATTAAGTGTAGTTTTTACGCAAAATAAAATTACATAAATCTCAAAATAGGAGGACTTCAAAATTAAACGAGTCATTGTAAAAGGCTAGTTTTTAAGAGTTATATCCAAATATATATAAACTGTCTTGGTTAGAACTTTAGGCCCGTTTTTGGACATGTCCTTTGCAGTAAAGTAACAGTAGTTTTGACTTTTACAGATGAATCGATGAACAACTGGGCGTAAAACAACATGATACATGTTTCGCGTCATGCAATAACTTTGTGAGCGCGTCCAGCTTCATAACACCCAGACAAAAAAATAAGTACAGATAAAAAAACGCGGTCTCAATTCTGTAAGCTATGTTTCTATGCATTATTTGAGACTAGATTTTGCCCGCGGCTCCGCCCACGTTAGAAAGTTTTTACGGGATAAAAGTCCCGCTTTATATTTTCCTGGGATAAAATGTATGTATGATGCGTGAAAGAGTAAAAAACATCCAGACATCCATACACACTTACAAACTTTCGCCTTTATAATATTAGTAGGATGCACTCATGACAACCCTGACAAAAAGATAACTACAGTTGAAAATTAAAACAAACCAAAAAACCCGACTGCGTCAATCTGCCATCTTTATAAACTTATTGAAGAACTGAAAAGATAGAAACAATATTTTAATTTGAATATATTATTTTGGTTTTGAATAATCTTAGTTGACAGTGTTCACAAACGCTGTAGGAGGCATAACACGTTCACTTCTCATAATTTGGTTGGTGATATAGCAACAAAATCTCGGCCTCCGACTGCGTCCGTATAATTAACGGGATATAAGATCCCATGATCTTCATGAAATACGAAACGTACAAATGAAATATATTGGGTTCCGGTTTTGACTTCTAATTATCATAATTTGGATTCCGTTTTTTAGGAGATTAATAAAATTAAGACACATGTTACATCATTTAGTAATGTGATATTTTACTACAATATTTATTTGATGGTAAACTCAGGATCCTGGCTTATATTTTACGCCTTATAAGCCATTTCTTGTTTCTTAGAATATTCCACACAGAGGTATCATATACAATTTAATTGTTTGGTTTTGAGACGTTATTGGCGGTAATATTTAAAACAGAATGTATTATCGATGCATAATTATATAGCAATTATTTACTTACATAATGGTTTGACGAAGACAAAAGTAGTACATGTGTTCAAAGTAACAAATACCGGCAAATATAGACCTGTGCATTTCTGTCGACCATCGAGGGACACATTTGCTGAACATCACATTTTATGCTGAACTGGATCCTTTTCGACAGTATCATGGGATGCACGTTGCCCACGTGCTTTGTGTAATATGTATTAAGTCCTTTTTGTTAATTGTTGTGTGCGTCCCAGGATATTGTACGAATAAATGTTTCTTTCTTTCTTTCTTTCTTACATCGACTCGTTGTTACTCGATATTATGTTGCAGTACTTTATTTATAAAAGCATAACATACTTATAAATATAAACATGATAGTGGACAATTTTAGAAATCCAATCGTTCGCGTTGTTCCTCGAAGCCCGACGGCTAGGCAAAGAATAAAAAACGGATTAGCCTAAGTGATTTCGGATACCATTACGCTGCGTGATAAGAGTCCTGCGGCTCAGATTTGTGTGGCAAAGTTTGGGCGAAGGAAGAAATCGGTTATATCCACTAAAAACGTCCTAAGTCGATTTATGGGTCGCAAAAAGACAGTTGCGAAATATATCTTATAGTAGTTTTATGTTGTTAGTTTCAAGGACGCCGGACGCCCACGTATAAAGGAATACAATTTATGAAAGAACCATAAAAACAATCCTTTTATTTCATATGATCGAATTAACTGCTAAAATTATCTGTACTAGCTTTTTATCAGGACTCCGACCGCGGTTACTTATATTTCCGCAATATAAATAGGCCTACAGTGTGTTTTCGTAAAATAAAGGTAGTGTACATCTAATTGAAGACTTGCTCCATGTTGTCTGATTAAAATTTCAACCAAGCCAATTTAATTATGAATGATTCAAGGTAACAGATACAGATGATATAATGCCTCGATCACGTAGTTGTATTACGGTATGACTGCAATGCTGAGGTCGTGGGCTCGATTCCCAGGTCGGGCAAAGTGATCTTGGGTTTTTTAAATTCAGTATCAGCCCGGAGTCTGAAATTGGTGCCTGATATGGCGATAGGCTACCCCCTATCACATCATGGGACGGATTACGCACGGCGAAAAGTTGGTGCATTAGTTCTCTACCGCCTCTGCCTACCCCTTCGGAATAAAAAGCGTGGTGTGTGTGTGCGCGCGTGTGTGTGTGTGCGTATGTGTGTGTGAGCGCGCGCGTGTGTGTGTGTGTGTGAGCGCGCGTGTGTGTGTGTGTGTGTGTGAGCGCGCGCGTGTGTGTGTGTGTGAGTGTAACTATAATGTAATGGTATTGAGCTTTCTAGGTTGTAATACCGTTGATTTTAATTCATTTATTGCATTTCATAATTTAATGAAAACATTAAATTTATTAAAGAAACAACTTAAAACCATAATTATATGGGTACACAGTGTTGAATATACGAGGTGCCATAAATTTAGTGTTAACTAAATTATATCTTTATAAAATTAAATATTTGGTGCCTCGTAATATTTGTTTTCATATTTAACGGTTAACCCTCAAAAATAAAATTCAACCCACATCATACTATACTAGTTAATTCCGAACAAGCCCAACACTATAATATTCGATGTTGATCATATTGATCCAAGCTCCGCGATGTTAATCATATGTGCGGACATGGCCCGAGCTTCGACACTGTTGTATTTCCGATCAGAGCGATCAAGGAGTTAAGAGCCTGTCGACGTACTGGTTGTTCGAGCATATCATTCATAAAATTATTGTCTTTCAATCATTTATTTGGCGACAAATATTGATGCCAAGATAAAACAATGGTTGCTAAATATTAATTTTAATTACTTACGATATCTCTGTAACAACCACCCAAATATCTTACCAAATTGAATAACAAAAAATTAAATCGAACAAAATCCGTCGCGAAAAGATCAAAGAAGAAGTCACAGAAAAGCAAAATTTGTAATTTCATATACTTGGACGACGTTATTTTTCAAGTTATTTTGGTTTTAAAACAAAACTACTCAACCGATTTTGACAAAAAATCTATGGAACTAATCGGAAAGTATATTCTTTGTAATGGGAAAAAGAATTTTCCAAATCGGTCAATAAATGACGGAGTTCAGAGGTAACAAACATAAAAAGAAAATAATACAGACGAATTGAGAACCTCCTCCTTTTTTGAAGTCAGTTAAAATTATGATGATTGTATAGGTATTTGCATAGGCTACTTAAATAGAATAGTGGAACTTTCGCCCTGGGAACAATCGTTAAGACAAGCATAGTCGCGAGAAAATACAAATCGATTGAATCAAAAATCTAACACATATCATCACGAAACTAGCGTAGAATATTGGGACAATGTCATAATATTCATCCATAAGTCTTAATGACTACGCCCTCAATTACATTTGAGTATGCATTTGGCCTCTATTCGAGACGATTTTCCGAGTACGCAGTCACTTTAGTACGGAAGCGAAGCCGGGAGTAATTGCTAGAGGGACAGTAAACAACACATTTGGAATGGTAATAACGCGTCGCAAGAATTGTCAATGCGAGACAAACATACTTAATATTTGAATACATTTGTTTGCTTAATTGATACGGCGCGGTTGAATCTATCGCGTATGGAGTAATGAAGAAAAGGAAAGTAGTATCATTTTTACTATATGTGAATATTAACACTTTACTGGTGGTAGGACTAAGAGTCCGTCTAGGTGGGTGCCACCGCAATATCTATTTCTAACGCCAAGCAGCAGTGTGCATGCACTATTGTTTCGGTTTGAAGGGCATTGTAGCCAGTGTAACTACAGGACATAAATGAGACTTAACATCTTATGTCTCAGGATGACGAGCGCAGTGGAATGCCATACAGTACTTTGTAACTCAAGGTGCTGGATGGTATTTCTACTGTTTATGGGTGATCGTATCGCTTACCATCAGGCAAACGGCATACTCGTCTCTACATTCGATGCTATAAAAAAAAATTGGCAACAATTTTAAGCGAGATGATTCAAAACCATATTATTATACATTACAATGAAAAAATAGGCACAGTTTACATGGATTGTTTAGTGCGGCATTCACATAGTAATATTTTGCGATGTCGGTGCCGTATCCACGTGGCTTTACCGCCCAGGTGCAATAATAAATTAATACAATTATTGCAATGTCTCGCATATACTATAAATATAATTTATTTTACCTATTTTTCAATTACATACACAGGAGGTTAAGAGGAGGATCCAGCTGGGCTGGGCAGCATTTGGTAAACTACGTCGGGTCTTCTCGTCACTTCTACTACAATGTTTGAAAACTAAAGTTTTCAACCAGTGCGTCCTACCTGTCATGACCTACGGTGCTGAGACGTGGACACTCACAGTACGACTAATGCATCAGTTCAAGGCTGCTCAGCGAGCTATGGAACGTGCTATGCTCGGAGTTTCTCTGAAGGACAAACTTCGCAACGAGTTTATCCGACAGAGAACCAAAGTCACCGACATAGCACACAGGATTAGTAAGCTGAAGTGCCTGAAGAACCGATAACCGCTGGCGTAAACGAGTTCTTGAGTGGAGACCGCGAGTCGGTAAGCGTAGTGTGGGACGCCCTCCAGCTAGGTGGAGTGACGATTTGCGAAAGGTCGCTGGCAGGAGCTGGATGCGCCAGGCCGAAGACCGGGTGAAATGGCACGTATTGGAGGAGGCCTATGTCCAGCAGTGGACTAAAGTATAGGCTGATGATGATGATGATTTTTCACATAACATATACGGTCGCTTTTATGCTAATGAAACTATTGTGCTTTCTATAGAATACAAACTTTTGCCCGCGGCTCCGCCCGCGGTAAGAAGTTTTTTGGTGATAAAAGTCCCGCTTTATATTTTCCCGAAATAAAAAGTAGCCTATGTGTTAATCCCGTATTAATATGATCTACCCGTGTGCCAAATTTCATCGAAATATGATCAGTAGTTTTTGCGTGAAAGAGGAAAAGACATCCATACATTCTTATAAACTGTCGCGTTTATAATATTAGTAGGATTTGGCAGAGTACCAACCTGTGTACGTTAGTACACGTTTGTGTACCTACACTGTGTGGAATAATGCGTAAACAAAAATAAAGCTCTCGCTCAATTTTGCTGCCAATCATGCCGTGTTCCGAGGATAAGTGATCACGTGACACAGCATCTTACAGCCCAACTCGGCCCAAGCTGCGAGTGAACAATGCCACTCAAAGTGCCGGCTCACGGAGCGCGGAGACATACGGCTTAGCCTCCATTGTTCTTCGATCGATTTGTCTAGTCAATGCAAACTGATTTGGTTAGAACAACCTAATGTCCTCTAAATCTGTTTTGAAGTGAAATTGAAACAAAGCCAGACTTACTGATTTATGATAGCACTTCTTCCAACTGCCGTAATCCCATTCCAATGTCGGGTAAGTTCAAGCAAGTTGTTGAACGGATTTGGCTTAAATTTTTCGACCAGCCGCCTGCCTTGCTTCGACTCTAACCTAAAATAATCAATCTCTGGCAAAACATTATTAAACCTACAAAAAATTTTGCTGGACCTGAGGATACAGGAATCTTGGACCGATGTCCAAGATTTATATACGCTAGCTAGACTAATGACAATGAAGTATGGTGTACCTAGAACTAAGTAATAAGGCAATAATCTAATAATCTATTTATTCAACTGGCTGATACAGTGTGCTCTATACTTTACAATAAATATCTCTTTGAGTAATCAGAGCTATCAGCTATGCTCTCGTGTATTTATTATTTTTCTCGTCTTAGTAACAAAGCGTTTGATAACTCCTTTGCTTGTTTGTTGCAGGTTACCAGCCTTGGAGCAGGTGAGGTGTTTACTTGTACTATCGTTGCAAATTGACTGAATATACTGAACGCTATACGCAATGTTGACTAAGTTGTTGTGCCTTTCGGAAGTCGATGGAGTAATTGTAATTGTTTAACTTATCGTTTAGTTTTAGACGCCAGAATAAGAGTAGTTTAGTGTGTAGCCAATGGTTTCATTGAACATTACTTTACAAATAACATCTCAAGAGTAGAGCATAGTAATAGTACCATACATATAGGCTATAATACTCAAAGTTCTGACTATTGTCGCTTTTTATGACTAGCCCTGAACACTAGTTTCCATCATATGACTAATTTACGACTCATTTTGTTTGAGTAGTGATGTAACCATTACTAGATTGAGGATTAAAGCGTTTATCATTAAAAGCTTTACGGTTTAAACTGATAGCTTTTACAGCGGTGATGCGAGCAGAGCGCTGGCGGCGGCTCTTGAAGCTGTTATCATTGATAACGTCACGCGGCTCCTTACCACCTCCATTAGCACACTTCACGTTGTTAAGAGGTTTATTGGCAAATTAAGGTCACTGGATAATAATAAATATAATGTGTTAAAGAAAGTGTGAAGTGATGTGTCGTAGCCACTATCTTGTTTTTAAGTTTGTACCTTGTGCTTCAAAATCATAGCTTCCATTATACGCTAGACTTTAATTAGCAACGAGGTTGAGCGTGTAATGCAATATATTCAAATCCTCGGCTTTATGACGAAAATTCAGCCATTTATCTAAATCGTTGATACGATTCCCGAAATCTGTGACGCAATTATGCCATTACATAACGCAATAAATTCTATTCGCAGATAATGGAATGGAGTTGTCAAATACACTAACTCTGTAGTTCCCTACAGAAAAATGATTTTGTTGCGTCGGCAAACTTCGCGTATTATAGGAAATATTTTACAGTAATAGCTAATAATAAAATAAAGAGAGTTATATATAGTATTTCTCTGATAAAATGAGAATACTTAACTCATATTAAAAATTCTTTCTTTGTTAGAAAGTTACCATTTGTATTTAATGTAAATATTATGGACTATATTTTTAATTTAATAATAGAATGTCATAAAAGTTTAGTACAATCTAAAAAATGTGATACGGCTTGGTTCATTTCGCTTTTAACACGTCGGAAATTCGAAATAGCTGAAACGGCAAGTTAATTGCGATCTGTCGTACAATGGCACCACCAGGGGCTAAACTTTACACTTTAATCTTCGTATTTCGATCTGGTGCGTGAGCAAGCGACCAGAATACTATTGAATACTTTTCTTATTGTTTCTTTTATGTTTATTGTTCTTTAATGACAGTAATTTAAAATACCAAGTAAGTAATTCTTTATGCGGAATGTTTGGATATGTTCCACTATTTAGCAGCTCGGCAACATTGTATGCACTGTTGTATTCTGGTTTAAAGAATATTGCTATAAGCATTACTGGACGATATGATTAAACGTATTTTTGTTGTGCTAATGCGTTCAAATGTTCATCACATTAAAGAAAGAAAACATTTTTAAAAGTGTAATAGAGATGTTTGATGTAGATCTCATTTATTTTCTACTAGTAGTTAGTGCTTGCGGCTCCGCCCGCGTGAAAAAGTTTTTCCGGGACAAAAATATTTCCCTGGGATAAAAAGTAGCTTATAGCACTCAGGAGTTATGTAGCTTCCTATTAGTAAAAGAATTTTCAAAATCGGTTCAGTAGTTCCTGAGATTAGCGCGTTCAAACATACAAACAAACGAACTCTTCAGCTTTATAATATTAGTATAGATTAATAAAATAATTACTAGCCCTGTATTATGTATATTGAACCACTGCTGGGCACGGGCCTCCTCTAGTACTGAGAGGGTTTAGGCTTTAGACCACGACAGATTTACTCGTTCCATAGCAATTTATATATATTTTTTTATAGCATTGAAAGACGAAACGAGCATGCCGTTCACCTGCTGGTAAGCGATACGACTACCTATAAACAGTAGTAACACCATAGAGCACCGTGAGTTATAAAGAACTATGTGGCATTCCACTGCACTCTTCATCCCGAGACATATTAAGGTGTTAAGTCTCATTATATCCACTAGTTACAGGCTAGGCTACAATGTCCTTCAAACCGAAACACAACAGTACATGCACACTGCTACTTGGCGGTAGAAATAGAAATTGCGGTGGTATCCACCCAGATAGACTCTTATATATGAGAGACCTACCACCAGTATGTCTTGAATTATATCAGGAACCGGTGAACTGGCCCTTAGTCTCACAATGCTGAGTACTTAACTACACTATTTTCATCAAAGCGGTAGATAACTTTCCTGCTTTTGCTGGGCGGGTTAATAAAGCATTTATACAGTATTTCAAACACCTCAATTGGTATCAGCTCGGAGTCTGGTATAAGTGCCCAATATGGCGTTAGGCTCGACCTCTATCACATCACGGGGCGGAATACTTGGTGAGAAGTGAGTGCTCTGGTTGCACCTCTGCCTAACCTTCGGGAATAAAAGCGTGATGTGTGTTTTGTTATGTCAAAAGGTTTTTGTAATCTTAATGGCAACATCTCAATATTAGATTGCTCGCGGCTTCGCCCGCATAAAAAGCCAAACCCGCTAGAAAAGTAAATAAAAATCCAGATGAAAAATATCTATCCTTGTTCATGGGAGCAATTAACTGGGATAAAAGTTAGCCTATGTGCTAATCCAAGTCATGGTCTACCCGTGTCCTAATTTTCATCCCAATCCGTTCAGCTGTTTCTGCGTTCACTTCGAACGAACAATCCAAACCTTTCCACAAACTTTCGCATTTATAATATTATCATATTAGTAAGATAGTAAAATATTAAGAAGTAAGAAAACATCTAAAAAACAGATCTAATCGAAGGAGCTAATGTATTGTAAGTGAGGCGTGGGTGACATAAGCGGACATTGTTCACTCAACTTGTAATTGCACGCGTTTTTCACCAACGCGACATTACCGCAGATTTATCGCTGTTTTGGTGTAGTTGAGAACTGGTA
Source organism: Lapara coniferarum (assembly GCA_949316025.1). NCBI lineage: Eukaryota > Metazoa > Arthropoda > Insecta > Lepidoptera > Sphingidae > Lapara > Lapara coniferarum. The sequence continues at coordinate 23,788,523 of OX438919.1, forward strand.
GCGCAAACATGCCAAAAGTAACTTTATTCCTAAGCTCATTACAGTCTTTTAAAGGATTCAAAACAGGCCTATGAGCACTTAAACATGTGATACCTACTGATAGGTCTTATACAACATCTTTTGCGTTTCCCGACTAGGCTAAGAAAACGTACAACCACAGAAAACCCTTGATTATCATTTTCATTTATTAGGTACTAATTGTCTTCGTAAGACTGTTAAAACTGCGGCATCACGTTTCACAGCCATGTTTATTAAAAAAAATGACCCGATTGAATCAGTTATAATAATATAAAGTATACAATTTTCGAGTTTTTAATGGAGTGCCCCTAAGTATAAGCTTTTTAAACACTCTCTCAGTGTACCAGTTTGCATTACTAGAGCACCCCGACTGTGTACACCGCTTGTCTCTCCCTATCACGATAACGTATCTCGAGCTTAGGCGAATAAATGAGATTGCAAACACTTATAATTTAAATGGAATAACTTGGAACAATTACGTGCACTTCGCAGTAGAGCCGAGCAGATTGCGTTCTACAAGATTAACTCTACAGGGCACAGGGGGCGTTCAGATCAATTTTACTTTACTAGTGTTTGAAGTTGAGATTATCTCGCGCCTAAGCATTAATAACACCACTACTCAGACCCGATTTTTTTAAAAGGGCACTGGAGGCGCCACGTAATGGACCACCAAAAAAAGGGAAAGGGGAATTGGGACAGTCGTAACCGTCCCGGGCGAGTCCTTAGACCCGGTGCGTTAGGCCAACGCCAATCCTGACGTTCGTGGACTGTATTTTAGGGGTCCCCTTCTGAAGGGGCTGGTTCGCGGCGGATCGGTTGGGTTGGCATCCGTATAAAGAATTTCGGGGATCAAGAATGCACGCCTTACCTTGACGATTCTGCATACAGGCGGCGCACGCGACAAGAGCTTGATTCACTCTCGCAATAATGTCACCAACACCAAGCACGAGCGGTCAGCAATTCATTTCAGCGTAACATGAGCATATTATGCGAATTATGCACCAAATTAAAGCGGACTAGCGAATTATTCGACAGCCATTACTGCAGCTACGCGGTGGCGTGAACGGAAGTGTGTATAGCACCCGCGCAGCTTGTGCCGCGCGGTGCGCAGGAGACACAGATAAGGTGGGCGTGCAAGAGTGAGGGAGAAAAGGTGCGGAAAAGGAAACTAAGGACGAGGATTAGGCTGTCAACCAATAATTGCGTTTAATTATTAAATGTGGAATCATTATGGCGGAACCAGAGAGGCTACTGCGAAAAACGAAATCCGTAGTTTCGGGTGACGGATCGCACGTTTTCTTACTACGAAGTGTTACGGATCCTTCTTTATGAAGAGTTGTTGCGTGACGAAAGTGTTTAGCGAAGTCGGAAGCGTCGCAAACTGCGTGAAACCTTCGTTCAACGGTGACGGATCTGAAGTAATTTGGTAGTAAGGTTAAATCCAAAGTTCGTCGTTTCTTCGTTTCGGCCCGACGTTTCGGATTTCGTTTTTCGCAGTAGCCCCTCAGGCACGACGAAGTCACCCTACTGCACCTTATAGTGCTTAAACGCATTGGTGATTTTTTTATTGCATTTAATGACGAGATGAGCATGTCGTTCGCACGATGGTAGGCGATACGACCGCCCATAAACAGTAATAACACCATACAGCATCTTGAGTTACAAAGTACTTTGTGGCATTTCACTGCGCTCGTCATCTTGAGATATAAGATGTTAATCCTCATTATGTCCAGTAGTTACACTGGCTACAATGTCCGTCAAACAGAAACACAACAGTGCATGCACACTGCTGCTTGGCGGTAGACAGCTGTCAGTTGACAATTTATATAGACATAGATATTGTTTACATAAATTATCAACTGACGAGAGATTATTACTCCTCGCCAGTCGACACAATAGGGTATAGTTTCCCATGTTCTACTTTGTACTTTATTTTACTTGTAACAGAAAATAAAAAGAAAAATACTTTTTCTGTTAAATCTGCAGTAGAATTGGTTAAAAAATAAAGCAGCTATACATATTTGAAATATTGTCGTGACCAAAAGGGGGGCCGTGGTGGAGACATAGCGCCGTCTCTTTCTCACGCATGCAGCGTTATTTGACAATTGGTCCTTCTACCAGATTTCAAAGCTTTATAACTTACTTATTACTGCGCCAATTTCGAAAATGCTTTTTCCGTTAGATTTTGGATGGTATACATTTTTGATAAATGTATTAAAAAATATATACAATTATAACCTATTACATCGGATAAACAGGGCCATATTATATGGACTGTTAACTCCTTTCTTTCAGTCGTAACGGGATACATCCCATATCGAGTAACACAAATTACAACAAAACATAACTTTAATTACAGTTTGTCATAGAACGCAAACTTTTCTTTCATCAGCAAACTTTAATCTCTTCCGCATAGCGACTGCTTGTATCAGATCGAGACACGCGGCAGCGTGTCAAGCCAAGCAAAAAAAAAAAGTCGAAGCTGCCTAGTGTAGTTTCACCCGAACCATTTGGAGCGAATTTTGACGCCTCCATAACTCAAAATCTGTTTGCCAAGACAAATCTTGAGCTTAAATTTATACTAAGTTATCTGCTTTGTGTAAATAATTCGACTATTCAAATTTAAGAAATTATATTTTTAAATATCATATCATACATCGTCGTAACAGAAAATCAAAGAAATATTAGTTTAAATTTATTTTAGAATGGATTGTGTTCTTATAAATAATTTTCAGGATTATCTACAAGGCTTGGCAACCATTAAGACTTCAATTCTTTTGTCGGTGAAGTCGACCAGCACGCATATTCTTAATATTGGACTTGGCTTCCACATTTCACATTTATGTTTTTGATGGGATATTAATTTTCCTCGACTTGCGCGTGGAGACATAACGAAATAATTGGAATTCTTTTGTTTATGGATGCCGCTTATAATTAATAATATCTCACTTATTGCGCCTTTTTTTTTTTTGTCCCTGACTAAACTCTTGTTAGCCTGACGAGGGTCGGCTTATACAAGAACATCGGTCTTTTGGGTGAACGCAGAAGGCGCTCGCAACCCTTAAATTTAAGCGACCACGCTGAGGGCGACCCACTAACGGATCACGAACCTCGGCTCAGGGCGGCCACTGAGAGGATAAGACATCAGCGTTTGGGGAAGATGGTTTTTAACCTAATCCTATTAATGCGTACGTAGTAGTCTTCGGCACGCGGGCCGGAACTGCTAAGAGAGGGCAGGGTTATGGGGAACGCGACGAGGTCCTCGACGGCGAGGACGGTACAGCGGTCTTGTAGAGTGTAAGAGCTTTAGATGCTCGGTCTTTTCGCGTAAAGCCAGAGTGATTTCGTCCTCTGGATCTGTAAGAACTGAACGCAGTCGTCTCCATTTGGCGCGATCAAACGGAGTATATATAGACGCTTTACGGATAAGCGTGTTTGGGTGGTTTACCGCCCTGTCGAAATAGCGTCTGCTGGCGCACTGCATAAAGTGCCTGATGGTCGGCATATTGGTGTCCACGTGGAGGTTGCGATTGCGAACGTACCACGGGGCACCAAGTGCATGTCGTAAAAATCTATTTTGAAGCACCTGCATTCGCTGAAGGCGACGGGGCGGTAAATGAGCGAATACGGGCGACGCGTATGTCATTATCGGACGGATGCATGTTTTAAAGATCCTAATCTTGTTGCGGGTTGACATTTTACAATTTTTGTTTAAGAGCCAGTGGAGCTGGCTCATCGCGAATGCGGCTCGCGCGCGTACCGCGTCCTAAATATTTGGCTTGGCCCTTCCAGGGGATTACCTGGTCGGACATGCGGACTGAAAAGTGAGGGACATGGACTTTCCTTTTCCGAGTGAAAAGGATGGCCTGGCTTTTGGTGGGATTGACGGTGATTCGCCATTTGTGGAACCACTCACCGAGTTTGTCGGCGGCGGTTTGCAAAAAGCGAACCACATCGTCGGGGTCTCTACGTGAAGCGTAGATTGCGGTATCATCCGCGAATAGTGCCAGATGGGCGTTTTGTGGTCTGGGGATGTCACTCGTGTACAGCGAGAATAGAAAAGGGGACAGGGCGGAGCCTTGCGGGACTCCGGCCGTGATGGTGTGTCGGGAAGAGAGAGTTCCCTCCTAGCGATATCTGAAACCGTGATTCGACAGGAAATCTCGTATGATGTGCACGAGTTGTGTGGGCACGTTGAGAGTGTACAGCTTGAAAAGCAAGCCGTTGTGCCACACCCTGTCGAATGCTTTTTCGATATCGAAGAAAATAGCATCGGTAGGCATTCCTTTACGGAATTGTTCGTGAACGTACTTCGTGATGCGGAGCACCTGATTGACACAACTGTGTCTAGCGCGAAAGCCAAACTGTTCCGGAGGGATCTAATTTTGATTAAGGGCTACTATTTTAAGGCGGTCGAGGACGATCCGCTCGTAGATTTTGCCTAGAGTACTGAGCAGACTGATGGGCCTATACGAGGAGGGTTCGAAAGCGGGTTTCCCCGGCTTGTGGATACCTATCACAACTGCCTCTTTCCAGACCTCTGGGAAGAGGCAGTTACGAAACGCGGCGTCATAGATGGAGGTTAGAATTTATACTAGATGCTCCGGGAGCATTTTAATCATACGAGTGGGGATGATCGGGCGGCGGGTCGACGTCCGGGTCGACGTTGTCGTATAACGGTCGCGATATAGAGACTGGCGGTGGCCGGACCGCGTTCCTATCTTCGACGAACGTGTCAACCGCAACAAGAATGTCGTCATCTACGGGTACAGAGGTGAGCGAGCATTGAGACTCCAGGCTGCCGGCCAGTAGTTCCGCTTTCTCGTCGTCATCAAACGCCGGGCGTTGATTCGGTCGATTGAGCGGAGGCATGGAGGCCACATCGTTTCTCCTGAAGGAACGAACCAGTTGCCAAAAGGCCTGGTGTGTCGGATCGATGTCGGCAAGGCGAGTGTCCCACCTCGAATGGACGACCTCTTTTACGCGACGCTTAACCTCACGTTGGAGGTAGCGCGCAAGATGTCGTCGTTCCGGGGTGGGTCTCGTCGCGCAGGCTTTGAGCGTAGCGTTACGCAACCTCACCCACCACCGAACGTCTTCGGGAAGTTGCCAGTGACTGTGAACAGTCTCTGGCACCCTCTCGGAGCTTTCGCTCAAAACGTTCTGAAGGTGGTTGGTGAAGACGCGTATCGCGCTGGTCGTTTCCTCAGGAGTCACGATGTTGGTCGGGATCGCGGAAAGATCAGTGGATGAGGTGTCTGCGAGCTTGGTGCCTAAAAGACGCCAATTCGTTTTCACCTTCATCGGTATATTAGGACCTGTGTCTGTTGGACTGTTTTCGGGGACTAAATCGAGGATCACAGGTCTGTGGTCAGAGTCTAACTCTTGTAACACTTTGGAACGCACGCTAAGGCTTACGGTCCGTACAAGTGCCACGTCGAGTATGTCCGGTCGGTGGTCGTCGTTATAACTATAATGGGTTGGTTCTGAAGGAACCAATAGGCTTAAATTGATTGTGTCAAGACAACTCTCTAGGACTGCACCTCGCTCGTTGGTCGAGTTGTAGTTCCAGAGAGTGTTTTTGGCATTGAGGTCTCCCGGCAAAATGACGGAATCCCCTAGATCAAATAATGTTTCAAGTTCATCGGAGTGAAGCTCCTTAGTGGGTGAGAGATAGGCCGATATGATGGTGATCGGCGGATGTCCGGTCATAGCTAGCCTGCAGACCGAAGCCTCAATGTTGCTCAAGCTTATTGGTGACTCTAAAGGTATACAATGAAGGGACCTTTTATCATAAATGAGAGTAATTGCGCCTTAGAATTTCCTTGCTTTGTACCATAAGATAGTATAGTTCAGTACGTAGTGGATAGTACAATAACTTGCTCATTTAATAAAAAACAAGCGAGTTACTGTACTCTTGGTTTTGTGCTCTTTTATTCTGCTTTAAAGGATATTATATTTAGTGTAACTTAACATCCAATCTTCCAGACGATTTTCTAATATGATAACCCACCTAGAACCATTGCTTTGCAATTAATGAAGCGTACAAAATAATTATATAAAATTGTTTGTAATATTATGTTTTAATTAGGTACGCTGAGGTAACTAATCACAGTGTAATCGTATGCCGTTGAACAGCGAAACTCGTATGAATACTGTTTATGACGGTGTGTACGAAATTTCACGTTAATTGTAACATATATTCGTTTTTCAAATAGCAGCTTTATTGCATTATATAAATTTTATATTCCACTTCTTCTTCTAAGGATAATGCCTTTCAGTTAACACCATCGTATTAGTTGGATTCTAGACTTCACATGCCATCAAAGCTTCTACTCACATACTTACTGTACCCACTATTATATTCAGCATATTTGATTTTATACAATGGATAGATTAACCTTTGAAGTCGGTTAATAAGATTATTTTTTACATATATATACATATACACTCACGTCTGTTATCCCCGAAGGGGTAGGCACAGGCACAACTAGTGCACCCAGATTATTTTTTAAATAATTGAAAAATTTATATGGTTGTCCTTAGAAATAAAAATTGTGTTTGTCTCTTTAATTGAATCTTTTACTGAAGCTAAAACCGCATTACATACACCTGAATATTATACGCGAGTAGAGCAGCCAGTAAAACTAATGTTTTAATACTTAATCCCCTCTAGTATCCTCGCAGTGGCAGCCTATAAGTGAAACAACACTGCAACAATTACTTATATTGTTTATTATAATTAATGGATGTATTTATATAGTGTATGTTTTGTTGGTTGTCCAAATAAATTAATAAATAAATATTGTGCTTATTCTCAGTACGTCTTCAAGTCTTTTTAAATTAAGAATTACTTTGTAGTTGCCAGCAATAAATATTGATTGTTAATGCGTGAAATTCCAATATTTAATTCTGAATAAAAACGTTATTAAATTATCCTTGATATAAAACGGTGATACAATTTTATTTCGCTTTTTGTTGTCAATATTTGTAAGGCTCATATAATCAGTGGCACTTTAATAAAATATATTGCAATGTGAAAAAGAATTGATGAAATGGCTGCCGCTTTTTGCGTCGAAGTTATGAATTTATTGTTGGTAACTGCTAAGTTATTGTATATTTAAAAGATATATTTTCTGCGGGCTTGTCTCGGGTACGTTCTACATCTCTCTTACAGCAAGCTAACAGATATTCGATTTGTTTCTCAATTTGCATAGGACTGTTGATTCCAGTCGCAACCATGCCAGGCCAAGGTAGGTAGTGCTTAACAATTTTGTTTGTTAAACCTTTAAGAATATGGGTTTTTAAATAAATTTATGAGCACTGTATAAACTACAAAACGTATCCTCTACTACTGGAATGTGTTAGGTTTGACCAACACGCGAGCCTAATGCGGGTTGAGGTCCGTCATGGAAACCCTCAGATGCTCTAATTTCCTTTCACCCTTAAAGCGTGCGGTTATTATTAACATAAAATACACAAACGGAGGCAGATTTTGATAGGTTCATCTGGAAATCTTTAGGGGATGCCTATGTTCAACAGTGGACGTGGTGTGGCTGACGATGAAGATGACACAGTGAAATCAAAATTTCAAGATCAGAGCCATGAAAACTCGGTCTTTATCTACATGATCCATTCTATAAATACAGCTAAACTATTTCGGGTTTATTACACAAATACTTAGAATATCATAATACTTATTAGATAATGTAGGTATTCAATATTTATGGATGCTTCGTTTCTGAGCTCATCTGAATTCATGTAAAGGCGTTTTATAAATAAATTTTCTTTGATCGCAGGAAAATAAACATAAAACACTGTATATTTGGATTCAACAAGCATTGTTTTCTAAATAATCGATATCTAAACCCACGGACCTATTTAGAACTCCGACTATAATCATGACGATTTCTATCCCAACAAGAAATATGCAATGTATTTTCATATCTCAATATTTAATTAAACGGTTTGTTTAGGTACAGTGTAGGTAAAGTAATTACTTAATTAAGAATACATTTCAAATATGCATTTTCGAAACACCTTTTTACAGTTATCCCATACAACATGATGTTAATTCAAAAAATCTTGTATGGACGGGATAGGTTTGCAATATGTATGATGCTGAGAAACACCAATTTATCAAAACAATACAAAGTACACAGACCTCGGTTAAAAAACCGCCATGCCAGGTCCGCTCGCCTTCGGAACCAAATCCGAGATCACATTTAGAGTGGTTTCTTGACCCCCACTAGTGAATTAATTCCGGCTGGTTAGTGACTCGATCGTTTAATATTATGTTCATGGGTCGCCTCTTTAGTCGTGCCGTACTAGGACTGTAAATTGTAAATTCTTGAGCTATATTCTGTCTTAGCTTGAAATTGCAGGTTACATATTCAAGATTTGAATGTGTATACTATTGGTGCTTAGCTTGCCACGTATCACTTTACGGTTTATACTCTTAGCGGATTGTGGGTGTAGGTAATAGTTGCATCTCTGCCTAACCATTAAGGGCTTAAGGTGTATATTTATACGATAGCACGAAACAAAAACAAAATATACACGATACTTTGAAATCTCTTACTTTCAGTGCAGGGAACCTTAAAACGTGTGAAGATTTTTATATTTGTTTAAGCGGTGATATATTATTATCCTACTAATATTATAAAGGCGAAAGTTTGTAAGAATGTATGAATGTTTGGATGTTTGGATGTTTGGATGTATGGATGTATGGATGTAAGGATGTTTGTTCCTCTTTCACGCAAAAACTACTGAATGGATTTCGATGAAATTTGGCACACGGGTAGATCATGTCCTGGATTAACACATAGGCTACTTTTTATCCCGGGAAAATATAAACCGGGACTTTTATCCCGGAAAAACTTTTTAATGCGGGCGGAGCCGCGGGCAAAAGCTAGTGTAATATATAAAATACCGGGTGGAAGGGAAACGCTCTCGGAAACGAATACAGGTGATAGTATTGGTGATTCCTGACGTGATGGCACTAACAAAATCGCGATCGCATTGTTACAGTTTTAGTAGGATTTTCTCAAATTTCTGTACAGGTTCACGTATGGATAGATAAATCAAACTATTATTCTGAAAAACATAGTAAAAAAGGTCAATATTTCAAAAAAATCGTAATGAAACACGTACATCAGCTGACGGGCTAACGACCGCGCGCCGGTGCCGGCGCAGCGCGGCGGCCACCCAGTTCTTTGTACGCTTTACATTGCGCGCGCATGAATTACGGAAATAGTAAAATCGTAAGTATTATCGCTTAGCTTTGCAAATGAATATAGTTTTTCGTTAATGTTATGGTTCTTCTCTCTTACCGTTCCGGTATAGAGAGCGTTTCCCTTCCACCCGGTATATACTATCTCTAGGAATAGCTTAGTGACAAATTAGTTTGATCGTGTATGATATAGACTTAAATACGAGAGAAATGGGCACAACTCCGTTACAAATTAGAGTAGTTCACAACTATTCGCGATAGACTTCAGGCTTGGCTACACAGAACCACTCCGGGGCTGGGCCATGGTTGGCACGTGGTGGTGAAGAGTTTCAAAACATGTGCAAAAAATATTTTACAAAGGCCTATAATACTGCTTATTTGCGGCTCATGTAATACAATAGTTCCTATTTCATGATAGCTATTGCATATTTACTTCACTCTGTGAACGTGTAACATATATTTAAATGTTTAATATTGCCGTCCTCTTGACGATAGCCTAGTGGGGAACGGAACGGTCTACCGGGACAATGTCCAGAGGTTCAAAACCCAAGGCACAAACGTCTGACTTTTCAAAGTTCGTTTCGTAAGACCCCTCTCAGTAGTAAAGGAGACCCGTGCTTAGCAGTGGGCAGTACATAATACAGGGCTGATTGCGTTACATTGCAATGCCGTCCTCTTGTGGTGCAGCTTAGTCACTGTATACATTAATCAAAGTCTATTTTTCGACTGTGCTCCTGCTCAGTGCATATGAGTATATCTAATCAAAGCTTTATAATTTCTGTTGCGAATAGACGAGTTGCCAGTTCTGGGTCGCTTGGTCTTTACATTTAACACGTCGCGAGTGGTTGGTGTGCTACCGCTATCCTAAAGGTATGTTATTTTTACTACCCCAAGTCAACCAAGTTACTTACCCTTCTTTTAAAATATCGCAAAGCTACATACTAAGAAGGCGTACGTACGTAGGTATAAGATGTAAGAGGAGTTTTCATGTGACGGGGATTGACTGAGCTGCAGGAGCGGAGGTCGGCGGCGGTCGGCGGCGGTCGGCGGTGCACATTTATGAGCTCCAACAAATTTAATATTACCGGGGTTAAGAGATGAGACGCAGCGGCTAGCAAGATAACCCTGTATTATATACTATCCCACTGCTCCATATGAGCCTTTATTACTACTGAGATGGTTTAGGCCTTAGTGCACCACGATGGCTTAAAGCAGGTTAGCAGACTTCGCATTCATTTGAAATTATTTTACGGTGTAATAATTACTGATTGTTCATCTATAAAAAACTATTACTATCCTAGTGTTGCTACGTCCTAAAAGTAAATATTAAATAGTTTCTCAAGATGTTTGGATGCTCAGATGTTCTATAATTCTAGAAGTAAACACATAAACCAGTTGAATGCATTCAGAAAGCAAGGAGTGGTTTATTTTCTATGGCAGGAATTAAGCCAACCTGATGGTATTTGATCAAAACCGCTCTCCAATTCTGAAATCGACAAAGGAATTGAGAACTGCCGACATTCTCAGAAAACGAGTAGGACTAAGGCCTCGTTTTCCGAGACACGGGTCATCGCGCGGCGTGGAGTCTCACGGCACCACGCGTCGGGCGATTATTCCGTTTACAGAGAGGCGCGTGCAACGGCCCGCGTCATCGCACGCGTATACATAATATGATAATGTACGATGTTATGTTACGAACAGATGAAATTTCCGATTAATTCATGTTACTTACAAAATGTTATCAAAACACTACCACTATCTGCCTTCCTTCTGAGTGATACCCTTCTGCAGGCAAAGTTTCTACAGTGTGGCTCCACTACTCTGATTTAATTAAATTTGAAGCACATGATTCTTAACAGTGTTATTACTACTCAACATAAACATATCACGCCTTTATTCACGCAGGCGTAGGCAGAAGTGCAACCAAGGGACGTACGTTTCGCCTTATGTTTTGTCCCATGATGTGATTAGGGGCGAACCTATCTCCGTATCAAGAACTAATTTCCGATTCCGAGCTGACACTAAGCTGAAAATGCATTTCCAGTTTGCCCGAACCGGTATTCGAACCTGGCTTGGGATCTCAGTGCGGTGGTCATAGTGCGCCACCAAGACAGCCTGATAAATATTAATACACAACAATCCAAAATAAAAAAGATAGAATAAAGCATTGAAAAACCTTTAAGCACATGTAGGTACATTTACATCGTAACCAATAAATTTTTCGTCTTCTTTTTCCTTGACCCGCTTTTCTTTTGTGACTGACGCCTAATCTTTATCAAATCGGGCGGCGGCTGAATGAAATTCCTCGCTCGGTTACAAATTGCGGGCTTGTTCTGAATAAATTAAATCTCTGTTCCACCTCGGTAGAGATGACTCGCCTCTATTATTGTACAGACTTGCCACTTTGATAACATAAAACCGACCTAAGCTGGTTTGTCTTGGTTTCTCTAACAAATGTCACTCAACAAAACAAGGTCTAACTACTTCGAATTGTCACGGTTCTTAAAGTGTTCAGTTGTTTTCAAATAGGTTCCCGGGGAGTTCCTGGGTTCGTTGTCCAGTTAGGTAACACTTGATGTAGAATTTGTTACACACAATTATTGAATTCCTCTGGGGACCGACATAGAAAGGATGACGTAAAAACTAAACCAAATAAATCCCGCAATTCTTGGCGCCAATCCTACATAAGGAAATTAAAAATTAATTAAATTATGCTAGGTTAGCTAGGCTAGGGCCTGTAGTGTCCTCATCGATGAGGATCGCGACGCGTTTCTCCCATTATTTTTAATAAAATTAATTTATAGTTTTTTTAACTTCTTTTTCCTGCCAGCCTGAGCATGGCTTCTTTCTTTATTTTTCATTGATTTTTCTCTATAAAAATGTCTGTAGTTTTATAAGTGACTTTTTAATTAAATGTATCTTGACTTATTATAAGTGCAACTATGTTCACCTACATGATGAATAAAGTATTTTATTTATTTTATTTTATCAAAGTAATTTCGTTTTAAATACCCAAATATTTCCTAAGTTTATTTCATACCCACAAAAACACAAAAGCATAAAATAGGTAACATGTACGTCACTCGTACTGCTCTATGAGTTCCGACTTATTTATAGATCATGCGACAACTAGTACAAAAGATATTATACATAGTAAGGAGATACACAGCACTATTCCTTTCAGTAGATAGTTGTTGGGGCCCTTCATTATAATCTGGATCCCTACCACATATTTGCTTTGAATACGATTGTTAACTAATTCCATTAGTGCAGTATATCTGAGAGACGAGTATCTGACGCCCACTCATACTTCGGTATACACTTTTAGCTATTCGCGTTCAGTGGCTCGATGTATTTTGAAAATAGCTTCTGTAATATTAAATGTAAATTACATACACACAAAGCATGTAACAGTGATAGGTCTCTCATATGTAAGAGTCCGTCTGGGTGGAGACCATGGGAATGTCTATCTAGCAGAGTGCAAGCATTGTTGTGATTTGGTTTGAAGGACATTGTAGCCAGTGTAACTACTGGATATAATGAGACTTAACATCTTTTGTCTTAGAATGATGAGCTCAGTGGAATGCCACACAGTACTTTGTAACTCAAGGTTCTGTATGGTGTTACTACTGTTTATGGGCGGTCGTATCGCTTGCCATCAGGAGAACGGCATGCTCGTCTCGTCATTCAATGCCATAAAAAAAGCATCGCGCCTTTTTCGCTTTACAGGAGTAGACAGATGTGCAACACATCCACATTCGCCAGCTTTGTTAGGTCCCATGTAGCAGGGGGCAGGTGTAATACTGCCATTTACATGGCACATTTCCAGACTTCGGGTTGATGCTGAGTAGAAAAACCTGATTTCACTTTGGCTGACGGAACCTAAGAGTGGTAACCTCACACGCAAACAAATAATATAACTACATACTTATTGCTGTCCCCTGAAAGACTCAATTTAAACAGGTCATCTAAATATAAAAACAAGAATGTTACAAGTTTATAATTTCCACGCTTATCAATAAACATTGATAAATCAATGAATTTAGTTACAACTAGATTTATTTTTTACATAAACGTTATTTTTCCAGACATATTACACTAATATAATTCAAAGAGTTTTTCATATCTTAGAGCTGATTCTTAGAACCAATATCGTAACGCAAATTTATCATTTGATTCGATCACAAAGGAATATCAAATTGAATTGAGTATAATACGACAACTATCGCCTTATGTCTGGGAACAGCAAGAGTGGACGTTTACTACAAACTACGAAAATTTATTCTGTCAATTGGTGATGTTTTTAGCGAACAACCTTGTTTTGCATGGTCTATTATATTATAGTATGGGTCCTTCTAGGTACTAAAGCTTTGTCTATTTCCGCCGCATGCACTATGTATCGTTGTGTTTTATGAGACACATTGCAGCCAGTATAATTACTAGGTAATGAGGCATGAGGAATAGGAAACCTCAAGCCACATGAAAAATATATTTGAAACAAAATATGCACAAGGTACAGCCGTAAGCACTCTTACCAGGGCACGTAATTAGATACCTAACTATGTAAGTACCTCTATGATATAACTGAATAATGGACAATACAAACAAACAACATTTTAAAACGCTTGTAGCTTAATCAATGTTTTACATCTTTGTAAAAGTAAACAAAACTTATTTGATATTATTATTAAAATAGAACTAAACAAATATTTTAATTGTTTACTACATTTACCATTACGGGTAAGTCTTTCAGATGCAATATTGTGCAACTCCAAAATAAACATGCATTAGATTAGTCGATGAACATCCAAATAGGTTACATTTGCTCCTACATTCCTTTAACTGCAGCGATTCTCATTCCGTGCATTGTCAATTCGTCCTCAGTCAGATCCGTTCGAACTAGTTCATAGCATACTCAGGATGTTTGCTTCACAAACCAGGCACGGATCCAAGGCGATGCGATGGGTGCAATTGCGCCATTGAGTCATGGAAGTGTAATTTATTTTGTTTGCCATAGGAATAACTTACACTTTATGCACCGAATATTATGTTACCCACTTTATTGCGTGGTCGACTAAAAATTTTACTCTTTCCTCTCGCTTTACATATTATCAAATATGGAGTACATGCGTCTCGCGTGACTAGTCGAAGGTCTGAATCTGCACCTGCCCCAAATTCACAAAGAGATTGCATTCCCATTGTATGTAAGTTTATATTCTATTTACCATCAGTTTCATGGGGTAACTTCTGCTGACTTCTTTTTGATGGAACTTTACTCGTTAAATAGATCCGATTTACAACCAATCGTCAAACGTGCCACTAACGTGCACGCGCGTCGGTAACACGGAGTGTCGTTACCTTTATACTTTGGTACGCACTTTGGACGTTGAAAAGGAACATCGCAACTTTCAGTCCTAAGTGTTCTCCATTATTATGTAAAGTCTACCAAAATGCATTAGGGAAGCGTGAGGGACGGTTATTCCTCTTTTAGCAGAGGTCCGAGCCCTGAGGGAAAGAACGTTGTATGGCGCTAATATTATTGTTAATAAAAACAATTTCGCATGTAACATAAGCTAGGCTTGGTCCACCAGTTTAAAGTCGTTCAGCGGGCTATGGAGAGAGCTATGCTCGGAGTTTCTCTGAAGGATAGGATTCGCAACGAATACATCCGACAGAGAACCAAAGTTATCGACATAGCTCAAAGAATTAGCAAGCTGAAGTGGCAGTGGGCTGGCCATATCTCACGAAGAACCGATAACCGCTGGGGTAAACGTGTTCTTGAGTGGAGACCGCGACTGGGCAAACGTAGTGTAAGACGCCCTCCGGCCAGGTGGGATGACGATCTGCGAAAGACTGCAGGCAGATGCTGGATGCGGCAAGCTGAAGACAGGGCGCTATGGCGCTCATTAGGGGAGGCCTATGTCCAGCAGTGGACTGATAAAGGCTGATGATGATGATGATGATAAGCTGCAATACTCTGTTTTTTATTTAACCTTCACAGGTCCAAAGAACATTTAATTTTAAAGTGCTGCGCACATCTAGCGTTATTAAAAAGTAATTTGGTGCGAGATTATTCCCGTTGTTCCGTAACACGTAAGTACGCGAGATGGTTTTTAATTACTGAAACAATGGCCGCGCAGTCGACCGCAGCTGCCGGGAAGGTGCTCACCACAAATCGTACGTTGTTTTTCTATAACTTTCTAGGTTGCTTTTAAGTTACAGGATGAAAATTATCTTCTTGAACTTTAAATTAAAATAAAGTAAGTTAAATTTAAAAAATATTAAACAAGAATAAAAGTAGGATGAATTCGACTCTAGCAGTCGTACAATAAGACAATAATGATGCTATCGCAAATAGTCTAGTCTTGCTACTAGTAGTAGATAGTCTTGCTTATAGTAAAACATACGTTGAACTTACTAAACTACTTTGTATTTTTATTTTTCGGCCATTGTAGTGAAATGTCCATAAGTTTTAATGCGTATGAAGTTAAAAGCGTGTAACACGATGCAGTTCCATAACTTTGCTAGGGACGTGGAAATGTACAGTTATCAAAATATCGAAACGATACCATCGATATTTCTATTGCATTTAGTATAGCATAGCTATTTAAAAGCCAATTTACAAGTTTTGACGAGACGACAAGCCGCTCCCTTATCGGTAATCTTAACTGCATTTCTACTGATGATCCTGTGTCGTTAAATACTATTAATTCCAGGAATTATAAAAGAATATTGTTCGATTGAGTACCCTATTTCTCAAGATTCATTTTTATATCATTCAATCTTAGTTCATGTAATGCTGTTATATATTATATTCTAATGAAGACGTAGATTTGAGAGTAGAGCACGCAATCAATAGACTCGAAATTGTCCCCTATTGGACTACGAATAAATGAAAAATAGTAGCTTTTTATTAACCGTACTGGTTTAAATACATCAACCCTTTCACACGACAATTGCCGAATAAATGTTAAGAATATGTATGTTTGCTTCACTATGTTTTAAATTAATCTTTGAGTTCAATCATCATTTAGAGCCCGTTCTACAACTTCTTAGTAAATACTATTTGTCACATCACATCTATACTTCCGTACATATCATAAAACAAAGTCTCCTAGACGCGTCTGTTTGTCTGTCTGTCTATCTGGACGCGATAAACTCAATAACTACGGAACGGGTTTTGATGAAATTTGGTACGGAGATACTTTGAAACCCAAGGAAGGTCTTAGGCTACTTTTTATACTGGAAATAATACAAATCGCTATTGTGCGGAGTGCGGAGCTTTCACGCTAAACCACCGAACCCATTTCGATAAAATTTAATCTATAGGTAGATTGAAATCCCGGGAAAATATTAATCGGGACTTTGATCCTGGAAAATCATTTTCTGTGAGAGGAACCGTGAGTAAATAAGTATGGAGATAGTTGGCGACCTAGGGAAAGGCATAGGCTGCTTTTTAACCCGGAACAACAACCAAACCATACCAGCCATGTATTATATACTGCCTACTGCTGAGCACGGGCCTCCTCTACTACTGTGAGGGGCAAGGCCATAGACCACCACCAGTGCCGGTTGGCAGACTTCACATACCTTGGAAATTCAGAGAACTTCTCAGGTATGCAGGTTACCTCACAATGTTTTTCTTCCCCGTTAAAGTGAGCGATAATTCACAAATAATAACAATCCTGACCTTTTTAATATTTAACAGCATTATTCGGAAGCATATTAGACCGAATGAATTTACGGAAACATACACACAAACATTGTAATATATGCTATAGTTTATTAGTTTATTATATTGTAAGTATTATCCTCTTCGCTGGACCAAAAAGTAGAAAAGTGCGATGTAAAAAACAAAAGTCAAGAAAAAATAAGTGTGTGAAAATTTCAAACGCGCTAATCTCAGGAACTACTGAACAGATTTTGAAAATTCATTTATTAACAGAAAGCTACATTACTCCTCAGTGCTATAGACTACTTTTTATTCCAGGAAATATCTTAATACCCGAAAAACCTTTTTCACGCTGGCGGAGTCGCGAACAATACTAGTAATGTATAAGCCGACCAAATACAAAAGTGGCACCCTAATCTATGCTCGCAAATAATTGTATTGTATTGTATTAGCCTATAATGTCCCAATGTCGGGCAAAGGCCTCCCCAAGATCCTTCCATGAATCGCGATGCTGCGCTACAGTGAACTAATTACTGTTAAATGAATCCAGTTCATCCCGCCATCTCTTCTTTGGTCTACCTCTACGCCTACGAGCAGTATCAGAGCCCCACAAAGTGGTAATCCGGGCCCAAAGTTCATCAGGCATACGACTAATGTGGCCAGCCCAGTTCCACTTAAGCTCCCAAATAAATGTTTTTAAAATGAGTACTATTATATATTAGCAGCTTAATACAATAACTGTCAAATAAAATTTACTTGATAGTTGTCAAACAGGCCCTCAGTATTTTTCGCTACATTCAGAATACGTTCTATGTTATACTTCCTTAACGCGGCGCATCTCTAACTGTTATCAAGTCGGCGGCAAATAGAGCGGAGCGCGTCGTCATGGCAACGCGGTAGCCACACGCAGAGGCGCGTTACGCGGCCAAAAATCAATATGAAGCTGGGCACCATGAGGTTGTCCTTACTTACTCTTTTTGTTAAGCCCAAAATGCAACTTGGTAACTTGATGATAACTATAATTCAGTCAAAATATATCGCCTAACGAGAAAAGATGCCTTTATTGACGGCAGACTGAAGGCAGAAATATAAGGATGTATTTTACTGAAATTACATTGAATATTCACAGAAGCCTTGGTGGCGTAGTCGTATTACGGTACGATTGCAATGTCAAGGTCTCGGCTTCGATCCCCGGGTCGGGCAAAATGATATTGGGATTTTCTACTCTATATCAGCCCAGAGTCTGGAATTTGGCACCGATATAGCGATAGGCTCGCCCCCTGTCATATCATGGGATAGAATATGCATGGCGAAAAGTTGGTGCACTATACTATTAAAATTCTTATTATTAAAAAATACACACCCACACACGAAAGGCTAATGATAGATTTTAAGGAGGTAACGACGGATACAATTGGCGTACTCACTGTTCCCATTGTATGATGCGAAAAGCGCTATCTTTAATTTATCGGAAACTCCAATATACCAATTGTGTTTATGAGACCAAAAACTTCCATAGGTAAATATTATATTTGCGAACTAGGAATCTACATAAGATAATGCACTACGCAGTTTTCAGAGCCTAAACACCGCCGTCGGATCAGTACCCAATACAATTTGTCAGGTTAGATCCAAACAAAAGTACCCGTCTAGTCCGTTTATCCAGACAAATCCCGAATGATACCAGACGTGTTCCCGCCGGAGCACCACCTTCCTAGCTAATTCTAATTTATTAGATTTGCCTGGACCGCTGCGCCGAGCATTTTTCTCAATAGACTTTGTCATTACTGTGATGTATGTTCGAAAAGTAAAATGAGAATTCTGTTTACGTCATTGCTTCATAGAAAAGATTTATATTAGGCTCTATGTTTTTATAGACTTACAGTAAATCAGAAATGTAAAATTGAGATTTTTGGTGAAAATATAATTTTTAAATGGATGATGTGTTTTTTATTATGTTGAATGACGAGACGAGCATCCCGTGTGCCTGAAATAATACGACCACCCGTAAACAGTAACAACACCATCCAGCACCTTGAGTTACAAAGTACTTTGTGTGGCATTCCACTGCGCTCATCATCCTGAGACATAAGATTTTAAGTCTCCTTATGTCCAGTAGTTACACTGGTTACAATGTCCTTCAAACCGAAACACAACAGTGCATGCGCACTGCTGCTTGGCGATAAAAATGGCTATTGCGCTGGTACCCACCCAGACGGACTCTTACATATGAGAGTCCTACCACAAGTAATGTATGCCATGGTGTTAGCAGAGGCGAAGACGAATATGTGATTTCATTTTGATCAGGGTTGTTTTGACATTAATGCAATGTCAAAACAACCCTGATCATAGAATATGTATTCATCATTTTAACAATGACGAAGATACTCACAGGTTGTGATAATAATAAAGTTATTTTCCTTTAGAATATTTACATACAAATTTTGCCTTTTAGAACCAAAAGTAAAAACTTTCTCTTGTTTTATATTGCTTTTCTTGCCAGCCTGAGCTGGCTTCTTACTTTTTATTTTTCATCATTTATTTTACTCGTAATAAAAATGTCTGTAGTTATATAAGTGACTAATAATAAATAATTAAACGTGTCTCGACTTATCATAAGCGCAACTATGTTCGCCTACGTGATGAATAAAGTAAAAAAAAAAAAGTGTTAGGGATCACCTACTAAATTCGATATTCAAATTCAGACCTTCATTAGAATCCGTCGTTTACCACATGAAAACACACTTGTATAATTAATGATATCGAATTACAGTGTTTTGTCTAGCAACGTGATCTCCGGCGACTCGACGGCTATCTTGAAATTTCGTTTAATCCGAAATTGACACCGAGAGGCGATTTGCAAATTTAATTGCAATCAGTGGGACCTCGTAATTGCGTGTCCCTAACTAGTCTAGTGCTAAAAACCAGAAGCTTCGTCAAACGTTGTTAAATTAAAAATAATGCATAGATTTTTCTTGCACCTGCGGCTGCCTGATAGCGTTTCTGTGAATAAAATCCTTTTCCGAGTGAAGATTGAATGGTAAAACAGGACCTAGGTAATATCTGTGCCAAATTATGTGTTAAGCAATTGAGCAGTTTTTGCGGTTAATTCCAATATAAACACCTCAAAGACACTCAAACCTTTAGGTTTCTAATATTAATAAAATAGAAAGTATAAGGCAGGTTATAGGATACAATCGGATGAGTAAACATGTAGGTTTCTCGCATATATCCCATTTCGAACAGGCCGGGATAATTGTGTCCACTGGCGTGGGATGGTGTGTCGTCAATCGATACGCTTCTTAGACTCCATTTCACTTACCATTCGTTGCATTGGTTACATCTTTATTTAATTTTTTTATAAGACTTTTTTGAATCTAAGCTTTCATATTCTACAATAAAATAATTATGAGTTTGATTTACTTCAAGTTTATTTTCCACTTTTAAGATCCTTTAAATAATAAGACGTTCTTAAAATATATATTTTATACTAGCTTTTGCATGCGGTTCCGCCCGCGTTAAAAAGTTTTTCCGGGATAAAAGTACCGCTTTATGTTTTCCCGGGATAAAAAGTAGCCTATGTGTTAAACCAGGATATGATCTACCCGTGTGCTAAATTTAATTGAAATCCGTTAGGTAGTTTTTGCGTGAAAGAGGAACAAACATCCATACATTCTTACAAACTTTCGCCTTTATAATATTAGTAGGATTCGCCTTTATAATATTAGTAGGATTGATATATTATTCACAACATAATTCTTAACATGAACAAACAAAATCTTATAAAATGGATAAGTATTTTACTCGAGACAGCTCGTTTTCAATGTGGAGAAAAGCTCCAATCGTCTGAGGCACGAAGACAGTGACAACGGGGTGGGAGAAGCGTTTGGGAGGGCAAGGTTAAGCCAATTAAAACTTTCAACAGCCCACATTACGTGTTTTATTTCGTTTTACAAGCGGGAGCGGTGCGAGGGCAGGGGGCGGGAACGGAGGGGGTGTCGGCGGCTGAATTAATACTTTAATTTGAATTTGCGCGACTGTGATCACTTTTAGGCTACGATTGAAGGTAATCCTTAGAGATATTGTGACTTGTGATTGACCAGTAAATATTGTAAGACAGTCATAACTGATAGTCTATCGATAAACGGAACAGCCTATCGAATGTCGTAGGTTCAATCTTCCTCCTAATGCACGATTTCAAAATTCCGAAAAAAAGGGCGTGTATTTTGAAGCAGTTCCCTTAAAGAATTAGTAATTAGTGCAGTACGTCCATTAACCACCATTAAGCCAATCCTACTAATATTATAAAGGCGAAAGTTTGTAAGAATGTATGGATGTTTGGATGTGTGGATGTGTGGATGTAAGGATGTTTGTTCCTCTTTCACGTAAAAAGTACTGAACGGATTTCGATGAAATTTGGCACACGGGTAGATCATGTCCTGGATTAACACATAGGCTACTTTTTATCCCGGGAAAATATAAAACGGGACTTTTATCCCGGAAAAACTTTTTAAAGCGGGCGGAGCCGCGGGCAAAAGCTAGTTTGATATAAAGGGCTTTGTAAGCTACAGCCGATTATTTCCGAGCGAGAGCTTTGCCTCAAATTCTATTTTAGTAAAAGTTTAGGTTGTGTGTTTTCATCAGTGTTCTCCATAATTTTCTGAAGATTTATTGATCAGGACAATAGGAAAAAATATTTCATTCATTGGAGATAGGAATACAATACCACGGCCCGACAGGCGAAGCGTAAAGCAAACCCGCTGATAGGGAACTGTTCAATAGGTATAAAGCTTCTTCAAGTAATAAAAATACTGTTTTGTCATTAAAATCTGAAGTAGAATCCTGCTTATATTATAAAGTGCTTTGCTGTTTGCTACTGCCTCGGTGGCATTGCGTGTGCAATGCGTCACACGACTCTGAGATCCTGTGTTCGATCCCCAATGATAATGGGTTTTCTAATCAGTATCAGCTCGGAGCCTTGAATATGTGCCTGATATGGCGATAGACTCGCCCCCTATCACATCATTGCACGGAGCACACTTGGCGAAAAGTGGGTGCTTTAGTTGCACCTCTACTTACCCTCTCGGGCGTAGGCAGGTGTAATGTATGTGTACATTGTTTTTGTGTTTTACTGTCGGAGGCATAAAACGCTCACTTCTCATAATTTAGTTGGTGATATTGGTAGAGCAATAAAATCTCGAAGTGAGCGGGTTTTTAATACATCAATGGAGTGAGCAGATGCCTCCGACTGCGTTTGTGTGCACTGTCAATTAAGACTATTCAAAACCAAAATAAAATATTCAAATTAAAATCTTGTTTCTATCTTTTCAGATCTTCAGTGAATTTAATAAAGATGGCAGATATTGACGCAGTCGGGTTTTTTTGTTTTTTTAATTACCTATATTTATTCCATTAACTGCTGCTATCAGTTAATCTCATGGTACCTAATGCTGTACAAGTGCAATGTTAATTGCAGTTTCTAGGTAGTGATTGTTTGTTAGTAGCCGTGGTTTTAGCGATCAGGTGATATCTTCTCATAATTTAGACATAATAAAGCAAGGATAAAATCCAGTAATATCATAAAATATTAATATATTAGGTACGTTGAAATTACGATGAACAATAACATTCTGAACTATTTATTTACAGCAGAAAATTACGGTACATTACAAAGATAATAAATTATGTTATAATTAATTTTCGTGAACGAATCTTAAGTTTGTATAATAGATATTTTTTTAAGATATTCCCACCGTGACTATCGTTTTCGCGGCAAATGGTGCGTGACGTCGGCGCCGGCGTGTTGCCGATGTGTTCACGGTAGTTACATGATTAACGGAAGTTGTTTTTTCAATAAAGAAGGTTATTTATTTTAAAGCAATGATGAATGAAATGGCGAAGAAATATTTCTAGGCGGAGACTTTGTTGAATCATTGGTCTAATGGCTAAGAACATTGGTTGTGACCTCAGTGATCCTGAATCATATTTTTAGGTTGTGACTTGTTCCATTAAATACGGCGGATACGGCGATATTAAGATCACCCTCTATTATACATGGTTGGGACATAAACTCCGCGAAATGTGCCAATTGCGCTTCTGCGTGACTTTTTGGGGATTGTATAATGATTGATGATAATTTGCGGAAAAAACCACATTGAAATCATTCCTTCGTTTCGGAGCTAGGACCTTAAACTCATAACAGCCCTCTTTTTCCGTCGGGGGGTTAAAAATTAACCCATCACACAAATCGTAATTCGCACGTTGTAATTCATATTTTCCCATCACGCAGATAATTTTCAATTAAGCTCAAATGAGGTCTACTCGCTGTGTGGTTACACAAGACGAGCTGACATTGAAGTTCGTCAGTTAGTTACTGCTCTAATTTTATAATAAAGTTCCCACTGAAATTAAGTGTTTAGACATGGGTAAATTTCAAACAACTATTCAGCAAAAGTTATGTAATAAAGCTTACTACAAGATTTCAGAATACATAGAGGATCAAAATGCCTGGGATTAAATATTTTCGTGTGATTTTCTATGGAATCATGTCTTCGTTTCATGTCTTAGTTTCTAATCTGTGAGCGGCTTGTGTATTACATACTCCTTAACTGTCTGTGCCTGCGGCGGCGTCGTGTGCCGGGTCGGCCACTTCCCTGCAACATGGTTAAGGAGGCCAATGGCTGGCACATGCGTCATACTCGTGAACGTGTGCTGCTTGTGTGGACTGCTCTGCCCTTTAACCTATCATTATCTAAGTATTAGGGGTATATTTTGAACTTAGGTTAATAACGACATCTTGAAGAATTTCAGATCAAAATATTACATGATTAATGAGAGGGTTATGCAGTAGTATTGGAATTTTCAATTTATTTACTATTTTGTGAGTATATAAATGAACTGTTCTTAACAAAATAAACAAATATTAAATAGTTTTTTTTCTCTATATCATGCATAGCATTTTATACCTTGAACTGATTTTGAAAAGAGCAACACTAGAGTTTCGTGCCCGTTCTTCTCTAGTGAGAACTGCTTTTTTTTTTATCTAAGGCTTGACAAACAAAACTTGCTTGCCGTACTGCTGGTAGATTTAATAATGAGACAATCCAAATAATGTAAAAAAATTTATAGGTTCGAATAAATATATTTCCTTTTATTTCATTACTCACTATACCTACGCAATGACCGTATTTTACGGCTTAAATTAGGTAAGGATGGGTTATGATTACTGTTATAATTATGGTCGATGCATTTCCGGCCTTTGGAGTAGTACTATCAGTGATAGCTACTAGAATTCAGCATGAATAATAATAATAGTGGTCACCCACTGGTCGAAATTCAACCACATTCATAAATTTTATTGAATATTAAAATATTAAAAGTAATTTTTATACAATATGAACTATAATTGTGACAAATCCCACGCTCCTCGGTGTGCCCATCGTGTATTTTGAGGGATACAAAGTTTTTCCTTCACGTATTAATACATAATTATTACGCTGCGTTCATACTATTTACTGGCCATAAAATAACTCAGCAGACGAGTAGAGCGCAGCGTAAAGTAACGGACGCAGTAGTCGTCAGCTGGCTCAGCTACTTGCATAGTTTAAATCCGATAGATTAAGGGAGATTAAATATAAATCTGCGTTGTAAGCGTAAACGTTTAGTTCCCGTAATGTGATTTGGTAAACATTAAACGTTAGCGATGAAGGAAATTAGTGTAATTGTGGAACGAAAATGCTTTGTGTAGGCTGGTGTAAAGTATTTCAATTCTGTAAGGAAATATTCAAAGAATTTTATAAATCTTAAGCGCAACAACACTTTGTGTGTTTGCTTTTAACACAATGTTAATAAGCAAGCAAAAGTTTTATACAACGTTATGATTTTTTTGCGCTGTTTGTATATTAAGCAAAGAACCACGCTGTGGATTTTGTTTACAGTACGATTAGCTCGACTAGTTTGGTGCTAGTGTACCACAATTACTAGTACCGTTTGGTACAGCCGGTATAATTGCCGAAATATCAATAAAAAAATGTAAATACATTTAAAAGTCTGTGCGTTAAATACTCCTTTCGAAGATCCTTTCAGTCTTTTTAATTTATTCATTTACTTTTTTCCCAAAACTTTTTAATTGCAAACTCAGTTTCAATATCTTAAACGTCTGTCTGTAAATAAATTAAAACTTTTAAAAATCTTATACCTGTTCTATTGTACTTTTTTGCTAATCGAAGCTTTTATACTTCCAATATTGCGAACTATTGTAGACAGGGAGGCTTTTCCACCTATAAAAAAGGAACTTATCTCTTATAGCTGTGAAACTTGGGGCTAAAATTCTTAATTGAGGCAAGTATTTTGTAAACTACATTTTTTTGGATACTGAGTATTGTAGGTGACTAAAACACATGAGTAAATAAACACAACAAAAGTCTTTATTTCAAACTTATTGAATGGACACTTAGATATTTAGATATTACTTAAACTTATGAGCTATAGTAATTATAATAGAGACTTACGAAAACGATGCTACAATCAACTACTCCAATATACTATATTGTGGAATATATAATTCGACTGGATAAATAATTCGAAAATCAAAAGTTGTGTTCCAATAAATGTGGCAATTAAGAACGGATTCCAGGTGCTCTGGTTTCCTAGGATCCCCAATTAACAGACCTTTGGTATGTTTGCTGCGATTTCCGACGCGGTCCCTGGTGGCGGTTTCACTACTCAGAATTAAGCTAGACTTCCACTGAAGCCGTGCGATGAGCGAGTAAACTATTTGCTCTAACTTTTTAAATAATAACTGCCATATTGTAGATAGATCTCGTACTCAACCGCCTCGTTTTAAAATTGCTGAATCCATGTGGTAAATAATGTTTGCTTAAGTCATGGATAGACCTCCTCGTTTCACAAAAAACTGCTGGGAATTTAAAGTTTGCTGTTGTTTTTTTTTATAGCATTGAATGACGAGACGAGTATGCCGTTCACCTGATGGCAAGCGATACGACCACCCATAAAAAGTAGAAATACCATCCAGAACCTTGATTTACAAAGTACTGTGTGGTATTCCACTGCGCTTGTCATCTTGAGACATAAGATGTTAAGTCTCATGATGTCCTGTAGTTACACTGGCTACAATATCCTTCAAACCGAAACATAACAGTGCATGCACACTACTGCTTGGCGGTAGAAATAAACATTGTGGTGGTACCCATCCAGACGGACTCTTACATATGAGAGTCCTACCACCAGTGTTTTAAATTGTGATTGATATTTTTGGAGGAAATTCTTCCTCATTGCAAAACTTCTTCCTTTCCGCTTGGGCCTGTGGCGTATTCATGTTTATTCTGTTATTTTAGATATAAGTAGAGTAAATCAATTAACATTCATGACCATGCGTTAAAAAACTCTACCACCGAGTTTTATAGACTGTAGAGGATATTGAAATTTAAGTGACAAGATCACGATCGTATTGTAGCAATAGTAAAACGTTAATATATTGTATAGTGTTATCAGATTGTTGCTTTTCACCTCCCGTGAAGACGTCCTCTTGCTTCCAAATACTCGCGCAGTATCGGTGGAGAGCTAGCTTAACTACGGAGACCTCTGGGAGGACTTTACGTACCGGAAAGATATGGAGCGTGGTTAACACACATCGAGCCACGGTCTTTGATTTTAAGCTTCAAATGCAATTTGAAATATTAGTGTATATCATTGCATAGGTACATGAAGATTGTTTGTAATATTTTAATCCTTAAGGTAAGCTGAAGATATTTTATTTATTTATTTGTACATATATTATATGAATTATTTTAAGACATTTATAATTTATAAAATCTACTTTCTTCACGGTTTGTTTAAGCTTTTTTCTAACCCCTATACGATGAGGTAGATATCCTGCTTCTCCTATGATAATTATAAATAACTCCTCCCTGGCATTTCACTTTAAATGTCATTACCGAAAACATCCACATTATAATAAATTAGAAGAAATATGATCTTGTAATATAAAGATAAATCCTACTAATCCTACTAATATTATAAAGGCGAAAGTTTGTAAGAATGTATGGATGTTTGGATGTTTGGATGTTTAGATGTTTGGATGTATGGATGTAAGGATGTTTGTTCCTCTTTCACGCAAAAACTACTGAACGGATTTCGATGAAATTTGGCACACGGGTAGATCATGTCCTGGATTAACACATAGGCTACTTTTTATCCTGGGAAAATATAAACCGGGACTTTTATCCCGGAAAAACTTTTTAATGCGGGCGGAGCCGCGGGCAAAAGCTAGTTAGAGATAATTCAAAGTACTGTTTAAGCCCACGCATCAATCAATACGCCCACAGACCACTTAAATCAGAAATCATAATGTAAGGCCTGACATGGTATAAGAAGCCCTTTGGCAGCTGGTTATCATGCGTGGGACGTTATAAAAATCTATCATAGAGGAGATTCCCTCTAGTAACTTTCACAAATGTTAAAGGTTCTCTCTCGTGCTCCTGTTCCAATTGTACACGCCTATGCACCTGTGTGAGTGCTCTACTCCATCGAATATTTATCATTCATTTGGAGTGTTGAACTACACTGGTGGTAGGTCTCTCATATGTAAGAGTCTGTCTGGGTGGGTACCACCGCAATCTCTATTTCTACCGAAAAGCAGCAGTGTGCATGTACTGTTGTGTTTCAGTTTGAAGGACATTGTAGCCAGTGTAACTACAGGACATAATGAGACTTAACATCTTATGTCTCAGGATGACGAGCGCAGTGGAATACCACACAGTACTTTGTAACTCAAGGTGCTGGATGGTGTTACTACTGTTTATGGGTGGTCGTATCGCTTATCATCAGACGAACGGCATGCACGTCTCGTCATTCGATACAATAAAAAAAGTTATGAAATAACTTATTTCTAGAATTTTGTTTAACAGAATTTCCTGTTTCAGATGTATCAAGTAAATTTTGTAGACAATACTATAGTACATTTTATGCCCATTTATTTGAAAGCATAGATTAGATAAGTGGACGATAGCCTAGTTGGGAATGGAACGGTATGCCGAGACAATGTCCGGAGTTTCGAAACCCAAGGCACACACCTCTGATTTTTCGAAGTTATGTGTGTATTGTTTATCAATTATAGTTCCCTTTAACGGTGAAGGAAAACATCGTGAGGAAACCTGCATACCTAAGAAGTTACTTATAAGAATTTTGAAGGTAGGTGAAGTCTACCAACCCGCACTAGGCCAGCATGGTGGACTTAGGCCTAAACCCTCTCAGTAGTAGAGGAGGCCCGTGCTCAGCAGTGGGACAGTATATAATACAGGGCTGGTATTATTATTTATTTATTATTATAGATTAGATTCTGGATTTTGTTCGTAGTAGGCTAAATACATTTATATGACGAGTAGTATTCACTCAGAACTTGTGAAAAAGGACGTAAAAATAGTAGATTATCAGAAAACTTGAAGAAGTAAAATACGAATTGAGAGTTCGCCATAAAAATATTGAAGAGTTTTACACTAATTAGGCCGGCATCGAGCATAGAAGATGAAAAGCTTTATTTCTCTCGCAAAATGTACAATAGTTAATAACAAAACTCTGATATTATCATCGGTACATTTAATCTTACAAGTGAACGCAAAGTCAAAGTGGCGAAGTGGCAACAAAGCGGCAGTTAACCGTCGCGATGTTTGCGTGCGGAAACACGGCCCGAGTTAGTGTTGACTCGCGCGCGTAATACAGCCGGGTAAATATCGCCGCGGAAACTATCCGCGTATGGAAACAAGTTTTTTTTATCTAGCACTCATTATTTTTTATTGTTATTAAAAGTCTTGCCGTTGTTCGCGTCTCATGAAAACTTTTGAAAGGAGTTTCCTGATGTATTTCATAATATGGAATCTCCGTCCAGATTATAATATCTGTTGCTTGGCTTTAAAATCAGGTTTCGATCTAGGGATATAGAACTTGACAGATTTACAGGCAATGTGATTAAATCCCTAAGGCAAGCTAATACTAAATTCATATCGTTTACATACAATTAATTATTAATTAATCTTCATTTAAATTTGACATTATACTCCATCTCCTTTAGCAGAGCAAATTGTAAATTAAACAAATTCTCTACATTAGTGAATGCTGCATTCGTAATATAAGATTTAACCGTCTGACATTTCTTACGGATGAGGATGAGTATAAATTAGATGGTATTTAGAGCTCTACCCACGCGCGTTCTGACAAAGAGAGTATGGGTTTCTCCCTTAGGCTGTATGTTTTTTTAATGAAACTTAAGATGTGTGGGAGTGTCTAATAAAACCAAGTTTTGGGAGAATTGGAGAATTTCATAAAATAAATAATATATTTACATTGTTTCTCTGTTCCAAGCTTGTAAGAGTAAGATTATCAGTTATTGTCAGGTGATGATCAGTTGACTTGTTAATTGAGTTTTTCTATTCAGTATCAGCCCGGAGTCTGGAATTTGTGCCCGATATGGCGATAGGCTCGCCCCCTATCACATCATGGGACGGAATGACGGCGGTAGGTGCACTAGTTGCGCCTCTGCCTACCCCTTCGGGGATAACAGGCGTGAGTGTATATGTATATGTAAAACAAGCGTTCATTTTAAAGTAGAAATAAATCCCATCAAAAACATAAATGTGAAATATAGAAGCCAAGTCCAATATTAAAAATATGCGTGCTTGTCGACTTTACCGACAAAAGACTTGAAATCTAAATGAGTGCCAAGCCCTGTAGATGATCCTAAAAATTATTTATAAGAACACATTCCATTCTAAATTAAATTTAAACTAATATCTCTTTCTCTTTCTGCTACGACAATGATGATATTTAAAAATATAACTTCTTAAATTTGATCAGTGGAATTATTTACACAAAGCAGATAACCTAGAATCAATTTAAGCTCAAGATTTGACATTAACAAAAGGGCTTTAACAAATAAACCAAATTTCATGTTAAATATTATCACGTAAAACAAATTTATGAGTTATAGAGGCGTCAAAAGTCGATTCAAATGGTTCGTGTGAAACTGCAAGTTAGGCAGCTTCGACGCCTTTTTTTGCTTGACTTGACACGATGCCGCGTGTCTCGATTGCATAGGTCTCAGGAGGTGTAATCTTCAAATAAAATAATATGTTATTATTGTTTTATATTTCATAATGTTGCCCCCGGCATTGCTTAAAGTGGTCGGTGGCGGGCCCCGCTTACCATTATGTGGACCACTTGCTCGGTTGCTTACTTAGGCAATTAAAAACACAACAATGGGTACATTGTATTTTTTTAACAATGCTCATATACTAACATGTCATATTTTATGCTATTAGTGTACCAAAATAAATAAGATCAAAATGAATAAAAGACACAAGAGCTCTAAATTCGCGACTGAATGCCAATCATACTGAGTACATTTCCATTAGCCGTGTAATAGGGTAAATATACGAATAACATTATGAAACGGAGAAATAAAATTTTCAATAAGCCCTTCATTTAAAAATAACTGCTTCGGTGGTGTAGTTGTATTACGGTACGACTGCAGTGCTGCGGTCTCGGGTTCGATCCCCGGGTCGGGCAGTGATATTGGGTTTTTCTACTCAGTATCAATCCGGAGTCTGGAATTTGTGCCAGAAATGATGATAGGCTCGCCCCCTACCACCATCATGGGATGGAATACGGATACAGGAAAGAAAAGGGGTGAGAGTGTATGTATTCCATAATAAAGCATTGGTATTTTAACCAATAGTCTATTATTGCTTAAAATATCAATGCTTTATTGATGCCACCCTATCTGTTCTCGAAAACACTTATTTTTCAAATTCATGTGAAATTCACGTAATGTTATTGAATACAGCAGTCACGTAATAAAAGGTAAAAAGAACTACCTATTTCTTGTCTAGTTTCTAGATCATTATAATAGTACGAATTTCTTTTACTGAAATTGGAGAGCCGTCTAGCTATCAGTATTGAATACACGTCTGAACTGAACAGTCTCCGGTAATACACATTATATACTCACAAATTATCAATACTGTGTAGTAGGATAGTATCTAACAGACAAGATAATATTAAAAACACTTATTTAACTTCGACTTTTTATATATAAAATTACGCACTACTTGCTTAGTTTTACTTTTAAGTATTTGATATCAACAATCTGAAATACATTGAATTTAAAAAAATATCTCCGTGATAAAATTAGATTTTAAGCCTTTCTCTAGTACAACAGTATGGCTAACATTATAATCACATAGTAACTTAGTATTAATAAAGTTCCGGAATAGCCACAGTCATTGCCACTTCGCGAGATCCCAACTGGTAACTTTATAAGGGTTCAAATAAATTATGATAACGAAGTTAAATTATTTTAGGACAGCACTGTCAAACTTACAGTAATAGAAAGTTGTAAACTATTAGGCCAGTGAAACTTTGGGCGATTAAAAAGAATTATGAGCAATTAACAACCCCTGAAAACATCGGACCTTCCCTGGGGCGCAAGTTATCTGTACCGGGGAAAATTCCCCGCGGCTAGTAGAACTTCAGTCGAAACAATATTGTGAGTTCCAATCCATTTTAGTTGATATGTAGTTTGTACATTTGGGATTTTTATAGGTAGAGTGTCAAAAATAAAAATAAATAAAATCATTTATTATTCAAGTATGAGTTTGTGCCAATTACGAATGTCTGACACCTCATCACACCGCGCATAGTCAGAGCTTTATCGAAACCTCGGACATCGGCAGCTCAGCTGAACGTCCATGATCCTTTCGCAACCCATTATTATCTACTTCAGTTTAACATGGGTCTCGTCAAATCAAGCCGTTCGTTTCTGTGGAAGTGTTTTTTTTTTTTTTTTATAATGGCCATCTTCGGCGCATTAGGGACGGCTGCGGGTTTCCTCCGACTCACGTCTAAGTGGTCGTCGGCAACCGCCCCTGCGCGTACCGCTGTTGCGGTCCTTCTCCTGTTGTCGCGGGGGCTCAGAAGCCCCCGTACACCGAACGACGCCCTTGGCGTCCGAGGCAGCGTGAGACACGCTGCCGTCCATCACGGGGGTCACAGAAGTTGGCTAGACTAATAGGTGGACGGCCCCTCCCGCCCACCCGTGACCCCCGGAGGCCCCTATTAGTCGCCTTTTACGACAGGCAGGGGATACCGTGGTGGAATTCTCCAAACGCCCCCAATCCACAGGGCGGTCTGTGGAAGTGTGCCCGAAATATGTTTTGTAGTCCACTGGATAGTCACAAAGGGTGGCTACTACCCATTATAATCCATAATAGAAAAAATCATTGATGTTCTTCCGGTCCTCGTATTTAATTCGTCCTCAAATTTTACAATAGCGTACCTACTAAGGCAAGTGAACCACCCAACATCATAGTATATCTAGTCACTCAGTTATATATATTTTTTAAAGGTTACCATTATTTCTTTGATAGGTGCTTGACCGGTCATATTAATGTAGTATTTATGGGCAGGTTAGCCAGTCAATAAGAAAGCGTACATATACCGGCTTATCTACAAATCAGAAATAGACTCTAATGTTATTTATTTGTAAGATACACGAAGAAATTAATGATCATAATATAACTGATCGTAGTTTTACGACTAATTTAGTTAGTTTATTGGCTATTCAAAATATATTGCTTATTTGTTACTATTTATAACTGTTCATATGAGTTTTACGGCTACATTATTCTAATCAGAAGATTAAGAGCTGAGACTTCCCACATCCCAGTCGGGGACATTCAGGGTGACCCTGGGAGGCCCGCGAACTGAAGCGTGAAAAAGTTTTTCCGGGATAAAAATATTTTACCGGGATGAAAGTTAATTAGTAGCTTATAGCACTCGGGAATAATGAAGCTTCCTATTATTTTATTTTTTTACTTATATTTGCACTTTATACACAGTTATGTAAAGGCGGACTTAATGTCACGAACGTTTTAAATTTAATTTTTTAAATTTCGAATTTCGAAAAGCTTTGCAGAGATTTGTCGTAAAATTATACATTTCAATAAATTTTACTACACGTCACAATTGATAATAATCTACAGCAATTAGCTCTTTCAACGAAGTTTTGAATTAATACGAAACTTTATAAGCGCACAAAACAGCTATGTGCCGGTACTATAAGGCGTTTAAAATTAAAATTACTCTTTATTAATATTAACTTTAATAGGATCTTATTTTTTTTTACCTTTATCTATGGTTCGAGCGACTTATTGTAAAGTGTTATTTTCAAGAAGATAAGTATGCGGATTCAATTATTAAGGCAATGAGTATATGTTTTTGTACAATATACGAGAATTTTTAGCCAAACAATTTTAGCCGCCAAGAAGGTATGAATGTAGGTCACGTTGTTCTACTTCACCTACCCGTCACCTCCTCGTGAACTTAAAAAAAAAATTTTCAATTAACAATCCTTTAGTTCACTACCACTTGATCATTCTTTGAAAACATTTTAATGAACATTTGACCAATATTAATTATCTAAGTTCAAAACTTTTAAATTAATTAAAAGTTCCAGAGTTTTGCCGAGTTGCCGTTACGGATTTTTCTAAATATAAAAGTGTTTTATTTAAATGTAAGTCATGGAAAAGAAATGGATGATATAATGGTATTTCATGAACGTCGTCTATGTAATGCCATGCAAGATGAATCACATGCATGATAAAGTTATGCAATACACAATATTGACTACAGGTGGAATTCTTCTTACAGCTAAATTACTCTTTTTGTTTTGCTATTGCGTTGTATAGTAGGTAAACACTTGAATCTTCAAATTCAAATTCAATTCAAATCATTTATTCAGTAATTAGGCCCCTAAGGGCACTTTTACACGTCATTATTCACAATGTTGTTTTACTTAAAGATTCTACCAGTGCTTCGGAAAAGCCCACTGACCTGAGAAGAAGCACCAAGAAACTCAGCGTAGGTCTATTGTCATTTATTTTTTTTAATATATATTTTACAATTTACAAATCACAACATTACATTCAATTTTAAAGATGGATATTAAGTGCGTAAATTTGCGGAGAGTACCTAAGTGAAACAACCACCTACATGTTTAATTTTAAGTAAAAAAAAAAAAAAAAGTCGACCATCAAACAGAGCAGACCAGTCCACACAAGCAGCACCCGTTCACGAGTATGACGCATGTGCCAGCCATCGGCCTCCTCAACCATCACCACCACAACCATCTTGAACCCCTTTCTCAACAGTCGGCATCCACATACTAATCCTCTGGTGTAGTATAATGTTCAACGTTAGTGTTTAACAAAGACATTCAACAGTATATAATCTCAGAACTCTTTTTTGTTAAGTTAATATGCACCTTAGCGATCACTAACAATCAAATCACTTATTCTTTAGCTGATATCAATATACTGAAAAATATGCGAGTGAGTCGTCAAGCCCCCAGGTAGTGGCAGGCCAGGGTAAGTCTTATACGACATTTTCTCTAACTCTGCCTCCATAACGAGTACAGATAGACGCGTGGGCATGTGAGGTTTGTATATACAACTCGAAATAAATTAATCGCATATTAAGGATTGAAAATCAGGATGACCTAGGTACTGATGCAAATCGTATCATTAGTAGTAGCGTATTTGGTCTATTAACAGTGAGTCAGTTCTCAGATCGGTCCCTCGCGTGATGTCTGACATGTGTTTAGACAGAGCTAACCTACAAAGCATGTTTCCTACGAAGTCAGGGATCTGTTCTTTGCCCTCCTCCTGAGTCTCGAGCCAGCTAAGGCTACCATTGATCCCAGGTAATCATAACCATATTTGCTACAACGTTAGCCTTGTTCTTCATAGATACCACCAGAGGATGTTTAGACAGGACCGTGGTTTAAGTATGAGAGTATCGGGAACGCCACGACGCGACATGTCTAGACTGATTTAATTATGAGATATCGATATACGCCGCCGTTACTGACATTGCTTGTCTTCAAAGTGGTTTGTTTATACAAGCTTATAATTTATCAAAACAATTTTGTTTGTTTTTTTTTTAAGTTTCGGTGTAAATTATTTTTTTTTAGTTCGCTAGTGGAAGTGATTACTGGTCACATGTTGTAAATACGGCCGTATTAGCTCGCACTTCAAAATGAGACGATTTATGGCAGATCGACTTCATTTTGTCATCAACATAACTTTAGAAATTTATTTGGATTACCTGCATTGAACACTACAGTAAAAAAATATAACTATAAGTTATACATGTATTTCTTCACTTCACATGAAATTATATTCGTAGATACGCTCTGAACGAACGATAGCGCACGCTCCGAAAGTTACGCAAATTATATATTTTATTCAATAAGGGATCGTTTAACTAGTTGGCTAACTAACATGCTCGGGTTAACTCTATTATGCGACACACAAAATGTACTCAGTAGACGGGAAAATTTATACAAATTTTGACTTATTCATAACCTTTTAGTTCTAATAACAAGAATGAGTACTTCTTAGTAGGTGCCTTCTTGTCCATGTGTGTTGTCATACTGAATTATGTCAGCAGGGCTGTGTTCCGGATTAGGAACAAAATATTCTGTATTAATTACTAGGTATTATGAAAGTTAGGCTCACCCCCTATCACATCATAGGACGGAATACGTACAGCGAAAAGTGGATGCACTAGTTGCACCTCTGCCTACGCCTTCGGGGATAAAAAGGAGTGAGTGTGAATGTATATATGTACATATGAAAGGTAACACCTATTTTTTGCGAACAGCGCAGATGGTAAGTATAATGGCAGGAAGTAGTAGTGTTGCTACTGTTTCGACCAGGTGTTTACTATCAGGTCCTGTCCGATCGTTTCTTCACCCACTTTTTTTTAAAAGCATTGATTCACTTTCTCCAAATCATTTTAATGATGCTGGAAGCTGCAACAAAATCAATCCGCCATTTCATAAAATTATGTCCTTTCTCACTGAAATTAGACTAGAAGTTTACTTTTATGTAATAAAATAACACTGAAATTAATAGAAAATAAATTTACACTCAAAACCACTACGTAGTGGTCGTTTTGAAGTCGGTTTATTTTTGTTAAAAAGTTTTTATTTATTGCTTTTTTGTTAGTTAATTATAGAATGATGTAAACAATACATCATAGATATACGATTGCAGCATTCGCGAGTCATCTGCTGTTAGTTATTGAAGAGTTCCATTATGTATCTCCGAAGATCTTCATAAATTATATACTAAAACCTTCCCTGAAATATATACATTTCAATATCGAAAACCACATCCAAATCGGATCAGTAGTTTTTGAGAAACACGCGGCCATACAAATTTACATACATACGGATAGAATACAGAACCTCCTTTTTAAAGTCGGTTAATGAGAAGTTTACTTTTAAGTAATAAATTAATATACATTTGATGTTAAAAATGATCCTAATTCCCTTATAGCAGTAAAAAGGGTGAACATCGTACTGGCTACGTACACATTCAGACGTCTAGAAGATCTGTTAAGCAAACACCAGTTACAGCATTATGTACAGGACAGACAACCGCCAAATTGGACATATAAATGTAGACATAAACTCCTGTGTTTACATCAAAAGGTGTGGATGCAATTACCACCCATGGTTTGCCTTTTATCAATATTAATATTATAATTATAAAGAGGGAAGATTAGATTGTTTGTATGTAATTTCTAATACAAAAATAATTAGTGGCGAGTTTAATATTAGGCATTAGGCAATATGAATTCTAATTAATTCATGGGTGTTTTAAAATCTAAATTCTACACAATTTCCAATTCCGTTTTAGAAATTGAACCTAGGATCCAAACTGTTTTGACAGTCTGAGTCAGTGTTTAGTTTGCGTAATAGGTTATCGATGTTAACCGTGACGTCAGCTGTCGGAACATAGGTCGCCGACAAATATTGTCGTCTGCATTCGACGTCGTTTTTACGACGGTGAAGTTATAGGCTAAGGACTGAACAAGAAGGCTGCTAAGCGCCAACCTGTTGACTCAATTTCCATTAGGAAAATATCTTTTTAGCGATTTACGTTAGTGTAAAGTATCATTTTCGTATTATTAAATGCGTCTCGTGGCGTTACCCACATGAATTTCATACTGTCGTCTAAGTAAGATGGTGGGTTTATAACGATTATTTTAATATAATGCCTTTTGTATAGAAATTATTTATGTCTTACTCAATTTAATCTTCACCGCTAGAATTTTCCTCAATTATGGAATACAATGCAATCAGCCCTGTACAATATACTTGCCCAGAGAGGGGTTAGTCCTTAGTCCTCCCACGCTGGCCTAGTGCATCTTGGCAGACCTCACATAAACTCGAAATTCTTATGGAGGAATTCTCAGGTATGTACGTTTCCTCACGATGTTTTCCTTCAACGTTACAGTGAACGATAAACAATACACATATTACTTCAAAAAGCAAGTGGTGTGTGCCGTGGGTTTTGAACCTCGGGACATTGTCTCGGCAGACCGTTACATTCACAACTAGGCTATCTCCTAATATAGAAAAAGAATATCTATATTATATAGTCTACTTTAGTTAAGGATCTTAAAATCTAGAATCTTTATTATTATTATTACTATACTAGCTTTAGCCCGCGGCTCCGCCCGCGTTAAAAGTTTTTCCGGGATAAAAGTCCCGCTTTTTGTTTTCCCGGGATAAAAAGTACCCTATGTGTTAATTCAGGACATGATGTACCTGTATGCCAAATTTCATCGAAATACGTTCAGTAGTTTTTGCGTGAAAGAGGAACAAACATCCATACATCCAAACATCCAAACATCTAAACATCCAAACATCCATACATTCTTACAAACTTTCGCCTTTATAATATTAGTAGGATTAAGTAGGAAGTAGGA
This sequence comes from Lapara coniferarum, assembly GCA_949316025.1. Classification (NCBI taxonomy): domain Eukaryota; kingdom Metazoa; phylum Arthropoda; class Insecta; order Lepidoptera; family Sphingidae; genus Lapara; species Lapara coniferarum. Next base: position 23,826,298 of record OX438919.1, read on the forward strand.
TATACGATGTGATGAAAAATTACAATCTCTACTTCTACTAGCGCTGAAAACCAAATCTTTCTTTAATTTCAATTCTAAACGATGTATAATCAAACCCAAAGAAATCCATGGTAATTACATAAGTAGTCAGATATCAATCAGGAATCTATTGCTCTACTTCCCGCCGCACTTAGCGACATTCCGATCTGGTCAGATTAGCCTCCTCACCGGATTATTGAGGGATAATAACCAGCTTTATCGCCCAGCGGAGGGTCGAATCACATTAACCTACCTTCCAAGCATTCTAGACTCTACGTAGGGAGTGGTAAAGTAGATATTCGGTAAGTAAGAAACTACTGAGATGTTTTTTGCTGATCAAATTATGCGCATGTGTTTAAGAAGTTTACTTTGATATGAAATTGATAAGATTTAATGGCGTCCGGGTGTTTTTTTTTCTGATATTATGCATCTCAATGACTAATTGGAAGAGGTTGGAATGAAAAAAAATATCGTGAGAAAATTTCAGAGTAAAATTGACCTTTAATTTAGTAACAAATACATAGCACACACATCACGCCTTTATCCCAGAAGGGGTAGGCTGAGGTACGCCACAGTGGAGCATGAAAATATCTCTATGCCCATCTAGATAGCATCCACAGTACACTTAAGCTGTGATTCCGCAGAACGCGGCAGACGGCAGACGGCAACGGCAGACGGCACTACTATGCAGTACTAAATTGTATGACAACGATTCCGCACACGACGGCAAATGACGCGCGGCAAGTGACGTCCTGCAGGGCGTCATTTGCCGTGATCTCACCTACTTTTTTCACTTGCTGAAATATAAGTAGATAAAAGTATTTTTAACCGACTTCAAAAAAGAGGTTCTGTATTTAATCGACTTCAAAAAGGAGGTTCTGTATTCGATCCGTATGTATGTACGTATGTAAACTTGTATGGCCGCGAGTTTCTCAAAAACTACTAATCCGATTTGAATTTGGTTTTCGATATTGAAATGTATATTTTTCAGGAAAGGTTTTTAGTTTATAATTTATGAAGATCTGATGAAGATCTTCGGAGATACACAATGGAACTCTTCAATAACTAACAGCAGATGACTCGCGAATGTTGCAATCGTAGATCTATGATGTATTGTTCTCACCATTCCATAATTAATTAACAAAAAAGCAATAAATAAAAACTTATTCTGAAAAAATAAACCGACTTCAAAACCACTACAAATCAAAAAATAATTTAAATTTGTATTCGCTTAGTATATGCGTATATTTGGAGTCGGTGCCTAATTTAAATTGAACAATGTTTTCGTATATTTGTTTGTGTATTTCCTTAGCTTAGCTGGCAATTTAAATTAGGCATCGATTCAAAATATACGCATATACTAAGCGAATACAAATTAAAATTATTTTTTGATTTGTAGTGGTTTTGAAGTCGGTTCATTTTTTTTCAATTCATTTTATTTGGCATATTTTGGTCAGCTCGCCAGTGTTTATTGGCGTATTTTCCTCATTATTTTGTTCTTCTACATTCATTCTAGGACTACCTTGGCAGCATAATTGTATTACGGGACGACTGCAGTGCTGAGGTCTCGGGTTCGACCACTTGGTCAGGCAAAGTAATGTTGGATTTTTCTGATGATAACTCAAAATTGGCAATTTTTGAGTTGTCTTACTTTAGATCTAGTAGTGCGATTTCTTCCGACCGTCAACTTGTCGACTCTACCCCCGTGATGGACGGCAGCGTGCCTCACGCTGCCTTTGACGCCAGAGGCGTTCCTTCGGTGTGCGGGGGCTTCTGAGCCTCCGCAACAACAGGAGACGGACCGCAACAGCGGTACGCGCAGGGGCGGTTGCGGACGACAACTTAGACGTGAGTCGGAGGAAGCCCGCAGCCGTCCCTAATGAGCCGAAGATGGCCACCGCGGAGTTTTGGTTGGTATGCCGTGCGGTGTACATAGATTAGGGACTCGGCCCGGCGGTCGCCCGTTTTCATCTCTCCGGGCGGCTCAACGTCGGGTCGTAAGGCACGGTGAACCCAACATAACCACTCAGTCGTTCCCCTTGAACACTGGGCGGTAAAATAAGTCACTTTCTCTGCGTAAACAAAAAAAAAAAACGTTGTCGACTCCTGATCGTAATATTCACTATTCATTTTTATAGATATAAGTTTTTTTATTGGGTGTTTTCTGTAGAGGGATTGATTCATCGTCGACCGATGATAGGTACTAAGGCCCTCCAGAATGGGGTAGATGACAATTTTTTTTAAACATTTATCAAAAATGTACGCCATCCAAAATCTAGCGGAAAAATATTTTTCTAAATTGGCACAATAATAAGTTATAACGCTTTGAAATTTGGTAGAAGGGGTAATAGTCAAATAACAGTAATATCAGAATGTGACGTCACTGGGTGTCACCGGCCATAACGCTTTGTGCGTGCGATATCCCCACCATGCTCCCACATTTACTCACAATATTTCAAATGATATATTTTTCAAGCAATTTTAATGCTGATCACAGAATAATTTCCTTTTTATATTTTTTCTGTTATATATAAAATAACATAAAAATACAATATGGGAAACTACTCTATTATGCTAGCTTCTTTTATTAATGCACTTTATAAACAATTATGTAAAGGCGGACTTAATACCGAAGGCATTCTCTACCAGCCAACCTGACGCACTGTTCACGTAATGTATACCACCTAAATCTAGAAGACTATTAATTGCAAGGTGGCAGCATGGAAAAGTTTTCACCGTGAACATGGCGGTCGCAATGCAGTGGAGTTTGAAGTATTTCCGATACTCTCTAACCAGCATCTTTGAGACTCAGCAGTTTACACGTAGACTTTCTTTATAAAAAAAATGGGTCTTTGCGCCCACTGTTGTATTTTTTAATAATACAGATGACTTATTCATGTCTTGCCGTACTGCAGCGTTGTGCCATACTATGTTATTTAAAGACCTCAGTAGTATTGTTACTATTTGTGCGCAAGCTACCCCCAGGGAAGCGACACCCTCATCTCGTAATTTAGTTTTATAATTCGCCAGTTAACTGTAAACATTAGTCACCTTCACTACAAGTTTCGCATCGTGCCCAGTCCACCAATAAGGTGGCTCATTAAACGCGTCCACGTAGATCGCATGCTAGCGATATCTGCACACGATCACGTAAGTACTAATGTTCTGGCACCATCGCTTCACTGCGCCCCGCCAACTGCACATGGTTGCCAGGAAAGGCCTAAGAGCGTTTCCACATTATTCGGTCCGATATCGAATATCGGATCTGACATTGATGTACTCACGGATATTGGATATCGTCTATCGGCGTGCGATACCGATATCGGATCGGTACTGTGGGAATAGCACTATAACAATTGTTCTACTAGGACTGTCCGCGCTGTGACGCGAAGATTCCTAAAAAAAATGATTTAAATAATTTGGTTTCGAAAACAGAGTTGGCCTAGTTAAAAGACTGAACTTGGGAAACACGCACTCTTGCATTTTATTTTCTCTAATTAGAGCATAACAGTACGCTACTGATAGATAGCAGAAATAAACTAAATATTAATACAAGGTTTAAAAGCCTTTACTTTTCTCTCGCCTACTACCATTATACTTTGTGTACCACTAATTTGTTTTTACAAAACCATTTCCAATTCGCATTGAAATTCTATGGAGTATTTGTGCTTTAGCATACTTAGAAACTCTAACAAAATCCTACTAATATTATAAAGGCGTAAGTTTGTAAGAATGTATGGATGTATGGATGTTTGTTCTTCTTTCACGCAAAAACTACTGAATGGATTTCGATTAAATTTGGCACTCGGGTACATCACGTCCTGGATTAACACATGGGCTACTTTTTATCCCGGAAAAACATAAAGCGGGACTTTTATCCCGGAAAAGCTTTTTAACGCGGGCGAAGCCGCGGGCAAAAGCTAGTAACTCATATTTAAATAGCTTCTAAGCTTAAGTTATTCTAATAACATTTACATAATTTGTGTCGTTACTGTAAATTGACTTCTTAATATTCTTAGAACAGCACTCACTATCTATTTATATGCATATTTACGTAATTTTGTTTTGATATAGATATCTAAATATGTTTATTTAAGACAAATTACGTAGGTGTAGAGCTTTGAGTATCTACCAATGGAGAGGATATGGCTATGGATAATGCAAACATTTTTTCTGTCAATGCTGATGGGGGGTGAGGTAAACACGAATAGCACACATTTAACAAAAACAATATACACTGCAAGGCTGAATATAGTGCATACTAACGCACACTGTGACATTCCTATAAAAATATGAATATTAACTTTACTCAACGTTAATCACCATTTAATTATAAAGTGATAAATTTAACGAGACCGAACTATACGAAAGTGTTTTTGACGAGCAATTTATTGAATAATATTTTAGCCTAACACATCTCACGTGAGATCAGCCCTACCGCCGGGCTGGGAGCCAACTGGTCAGTTAATTTCCAGCCCAGCCGACGCAATTCAAGTTGGGCTTATTGTGTCCACTTTTATTGCTCTGCGGAAGCTGTTCGTCAAATACTTCAACCGTTAATGTTTTAGTCTCCTGCACTATTTTTAACTATGTGGATTAAACAACGAAATTGGATTGCGATGTTATATGAATCAGTTTTGTTTATTTTTCGAGTTGAGTTAAACTCGGTGACATTGTATGGCTATTTTTGTAGATTAAATTCATGGTTATTCAAAGTGACTATAAGGCACTGGAAAATGTAATTTAGCCCATGAAATAATACGTTTGGCATACCTATTAGGGATATAAAGTAAATAAAGATTATGAAAAAAAACACAGATTTCGTCCAGCAATACTTTTTCTTTCTTTTGTTAATTCGCCTAATTCCCAGTTCTTGTGCAGTTTAAAAAATCGGTTATCCAGTTTCATTTCTGGGTATAATCCTACTTATAGTTATGTATCTGAGGTATCCATGTGACCTCAGGGTGTGTCAATTATTGGGCTGCGACTTAAAATATTTTTAGTTATGACTTTTTAATTTACGGCTGGTTGTTGTATACACCAGTTGAGAGATATACTCGTCTCGACGTCCGTTAATACAACAATATTCTATAGCAATCTCTATCTGCATAAACATATATTCAATTTGTTTTGTGTTCGTAGGATCTCGTTAAATTACTGACGCTCTCTCGATCTTACTATTCTTTTCGTTTCTTTTTATTTGCCTTCGATGCGTGACTGAGAGCTCAGTCCTTGAGGACAACCTCGACTCACGTCAAATTACAATAATGTGTTCATTTACTATTCTTTTTTTCCTGAAGTGCCTTTATAAAAAAATAAATAAAAATAAAATACTTTATTCATCACGTAGGCGAACATAGTTGCACTTATGATAAGTCGAGACACATTTAATAATTATTATTAGTCACTTATATAACTACAGACATTTTTATAAGGAGTAAAATAAATGATGAAAAATAAAAAAGTAAAAAGTAAGAAGCCAGCTCGGGCTGGCAAGAAAGCAATATAAAATAAAAGATAATTAACAAAAAAATCCTACTAATATTATAAAGGCAAAAGTTTGTAAGAATGTATGGATGTTTGGATGTTTGGATGTATGGATGTTTGGATGTTTGTTCCTCTTTCACGCAAAAACTACTGAACGGATTTCGGTGAAATTTGGCACACGGATAGATCATATCTTGGATTAACACTAATACACACACTAGCACATACAAGTGCATGCTAAAGACACATGAATTAAAGATATGTAATATCCCTCTAGCTATGGTCCACTCTAGTGATCAGGCAAAATATGATCCAAAACGTGAGGATGCAAATCATCGCTGCCTAGTATTTTAATTATATAAACAAAAAAAAATTAATCATGACAATTGATGACGAAAAAATTAAGCACGGAGTTTCTCTTCTTCGGGTCGTCATCACTTAGGTAGCTAGTGAAAGGCTGCTAGGACCTTTATGAGCCTCGCCTATTTCTCTATCTATATTCTCTGTACCTATCAGCCCGTGCTGGTTGTTCGTTGTTTAATGTGGGTACTTTAAATTATTTAATTGGTATGCCAATTAAATAATTTATAAACTATTTATAAATTTGTACATGTACCTTTGCAAATTTGTTATTGTCTCTACCTTCTCATGACTTGTTATAAGTGCTTTTTTATAAGCCTACTTGATTACTAAATAATTTTACATTTATGGCGTGATTGGAAATAGGTTCAATACTATTTTTTTAGGTTTGTCGCAGGATTTGTTAAGTGATAGCCAATCATATCAAGTCTTCTCAATTATTTACGTCACAATTACAGTTGATAACATTAATCATATTAACACAAAAAACCAACCGTTTTCAATTAGGGACATCATTAATATTAAACAATACGTTAACCGTCAGCCTATTCCAATATAAATACAAACTACGTTTACGAGCCAAATTATTTTAGGATCAAAGTCATTGATGTAGGGTTTTTTAATACATCAATGATCAAAGTACCTACACGAATATTCATTGGTGTTTTTAATATTGGTACATTTTAGATACATATTTTACTTTTGTTCGTTTAGAGTGTGAGTCCATCATTACTAAAGTTTATATTTTTACTAGGTATATATTAGGTGTATTTGAATGAGTGCAATTACTACCTAACCTGGAGATCGAACCAGCGACCTCGGCACTTTCGTATCATGTAATAAAACTGAGGAAAATAAACTTCATAACGAGTTTGGTGTGGTTGAAAAAACAGGCCAGTAAATACGTAATGAATACAATTTCGGGGGCGAGTGGAGGGCAATAAGGCAATTAAAGGGCTCCTCACTCTTTGAGCTCAAAATCCAGTCTTTACCTCGTTACGAAATTTTGATCTTGAACCACTCGCAGCCGTGAGGCAACGCGATGAATATTTAAGACAAATTTAATGGCATAAAGTGTCAAAAGATTATGTAAATGTTTGCCTTGTTAAAGGACTGGACCGTTTTTAAATACATTACTAGATAGGTTTTTCGTATGCGCATCTGTCTAGATACGGATCTAAGCCTGTCAATTGACGAGGAATAATCATCTCTCGTCAGACGAAATTCTACCTGGACCCCACTCTACTTAGTATCAAGTGCAGTATGGTCACTTTGCCATGTCCATATAAAAATACTATAAACCTACCTACTACCAACTGAATCACATGTCGAGAAATCTAAACGCGTGAAGAAGGCATTACCCTGCAAAACCATCCAAAACTCCAGGAAGGCCCAAGACGTTTAATTTGCACAAACAATTTAACGCGCCGATGACTGCGGGTTCAATTGTGTATACAGAAAATAAAGAGTACTTACTTCACCGCCGCTGTTTCTTATAATTAAATAAATTAAATTAACTTGACACATTTTCCCAGTGTATTCGCCTCGCATTTATCCCAGAAGAGTTATGCAGAATGCATACATGATTCTTGACCAAACTTTCGCAACGCCAAATGACTATTATTAAGTTCTTAACTCCGTGATTAAAATAAAGTTAGTAATATTTATTTTGTGAATGTTGGGTATATTTATTACTAGTAGTGCTCGCGGCTCTGCCCTCGTGAAAAAGTTTTTCCGGGACAAAAATATTTCCCGGAATAAAAATTAGCCTATAGCACTCAGGAATTATGTAGCTTCCTATTAGTGAAAGAATTTTCAAAATCGGTTCAGTAGTTCCTGAGATTAGCGCGTTCAAACAAACAAACATACTCTTCGGCTTTATAATAATATTAGTATAGATTCAGCCCGACCTGGAAATTGAGCCCCAAGCCTCGGGATTTATCCAAGTATATTACTAGAGCGACCGATCATTTTGATGCGCTTGCCTTTATAAGATTAATTTTATTGCCCTAAAACTATGGAAATTAGGAAAAGTAAAACAATAAAAAATATTTTTGTAGGCGAATGCACATTGTACACCGTTATTTTTTTTTGTTACGTCCAGTGTTACGTATTTGTACATGCCTGTCCAGGTATAAGTTCCCTTCATTTGGATTTTATCGCAGTTTCAACGGTGTGATGTGCGTACATTAGCTTTTTATTACTACTCAATCTGACTTTGTATACAGCACAAAAGTATTTGGAAAAACACAATGAACAACTGATGACAAAACTTCTTCAGGTCGTCATCACTTAGGTAGTGAATGCTGGTAGATCAGCTAGGCTGGGGCCTGCAGTGCCCTCACCGGTGAGGATCGCGACGTGTTCCTCCCATTATTTTTTTATAAAATGATTTTTTTTTTATATCCCTTTCCTACCAGCCCGAGCTTGCTCTTTTTGTTTATTCTTCTTCATTGAATTTACTCTCAATTAAAATGTCGGCAGTTATATAAGTGACGCCTTGTATTAATAATAATTATTTTAATCAATTTAATGTAAGTATCTTGGCTTATAATCATACTGTAAAATATGTATTAACGTAGTCGGGTAAAAAATGGATGAAAATCATGACGAAAAAATTAAGCCCTGAGTTTCATTCTGCCTTTCTTCTTCGGGTAGTCATCGCTTAGGTAGCTAGTGAAAGGCTGGTAGATTAGCTAGGCTAGTACCTTTTTATCCTCGCTAGTGAGGACCGTGGCGTTTCCTTTCCTCATAATATAAAGATATTCCTTCTTTTTCTTTTATATCAGCTCCAATTCTCTTTCCCTAGCCCTATTCCCGTCCCCAATGTCCGTGTCCTCTGTACCTATCAGCCCATGCTGGTTGTTCGTTGTTTAATGTAGGTACTTTAAATTATTTATCACGTAAACGATAGTTGGGAATGGAACTGTCTGCCGAGACAATGTCCGGTGGTTCGAAACCCCAGGCACACACCTCTGACTTTTCGAAGTTACGTGTGTATTGTTTATCAATTGTTTATCAATAATTAATTTATTATGTAGAATCGTAAATTTCTTTTTGACACTTGGTGCTGACGCTTGCAGCGCAAATATTTGTAACGAATTCGTTTGGAGCGCCAAGATCGTGGCCCAGCCATAACAGATTTTTTTATTTATGTTTTTTAACGACCTCATATTTATTTGATTTTGAAAGTACTTAATTGAATCCAAAACCTAGGTTTCATATCATTAGCTACTTCGAAGAGACTAAAACACGCCAGGCGCTGCATTGAGTCCTCTTTTGTTTTGATCTTGGAGGCCACTGTTGGTAAGTTTCTCTTTGCCTCTGTTTACACTCCACACACGCGCTCCGTTATCTCAATGCCCGTAAGCGGCTGCTATAATGTACATAGCTACACACTTTATACATAACTGTTTACTTACGGAATTACTTAAACAGATTACTGTATACTCGGCTTTGTTTAAAGCCGTGGTGGTGGTGTATAATCGCTTTTATGGAGACGAGTAACTCATGATAAGCGAGAATAATTCTAACAACCATAGAAATTACATTACTAAATATACGTATACAGGGTCATTTTGACATTGCGTTAATAAATAAAGCCACATACTTATCTCGTTGAAAATAACGTTTTCCATTAAGTTATTTTAACCATAGATGTAACATAAAAAAGCGTAAGTTTCAAACAAAATAAATATCATTAAAAAGTAACTTTAAGTTTACAAACGCTCTAATGCTACTATGACTGCTCTAGGATAATTCCTCTCAGCAGCAACATTACACTTTTAGTCAGAAATACACTTACGCACATACCAAATTCGCACTAAACTACAAAATGATCCAAAAATTAGAATACTATAACCGCGATTTTTTGCGAAAGTATTTGTTATTCATTGATGATTTTTGGCACAATGTTAGCAGAGGTATAGACGAATATGTGGTTTAATTAATTAACGTAATGTAAAAATGACCCTGTATTAAGTTAAATTATTTTTATGCTTTATAGTGGTATTAAGGTCGTCTTTATTTACATAATGGGACAAGGGCCGGGAGCCGCGCTACTCGACACACTCCGCTTATAATGGTGAATTGAAATTACGACAATATTTGAGAAAAAAATTTGGACGTATCTGAATAGTTGATCCTTTTAATGTCGAGCATGAAGGTCACATAACTGTGGTCGTAATAATATCAAAGAAAGACGAATGGGACCATGTCACTGTTTTTGGCATTCACCTTAATAAATTAACAGCAAAGTTAGTGAGAAACAGTGAAACCACTTTCGCCAAGGTCCATTTACGTCATACAACCATCCGCAGCTGAACTGTAGTAACTTATTATTGGGATCATTGTCTAGTTTTCTTTATTTATTTCTAAAACAATTTGTTCTTGTTTCAGATAATTGCTATAAACAGCGGGTCTACATTTGCATCATTTGTCATCGATACAATCCGGTAAGTAATAAATTGATTATTTCTTGAATTCAAGATTAATAAAAAGGAAAATATAAACATTTGTTGGTTTGTGGTTTCTTGATAGACAGCTTCAACACAGTTGAATACTCATGTTGACAATGTAATAATAACTTTACATTGTCAATATAAGCAATAAGAAGAGTCGCACGATGCTCATGGCGTTTTCTGCCACTTGTCTAACGAATTTGACTGTGTACATCATGATACTCTGTTCAGGAAACTACACCATTACGGCACTAGAAACACGGTGTCTGACATCTTATTTGAGTAACAGGGTTCAGAGGGTTGATATTATCTAATGGTAAAATCTCATCTGGATCTGCAATCAGCATGGGAGTTCTATTTCTTGTGTATATTAATGACTTACTTTATTACGTAAGGGAGGATCACGAGATTCTGTTGTTCGCGGATGATACGAGAGTGTTACAAAATTACCACTTAGTGAACGATGCTCACTCTAAAATTGGGCATTGGTTTAATTGAAACAACTTGTTACTAAATGCTACAGAATTTAAATGCATTAAATTTACTATGCCCAATGTAAAACAAGTACAAACCAATGTACAAATAAATGGTGAAGAGTTGAATTCTGTGGCGTCAACTACATTTCTGGCCATCACATTAGACGCGAGACTCCAGTGGGGACCGCATATAGCAAAGTTAGCAGGTAGACTAAGTTAAGCGGCTTATACAGTTAGAAAAGTAAGGTGTAGACACGGCAAGAACTGTTTATTTCAGTTATTTTCATCGAATTCTGTCGTATGGTCAGAATTACCCCAAAGATTCTAACCAAACACTTCATATATATTTGGATATTACTACCAAAACTAGGCTTTGCAATAAATTTTATAACTTTAAAGTCCTCCGATTTGAGATTTATGTTATTTTATTTTGCATACAGCATCTTGAGTTACAAAGTACTGTGTCGTATTCCACTACGCTTGTTGTCCTGAGACATAAGATGATTTTTTCTTGTACAAGTTTAAAAAATGAGGTACAATGATATTGTTGGAAAAATATAATATCATTTGACAGATCGTGTTGCTGAGGGAGTTTCTTGTAAATTTTGAGTTTGGAGTTTGAAAAAACATTATCAGTGTAGAAATGAAAAATACTGAAGTCATACATAACTTAATAAGGACATTTATTTGAATGCCCTTTGTAAACGATCACGTTGCATGCTACATACGAACTAACAAATACTGTGGCATGCTGATCAGAGGAAAATGATTTTTATTCATCACTCAACATTTCAGGCCTCTTTATGAGTACCCTGGAGGCGTACTTGTATTACGGTACTACTGCAATGTTGAGGTCTCGGGTTCGATTTCCGGGACGGGCAAAATTATATTGGGTTTTTCTACTCAGTATCCGCCCCGAGTCTGGAAATGTGCCATGTAAATGACAATAGACTCGCCCCCTATTACATGGGACCTAACATTGCTGACGAAATGTGGTTATGGTACACCTCTGCTTACCCCTGAAAAGGGAAAAAGGCGTGATGCTATGTATGTCAACGTTTCACTCGGCCACAATATCATTAGACATTAAAACCTTTATCTTAAGAATTATCTGATTTAGTCTTTATTCTGAGGAATTATCCCCTACACTTACTATCAGCTGTAATAACATTTCCGCGTCGAGATAAAGACCTACGTGATGACGTCACATAGAAACCACTAACAGTGTTCTTGGCAACCGTCAGCACATAAATAAATACTTCATTGTTATTCAAAGAGCTACCGAGTAAGAAATGGAGCGATTTGGAATACGTTTTCGAGAGGTCAATACAGTAGTTTTGCGCCAAACAAATTTTTAACTTGTTGTTTATTTGTTACGCTTCATTTCCCCTTGGAGTATCACCTGTTTATTTTAAGCGCGTGTTAATGTTTACATGTTTACTGTGACGTAATATTAACTCTTACGATTATTTAGACACGTAATTCCGAGTGTAGGTGTTCACAATTTATTCCATCACCTATCATTCAATAATTATAGGTGATGGAAAGGATTATAAGCAGTACGTTACAGTACTCGACAGTCAATGTTACATAGCTAATTATAGAAATATGTCTGTCTGATAAATTAATATCTAAATGAAAAGAACTATGTTGGCAATACAGCACCGTCCAGTCGCAGTATGCAAATACTGTTGTATTTTGCCACTGAGGGCAAGCTTTGCGTTTTCCAAAAGACGAGTATGATAGTCATCTTATTCGGACTAAAAAATATACACAAAACGAGTCCGCCCTTTAAGAATCGGCTTAAATCCCTGGCAATAAATTTAAAAATAAATTTTGTAATAAGATTTCATTGAATTATCCCGATCAATAAAACTAATTTTCACCCTTGAGGCAAGTGTAAGAAGATTTATGTTCCTTTCACATTGAATACATCACCTTGCTCAAATAACTGAAGCAGGTTTATAGGCGTCTACAGAAATAAGTGTAAATCCACTAAGGAATAGAGTTCGGAATTATTGGAATTGAAATAAAATAGTTACTAAAAGCTTTTTACTTTAAGCTCACAATTTTTCATTAAATTTGTAAGCAGAGAGGTACAACTAGAGAACGCTTCTTTAAACTTATTGTACCTTGTCATACGAATTCGACACTCGAGTAACGACGTATGTTCCTTGGTGTTGCCTAACATTGACTTACCAAACGAAAGGCTGAAAGTACTGGTCACTAACCCACCCATGTGTAAAATGAATGTCGTAATGTTATCCCCACACTGTATGAATTACTCAGATTATCTCAAAACATCATATAAAATCTCAAACATGGTAAACTAATTGTTAAACCAAAATGCTACAGTTTGTGATTTGCAGAAGCCTGTATTACAATTTACAGCGTAACGTTTTTCGAGCCTTGGAACCCGGCCACTTTAAAACCAATAGGCCTTTTTGGCACACACACAAGTCCTGAGATTAGCTTAGTAGAATTGTGCCAATACTTTTTATACAAAAGCTGTATCCAATGCCCTCGGAATTCATATTGGCCAAATAACTAATAGCCATTACTTAGTATAATATATATTCGAAATTCAAATGTCGAAAAAATTTATGTTAACTGTAACCACTGACTTCTATTATACTAGTACGCAGTTTAATAGACGTCAGTGACTGTAACGTATGCCAAAGACTAGACTGCGGCCCACCCTTTCATTTATTAGAATATAGCTTATGGAGGAGGCCCGTGCTCAGCAGTATTATAGGGCTGGTATGTTCTGGTATGACTTATATTGTTAACACTCTCTTTTTCAACACAGACATGAATGGCAGTTTCAGTGTTGCGTTGCGTACAGCCAGATCGCCGAGGCCACAATATGTGTCCTCCGTCTTCCCTTACCGTCGTAATAGTTAGTACGCATATTGTACTCACACTATGAATTATACGCAGAAAAAACATTGTTAATTTAAGTTAAGGGTAAATAAAATTACACCTACTAATAAATATGCATTTGGGAAGTTCATTGGACGTTCTGAGGTATAGATATTTGTAACCTAATGACCTAAAAATTCAATAGAATTGGATGAAAAGTATAGATTATAATACACAAATGAGCATAATAATAGATTATAATTTTAATCATAAGGAAAAACATGTAAGTGTCCTCCGAGATTCGAACTAACTCTACTATAAGAAAAGAACAGAACGCAATAGAAACTCCATTTGATCGCGCCAAATGGCGTCTCCATTTCATCGCGTTCAGTACTGACAGATCCAGAGGACGAAATCACTCTGGCCATTCGCGAAAAGATCGAGCATCAAAAGCTCTTACACTCCACAAGACCGATGTACCGTCTTCGCCGTCGAGGACCTCGTCGCGTTCCCCGTCACCCTGACCTCTCTTAGCAGTTCCGGCCCGCGTGCCGAAGACTACGAACACATGAATAGGATTAGGTTAAAAACCATGTTTCCCTAAACGCTGATGTCTTATCCTCTCAGTGGCCGCCCTGAGCCGAGGTTCGTGACCCGTTAGTGGGTCGCCCTCAGCGTGGTCGCTTAATTTTAAGGGTTGTGAGCGCCTTCTGCACTCACCCAAAAGACCGGTGTTCTTTCATAAGCCGACCCTCGTCAGGCTAGAAAGAGTAATGTCAGGGACAAAAAAAAAAAAAAAAGCAATAGAAACTACATTAAAATAATAAAACATGTGTGCCCACACTAGCATGGAGGAGGGAACGTTGCGGCTGTTCATTGTATTTATGGCGGCTATTATGACCCTCGGAATCGTAAAAAGCCACAGGCGGCGCGCTCAGCGAACACTGCAGTTGCCAAAAACATCCTGAACTTTAATTACATGTATACTGCATAGACCCGTATAATAATTCCGCCTTTTGAGATAGGTTTAAGCCAGTCTAGATTTACTAGTATTAGTTTTGCTGTGTAGAACGGTATTCCGTATTCATTCTTACAAATGAATGAAGAGACTCACAGTTTGCTAGTATGGTACAAAGAACAGTAGTAACACCTCCTGTGGGTGGTGTTGACTTGTGAGTCAGAACGTTATAATAATAATAACCCTATAGACGCCCTGGACCGAAAGGTCCGGAGTCCGGACCATATGCACATCGTATGCATCATCCTCGATCGTCAATGATGAGGTTGTACATCCCGCGGAGGTGCGGAGGCCGAGGGTTTATTAATGCTAAGGATTTGCATAACCGCGAGGTGTGCCATCTCAGGGATTATTTCCTTGATAGCAAAGTGAGCATGTATGGGGTTGTAGTTGTGGCGGATAAGGGTTTTACCCCGCTATCGTCGGTCAATGTGAACTAGCGAAGGCCTCTGGTGGTGGGCAAAAGGAGCGCGGGGAATATGGAGGAGCAAAGAACTACATGGTCGGTTCTATCGAGCCCTTCATGGGCCTGATGAGGACAGCTTGGGTCAGTTTGCATCTGTATCTTTGCTATGTTTTAGTAACCTCTTCGGGGAAACTGAGGGTTTTATTTTTGCAATTATGGATGAAGTTATCATGACGAACAACTATAGGAAATACATTATGAAAGACGGTACTGTCGACATCTGTCGGGCATGCCACCGTCCTGGTGAGTCAATCAAGTATGTGATTTCCGGTTGTTTGTAACTTGATATCGACGAGTAATTGCATAGACACAGCCCAGTAGCCAAGATCAAACACCAGAAGTTGCACTTCGGTATGGTCTTGTGACTGTTGAAGTGCCATATTACCAGTATGTGCCTCGACCAGTTTTTGAAAATGATTATGCTAAATATTTAGATTCGGCACACGAGCTTACTAACATGTGGGATGTGGATTTGAGTGGTGGTAGGTCTCTCCTATGTAAGAGTCCGTCTGGGTGGGTACCACCGCAATGTCTATATTCTACCGCCAGGCAGCAGTGTGCATGCACTGTTGTGTTTCGGTTTGAAGGGCATTGTAGACAGTGTAACTACTGGACATAATGAGACTTAACATCTTATGTCTCAGGATGACGAGCGCAGTGTAATGCCACACAGTACTATGTAACTCAAGGTGCTGGATGGTGTTGCTACTGTTTATGGGTGGTCGTATTGCTTACCATCAGGCAAACGGCATGTTCGTCTCGTCATTGAATGCCATAAAAAAAAAACTCCCCAATAATATTGTTCCGATTATCGTTTCTGCACATAGCTTGATACCAAAGAGCCTTGACCGACATCTTAAGAGGGTCTCGATTGGTCGTTGGGCTAAGATCCAGATGCAAATGCAGACGCAGAAGGCAGTACTGTTGGACACGTCACGGACTGTGAGGAGATTCCTCACTTTGAATCCCTAACCATAGGTGACTTGGGTCTTGAGCCTCGTCATCGGAGGGTGATTGATTTCATAAATATTTTTATATTGTATTTGTATTGCAACTTATAGTAAATATATAATAAATAACTTTTAAAATAAATAGAAACATAATAACCCTAGTATATACCTACTGCTGGACATGGGCCTCCTCCGTTACTGAGAGAATTTATGCCTTAGCGACTGGGCTGCGGTTTTTTTTATTTTGGATAACAAACAATCATAAAATAAATGTTTGATTGTTAACAATAGCATAGATAACTTAATAATTACATAACCAACACTATTATCCACGGAGTAATATTAATTGGGGCAGGCTTTACATACTTATTAAATTAATAATTAATATAGGTTGAAAATTCATAGTGTACTCAGAGAGATTACAAAATATCACAAGGCACATCGCTACGACCGTTTGTTAAGATTATCATTTAGAAATATGAGATAAAATCGTTTTCATATTAAACTATCAAAGGAAATGTTGTTTACACTCTTCTAACTCCTTTAGCTGCCTCTAACGTGGCGTCGTGTTTGTATAATGCATTCTAGTATATTCTCAGTGTCGTGAATTTCTAATATCATACGAATGTATAATATAATAATGCATGCTGTATTTTCTACTTCAGTGTATTTTTAGACAAAATTCATGCGCACGTTTTTAAATTCCAATACAGAGAATGGTGTTTACGTCCTTCGATGAGAAAAACAAAACATAGTTAACTAAGCATCTTTGCACTGTTTATGAACTAATGCACTTGGATGAGAACACAGTCCAGGTGGTTGAAATGCAGAGTGCTGTCAGGAACAAAGTAAATACTGGCCTTTTTATAATATGTACGATTATGCATGTTCAGAGCGACGTGCTTTCCGGTCTACGATATAAACGGTATAAAAAGTAAGATGTCCTGCCTCAGCATTGCGTATCCTAGGTCTATGACCTACGTTACCCAGTGGCAGCCTTAGGCGGCTGAGAGGCTTCCACTTCGGCGCGCGATGCCTTGCCTGAGGGCTTTTTTGCTACAACATAGCCAAATGATATTGACCTTCGTGGGATAGTTGTATTATGATACGACTTCAATGGCGAAGTCTCGGGTTCAATCTCCAGGTCGAGCAAAATGATATTGGGTTTTGCTAATCACTATCAGCCCGGAGTCTGGAATTTGTGCCCGATATGGCGATAGGCTCCCCCCTAGCAAATCATGGGACAAAATACGCACGACAAAAAGTGGGTGCACTAGTCGCGCCTCTGCCTATCCCTTGGGAGATAAAAGCTTGAGTATGTGCATGTGTGTGTGTGCTGTCTGATACCTAGCCATAATAAGCAGCATCTTAACTACATTTTTTTTTAAATCGAGGACCTTTTCTTCATTTATTTCTCTCGCCCGGGACCTCGTATCGTAGGCCCATCTTTGATGGTACCACCTTTTTACAATCATTCACATAAATAGCTGAACAAATACAAAACTTCAAATCGCCGGTACACTTTTATGTTCTTGGGAGTTTTCGTTTTCTCTTCACCCAAATAAAAAAAGTCAAATTTAACGCATGTAGGTGATTTTACATTTTGTTCAGCTACTTATGCCGGTGATTGTAGTTTGTTTGTAGTTTGTTAGTGAGAAGGATAGACCATAAATTATTTTATAGTATCATTTGCTCGCGGTTCCGCCTTGACGCAACGTTCGTGGTGTTGTATGTCAGTTCCTAATACGCTCACCAGGCTGCTGCTTGCATGCTAAATTTCAATACATTTTTTTAAACCTAAATTATAACTTAACATAAACTTTAACGCAAATATTCATGCTAGGGGTCCAATAACGCGACGCGACATATCTCGCTGGGCAACATCCTAATTTATGGACTCCATTGTACTTATCAAAATAAGCAGTATAGTTCAGTTTGGCTCAACATGTTCTATTATAATATTATTTATAGTTTACAACGTGTACAAGTTTATGTGAGAAAACATCAGAATTCGAAATTGTTTAGGATTCACGTTTAGACGTAAGTCCATCAAGCGAGACGTTTATGGATCATATTTTTATGTTGAAACGCAAATATTTACGTTTTCGGCGAATTTTTGAAACATCGCGTGGTGGAAGTTCCGTACAATTTACGAATAAGTGTCTCTGACTATTATAATTTATACATATAGTTATTAAAGTGCTTTTGAATTATGAAAGACATATTACCAACAAAATCCCTTTCTTTAATAATCACAGTACAAGCCTTCTATTACCATCGACTGTGATACGCTTCAAACTTCGGATCTGCTAAAATAGCTTCACACTGCAACTGTGTAAAAATAGACGAACAAGTTGTACCTGTACACTCTATACTTTGAAAATTCTTTGTAACAAATATTGTGCAATCGGAAGATAATATAATTGGACGAGCTACGACCCTTTGATATCCTTTATCACATTAATTTGAGACGCAAAACATTTAGACATAAATGCACAGGAAGACATAGAAAACTAAGAGATAGATGGGTAAAGAAACTTGACTGGTTGGCAGCACCGAGGTGAAATATGCGCCACAGTCGCTCTGACAGACACATCGCGTACCGAGCTCTGTCGACATAATCCAAACATTTCTTGAGGTGTCTTTCATTTGTTTGAATTTTTTTTCGACTGCGCTGCACTTTCTACAAAGTGTAATGTAGTGGCATAAATTAGCTGTAAGCACTAGTGATTGTCTTTAATAAAAAATAAATAAATATCCGGACAAATACAACGGCAACCGTAAATTCACGGACCTACAAATTTTTTTCCGGGATAAAAGTACCGGTTTTTATTGTCCCGGGATAAGATGTAACCATGTGTTAATCCAGGACATGATCTACCCGTGTGCCAAATTTCATCGAAATTCGTTCAGTATTTTTTACGTGAAAGAGTAACAAACATCCATCCATACATCCAGACATCCATACATCCATACATCCATATATACTTACAAACTTTCGCCTTTATAATATTAGTAGGATATGCAGTGTGCAATTTGGTGGAAGTAGCATCACTTTCAATATGATACGTCGCTTCCGTGAAAAGGCAATAAGTCTGCGCGAACCTTTATTTAGACAGCGGCGCGGTGATGTTTTCCACGTAAATTTCACGCGTCGACGAATCATATAATTGCGCAGAAACTCCGCACTGATTGCGAATACGCAATTATATTGTGTTAATTGTATTGGAAAGTAATGACTGAGGCATCGAGATGACTAGTTGATTCCGTGTCCTCATTCATTAAATGTGGAAACTATTATTTGCTTTGTAGTTTTTTATTGTCTACTAGCTTTTGCCCGCGGCTCCGCCCGCTTTTAAAAGATTTTCCGGGATAAAAGTCCCGCTTTATATTTTCCCGGAATAAAAAGTAGCCTATGTGTTAATCCAGGACATGATCTACCCGTGTGCCAAATTTCATCGAAATTCGTTCAGTAGTTTTTACGTGAAAGAGTAACAAACATCCATACATCCAAACATCCAAACATCCATACATTCTTACAAACTTTCGCCTTTATAATATTAGTAGGATAGTAGGATGTACGGAAAAATTTAATATCATTGCTCCTGATTGGAAGCATAAGCCTTACTTTCGTTATATATTTCGATATATGTTATATTTAATTATTATGTTTGTTCGCACTCCTAGAATTCGATATTTTAACGAATCTTAAGTTCTTTGTTGAATATCATACGCCAGCAAACAATTAAGTGGGTCACCTGATAAATTTATTGATATTTTGCACTTAAACACCCACAACACTCAAGTGATTGGCAGAGGGGATGCCTGTCCGACAGCAAGGAATACCACCGTGAAATAATAGGTTCATTCAAGCAATCACTCCACTTGATCACAAATGAAGTAGCGTCCCGATAGAAGTAGATAAAGTATCGATTGTCAAGAGACGATTTTCCCTAGCTTGTCGACACAATAATGCCTGCTCGTTCGAAACTGAATATAGACGAAACACATTGTAGCGGAAACTCTCTATAGTCTGACTAACATTTCCCCATACATAAGATCCAAGACATCTACAACTGGGTTACCATCATCTGTCGATCAGTTTTGTTCCACATCAAGTTCACAAAACATTTGCTACATTCCGTTCTTCCTACATTGTATAGATATGTATCGGGCGTTTGTTCGTTTGCATTGTACGCAAATAGCTGCGACGTCAGCTAGTGTTTGACCTTACGTCGCGCGCGCCTCGTGCTACCTCTTTACCCGTTATTGTTTATCAATTATCGTTCGCTTTTACGGTGAAGGAGTACATCGTGTAACCTACATACCGGAACATTCTCAATAAATATTTTGAAAAATCTATAAATATTTTGTAAACATATTAAGTGTGCCTGCAATAGACCAGCGTTGATTGACTAATGCCTAAGCCCTCTTAGTAGTGGAGGACCGTTGTCAGCAGCGAGTAGTATATAATATAGGCCTGGTATTTTTATTACGTTGAGACTTGGATTCTTCTTTTTATACAACCCCATAAGTATTGAAAACGTCTTCTACATCGAACTTGAAAGTACTGCAATGAAAAGCGCTCGTCACTTTGAGACCTTAGACGTCTAGTTTAAAATATCTAAGCAACGGTGACTTTTAACTTCCATCTGTATTTATTTGCATTTTGCAATAATCTGACTGTGCTTATGTTTTTTGTTTGAAGAGATAAGATCTAAATCTTCCAACTCGGATAACCATTTCGGAAGTGAATTCTCCCAACAAACCTTTAACCTGAGTGGTTCCAAACTACTAATCCCCTTGAAATCTAAAAGAGGTCTGTTACCAGAAGTTGTTTAATTTCTATATTCAACAAAACAGAAGAAACACTAGAGAAAACCAAAGCTATAGAAACATAAAGAGCCTGTTAGCGGGAAATCTATTATACTTATATATGAAATGAAATCCTCCTAGCCAGTTTCGGCCACGGCGGCCAATCTCAACGGAGATCAGCCAGGTACGCAGGAGATATTATAGTGCACAAGTGTGTGCGCAATACACAGGTGCACTCGCTATTCCTTCACTCTCATAGTCCGGTGAGACGGCAATCCGACATAACCGGAGAGGGATCAGGCACAGGACCAACGGCTTTACGTGCTTTCCGAGGCACGGGGGTACGAGGCACACCGCCAACTTCCTGACTCCGAGCTGCGACTGAGTAAATTTTAAGATGGAAAAACCCAGTCACAATTTTTTTTGGCTCGACCCGGGATTCGAACCCAGGACCTCAGCGCGCAAATCGTACTCGTAATGCGTACGCAATACTACTACGCCACCGAGGCAGTGTTACTTATATATATATATATATATATATATATATAGAGATCTCTTGACGGTAAATGTTGATCAGACGCCACTTCACGCGAGCACTTTGTTGATCCAAAAATCTATGTTGATCCGGCGCCTTTTGTTGATCCAATATGCATTTCTGGTAACTAATGTGGCTCCAACCGGATCAACATCTACAATCACGGAACTTCTTACTCACGTTTGCCGAAGTTGATCCGATATACAAATCCACCTTGCGATAGTTACGGAAAATGTTGATCCGATTTAAATGAGCCAATCAGAGCACAGCAAACAGTCAGATTCAGATCAGATTGGCTGAGAGCATCCGTGACGTTTTATACACATCCAATTAATGATATTTTATTCACAGTATCAACATGTTACTAATACGGTGTCACTGAGCCCAATTGGTAATCACACTAATATTATAATGGCGAAAGTTTGTGAGAAAGTGTGTGAGCATGTTAGTTACGTCTTCACGCTCAAACGGCTGGACCAATTTTGATGAAATTTGATATAGCCGTGGTTGACACCCTGAATTAGTACATAGACTAACTTTTATTCCGAAAAGTATTCCTGCTGGAATTTAAGCCGCGACTAACACCGCGGAGCGCAACTAGTCAAAGTATAAAAAAGTGATGCTATCTAAAGTGTCGTAGATTGTTTTATACTCCATGTGAAAGAGATAATTTATCTATATTTTTTGACTGTATTTTTTACTCTGTGATACAGGACTCTTACATTTCTTAAAAAGCTATTCAACTTCGTTCTGCTCCAGGGTACAACGCCCAAGGCATGGAACAGGAGTGTGGTGATATTGTTCTTAAAAAAAACGATGATAACGCCTTTTTTAAGAATTACAGACCCATCTTCTTGAGCCATTTTTACAAGCTGTTCTCAAAAGTCATCACGAATCGTCTCAAGCGCTAGCTAGATGACTTAGAGCCTCCCGAACAAGCCGGATTCCGTAAAGATTATAGTACAATAGGCCACATCCATACGCTGCGGCAAGTTAAAAAAAAACTGGGGAGTATAACTTGCTACTTTGCTTAGCGTTCATGGACTATGAGAAAGCCTTAGATTCGATCGAGACCTGGGCTGTGCTGCAGTCTCTACAGCGGTGCCACATTGATCATCGGTACATCGAAGTGTTGAAGTGCTTGTATAAAACGCCACCATGTAGGTCCGAGTACAAGAACAGAGTTCGAAAGCTATTCCACTACACAGAGGCGTGAGACTGAGATGTTATCACTCCGAAACTGTTCACTGCCGCGTTGGAAGATGCTTACAAGCTCTTGGACTGGAAAGGACTCGGCATCAACATCAATGGCGAATACATCAGTCATCTTTGTTTTGCCGATGACATCGGTGTACTGGCAGAATCGCTGGAGGGTCTGACCACAATGCTCAACCGAGTTTCTCAACTGGTGGGTCTCAGGATGAACATGGACAAGACCGAGATCATGTCGAATGTTCATGTTGTGCCAACCCCGATTATATATATTATATATATAATGACGGATTTACGGTAAATGTTGCTCCAGTGTGAAGTTAGAACAAATGTTGATCCACCTATTTCACGTGTTTGCTCAGCTCCGAGTGTCGCAAACTGATATACTTTGATCCGTGTTTGATGCGCGTGTGACGTCGGTGGATCTGCACTCACAGGTTTTCAACATACTCGTCGACGTTTTGAACAACATTTGTGGATCCATTAACGGTCAAAAAAATGATACTGAATGTGATTACTTTGATCCAGAATATATTTAACTTATATGCTACATTTACTGCGACTAAGTTGATCCGGAGCCAAAATTGACGAATAGGTACTGAAACACAAAGCGGCAAAATCTGTTTTACTGTTTTCTCCTGTTTTTGAAATTATACTTCTTTAAGCGCGTTATGAAAAATTTATGGGAGTGAAGTTTTACGAGTTGATTTTGACACAAAATTTTCTCACGGGAGGATTATCATAAAGGGCAGATTTAATGTTAGATTTCAAAAAAATTACCACCATTGTGAATTTTTTTGTTTTGAGGCCAACCGACCTCAAAATCGATATCTGGGCATGGCTTTAGGTACAAAGGGCAGATTTAGAGTTAGATTTAAAAAAATCGCAACAAAATAGATATCTCAAACTCAAATCATTTATTATGTAATTAGGCCCCTAGGGGCACTTTTACACGTCATTTTTAACAATGTTTTTTTTTTAAACTATATGATTCTACCAGTGCTTCGGAAAAGCCCACTGACCTGAGAAGAAGCACCAAGAAACTCAGCGTGGTTATTTTTTTTCATCTTGTTTTTTTTTTAACACATATTTAAATACAAATGTCATTTAACAGTATAAATTCATATTATGGAACATGTGTGAATGCGAGCAACCTAATCCCAAGCATTTGTATCTTCCAAATAATCTCCTATAGTGTAATAGCCTTTTTTGTAAAGTCGTTCTTTGACAGTTGTTTTAAATTTTTTTATTGGATGATTAACAATATGCATTGGAAGTTTATTGAAGAAGCGTACGCATTGACCAACAAAAGAATTGCTTATTTTATGGAGACGAGTAGCATGTACATCTGAGCATGGCCTTCCGTACAAAGGGCAGATCCAATGTTATAATTGAAAAAAGTGGCCGCCATTTTGAATTTCTTTGTTTTAAGGACAATTGACGTCAAAATCGATACTTGGGCATACCATTGATAGTAAAAGACAGATCTAATAATAGACTTAAGAAAAGAGGTCGCTATTTTGAACTTCTTAACATTGAGATTTCAGTCTCTTATAAGGTAAAGTTTAGTATAATACTAGGTAACACATTTATAATTAAGCGTTTTCTGTTTTGCAAAAATGTTTTATGAGCATTTAACACATTTTCAAGTCTATAGCGGATGGGTATTAAAACAACTTAGTGTGATAGAAAGGGGCGACTTTTCGTGGGAGACAAAAATGAAACGTCCATTCTCATGCAGCAAATTTGTGAGTCCATTTCCACAGAACAATCATCGAGGTCTATCATCCGGTATCGTCATCATCATTATCAGCCGTATGGCGTCCAATGCTAAACATAGGCCTCCTCCAAAGATTTCCAGATGGACCTATTAAAAGCGGCCTGCATCCAGCGCGTTCCTGCTGCCTTTAACAAGTCATCGGTCCATCTTGCAGATGGACGGCTGAAGCTACGCTTGCCAGTACGTGGTCTCCACTCGAAAACTTTTTTGTCTCATCTCCCGTCAGTTCTTCGAACTATGTGCCCTGCCCATTGCCACTTCAGCTTGCTTATCCGTTGGGCTATGTCAGTGACTTTCGTTCTTCTACGGATCTCCTCATTTCTGATTCGATCGCGTAGAGAAACACCTAGCAAAGCCCTTTCCATAGCTCGCTGAGTGACCGTGAGCCATCTTAGGCGGCCCATAGTCAGAGGCCACGTCTCAGTGCCGTATGTCATTACTGGTAACACACATTGATTGAAGACTATTGTCTTCAGGCACTGAGGTATTTTGGACGAGAAGACCTTGCTTAGTTTCCCGAACGCTGCCCATCCGAGCTGGATTCGCCGATTGATCTCTTTCTCAAATTTGGACTTACCGAGTTGGACTACTTGACCTAAATAGACGTACTCGTCTACAACTTCGAGAATTGAGCTCCCAACGATAATCGGGGTTGGCACAACATGAACATTCGACATGATCTCGGTCTTGTCCATGTTCATCCTGAGACCCACCAGTTGAGAAACTCGGTTGAGCATTGTGGTCAGACCCTCCAGCGATTCTGCCAGTACACCGATGTCATCGGCAAAACAAAGGTGAGTGATGTATTCGCCATTGATGTTGATGCCGAGTCCTTTCCAGTCCAAGAGCTTGTAAGCATCTTCCAACGCGGCAGTGAACAGTTTCGGAGAGATAACATCTCAGTCTCACGCCTCTGTGTAGTGGAATAGCTTTCGAACTCTGTTCTTGTACTCGGACCTACATGGTGGCGTTTTATACAAGCACCTCAACACTTCGATGTACCGATGATCAATGTGGCACCGCTGTAGAGACTGCAGCACAACCCAGGTCTCGATCGAATCTAAGGTTTTCTCATAGTCTATGAACGCTAAGCAAAGTAGCAAGTTATACTCCCCAGTTTTTTGTATAACTTGCCGCAGCGTATGGATGTGGTCTATTGTACTATAATCTTTACGGAATCCGGCTTGTTCGGGAGGCTGGAAGTCATCTAGCCAGCGCTTGAGACGATTCGTGATGACTTTTGAGAACAGTTTGTAAAAATGGCTCAAGGAGATGGGTCTGTAATTCTTAAAAAGGCGTTATCACCGTTTTTTTAAGAACAATACCACCACACTCCTGTTCCATGCTTCGGGCGTTGTACCCTGGAGCAGAACGAAGTTGAAAAGCTTTTGAAGGAATGTAAGAGTCCTGTATCACAGAGTAAAAAATACAGTAAAAAAATATAGATAAATTATCTCTTTCACATGGAGTATAAAACAATCTACGACACTTTAGATAGCATCACTTTTTTTATTCTTTGACTAGTTGCGCTCCGCGGTGTTAGTCGCGGCTTAAATTCCGGCCGGAATACTTTTCGGAATAAAAGTTAGTCTATGTACTAATTCAGGGTGTCAACTACGGCTATATCAAATTTCATCAAAATTGGTCCAGCCGTTTGAGCGTGAAGACGTAACAAACATGTACACACATTTTCTGACAAACTTTTGCCATTATAATATTATAATATTAGTGTGATTACAAATTAGGCACAGTGACACCGTATTAGTAACATGTTGATACTATGAATAAAATATAATTAATTGGATGTGTATAAAACATCGCGGCTGCTCTCAGCCAATCCGATCTGAATCTGACTGTTTGCTGTGCTCTGATTGGCTCATTCGAATCGGATCAACATTTTCCGTAACTATCGCAAGGTGGATTTGTATATCGGATCAACTTCGGCAAACGTTAGCAAGCAGTCCCATGAGTGTAGATGTTGATCCGGTTGGAGCCACATTAGTTACCAGAAATGCATATTGGATCAACAAAAGGCGCCGGATCAACATAGATTTTTGGATCAACAAAGTGCTCGCGTGAAGTCGCGTCTGATCAACATTTACCGCTAAGAGATCTCTATATATATATATATATATATATATATATATATTGTTAGAAAGTTAGAAACAGAAGCGATTTTGATTTAAATAAAAACGATTTATTACTGATTTTTACATAACACATTTATCACTCATTTTACATAAGCACTTTTATTATAAGAAATACTTTTACACAGATAGGTATCAACAACTAGCCGACCAGTATGAAAATCAATGTTCAACTTACGCAACCGAGATTGACGATGAGACTGAGCTCCAATGAGCGTCTGAGCACGAATCAATCCAAATGGCGGTACGGCACCATTTTTATACACACAACTGTCATTACTTTGACGTCTCGACTGGTTTTCATAACTGGCAACCCGCTACAAATACAAAACAAAACTTTTCTCCGAACACGGCCTCTCCTGACAGGAGTCCGTCCTCGGGCTCCATCTTCTAGCTCTGAAGATCAGTCTCCAGAACTGACGATGAAGTCGTCAAAATTTCTTCACTCGCCATGACGCTGGATGATGCAGCAGGCTCTTCAATGCAGCTCTGCGTCCACGACGTGCTTGATTGATGCTCACCGTCGCCACCAGGCGTTTCTTTTTCAGAAGGCTGTGCGACGCTAGGAGAGTCAGCCTCCTCAAGTTCATCATTTGCATCTGCGTACAAAAATAAAACAAAGCACAAAAACATGTCCAAAAGATAACAAAATAAAGTAAGACAGCTCATATGACTTGAGCAAAAATTACTCAACAGTTTAATGTAATAAAATCTAAGCACCACAGATATAAAACACTTTGATATCTGTACCAATTACCCGTGGCAGTTCCCCTCATAATAAAATCTAAGCACATCGGATACGAAAAATCTTGATATCTGTACCAATCACCCGTGGTAGTTCCCGTCATAATAAAATCTAAGCACAGTGGATATGAAACATCTTAATATCTGTACCAATCACCCGTGGCGGTTCCAGTCATAACAAAATCTAAGCGCAGTGGATATGAAACATCTTGATATCTGTACCAATCACCCGTGGCAGTTCCCGTCGGGGGAGTGCCACTCACGACTCGTTAGAGGTCTACGTAAACATACGTGAGACATAGCTTTGCGTTGTGAATCGGTCCCACATAAAAACATGTTTCCACCCAACCTCTCAATATAAGACAAATAATGTTTGCCAAACGAACACATCACACGCCAGAAACCCGTCCATGATACAACCCTGCGTGTACTACGAGCTCCAGGACCACATGTCTGAGCAATCCTCGACAGTGTCCGAGCACACAACCACACAAAGTACGTCCCATATACTAGGATCGCATGCCCGAGCGCAGTCGAAAGCAGCATCCAATAATATGAAACCATACCTCACTTGAAGTGTATCCGTCGATCAGGATAGCATGCCTGACATAAGACATTGACTATACCGACCGCAAGACTAAACTTCCCTTAAACGTGTTCCCCCTTAGGAAACTTTAACAGAATATGTTCATCCCCTTAGAAAACTTTAACAGAATGTGCTCATTCCCTTAGGAAACTTTTAAAAACTTTTCCATAAAAACTTTAGCTTTACAAAATATAAAGCACCCAATGCGCTGTTCCGCAATCACCTGATATCCATGCCACTTGAAGCATGATGGAGCGCGTTGTTCCGCATTCGCGCAGTTCAGCAGCGCAAGGAGCGCGCAGTTCGGCGGCGCAAGGAGCGCTCAGTTTGGCAGCACAAGGAGCGCGCAGTTCGGCAGCGCAAGGAGCGCGCAGTTCGGCAGCACAAGGAGCGCTCAATTCAGCAGCGCACCGCATCGTCAGGAGAGATTCAATTCCTGCCAACAGAAAATATACGCAGCAGCATCACATGACTCAACCATTCCTGGCCTAAACCAGACAAATTCAAGTGAACGGAGGGATTTGTATACAAACTGTGTAAATCACTAACCAGCGGCATAATGACAAAACTTGGTATATAGACGTCTTGCCAATAATTTTGTATTCTGATCAATCTTCTAAATTCGCAAAAAAACATCGACTCTATATAAAGAACTCATCGAGTCATAATAACAAAACAATGGTAGAATGAAAACTTCTCACCCAACTGTGCATGGATGTTACAAAGCACAGGTACAACTGCACCCATAACACGTGGCTAGCTTCTTCGCAAGGAGCAGAGCGCGCTGATTCGCCTTCGCGCAGCCAGGAGCGTGATGTTCCGCACTCGTACAGCCTGAAGCGTGTCGTTCCGCGCCGCTCCGCATTGCGAAGACAGTGCACACACACTGCATAGATCTCCAATTTCTGAAAAAATAAAAACCACAACAGCAACACACCGTTCGGCCTATTCTGACCTTAAATAAAATCTGGCGTTAAACTTTCTGAACAACCATTTCATTTCTACAACAAGTGAATCCACCTGCGAAGTGGTTTCGGCAGAATCTCCAGTTACCACTACGTGGTAAAACGAGATCCCAACATTTGAGAATTTTACAGAAAAATAATACAATGGTTACGGGTAAGACGATACCAAACATCCTCTATCATCGCAGTAAACGTCAGATCCTCCAAGGATCTCATAGAGGCTCTTCAGTAGTGACGTTTTACGGCGTCTTCTAACGCTGAATACCTTGAGCGAGTACTCCCTGCAAAGAACTTTAGTCCTTGCAATCAAAAACATCACAACAGCATCAAACGGTTCACTCTATCTCGGTCTTTAATCATATCTCGCATTAAATTTTGACTAAGAAATTAGTAGTCATCTTAGCATGGAGATAACCTCAAAATTATCGTGGGTCTTGCTCTTAATCCCAAAATTTTAAATATTGGAACGCTGCGATCCGAAACCATGACCAAAGAAAGCCAACAATCCTTCAGACCGAACACTTTGCACCTAAATAATTTTTCAACCAAGGCCATGTACAGTCATCGTTTACTACAACAGATTCTTTTCTCAAAGTCCTTAAGTTTAAGGACGGCTCTGTACCAACAATAATCACGAATTGCTCGTTAATCCATGTCTGTACATGCCCTGATAAACAAGATCTCAATATTCGTTAAGAGTACTAAAAATAAAAAAGCCATAACCTCAAACGAGGATTACGGGTCATACGATACCAAACTTCCTTTACAGTCATCGATGATCATTCTCTGTGCTGGAGCAGTTTGCTTCAACCACCAGTTGCCACCCGCGCAGTGGCTTTGCCCAGGACGCCAACCGTAACACCATACGCAGCACATCTACCGGAACACTTGCACACCAACAGGAACACTTGCACACCAACAGGAACGTTTGCACGCCAACAGGAACGTTTGCACGCCAACAGGAACGTTTCAACACCAAAAACAACGCTTGAGCACGAACAGTTCAATCGTGGTACACGTAAACACTTATTGTTCATTTGAAGTCGTATACACATGACGTCATCACAAACGTATATACGATGGCTATGTTGTACACCACACAACTACTTTTATTTCACATTGCAGTCTAATTCTTATCCCGATATTACTCAGCGCAATTTGTTTTTCTTCACGTAAATGCGGGTAGTCAAATATCTCAATCGTACCATGTATGGATTCCACATAGCGTACATATGTACTGAACACAGTCCACTTCTATGGACATCGATTAATTATTCCGGTATTCTTCAGTGCACTTAATTGTTCTCCGCGTTATATACATACGGGCACTAAATATCTATGCAGTAGTAGCACATAGCGTAGGTATGTAATGCACACAATCCACTTGTATGGACATCGATTGCTTATCCAGGTATTTTTCAATGCAATCAATTGTTCGCCGCGTTATATGCGCGTAATGAAATATCTCCACAGTCGTATTGATGGCACACAGCGTAGGTATCTATGTAATGCACACAATCCACTTGTATGGGCATAGATTACAATCTCACTTCTGATGTTAGAAAGTTAGAAACAGAAGCGATTTTGATTTAAATAAAAACTATTTATTACTGATTTTTACATAACACATTTATCACTCATTTTACATAAGCACTTTTATTATAAGAAATACTTTTACACAGATAGGTATCAACAACTAGCCGACCAGTATGAAAATCAATGTTCAACTTACGCAACCGAGATTGACGATGAGACTGAGCTCCAATGAGCGTCTGAGCACGAATCAATCCAAATGGCGGTACGGCACCATTTTTATACACACAACTGTCATTACTTTGACGTCTCGACTGGTTTTCATAACTGGCAACCCGCTACAAATACAAAACAAAACTTTTCTCCGAACAATATATATATATATATATATATATATTTAAAAAAAATGATAAAAGACCTACGCTGAGTTTCTTGGTGGTTCTTCTCAGGTCAGTGGGCGTTTCCGAAGCACTGGTAGAATCTTTTAGTAAAACAACATTGTGAAAAATGACGTGTAAAAGTGCCCTTAGGGGCCTAATTACAGAATAAATTATTTGAATTTGAATTTACCTGCGAGCCTTAGGGTTGTTAATTTACAGAAATCTTGATCAAACAAAACCTTATGTCTTCTAGGGAAATTAGATTTACCTTTGAAAATTTTGACATCAAAGTACGAATTGATTTAAACTATCCTTTAACGTTATTTATTGAAAATCACTGTTTGCTGTTTGTCTTCACTTATTTGTTCGCAATTTCTTTACTAAAGCACGCAACTAATTGCCGATTTATGTACTTATCACTTTAATTAATCATTGATTTCTACCTCCTTTTATCTAATTCTAATCCAATCCAATGTGAAGTCGGCTTGACACATTTTCAAACATGTTGCAGACAGTATTTACTTAGATACATTTGCGACCGGCTCCCTACTAGACGTCAACCTGCACTGGGATGCATACCCTCTTAAAAGGCTTTATTATTATTTAATGCGTCTTATAACTGTTCGCTATCTACACTCATATTATGAAGAGGAAAAATTTGTCTGTTTGAAACGAATAAACTCTAAAACTAATAAATCCATTTCAAAAATTCTTTCACCGTTAGAATGGTGCATTTTCCGTAAATAACAATGGCTAACTTTTTATCCCGGTAAAATATAAAGCGGGTACTTTATCTGGAGAAAACTTTTACATACGGACGAAGGCGCCAGCAAAAGCTAGTGTTCAATAATTGGGGAGCCAAAAAGACAACAAATTCAGTAAATTAAAAAAACATATTAAAAATGTATATTATTAAGCACCAGATACAGCAGCGCTTTTTACTCTTATAATAATGAAAAACCAAAGCTAAAGAATCGACAGGTTAACGTCATAATCATATTAAACGTAACAGAATTCGTTACCTTGATGAACGGGATCAATAATGTCTTCGGAGACAAGTTCCACGTTATAATTAAAGACAAGACTTCGTTAAGATTTATAAAAAATTGCACTTATTCTAATGTCTGTTAGCTTGATTTTGAATTGTTTGACCAGGTTCGCCCGCGAAGGCGAAATTTTTTACTTACCTTAACTATGTCATCGACATGGAATTAAAAATTACTGACTGGTTTATTTCCTCCTACATGTCAGTCTGCTCAAAAATACTGATTGCTAGGAAAGACTCCTGTTGTCTCACGGTAGTGAAGTTGTACCGCACCATACCATACCATACAAGCCCTGTATTATGTACTGCCCACTGCTGAGGACGGGTCTCCTCTACAGCTGAGAGGGTTAAGACCTTAGTCTACCACGCTGGCCTAGTGCGGGTTGACAGACTTCACATACCTTCAAAATTCAGTGACCTTCTCAGGTACGCAGGTTTCCTCGCGTTTTCCTTTACCGATAAATCGAGCGATAAATCACAAAGAATACACACATATTTTTTTGAAAATTCACGAGGTGTGTGCCCTTGAGTTTTAAACTTGCTGACATTCGTCTCGGCAGTCCGTTCCACTCCCAACTAGGCTGTCGCCGCTTTTGTATCAATACTTGGTTATTCCAGGCTATCCGTGCAAGTACTACTATCGCATGTAAGATACCGTGCGGGTAGGCGCCACTACTGTGTCTATTTCTCCAGATTTAAACTTGGTATCTTAAGACTTAGTATATATTCAATGTTTCGAATGTTAAGCGCAGTGTTTTGTAATTCAATAATCTGTGTGATGTTGTTACTATTTACACACAATCGATACGGTTACCATTGGCCGAACGGCTTGCTAGTTTTATAAATATGGTAGTCATTTTTAGTTTCTTTCCACTACTAGACAGCTTCCCCTTCTTTCAATTATAGTAACACACATTCTGCACAATCCATTTATTCAAAACATTTTGTCAGCAGTAGGTACGCCCGCCAAAAAATCTATCTATCTATCTAAATACAGATATGTTTTACGTATCACCTGTATTCTGAGCATATGTTAAGATCCACGGAGGAAAGAGAAGATTAAGATCCATCAGACAGCCTTCTACGTCACTAAGCGTGTATAAAATATTATTTATAATGAAACATACTTTTATATAATGTGCGTTTGTTTTTAAATCCACGTGAAGAAACTATCTGTTATAATGTGTTTGGATTGCGAGACTCAAACAAGCGACGACCCCGATTTCCGTTTCTAAAAATTCACAATTTCTATATGATTTTGAGATTTTATCGGATGAAATGAAAAACTAAGTAGATGTCGATAAGATGATGTATTTTACTTTAAAGAATACTATATGACGGAGGAGAAGGTCTAGAACTCTTTTAAAAAGAGGTGACGTCAGCTCTGCCGACGTCACAGAGTTCCAACTCATCATCATAACCCATGATGTGAGAGTAAAATTCCAAATTGTTGTTCATCCTTTATTTCTGAATGTTCCAAACTTAGTTTCGGAGCTCCGAACAGTTGAGAGTCTCACAAGAGACTGCCCATTTCAAATGCGAGGCGCCCTATTTATACCAACGATTTGACATCTCGACTGGTTTTTGCACGATTATTATTTCAAAATACCCGCCGCTCCGACACGGCCATTCTGATAGGCGGTGCGTGCTCTGCACCAGCCTGACGATTGTTACTCTTGAAAAGCCTCGTGGAAATCTCATGGAAAGCCTCGTCAACAACTCGTGGAAAGGCTAGTCGACAACTCGTGGATGCCTCGTGGAATATCTCGTGAAAACGACATGGTAACCTCGTGGATTCCCACAGAATCCTTGAGGGAACATCGTAGAAATCTGCAAATAGAAAAATAACACAGCAGCATCACATAGTTCGGCTCATTCTGACCCCAGATGAGGACCAAACCTTTATCAACCAAGGAGCCATTTTTCTTAAAAATTAAGGTATAGCCCTTGATCAGTAGTTTACGTCAAGCTAGTCCCTAGCTAGTTTGTTAGCATATGGTTATTGTTGCTGCAACAGTACACAAAGACATCTCAAGTGTACTGCCTTATTAATAAAATAATTATTACATGATTCCTGAGAGGCTTATGCAATCGTATAAGATTTTAAAATTTATTACGTTTTTTGCGAGTATATAAATGAACTGCTCTAAACAAAAATCCTACTAATATTATAAAGGCGAAAGTTTGTAAGAATGTATGGATGTTTGGATGTTTGGATGTATGGATGTTTGGATGTATGGATGTTTGTTCCTCTTTCACGCAAAAACTACTGAACGGATTTCGATGAAATTTGGCACACGGGTAGATCATGTCCTGGATTAACACATAGACTACTTTTTATCCCGGGAAAACATAAAGCGGGACTTTTATCCCGGAAAAACTTTTTAATGCGGGCGGAGCCGCGGGCAAAAGCTAGTAACAAATATATCATGTTATTTTTTTAATTTTTTAATTATTAATTGTCTTTTGTACTTTGAACTGATTTTGAAAAGAGCAACACTAGAGTTTCTTGCCCGTTCTTCTCTAGTGAGAACTGCTTTCCGAACTGGCGGTAGAGTTAATATTGACTGAATCTAAATAATGTATAACATTTTATGGGTTCGAATAAATTTATTTCATTTCATTTCAATTTAGAATCTGTGGTGTGTACGTGACTACCCATAGTTCCACAAGGCGTCCCTACGGTATCTCAGGGTTCACTTGTGGATGCATCAAGGATCCGTGGTTAGCTCAAGGGTAACACATAGGTTAGCTCGGAGGTACCACTCTCCAGACATTTTATTCTTGATAATTATTATTTTATTATAGTTGAAGATGTCGTGAAAAATAATGAGTTTTGACTCACCAGTTTTAATCCGATGACGCTTTTTCGTCAACGTGAGGTAAGGACTGGCTGATCAGTTTCGGAGGTTCTCGGAGGTTCTCGGGGATCATTGAAAGTGGCACAGGTCAATCCCACTTCTGATGACGGAGGAGAAGGTCTAGAACTCTTTTAAAAAGAGGTGACGTCAGCTCTGCCGACGTCACAGGGTTCCACTTCATCATCATAGCCCATGATGTGAGAGTAAAATTCCAAATTGTTGTTCATCCTTTATTTCTGGATGTTCAAAACTTAGTTTCGGAGCTCCGAACAGTTGAGAGTCTCACAAGAGACTGCCCATTTCAATTTTTTTTTTTTTTTTTTTTTGTCCCTGACTATACTCTTGTTAGCCTGACGAGAGTCGGCTTATACAAGCACACCGGTCTTGTGGGTGAGCGCAGAAGGCGCTCGCAACCCATTAAATTAAGCGACCACGCTGAGGGCGACCCACTAATGGGTCACGACCTCGGCTCAGGGCGGCCACTGAGAGGATAAGACATCAACGTTTGGGGAATATGGTTTTTAACCTAATCCTATTTAGCGTGTTGATTGTAGTCTTCGGCACGCGGGCCGGAACTGCTACGAGAGGGCAGGGTTATGGGGAACGCGACGAGGTCCTCGACGGCGAGGACGGTACAGCGGTCTTGTGGAGTGTATGAGCTTTAAATGCTCGTTCTTTTCGCGTAAAGCTAGAGTGATTTCGTCCTCTGGATCGGTCAGGACTGATCGCGGTCGTCTCCATTTGGCGCGGTCAAATGGAGTATATATAGACGCTTTACGGATAAGCGTGTTCGGGTGGTTTACCGCCCTGTCGAAATAGCGTCTGCTGGCGCACTGCATAAAGTGCCTGATGGTCGGCATATTGGTGTCCACGTGGAGGTTGCGATTGCGAACGTACCACGGGGCACCAAGTGCATGTCGTAAGAATCGATTTTGAAGCACCTGCATTCGCTGAAGGCGACGGGGCGGTAAATGAGCGAATACGGGCGACGCGTATGTCATTATCGGACGGATGCATGTTTTAAAGATCCTAATCTTGTTGCGGATTGACATCTTACTATTTTTGTTTAGGAGCCAGTGAAGCTGGCTCATCGCGAATGCGGCTCGCGCGCGTACCGCATTTACGTGTGGGATGAAGGTCAAACTCTGATCAAGGGTTACTCCTAAATACTTGGCTTGGCCCTTCCAGGGGATAACCTGGTCGGACATGCGGACTGAAAAGTGAGGGATATGGACTTTCCTTTTCCGAGTGAAAAGGATGGCCTGGCTTTTGGTGGGATTGACGGTGATTCGCCATTTGCGGAACCACTCACCGAGTTCGTCGGCGGCGGTTTGCAAAGTGCGCACCACTTTGTCGGGGTCTATACGTGAAGCGTAGATTGCGGTATCATCCGCGAATAGTGCCAGATGGGCGTTTTGTGGTCTAGGGATGTCGCTTGTGTACAGCGAGAATAGAAAAGGAGACAGGGCGGAGCCTTGCGGGACTCCGGCCGTGATGGTGTGTCGGGAAGAGAGAGTTCCCTCCACGCGATATCTGAAACCGCGATTCGACAGGAAATCTCGTATGATGTGCACGAGTTGTGTGGGCACGTTGAGAGTGTACAGCTTGAAAAGCAAGCCGTTGTGCCACACCCTGTCGAATGCTTTTTCGATATCGAAGAAAATAGCACCGGTAGGCAATCCTTTACGAAATTGTTCGTGGACGTACTCCGTGATGCGGAGCACCTGATTGACACAACTGTGTCTAGCGCGAAAGCCAAACTGTTCTGGAGGGATCAAATTTTGATTGAAAGCTACTATTTTAAGGCGGTCGAGGACGATCCGCTCGTAGATTTTGCCCAGAGTACTGAGCAGACTGATGGGCCTATAAGAGGAGGGTTCGAAAGTGGGTTTCCCCGGCTTGTGGATTCCTATCACAACTGCCTCTTTCCAGACCTCTGGGAAGAGGCAGTTACGAAACGCGGCGTCGTAAATGGAAGTTAAAATTTGTACTAGATGCTCCGGGAGCATCTTGATCATACGGTTAGGGATTAGATCGCCCCCGGGGGCTTTCCTACGTTTGAGTGCCTTGATCAGAGTGGTGACTTCTTCGATCGTCACCGGTGCAAGGGGATCGGGCGGCGGGTAGACGTCCGGGTCGACGTTGTCGTATAACGGTCGCGGTATAGAGATTGGTGGTGGCCGGACCGCGTTCCTATCTTCGACGAAGGTGTCAACCGCAACAAGAATGTCGTCATCTACAGGTACAGAGGTGAGCGAGCATTGAGACTCCAGGCTGCCGGCCAGTAGTTCCGCTTTCTCGTCGTCATCAAACGCCGGGCGTTGATTCGGACGATTGAGCGGAGGCATGGAGGCCACATCGTTCCTCCTGAAGGAACGAACCAGTTGCCAAAAGGCGGTATGAGTCGGATCGATATCGGCAAGACGAGTGTCCCACCTCGAATCGACGACCTCTTTTACGCGACGCTTAACCTCACGTTGGAGGTAGCGCGCAAGATGCCGTCGTTCCGGGATGGGTCTCGTTGCGCAAGCTTTGAGCGTAGCGTTACGCAACCTCACCCACCACCGAACGTCTTCGGGAAGTTGCCAGTGACTGTGAACAGTCTCTGGCACCCTCTCGGAGCTTTCGCTCAAAACGTTCTGAAGGTGGTCGGTGAAGACGCGTATCGCGCTGGTCGTTTCCTCAGGAGTCACGATGTTGGTCGGGATCGCGGAAAGATCAGTGGATGAGGTGTCCGCGAGCTTGGTGCCTAAAAGACGCCAATTCGTTTTCACCTTCATCGGAATATTAGGACCTGTGTCTGTTGGACTGTTTTCGGGGACTAGATCGAGGATCACAGGTCTGTGGTCAGAGTCTAACTCTTGTAACACTTGCATGGAACGCACGCTAAGGCTTACGTTCCGTACAAGTGCCACGTCGAGTATGTCCGGTCGGTGGTCGTCGTTGTAACTATAATGGGTTGGTTCTGAAGGAACCAATAGGCTTAAATTGATTGTGTCAAGACAACTCTCTAGGACTGCACCTCGCTCGTTGGTCGAGTTGCAGTTCCAGAGGGTGTTCTTGGCATTGAGGTCTCCCGCCAAAATGACGGAATCCCCCAGATCAAATAATGTTTCTAGTTCGTTGGAGTGAAGCTCCTTAGTGGGCGAGAGATAGGCCGATATGATGGTGATCGGCGGGTGTCCGGTCATGGCTAGCCTGCAGACCGAAGCCTCAATGTTGCTCAAGCTTATCGGTGATTCTAAAGGAATACAATGAAGGGACCTTTTGTAATAAATGAGAGTGCCTCCTAAACGGCCACTGGTACGATCATTTCGCACCAGTTTGAAGTTTGGGATGTTGGGATCGCGGTGAGAGGGCTTAAGGAACGTTTCCTGGATGAGGAAAACGTCAATTTTGTTGTCGCGGACTAAAGAAGAAATTTCGGCTTTTTGGTCCCGAATGCCGTTACAATTGAAAAACCCCACTCTGAGGGAGCGAGGTTTTGTCCACTGGGGGAGTTGTCTGGCGTTGGTAGCCATTTATGAAGTAAAAGAGGGGAGACGCACAGCGTTGACTGTGGCCTCGAAGATTTGCTGCTGGATCAGAGCGATCTCAGCGATTAAAAGGGGGTCTTCTACTCCCGTACGGGTGAGCAGACGGGAACGCTCAAAAAGTTTCCCGTGGAGAATCATGATCTCCGGGGAGCCTAACAATGAGGCGACTGAGGAAGAGGCGTCGCTTGCCTTCGCCGCCACTGTCGCCGACTGAGAAGGGGTTGGGGGGGTGGTGGGCTTGGGTTTGGGTTTGGGCTGGGCCGCCTTTGAAGAAGGAGCCACAGCTGGGGGAGGAGAGGGTCGAGTAGAGGCCGGGGCAGCGGGAGTGACTCCGCTGTGGGCCTGCGAAGGGGGATCAGCGCGCGCCGTGGGAGGAAACCACGGGTTGCGCACTGGCGCAGGTGCCAGTTTGAATGTGGTGGCCTGAGGGGCCGAGGGAGCCGCAGCTTTAGGAGCTTTGGCAACTCTTTTGGGGGCGCGAGGGCATCCGCGATAATTCGCTGGATGGCCGGTTTGCCGGCAGTTGGTGCACGAAGGCGGCTCCGTGCACTGAGAGCGGTCCTTGGGACGGGGGCACTCGGAT
Source organism: Lapara coniferarum (assembly GCA_949316025.1). Lineage (NCBI taxonomy): Eukaryota > Metazoa > Arthropoda > Insecta > Lepidoptera > Sphingidae > Lapara > Lapara coniferarum. The sequence continues at coordinate 23,865,117 of OX438919.1, forward strand.
GTGCCGTGTTCGCCGAGGCACTTGACGCACCTGGCGGGGAGGCGACAGCCACGAGAATTGTGGCCGTATTTCTGGCAGTTGTGACACTGCCCTATCTGGGTAGATTTGTGTGGGGCTTCGACGGTGAAGCCGCCTAGCCCCGAGATATCTTTAATCTCAAACAGACGTTTGACGTCGGAAGGGGACTGAAGGATGGCAAGGACCATCTCATATTGAATTCCCGGCCGGGAGGCGCGGGACTGTCTGTGCATCCTGTGCACTTCTAGGGCGACTATGCCTTTCTCTTCGAGGCCTTCTTTGACCTCGAGAGTGGACATCTGGACGGGGATACCACGAATGACGTAGCGGAAGCGCCGCTCGTCTGGGAGAGAATAGGTAAAATAGTGCCAATGTTTGGCATCTAAGAATTTGGTCAGCGCCCTGTGGTCCGCGATTGAGGCGGGCTGCAGGGCAAGAAGCTTGTGGATCTTATTCCACGAGTTAGACGCGATGGATATGCGCTGTTTGCGCAATTCTTCAAATATGTCCCGCATGGACATATTTGAGGGGAGTTGTAAATTCAACCTCGGGGGTTTTTTAGGCCCCTTTGGTTGAGTCGGCGGCGGTGGCGGCGTCGACGCAGACGCGGACGCGGTTGGCGCTGAAGGCGCGGAAGGCGCAGAAGGCGCGGATGGGGAGGCTGGTGCGGGAGCAGCGACGCTTCTCTGCTTCTTCCTCCGGCTGTTCTTCACCGTGGTGAAGCCTTCCTCGTCGCGTTCCGACGAAGACGACTCCTCCCCGGATTCGCAGGCGGAGGAAGAAGCAGATATTGGCCGTTTTTTGGGATTATTGGAGGCTGCGGGAGTGCTGGGGGACGTGTCCATGTCCTCTTCAGACTCCGCGGAGCCGCCCGAGGTTTCGGTGGTCTCCGTTGAGGTCGTAGCCTCGGACGACTCCGAGGTGTCTGAGGACGCAGACGGTTCCCTGGCTTCCCTAGCCATTGAGATTATTTCTTGTCGGACCGCGTTGTCCGACCGGAACATCTCCCTCACTACTCTCATCATTTCCTCCTTGGAAATAATGGGCGCGGCGAGGGGGGTGCTGACTACTATGGGCGTTGCGTTTTGAGCGGCGACGACAGGCCGCTCGGGAGCCAAATCCATAGGCCCAGAATCAGCCATATTGGCGGCTGAGTCCGAGCCTACGGTAAAAAATGATTTAGGGGCCGCGTGTGTGTTCACTAACCCCGGGTGTGCACCGCCTGTAAAGAACACACAAGAAACCAGGCGGGTTCACACAAAACGAGCGCGGATCGCGACGCGGTATGGGACGCGTTGAACTAAGTCCCCGGGTAGGAACGCCCGGGGGTGAGTGAGTGCGTGTCCTTCCCCGCCGGGTATAGGCGAGGGGGGGTGTACTTAAAAATAGATGTGCCCTAAGCTTGTATCCCTTTTGCCAGTCTTATTGTGCAAAAGGGTTCCTAACAGTCCGTGTACCGTAAGCGGTATTGGCCGGAGGCCGCACGCTCAACCGATACACGGGATGGAATTAAGGAAAGGGTAGGGTTGGGAAGGTGATATACGGGGGAGACTGCGGTGTGCCTCCGCAGCCTCCTGATCCGTACCCGTCGGCTTTGCCTTGCCCTGAGGGGGCGCAGCGCGTGGCCGGGGCTGCGACTCGGCTTGTTAGCACCGTTAGGTTTCCGCCGAGCCAATACCCTGAAGGGGCCAAACGTCGATTAGAAACAAATTGGGCTAAACCCTGTCCTGAAAAGGACGCGGCTTGGCCCGAAATAGGCTAACAAAATAGCAAAGGGTTGCCCCTTTGCTACCTGTTTGGCCTTGGCTGCAGCGAGGACGCTGCGATCGCACCGAGCAGGTACTCGGGCGGAACAATGAAAGTTGTAGCGAGCGCTACAACAAACAATAGGTCCGTCCGAGACGGCAATGTGTGTGAGCCCATTTCAAATGCGAGGCGCCTTATTTATACCAACGATTTGACATCTCGACTGGTTTTTGCACGATTATTATTTCAAAATACCCGCCGCTCCGACATATATTATGAATAATATGAAATTTTAAAATGATTTTAATTATTGGTAGGTTTCAAAGCCATATTCTTTAGATCGACGCATATCGAAATGCCTCCAGGCCAATTGTACAATTATTGTTGCACTTGCTTTTGCCCGCGCTAAAAAGTTTTTCATAAAACACACAAACTAAGCCACAGCTTATAATTGCTCTACAAAAACACTATACGAATGTCAATGATTTTATTACGGTACCCTATATTTCGTATTATTGTTACGCAGATATCCAAAATATAATTTATTTTAGATGAAAAAAGGAGAACAATTATTGTAACCAAAATTTTATTCAAAATTTATCGGTTAATCAACGGTCTGCGTACGTCGTAATTTGCTTAATTTAAACGCTCTATACCTCGTAATTTAGGATTTGTCTGCGAAGCTAAAATACTAGTCACCTACACTTAATTAATAACTAGATTTGCTAATGACTGCAAAATTAGTAGCCAAAAATGAAATAACTGCTTATTAATACATATATGACAATCGCAGTGCTTACCTATAAGTCGCTTGGAATAAGAGCCTTCCTAGGCTCTAATACAATGATCAGTGATCACATAATAAATTAATTACGATGTCTGAAAATTTCCTTATGCTCCTCTTTGGTCCAGTGGTAGTGGCTTTTATTGGCTGGTCCTAATTTCAGTTTAAAATTATGGTCGGATGCGTTGGTGTTTACCTGATTTGTCCTAAACAAGATCAATCATATCGGTCAGTCCAAAAAATACCCAAAATCTTTATTTCTTTGCTTGAAAAAGTGAGTACCGCCGCGCCGGACCGCCGGACACATCCTCTTTAAACCAGTGTGGTATACAAAAAATATTCGTTTATTAACATAGCATGTAATGAGATTAATAGGTCGGCAGTGAGCGGACGCTTTCCCCAACGTTTACTGACGAATATTGATGAGGTTTTCTTGCTGATGCGTGTATTTGGGGAATAGCTTTCCAGACGCGTTACTATTTTTGGCCATCGTCTATGAAGACTGCGGCGTTTTGTGGCTGCATCAAGATTTTGGAATTTATTTGGTTTATTTTAATGTGTAAAGCACAACGTTTTTACTAATGCCCATGAATCCATATTTTTGTATTGGCTTTCGGAAAGAAGATGCAGGAAGCTTTTTTGCTTGAATAAAATGCAACATAATATGTTCTTGTTAGAAATCTAACAAACTTAACTACTGCGTAGTTCTATCACTTACAGAAAGTATTTTATTTCTCTAAGAAGTTTGTTTGCCCATAATGAGACTAGAAATACATTATGGTTGGATAAGTTTAAACACGATTCTCACGCAGATCTTTAAATGAGCATATGCATAACACTAAACGTCTTTATCACTCTGAGACACTACATTTCAAAATTTAAATCAAGAAACAATTCTTGTACTAATATATATTTTGTATAGGTACCCCCATCATAAGAGAACAGGAAAGCAGAACTTAGTTCTGCTCTTTTCCTTCTATTAGTACTTAGCCTTACAGGCTCTCGTATAACATTACATTTCTGTCTTTAATTTATCCCACCAACTTAACGGTTTAATCAGCGCATATATAAAATTTACTGTGGGTCGCTCCATTGTAGCTTAGTATTTACACATGTGAATATCGTGGCGGCAGGTCTCTCATATGTAAGAGTCCGTCTCGGTGGGTACCAATGTCTATGTCTATTTCTAACGATAAGCAGAAGTGTGCATGCACTGTTGTGTTTCGGTTTGAAGGACATTGTAGCCGATGTAACTACTGAGCATAAAGAGACTTATCATCTTATGTCTCAGGATGACGAGCGCATTGGAATGCACAGTACTTTGTAACTCAAGGTGCATGATGGTGTTTCTACTGTTTATGGGCGGCCGTATCGCTTACCATCAGGTAAATGACATGCTCACCTCGTCATTCAACGCCATAAAAAAATACTTCTCCTGGGTATTGAGGTGAGGACCGCACCTGTTAGCTATCCCCCATAATAATAAATTAGAGAGAACATAAGTTATATTTTCAACATATGTAACTAGACGAAAATCAGCAATTCTTCATAATCACGCATTTGAAGGCATTTTTCGTTTTGCGTCAGTCCGAGGTAGCAACAAATCATGGAAACTATTGCAATCAATCATATTTGACGGAGTTATTGCTCCATTACGTAGTGTGAACTGTGAATACGCGCGGTTGTAATTCTGGCGACTGTTGAGGGAAGCATCGCCTCGCCTCGACACTATATTTGGACTGTATGATCACAATATGATATCACGATATGTACAATTATCTATATTACAGCTGTGTTGAGACTCTAGTTCCCAAGCTAATGATTCTTATATTTTTATAGGAATCAATAGAAACTATCCAAATGAGCAAGTTAGTAAGTGATCGCCATCCTAAAGACCTTGCCGATTTATAAGGAGGAATGATAAATCGTCGCCCGCTAGCCAATAGCTTTTACAGGAAATGCCAGTATAACTTTCAATAATAATAATATGATAATACCAGCCCTGTATTATATACTGCCCACTCCTGAGCACGGGCCTCCTCTACTACTGAGAGGGTTTAAGGCCTTAGTCCACCACGCTGGCCTAGTGCGGGTTGGCAGACTTCACACACCCTCGAAATTCTTATGGAGAATTGTCAGGTATATAGGTTTCCTCATGATATTTTCTTCACTGTTTAACTTTCAATACATTGTGTCAATACTAACAGTTTGTCACATCGCTGTCAGACCAAAACATAATGAATACCCATTCCATCATGTCACGTAATAGCCACTGAGCCAAGCGGCTATTACCAGGATTATACATACGTATTTGTGAAGGGGTTATCTGTTGCGGCGACGTGTGCGATTTGCCGTGAGATGGTAATTAACGTCGCGACGGATAGGTGTCAGACGTCAAGAGACGTTGGACGCTTTGAGCAGTGATCCGTACAGGTACCAATATATAACCGATGTGAACTATTAAGTATAAATTATTATTGTCTGCAATATTAGTACATATTACAACTACCTGAGTCTGGAAATATATCCAGACGGATTTTCGTATACCCGTTAATACTTTTTCTTTTTAAATGTAGTCATATATATCATTGCATTTTTCGTTCCGCGTGGAAATATTAACTTTTTAAGTTTCAAGGATATTTTAAAAAATGCTATCATTAGGTATTATAAGACTTACTGTATAGCACTTAAAGATGAAGAGCGGACTACATGGCGATATAATGGATAGCGTAAACTTACGCGCATAAATCGTCATACGTAGTACTTACGCAGATTTATTGTGATATAAATGATGGTCCAAACAATCGTGGTTTTATTAGTAATTATTTTGGACTTTGATGGATTGCGCGGCGGACACAGCTGGCGTGTCGGCGAATCGAGTTCGTGATTGAAATTGCTGGTTAAGTTCATTCATTTCAAAAACATATCAACCAATTGATAATTGCATTTGAAGGAGTATTTGTCCCGACAACAGGCAATAAAAAAAATCGGTCTGGTAAATAAAATAAGTTGCACGAGATTGGCATATGCGCTGGATATGCCGATTGCCGATGCATGCTAAGTGTAGCATAAAGCATATTACGTTCGAAGTTCGAAACGTCGGTTCACAAGCTATTTTGCCAATATTTCAATTATTTACAAATGTCGAAGATGTAACATCTTCCGAATGTCGATTATATGCCATAATATTATATTTGCCAATAAATCTGTATCACATAAATATAACTTAGACCCTTATTTCACGGCGCTAGTCTAATGCGGGTTTAGACTGTTTAGAAAAACATGAAACTTAATATTCTCTTAAATATCGATGAGAAAATGTATTGTAAAGTGTAAAATAAAACCTTTAAGCTGTATTGAAGCGATAATAGTGTAAGTCCATGTCTCCCATAGGTACCTACACACGCGGCGTAATGTTTTGTATGCTAAGTATTTCTTTGTATAATTGTAGAAGTTAGCAACCTAGAAATTTAAAGTGGTTTATAATTTATAGTACTCAAGATACTAAAACAGGTTTGTTGCTAAAACTGCGAAGAATTCTAAAAGTACAAGGAGTTCTAAGATTATACCCGAAAAGAACTACACAGTCAAGTTAATATTTTCTCTTTTTAAATATTATTCGTATGTGCAGACAACATTGCTTTTCGTATTCTGACGTGTACTATGGAAAAATATCGAATAGTTTTGTTTCAATGCATTTTAACCCTTTTGCACAATTTTCATCATCATCATCATCATCAGCCTTTATCAGTCCACTGCTGGACATAGGCCTCCCCTAACGAGCGCCATAGCGCCATGTCTTCAGCTTGCCGCATCCAGCATCTACCTGCAGTCTTTCGCAGATCGTCATCCCACCTGGCTGGAGGGCGTCCTACACTACGTTTGCCCAGTCGCGGTCTCCACTCAAGAACACGTTTACCCCAGCGGTTGTCGGTTCTTCGCGAGATATGGCCAGCCCACTGCCACTTCAGCTTGCTAATTATTTGAGCTATGTCGATAACTTTAGTTGTCTGTCGGATGTATTCGTTGCGAATCCTATCCTTCAGAGAAACTCCGAGCATAGCTCTCTCCATAGCCCGCTGAGTGACTTTAAACTGGTGGACCAACCCTACCGTGAGTGTCCATGTCTCGGCTCCGTAGGTCATGACGGGTAGGACGCACTGATTTAAAACTTTCGTTTTCAAACATTGCGGTATGGATGACGAGAAGACTTGACGTAGTTTTCCAAACGCTGCCCAGCCCAGCTGGATCCTCCTCTTGGCCTCCCTCTCAAAATTGTTTTTACCCAACTGCAGAATCTGCCCGAGGTAAGTATACTCGGAAATAATTTCAAGAGGGTGGCCATGTACGACAACCGGTCCCGGATCAATGTGGCCATTGATCATGACTTTGGTTTAATCCAAATTCATGCCAAGACCGATGCGTCGCGAGGCTGAAGCTAGGCCATCCAGCATTCGGTTCAGCTCCTCCAGCGACTCCGCCATTGCACAATTTTATTTATCAATAATTGGTATTGACCACATTCTAAAAACAGAATCATGAAATTTTATGAAAATTAACTGAGAGGGAATCATTAATGAAACGGTACTTAATGAGTTGCTTATATGAAAATAAAAGAAAGAAAAGCAGAACAAGACTAAAAACTGTCGGGCATAATAAACAATTATTAAATTAATGCATAAAGTAATTCTCTCAATACTATATTATGAAAATAAAAACAAAAAATAAAACGCTAGAATAATCATCGAGATCGCGCTATTCACCATAATACCAAGTGGGCACATAAAAAGTAAAATATGTGTACAATTTGCGAAATTTATGTGCGAACACATCTCTGTTTATTTAAATGTCCATACGATGTGAAATATACGAAAAGTAAACTGTCGAATGATTTTTAAAACAAGTCATACTCGTATACAGAATTATTTCGTTCTTGTAAGATCACGCCTGTCCCGCAACGGTAGAAACGGCACATCTCATTATTGTGGAGCTTTTATATGACTCATAATGATAAGTTACTATCGTCAAATCTAATTCCAACCACCTCACCTATTATAATCAGATTATAATTCCCCGCCTCGCTATTAAAAGTGTTATAATTTAAGTGCTATTTACATTCACGATAACTTAACCGCTTATGTCTATCAAAAACTTGAATAATTGCCAAAAACGCCATTAACTTGCTTAATTAACTAGTATGAAAACGCTTTACCTTTAATAACTGTCACCGGAGGCAGGTCACGACGCGACGACAATGGTTCCAAATTTCCAATACATTACTTGCATTATTTTGCAGCCCTTAATCGCTTACCACACGTATTGATAAATTATGTGACACGACTACCACCTTTTTATGTCATGGGTTGACCTAAATTTCCGCCCTTGGTCCCAGGGGGTTCTTAAAAGCTAATTAGAGGATATTCGGCTAAAGGTTTTGTTTGTGAAAACAAGTGAATGATTGCAATTAATTAACGATAAATGTAGTATTAAATAACACGTGAATTTGTAGTCGCCAGTATAACGAGCGAAAATGAAATAAAGATAGGAACGGCAGAGACCTCTAAATTTTTTCTTGAACAATTGCGTATTGCTCCAAAATTGGCTAGAATTGTGTAATTTCATTTTTATAATTTTCGCGTATGTAAGAGATGTTGCTCTACTTCATAACTACGAAGAGGTTCAAGAATTCTAATATCTGGGATCACTCATAACCAACAACGGTAGCTGCGAAAAAGAGATTCGCAGACGCATCGCGATGGCGAAAACTGCGATGACAAAGCTCGACAAGGTCTGGAGGGACAGAAACATCAGCAACCGTACGAAAATTCACATGGTCCGGACTTTAGCTTTTTCTGTCTTTCTGTATGCTTCTGAGACCTGGACTTTAAAAGCTGCCGATCGTAAGAGAGTCAATGCGTTCGAAATGTGGTGCTGGCGTCGCATGCTCGGCATCTCATGGACAGCTCATCGCACTAATGCATCCATCTTAAGAGAGCTAAAGCTGGAACGTCAACAGAGGCTATCCTCCGTCTGTCTGAGTCATGTTCTGAAATATTTCGGACACATAGCCCGAAGGAAACCAGACAACTTGGAGAAGTTGGTGCTCACCGGCAAGCTCGAAGGCAAGCGACCAAGAGGGCGTAGACCGCAGCGCTGGTCAGACCAGGTCGCCAACTCCTTGAATATGCCAATGAGCGTAGCCATGCGCCAAGCCGAAGATCGCGCCTCGTGGAGAAGATTGCTGAATGACGTTGGACGGGATCACGATCCTCACTGATGAGGGGCCGACTGAAGAGAGAGAGAAGAGATGTTGCTAGTATAATTGCTGAGCATTTAAAACTTAGCCTTTGCTATTAAATTCAAATGAGGGCAAAGAAATGTTATGTGATAGTTGCTTAATAAAAGTTCAGAATGTCAGCACATGGTTTATACGATATCATGTCACACAAACATTGAATTTCGTTAATTCATTCATCATTCAGTCTCTTTATTCAGTTGTATAAGTGCCAAAATGTTTTATCTGCTACATTAACCAGCAAAAAGGCAATAACACTGAAGCGGAAAGATCTGCGGCAGTACACTTCAAGCATTTCGGAAGGGCGACTCGGAGGACCAAATCCTAATATATGTTTAATGTATCGGAATCGACGTAATGTAAGACAGAACTAGCACAACATATAAGGGAATTAAAATTCTCAAGAATGCTACTTTGGGTAAATTATTGATTCATGTTTACTTTGTACTCGTTATAGGCAACAACTAATAAATACTGTAAAACATTTCTTCACTCATAATAATAATAGTCGAGCCATATCTCTATCTCTCTTGAACAACTGCAATGCAATAGTGGTGACGTCACTCCTCTATCTAACATATAAATCTAATTTTATAATCTACTGCGTCAACTGTTTGAAAGACGACAACTTGTATATTTAGCTTATTTAAAAATATATAAACGAAAAAAAAACTTAATAAATTAATTGAATGACATTGGAATGGATGATGGTACATATTGACTTTCACACTAATAAATGTTCCATCGGCCACCACTGCTTACCGACAGAACTTTTTTCCCATTAGAGCTAGCAGATCGTAGCGCTGGATGTAGACGTCGACCTGTTCACCACTAGCGTCACTAAACTAAAAAAAATATTAAACGACCGTTTCTTCATATAGTTGTTGTTTTCTTCCTATTAACCTTAGTTTCTTTTAATTCCATGGCATGTACAGTCTACCAATTTTTACTCATTATCCTAATCCTATTTATCCCCACACGAAAACTTGTTATCAGCCTTCTGTTATATATTTTTGTATATCATTTATGTATGTTAGCTGTAAGTTTTGTAAATAAATAAAATAAAATAAAAATAGTTCATCAATATTTGAAAATATATAATCACTCAGCCAAAGCCAATCTCATCATGAACATCCTGACCAATACTTATAGAGTATGGTATGGATAGGTCCATAACTAAACCTCGCTATAATTTACAAATAAGACTAGCGCGTTGTAAATCTGGCAACAAACCTGTGGATCACAGGTCGCAATGTTTACATTTGTACAATTTTAAAATATTACACGCAAGATATTTTAAAATCCACATCCATCGAACGCTTTCAACAGCTCGTTTGTTGATTGCAAACAATAAGAGCGCGATGTATCGCGTGTGTAGTGTAAACATGGCGTAAATCACGCATGTTTTATGTTAAAAAGCGAGCTCGCCATCGATCACTGCCGAACGAACATTCATTAATAATGAAATTAAACACCAGCTGTATTTTAGGAAGGCACGTGACTGCATGTGTCCAGGTGTCTTGTAGACGCGACTTCGCCTGGATAGACCACTTATTCTATTACTTTTATTCTAGTCTTTACCTAAGTGTAAATGTGCAACTATCACAGTGGTTTTAGTTTAGTTAACTGCTTGTCAATTACTGCGTATAGACTTTGGACAGGCGGGTTTATAAGATTATTTTTTAGACATGAATGATATGAGCAAGGTGCTCATCTGGTGTTAATAAAGAGTAGCACCACTCAGAACTGCGTTAAAGCTCGGCATGCTGGTACACGTACGTATGTCGCGTTCCGGTATTTGTCTGTGTACAAATATAAATACTCTTTATTGCAACCATTTTCAAATAAAAAACAAATAAAAATTATACAATTTCCTTAAATTGATGGTGTAGAATGGGCGGCCTTTTCGCTACAAGCGGTCTCTTCCAAGCAACCTTTGCATGAAAATAATCTAAAACCACACATAGATAGTGGTGTGGAAACAAGAATAAGATACAAACAAAAAGATGTAATGTTTCGGCTTGAAGGAGATTGTAGCCAGTGTAAGTACTGGACATAATGAGACTTAACATCTTATGTCTCGGGATGACGAGAGCAGTGGAATGCGACTTAGTATTTTCTAACTCAAGGTGCTGAATGGTGTTGATATTGTCAATGGGTAGTCGTATCGCTTACCATCAGGTGAACGGCATGCTTATCTCGTCATTGAATACAATAAAAAATACTACTACATATAATTAATTAATTAGTACAGTGATATTTTACACTATGTCATGGAGAGATAGTGTACATACATATATACATATACACTCACGCCTGTTATCCCCGAAGGGGTAGGCAGAGGCGCAACTAGTGCACCCACTTTTCGCCGACATTCCGTCCCATGATGTGATAGGGGGCGAGCCTATCGCCATATCGGGTACAAATTCCAGACTCCGGACTGATACTGAATAGAAAAACTCAATATCACTTTGCCCGACCCGGGGATCGAACCCGAGACCTCAGCTTTGCAGTCGTACTGTAATACAACTACGCCACCGAGGCAGTCGATAGATAGTGTATTTTTACAAAACTGACTGAAACAACAGACCTGATTTCGATGAAATTTGGCACACAGGTAGGCCATATTCTGGAGTAACACATAGCCTACTTTTTATCCCAGGGAAATATAAAGCGGGAGTTTTATCAGTGAAAACCTTTTTCAACGGGTGAAGCCGCGAGCAAAAGCTAGTTCTTAAATATAGTTAAGGATCTTGCTTGTCTTATCGCTAGCAGCAAGGCATTCTAAAGTCAGACAGCTTGTACATTGAAAGATCCGTCCTAAAGGTTAAAAGTATGAGTAGACATTTTAAGCAGAAGAGTGTTTTTATGCAGTTCAAACAAGCCGGCATGATCGACACACGATTGGAGAGGAGTGATCACCTCTCGTGAGTCGACACTCTCTCTGGACTTCAATCCGTATACCATCAGGCGCAGGGTGTGGCATTACCGTGTCCGTATAAAAAGGAAATCATTTGGAACTGAATTAAAAAAGCACTGCTATTTTGTTTGGCAACAATTCCAACCGGTTCACGTTAACCATTCATGCGGCAAACATTCCAACAGGTCGTTGTTTTCTCACCATCGTTATCATAAAACTGAATGTGTGTAAAGTTACCTAGTTTAGATCCGCAGCGATCGCTATGTGCTGTAGTAGATACTTAAAACAAATGGAGGGTTATGACCTAAATTCTAACTCTAAAATTTGTCTGATTTGTGGTAGTATATTATAAAAATTACGGTATTTTTGCACCTTTGCGTAAAACAAAGAAAGCAGTCATCGTGCTGCGTGCTGTTCGGCGGTAATTTTTTATTTTATTGAGTGATGAGAGATCTGGGATATTGTTCAAGTACATAATGTTTAGTAATTGCACCGTTGTTTACCTCTTCCAGCAGAAATTGTTAAATTGCTGGTAGCCAGCGAGACAGAAACCCATTTACGTGAAACTTGCTTGTTGTGTTAGTTATATCATTATCATGGGCCCCGATAACATTACTAACATATTGGATAAATTATAACGATACTTAACAAAAAATATGGATTACGCGCCAAATCTAAGTCACGTTGAAAGCAAAGGTTTTCGTCCAATCACCAAAGTTAAGTTTACTCGTGAACGGGTGCTGCTTGTGTGGACTGGTCTGCTCTTTTCGCTTACTACATCGCGATCAGACGTAAGCGTGCAGCATCTTTTCTGCGTAGACTATGGGGCAGTACGAACAGTCTCCTAGTTGTCCTTGCAGAAAAATTAGATTGTCCTCTAGTTCATTCTCTAAGCAGATTGCATCACGTAGGTACTAACATAGGTAATAAGTGTCATTGTTACTAACTATACTTATTGTTGATATTACACTATGGAATATTTAATTTCTGAAATAAATGGATTATTCTTATTATTAAGTATTAGGGGTATATATTAAACTTAGATTAATAACGACATCTTGAAGAATTTCAGACCAAATTATTACATGATTCCTGAGAGGGTTATGCACTCGTATAGGATTTTAAAATTTATTACCTTTTTTGCGAGTATATAAATGAACTGCTCTAAACAAAAATAACAAATATATTTATATCATGTTATTTTTTCCTTTATTATTAATTGTATTTTATACCTTGAACTGATTTTGAAAAGAGCAACACTAGAGTTTCTTGCCCGTTCGTCTCTAGTGAGAACTGCTTTCCGAACTGGTGGTAGAGTTAATATTGACTGAATCTAAATAATGTATAACATTTTATGGGTTCGAATAAATTTATTTCATTTCATTTCATATTTCATTTCAAAAAAGCAAAGTCGGGCGTGATTAGTCTTGGATGGGTGACCGCCTGGGAACATCGCGTGATATCCTTTTGCATTTCTGGTTCAGTGATTCTTTAACATGAAATTTTTAATATGCGAAATGGCAAACTGCATAATCGTGATTCATGCGGGTAAAATAAGGTACGAACGAAATTAAAATAATCATCCGTACGCTTAAAATTAAACCGAACAGTTTTAACAAGGAGAACAAAAAAATATATATATAAAATGTAATTAAAGAGTTTTGTATGATGAGATTGTTGCTCAATTAATGCTTTTTCAAATCAATTGCATTAGCATGCTAATTTTCATGTCCTAGCATGCTAAACAACCATGCTAATTATAACCGTGTAAATTAAATAAAAATCACCTATATAAATTTGAGACTGAAAAATATTTGCGCCTGGACTGAAACGTACGAAATGCTTTATTGTTAAATTTAATAGTATAAAAAATACGCATTCGGATTAGAAGTTTAATTAAATATATTTTTGTCTGCCAACCCTTACTAGGCCAGCGTGGTGGACTAAGGCCTAAACCGTCTCAGTAGTAGAGGAGGCCTGTGCTCTGCAGTGGGCAGTAAAGTAATACAGGGCTAGTGTGGTATGGTAATCTTGAAAAACAAAAAAAACATTCTTTTTCATAAGGTCCATAGCGGGAAATTTTTGGCCAAATCAAAAAAGTTTTTTGTGCCTTCGTAAACTTGGACAAGGATTATGATATTGTGCCTAGAAATAAACTGTGGTGAACGTTGTCATTAACGTATGGGACAAAGGGTCGCCTGGTAAGGACATTGAAGTCTGTGTAATGAGAACTCCAAAGCCTGTATCAGCGTAAAAGGAGCAAGAATAGGGATTCGCAATACTGTGCTGTTGCCATATCTATATATGGATGATGTGAATGCTGGTTTATAATGGGGTGGAATTTCACTCCTTGCAGAGTATATTATATGAAGCCAATATATCTAATCGCATGGCGTAGTATGGTAAGAGAAATTCATAAGTTGAAGGATGACGTGATTACTAAAATTAAATGAAGTAGGTATGCTGTGATATTTGGGCACGTAGAAAGGATGGTTGAGACGAGTCACGAAAGGTATTTATCGGTCGAATGTGGATGGTACGGATGGAGGGGATGCCCAAGACCGGCGAAAATATATGATCCAACGTATGAACGTGGAAGAGGTGAAAGAGGTAGGTATATCATTATCGTGGCATGTCGTGCTCAATAGTTTCTGAATAGGGAAGATGCAAATATAATATTTATCAATATTTTGTAACTAAAATGTTAAAAAAACAACACAAAAGAAGGGCCACTACAACGTTTTTATTTTAATTAACATCGATTTTTAACAATAATTACGAATTAAAAGTAACGTGAAATGGAGCGTGTTTTAAAAACAGATAACCGTCTTCTGACGTCACACATGTAAATTGTCTCTCTCTTCCTGAGCTCTCTTCGCAGCTTGGGACAACGTTTTTCTTAATTTCCAGTAAGAAGGCCCAGTTAAAAATATTTTATTGGGAAACTTCGTTGGAATCGATGGACACAGTGGCACAAAACATGAATCAATACGGCGTTTTCTCGGAACATTGGCGGCATCGCTGTGACTACCTTATGTTGATGGATTGTTCATTTTCTATTAGTTCATAATAAAATTTATGTACTTATTTCTTCTTCTTCTTGCGTCGTGTTCCTCAATACTGAGGGTCGAGACCCCCTTCTGCATCACTTTCTCTCGGACGAGCTTTCTCCATTGATATCTGTCACATGCGGTGCGGAGGGCGGTGTAAATTGTAGAGTCAAGAGTGGAGCAAATCTGGTCAGACCAACGTGTTGGCCTGCGTCCACGAGGTCTTCTCCCCTCTACTTTGCCGGTCACGATGAGTTTCACCAGGTTGTCACCGTCTTTTCTTGCAATGTGACCGAAATATTCTAAGATTTTGCGTAGACACTCTGATGACAGCCGCGAGGAGATTTTGAGTTCTCGCAGTATGGAGATGTTTGTACGAAATGCTGTCCAAGGAATACAGAGCATCTTTCTCCAGCACCACATCTCAAAAGCGTCAATGCGTTTGCGGTTTGCTGCTTTCAATGTCCAAGTATCAGCTCCATACGAAAAGATCGAAAAGACTAAGGTCCGTACCAGTTTGGTCTTGGTTTTGACGGAGATGTTGCGATCTCTCCAGATTCTTTCAAGCTGAGACATGGCGTTTTTAACCATTCCAATTCGCCTGCGCACTTCTTTCTCACACGAACCATTGTTGCTGATATTGGAACCCAGGTAGACAAAGTTGTCCACTGCTTCTAGGTCCAGTGCACCAGTGAGTTCCAACTTCCCAGATCTATCTACCACCAGGATCTTGGTTTTGGACCTGTTTACGGAAAGTCCCATCTCCGCGCTGAACCGCTCCATTCGGTCCAGAAATGCAGCCATTTCTGACTCATTAGCCGCAAGAAGAGTAGTGTCATCGGCGTAGCGCAGGTTAGTGATTTTCACGCCACCAACTGTGATGCCTCCCTGCCAGTTTTCACAGGTACGTCTCATTATGCACTCTCCATAGGCGTTGAACAGGATGGGCGATAAAATGCATCCCTGTCGTACTCCCTGGTGAAATGTAAAGGGTTTTGAGGTTGTTTTATCGACTCTTACGACTCCGCGGCTTGAGCCATATAGTGTGCAAAGTAAGGCGATGAGATGATTGGGTACTCCAAGTTCTTGTAGGACTTTCCATAAGCAACCCCAGTTGACACAGTCAAAAGCTTTACTGTAGTCGACGAAACACATTATCACTGGCGTGTCAAACTCGTATGCCTTCTCAACGAGCTGCCTGATATTGAGAATCTGTTCTCGAGTGCCCTTGCCCTTCACAAAACCCGCTTGCTCTTGCGGAATTTGCCAGTCCAGGTAGTATCGGATGCGATTGTTCAGAATATGGAGCAAGATTTTGCTGGCATGTGAGATGAGGGACAAGGTTCGATAATTTCCGCAGTTCTTGGTTGACCCTTTCTTGTGTAGCGGAAGAATTACAGATTCCGACCAGTCTTGCGGCCAATCACCGTTAATCCAGATGTGTGAGCAGATCCTGAAAAGTGAGTCCACACCCAAGTCGCCCATAGCTTGTACTTATTTATTCAAACAATATCTCGAAAGTCAAAACTTAGGCATCAAACGTATCAAAGACTGCCAGTGGCGAGCAAATATGCCTAATGCCAATGAATGACAGCTTGCAGGTGTGACGTCACGGGGCGTGTAGCCTTGCGTGTAGCTCCATTTGCGCGCGAAAATGTTTACTGTCAGTTTGAAATCGCATTTTTTGGTAGTAAATTATAGTATTTTTATTTTTTAAAATACTCGTGATCTATTCTACATGAAATTCATTTAAATGAAAGCAAAATGAAAATATTGCATCTTCCCTATTCTGATTCTTTCTGTCTCTGTCTACGAATTTATATGACTTTTTCATTTTATTTTTTGTATATTTGTCGAGCTTCATTCATTTTGATAATTCGTTTAATCTTAATAAAAAAACTAATAAGTTCACATAACATTTATTGATGCTGAAGTAATATGAAATTCACTGAGCCAGCTAGTTATTATTAATGTAAAGAATCGCTAAAAACTATAGGTAAAAAATAAAACTAGACATTCAACTATAAGTTGTAATCATAAACATTTTTGGCAGCCCATTTTTCACAGACAGGTCTTCCCGAACCAAACATTAATGAGCTAATTATACCCACAGATATTATTAAAATTAGTTTTGCTTGTAGAGCGGATATTTACACAATGGAATAGTACCCATTGTCCTAAACACGCGCCATCTGTGCAAATAATATTTGCGTGTATAGATAAGGAAAACAAATCACTGAAATAAGTCATTAAGCTACAATTGTTTTGGTGCAAAATAAATCAATAAGAGTGTGTGAGGAACTCCATCGAAACGCAAGGTAGTTTCATTTCTTGCGATGTTAACTATGGCCTACTATCGGAATGAGTGAATGGTTTTGTTGGTTTTCCACATAGTTTTAACGTTCTCTAGAACGGGAGACCGCGTTACGCAATAGAGACGGAAAGATTTATTGAGTGTTATTTACACGCACCATAGTAATCAATATGCGGTAATCTGCAATCATCCGTGCAACCTTGAGAGTTGCCACTCAACTGCTGACTCAAAACTCTATAATTCTTATTGTTTTGTACCATATTTGAAACGGAATTTAATTTCCCTACTTTTTCCATGCGTTATTGTGCGAACCAATCATGAATTTACATTACGTTTCTATTTGCTCGCCCCCTATCACATCATGGGACGGAATAATGGCGAAAAGTGGGTGCACTAGTTGCGCCTCTGCCTACCCCTTCGGGGATAACAGGCGTGAGTGTATATGTATGTATGTTTCTCTTTAACTAATTGGATCTTAATATTCACAAAGAACTAGTAGTTGAGATATTTTAAGTCACTATTTAAATATTTCCGTAATTATTCCGTATAATAACTGTTTGGATTAACTTGTAAATGTTTTCTTTGATCCCAATTTTTAATAGCCTCGGTGAGAGCTGACGAACATATTTTGAGAATATGAGCAACTAAGTCACTTGATGTAAAGTGATCCATTTTGCCTATTAGGACCCTTAAAATCAAAAGAGTCATGGAAGCACTTCCTACCTTAAAGAAAAGGAATAGAGTTTAGAGTACTCTAAATAGGCATTTTATAATTATGGATCACACAATCATTAATTGCCCAGAGTTAGTATCTGTCGCCCCTTGTTACTCAGTTAACGTATCGCACGATGGCCGTCAATCCATGTGTCATATCATGGATGGACATATAATTTGTCGTACATAACACATCCTACTGCCTGTCAGTCTATCCATCTCTCTAGACACGTTTTACGACCTAAATATTATGAAACAACAGTTAAATTGTACATCCGGACTGTAAATTAAAACAGAATGGCCAGTCAGTTAGAGTTCATAACTGAAAAATTGTAAATTTAAAATTGTTACAGGACATTGCAAAACGAGATCTACATTATTTGGTCGAGTAATTTCATACGTAACATGCCTTGACGGAGGCCCAAATATTTTTACTTTTTAAAATGTATTTTTATTTCAATGTACAACATTTTTGGGGTATTGTTTGACCTTTGCTCATGGCTCCATTTGCATTATTTTAAATAACTTCTGCATTCCCTTAGTACTTAACTAGCTTTTGCTTGCGGCTTCACCCGTGTAAAAGAATTATTCCTGCATAAAAGTTTCGCTATACATAATATATTTTCCCGGGATAAAAAGTAGCTTTAAACCTTCCCAGAGTCTCAAACTATATCCATACCAATTTCATTTAAATCGTTCGTTAGTCTTAGAGTTTATCGCGTACAGACGCGTCGAGCGATTTTGTTTTATACTATGTAAGAAGGAAGGTAAAGGTAGTCAATATTTATAATAATTTCAATATTATTTTTATTTTAATTTTATTAGGGATCTTGATCCCTAAACTTTTAATTATTTTTATTAGGAATCTTCTTGATCCCTACTGAGTAACATTATTATCGTGCCTGAAATTAGCCTGCTTGCAAACTTTCAAGTCTGTTATAACAATTAATTCTTAATTCCGTAGCACAGTTAATTGTTTTTTTCCTGTTATTGTATCATGTTTATAGCAGAAACCTGAAAATATTTCTTTGAAAATTAGGTCATCTGTAAAAGAATCATAACATTTTAAATTTTCCGAAAACAGGGCGGGAATGCTTCACAAACTGCTGCCAGAAAAAGGATTCTTTTTTTCATAGATACTGAAAATTAAATAATCCCATAAGGGTTTAGTTTTTCTTATGAGATACGAGACTCTAAAAGGAACTCGTCGACCTAATCTTGACTACCCCACAAAGCAATTTCATCTCATATACATTTACATCTCATACCAAAACAGGGATAACAGGACGCTCATTTCTCTGGAAAAACAGCTCAATGATTTATGGGTAGCCGATTTAGTATTCACCCAACGATGAATCAAATTATGGAAATAAATGACGTTAAGTCTTCGGTAGTTAATCATCTGAGGCTACGAAAATATTTTGAAGGGCGTCAACTATTTATATTGGCGAGCACGCTGCATTAACTATTAGATATCAGTAAAAATTGATCGGATATAAATGGGGTAAGCATAAACATAGAAATAATTATTTCATTTTTATAACTAAAACATACCAGTATCCTAAAACAAATTTATAGCCATCTAAACGTCACAATTCCTGTTTTTTACCCCTTTTTTATATTCCATTACGCCGTTACCCCTTTAACAAAAAAGTTTTCGCAGCAACCCTATATGTACAATTCATATTATTTAGGCATGATACTCTGATGCGTGGTAATTGGCGGATCATGTCACGTGCGTCATTATTTCCCATGTCGGGTGCGGCGCGTGTA
This sequence comes from Lapara coniferarum, assembly GCA_949316025.1. Classification (NCBI taxonomy): domain Eukaryota; kingdom Metazoa; phylum Arthropoda; class Insecta; order Lepidoptera; family Sphingidae; genus Lapara; species Lapara coniferarum. The sequence goes on from OX438919.1 coordinate 23,884,731, forward strand.
GTAGCCATTACCGACTTGTTCTGTAATACATCTTTGTGTGAGCCGAGGGCATGTTTAAAAAGTTATGATGTATTTTGTATATTCTTTTTTTATGATTTTGTGATATAAATCTATCTATATATATAAAAATGAATCCCTTTTTTCCTTGGTCACGGCATCACGCGTGAACGGCTGGACTGATTTCGTTATTTCGTATTCGATTCGTTGTTTGGTATTGTCAGGAGAAAGTTCTTATGAAAGAAAAAAATAAGAAAATTGCGCGGAAAATTAGAAAACTTAAGAATACTTAACCACCATATTAAACGTGCATGTCACTGAACTCCTAAATGGGTGGACCGATTTTAATGTAATTTTTTGTGTGTCTTCAGGTGGATTCCAGAATGGTTTAGATTACAATTCTATCCGGTAGGTAGCGCTGTACTCGGGTTCTAGGATTTTATTTCCTTTTTAGGGCAGGACAACGTCTGTCGGGGCCGCTAGTGTACAATAATAACAGTTAAATACGTTTTTATGCTAATAAAGAGAATACCATGTTCTTTACTCCATGGTGAGCAGTAAAGCTCTACACCTATGGATATACGCTATTGACAATTTTGAATTAACAAGTAGAATTTGATAATAACTAACAACAGCAGATATGCCTCATAATAACCAGTACCCACATTGGCTACTATATCTTTAAAACTAAAAGACAACAGTGAAGGACGTCGAGGTTTGGTCACACGGTTAGGCTTTTGCATAATGCACCCTATATCAAACAGTAAATAGAGCTTAGGTTGATAAATGAAATTTGTTGAAATTAGCACAATTCTGTAAATCAATCGTAATATCGTGTTTCTGATCACGAAGAAACTGATGAAAACCAAATCCCCATAAGGATTAAGTCACCAAAACCCTTAAAATACTGTTCAATTCAGCCAGATATTTTGATATCCTAACCATAAATTTAAACTCATTGACATTCGATAAAGGTATTAATGTGTTTCGGTGATGTTTTCTATCAGAGAGAGTTGAAAACAGGCGGCCGCACGCGATGCGAGCAATTGAGATAATCTGGAACGTGGACAAAGGGGCGGTGGTGACAGGGGCAGACACGGTGTATTACAGCCTCGGGATGGATTCCCCTGTATTATGAAACTCTTGGTGAAGTATGTCAACGGGTGAATACGGATGACGGCCTAAACTCTAACAATATTAATTATATTTAATCAATAAGGGAGTGATTTAGTTTGTAGAGAGTAATTGATGAAGCTTAGTACTACCAAGCCTATCATCATTTGTTTATAATTTTCCTATTTTAAAGCTGAATTGTGCCTGAATAAAATAAGCTAATACTATTTACAGTGATTTAATAATTTTCAGGAAAAGACTTACGCAACGGACCCACGAGCAAATCTTATCTAAAATCATGAATGGGCATTACTACAATATTCATTTTGGTTTAAACAATTTTAACAAACAAAGACTAACTGAAAACTCGTAAAATGCGCGCGTAAAATCCCATTGAGAACAAAGTTTACGTTAAATGTGCATGGTTGGAGGTCGACTGGGTTCCGATAAATATTTCAATTTCCCGCCGGCGCGGCGGTCAGGCGCGCTAGCGGGACGGGAAGGGGCGTACCCCTCGTCAAGCGTACTTTCAACCATTTAAGCGCAGAATTTTAGCGTTGTATACGAATTGTTTGGAGCAAACATATTCGTACGTTTGTGCTATTGAAGTCGAAACTAAAATATTTTGTTTGGGCATCGCTTTCTTTTCTAATCACGTAGTGATAAAAAAAATTGGGTCGAAACAAAACTGGTACTTCTGTTTCGGAATCTATTTTATTCCGTGCTATGTATATTTTATGACGATGTTATATTTAGAATGCATACACATTTTTGCGCTACGCAGTTAGTTTTTTTTTGGCTCCAACTTACTATCTGCCGTGTAATGCGTGCGACATTGATGCAACCAAATATATACCACGTTTATTTCATGAAATAAAAATAATGAAAATTATTAGTGGTACGTTAACAAAATGTTATATTTTATTTTGGAATGAATATTTTGTCAATGTGATGTAAAGCTCCGGAGATATTACATTTTCTTCCGAAGCCATTTTGACCAAAAACTAAAAAGTTTTTTCTCTGATATTATGTAAGAACATGGTGCTAGTAGTGGTAGAATATTTTTTGGTGGCCTATATTCAACAGAATTTGCAAGTTGGAGCTCTCAAGTCAGATCTCTTGCGTGTTTTTGCCGAAACAGAGACTGGGAAAGTGATGATTATTACTTAAATTACCAAAAAATCGTTCAATTATTATTTAAGAACATGAAATGAAGAATGTTTTTCACACAATAGTTTCATAGACATGAAGCCAATGCATCATATTTGAACAATAAAAACCTTACTACCAGACATCTTTCTGTGAAAGTCCTCCTAACAAATAAATAAAAATACGATACATTAAACATTGCTATTCTCTAATATCGGTAAATATCGCATTAGGTGTGTGTGTGTGTGTGTGTGTGTGTGTGTGTGTGTGTGTGTGTGTGTGTGTGTGAGTGTGTGTGTGCGTGCGAGCATGCGCGTATGTGTGCAATTTACCCCAATATACCACGTTACAAAGCAAACTGTTATCCTAATATTGTTCTACAAATGAAGTCTTACTTAATTAACTCCCGAGTAGTAACATCACGTGCTATGAATTGGTTCAAGATTTAATCTGTATAATAATTAATCTGAATCTTCGTGGTCCGCCTCGTGACCACGAAGTGCTGCAAAGCCCTCCAAACTCCAGGAGAAAATAAAATAAAAAATCGCGATAAAATCGATTATAATAGTTGAATCAAAAGTAATACGTAATTAGGAAAAGAATTTCTGCATCCTATTTCTAAACGTATTTTTAGAATCGCTGAAGATATCTAGCTCAGGTATCTTAGAATTAAAATCGTTGTAAGTATTGCACATTCTGGCTATCGGACGATGAAGTCCGAGGTTGGTTCTGTGCCGTAGAATACTAAACAAATTTGTTATTGGGCGACGAGGGTAATTGTAGGGAACACTTACATTGATGCTCTCGAATATAGACGAACATATGAATTTTCCGTTAAAGAGTTTATGAAGAAACATTATGTCAGAGATCGTACGACGGTTCCGGAGGGTCATCATATTAAAAAAATTAAGTCTTTGGTCATGAGGATGCTTGTAAGAAATCCCAGTCGACTTGTAGGCCAGGTATCTTGTGTATGCACGCTGAATACTTTCTATACGCTGTGAGGAGGCGCTATAGACAGGATTCCATACAACACAAGCATATTCTAGGTGGCTTCGAATAAGGCTATTATATAAAATAGTTCGAGTCAGAGGTAATTTAAAGTCAGAGGTATTCCGCTTCAGAAAACCTAACATTTGCGATGCTTTCTGTGTTACCTTGCTAATATGGCTGTGAAATTTAAGCTCCCTGTCTATTATGACACCTAGATCCCGAATTTCGTTAACCTTTGATAATACCGCTCCATTCAACGAGTAAGCTGTTTCAGCTGCATTCTTTTTCCTAGTAAAAGAAATTGAATAACATTTAGTTACGTTTAATAACATTTTGTTATCGCGGCCCCATAATTCGATCATATTTAAGTCCGCTTGTAAAAGCTTTTTACTTGAAATCATTAATCTGAATAAACTATGCTACTAAATTTAGTTTTCAAAAAGCTAAAGAGGTATACATGGTTCACTTGTATCTTCCAGACAAGCAGAATTAAAGGTTAGTAGAAGAGTAGAGTAGTAGTAGTTAGGGAGCATGTTATATTATTAAGCACTTAGTCTCGGTTTTTAAATTCAAAAGTGTTTTCCATATTATATTCAAATAATACATTTATATCCTATCTTAGGAAATGAAATCCATATCCTGTCGTACTGCACGAGTATGATGCGACTAGTAAGGAAAAAAGTGACAGGGGTTTTCCATCTTAAAATTTACTGAGTCGCAGCTCGGAGTCAGGAAGTTGGCGGTGTGATACCCCCGTGCCTCGGAAAGCACGTAAAGCCGTTGGTCCTGCGCCTGATCTCTCTCCGGTCATGTCGGATTGCCGTCTCACCGGACTATGAGAATGAAGGAATAGCGAGTGCACCTGTGTATTGCGCACACACTTGTGCACTATAATATCTCCTGCGTACCTGGATGATCTCCGTTGAGATTGGCCGCCGTGGCCGAAACTGGTTAGGAGAAAATTATTATTAAGGAAAAAAGTAATAGAGAACTTAAAAACAAGAACATACTATTTTTAAATATGATCGATCCAATACGATGCTTTTCTTTTTATAATTTTGTCGTAGCTTCATAAAGTTTTCAACATGAAAAATGCATATATTTGGGAGATGCTTGTGGTGTTCACAACTACCCCATTCACAGCTATCCCGTTTAAATACGACAGTGTGGATCGCTATCGGCATCAGAATAACCATTTGTTCTCAATTGGTGCAATGCGCAGCGGCGGTTGTCCCATTTTAATTACAATTTATGCAGCAAAAAGTTAAAAAAAATCTCGTGTGGAAGCCTTTTGGGGTAATGACTACGTTTACTCCTATTCCATGCAGCAATTTTATATTCGATTGGGTACGAGCAAGTTCGCACGGTGGCTTAATCTAGTTTTAAAATTAGAAAACGTGTCACAAAAGTTTCTTTTAAAAAGCGCTGGTACATTAAAGTTTATAATCCATTATTGTGGCAACCAATTCTTGTATATAAATGCATATTTGCCATAGTTTTATAGACACATATAGCTTAACTATTTAGATCAGCTATATGCCAACTTTGCATAGTTTTTTTATGTAGGTAAGTAGTCTGTGAGAGACAAATCGTTTAAAGATTACCTATAAATTATTGTAGTCAAGTCATTGAGAAACTTTCACTAACGCAATACTTGACTTAGGCAGTTTTTTTGTAGTGGGGATTTAAACCTGCGACTTCTTGTACAACAATCGTATTTTCATACCAGAAATAATATCTTACGAGGTAAAATAACATTATTATTATTTATACTACACTACTATATCGTGGCGACCTATTTGTTATTTAGAAACAAAAGGCCATTGTCTCTACCAGTGGTATATAATATGTATTAAAAAAAACATTTCTGCTCGCGGCTCCGCCTGCGTGAAAACGTTTTTCCGTGATAAAATAATGAGAGAATTTTCAAAATCGATCCAGTAGTTTTTGAGTTTATCCATTACAAACAAACAAACAATCAAATATTTCCTTTTTATAATAATCATCATCATCTTCCTGCCCTGGTCCCAAATTACTTGGGGTCGGCGCAACATGTTTTTCTCTTCCATTCTCCTCTATCTATCGTCATCAAGATTTATAACATTATACTATTATTTATATATTTTCGTCCTCTTAATAATATTAGTATAGATAAATAGTTAAATAAATAGCGATAACCCATTTGGGAGTGGAACGGACTGCCGAAACGAATGTCCGCAGGTTCAAAAGCGAAGGCCACACACCAGTGACTTTTATAAAAATTATGTGTGTATTCTTTGTGAATTATCGCTCGCTTTAACTGTGAGGGAAACATCGCGAGCAAACCTGCATACCTGAGAAGTTGTGAAAGCTGAATTTCAAAGTTTTGTGAAGTCTGCCAACCCGCGCTTGGCCATCGTAGAGGACTAAGGCCTTAACCCTTTTTTTTTTTTTTGCGCGGAAAAGCGCATTATCGCTACCACCACTGGGGGGGTGAGTGGAATGGTTATGTTGGTTTCGCACAGTCTTACAGCCCAATGTCGACACTCGGGAGTATGGCATCATCCGAGCGAGCATTGGACCGAGTCCCTAACACTATGTACCCCCTTCACTGGCATACCAACCAAAACCCGCGCCGGCCTTCTTCGGCGCATAGACGGCCCCGGGGTATCTTGTTGCACTAAGATAGCTGCACGGGACCGTCCCTGCGCCATACCGTTACGGCCCCTCTCTATACAAGGGGCTAAGATGCCCCCACACTCTAAAGGACACCTTTGGCGTCTACGACAGCGGGAGACCAACCACCCGCATTATCAACCACCTCGGAGTCGCTCAAATTGGACTGAGCAGCCCCCCGCTGCTCGCCCGGTGACTCTCTAGAAGCCCCCTTTAGTCGCCTCTTACGACAGGCAGGGGATGCCGTGGTGGAACTCTCTATATGCCCCCGGACCACAGGTCACGAGGCGCCGGTCAGTCGTCGACCCGGCGCCTCCTACGTCTCCTCTGGCTGCGGGTGGGATCGTTCTGCTCACGATCCCGCCCGGCGCTCTCCTTCCGCGAGATGACGCACTCGCAGAAGGAGACCATCGCACGCCAAGGCCTTAACCCTCTCAGTTGTAGAGGAGGCCTGTGCTCATCAGTGGGCAGTGTATAATACAGGACTGGTATAGTATGGTATAGATAAATAACCCTCCTTTTTTCACAGTCGGGTAAAAAAAACACTAACCTATCTCTGAAGTCCACTTCATTTTTAACCTGCAAAAAGGAATCATAGATTAAATTAATATTTATTGTTGTTTAATATAAGTTTTCTTAATGAGCTATGAATAAATTATGTTTGTAAGTTTTTGGTTCGATAGGCTATAAGCTGTATTGCCTGCATCTCATAAGACCCAGCTCAACAGAACCACTGCTTCACAGAACATCAACTTGAAGCAAAATCATTGCTGTTGTATTACCATCACGCAGAATGCCAAAGTCTCATCAGGTGAACCGCATGCTCGTTTGACTCCTATTTCATAAAATCCAAGATTGTTTTCTATTTTTACTGCCTTAATACACTCAAAAGGTTATTATATTTACTCTGATACCATAATATTCAATAATAATCTCACTACAAATGTCAGAAAACAATTCTTCCCACAAAGGCACGCTAATCCTATAAGTCGTACAACAAAGGAAATCAACTTACGTCGGGTTGTTTAATCCCAACCCTTGTTTGATCACAATAAGACTGCTACACGCTAGGGAATTAAATTTGCTTCCATAAACATAACATCCAAGTGATATTTGAAAATTAGACCCGCAATACCAAGTTAATTAGTTGGTTTAAAAAATTACATAATGATATTGTCTTCGGTTCTAATTTGGAAAGGAGAGACGCGTATTTATGCGTCCATGAAGCAAAAAAGTAATTCTCTTTCGGAGGAGATTTTTTTGTCACTGCCTCAGTGGCGTAGTTGTATTACGGTACGACTGCAATGCTGAGGTCTCGGGTTCGATTTCCGGGTCGGTCAAAGTGATATTGGATTTTTCTATCAGCGATTTGTGCCCGAATCGATCGGAGTCAGGGATTTGTGCCCGATATGGCGATAGGCTCGCCCTCTATAGCCACATCATGGGACTGAATACGCACGTCGCAAAGTGGGTGCACTAGTTGCGCTTCTGCCTATCCCTCCGGGGATAAAAGGCTGGAGTACACGTATGTAATTTTTTGTACAATACCTAGAAGAAAACTACAAACTTTTCTTTAAGGCATTGCTCGTATTCAAGAACTTAAGCATCTTTTCCACGAAAATATAAGAGGACCATAATTATATAACATATTTGAAATTTCAATTCGCCTCTACGCGTTAAGCTTAATTAAAATGTTTTTTTTTTTCTTTGTGTGATGTAATGTTAATCCCTTTTATTTTATTTTTGTGAAGAGAAAACTAAAATTGATAAGAACATAAAAGTGTAGAGGCGATTTGTAGTTCTCAATTTGTTCAGCTATTTATGTGGCTGACTGTACATGAGATGCATTGTCTAATACGATAACTGGCGGGTAACATTTACTTGAACGTTGTGAAATAAGCTTTTAGTCTCATTAAGCAAAGTAATCGCAATGTCTAGGTATGTTTGTTCTAACAATTACCAGTTTATTATTTCCAATGAAAAGAAGTCCGTTAAAGGGTGAGCTCTTTGTAAATAGATAATAGCTTAAGAAGATATTATAAAGAGAGCCTTAGCTTGCGCAAATAAGGTCTCGATATTGGCTTAATGTTGTTTCATCTCACTTTTAAATATTTAAATGAGAAAGCTCCTTTCCCGCCCTATTTCTGGAAACTCTTTGTATTTTTACTCATATAAAAAACGTAATAAATCAAAAACCTACTTTTCACTTGTAAAATAAAAAAATCGGATATTCCGCGTCCATGTTTTTTAAGAAATAGCAACTGCGATATATTATGAAATATTTAACAAAAGGAAACGAAATGAAAAGGTGAACCCCACCAAAAGGAATAAATTTTCACACAATTTGAAAAGTACCTATGAAGCAAGAACATTGTAATACACACGCACTCACGCTTTGTCCCCAAACGGGTAGGCAGGGGCGTAACTATTGCACCCATTTTTCGTCGCGTGTATTCCGTTCCACGTTGTGAAAGGGGGCGAGCCTATCGCCATATCATGTACAAATTCCAGACCCCGGGCTGATACTGTGTAGAAAACCCAATATTACTTTGGCCAATCGGGGGATCGAACCAGACACCTCAGCAATGCAGTCGTACTGTAACACAACTAGGCCACCAAGGCAGGTAGAAAATACTTACATTTGTTTGATATCGTTTTCTCGACTTATTTCTATAAACTTTAATTTTATTACAATTCACCTATATAATTATTTATTTATTTATTTACGTGGGTGTGTAAGTCTCCAAACGATGCTACTTACCTTAAGGCGAACATTTTGCGTGCATTCGTGTATAAAAACAGCAACACTGCCCAGACTTTAAAATATACAGTCTTACAAGACAGTGCAATGTACTCATCTTCATTGTGATGTCCCAAAAAACTGTGACACTAGCTCATAGGCACAATATCTTTCAAACCGAAGCATGCTATATTCTATTTAAACAGACGAACAGTTACCAATTACTCCTTTAAATAATCTTAAATCCGTAGTCTGTATATCAATTTACGCCAAATAATGTATGTATGTCCACACTATACCATATCTACTGTTAAGCAATGACATAATTTACGATTCAATGTTCTTAAAATCGTATCTCATTATTTTAGCATAGACAGTCGAACAATTACCAAGTACTCTTAGCGTCAATCCACGGCTATATATCATTGTAACCCAAAATAATTTATGTGCCAATTTTACATACAGTTGGTATCAGGAGTGTCGACCACTGCGAGACTGTTAGTATAATCCCCTGGTAATTCTGTGCATAGACGGTCGGTAATGCCGACGTTAATGAACCGGCAGAGACCACGTTCGGTAATATCCCGCCGTCGTGTAAGTGTATTAATGTCAAAGAGCTAAGATTATGTAATATACACGGGATGTATGATGCTGTGAAACAGATTTATGGATATAGACTGTGTTCTAAGCTGGGCATCGCATGTTACATCTCGTAATTGTGTAGAGTAGCGTCACCGTGTCAGATAAAAACATATTAGGTAAATACGAAGGGATAATTGAATTATAAGGTAGGCAACGGCTCGGCAATTCTCCTGCAATTGCTCAAGTACATGGGCGGCAGATGCGGCTTACCATCAAGCGGACTGCATGATCTTTTGCCTTCTAAGGCAATAAAAAATTTAAAAAATATTTAATAAAAAATTGAATAAATGCTATGTCAATAATAGTAATATTTTTGAACGACATAACTTCCTTCTGAGTCCTGTGTTACTATTATATGTACTTATTTAATTCTTACATAAGAGTATGAATTAATCATCTCTTCAAATGTTTAACATAAATAAAAAATTCAAGGTTAAAGATTATGATTTTAAATCTCGAAATTAAAATAAAATCACTTCAGCTCTACAACTTTCAACTACAATGCTTAGTGCATTTAACTCTACATAAATTCTAGAAATAAAGAGACTGTTTTTAAACACTAACTTGAATTAACACGACGGAATAAACTCCTGAAAGCTTTTATAATTATCACGCTGGAAGTGTCAGCGTGTTCCGAGCCGGGTTGAGCGGGCATTGTTCGGAGTGACACGTTAACGCCGCTTCGGTTACATTGCTCAGTATACTGCATTAAGCAAGGTACTGGCGCGTTCACGGCGAGCGTTGTAATGCGAACAATGAGCATTATCGTTAGCTACGACGGGGTAATAAAGGGCGACGACGTGCACAATTAACGTGTCAACTGCAACAAGTTAGTAAACTGGCTGCGGTTACGGTGAATGAGATTCAAATTCCAGTTGAATGTGTATAATTCAGTAGCATGCAGCCGTGAGCTCCGATATGTGACTTAGAACGAATATTATGAAACTGATATTGTATTTGTAGTCGGTGCCTAATTTTAATTGCCAACTTAAATGATCAAATACACGAACAAATATACCTACTAAAAGAATGTTCAGTTTAAATTAGACACCGACTCCAAATATACGTATATAAAGTTAAATTATTATTCGGTTTGTAGTGCTTTTAAAGTCGATTTCATTTTTTTTATGTTTTATCAGTACCCTTAGAATAATAATCAGTACCTATGATTGGGTCGGCTCGAGCGAGGTATCCGTGGAGTGGTATAACATTGGTGTGAAGTAACTTAGATCTTGTCCTTCGTATGACTAAGGACCGACCCTTAGCTATAAAAATTAATATTTCAAAATATTTTTATTTAATAGCATATGACCTAGTGGTTTTCCCTTTTTATAGTGCACAGAATAATTGCCCGGGATTTGAATTTGTGTTCTATCGCTTCATGATGATGTGCATATAATGTTATGTATGTAAATATATTAACACCTAATTTCGCACAACTGTGAATCTCTCTCTCTCTATCTCTCTCTCATACATTTATACTACACACACACACACACACAAACTCACTCTCTCACTAATACACTCAAAATTTATTAGTAATGTTGGATGAATTCATTTTTAAGTTGTTCAGTTTCCAATATTTTTATTTATTTTTAATCTTAGTATCTGACTGTTGTGTTTGACTTTGTGTTTGACTGCCTTGGTGGCGTAGTTGTATTACAGTACGACAGCAAAACTGAGGTCTCGGGTTCGATCCCCGGGTCGGGCAAAGTAATATTGAGTTTCTCTATTCAGTATTAGCCCGGAGTCTGGAATTTGTGCCCGATATGGCGATAGGCTCGCCCCCTATCACATTATAGGACGGAATAACGGCGAAAAGTGGGTGCACTAGTTGCGCCTCTGCCTACCCCTTCGGGGATAACAGGCGTGAGTGTGTGTGTGTATCTGACTGTTCGCGTAGCCATTTTAAGGTTTATCCTTCTTAGCTTAACTAAATGTACCATTAGCTCAACCTTGTAAGATGTGAGCAACGGTGTCCATAACACAAGTTAATTCTTTAATTGGATACCATAGTTCATTAACACTTTAGTTCTCAATTGTTATGTACATAACATTGTTATAGGCCTTTATTTTAGTGTTTGTTCACCCTGTAAATGGAAATATTTTTTTTTTATTATTAATTATTATTAATGATTTTTGTAAAGAGCGAGAAGTAGTGGCGTCTCTACCTATCCACCTACATAGTGAAGCGAGCATTTTTGTACAATCAGATACATAAGTAGCTGAACAAATTCAAAATTTCAAATTTCCTACATATACGTAAAAGTAAACCCTCAGTTACGAATCATATTTGCAGTTTCCGGACAACATTCCATTAGTAAATTGGATACCAAATTGCCGATTTAAAACAAATAAACAAACAAAGTGCATCGTTAAGGTGTTTCTGTAGCAAATTAATTAATACTACGTGTTTGCTAATTTAATTACTAAATTAAATTAAGAGGTTCTAACTTTCGAAAATGATCTGGCAATTAATTGCCCCTAAGATAATATTATGCGCTGTTGATTTACACACACACACACACACTCACGCCTATTATCCCCGAAGGGGTAGGCAGAGGCGCAACTAGTGCACCCACTTTTCGCCGTTATTCCGTCCCATGATATGATAGGTGGCGAGCCTATCGCTATATCGGGCACAAATTCCAGACTCCGAGCTGATACTGAATAGAAAAACTCAAATATCACTTTGCCCGACCGGGAATCGAACCCGAGACCTCAGCATTGCAGTCGTACCATATTACAACTACGCCACTGAGGCAGTTGATTTACACTTGTTTATTACGGCTAAAATAGAGTAATAGATTGAAGATTTTTACTTAACTAAATATTTCTTGCAGCACCGGCTGCATTAAAGTCCTTTCAAGGAAAACTTACGGTATATTATTCCATGATGATATGCGAATCCAGGAGTTGGTCTGTGTAGGCCAAATTTTATTCAAATTAAATAAAAAGTCACTTGACCGTACTTTTTGGAGGTACCTATGAATCATCTGTTTGATGATTGCTGTGAGAGCCCCAATTTCACTTCGACTCGACTGTATTTGTGTTTGTTATGTTGCATGGAACGAAAGAAACCAAAAAGACTTCTAAGTAAACAATGTAACCGCTCATAAATAAAACAATGTACCGTGAGTGCACTGAATTTAAAGCGTATTACACGATAGCGGAGTGTTCCAACATTTGTACCATCCTCGCAATATAAGCTACGACACATAATACACTGAGAGACTGTTGGGATACCAATTCGGGTTATTTATTGGATTTCTAAAAGCGTTATGAACGTTACAATATGTAACACTTTCTTTGTTGTTAAGAGTTAGGAAAGAAGATAGGAAAACAAGCAGGTGGGTCAGTAATTAGGTAGAGATAGTAATTATAATAATAATAATAATAATTTATTTCGAAAGCAATTTACACAAATTCTTACAACACAAAAGTAACAGAATCATGGAAGTAGATTTCATAGAACTGTATATTGTGGTTAGAGTTAGGTACAGATTTTTTTTTTTCTTACAAATTGCTGCATATTGTGTCACAAATTATAAATGTGATCAACTGATACTTAAGCTAGGAAGACCTGTGTTAATTAGCAAGTGATTATCGCTTAGTGTCAAAAAAGTCGGGGCAATCTGAAAGCAATAGTAGGTAGGGAATACATAATATATAGGTCACTTGACTTCATGTAGAGAGTTTTCTTTTTTGTTAATGCAATTTATCACGTACTACAAAACTTTTGAACCAATTGCAGGCAGACTATCCCGCCCTCACACCCACTGCAACTCCTGTAAGCCAGGATCGACAGTGGCACGCATTTTATGGCACCGAGCGGTGAAGCTCGGCGAGTCTCAGGGAACACTAATTAGTCTTAACCCGCAACGAAGTTAATCAAACAGAAGAATACCGAGGAGTTAGAAATATATTTTCCACCTCCACCCATTGCGGCCAGCAGCATTTCCGGATAAATACGACCTGGTGACCTTAAAAAAAGGGCTTATTCCCACCTAAAAGGCCGGCAACGCATATCTATGTCCCCTGGTATTGCAGATGTTCATGGGCTGCGGTGATCACTTACCGTCAGGTGAACCACATGCTCGTTTGCCACCTATAGGGAGCGTGCACAAACTATACGGGGCAGCACAAATCGACACAAGAGCCACATGTGCATAAAAAAATAAACTTTTCAGAACAATAATTAATCCTACTTATCCTACTTCCTACTAATATTATAAAGGCGAAAGTTTGTAAGAATGTATGGATGTTTAGATGTTTGGATGTATGGATGTTTGTTCCTCTTTCACGCAAAAACTACTGAACGGATTTCGATGAAATTGGCACACGGGTAGGTCATGTCCTGGATTAACACATAGGCTACTTTTTATCCCGGGAAAACATAAAGCGGGACTTTTATCCCGGAAAAACTTTCAACGCGGGCGGAGCCGCGGGCAAAAGCTAGTTAATTATATTCTTTAAATATGTTAAAAATGATAAAATATGTGTTCCGGCTGAATATTATTGATACCCAGCGTGTCCACGAAATGCTTTTTTTTATATTGGAGCTAGTTATTTAAGCTAAATTAGGAGGTTATGTTCCCTTAATTACAGTTTTTTTTTGTATTGAATATTATGTTCACAAAATCTTTATTTTTATAAATTAACTAGGTAATGTGACATTTCCAAATGCTTTTGGAACTCATAACTGCGTATGTTTATACAGCTGTTATTATTTTTTTCGATTTTCACATAACTGTGGAATGTAAGTACCTACTTAGGTACTATTCTTAGGAACATAATAGTATTTCACACTATTTGATTTAATTATTTTTATGTTTCGGAGCATCCAGATACACACCAATACATTATCAACAGATTAAATGTTATTTTTCATCCTTGCCAAGTAGCGATGTGCTTGAAAGGAGTCAGACTGCGCCACCAGATCGTAGAGCCTCCGACGTGCACGTTCCCTATATCATAAAAAAAAATGTCACATTGTAGAATCTTGTAAAACAACAGTAAAATTTTTGAATCCATTTGAGCATATCTACAAATAGTTTTGTTTTCATTGGGACTGAGCCCTAACTTATCTCCATCCTTAACAATGGGCAATAGGAATAGACATTACGGTGGTATCTACCCAGACGACCCCTTACATACGAGAGACCTACCGCCAGTAAATTTAAATTGGTAAAGTACTCTATTCCTTTACCCACTTATGCTATCGAAAAATAGCGTTGCTAGAATCAAAATATTTTATTTGCATTGAATGTAGTTATAAGCATAGGATGTCGATATAATTTATGAGTTCCGATACATTCTGCCAGATGGCGCATAAAGAATGCTTTATAAATTTATAGCATTAATAAATTTAAATAAATGTAATTTATATTAATAACTTCTTATTACAGTATAAATGAAAAACATATTCATGATATAAACCTTTGTAATTTAATAACAGGTTTTATAAAAATAATATATTACCATTGGACCTTCAGCGATTAATCTTTTTTTTTGTGATATAGTGGACAAACGAGCATACCCTCACCTGATGGTAAGTGATCACCGCCGCCCATGAACGTTTGTAATACCAAGGGGCATAGAGATGCGTTGCCGGCCTTTTAAGTGGGAAAACGCTCTTTTTTTGAAGATCTCTTTCTATTTTAATTAGTCAAAAGATTTTATATTCAAGACCAGGTTTTTCAACTGTAGTTATCTTTTGGTCAGGGTGTTGTTGTTTTACTTCTTAAAAAACTGTAAAGTAGCAAAAACCTAATGCATCTTTTGTATTGTGACACAAATTAATATTGATTGAAGTCACTTAAGTACCCTTCCATTAGAACTAATCTACTTCACTCAATTTATTAAGTAAGTGTGATTATGCTGAAAAAGTTTGGAGTCCGAAATATCTATCTTGGATAGCAGATGGCCGCAGATTTGCTACAAGAGTTATAAAAAAAAACACATTAGTGTATGAATACACAGTTGGAATATATTTTGTGTTTGAAAAGTAACGCAAAAAAATTATACAAATTCTTAAATTATTCGCAAAATCACTTAACAATCTTTAACCTCTTTTCTTAGCAGTAATGCGTGCTAGCAAAATGAATTCTATTATACAACACTGATGTAATAACACAGGTTTCATTAACGTTAATAAATCAGTAGAAATTTCAAGGTTAATTATTATACAACGTATTTTGTCAAAAGGCCTACAAAAGTAATTAATATTTAAGTATTACTAATTAAATTCAAAATTTTAGCTCTACAATATGCCAAAATATTCTTGAAATATTTATTAAGCCTCAGTAATGCTACAAGCTTCTTTTAGTACGGGGTTAATATAATAGTTTTCAACCTGTGGGCCCACAGGTTGAAAACAAAAATAATCTTTAAATAGTAATCGCAATGGTAATTGAGTGCCATTAAAGTAGTGTAACTCAATTAAATTATTCTTTACAAATGAATAAATGCTGGGGAAGCTTTTAACGACTTCTAATGATGTAATTAGTGCATACAAAAGTGACTTCAGCACTAAAACTTCTGCATTAAATTATTTTCAAATGTCGGCCTCGCTGTCCGCAACTGTTATTTAAGCGATTTTTATAGACCAAACTTCAGTTTGTGGTTTTCTTTAACAAAATATTATCTATTCATAATAGTATAACTTCAGTTGAGGGAATTAAAGTTCCAGAGCAATAACAATATTTAATTTGCCAGTCGTAACCACAACTTAACTTGAAATTTAGCTGGGAATTTAATATCGAGATTTTACGAAGTTTTAACTCAACAGTTTAGGTAAATGTAGACGGATTGTAAGCTGTAACTGGTGGTAGGCCTCTTACATGTAAGAGTCCGTCTGGGTGAGTACCACCGCAATGTCTATTTCTACTGCCAAGCAGCAGTGTGCATGCACTGTTG
Source organism: Lapara coniferarum (assembly GCA_949316025.1). Taxonomy (NCBI): domain Eukaryota; kingdom Metazoa; phylum Arthropoda; class Insecta; order Lepidoptera; family Sphingidae; genus Lapara; species Lapara coniferarum. The sequence goes on from OX438919.1 coordinate 23,900,938, forward strand.
TGTTTCCGTTTGAAGGGCATTGTAGCCAGTGTAAGTACTGGACATAATGAGCTTTAACGTCTTATATCTCAGGATGATGAACGCAATGGAATGCCATACAGTACTTTGTAAATCAAGGTGCTGCATGGTGTTGCTGCTGTTTATGGGTGGCCATATCGCTTACCATAAAAAAAAGCAAAATATTATGAGAACTGCGCAATGAACTATAAATAGGTTTTAACCAAATACAATAATTATGCAATAGATAAGGTTATGTATGCTTATATCATTGAATATTTTCTAGTAACCCATCAATCTTATTATATCATAAAAATAATGGTCAATATAAATATTTGTTGGGTAAAGTATTCAATAAAAAATATCTTCTATCATCCCCGTACGGCCCAGAAAGTTATGGAACTATCTCGAACAAAGGCGGTCAAACCACAATACCCTATTTTTCCGAGATGATTCTCATTTGTCAACAAAAGATAATGGATTAGGGGTAGACGATACGTACCCAGTTACCCCTTGTACTTGGCTTTATAAAATATTAACTATATTAATTAAATAATAAATTAGGCAATATTTATATTAAAATGTCAATGCTTGTTATAGACTTATTTTACACTTATTGAGATATTCATAGTTCTTTCCAATGAGAGTATTTAATGAATGCTGGTTGTATCGTCTAGTTGAAAGAATAGTCTGGTTCCCTGTTTTTATAATATTTTCTTTTCCACCTCTGCGAAATTCGTCTAAAATAAAGCCTCACTACGAACTTTTATGAAAAAAAAAAACGTAAAACTTGGCCTATTTGTGTGTAAAATAAAAAAAGAAATTAATAACAGTAATTTCTCTTGTTTGCAATACATTGCTATTTGTTTTCACATACATACATTCACGGCTGTTATCCCCGAAAGTGTAGACAGAGGCGCAACTAGTGCACCCACTTTTCGCCATCATTCCGTCCCATGATGTGGTAGGGGGCAAGCCTATCGTCATATCGGGCACAAATTCCAAACTCCAGGCTGATACTGAATAGAAAAACTCAATATCACTTTGCCCGACCCGGGATCGAACCAGAGACCTCAGCTTTGCAGTCGCACTGTAATGTAAACTACGCCACCGAGGCAGTCAATTCCTAAATATGTTAGTTACATCTTGCTTAGGCCTATTTGTATGCCCAACACGCGAAACCATAAGACGGTTTATGTGTTCTAATAAAAATCAAAACTTATTTACAATTTATAAGACGCTCTCCGGATGATACCTACTGTATAAAAGCGCCTTAACACGGCCGTCAGTATGAAAAGGCGATACATCGTGACTCCCATTCATGATCGTTTTGCAGTGTCAAGTAGCATCGTTTGCAACGCACGTGCTACGAGACTCGCTATTCAGATGAGGAAACTACAGCATAGCTACATTCAGTATTGCAACATGAGGACTTGTAAATAAGGTTAATTTTCAAAGCATTTTTTCAGAGCACATTCAGTGTCAAACTTTATGTTAAAGGAAGGCATTTATGCCACAAATAAATGTCAAAATTAATTCCCTCAAACTAAAAGTAACATATCAACGGAAGATAAATATTTTTGTAAACTCATCGTCAATTATTTCTGGCTTAGTGAACAAATTGAAAACCTTTACAGAAATGATTTTATATTTTTATAGAATCCTGAAAAAGAAACAGTCCCGCTTTCGACTGTTTCTTTTTCAGGATTCTATAAAAATATAAAATCATTAACCAGGCACTACATGGCCATTGACATGTATAAAAAAATCATAATATAAAACCTTTACAGAAAGTTCGCACCGTAATAGAACAATTCGTTTATAAGGACACTTCATTTATTTTCTTTTGTTATTGAAATAAAACTATTTTGCGGATTTTATCGCGGTATTTTAATTAATATTTTCTCCCGACGTTTCGAAGGCTTTGCAGCACTTCGTGGTCACAGGGCGGATTGAGGTGTTGGTGGTCCGAAAAGTTAATGTTACAATGTCTAACATTCTCGTAAATATAAGAAGTCATTAGGTATTCTTTTGTTATGCTTAGATTTGCTACAGTATACTATGACTAATTGTTATATAGTATTAGTAGTTTTTAAACTTATCCATAGTGCGGCAACGTCTTTATGCCTAAACTAGTGCTCCGGAATCAAATCGTAGATAGATCAATCAAAGGACATGTCCAAAAACGGGCTTAAAATGTTAACCAAGATACTTTATATATATATTTGGATAGTACTCCCAAAAACTAGAGCTTTGCAATAACTTATATAATTTTAAAGTCCTCTGATTTTGAGATTTATGTAATTTTATTTTGCCTGAAAACTACGTTTAAAATTAACGTTTTTAAAAATACATTATAAATTGAGGCATCTAATGTTTTTAGATGATAGAGAATGCGAATTTTTTAATGGGTCCAAAATAATCCATATCTCTGTCCCTTTAATATCCATAAAGTTTGGGTTTGGTTAGATTGTGAAGCCCAGCATCCATGCAAAAAGCAGATATCTCCTTTATATGGGCTTTTTAATTCTTCAGCTGACAAACGCATTGTAAGGCCATGCAGTATCTTATAAACTCAATTTGTAGATGATGTGACTATTAAACTATTTATATATATTTCAGCCATGACACTATTGCCTTTGGCGCCCGCGTCATCACAAAATGGCCCAACGGAAGACCGGCACTGGTTTTATTTTTACCACCTTATGCGAAGTTGGGGTCGCTTTTGAGACGAGCCATTTATTTAGTTTAAGTGTTAATTCTAATTATTTTGTTGTTTGTTACAAATAAATATTTTCTTTCTTTCTGTGTTCTAGTAGTGCTTGTACAAGTATGTTCGGGTTTGCCAGTAAAAACTTAACATTTTTTTATTTATTTTTTTTTCGCAGAGAAAAACGCGTTATCGCTACCACCACTGGGGGGTGAGTGGATCGGTTATGTTGGTTTCACACAGTCTTACAGCCCAATGTCGACACTCGGGAGTATGGCATCATCCGAGCGAGCATTAGACCGAGTCCCTAACACTATGTACACCCTACACTGGCATACCAACCAAAACCCGCGGTGGCCTTCTTCGGCGCATACGAGACGGCCCCGGGGTATCTTTTTTTTTTTTTTTTCTCTTTATTTGGGTCAACAAACAGTTACACAGAGGAATGAATAATACAGGTTTAAAATCATAGAAATACATAGCTGTGGAACCAAACATCGTTAACCACTGATAAGTTATAGGAACTAAGTGTAAGTGGATGTACAGTCTTAATTAATACAGTATTACCTACAAAAAGAGGCAGCAATATTATAAGTTTGCGTTACTATATAAATGTATCTACAGTTTTAGATTAGCAGAAACAATTTTTTTAAAGCTGTAAACAGAGGTTGAAAACAAGTCAGTCTCATTATGTTTTTCATTGTACGTATGAACTAAGCGATATAGTGGAGAACGTTTGCCTGCATTGGTTCGGCATGTTGTAGTAGCGAACAACTTATGTATATGCGACCGGCGCATGTGAGAACGGAATGGAACTTTATAGCTAATTTTGCGGGTTAAATCTGTGCAATCAAACTTATTGTTACATATGCCATACAATAACATCATTTCGAGCAATTCCCTTCTGGCTCTTAGATCTAAAATACTATATTTTTCCAAAAGGCGCACATATGGAAGATTAGTCTTAGTACATCTATAGTGCATACAACGTAGAAATTTCTTTTGCACCATTTCAAGATTTTCTATGTATTTCTGATAGAAGGGATTCCAAATGCTTACGGCGTATTCTAGTTGCGAGCGAATCAGACTTTTATATAAGTACAAGTATGTTGAAATATTTCTAAATGAAGTGCTAGTACGCATAACATAGCCATATAATCTGTAAGCTTTATTTATTATATTATCGATGTGTGCATCGAGATTTAATTTATTATCCAACGTAACTCCTAAGTCTTTAATCCTGTCAACTTTACCGAGGTCAGTACCACAGAGTGAGTAAGTATAATTGCTTGGGTATCTTTTTCTCGTAAAAGATATGTATTTACATTTTACAAGACTTAAATTTAATTTGTTTACGAGACAATATGTTGACAAACGGTCTAAGTCACTTTGGAGATCTATATGGTCCCTTAGGGTTTTAATAGGACGAAAAATTTTTAAGTCATCAGCATATAGAAGGAAATTACTAAATTTGAAACAAAGATTTATGTCGTTTATGTATAATATAAAAAGTAAAGGCCCAAGAATGGATCCTTGTGGAACCCCTGAGGTTACCATGACCGTGTTGGATTCGTTACCGTTAATTGCGACTTTCTGTGTACGATTAGTAATGTAGGATTTGAACCAGCGCCACAAGTTACCACGTATACCGTTGTAAGCAAGTTTCTCTAATAATAGTTTATGGTCTACCCTGTCGAAGGCCTTTTGGAAATCAGTATAAATACTGTCGGTTTGTACATTGTTGTCAAGGGATTCGAAAATGTTTGTGGTATATATAAGGAGATTTGTTACAGTTGACCTTTTTTGTACGAAACCATGTTGTTGAGGTATAATGATATTGTGTATACTCGGGTAAATAGCTTTATGAACTAGCCTTTCAAATAATTTTGACAGGCATGGAAGCAAAGAAATATCTTGTTGCACTAAGATAGCTGCACGGGACCGTCCCTGCGCTATGCCGTTGCGGCCCTTCTCTATACAAGGGGACTTAGATGCCCCCACACTCTAAAGGACGCCTTTGGCGTCTACGACAACGGGAGACCGACCACCCGCATTGTCGTCCACCTCAGAGTCGCTGAAATTGGACTGAGCAGCCCCCCGCTGCTCGCCCCACGACTCTCTTGAAGCCCCATTTAGTCGCCTCTTACGACAGGCAGAGGATACCGTGGCGGAACTCTCTAAATGCCCCCAAACCACTAGGCACGAGGCGCCGGCCAGTCGTCCACCCGGCGCCTCCTACGTCTCCTCTGACTGCGGACGGGATCGTTCTGCTCCCGATCCCGCCCGGCGCTCTCCTTCCGCGAGATGACGTACTCGCAGAAGGAGGCCATCGCTCGCCAAGACCTCCAGCCGCCAACCATGGCAGATACCAGGGCCGGCAGCGAGAGATCTCCGCCGAAGACTGCTCTAAGAGCGCTGCGTTGTAGATCCCAGGCTGGGCACTCTTCGAGAGGGTGTTGGACCGTGTCTTCGCGGCCGTTGCCACAGTGGTGGCACACGGCGGACTCTTCTTTTCCGATCTGACACAGGAACGAGCCGAAACACCCGTGGCCCGTCAGTACCTGTGTCAGACGGAATGTCGGCGCACCGTGGCGCCTGTCAAGCCAGCTTAAGAAGACCTTAACATTAATTTAACTTAACATTGCGTTCATTGAAATAGAACTATTTTACGGATTTTATCACGGATTTTATATTTATATTTTCTCACGACGGGTTGAAGACTTTACAAACTTCATGGTCACGGGGCGGCCTTAAAACGTCGGGAGAAAATATAAATAAAAAAATCCGCGATCAAATCTAAATAAAAAATTGTTTTAAATCAAATATTAATTCGCGTAAAGATAAGTAATCATCATTAAAATTACGGCATTTGTCTGTGTCTTAAGCGCAAAAACCACCTCTCTGCCTTGATTGTTCATAATTGCAATACATTATCTCAGTGCATAGCAATGTAATAAATTAATTAATTTCAAGCCTTAATACCCGCAAATACACGAACTATTACTAAGTGAGTTACGTGGCATCAGTACGATTACCGGCAGCTGCACTGAAAACGGCGTGTGAATGTGAATAGTGATGCGGCGTGCGATTTATCACGGAACCTTCGGAAATCGGAGCCGTCTCCATTCATCAATAGTTCCTTTCAATTCTATCTGAAAAGAGCCGCGGTTACACTCACCCGTGCAGGGAACGTGCAGTGAGGCACTGACGGGCTTGGAGCTATGGTGACAAAGATGTATGGTGTAATCCATAATGAGGATGGTCAGTGAAAATGTTATAGTATCTGCATATAAATATTTGCACGTGTAGAAACATGTTACGTATTTCTATTTTTAAAACAATCATCTAGCTTTTAGGAGTATGTAACCATTTTTAAATACAGTTTTCTAAATTTTGAGTTTTTTCAAGTTTCCATAAAAATATAAAAACATTATCCAGGCACTACATGGCCATTAACATGTATAAAAATCATAATATAGGATTAAACTGTATAGCTAATATGTTATTTTTTCATTATTTTACTGCAAGCGCAGTGCTATTCTATATCATGTAGAACAAACTTGTCAGTGGTGTTGCCATAATATAATAACAACTTTTTAACAAAAATATTAAACCGCCGAAAACACTGAAAAACAAAAAATAATGAACATTTTCTATTTAACCTTAATAACTAATATGTACGTATATTTGGAGTCGGCGCCTAATTTAAATTCAACATTGACATTTTCGTGTATTTGATCAGCTTAGCTGGCAATTGAAATTAGGCGCCGACTCCAAATATACGTATAATATATTGGTTATTAAGAGGCCGTATCTCAAATTTCGACTATTTCAGTCATCTGTTCATCGTGATTATTTAAAAAATAAACTGATCTGATTAATGATTTTATATTTTTATGGAAACTTGAAAAAGAAACAGTCGAAGGCGAAGTCGAATTATTACAAATTACTAACTCAGTGTTACTCCTTTACAGGAGTAAGATCACCGAAACGAGTCACTAAACTTTTTTCTAATCCTATATTATGATTTTTAATACATGTTAATGGCCATGTTGTGCCTGGATAATGATTTTATATTTTTATGGAAACTTCTGTTAATATATGTGTAATAATTGCTAACAGATGTCGCTGTCATCTCCTTTAAGAGATTTAAAATATGGATCTTGAAATTTGACAGCCGAAGTGGGAGTCGAGGTGGCTCAATTGGAAGAGCACCGGCACGGTACGCCGGTCGTGGGTTCGAGTCCCACCTTCGACTGTTCTTTTTCAACTTTCCATAAAAATATAAAATCATTATCCAGGCACTACATGGCCATTAACATGTATAAAAAATCATAATATAGGATTATTATACACTATCCAATAAAAAAAGAATTATTGAAATCGGGCTACTCAAAAAGTTATGCGTGGTCGTGTATACAAAAAAAATAGGCACGTTGAATTGAGAACCTTTCTACGTTTTTTTTTCTTCGGTGGAAAAAGCGATTACTAACACGCTTCTCTTCATTTGGTTACATAAAATTAGCCACAATTAATACAATAAGCTCAGGATAATTTTATAGGCTTACGTAATGGACTGAGGTTTCATTTGTGTCCAAAATGTTCAACTCTACCGGACGGTTACTGTACGGAGAGCGCACGGATACTTCAGGATTATGTGGGAACGAACTTCAAGCTGTGTATCTGCAAGCGCAACGATATTCTGAACTTTGCCATATGAATGTGATGCAGTCATTATGATTTTTTATTGCGCCAACTGTGTTTAATTTCATTTTTATTGCTGCGGAAACTGTTTGAAAAAATATATTATAACATATTATACGGCGGTTCTGCATGAAAATAAATACAACATGGCCCGGTTATTTCATATTGAAGCTCTATAATCTTTTGTCTAACGAAGCAGCATACATATTACATACGTAAATTTAATTGAAAAAAAACAATACGTTCATTTGGACGTTTAGATTTTATTTGGGAGGAAGTTTGTTAGCCCTACACGTACAAACCGCTGGACCATAATTCATTACTTCACAGTTCACTTTATTTTTAAAAGCTAAAGTAAAATATATAAAAAAAATTCGTCTAAAATGGAAAGAAAAAATGCTGAGAGGTTATTTTTCAATAAGTTCTGTCAAATGAGGCAAGTGTCACCGTCGAATCACATGTGATGCACTGCGGGGCTTATTGAAACTTTACAAGACACGTACAACGTACATTCAATCTTATCTCAGACTCATAAAGTCTTTTATCCACCGTGTCTACATCACAAAGCAAATTGAGTATCATTGGAAAGAGATCTCTTATGTTGTAAGCATAACGTCGCTTATCGATTGTTTATCCCCCGGACTCGAAGAAAAATAGCTAGATTTGAAACAAGACAGATTAAACATAGCTCCGATAAGATCTACTCTAACGTCTGGGATGTTTTTTGATAGTTCGTCGACTTTTCCAAGAGATCAAGCGATGAGCCTTTTGTCCCAAACAATCCAACTTCGTTCCTCACGTATTTTCACTTCACCGAAATGCTTCTAAAGTTACTAAGTGCTTAGTCTGAGTGCAGTTTGAATTCTGGAACGTTTAGTTGACATTGTTTATGTTACCATAGTTTGTTATAATATAACTCAATTTAGGATATTGAAACTCATTTTTTGTTAACTGATGGTTGTCCCAAGGGTTTAGGTGTAGCAACTGGTGGCCTTAAGTTTGCCCAGCATGCGTTCTATATTGTTAGGGCATACCACCTTACTGGTTACAAATTAAAATAATAGGGCACAGCGATCATTCAAATCAGAAAACCACAGTAGTTACATTATCTACTTGGAAAACTGCCACTAAAAATACACCGTTAAAATAATAAGACGCTTTGGCTTTGTCGTACTCGGGTAAAAATACAGAAAATTAAGTCAATATTTCTGTTCAGCAGGCGAATGATTTACTCGACCCGTTATTCAGACAAATAAAAATAAAACCTCGTAAGACTATTAAAAAATAAATGTGCTTTACGAAAATGATCAAAAACTTGTATAACTAGCGAAGCGAGAGATATTCGCATGATCGTTTGTGAGCGGGCTAACCATATAATTGGATTCACCCGGGGTAATCCAGCCGAGCCTGCAGTCCACTGCAGGCAGGCCTGTAACGTTTTACCAAACTTTATTGTACCTACTATTTTCCTATGAAAATCAAAGACGATCTATCTAATTCTAAGCACCACTCACTCTAATGGCGTTTACGATAAATCAAACGAGCTTGACAAAACATCACATTGCATAAAAATATATTTATTTTCCATCAAAACTGTAAAAAGTATACAACTCATCAAATTCTTGTAAAGAGTAACATACTCGAAGTATAACAAGAATTCTTAATGTATTGCAACTTCATATTGATTCGAATTTATAACACATGCTTCGTAAACATGCAATCCTAACATTAAAGAGACTTTACATTGTTGTATTCTTGTGGCGGTAAAACGAAAGATGGATAAATACATAATTGAGGTATAGTATATATAACCAGACATGATGTTTTGCGGAAAATTGAACTTTAAAAAGTGAATACGAAAAATAAAAAGCTTTTAATTTTTCGTACTTCATTTATTTTTTTTATTTTTAATCTTTTTTTGCATACAAATATGTTTTGCTGTCGATTCGCTTCATGCGAAATAGACATTATTTTTATTTATTCATTTACTTAACCTAAATTATACATCCTGATAACTGAACTAGTAGTGAAAAAGAAACGCCTGTCTTAATGAATAAATTAAAATATTCCACATAAAACATTTTTTATACTTCTAATTTTATTCATACAACCACAAAGAACTGCCATATCTTTTAGAGGTCATAAAAATATATATAAAAAACCAAGTGCTGTCGTGATTCCGTGAGATTTGATGAAACTGGAGCGCGATGGAACCCGAATGTCACGAGACTTGGTACCGAGTACTTTTAACATGCACCTCAAGTGCTTTAAACTAACAGTTGTTCGTGGAACCGCCCATTAAACTGGATGAACGTTTTAATATGTTTTAATTTAATCACCATACAATATGACGTAATGCCAGATCTTATAAGGAAATTCATCTATTTTCCTGGCTAAAAAGCTTCCATGATATTTCATAGATTCAGAAACGTTAAATTGAGTATAGACAACTGGATTATGATTAATAATAGGGTAATACAAGTGGACTTCCAATATACAAACAGCTGATATACAAATGGTGTTCACATAAACGATAAATGCAGTTGGATACATTAGATTTTACAATGATAACTGCACAGAAAACGGGACAATGCCAAGTTTCAATGCAAATGGGGTGGGTTGGGGATATAACATTGATCAGAACTAGATAGCATAATCTAGCGTAGATTTTATTATTGCAAGAATAGCGGTATTGGGTATTTCTGCTCAAGAACAGCCCAGCCTCTGGAATTTGTGGCTAATATGGCGATAGGTTAACGTCCTATCACACCCTGCGACGGAACACACAAGGCGAAAAAATACGTACCCTTGTTGCAACCCCTTCGAGGATAAAGGGAGGTGTGGTTTTTGTTTTAAGATTTATACGGATATGTATATTATGGATACGCTGCCGCGCTTTAAAGACGACAATAAGGATTAGTGTACACAAAGAAATCTCAAATGTTTATGTTTGATAAGTTGAATACTACGGCAGGTCTCTCGCATTCAAAAGTTTGCTTGGATAGATTTGTTCAGAGGAACGTGAAGACCGGTCTGTTAGGATTGACTGTATCTCTTGCAGGTTGACATTTTTATATAGGCTTCACCTCCCTTAGCACTAGATGCAGTGAACTTACTGTGCCGAGCTAAACATAAAATAAAATTATATAGCCTAGCGCCAAACACCAATAAACAATGCATTATCTAATTGTGAACATTAAACATTCTAAAAGATCCCTCACGCGATTCGAGGAATATAATTCTGAAAGTAGTTCGTATAAACTGGCGATGGTACTCTAAACATTAGCGCATGCGCAATAAAGCCATTGCTAAACACGCGGACAATGTAATCTTTTGTTTGTAATGAAATGTAAACAGATCACGATGGTACATTGTGTACACTCACATATTTCTAGTGTTTGTAACAAAGTCATTTTATACTACTGATGAGAGGAGAGTCAAGATTGCCATACAGGAGATGTCCGTTTTTTGTATGGGTGCTGGGCCTCAAAATCTCACCAGACTCAAACTCTATGGATGTTAAAGGGGCAAAATATGGATCTTGTATCCATAAAAAAATCTATTTACACACCTTAGTTTATAACTAACTTTTTAAAAACGTTCATTGTAAGTGTAGTTTTGTAAAATAAAATTGTCTTGAAGTCAGAGGGCTCTAAATTATACTATTTATTGCAAAGGCTTAGTTTGTGGAAGTTCTATCCGAGTATATATAAAATATTTTAGTTAGAATTTTAAGCCCGTTTTTGTTGCCGGCGTTAAAAGCAACTCCCGCTACAAAAGTAAACGTAAACTCTAATCTGGGAGCATAGATAAGGCAATGACTTTCGTATTTTTTCGGCTTATACATTTATGTAACATTTTTTTTTTGTTTTCTTTTTTATTGTGTTGAGTGACGAGACGAGCAAGCCGTTCGCCTGATGGTAAGCGATACTATCACGCATAAACAGTGGTAACACAAACCAGCACCGTGAGTTACAAAGTACTGTGTGGCATTCCACTGCGCTTGTCATCCTGAGACATAAGATGCTAAGTTACATTATGTCCAGTAGTTACACTGGCTACAATGTCCTTCAAACCGAAATACAACGGTGCATGCATACTGCTGCTTGGCGGTAGAAATAGACATTGCGGTAGCACCCACCCAGACGGGCTCTTACATATGAGAGACCTACCACCAGTTACCGAGTTATTACAATGATTATAATATCCTTCAAATAAATGGTCCGAAACTGCAACTTGCAACAAAAACAGACCATCTACAACAATTTTCTCATACCAGATACCCAATGTATTAAAAATCCCTCTTGTAGTTACTATAATATACTCTACGTATTCTCTAGAATAGAACATAAAAGTAAAGATAATTAAATATTCGAATACATTTATTGGAAAGTAATTCGAGAGAAGTGGTCCCATCTGATAGTTTCGGTACAGGAAATACTATATCTCCTGGGAACGGTACTACAAGTTGCCTCAATTAAATGGCCACGTGACTTCTAACGTAATAAAGAATTTACTAATAAACTTATTTTGTAACCCATTTACGTGTAACAGTGGGTTGAATGAATGAAACCGTACACTGCTTGTAAACTTATATTGTCTTTATTCAAGCCTACTTACTGTTTACACTTAACACAAATACATACTGTCTAAACTTAACCCACTACAAATACATTGGAATCGGGTTCCGGCTACAAATTAATATCGGAGAGCGGGACGTGAGTCTACTGGATAGCTGTCATTTTATCACTTTGTTATTAAGAAACACTAATTAAATTAGGATAAGGGCGCCACTGACATAAAAAGGGTGTCAGACCCAAAATCACAAATTTGCATACTTTTATGGTATAAATTCAAAACCAAACCAATAAGGGTGTGTCCTCAATCCTTCAATACTGGGTAAGGAATCACAAAGGCCTCATCCAAGTGGTGATGATGCAGGCAGTTTTGTAGTCTACCCGCGATAGATAAAATAAGGCAAATCGTTAACCCCTGAGGTAAAAACCCCCTGGAACAAGGAAAGTGTTCCAGATTAGTACCTACACAATATTACAAAAGTTATAGTTGTCTCGCTACGCTAATAATGAAAATAACATACCGGGAAGGAATAGAGAACCCGCCTGGTCGGCAGGCCGGCGAGTGTTCTCCTGTCAACTTCCGCGGAGGATTTCCGATATGTTCACCCTATAATGAACAACGATATTGGATAAAAATTGTTCTAATGGCACAAACTGGCGAATCGAAAGGAAAAACCACTACTCACGTGCACTGGAAAAACGCTGCTCGCCGTCATCGGTTCACCGACCGAATATAACGGCAAAGCGGCTCCAGCCGACCACGGCCAACGGGCGGCGTCCTATGGGCACATTCTAGCGGACGATGAAATTACGTGCTCACACGCCGGGTGCTTCTGCGCGAGAGAGGTCGATGGGAGGTCGCTCAGTAGTGTTGCAATCCGCATCTCAAACGAGCGACGAGCAAAAATTTATATAACCTAAATTAGAACACGACCACTAACAATGCTCACATTCACGTATTAGATCAAACAAATTTTATTAATACTACAGCACATGCAATCACAATTTTAAAACGTGTGTACCATTTATTATTACATAAAAACAAAACGAGCGGTTGGAAAACCGACAACACTACGCGCACTCGTCTAATACGATTGTAGGCAAAGGTATTACAGCCATACAGCCTCAATCCGCTAATGTTTTACTAAAAATTAATTAGGGTATGGGGTTTGAAAATTTTTATGTTACAATTTGAGTCTAATCTTTGATTAAATAACAGTCTCTACTGGAATAGTTCATATAGTTTCCATAATTTTTTTTTATTGATATGCCTGATAACGTAATTTAGTTTTTTTATATGTACTGACAAAGACTATAGTTTTTTATTTGTTCAACTGTACATTTTTTTTTTTTTTTAATTTATTGAAAACAGGGCTTTGTCGCTGTGCGACCACATCGCCCAATGGAGGAACAATGCAATGATATAAGTAATTACTATTTAGTGTTGCTTATTAGCTATGTGATACAATTTTATCGCCAAATCTGAGAGTGGATGCGCAAGAATACTGTTACACATACCGACATCAAAAGTTTTCTTAACACCAAATATGTTTCTCCTGTCTCCTTCGTGACGGGCACATTCCATCAAAATATGTTGCACATCTTCTATGGACCCGCAGATGTCACAGTTGGGTGACAGTGATTTTTTTAATAAAAATAAGAATTTATTTGATGGTATATGTCCAGAACGCAGCCTGAGAGCAACCACCAACAAGTTGCGTTTCAGGATATTTTGGTCAATCCATGGATGTGTGGCTATCTGAGGTTGTATCGTTTGGTACCAAATACCCTTCTCCTTTGATCGCTTGTCAAAGTACTCCTGCCACACTTCAATACAGTGTTTTTTTAGTAGACCGAAATAGTCACTATATAACGGTGTGACCCGAAAAAGGATGCCGTCATCAATGGCCTGCTTTGCTAAAAGGTCGACTATATCATTCTCAGATAGTTGTATATGTGAAGGAATCCATTGTAGCATGATAGTCTTTTTATTACTTTGAAAATTTAAAATTGACTTCAATATAGTATAGGCTATCGGTGTGCCTCGCACAGGTGAGGTACACCGAGCCAAATGTTGCAAAGCGCTCTTGGAGTCAGTCAAGATAACGAATTTGTCATGGTTAATTACCTCTGCATAAGATAAAGCTTCGGCGATGGCAATCAATTCAATGTGCATAATTGAAATATTGGAATCAATTTTAAGTTTAATGTAGCTTTCGTTTAAGGGATCAAAAAAGGCTGCTCCGCCCATTTCATTACTTTTAGAGCCGTCGGTATAAATTTTGTAAAAGTCTGAATAATTTCTACTAATATGATCATTACAAATATTTTTTAACACATTACAACTATAGTAACTCTTAGCTTGGTTCAATGTCGGAATGGCATCTCTTATCACGTCCACCAAATTAATGTTACTAACCCAAGTCTGTAGGGAATACATTTCAAGTACTGTAACCGAATGAATGGGGAATAAATCAAAAGATAAATGTATAGAAATAAGAATTGGTAGCTTGCGGTATGTCCAATAAGGGGAACCATTACATTTTTTTAAATTATCGATTAAACTAATAGTTACATTATTCGCGATAGATCGACATTTCAAATAAAATTTTCCCGCTAAGTACCTTCGGCGAACAAGAAGTGGTGGTAAGCATAATTCGTTTTCCATTACGTGTATAGGCGTGGTACGAATAAAACCCCCAATGACTCGTAGTGCCTGATTTTGTACTCTGTCCAATTTATATAAATTAGACTTGCAACTATTATCGAATAAGAAGCTGGCATAATCTATTCTGCTGCGTAAATAGCTATATACAATCGTCTAAGATGTTTTTGATGTACACCCCAACTAGTGCCAGATAAGATTTTTAGAATATTAATGAATTTTAATGTCTTGTTCACAGTCTCGTTGATATGCTTACCCCATCTTAATGAGCTGTCTAGCCATAAGCCTAAATATTTAACACTACTACATGTCTCAATAAAATGGTTATTAAACGGAAAAAATATATTCTGTTTAAAGCCTCCTTTCTTGAATACACACAATTTAGTTTTGGATGGAGAAATGTCTAAACCTATATTATTTAATAACGAGTTCATAATATTTATAGCTGATTTTAAATGAATAACTGCATCATTAACATATTTCATTGATGAAAATATAACGAAATCATCGGCGTATTGAGTTATATGAACATTAGAAACACTGGTGCATATATTTATTGTTGCGATGTTAAACAGAAGTGGGGATAATGGGTCACCTTGAGCGAGGCCGCGGCCTGTGCATCGTGTCATTGTGTATTGTTCGGATTCAATTTTTAAACATCGTAAACGGAGATAAGACCACAGATACTTGGACATTTTTGATCCAACCTGAAATTGTTCTAAAGTATTTACTAAACATACCACATCTATATTATTATATGCATTTGTAACATCGATAAAACAGCCCACTGTGCATAAGTTGTTACAAAATCCTAGTTGTATTTGTGTAATTAGTCGGGTGAGACTGTCCAAACACGATCGCGCCCTACGAAAACCAACCATACTGTTTGGGAATAAGCACTGTTTTTCAAAGTACCATTCAAGTCTTTTGTTGAGAATCGAATGAAATGTTTTGCAAAGACATGATAGTAAAGATATAGGGCGTAAACTTGTAGATGAACTATTTTTCGGAATGGGAAATATTTTAGTATCTCGCCATTGAGATGGAACAAAGGCATAGGAATAACAGTAATTATAAAATTTTAGTAAAATCAGCTTAGCGCTCAAAGGGAGATGATAAATCATAGAAAAGGACACATTATCGCACCCTGGAGCAGTGTCTTTTCTCTTTAGATTATTTTGTAATTCTTGCATAGATATATCTGCTTCAATAACAGCGTTATGTGACTGAAATTGAGGTTGTTCTGAACATACAAAATCTGGAGTTAAATCATGAAGTAGGCTATCTAAATTTTGCTTATCGATATATGGAGAAGAGGCACATCGGCCTTTCATCCATTTCATCTTCCGCCACATTGCTGAAGCGGACGTTTTTTCATCTATAGATGAACAAAATTTTTGAAAAGAGTTAGCCTTTGCTTTTCGAATTACTCTCTGTGCCTCGGCTATTTTTGTTTTGAGCTTATCTAAATTTTGTGATGAAGGACAATGTCTAAAATTCGACAATGCCAAGCGCCTAACTGCCACTGCTCGTGATAGCTCCGGATTCCAGTAGGGTTTAGGTGTAAATTTAGAACGTGCATCCTGGCATATTTTTTTCCAAGGTATATACAAATTGGCGGCTTTTTGTATAATATTAATTAAGTTGTCATAAAAAGTTTGTGGTTCACCCGGAATAACAAAACCCACCAAAGAATTCTCTATATACGAAGTGTACGACGCCCAATCACTCTTTTTAAAATCACGTTTTTTAATAGCCTTACGATTAGTCTCCAAGAAATAAGATAATTTAATTAGTAAATGGTCACTACCCAAAGATTCATTTGTCACCTTCCATTGAAATTCCAAAGCTAAATCACAAGAAATAAAGGAAATATCAGGTGAAGATTGTTGAATAATTCCATTAACCAATTTTATCCTAGTATTCTCCCCATTGTTTAGGTAGGTAAAGTTATAATTCAGCATAGAATCAAATATTTGATTGCCTCTATTGTCGGTTTTATTGGACCAACTGATGTGATGTCCATTAAAATCACCCAAAATAAGTGTTTTTTTGTTAGTTATAGAAAAAATTTGATCCCAATCGTTTTGAGTAGTTTGAACTGATGGTGGACAATAAATGGCAATAACATTTTCTATTTTTTGACAATTTAGTACCTTTATGTGAATTAATTCTATTCCTGGGTTCATACTTTGTGAAGAACAAAGTAAACAACCTATCGAATTGTGAGTTATGATAGCCACACCTCCATAGCAATCCTGTCTGTCCTGTCGGTAGATATTATAATTTTTAATAACTAAATTGCTCCCAGGCTCGAGCCAAGTTTCACTTAAGGCAGCAAAGTGGATCCTTTCTTGTAAAAGTAGTAATTCAAATGACACTAATTTAGGTTTGAGACTTTGACAATTCCACTGTAGTACATTCATATTAATGTTACGGCAACTTTTATCCATAATTGGCGTTAAGATTACAGAACGGGCTAAAAGAAACGTTGTTAACTATTTTAGTTATAAGCCACTCGATAAATGATTTTATACATAGTTCAATTTTTGATTCCAGTGATTGATTATTAAATATAATGTCTCTAAGTTTACGTAATAAACGGCTAAATGTGAAATCTTTCTTTTCATGTGTCGTGTTTGGTTCTTTATATTGGTGTGCATCTTCACTTAAATAGTCTGAAGAATCCTTATCGCAATTGAACGAGCTGGGAGGGACTGCAGCGTAAGTTTGTCGTGTCTTTTTTAATTTCTTACGTCCTTGGATTCCAGATGTTGATGGACTTTGATTTTTGTCATCTTCCGTTACTTTTGCGGGCATAGGTTCTTTACTTGTGTGTCCATGATTTCCCACTGGCAATGTTGTTTGAATTATTACTCTATCTCGATAGGACATACCAAGTCTTGTGTCATCCAATGTCACAGCTGGAGAAGATTCTGCAGCAATTGGACTAGGTAAAACATTTTCCTTTGTTGGGATATTGGAATGACTTACGAGTCGCTCTGGAATTGGAGTACAGGGGACATATAAAGTAAGGGCTTTGCGGTAAGTCACGTTAAATTCAGCCATCAATTCTCGGATCCTTCTCTCTTTCTTATAAAATGGGCATATTTTATTCAAGGCCATGTGCGACCCTAAACAGTTACTACACTGAAAGTTTTCTGTTTCACAGTTATTATGAGGCCCACTGCATTTTGGGCAGACAAATTTCTTACTTGCACAAAATTTTGCTATATGACCATACTTCCAACATTTGGAACATTGACTCACTGGGAAAACAAAAGGCTCAACTTTTATTCTTAAGTTGTGAATGAATACAAAAGGCGGAAGTAACGATCCTTTGAAACCTAGACGTACTGTCTCACTTGGAATCCAGGCTTCACCTACGTCTTTGTTCCGTTTTTGTAACCGCTTCGCAGATACTATTTTTATGTCACATGATATGTAGTTTAGCATTTCCAACTCAGGTAAGTCCATTTCAATATTTCTGATTACACCGTAAGATAGGCCGACTTCAGAAGTTTTTTGGCATCTCCATCCTCGATCTGCGAGTGCTTGCGAGGCGATTAAGGCCTCGGCAGCTGATTCTTTATCAAATGTAATTAGTATTTTATACCCGTTAATATATTTTACTTTTGAAATACAATCTATACCATGTTCTTTAAATAAACGTGCTATCGCAAACTGTTTCGGCAATAGCTCTTGACTCGTTACACAAACTTGAATACTCTCGACTCCGTGTTCTTCTTCTGTTCTGCCTATTTTCTTACGTCGCGACACTGTCGTCCATCCTTCTTCTGAAGAATTATCTTCCCTAACTCTTTTTCTAATTGTATTTGTCGTCTCTAACTCAAGATCTATTCCCATTGAATCGGATTCATCCTCTACGTGTATTATGTTGTCACTACTATTTTCGATGTTTCCTTCAGCTACTAACTGCCCACTACCATCAAAATTATTACGCCTATCATCCATAGTGATAAACAGCAGGCCCGAAGAGGGCCTGCAATCTCAAGTTCGGTTTTACGCACGATGTAACAATTCGCGGTAAATTAACACAATAACACAACAATCTCACGAACGCGTCCGCGCCGGACAGCGATCGGACCGCTACTCCAACTGTACATTTTAATGCTAGTTCCTGATAGGTTCGCTTTTGTAATTGGCAGAACAGCTCTATATACAATCCGTATTCTGTTGGTTACGAGGTAACATAATAAAATCCGACATTAGGAGTTTACAATTCGCGGAACCCGAAATGAGGTGAAAGCCAGTATATATAATTAAAGTTAACGTTTCGTTTATAGGTGTTCACGCGTGTCCTAACTCCTAGGACGTTGTGCCAAATACGACACGTGCCCTTTTAGATTTATGTGATGTTTACTGCGACATGCGAATTTCACCTAACGGCAATTCCACGCTCTTCAATTTAGGAAAAATGTAGAGACGTACGCCATAAATAATGTTGGTGTATTGAAATGTTTATTTGCGAAGATGTGTCCAATTCTAGTCATACACTTAGGTATGTAATATTATGTTCTCTGAAGTAAAATGGTATTAAAAAAGGGCGTGTGGTGTGTTTTATTTTTGTCAAAATAAATAATGTTATTTTTGATTGAATAACGTTAATAGTAACTGTGTCATTAAACGCAGCAAGTGGTCAATGAACAACAGTTGTTTCGTGAAACTCATACGTGAGTTCGAATCTTCTAGGTATATTAAGGCATGACACATTTTACGTATTATGGATTTAATGCATCATGCTTAGTTCAAAGTGCAGGCAACAACTTTCGCAAAGGTATGCCTACCGGTGCTATCTTCTTCGATATTGAAAAAGCATTCGACAGGGTGTGGCACAACGGCTTGCTTTTCAAGCTGTACACTCTCAACGTGCCCACACAACTCGTGCACATCATACGAGATTTCCTATCGAATCGCGGTTTCAGATATCGCGTAGAGGGAACTCTCTCTTCCCGACATACCATCACGGCCGGAGTCCCGCAAGGCTCTGCCCTCTCCCCCTTTCTTTTCTCGCTGTATACCAGTGATATCCCCAAAACAAAGAACGCCCATCTGGCGCTCTTCGCAGACGACACCGCAATCTACGCCTCACGTAGAGATCCCGACAATGTGGTGCGCACTTTGCAGGCCGCCGCCGATGAACTCGGTGAGTGGTTCCGCAAATGGCGAATCACCGTCAATCCCACCAAAAGCCAGGCTATCCTATTCACTCGGAAAAGGAAAGTCCATGTCCCTCACTTTTCAGTCCGCATGTCCGACCAGGTAATCCCCTGGAAGGGCCAAGCCAAATATTTAGGAGTAACCCTCGATCAGAGGTTGACCTTCATCCCACACGTAAACGCGGTACGCACGCGAGCCGCATTCGCGATGAGTCAGCTCCACTGGCTCTTAAACCGGAACAGTAAAATGTCGATCCGCAACAAGATTAGGATCTTTACGACATGCATCCGACCTATCATGACGTACGCATTGCCCGTATTCGCCCATTTACCGCCTGCTCGTTTTCAGCGTATGCAGGTTTTACAAAATAAAATGCTCAGATATGCTCTTGGTGCCCCGTGGTACGTTCGCAACCGCAACCTCCACGTGGACACCAACATGCCGACCATCAGGCACTTTATGCATATGGCCAGCAGACGCTACTTCGATCGGGCGGTAAACCACCCAAACTCGCTTATCCGTAAAGCGTCTATATATACTCCATTTGATCGCGCCAAATGGAGACGACCGCGTTCAGTACTGACAGATCCAGAGGACGAAATCACTCTGGCCATTCGCGAAAAGATCGAGCATCAAAAGCTCACACACTCCACAAGACCGCTGTACCGTCCTCGCCGTCGAGGACCTCGTCGCGTTCCCCATCACCCTGACCTCTCTTAGCAGTTCCGGCCCGCGTGCCGAAGACTACTAGGTACGATACCACTAAATAGGATTAGGTTAAAAACCATCTTCCCCAAACGCTGATGTCTTATCCTCTCAGTGGCCGCCCTGAGCCGAGGTACGTGACCCGTTAGTGGGTCGCCCTCATCGTGGTTGCTTAATTTTAAGGGTTGCGAGCGCCTTCTGCACTCACCCAAAAGACCGGTGTTCTTTCATAAGCCGACCCTCGTCAGGCTAGAAAGAGTAATGTCAGGGACAAAAAAAAAAAAAAAAAGGCAACAACATAATGGAAAGGCGTGACGTCTTAATAGACTATTAGCTATTCTATCAAACCATTTATTTTACTACACACGCATAAAAAAAACAACAACAGAAACATTTATAAAAAAGCACACAGTTGACAACTATGTACAATGAATTTGTCGCAATATGTGTGGTAGAAGGGTTATCAGCACAGTATACCTACGGATGTTAAATAGCGCTGATTTTCAGTTGTACTCCGCTGTTATCATAGCACAACAAATCTTTACAAACGTGCAACCAGAGGCAGCATAAAAAAGAAAAAGTATTTGGGAAACAGTACAAGACGAACAGTTATAGGTATTGCATGAAATAAAACAATATTTTCTATTAAAAACTCATATAAAGTACATATTGGGTTACTACTTTTGGTCGACAGTTTTTGGGCTTTTAAATCTCCGAAGATGTCGTTCCAGACAATACCTGACAGAGACATATTTTTGCGAAGAGGTGGAGGAAGATCATTCCAGATCTTAATAAAAAAAACCCATGTTATTCCGCGAGAGTAGCTTTATGTTTATTGGCGAAGGGTTTTTTAGAACCTCTTCGGTAATTTTAATGATTAAACTTATACAAACAAAGTAGCAAGTTTTACCTCTATAA
This sequence comes from Lapara coniferarum, assembly GCA_949316025.1. NCBI lineage: Eukaryota > Metazoa > Arthropoda > Insecta > Lepidoptera > Sphingidae > Lapara > Lapara coniferarum. The sequence goes on from OX438919.1 coordinate 23,922,395, forward strand.
CATTCCCGAAGATAAAAGAGGCCATTAATATGAATTCAAATCGCCCCTTAGAAGTTAGAACCCTTTTAGGCACTGACTCACGAAAACGCAATCTTTTCTCGTTTAGGCTAATAATTTTGGGGTCCCTAATCAGCCTGATTTACACTTTGTGCCGGGTAGCGGTTACCTTATCTCACAATCAATGTGCCTTCTTACATTTAACTCTGTGGAAAATCATAAAAATGATTTATTAGCCCTTACCCAAAAGGGTTTCAAATATTTTAATTATGAATTAGGTAACTAAAAAATTTTTAATCTGATCGTAAAACATTATAACAGGTTTCTATCCCTGAAGAATATACAAGCGCTGTGTATGATCTTTTCTTACCATGCATATGATTGGTATCCCAAGGGAGACAAAAACGTAATGTCATAAATAAAATCTCTAATTCAAATTTACTTTTCAATGCTTACTTCGGAAATTATATATCATCAATAATTATAATTACATGCATTCTAAATAATGATGAGTTTAAAATTATTATTATCATCCCGTAGGAATTAGTAGTCCCATTTAATTCGTTGAGTACGCCACACTTACAAGGTTTTCTCGAAACTCTAATAGGTACCTTCAGGTGTACAGAGATGTATAAGTTTTATATACTTTCGCCACACGGTATCAAAAGAGCATCCAATATTACACGAGGTAGAAACCAATTTGGTAATCGATGTAGACATTCACAGCTGACTTCTCATGTAAATTCAATCTATAAATTCCGTCGTAGGAATACCAAAATATTCTCAAAGTGATATATATGAGATTTTTTTCGGTCTCTCGCAGTCTGAAAGCGAACATCAAAGTTATACGCAGTGGGTCTATATAATATGTGTGTCTAATACTTTTAATGAGAAATGTTAAATCACAGATGTTAATAGGTTAGGTACTATATTTGACAAGTATAGTACAGATAAGTCTTATCATTATATTAATGAAATTGTAAATAAGAATTTTTAATTAACGGTACTCAATTTGATAGAATCAAACTGCTAGGCGGGTGAGACCGTTTCTTGTCATTGTTTGGCAGCAACGCTAGTAAACCATTGATCCTTAAATCGATTTCCGCAATACGCAATCACATTAATGTCAGTTGCGAGCGGAATTTGTACCCGATACGGGTAGAGATTCGTTCTCGAACACACACTCACACCTTTCATCCCCGAAGGGGCAGGCAAAGGCGCAACTAGTGCACCCACTTTTTGCCGTGCATGTTTCGTCCCATAATGTGCTAGGGGACGAGCCTATCGCCATATCGCTCTCAAAAGGGACAGTAATAAGCTTTTACCGTGGTATTCATACGTTTTCATCTCTTTCAAGCAAGAATCAAAACCGAAACCGGCTGTTATTTTATGTTTGAAACAAGGTGATGCTCGCAACTCCGCTCGCGTGATAAAGTTTTTCCGGGATAAAAATATTTTCCCGGGACAAAAAGTAGCCTATAGCACTCAGGAGTAATGTAGCTTCCTATTAGTGAAAGAATTTGCAAAATGAGTTTAGTAGTTCCTGAGATTATCAACCAAACATACAAACCAATAAACTTTTTAGCTTTATAATGTTAGTACCTACAGATAGGGTGCTTTACTGAAATAATATTGATGTTTATAACTGCCTATAAAATATTACCAATTTAAAATTAGTATAATTTCACGGCGTTGATATAAAATTATTTGCAGAAGTACAAACAAGTAAGAAGTGGTACAAATGAGATACTCGCGGTAAACACAAAGAATACACGTTTTTCACTTTGTTACACAAACTCGATTTGTTTATTACATTTCTGTTTGTTCCGTATATGATAATTTACATGAAAAATATATCTGATAAAATTGGAGTGTTTGTGGAAAATTGCTTTTACGTAGATTTATATTCGTATAAAAATGCGGTAAAGGTTTCGTGAGGAAAACTGCATACCTGAAAAGTTCTCTGAATTTCGAATGTATGTGAAGTCTGCCAACCCGCACTAGGCCAGCGTGGAGGATTAAGGCCTTAACCGTCTCAAGTGTAGAGGAGGCCCGTGCTCAGCAGTGGGCAGTATATAATACAGGGCTGGTATGGTAGAGGTTTCACTGCACCTGGTGAGGTCCAGATAAAATTTCGACTGACGAGAGATGACTACACCTGGCCAATCTACACACTTATGCTAGCGTGTTTGAACCAAATATACACAGGCTGACCCCAGGGCGAGACACGTTTACGTGGGCCGCTATGGTCAGTTTAACACCTCCTTGGGTATGGTGGTGTACTCTCTAGGTAGTTACAAAACATACCAACCTGTTTATAATATAGGTGTCAAACTAGCATGGCAACTAGCAGGTTCACCTGATTATAGATGTCACAATTCCAATGCAAATATGAACACTGCCAGCCTTAAAGGAAAGAAATATGAGCACCCACAATTTCACTGAGAGCTACCACTTTTACTACATCCACTCTGTTCGACGATGGAACCAACTTTCCTTCATATTACTTTCACTGCAGGTCTATTTGAATACTGGCTTGATGAGGTTCTTGATTAGCCTATCTATATGCATCTATCCCATTGATGTGCCCAACATTCATTTACTGTTGTATTTGAAAGCATACACTTTTCTGAGACTAGCATGAATGGAACACCGCAATTTGCGCTCTAAAGCGTTCTGCGGAATCACAATTCCGCAGACCGCGGCAGACGGCAGATAGCAGCGGCAGACGGTAATAGCATGTGCCGCAACGACAGACGGCACTTTTTTTTTTTTTTTTTATATGGCCATCTTCGGCTCATTAGGGACGGCTGCGGGCTTCCTCCGACTCACGTCTAAGTTGTCGTCCGCAACCGCCCCTGCGCGTACCGCGTTTTTGCGGTCCTTTTTCCTGTTGCGGGGGCTCAGAAGCCCCCGAAACACCGTATCGTGTCCGCCTTTTGGTGTCCGAGGCAGCGTGAGACACGCTGCCTCGGACATGTCCATCACGGGGGTCACAGAAGTTGGCTAGACTAATGGGTGGGCGGCACGTCCCGCCCACCCGTGACCCCCGGAGGCCCCTATTAGTCGCCTTTTACGACAACGACAGACGGCACTACTACACACTACTATGCAGTATTAAGGCTGCCATATCCCAAAACACCTTCTTTTCTATTCAATTTTAAACCAAGAAATAATCAACATTTCGGTCCGAGAAAAATATATGTTATAGTTAAATAATCATTCTACATTGGTGTGGATTCCAAAACACGATACTTACAACTTCGCTCGATCATAAAAAATCACGAAAACAGAGAAAATTCGGATTTTATTTTTAAAAATTAATTATAGTATATTAAACAATTACTTTAAAAATATAAGTCAATAAAAGGGTAATAACATTTAGCAGATTGCTATGCAAAAAAAATTTCACAAAAGTAATTCGCACTTTTCAAAATTCAAAAAAACACGAATTTTTTAACAATTCCGCACAACGCGTCTCGTTTCAGATGCGCCCGAGGCGCCGTGGAGGTCGGACCTACGTCAATTTTTCGCGCTTGCTGCCACTAATTTATCGAAGTATTTGACAGCTTTTGTTTATAGTTGGACCGCGTTATGTAGAAAAGGAACCAACTACTTTTGAACAACAATTATGGATTCTTATTTGTAATAGATGGATTTTTCTATGAATCTTTCCTATTCTTTTTCTTTCTTCTTTAAACACGTTGTCATACTTGTTTCAACTGTTGTTTGTTTTTGCTGAATAGTAAAAGATCACATTTGAATTTATTGCGTGTAAAATTGTAAAATAATATATTTGCATAATTTGTGGATAATATTTTGCCATAATACCTCTAAAGGAAAATAATGTAATTAAAAAAAATGTACTTTATTGTAAAAAAAAGCGTGGGGTGCATGGTGTCAATAGATATAAATATTTTATTGAAAGATAATATGAGTAAAAGGATTATCATTTTGATACTATCTTAAAAAGCACCCCACGCTTTTTTTACAATAAAATAAGTACATCTTTTTCTTATTTGTACTATTCTTAATTCAAATTTATTTTTTATTTTTAGTTGCATTTCCTATAAAGCATGATTTTTAGTTTTTTTTCTAACTGTTATTTATTTTTCATTTTTTAAGCTTGTTCTACTATTGTCCAACAGATGTCACTAAAAACAAGTAAGATTTTTTTTATACATAAGAGTAGCCAGTTTAGTTATAACTCTACTATGGTCCAACAGGTGTAAAAAAAAAATGAGCTATCATTTACTCATTCATTTTGAATATTTATTCATTATTAGTTGGATTTTCTATAAAATAGTGTTTTTTGTTTAAAATAATGAATTGTCTTCGGTTCTTGATAAATATGCCAAATTTTCATCCGACGTTTTGAAGGCGGTCAAAATCATGTTCAAAGTTTCCGTTACATAGATACATTTAAATGTACATTACATAGCTTAATTGAAATTTATTTTCTATTTTTTAGTTGGATTTTCTATAAGGCTTGTTTTTTTGTTTTTTTATTTGCTATTTAATATTATGGATAGAATATCATAGTACAGAATAACACAAAGCCAGCTACCTTATTATTGATACAAGTAAATCCCAATTATTGCGATATCAATATCGGTATTTTTAAGTTCTTCATTTGGTCCAGTAGCCCACATTTTCTTGAAAAAATCCCGGTTTGGGTCCCCTAAATTAAGTATCTGCTTATAAATATGCATACGAGCTCTACAGACCCTGGAGGTATCGGTATAGGCTTCTTTGTGTAACATCTATAAAGCAGTACTAGAACCTGGTGTGTCTGTACATAGAAAGAAAAAAAAATAAAGGGACGACTAAATAAGAGTAATAGAACACAAATCACCGTTTTTTTTTTTCATTCTTTTCTCGTTGTTTGTCTGCGTATCTGTTTTTCTGTTTATTTGTTAGCGCACATCTCCGACACTACTAAACGGATATCTATGAAATGGTATGGAGATAGCTTGAGTCCCTGGGTAGAGCATAGGTATACTTTTTAACCTATAAAAAATCTTTTATGCGGGCGACGCTGCCAGGAAACAACAATAAAATAGTATGAGTGACAATAGTACATACTAATACAAAATAATAAGTTATTTTCAGGATTTTACGGCAATTTGGACTTGACTACAATTTATATGAAGACCATACTATTATGATTTGAAAAAATACTGTCCGACATATTTATAGGTATATAGAGTAAATTTTTCAGATGGGACAGCAAAGTCAATATTTACTATTATGAACCACAGTTCAAACTTTAAAGTAGGTAGTAAACAAATACGAAAATATCATTTAAAAAATCGCGATAAAATAAAAAAAATGGTTTTATTTCAATGTCTTACCAAGTTTTTTGTATGTCGGGTAATTCCTTTTTATTGATCTCATTGAGGGTGTCTGAATATATAACGTCGCGTAAGATAAAATAATAACCGTGAAAAATCCATTTGAGTTGTCAGACTAGTAGTAGTCGCAAGAGTTGGGTATATAATAAGGCTGCCAAATCATATGAAGCAACTACTCCGGTGCAGTTCAATACTAAGTAGTAACTATTGCGGTTTTCATATCGGTCAGTGCTTAGTTGAGCGGTTACTATGTTAACCATTCCATATTCGCGTCTTCCCCGGCGAACAAGACGTCACTTTTCATTCAGTGGAAATCGTCTTTACGCGCTTACCCATAGGGATCTAATTAAAAAATCTGAAATGACACCTGTCAAACTCGGAATACTGAAAGGGTTTCGGGTTTAAACTTGAGGTCATATTCAGGTTACTAGACTAGTCGATTATTATAGTTAATATTGGTTAAATAATTGTCTCAATCACCAATATTATGTCACAATAACTAAAGATAATAATGAATCTTGACGTGGTATTGTACTCTGTGAACATTTGATTACGTAATCATTGATCAACGAACAATAAATCGTGATATCAAGACATAATTCATAGGTAACTTTTATTATGTATGCCTACGTATACCTATTTCAGCTGCCGCTGTCTGCGACATACATATGTTTGGATAGTACTCCCAAAAGTTAGACCTTCGCAATAAATCGTATAATTTTAAAGTCCTCCAATTTTGAGATGTATGTAATTTTATTTTGCTTAAAAACTACATCTACACTTATCTATACTAATATTATAAAGATTAAAGATTCAATTGTATGTTTGTTTGCATTGAATAGGCTCCGAAACTGCTGGACCGATTTGAAAAACTCTTTCATCAATATAAAGGTCCATTATCCCAGGGATTATAAAGCGGGACTTTTATCCCAGAAAAATTCATTCACGCGGACGAAGCCGCGAGCAGAAGTCTAGTTTAAAATATATTAGCTATCGATGGAGGGGTCTAATTTTTTTTTATGGATTCAAGATCCATATTTTTGTCCTTTTAATATTCGTAAAGTTTGAGCCGTGTTAGATTTTGAGGCCCAGCGCCCATAAAAAAGCGGACATCTTTTGTCGTAAAATAAACTGCTTCACTATTGTTTAATTGTTTATTGTGACGTAGTCGCGGCTGATTGGTGTCAAGCGAGTTCATTTGAAATTCAACATCGCGGTACCTGACGCGCCGGTACATTAGACAGCTGTAAATGCCAACAGGGCTCAGATTTCCTAGCCTTAAATTGTATGAGACCGATTCCGACACACGACGGCAAATGACGCGCGGCAGGTCGTCACTCGCGTTGACGCGTAGCGGCAGACGGCACTCCCGAACAAACAGTACTGCCGTTGCAGTTTTACATTATGGACGTGCTCGCAGGCATAAAAAGTGTTTTTTTTTTTACTAATTTTCACTAGTGTGTTTTTATCAAAGTTTTAAAAGAGCCATCTTCAAGTGTATTTATATGTATAGTGTAAATTATATTTGCAACGTGGGTTAATATATCATGAGCGCCAATATATTTTTATTTGGTTGATGAAGGTTACTTCATACGAAGATTTTATTGTTCAGTTTAACTTAACGCGTATGTAAGCGATTTGTAATTTTGATTTTGTTCAGATATTTTTGCTGTTGACTGTACAATTGTTTCTGGAAATTGTCATCTCAAATTCAATTCGCCTTTCACTAACTTTATATCTTTTGAGTAAATAAATAGGTACGTTTTGAGTTTGATTTTCTGTTGTTATATTCTCAGATATTAATTTTCTGAAGCAATAAACTTCCTATCCCAGCAAATCTTCCTGAATTTATTGAAGTGTGCTTATCTTTAATTGAATCACAACTTGTTAGCATACACTTGTATTACTTATAGAAGTAGACAATTATCATTTAAGGACTAGGATTATAACCCACTAGCTTTTGCCCACGGCTTCGCCCGCGTTAATAAGTTTTTCCGGGCTAAATGTACATACATAAAAACCTTCCCGTTGCATCACTCTATCCAACACATTTATTTGGATAAAAATTAATATTATGACGTTGATACAACTCTTAACAAATAATGCATTAATTTCGACCAAATTTGATTACCATAAAAACGGTTCTAGTGAGTTAATCTTAAAAGATAGACATATACTGTCGCGGACTTTTTTTTAGATCATTTCAAGAGGAATAATTCTTTCATACATATATTTTTGGTATCTTGAACCGTTTTCGCAGCGCACGCAATGGAAGCCCTCAAGGATGAATAATTTTCCCCGCATTTTTCACATTTTCCATTATTTCTTCGCTCCTAATAGTTGCATCGTGATGTTATATAGCCTATAGCCTTCCTCGATAAATGGTCTATTCAACACAAAAAGAATTTTTCAATTCGAACCAGTAGTTCCTGAGATTAGCGCGTTCAAACAAACAAATAAACAAACAAACAAACTCTTCAGCTTTATAATATTAGTATAGATAACTGATGTACACACGTTTTTTTATAACATTACATTCAAACATACTTCGTCACGTTAGAATATAGGAGAAAATAATAACCGGGCATTACTAGACACGCTGCGCCAGTTGCAAAAGTAGAACTAAGAGAATTACATATAGAACATAGCATAGCGTCGTCAAACCAATATCTACCATACCAGCTGTATTATATACTGCCCACTGTTGAGCACGTACCTCTCTACAGCTGAGAGGGTTAAGGCCTTAGTCCACCACGCTGGCCTAGTGCGGGTTAGCAGACTTCACATTCCTTCGAAATTCAGAGAACTTCTCAGGTATGCAAGTTTCCTCGCGATCTTTTCCTTCACCGTTAAAGCGAGCGATAATTCATAAAGAATACCTACGCACATATTTTTTAAGGAAAGTCAGAGGTGTGTGCCCTTGGGTTTTGAACCTGCAGATATTCGCCTCTGCAATTCGTTCCACTCCCAACTAGGCTATCGCCGCTATACCAATATTTGCTATGTGTAAAACGTAAATATTGAGCTATACGGAGTAAAAACATTCTCATGTAAAATTTTGAGACAATATTTGCATATAGTCACATAGCATATTTTTTCTAGCGCTCATAGTTTCAATGATTAGAATCACATACGGGTTTTATATATCAAAGTTTGGTTGCAAACTAGTCATAACAATGTCAGAATGTTGAAGTCTCAAAAAAGTGCACATAGCAGATATTGGTTTGACAACAACGATAGGTTGGGGTCTGCACACAAGTATAAAAATATCTCAGCTAAGCTAATTTTTATTGTAGATGCGCTCATGTAGTAGTTTATACTTTGTATCATCATCATGTATCATATCATGTATAATTTTAGTACGTTTTTGTGACTGCCTCGGTGGCGTAGTTGTATTACAATACGACTGCAAAGCTGGGGTCTCGGGTTCGATCCCCGGGTCGGTCAAAGTGATATTGAGTTTTTCTATTCAGTATTACGGCATTAAAAACACGGCTCTCAATCTTCTGACATCCTATTTGAGTAACAGGATTCAGAGGGTTGATATTAATGGAAAAATCTCACCCGGATCTGCGGTCACTATGGGAGTTCCACAGGGTTCAATTCTGGGACCATTTCTATTTCTTGTATATGTCGGGACAGGAAGGAAGTATAAAAAGGAATTATGATTTTTATTAATCTCATTGAGGGTGTCTGAATATATTAAGTCGGGTAAGATAAAATAATAATCGTGCGACAAACCAGTCGGTATGTCGAACTCGTAGTGGGAGTTACAGTTGGGTGTATAAAGGGGTGCCGAATCATTTGAAGAAACAGTCTTAGTCTGTCGTCATTAAGTTCGGTGGTGTTGCAAGTAGTTGGGTGCAGTTCAATACTATGTGGTAACTATGGTGGTGTTCATATCGGTCAGTGCTTAGTAAAGCGGTTACTATGTTATTTCGAGTTGTTACTAGGTGAGTTTATTATAATCACTTAACCAAACGGTTAAGTAATTGTCTCGATATGCAGTGTGTCATAATAACCAAAGTTAATAACTATTCCTGACGTGGTATTGTACTCTGTGAACATTCGATTACGTAATAATTGACCAACGAACAATAAATAGCGAGTTAAAGAGAATTCATTTGTGACTTTTATTATGTGAACCTACGTGTATCGATAACGGCCGCCACTCTGTCTCCGACATCAGAAGGTGGGATGAGCCTATTCCCGCAGATATGTGAAATGCAATTAATGGTACTATGGAGAAGCTATTTAAGTACCCGCAATTTACATGAAGAAAAAAATTGCATTGAGTAATGTCGGAATAAGAACAAGACTACAACATGAATAAAAGTGACAACGTGTGAAATATAACTATCGCATGGTCATTTGTGATTTTATGTGCATACGACTTCGAATGAAAGAGAATCGCGTGTGTACCACGATTGAACTGTTGGTGTTCAAACGTTCCTGTTGGTGCTCAAGCGTTCCGGTAGATGTGCTGCCGTATGGTGCGTCGTAGTTGGTGTCCCAGACATGACTGTACGGTTGTCTAGTACCGGTTGATGCTAACTATTGCATCGCGTATCATGTGTGGCTATATATGAAGACAGATATGCTTACTGCGGCACTACAGGAAGTTTGGTATCGTATGACCCATAATCCTTATTTGAAGGTTATGGTTTCCTTTATTATTATTTTTTGGTTATCTCTAAAAATATTGGAATTTCGTTTAGTAATCATGTACCTAGTTCTTGTACGTAACAATCTATTTGTGGATGTAAGTCAAGTACCGTATAGTGTAAAAAGAAAAGTATAGCAATTTTCTTGTGTAATTCGCATAGTGGATGTGTTTTGTGTAAATAAGATTGCTGTCCAGATATAATGTTAGTGATATTTGACTTGTTGAGTACTTATGAAGGTTCAAATATTTTCCGTTAAATGATAGTTTTAAGTACAAAATATCGTTCATGGCTTCAATTGGTAAAACTTTTAATTTCTACTACTAACTACTTAGCATAAAAAGATTCCTTAAAGGGAAGTCCTACCGTAAACTTATGTGATTTCTTTTATTTCTTGGTAACCTTTACAAATGTTGAGATCTTGTTTAATAGGGCATGTGCAGCCATGGATTAACGAGCTATTCGTGGTTTATGTTAGTACAGAACCGTCCTTAAACTTATGGACAAGTAGGTACCTGTTGTTGGAAACTATGACTGTGCATAGCATTGGTTTACAAAAGTGATCTAGGTGTATAGTGTTGGGTCTGAAGGATTGCTAGCCTTCCATGGTCAATGTTTCCCATTGTTTAAAATTTTTTAATTAAGACCGAGACGTGCGATAATTTTGTGATTGTCCTCATATTAAGATAACTACTGAATTCCCGCTCAAAGATTGATGCGTGACTTGATTTAAGTTCAGGATAGGGTGAACGGTTTGATGCTGTTGCGATATTTTTGATTGCAGGAACTGGAGATCCTTGCAGGGAGTACTTAAAGTATTCAGCGTTAGACGCCGTAAGCTGTGACTACTGAAGAGCCTCTGCGGGATCCTTTGGTGGATCTGACATTAACTGCGGTGATAGAGGATTTGGACATCAGGAGTTTGAAGATTCTTGCACTTTGGTGAGAAGTTTTCATTTTGTTGTGTTGAGTTTTTTTTTTTTTTTTTATTTGTCCCTGCGATTGATTGTGGAAAAGCCTGAAAGTGAAGTAGTGATTGAAACGTTCAACGCTAGAACAAAGTAGATGAGCCTGCTCTCGCAATAAATCTGTGTGGTGAATGTTCCAGTAAAATATCTCGAAAAGGATCTTTGTGGTTAAAATCTTGTACAAGATCTATGTGGTTAAGGACGGCTGTGTGATCAAGTCCATGTGGTTAAGGACGGCTGTGTGATCAAGTCCATGTGGTTAAGGACGGCTGTGTGATCAAGTCCATGTGGTTAAGGACGGCTGTGTGATCAAGTCCATGTGGTTAAGGACGGCTGTGTGATCAAGTCCATGTGGTTAAGGACTGCTGTGTGATCAAGTCCATGTGGTAAAGGATGGCTGTGTGATCAAGTCCATGTGGTAAAGGATGGCTGTGTGATCAAGTCCATGTGATAAAGGATGGCTGTGTGATCAAATCCATGTGGTAAAGGATGGCTGTGTGATCAAGTCCATGTGGTAAAGGATGGCTGTGTGATCAAGTCCATGTGGTAAAGGATGGCTGTGTGATCAAGTCCATGTGGTTAAGGATGGCTATGTGATCAAGTCCATGTGGTTAAGAATGGCTGTGTGATCAAGTCCATGTGGTTAAGAATGGCTGTGTGATCAAATCGATGACGTGACTTCAACCAGTCTTATATTGTGAAAATAGTAAATAAATTACAATCTGCTCACTATATGTGTCTTGTGTATTGTGTTGTAACTATAGCGTGATCATCCTCCACTGGGTCTGAATCATTGTAGCAAATTTGGTCCTGATGGTAAACAAGCATAACTGAAATAGTGATTGTAGTAGTTAGGAAGAGTCTTAATGTAAGGTCAGAATAGGCCGAGCGATGTGATGCTGCTGCGTATATTTTCTGTTTGCAGGCATTGGAAATTACTGCTGGTGGTGCCGCGTGTGACGTATCTACTCCGGTTCGAAGACAGTGTGCAGTGCAGTGCAGCTACTGAGCCGCTTCCGAGGGAAGATTGCTGCTGATCGTCAGTGGCACTGATCTCCGTTTAGATAAGAATTGTTTGCATTGTATACAGTTCTAATAACTATTGGACAGCTGTATCCTTGAGAGTTTGTTACCGTCACTACTTCTCTCTTGTTAGGAGGTACTAGGAAGTGATGGCGGAAGGGCGATTTGGGGGTGCTGTCTATTTTGTAAAACATACGTAAGAGAACGATCACATGTCAGGAGTATCATGTCACTATACGTGATTTAACTGAATTTTAAAATTAGATTTGTTTCTTAAATCCCTTGCACTTAGGGAGACACATTGCGAGCTTTTCCTTAACGTTTGAACAATGGAAGTAACTGACTATACTATAACTTGTGTAAATGGTTACAGCGATAACTTTCTTTGCCTATCGATTATGGTCACTGGTATGACTGCAGAAATAATTCTAAATTCATTACGGCATTAATTCCTAAGTTTTAAAATTTTGGTTGGGTTCTTACACTTTAATTGGAATTTTAAATTGTCATTTATTCGGTGTTAAATTTTCATGAAGCTTGCGTTAGCGAAAAATGCTTGAAGGTTACGTTTTGAGATGATCGATGAAATTGTAGCAGACAAGTGGCAGTGATAGTAATTAAGTTTGCATGATGACCTGGAGTGGACTTTAATAGTCCGTTGGAAGTCGGTATTTGCTGTGTAAGCAATCGGTGAATGCACGGTGCGCGGGTGGTTCTGGCGGTGGTTTGGTTTCAAAGGAAGCCATAGAGTTTGAAAGAGATGAGAGTAACTAGAGGTTACTGGCAGAGGTCACATGCAGGGCTTAATTGGTTAGATTATGTAGTTTGCGTTTGGCAATCGAGACGGACCTTCATCCATTTTTGGTACTAACTATGTTGTTTTGAAGAGTGTTGTTAAGTTTACGTGATGATCGTACTTTGCGTCATTCAGAGTAACACACGAGGACGTGTGTCTTACCAGAATGGCCGTGTCGGGACGGGAAGGAAGTATAAAAAGGAATTATCATTTTTATTAATCACATTTTTGGTACTAACTATGTTGTTTTGAAGAGTGTTGATAAGTTTACGTGATGATCGTACTTTGTGTCATTCAGAGTAACACACGAGGACGTGTGTTTTGCCAGAATGGCCGTGTCGGGACAGGAAGGAAGTATAAAAAGGAATTATGATTTTTATTAATCTCATTGAGGGTGTCTGAATATATTAAGTCGGGTAAGATAAAATAATAATCGTGCGACAAACCAGTCGGTATGTCGAACTCGTAGTGGGAGTTACAGTTGGGTGTATAAAGGGGTGCCGAATCATTTGAAGAAACAGTCTTAGTCTGTCGTCATTAAGTTCGGTGGTGTTGCAAGTAGTTGGGTGCAGTTCAATACTATGTGGTAACTATGGTGGTGTTCATATCGGTCAGTGCTTAGTAAAGCGGTTACTATGTTATTTCGAGTTGTTACTAGGTGAGTTTATTATAATCACTTAACCAAACGGTTAAGTAATTGTCTCGATATGCAGTGTGTCATAATAACCAAAGTTAATAACTATTCCTGACGTGGTATTGTACTCTGTGAACATTCGATTACGTAATAATTGACCAACGAACAATAAATAGCGAGTTAAAGAGAATTCGTTTGTGACTTTTATTATGTGAACCTACGTGTATCGATATCGGCCGCCACTCTGTCTCCGACATATATATTAATGACTTACCTTACCACGTAAGGGATAATCATGAGATTGTATTGTTCGCGGATGATACATCATTAATATTTAAAATTAAAAGAATGTTACTAAATTATGACGAAGTGAACGATGCTCTCTCTAAAATTGTGCATTGGTTTAATTTAAACAACTTGTTACTAAATGCTAAAAAAACTAAATGCATTAAATTTACTATGCCCAATGTAAGACAAGTAAAAACCAATATACAAATCAATGGGGAAGAGTTGAATCCTGATGCGTCAACTACTTTTCTGGGCATCACACTAGACGCGAGACTCCAGTGGGGACCGCATATAGCAAAATTGGCAGGTAGACTAAGTTCAGCGGCTTATGCAGTCAGAAAAATAAGACGTCTGACTGATATAGATACGGCAAGAATTGTTTATTTCAGTTACTTTCATAGTATTCTGTCGTACGGTATTCTTCTTTGGGGTAATGCTGCGGATATTAATACAGTATTCGTCTTGCAAAAGAGAGCTATTAGAGCTATCTATTGTCTCGGACCTCGTGTTTCTCTTAGAGAAAAATTCAAAGAGATAAACATTCTTACCGTATCATCGCAATACATATTTGCAAATCTTATGTATGTTCGAAAAAATATTGCAAATTTTGACCGAATATGCGATATTCACAATAAAAATACTAGGAATAAAAATAAACTTGTTGTACATGCTACTCGTCTCCATAAAATAAGCTATTCTTTTGTTGGTCAATGCGTACGCTTCTTCAATAAACTTCCAATGCATATTGTTAATCTTCCAATAAAAAAATTTAAAGCAACTGTCAAAGAACGACTTTACAAAAAAGGCTATTACACAATAGGAGATTATTTGGAAGATACAAATGCTTGGGATTAGGTTGCTCGCATTCACACATGTTTCATAATATGAATTTATATTGTTAAATGACATTTGTATTTAAATATGTGTTAAAAAAAAACAAGATGAAAAAAATAACCACGCTGAGTTTCTTGGTGCTTCTTCTCAGGTCAGTGGGCTTTTCCGAAGCACTGGTAGAATCATATAGTTTAAAAAAAAAATTGTTAACAATGACGTGTAAAAGTGCCCCTAGGGGCCTAATTACATAATAAATGATTTGAGTTTGAGTTTGAGTATCAGCCCGGAATCTGGAATTTGTGCCCGATATGGCGATAGGCTCGCCCCCTATCACATCATGGGACGGAATAACGGCGAAACGTGGGTGCACTAGTTGCACCTCTGCCTACCCCTTCGGGGATAACAGGCGTGAGTGTGTCTGTGTGTGTGTTTGTTTTTGTAGAAATTGTAATTTGTTTTATATATACAGGATAATTTTGACATTGCGTTAATAAATGAAACCACATACTTATCTCGTTGAAAATAACGTTTTCCGTTAAATTATTTTAACCATAGTTGTAAAATAAAAAAGTGTAAGTGTCGAATAAAATAAATATCAATAAAATGTAACTTTAAGTTTACACGCCCTAATTCCCCTATGACTGCTCTAGGAGAATTCGTCGCAGTAGCAACATTACACTTTCAGTCAGAAATACACTTACGCACACACCATATTCGCACTAAACTACAAAATGATACAAAAATTGGAATACTACAACTGGGATTTTTGGTGAAAGTATTAGTTATTCATTGATAATTTTTGGCACGATGTTAGCAGAGGTATAGACGAATACGTGGTTTCATTTAGTAACGCAATGTAAAAATGACCCTGTATAATAAAATAAAAATTAAATTAAACTTAGTTTTCGGCCGGCGCGGCGTACCTTAACATCCTATTCTAACGAGCGTTCCGCGCAGTGTACTAACAACAAATCCTTAATTATACTAATATTTTAAAAAGTTACAAGTTTGCGAGTTTATTTCTAGGTATGTAGAGACTAATGTGTGGAACTGCTGAACCGAGTTTGAAAATTGTATCACTAACAGATAGCTACATAACTCCTGATATTATAGGCTACTTTCATCTGCGAAAAACTTATTCACGTGGGCGGAACCGCGGGCAAAAGCTAGTCGTTACGTAATATAAACAAAGTCACCCGCCGCCTCTACACGCGATAAACTTAAAAACTAACAAATGTATTTCGATGAAATTTGGTATAGAGGCAGTTTGAGACTCTAGGAAGGACTTAGGCTTTTTATCCCGGAAAAATTCTTTCACGCGGGCAAAACCGCAACCAAAAACTAGTGTTATATAATTCAAAGACTTAGTACTAGTAACAGTCTTATAGGCTGCTCGTTAAATCATTCAGATGAACAAAACAAACACCGCTCTAAATCAGAACACCATTAGTCGGATATAAATAAACATATCAGAAACGCAATCACTCCCAAAACTACCTCCCAATTTAGATTGATCAAACGACTGTGAACAGCTGAGCGTATTAACATCACGCTCGTTTGTTCCTAAACGAACGCGTCACGAACACGCGTTTTGTTTTCACTGGTGTCAATTCTATCTGTTATATTTGTTAATAAAAAACCTTATTTGTAAATTGCGGTGATAAATACAATTGACAATGGAGTATATCGCAAACGTATTGTATCAGGTAGAAGACGTCTCATGCATCGTAACTAAACTCTATGTTCCTTTATTTAGATTTGTTCATTGTCAAGCCACGTGGTAGTTAATTTTGTCAGCATAAGGAATGGACCGACTCGATCAAAGATCTACCACTGTTTTACAGACAGCCGTCGTGAATTTGTTACTACTACTACTATCATACTGTATTATATACTGCCCACTGCTGACCATGGGCCTCCTCTGAACTTGTTAACCGACTTCAAACAAAGGAGGTTCTGTATTCGACCTATATTGTGTGTTTATTATATGTCCGCGGCTTTCTAAAACCTACTGATCCGATTTGCATGGGATTTTCATTATACACTGTGTTTTATTATATAATTATGTGGAAAGACGATATTGTGTTACAGCAAAACATAAGATATACTATACTATTCAGGTGCCCCAATTCCTCATTTTAAGCCATTTAAAATTGTGTGTCTATTCGTGACTGAAAATTAATGGTTTACCTAATCCTGATTACTTTCGCATAAATGTACCAAAGCATAATCAAAACAAATGTTGGATGACATCTAGTCACGCAATTATAACATAGCACCGGTAAATATCTTCAAATGTTGATAATGTCATGTGTTTAACTGCGCAAATAAACAATTTTATTATTATTATTATTATGTATTATTATAGAAATAATTAATATGTTTCACAGCGAACAGGGACTTTGAAACCTAGTACAATAGACACAAGAGCTATATGTATACTTGCGGTTTATCGACCCATCGTGTCTCAACTACACACACTTTTAGGGTAACATATGAGCACAAAAGTACGAGAAGCGAAAGATATGTTTATTCTCCTGCGTCTATTACCCACTTTATCAATATCTTCAACATAGCAATATTCGGTAACAGTTTTTTTAACAGCAGAATTAAGTATGCGGTCTTTAGACGCTCATGACTAAGTTTATAACCCGTGTATAAGTAGATACTTATCAATCGACTCCAAGTACTTACAATACATATACGGGATCATTTCGATATTGCGCTTTCCGGTAAGTGACACGAAACATTGATGTAAAGTAAAATATTATGTAAGTTTCGAACAAAATAAATAGTAGGTAGTTAAAAAACCTTATATTTTACATGCACTAAATGCCACTACGACTACTCTAATAGAATTCGTCGCAGCGGCAACATCGCACGTTCAGTAAGATATACACTCACGCACAGCCATATTCACCATACCATACCAGCCCTGTATTATATACTGCCCACTGCTGAGCACGGACCTCTTCTACACCTGACCGGGTTAAGGCCTTAGTTCACCACGTTGACCTAGTGCGAGTTGGCAGACTTCACATACCTTAGAAATTCAGAGAACTTCTCAGGTATGCAGGTTTCCTCACGATGTTTTCCTTCACCGTTAAAGCGAGCAATAATACACAAAGAATACACATATAATTTTTTAGAAAAATCAGAGATGTGTTGCTCTTCGATTTTGAACCTGCGGACATTCGTCTCGGCAATCCGTTCCACTACCAACTAGGCTATCGTCGCTTTTACTCGGACTGAACGCCATATTCACACTAAACTATAAAATGATATAAAAATCAAAAAGTAATACCGGATTTTTTGGTGAAAATATTAGTTTTTACGGATAATTTTAACTGGTGGTATAATGCTAGCAGAATTAAAAACAAGTATGTGGTTTGAGGTTTCATCTATTAACGGTATGTCAAAATGACCCTGTATAAGTTAGCCAAGCACTGCTGTTCCTTATAAAACCTTATTTAGACGGACCGATCGTTGCTAGAAATAATCGTACGCAATGATTGCTCGCAATATTCGTTTTCTGAATATCTGTCAAGACTCGCATGTACAACACGGGCAATAATTGCCTCGTCATTGTGCATGTCGGGATGGTATTGAATAATTGCCTACGATAACTGCAAGCAATGATTCATCTGTCTAATGAAGCTTTAGGATCAAAATATTACATGATTCTAAGTGAAGATTAGGTTTCCGTATAATATCCGTAAATGTATGTTTATACATATAACATTAGTCTATGTACATAATAAAGGTTAGAGACAGACTCTATACATATTCAGAAGGGTACGAAATAAATCAGGGCTCTCCTTTTTTATTGCAATGAATGACGATACGAGCATTCCGTTCGCCTGATGGTAAGCGTTACAACCATCCATAAACAATAGCAATACCATCGAGCACTTTGAGTTACAAATTATTGTATGGTATTCCACTGCGCTCGTCATCCTGAGACATGAGATGTTAAGACTCATTATGTCCAGTAGTTACACTGGCTACAATGTCTTTCATGCTGAAATACAACAGTGCATCCACACTGCTGCGTGCTTCTCTTGCCATTAGAAAATCTCACCTTATGTAAACGGTATAAAGGGCCCATTTCTAAAATTAAATATAGTCCTTAAATAAATAGCGAATTTTAAAGCAATTTATAAGTACTACGCAAAGCGACGTGCGTGGTAGGGTGTTCGCGTTATGATTATTTTTATGCGATATTCGTGTACTTTTCGCACGTATTAGTCTAGACGACCTTAATGCTCTCCAGCCTCAATGCAATATTCGTAATTTTTATCCCGGTACGGTGAAATCCTCCTAGCCAGTTTCGGCCACGGTGGTCAATCTCAATGGAGATCAGCCAGGTACGCAGGAGATATTATAGTGCACAAGTGTGTGCGCAATACACAGGTGCACTCGCTATTCCTTCACTCTCATAGTCCGGTGAGACGGCAATTCGACATGACCGGAGAGAGATCAGGCGCAGGACCAACGGCTTTACGTGCTTTCCGAGGCACGGGGGTATCACACCGCCAACTTCCTGACTACTAATCAAACGAAATCACGAGATATTTAAAGCTGTATATAGTTAAACCCTCGCTTCTCTACACGTGCGAATTTTCCGTTCATGAGCGAGGACAATAACCTATTTCAGCTGACATTTTAAAGCCATTGTTTCTCGGGGCTTCACGCGAGATGTATTACTGAGGCCTTTGTTTGATTGAGATTTATTTGTTTAGGGATCTGTTGTGGTATTTAAGGGTCTGTAATAGCTAGATTACATGGATTTTTAGTACACAGGCAGACGTCTATCTAGGGTAGGCAGAGACCCAATAACCAAAATTATTTTCACTAATCTATACTAATACTAGACAGAAGTATTGTGAGTTTGTTTGCACGTAGTAATTTCTGGAACTACGCAACCGATTTTAGTGAAACTTAGTTTGGACATAGTGTGAGATCCTGGAAAGGACATAGGTAAGGGCATAGGCATACTTTTTATCCCGGGTAAATATAAAGCGGGACTTTTATCCCGGGAAACATTTTCAAGCAAGAAAAGCTAATATTTCATAAGTAGACACGCAAATTGATTACTGATAAAAAGAAACTGGCTATGACTTGTCACAAATTTATCTTTTCATATTATTATGTCGTGTATGAATTGTGTAAACATATAAATTAATTAATCAATTTTTCATTGTTACAGATCCAGCAGCACGAGCACAAGAGGCTCAACAAACAATACTTTAAACAGAATGTGAGTACTCGATGGCGTGCGAAACGCAGGGCAAGGTCGCTGGATGATAGCTCATTCGAGTCCCGCGCAACCTACAAACACCGAGAATAATTTCATCATCATCATCATCAGCCTTTATCAGTCCACTGCTGAACATAGGCCTAGGAATAATTGCTTACAGTCCATCACACCTCTTTGCATGAATTTTGGGCGGGCTATATTCATGATTCTAAAAACTTATATTTAAATCTATTATGAGTCTATCAGTAGGCTGATTGTAGGCTTTTGTTATTACGCTCATTTTGATTGTAGAAACCAATAATAGGTTAAATGTAGATATTTTTAGACGATGCCTTTTAGTATTAGTAGTGATTTTAGTCGGAAGGGATGTTGTATTTGGGCTAAATATCACATATTCATCTATTTTCTTGCATATGGCATCATAAGCTAAAAGAAACTATTATCAGCATATTAAGTTACACTTCAACCTACTGTATAGCTACTCAATCTAAGCTCTTTTCTATTCATCCTACACAACGATGCGGTCAATCTTCTCCACCTATCTCTTACACTTGACCGCCGGTATCCATTACGTCGGAAACATTGCATGCTACTATGTAGCGTTGTAACTCATTTGTCAGTATAGTAATCCAAGCTCTTATGTTGAGGGCTACATCCATGCATATATTAACTTATGCAACAATCAAACCGTAAAATATGCATTAAAACAAAATGGAAGAAAATCATGACAACTGATGACGAAAAAGTTAAGCCCGGAGATTGTTTCTGGTTTTCTTCTTTGGGTCGTCATCGCTAAGGTAGCTAGTGAAAGCCTGGTAGGTTAGTTACGCTAGGATATTTACTATCCTCGCCGGCGAGGACCGTGGCGTTTCCTTTCCTCGTAATGTTAAGATACTTCTTCCCTTTCTTTTATATCAGCTCCACTTCTCCTTCCTTAGCCCTATTTCCGTCCCCAACGTCCGTGTCGTGTGTACCTATCAGCCCGTGCTTGGTATATGTACCTTTGTAAATTTGTTGTTGTTTCTACCTTGCCATGACTTGTCATAAGTGTTTTTTAAAAGCCTACATAATTAATAAATTATTTTATTTTAATGTAATTCCAGTTACTATGAAACTAGAATCAAAATATTCACACCACGAATATTAATGTAGTGAGTACGTATATCTAGTTTAATAAGATTAGGAAATAGATTAGCTCTTCATAAAAATATGGGTCGATCATAAATCAAGGCCTAAAATCAAAGGACTCGATAAAGTTTTGAAGATCGTAAAATTATACGAGGAAATGAAGTTTATAGCTCCGGGTTACTTATATGAAATTAAGTAGGTAGGTACTGGAACATGCTCTCACTAATATAGAGACTAACTGTGCTTTATTTTTATCATGATTCCGGATAAATCCTCAGGCGAAACTTGGTTTAGATTTTGTGAAATACAACGGTAATTAGCTTAACGAGCTCCGATACCACATTAACGATAAAATTGATATGATTATAAGGAAATGAATACGTGATCTCATCTGCAAGTTGAAAAGCAATATATAGCTGCGGCTAACAGTATTCTAATGACTACTTATACTATCATATTATATCTAGATATTATATAGGAACATACAGCGTTTAAAACTATGTATGTATATATCATAGGTATGCATAGTGAACGCAGTGAGTATACTCTGAATAAAACAATCCAAAATTTTACCGCAAATTTCATCTCAAATAATAAAAGCCACGGCAATTTACTAGTCGGACGTTTAACAGAGATAAAATTCCAAATGCAAAACATGTGCCGGAAACCTGAGACACCTCCCTCCCATCAGCGATACAGACACAGTAATGTCAGTCGCAGCTAGTACAGTATTCATTCAACACAACGTTGTTTTTGTTCACAGGTAAATTCGTCTGTGCAGCTAGTTTTTCTGTTCGTAATGGAGCTCGAAGACGTCGAGATGTACGGCCACGGAAACTTTAGCTACGACGACAATGGCACCTACAATGGAACCCTCGAGAACTGCCCTAACATCAACCTGCCTAT
Source organism: Lapara coniferarum (assembly GCA_949316025.1). Lineage (NCBI taxonomy): Eukaryota > Metazoa > Arthropoda > Insecta > Lepidoptera > Sphingidae > Lapara > Lapara coniferarum. Next base: position 23,944,247 of record OX438919.1, read on the forward strand.
CGTGTACGTGGTCACTCAATTCTTGTACGCGTTGATCTGCGTCGTCGGCCTTCTTGGCAACACGCTGGTCATCTATGTGGTGCTGCGCTATTCGAAGATGCAGACCGTCACCAACATGTACATCGTGAACCTGGCCATCGCAGATGAATGCTTTCTGATCGGCATCCCGTTCCTCATAGTGACGATGTCGCTCCGCTCGTGGCCATTTGGACGGTTCATGTGCAAAGCCTACATGATATCTACGGGCATCAACCAGTTCACGAGCAGCATATTCCTTTGCATCATGAGCGCTGATAGATACATCGCGGTCTGCCATCCGATAGCCGCACCTCGTCTTCGAACCCCATTCGTGTCGCGCCTCGTTTCTGCGGCCGCCTGGACCGGCTCCGCTCTGGTGATGACCCCAATTTTTATGTACACGACACTGATACAAACCGACAATGGTCTGTCCTGCAACATTGTGTGGCCTAAACGAGACTTCAACAAGGGTCAGACTTCATTCACCCTTTACTCCTTTGCTCTGGGTTTTGCCGCACCGCTGACTCTAATATTCGTCTTTTACTGTTTAGTCATACGAAAACTGAAGACTGTGGGACCAAAAAATAAGTCTAAGGAGAAGAAACGTTCACATAGGAAAGTCACAAAGCTGGTACTGACTGTGATAGCCGTGTATGTGTTGTGCTGGCTACCGTACTGGGCGTTCCAAGTTGCGCTGATTTACTCGCCTCCCACGGAGTGTGCGAGCAGAATTACCATTACGGTTTTCCTCGTGGCCGCCTGCTTCAGCTACAGCAACTCCGCCATGAACCCGATTCTGTACGCTTTCTTATCTGACAACTTCAAGAAGAGTTTTTTGAAAGCGTGCACCTGCGCAGCCGGCAAAGATGTTAATGCCACTTTGCACGTGGAGAACAGCGTCATACCGAGGAAACGGGGCGGAGGAGCGGCGCGTGCGCAGGCCAGAGCGATCGAGTCACGAGGCGGGCTGTCAGTGGCAGTGGGAGGATCACGGTCAGAGGCCTCGACGGCCCTGACGTCGCGGTCTGTGGCGGCCAGCGAAGTGCTGCCGCTGGAGGTGCGGCCCCCGACCCTGGCGCCCCTGATAGCGCCCAACGGCCTCTCGCACTCGCGGCTCTGAGTGCGGGCCTCGCGTCGCCGTCGCGAGCCCTTATGTGCAGCCCTTGAGGAGGACACGCTTATCGTGTCCATAGACTAAGTGATGGACAGTGAACCGTTGCCGCGGCAGATTGAAAGGTGCGAGCCCTGCCTTTCAAACTACTGTCACCCGCGACACTTTTGTCCTGATCGTGTTTAGTGTGTATGACGGTGAAATGTGTCCTGATGTTACATTATAAGGTTAAATTTTGTACAAATTAGCGGGAGTCGACTCAATATAGGGTTGTATCGATGAATTTACTATGGTGTAAAGTGTTTTATCGCTTAGCGAACGTAAGGATCAAAGTTTGTATACCAATATGTTAAGCTAGGTTTTTATGGAAGTATGTACATATCGTGTAAATATTCACATTGTCATGTCCGATATAATAAACTTATGTTCGTCAATTGTGTTGTTTTATTCAATGTGTACTTTTGGGACCCGTCGGTCTGAGGGCCTCTTTAGAACATAATAATATGATTGATTAGGCTTTATTATTTTATGATGATTACATTTAACGAATACTTTTTGGAACATGCCTGCAGACAATGTCCACAGACGATAAAAAATGAGATAAATTAACAAACCTTCTAAATTACAATATCTACGCTACACGATAAATTATATTCATAAAGGTATCAAAGAATAAAATACGTTATGCTTTATTAAATCCTAAAGATTATAACGAATGAGGTAGGTATACGCTTCCACTTATAATGATAAATAAACAAATGATTTTAATACTAATTCCAAGTGCAGTTCCATTCTGCGCTTTATAATAAAGTCCGAGCATTTACCGAGAAGCGTCTTGCTCCTTCCGACATTATACAAGCACTTGTTCAATATTCTATTAAAATGTCTGTATACAAAATGCTGGAATATTAAAATCGCATTTCACAGGAAATGGGCCATAAATAACAAGATCCACGGGTTCTCATAGCGAACATAAATCAACGAGAAAGCACTTGCCTAAAAATACGCAGCTATTTGCCGTCTCTTCGAAACTGATCGAGACGTTTAATAAAACATTATACAACTACTGATGCGTATTACGTTTGTAATACAACATAGATATTACAGTGGTGATATATTTCAGCAAGTCAGAAATACATCTAGTTAATTATGTAGATATTTTTATGGTAATATTGATATGCAACATATTAGACATAAACTTTACAATAACATAATGTTTTGATACAGTACTCACAAGTCACACATACTGGTATATTTTTTTTTAATAATGGTAAGTGAGCCTAATTTTAGGGTTCCTTATCTGATTGTTACTATCAGACCTGCTCTTAAATTATTATCACACTCAAAGCTTTTAATTTTCAAAATGTTTCTAAGGAGATAAATAAAACAGTAATAGAGTTCAGCGAATATCTATTAACACTGTTACCCCTGGAAACAGGTGTAAACGGTAAATAGGCTACTGACCTAATCGGCAGAATCTGTAGAGCACTACACGTATTGTCTACATTTCGAGAGCCAAATGGGTTTTACTGGAGTTTTTACATATAACAAAAGGTAAGGAAACAGATATTATATTAACTGATTTATATAGTCATAACAGCCCTTGAATATCCATAGTCTATAAAAAGTTTGGGTGCATTACTGGTCTTGGGCAGGAATACCTATTAGAAAACACAGGATTTATTATACCTTTGAAACACTCACTGACTGTACGAAATACAATAATACGGCTCCTGCACATCGACTCTACTGACACAGTGGTACTACTTCGGAAGGAGTTGTTTTATTATTCAATAACCCTCGCACTATCAAGGTAATACCAAAATAGGTCCTATTTAGAGATTTCTCTGAAAGAAGACACTCGAGACGCTAATAAACGAACAAAAGGATTTCGTTTTCGCAGCTATTTTTAATTTTCAATATTGGAAGCCGTTTTCTGAGGCCATCCTTAATTCCATCTATTTGCACTCCTACTGTTTCGGGTTCAATCTCCAGGTCGAGCAAAGTGATATTGAGTTTTTTTATTCAGTATCACTTAGAGTCTGGAATTTGTGCCCGATATGGCGATAGGCTCGCCCCCTATCACATCATGGGACGGAATAACGGCAAAAAGTGGGTGCACTAGTTGCGCCTCTGCCTATCCCTTCGGGGATAACAGGCGTGAGTGTGTGTGTGTATTGAAAAAAAGTAGTCAATTACCCTATTTGATTGTTACTTATGAGTAAACTGGCTTTTATGACAAGGAAAGCCACTAAACACAGCTATGTGTAGGTAAAGATTCGCAAAATTGGATGCCTAAAATAATTATAACCTTACAAATTAATAAACGTTAATCGGTTTCTTGCTTATCTTCTTTTATAAAACTAAAAGTCACAACAAGCAGTTTGGCTGGTGGTAGCTCATAAACAATTGCAGGGCCTAAGACTTAAATTAAAAGAGTTTTTTATTTAAACTGAAAGTACTATTTTGTACCACATCTAGCTCGTCCTGAGACACCAACAGTTTTTATCCTGCAACGTCAAAGTACCTCCGCAAAATACATTAATATGGTAAGTACGAAGTATAGAGTAGTCCATATATAATAAATATTGACATCCAAGAATTCTTGTAGGCTCAGTAATTTAATACCTTAAACTTATGAACACAAATCAACCAGATAAAGAGTGATAATACAGAGAGACTTCTAATTCAGGTTAATGCCACGATAGCCCGATATTTAACCTTTTGTAACTTAAAACCCTCGTAAACCAACCCAAAAGTTTCACATTAATTTGGTTACTAATTTTATAGTAGTACTTCAAAGCTGAAGTAGTAAAAGTGTTAAATTAGGCATATTTTATGACATTCTTGAAAATGACACGCAGTAGTTGCCCCAGTGGTGGACACCTCGTAAAAATGTCCCGCATGTGTTTTATAGAAACTTCTCGAACATTCCCCCGGTTTTACGACGGGTGAACTGGGGGAAAGTTTCTATCGCCGCATTTTATGTGCCAAATATTTATTGTATTTCTATTATGTACTATTTATAACTGCCGCGTGGGAGGAGAGTTTGACATTCTTTTTTCAATAAAGCTTTGTAGACAGCCATGCGAGACCGAGGGGGGAGCTCAGCGTAGCGGCACGTTGTCACGAAATAAAAATAAACCCATGATATTATGTACCATGTTTTCTATGCGATAGATGCACCAGTATACACAGGGGGATGTAAATTCGGTGAAATGAAAGTTTATTAGTGGGACATCTGCCTTACTCATCAAGAAAATGTGGGCTTATGTTCATTACATCTGAGTTTAATAAAACTCTATTAGGACCATATTTATTATTACGAAAGACAAATTCAATTAGAATTTACCCACTATTAAAAACAAGAGGAGCTCATAATATTCGATGCACAACTCTGTAATTTTGTGTGCTTTATTGTAGCTCTTACTGTCAGGCAAGCGTCTGTGGCCGAGCGACTCGCTCGTCTTGTGATTAAGTTGTAGAAAAAACATAAAGCCAGACGCACTGAAGGAATAATAAAATCTAGTTACGTAGCAGCGATAAAAGATTGGAATCGTTCCGGAGCTACTGTGATGGAAATATGGCATGCCTGGAGTATACAGGGTGATGAAGCTGCCAATATTCTAAAGAATTGTTAAAGTTGAGTTCTCAAAAAAATGTCTGAAAGATAGCATTGTCCGATAACTTAAGAAAAAAAAGTTTTGCGGTGTACTTTTGTCTTTCATTTATCAATAGAACGGCAACAAATAAGTTCTACCACTGTGCCTGGAAACTGTCAACTATTTATGAAGAATTTCCATGTAATTAATAATAATAGTGTGCTGGTACCGACACTTATGCGTGGAAGTGAATGCTTGTTTTGGCAGAAGATGCAGGAAACTGGAGTAAATGCGAAAGAAATGCACTCCTTACGGAGTATATTATGTGGAGTCACTATTGCTTATCTTGCTATATGCTTATATATATGAGAATAGTATGATAAGATAGTGATTTAAGTTGAAGGATGATGTGGTGCCTAATAATAAAAGAATTATGCTTAGATAGTTTTAATCCCGAGTGGTATTTATCGAGCGAATGACGAAAGTACAGATGGATAGGGCCACCCTAAGAGAACATACATTGATTACTAAATAAATGATATCCGAAAAGGGCAGGTCAGGAGTACCCTTAACGGTACCCGATAAGGGCTTGAGTGTATATAATTTTTTATCTTAATACAAGAACTGAATTAAATACAGCTATTAAGTAGACACTCGGTTCGATTGCCTTGGTAGCGTAGTTTTATTGACGACTGTTTTTTTTTTTGCTCTACATAACTGGATACAAACAATATAGCATGCTTTAATTCTATTTACAAAAATATGATTTGTTCTATGTTCATAACCTTTTACATATAGACACTGCATGCTTAGTACATAACACTGCAGTAGAATTTAGTTGTAACTACTTATACATAAAAAAAAGAAGAAAAAATAACCTACAAAACGAAAATAAAGAAAACAATAACTATGATTTTATGCGTGCACCAGTATTTGCTTTATATTTATTTTTGAGACTGGTTTTAAGGTCTTTCTTAAAAACAGCTGTTGACTTTGAGAAGATGTCCACATCATTACGAACTGAGTTGCAATATGATAGTATTCTATAGACTGATGAGTGCTGCCCGAGATTTGTTTTTGCGTGTGGAAGTGTAAAGGTTTTCCTATTATACAAGCGGCTATTTGTACGTGGGACAGAAAATTTTATTTGTTCCAGAATTAATGACGACTCTATAAATCCATGAACTAATTTATAGCAGAATAGAATATCCAGCATCTTTCTACGGACACGAAGTGGGGTAACTTTGTAGTAATTCAGACGTTTATCATAAGGCGTGAGATCACGACACTTATTGTCTGAATAAGCCAAATAAAATGGAAAACGTTTTTGCACTCGCTCTATTCGATGATGAGGTCCTGGTATCATCCCGCTGTTTGGAATTTGTATCCGATATAGTGATAGGCTCGAACATACACGGCGAAAAGCGGGTGCACTAGTTGCGCCGCTGCCTACTCCTTCGGGGATAAAATCCGTGAGTGTGTGTGTGTGTAATAAGTAGACACAACGTTTATCGATTCTCATGCGGCATGAAGTTCGCCGGGCCAACGAATATATTATAAAAACAGCCTCTACGTTTAGTCTCAGACTAAACGTCACAGACAATAGATTTCTCAAACAAAACCTTAGCCCAATTTTTTTGCAAGTCTACAAATCATATTATATATGGCCAACGTTTGGTCCAACAGCCTGTACATTGTAAGGGTGACATGTAAAAACAAGTCATCAATCATTGAGACGGGTGACATGAATACGCAAAAACCTGCCAAATACAAGAGGAAATTAAGCTCAGAATTCCATAATTACAAAGACAATTGCTTTTGATACCATCATGCTCGAAAGTAGGTCACGAAGCATTGTTTTCTCTGACATTTTTAATACTAAATAAAGAACAGAGCATATCTTTAGGCTAAGTTATGCGCTACGCCAGCAGAAATACCCAAAGTTTTCAAGCACAACGTTATTCATGGCCAAATGTACATATTAATTTCAGTCCTACGTAGTCTATTTATCTAAGTCTTAGTTACCATGGTTTCAAGCAACCGATTATATTTCAGGCAAAACTGCCTGCAACATGGCTTTCCCACTTACAAACTCTCGTGTCATCTCGCTAGACACTTAACTGCACTCAATTTAGGCAAAACTTGAACGCAGACTGATATGTTTGGCTGATGGGAGTACACGCCAAGTGGTATATCTTTAAATTGTTTCAAGTTTACACTTTGATTTTAAGTTTTTACACTCACTCACACACACACACACACACACACACACACACACACGCACCTTTTATCCCCGAAGGGATAAGCAGAGGCACAACTAGTGCACCCACTTTTCGCCGTCCGTATTCCGTCCCATGATGTGAGAGGGCGCGAGCCTATCGCCGTATCGGGCACAAATACCAGACTCCGGACTGATACTAAATTTAAAAAACCGAATATCACTCCGCCCGACCCGGGAGTTGAACCTAAGACCTCAGAATTACAGTCATACCGTAATACAACTATCTACGCCACAGAGGCAAGCGAAGTTTATATTGAAAACAATATTCGTTTATTCTTAAAGTTTTGATAAGTCTCAACTCTTAAGTGTTTGTTCTTTAGCAACATATAATTATGAGTTACGTAGGTCTGTGGGCGATAGGTGGTTTTATGCCTCGGACTGGGAAGGTCAAGCAAGCATTACTAATACGTATAATGTTTATAGTCAGTGTTACGCAACATTTTGGGACATTAGATGTATCAAAGTGAGTTCAATGAACTTTTCTATAGCTCCGAGACTAAAATTCTTAAAACTGACTGACAGACACGTCTAAACCATTGGCTCTAGAAGCCAGAACTTTTGCACATAAATTCCTTACTTAGCGGATTTTTGTAAATTCATACTCTAGAGAGCTTAGAATGAGCAGATAGTAGAAAAAATAGAAACTTTTTAACAAAAAATAAACCGACTTCAAAACCACTGCAAACCAAAAAATAATTAAACTTCATATTCGCTTAGTATATACGTATATTTGGAGTCGATGCCTAATTTAAATTGCCAGCTAAACCAAAGAAATACAAGATCAAATATACGAAAACATTATTCAATTTAAATTAGGCATCGACTCCAAATATACGTATATACTAAGCGAATATGAAGTTGAATTATTTTTTGGTTTGCAGTGGTTTTGAAGTCGGTTTATTTTTTGTTAAAAAGTTTTTATTTTTATTTATTGTTTTTTTGTTAGTTAATTATAGAATAGTGTAAACAATACATCATAGATATACGATTGCAGCATTCGCGAGTCACCTGCTGTTACTTATTGAAGAGTTTCATTGTGTATCTCCGAAGATCTTCATAAATTATATACTAAAACCTTCCCTGAAAACTACACATTTGAACATCGAAAACCACATCCAAATCGGATCAGTAGTTTTGAGAAACTCGCGGCCATACAAATTTACATACATTATACATACATACATACAAACATACATACATACAAACATACATACATACGGATCCAATACAGAAGCTCCTTTTTGAAGTCGGTTAAAAATAAATGAATAAAGCACTACACAAACGATGGCATTTGATATTCATACGGTTTACTGTAATCAGTCAAAGTCTATGTCCGATTTCATGTAAACCTAATCCTTTCAGCGGCATCTCGTTTCAATGTCCTTTTCTACAAAAATCCCTGCCATGTTTTATGAGACATCTGCATACCGAATGTCCTACTTTCACACTTTTCGAGCACATCGTCGAAGCCTTTTAGCACAAAGATTTACTGTTTTATAAAGAACCTCGTAACTTTCCTTTTCAATAGAAGCAGTTCAAAATTGGCAGCAAAATATATTGCGACAGTCGATACCCAAATCAGCATTTCACAAAAAAGGTCAATCCACTTGATACCACACAAAGCGCTACATGGATTACACGCGCCGGCACCGGATTACAACCCACATACTGTACGTACGCCGGACCTTTGCATATCAATGATCGTATTTGCACACAAATGTACGTGCATGGCCTGTCTCCAGACGTCTCATCAAAAAATTTCATATCTGACTCGAATTTCGATGTCGTAGTATAAAGTCGCATCTACGGAGTAGTTCTCGATGGGTTTTAAAGAATTGGCATTTTATTTATGAGTAACTTTTAGTAAATTGAAACTAACATAGAAAATATGATGATAACATTTTATTTAAATTGATGGTCAGATAATGCAGCTTAATAAAGCCCTTACTACTTCTGTACTTCGGTCTTGTTACAATTACTCAGCGTAAATGTTCGAAATTCACGTAACTTCAAAAACAGCCGATATCTTTCAAAGTCGTACTTAGTTTTAAAGTATGATTTTAAATTAGAATAGATATAATGACCTAACCTGGGAGCCTTGAATAAAAAATCCTGGACGGAAATCCGAGGGCTTCGTCCTCTGTAAATTAGGCAGTCATTCATCAAACTTGGTTCTTTAAATAGACTTTATAGGACGTTAAAACTGGAATAAAAGGACAGACAGAGAGGGCTCTGGAAAGCGGGTGAACGGAAACATAATATAAAAAGTCCTTCCTGAATAATTGCTGCGTAACTGACACAGTATATTTAACCGACTTTCAAAAAAAGAGTAAGATCTCAATTCGTGTGTTTGTATTTTTTTTCTTTCATGTATGTACACTGATTTCTAGATATATAGAATTAAGGCCTCTTACCTCAATTATATAACATTCCTTATTTCAAAACTGAGAGTAATTTACTGTCTACACTGTATGTTGTAAAGAATTCCTTAGACAGGTGTAAAATTCAAATAAATAAATCAATATCGAATATAAAGATTCCCATATTTCGTCAAACTGGAATCGAACTAGTGAAGCATGTTTTTGAGCATGTTTGCAAGAACATGACACGTTCACCATTTTATAGGGAAGTAGATGCGTACTTTATCATGTAACAAAGAGGAGTCCCTGAAGCTTGGACATTGATGTATACATAGCTATTGGGTAATGATAAATCGGTTCTCTTTCGCCATGTATCAAATATGAGAGAATACTCGGTATATTTTGTACTTGCCTATAACTTCTTGATCAAGGATAGATAAAATCAGTTATAGGACTATATTTCGTATAAAAGAATTGTTCAATAAATTCTTATGTTTACGCGAATGTTAGACATTGAAATGAAACTGTTTTGCGGGTATAAATATTAATAATAAAATAATTGTTATTGTTTAATTGAGTCAAATACAAAATTGCTGAATGCATGGAAAACTTCAAATCACCGACATACTTACGTTTAAAATTAAAACCTTTTATTTTCCAAATTACAGAAGACGATAATTTTTAGTTTTTCTTTATTCAGTAGAGAAAAAAAAGGATAAGGACATAAAATTATTAATTTGATTCACTGTACCGCGACATATTTTATTTCGGACATAATGTAGTAGTGTGCGACAAAGCTCAATGAACTGCGCATCACTAGTTGCATTCTGCTTCCCCCGTGGGGATACTAACGACAGCTTGTATGCATGTTAATACGAACACATCTCCATGATCTACGAGATGGTTTCAATGATCTATTGCAAATCAGCGTGTTGTACAATCAACCATATAAGTACCTGACAAATTCAAAATTTCAAATCATTTCCACGCGTTAAGTTTAATTGAAACATTTTATTTTCTTTCTGGGGAGTAAAGTTAATCTTCTTCACAGTCGGATACTCTTGGCAGAGTGGTCGTGGTTGTCGAGATGGTAATACATGGAAAGACGTCAGCGTTGTCAGTCTCCTCGGCAAAGTTCATAGGTCTACTAATGGTTTTTCATTTTTGACGGTTAGTAGTAGCACTGCGTGTACACTCTGTCATGGAGGACTCTGTTGCCGTTTTAATCAAGTCAGTCCAACGAATGGGGGGTCTGCTCCAGCTCTTTTTCCTTCTACCGTTAAAGTTAATCGCCTTTATTTAATTTTTGTGAAGAGAAAACAAACATTGGTAAGAACATGAAAGTGTGGACGCGATTTGAAGTTTTGAATTTGTTCAGCTACATATGTGGCTGAATGTACGTACGTATGTGTGGGTGTTAATCAAAGAATGCTGCGAAGATTCAAAATACTGTAACACAATGTGATGTATCGTTTGCATAAACTAACAACATACTTATTGTTTTCCATTAGCCACATATAGTACTATTAAATGTAGTGTGTGTCAGAATTGGGCAAAATTGACAATACATAATCTGTTCCTACCCCGATGGGATATAGTCGTTTTGTTATGTACGTATATTGTATACATATATATTGGCCCTCATTGATCTATTATCCGAGTAGTTGAAGTGTAAGCCGTGATGTTCATACTTGAGTCCGAACTCGGGCGACAAATTGTATTTCACGTTTCGAAAAAAATGACGTTATCTGAGATCGGAATTAATGTCCAGAGTAGCAGTAAACTATACATTGAAGTGTACGCGCACTAGTTACACGCCTACCTACCCATTGGGAAAATTTACCTAAATTATAATTTATAAGGTAGCTCTACCGCTGTTCCTACTTCTGCTTTTGGGAATACATTCAGTTCATATAGTATAATCATATCAAAAGAACCACTTTTACGAAGCTATGAATAATATTTCTCTGAACTCATCAGGACCGCTTTTGGCGTTATTTATGTTTCTTGGTAAATTATTGTCTAAAAATGTAGTCGTCAATATTTTAGGAATGGTGTTGGTATTGGGATATTCTCTGAAGGGCAATAAAAAGTCGATCAAAGGTTTTATTTCGGAGGAGGTACAGTTGAGTTTTACCCCTTTTTGTATGAAAGTTGTACACAGAAATCGACAGTAAATAAACGAATACTTTTAAACTCAAATCATAATTTATAGGACGAAGACTACTTTTACCATAATCATGTGATGAAGCTACCGGTGCTTCGGTCCGTAGGTGGGTAAAAGTCAAATTAGGAAAAATTTAAGAAGCACCAGGCAACTGAGTTGATTTTTTTTCCATAATCATACAAAGTAATATCTAACCTCCCCAAGTCTGATCCCCATAAAACCTAGGACCTACAAGTATATGCTATCAATGGACACTTTTTTGTACATACTAAAAATCAAAAACAATCCAAACAATTGAATCCTGGTAACTGGTTGTTTATTCTAAATAGCAATGTGTACGCAGCGGGGTGCGAAGTCAGGAAACCTCCACGTGGTGCACCCTGGGCAACGGAGCGTCGGTCGAGTTGATCGGCGCAACGGCCAATATCCTGACGAACAGTGGTCTTGGCGGTAGTCGCCGCTTTTTGCGGTGGCTGCCGCATCTTTAGATGGTGGGCCCGTTTATTCGGGCGGCTCCTGGTTCATCCGGGGGTGTCGACGGGCTCGGTGTGCGCTAACACCGCCCCGAGCAGGCAGTGGGGGGGAACCTTCCTCTCCGCTGTCACCGTTGCAGATCGTAATCTAGTATGGAGGTCCGTGGACATGTCTCGCGCTCCTGCTGGACCGAGGGTCTTGGCTTAATCGCCCGGACCACGAGGGAGAAAACCTCTATAAAAAGTTCCCCGAATCCCAAGCGGCGGCGCACCGCGAGGGGATGCATGGCCGATGGGTAGTTCGGTCACTAGTGCGACCCCCGCCAGAGTACCGGCCGACCCTCTTGGCGGGTTACGCTAGGCTTACCCAGGTGCAGGGGGCACTGCCTGGGTGGACTCTTTATTTCCCCCACACTCGTGGGATTCACAATGGATAAAAATAACCCCAAAATCACACTGACGAGGTTGCCTACTCCAGTTCCGGCTGGAGAGGCGGAGATTGGTGGGCGAAAGCCCACTGATAGAGCGAAGAGAGTCGGCGCGGGCAAGATGTCCGTAGACGTCGACTCTGAATCGAGTGGGAGCGTTTCCTCCGTTCGGAGCCGTAGGCTCTGGAGGAAACGCTCAGAGGTGAGTAGCAGGTCGTCCTTTGGGAGCGACACTGAGGAGCCGGTCCCGAAGTCGCAAGCGACAACCGGACGCGGCAGGGGAGGACCATCTTTGGTCGACGATTCCGTCGACCAAAGAAAGAGAGGTAAGGCGCGCGATCTCCTGCAGCGCAGGGAGGCACGCCAAAGGGCGAGGAGAGAGGAGAGCGAGGAGGGAATGGTCCTTCGCTCTGCCGTCAAGCCGAAGGTGCCCGCCGCCGAGGTGGTTGTCGCGGCGGAACCGGCTCCGAGTGCTCGCCCTAAAGGCGAGGCCAAAAAGTGGCGAGACAAGTGCGCCAAATTGGAGGAGGCGGTGAAGGAGCTGAAGCGTGAAAACGCTTCTCTCCTTCGCCGTCTGGAGGAGCTGGCAGCAGTGGAGGCCAAGTGGCAGGCCAGAATGGAGTCGGTGCTCCTAGGGCCGGCCCAGAGGCCTCCACTGGCCCACGAGAGACGTACCACCCCCGGGGACATACCACTCCCCGTCCAGGGTGGTTTCGTTGGGGGAGCTCCCCAGCCTTCCTCTAAGGGGAAGGGGAGGGGGAAGGGGAAAGGAGCAGTGCAGCCTGCTCCTCCTCTTAAGGCTCCTGCCATCGTGGCCGGGCCCTCCACCACTGCTGCCGTGGCGGTCGCTGGACCGTCTGGGGTGCCCCAGAAGGGGAGGGGGAAACGTGGTCCTCCTGCTCCCCCCGTCGCAAAGTCCGCTCCGAGGGAGCCCCGCCCACTGCCACCGGCCCCAGCGTCCATGGACGCTGAATGGACCGTGGTGGTGGGGAAGAAGAAGCGGGGGAAGCCCAGCCCCGCTGCGGCGCCTGCGGCGAAGCCGCGGCAGAAGAGGCAGAGGCGCAAGGAGCCCAAACTGCGTCAGCCACGCTCGGCGGCCATAGTGCTGTCGCTGACGCCGGCGGCGGTGGCCAAGGGCCTAACCTACGCCAAGGTGCTGACGGATGCTCAGCACCGCGTGGACCTCGCCGGCCTTGGCATTGACAGGCTGAGGCCCAAGGTGGCAGCCACGGGTGCCATGCTTTATGAGGTGCCCGGGGCTGAGTCGGAGCAGAAGGCGGACTCCCTCGCCGCAAGGCTGAGGGAATGCTTTGGCGGGTCGGAAGATGTCCAAATCTCCCGGCCCACCAAGTGCACGGAGCTGCGGCTGTCGGAGCTGGATCCTGCAGCCACAGCCGAGACGGTCGCAGTGGCCCTCAGCGTTGCTGGCGAGTGCGCAGCTGATGCCGTAAAGGTCGGAGAAATCCGGCCTGATCGCTCCGGCCTGAGCGCAGTTTGGGCCAAGGTGCCGACCAGGGCGGCACAAAAAATAAAGGCGGGCCGCCTGATGGTAGGGTGGACTGTGGCCCGGGTGACCGTGCTCGGGGCGCGCCCGATGCGGTGTTTCCGTTGCCTTGAGCACGGTCACACGCAGAGCACCTGCACCGGAGGACCGGACCGCAGCGATCTTTGTTATCGCTGCGGCAAACCGGGCCACAAAGCCCGCGGATGCGAGGCCGCGCCGAACTGCGCAGTCTGCGCGGCCGCAGGGAGGCCCGCCAAACATCCAGTGGGCGGGAAGGCGTGCCCCGCCCCCTCCCGTCGCGATAGGCGTCGCGACGGGGTACGAAGTGCTGCTGCCGCTGGGGCTTCGACCCAGCCGCAGGCAGCGAGCCCACCGCAAGGGGCCGCGATGGACGTGGTAGAGATCGCCCAATAATGGATTTAAATTTCCTCCAGGCGAACATCAACCACTGTGCCAGTGCCCAGGACCTGTTGTCCCAAAGCCTGGCGCAGTGGTCGGTGCAAGTGGCCGTGGTCGCTGAGCCGTATTTTGTCCCCCCCCGGGATAACTGGGCGGGGGACCTTGACGGCTTGGTGGCCATCATCAGCCGGGGCGCCGCTGGCTCCCCACCCTTCGAAAAAGTAGCGAAGGACAGGGGATGCGTGGCGGTTCTGTTGGGAGACATTTGGATAGTAGGAGTGTACTTTTTTCCCAACAGACCCCTCGCCGAATTTGAGTCTTTCCTCGTTCGGCTGGGGGCCTTGGTGGAACAAGGCCAACCTCACCCGGCGGTCGTCGCCGGCGACTTCAACGCCAAATCCGTGGCTTGGGGTTCGCCGGCGACGAACGGTCGTGGTCGGGTCCTGGAGGAATGGGCGATCTCTGTCGGCCTGGTCGTCCTGAACAGGGGGTCGGTGGACACATGCGTGCGGCACAACGGCGGGTCTATTATAGACCTGTCGTTGGCGAGTGCTGCCGTCGCACGCCGTGTCCGGGACTGGAGAGTCCTCGTGGGCGTGGAGACGTTGTCGGACCATCGTTACATCAGGTTCGGCGTCTCCGCGTCCCCGAGTGTCCAGTCCGGTGGTGTACCGAGTGCCCCAAATCAGGACGGCCCGCGGTGGGCGCTTCGTCGCCTCGATGGGGAGGCCCTAGTGCTGGCCGCTCTGGTCATGTCGTGGCTCCCCGTGCCGGACGGGCCGGTACGGGTTGAGCAGGAGGCGGAGTGGTTCGGGGTGGCAATGTCGGATGTCTGCGACGCCGGCATGCCCCGAGCTCTCCGCCGTTCGCCGGTGCGACAGGTGTACTGGTGGTCGGCGGAGCTAGCGCAGTTGCGCGCGTCGTGCGTTGCTGCGCGCCGCCGATACGCCAGGCATCGTCGTCGCCGGCTCCGAGACGAAAACCACGCAGACCAGGAGCGGCAGCTCTATGGCCTCTACAAAGAGGCAAAGAGAGCGCTGCGGGTGGCCATTCATGGGGCCAAGGTCGCGGCACGTAAGGCGTTCGTGGGGACTCTCGACAGGGACCCGTGGGGGCGCCCTTACCGGATGGTGATGAAGAAGCTTCGCCCAGCGGCGCCCCCGCTGTCGCAGAGTCTCCGGCCAGAATTACTGGCCAACGTCGTCGCGGCCTTGTTCCCGGCCACCGTGGAGTTCACTCCTCCACCGATGGCGCCACCGGATGTGGCGTCATCGTCGAGTGAGAATCCGGCAAGGGATATCCCGGAGGTTTCGCCCGCTGAAATGCGGGCGGCAGTGCTTCGGCTGCGGAGCAAAAACACGGCCCCAGGGCTCGATGGCATCCCCGGGAAAGCCTGGGTGCTAGCCGTTGAGTACCTGGGCCCGAGGCTCCGCAGCTTATTCACCGCCTGCCTGGAGCAGGGCGTCTTCCCGGTGCGTTGGAAAACCGGGAAGCTCGTCCTGCTGAAGAAGGGAGGACGACCCGCAGAGTCGCCGTCGGCCTACCGGCCCATCGTGTTGCTCGACGAGGTGGCAAAGCTCTTCGAGCGCATCATTCATACCCGCCTCGTCGAGCACCTTGAAAGGGTCGGACCAAATCTGGCCGACGAGCAGTTTGGATTTAGGAGGGGACGTTCCACTGTCCACGCGATTCTGCGGGTGAAGGCACAGGCGGAGGATGCAGTGGCCAGAGGCAGTGTAGTGATAGCGGTATCGTTAGATATTTCTAACGCATTCAACTCGCTGCCCTGGCCCTGCATCCACGAGGCACTGCGGTACCACGTGGTGCCGCCCTATCTCCGGCGTGTGGTGCACGCGTACCTGTCTGACAGGCACGTGGTGTATCCGGGCGCCGATGGGTGGCACCGAAGAGCGATGTCGTGCGGTGTTCCACAGGGCTCGGTTTTGGGCCCTCTCCTGTGGAACATCGGGTACGACTGGGTGCTCCGTGGTTCCAATCTCCGGGGCGTCGGCGTGACTTGTTACGCCGACGATACGTTAGTCACAGCGACTGCTGGGACCTTCCGGGACGCCGCAACTCTGGCGGCGGCGGGCACCGGCCAAGTAGTTCGGAGAATCCAACGTTTAGGGTTGAAGGTGGCCCTCGAGAAAACCGAGGCCGTGTGTTTTCACGGACCTCGGAGAGGGCCACCGGCCGGTGCCGGCATCGTCGTTGGGGGGGTGCGGATCCCCATCGGCTCTAGCATGAGGTATCTAGGTTTAGTCCTAGATAGCCGATGGCGATTCCGCACCCACTTTAAGGAGTTGAGGACGAAATTGTCCCGGGCAGCGGGCGCTCTTTCCCGCCTGCTGCCCAACCTGGAAGGTCCAGGCTTCCCTTGCCGGAGGCTGTATCACGGAGTCGTGCGGTCCATAGCCCTTTATGGCAGCCCCGTTTGGGCTGACTCCCTGGGCCGCCCCTGCGTCGCCCTTCTGCGCGCCCCGCAGAGAGCTTTAGCGCAGCGGGCGGTCAGGGCGTACCGCACGGTCTCTTTCGAGGCGGCTTGCCTATTGGCCGGATTTCTGCCCTGGGACCTGGACGCCAAATCCCTTGCCGATGTATTCCATTGGCGGGAGGAGGCGTTCAGTCGCGGGGAGCGTCCGGCCCTGAAGGAGGTGGAGGCCAAGAGGGCCGCCTTACGGCGAGCCGCCGTGGAGGAGTGGCGTCTCAGGCTGGAGGCCCCGTCGTGGGGGCACCGGGTCGTAGAGGCAGTGCGTCCTGTCTTTGCCGAATGGCTGGACAGGCGCCACGGAGCGGCAACATACCGCCTGACACAGGTGCTCACCGGGCATGGCTGCTTCGGTGAGTTCCTGTTTCGGGTGGTGGGGATAGAGGAGTCGGCCGTGTGTCACTATTGTGACAACTGCCCAATGGACACGGCCCAACATACGTTGGAGTGTTGTCCAGCCTGGGATGAAGAACGCAGCGCTCTCAGAGCAGTCGTCGGAGAAGACCTCTCGCTGCCGGCCGTGGTCGCTTCCATGGTCGGCGGCCGGGAGGCCTGGCAGGCGGTGGCCCACTTCTGCGAGGCGGTCCTCTCGCGGAAGGAGAGTGCCGAGAGGGATCGCCAGCGCAGTGGTGATCCCTCCCGCCGCCAGACGAGACGTAGGAGGCGTCGGGTGGACGACTGACCGACGTCTCCCGCCCTGTGGATTGGGGGCGTTTGGAGAATTCCACCACGGTATCCCCTGCCTGTCGTAAAAGGCGACTAATAGGGGCCTCCGGGGGTCACGGGTGGGCGGGACGTGCCGCCCACCCATTAGTCTAGCCAACTTCTGTGACCCCCGTGATGGACATGTCCGAGGCAGCGTGTCTCACGCTGCCTCGGACACCAAAAGGCGGACACGATACGGTGTTTCGGGGGCTTCTGAGCCCCCGCAACAGGAAAAAGGACCGCAAAAACGCGGTACGCGCAGGGGCGGTTGCGGATGACAACTTAGACGTGAGTCGGAGGAAGCCCGCAGCCGTCCCTAATGAGCCGAAGATGGCCATATAAAAAAAAAAAAAAAAAATGTGTACGCAGTAGACATAGGCTATATGCGTTGATAGACCTGCCACTGCGGTCCGATACAGCTAGATTAGACGACCCCCTCCCCCCCCCCGCGCCCCAGCCCCTACACCCCTTTACGCAATCTTGTTGCAATACTAACCGCATATTCCCAATAGCTATGCCATTTTGAAATTAGTTGGAAAGGATGCGTACATGCAAAGTTGATTAAATTTTGGAATTTCGTTTTGTGAAAATGAGTGGAAAGAAAATTTCTGCGCCTCGTACAATAGACTGGAATAGAGTTTTATGCAAGGCACACTAGCACAGTCAACGGCATAAGTAGTTGAACAAAATCTAAATTTCAAATTGCCTATATACGCGTTAAGCTAAACTGAATTTTTTTTTTCTTCGTTTGAATTAAAGTATATTTCGTTTTTTATATTTTTTGGAAGAAAAAAACAAAGATTATTAAGAACACAAAAGTGTGTAGGTAATTTGAAATTTTAACTTTGTTCAGCTACTTATGATGCTGACTGTACTGGGAGGTAGAAATTAAATATCACCTTTTAGGAACCTTCCTCACTAGATGTACAACAATTGACCCCAAAACTACAACGCCGCGGAGTGAGTCACTACAGTATTATAGGTTTTACACCATCTGCACTAATAATATGAAGAGGAAAGATAAATATATTTGTGTATGTTTGTCATTGATGTATTAGGGTTTTTAATACATCAATGATGTTTGTAAAGGAAAAACTCAAAAACTACAGGAGCGATGTTAAAATTCCTCTCTTCTCACTTCATCTCTTTATTCTCTATTCATCAATATAAAGCATATCGTCGGCTAAGAATGCTGATATGCTAACTCCATCGTGTTCACTATGGAGTTAGCAGATCAGCATTCTTAGCCGACGATATACATTATCATCGAATAACATAGGCTACTGTTTTATCCTAGGAAAATATAAAGAGGGGCTTTTATCTCGCAAAAACTTAATCACCGTAGAGCTGTGAGTAACAGTCTATAGTCTGGTAAACAAGTTGAAAAACGTGAAAAATAGAGATAAAGGGCCTAAAAATATGAATGATGGCTCATTCGATTCGTAATCACCTCTAGAAAAAATTTTTTGAAGGATTTTGGTGCAGGTTGAAAATTGCAATTGTTATTAACAAAATAAGATGAAAAAAAAATGATATTTCGTTTTTTGTTAATAACTCGAAAAATATTAACATTTAGGCAATTTTGAAAAAAACTCGTTAATGAAGAGGAAATTTCCAATAAAAAAGTCCTAAGTCCCGGAATTCTATCTCCATTATTTATAATTTTAATTAGATGTTGAAAATAGGGCTCCGCGCGGCTGTTACGGCATGCGCGCGCTGCCGCTAAAGAGAGTTCAGCAATAAAAATAATTCATTTATAACATAAAATGTGATTTTAAAAATTTTTTAAAATTGTAGTATCTTCTTAGCACTTGAAAGAATCGAGCCTTGAAGAAAAAAAAGTTTAATCACCATTTTTCAAAAAGTTATTCTATTGTTAACTAACCAATTTTTTCCCAATCTCCATTGGCATAAACAATGGGATTAAAGGTATAAATAATTGGCCTATAAATTTTAAACTTCGTGGAGCCCTTTTGAGATATGTACTTTACAAGATCCTGCGGTAAATTTTCATTAAAGTTTATTAATTTGTTAATTATGATTTTTTAAAACTACTTAATTTTATAAATTTTAGAATTTTTCGGTAGCTATAAAAAATCATAATTAACAAACTAATAAACTTTAATGAAAATTTACCGGAGATACACAATGGAACTCTTCAATAACTAACAGCAGATGACTCGCGAAAGCTGCAATCGCATATCTATGATGTATTGTTTACACTATTCTATAATTAATTAACAAAAAAACAATAAATAAAAACTTTAGACGCAGAGACTATTTACATATCGTTTACAAATTCTAAGTATCTTCGGCCATTTCACACGATATTACTTATTTTAAAATAGAACTCGAAATGTCGAGAACCAACGCTGTTTCCAACACCAAATTAAGCCCAACATCTCACGGTTCCCAACTCAAACATATTTGGACGAGACTTGAAGAAATTGCTAAAAACATAATCCAAATTCACTCCAGCTTGATGGGTCGATCGAGGCAACCCACAAAACTTTCAGATATCGCGCTGCTTGAAATAATATTTGTAACGAACACATCGCGAACTAGTTCCAAAACTAATTAACCATACGTTCCCGTTGTTTACACAAACGTGCGTAAAGTGGGCCGCGCGAGCAACACATAGGCACAAACATGTCATTTACGGGGTAAAGTATATTTATATTACAGAGACGCCTAATGATTATAATTTAAACCAGCTTAGTGAATAGAAGGCCAAATTCTTGTATGAGAAGCTATATCTTTGCCCAATGTGCTTATGAGACAAACTGTAGCCATGATTACTGATATGGTAACAATAGGCAAAGATGAAAAACAGACAAAAATATCAGACGCTGAAATAAAAAAATGCACATTTTATCCCAACAAAACGCCTTCAATAATTACAACCAAGAAAGTATTAACTTCAGTGGCGCTGCACGCTTCTCCCGGACTAATGGAGATTGGTGAGTTAAGGGTTGGTATTATAACAAAAAGTTTTAATTGATTTAATTCCCCATCGGTCTCGAGCGATAGTCGCGACCGTTCCAACTTCCAGCTGACTCGGCTATTCTCGGCACTGGCCGATATTTAGAACTTCATTTAGGAATTGCTGTTTACTTACTACTTTAATGTGACATGCATCGTGTGATTTGAAAATGTTTACCGATGAATATTCCATAGCGTATTGATTAAATTTCAATTGTATGCAAGACATGGTTAAGTTTTCCACTTTTATGTATTCAATGTAATAAATGAACATCATTCTAATAAGCCAATATCCTTAAGCAATAGTTTATTTATCTCATATGGTTGTATTGATATTTTCATTTGGAAGAGATGTACCGAGGTTGCAAAGAGCAGCGTGTACGGAGTCGATGCCGGTTGAATAAAACGTTCTTACTATATTTTCTGCGTTTCACTGCCTGAGCATGCTGCTGAAGCACATTCAAATTCGAGAATAGGACTCTATGAACACAGTAAGGTATATACAGTCAGCACAAGTAGCTGAATAAATTCAAAATTTCAAATTACATACTTTTGTGTTCTTACTAATCTTTTTACACACACATACACATACACTCACGCCTGTTATTCCCGAAAGGGAAGGCAGAGGTGCAACTAGTGCACCCACTTTTCGCCGGTATTCCGTCCCATGATGTGATAGGGGGCGAGCCTATCGCCATATCGGGCACAAATTCCAGACTCCGGGCTGATACTGAATAGAAAAACTCAATATCACTTTGCCCGACCCGGGGATCGAACCCGAGACCTCAGCTTTGCAGTCGTACTGTAATAGGTACAACTACGCCACCGAGGCAGTCAATCTTTTTATCTTCACAAAAATAAAATAAAAGAGTCATCTCCTTTAAGAGAATTAAAATAGGCATCTTGAAATTGGCAATCGAAGACAGAAGTCGAGGTAGCTCAATTGGAAGAGCACCGGCACGGTACGCCGGAGGTCGTGGGTTCGAGTCCTGCCTTCGACTGTTTCTTTTTCAAGATTCCATAAAATATAAAAATCAAAATAAAAGAGATTTACTTCAAACGAACAAATGTTTTTTTTCAGTTTAACTTAAAGCGTATATAGGCAATTTGAAATTATGGTTTTGTACAGATATTTATGCTGCTGACTGTTCAGTTGAGCCTCAATACTGATACTTTCAGGGGAGATAGTTTTGTTCATTTTAAAATGGAGCGATCAAACTTTATGTAGTTTAGACTCCAAGCAAATATACTTTCAAGAATCTGTAAACAGTAATTTTGATTTTCAGGAATGATGAGAAATTATCGAAAATTATGATGAAAATTTAATTATCTCATATAGAGCAAAATCTAGGAGAACCACAATCTACATGTTAAATTAATTTTAATATACCTAATAATATGTACATTCAGGTTAACTAAGGCTCCCGTCGCCGGTACTCCTACTTCGCTCTTGAGCTAGGTACTTGAAGATGCTTAATAAAATGCCTTAATAGTTTATCATAACTCCACTCCCACCCTGCTATTATTTAATTCGTGAACATAGTTTAAACACTGTTATGAAAATATAAATATTTAATATTTCAAAATCGAGATACAGCAAAAATGCTGTAGGTACCTATTGGGATCAGATGGTACTGAGCGCCAAATCGCAAGTAAGCTTAGAAACAATTGCTCTCGCACGTACAATACACCGTATGACGTGGTCGTAAACTCGTTGCCTATAATAAAAAACAGTAACAGGCTACATGGTAATGTAATGCACTGCAATCAGCCCTGTATATACTGGCCAGTCCCAGAGCTGAGCACGGGCCTCCTCTACTACTCCTCCTCTAATCCTCTACTACATGCTATAGTTGTAGTTAATAGTAAGATGAAATGAGTTGTAAAAATTTCATTCCTATCTATAATAATAAAGATAAAATATGGCCATCGATTAATTTCCTATTGGGAAATTGCTTCGAGTACCGCAAACAATACCCACTCCACTTTTCCATATTTTAGAAGCACTTATTTAGCACATCAATAAAACTTTGGGCCCCAGCCAACCCATCATGCTGAGATGAAATGGTTTGAATTGAATTTGGCTGACTGTGAAAACCACATTCTGACAGATATATACGAGAATGCAAATCGTCGTAAACAATATGAGGATGCCAACTTTGCATTAGTTCTACATAACGACATGCATCTTTAAGGAGTTAGGCTAGGGAAAAAACAACAATCCAAAAAATATTGAACTTTTAATACCAATTAATAAGAAATGATGATAACACAATGTAAACCTTTCCAATTAGTGTTTTTATGTTTATATGTAAATTAAATATCCTTTGCAGTCGGTGCTTAATTTATATAGAACATTGTTGTTGTATATTTGTTTTACTTAGCTAAGCTGGCTATTATATTTATATATATTATGTATATTATAAAACCTCTCTCCCTTTGGAGTAGAAATAAATAGATGCGCATTAGTTGAAATGAGAACAAAATCTTTATTTATCGAGGGGAAAATCACTTGTACCATTTGTAGTTCGTCTTTTTTATTGTACAATTCATAACAAGACAAGGACGCCCGGGTGGTAATCATCAACACCGACAAATAACAAACACCACAAAATTTTTATTACACAGCATGCATGGCATTGCCCTCGTCATCTTAGATATTGGAAGTTAAATCTCATAATATCCAGTCAACTAAGTATTACACTATCTACAATGTCCTTCGGATCTATACATTGTCACAGGCGACATTGTACATAAAGATATTGTCTAGCGACACGAGAATACTCTCCACATCGCTTTATGTTGCTATCACAATCTCAGTTTGAGGCCGTGATTAAAACACTCGCCCAACTTTATCACAATTATACCACTCTACAAAATGTCGTCAGTCGACATTACTTCCGTCGCTAATTTTAATCCACTTTAAATTATGACCACACACGAAGGATACGGTACTAAGATACGAAGGCTATTCTTTTTGGATTCATGAAAGGGTAAGCTCAAGCAACAAAAGTAAGTACCTCATCTCCATGACGTGATAGAGGACTGGATGGTCCTTTATCGCGTCATGGAGATAAGGTAATTCCATTCTTGGATTTCTTGGGAAAGTCAAACGTGTCATAAAATCGAAGTACACACAAAATGTTGCTTAATAAGTTTATAAGTAAGTATGTACGAAAACAGCTAAAAGTTTTGGACACCTGGCCTTCATTTACATGATAATAATGGAAGCATAAAACCAAAATAGCCTTATTGCTAATAAAACGGTTGATGGATGTTCCAGTTACGTTAAATTGAATTTTCTTGAATGCTGTACCTGTATCGCAGGAGCAACAAAATGAACAATAAAGGTTTACGCACGTAGCCGTTCAGGGTCAGGGCAGGGACAGGACCGGGGTTAAAAGTGTCAAAACCAAATTTACAAAAACCGGACAAATGCGAGTTGGTCTCGCATACCGAAGGTTCCAACAAACTTGTAAATGTTGTATCTAAATATATTAGGTCAATAAAAATCAAATTTGAAACCTTTATAAATTAGCTTTTTTATTTTCAAAGTACCTACATAATATTTACGGGTTTCAGATTTCATCCTTTAAATGTGCTGTAAGACCTTCCTTCATGCCAAAGTCCATGATTCTAGAACAACGGGAATAGGTTTTGATTCCCTTGTGCAATCGCAAAATATGCGCGATAAACGGTCATATCTTTTGATCACGTTGATTTACAAGTTTGATGTTTTCACAACTAAAAGGGACCATAGACCCGTATTTAATACAAATTTCAACATGATATCTATACGCGTTCCTGAGAAAAAGAATCTTGACAAATAGACAGGTAGGCAAACAAAAAGGGATCTCATAAGGATTTCGCTTTTTTCATTTTGAGGTACAGAACCTTAAAAAGGCTCGCTCCGGCCACGTCACGGAGTTAGCACGACTAGGTGTAACTAGACTTGTGTTTGAGGCCAAGGCTAACGCCAGCCATCCCAGTTTATTTATCCTTTACTTTTAATATGCACCTGCTGTTTAATGTCTTACAGCTTACAATTACTCGCGTATAATGACTATCAGATATTCATAAGATAGTTAATTCTAGTCTAAAATACGTCATCGCTGTGTTAGTGGCAACTTACCTGTTGAGTATAGAACAGGCGAGTTAGTTAGTTGCACCCAGTATCAATTACTATACCATACCATACCAGCCCTGTAATACTCGGATAGACGGTTAAGTCTTAGTCTACCACGCTGGCCTAGTGCGGGTTGGCAGACTTCACATACCTTTGAAATTCAGAGAACTTCTCAGGTATGCAGGTTTCCTCACGATGTTTTCCTTCACCAACTTTCAAGTTTCCCAAATATTCCCGTGTATGGGACGACGGCGGTGGACAAACGCTCTAAAACCCACTGTGGGTATGTAGTGGCAGTTTTTTTAGTTTTATTGCCAAAGCGAACGCTCCCAATGTCCCGGGGGCGTCCGGGGGCCGGCCCTATAACTCACCACTAATTCTGGAAATAGTTTTGCTTTTACTGAATAAAGGGCTTTACGTCTGGACCACTACCACGAGTTTCATAATAAATTTCTCTCGAGACTCTATGTGGTATTCAAAGGGTTCAAACTTGCCATCATATAGTTTAAAATATTTGCAACTCTGCCTACCTTTTTGGGAAAACAAGCATGAGTTTATAATATAGAAATATAATATAATTCACTCGCTGAGCATGTCCATTAAAACACCTCGCACTTCGCAGAATAAAATTTATTTTTCAATGTTCAACAATGTGTAAGTAAGTAATGTATAGTGGAATGTGGAAGTCTACAATACTCCAATGTATGTGCTGCACACCAATATTATTCTACATAGCAGCATAAAACGTAATCTTGAAGGTAACACCGTGATTAGCAACATCTTTTTCCTTATTTTTAAAACGTCTTATTTTAAAATCAATCACGGCAGTACCCATGCGGCAGTAGGTACTTACAAACCTTTATTCTTTTTTTATTCGTCATATTTATAGGTTCTGTAATTTATTCTATGATAAAATCGATGCTGTTTTCCGAATCTCAAATAATGTATATATTTATAGATACATAGTACAGGAACCGCTGGTAACGCTATCCGGCTAGCCCCGCAGATGAGGGTAGCCTAGACACCTGAGTAAGGCGCGCGGCCAGACGACGCAGATTAATAACACGGATACAGTTCGTGTTATAAGTTTTTTAACCTCTCTCTGCACTAAGGACAACGTCTCGACACATTGACGCGCAACGTGTTGCACTATTACTGAATGTTGCATGGTACGTTAAAACCCCGTAATTGAGAAAATATGATGTGAATTCGATTTACTGGATTCGATTTCGAACACAACAAATATCTGTGTATTTTGAAATCGAGAACCTATCTTAACTATTCACGGATTGTAAAAATATAAATGAACTCAAAAAATCTCACTATAAGGTCGAGGAAAAAATTTAGACCACTTTGGGCTCTATCTACCCCTTCACAACCTGAGGCTATAACTCGACTGTATAGTTGATGGCAAACAGATAATAGTAACGCCTCGGGACTTAAAATTATAGATTCGCGTAATGCGGTCTTTAGGAAAAAGGTTCTTGAATGTTGAATAATGTACGAGGAAAAATATTCTGTGTATGAATTCAAGAGCGGGGAGAGCCTCATATAAGTTTTGATAGTAACTGTAAAAAATGATTGTTTTAATTCTGACTCCTGACTTTCCTTCCTCAATCAGAGATATTGGCATATTGGATAATGTAAGCCGATATATTGGTAAGTAGTGACCATCAAGGGAAGCATCGACTCTCCTTGGTCGAATGTACTATATTTTCTCTGATTTAAGAGGAAAATTGATTCGCAATTCAAAACTCAACAATTCAAATCTGTTGCTCTTTGTTTGCAAGTAATTACTTTAGTAATAGGTTACCTTTACTGGAAACTACAAAAGAAGCGTCGATTTAAATAGAAAACGATCTAAATGTGAGGTTATTTGTTTACAACCTAGATGAATTTCTCATCGTCACTTTTAAATACAGATGTGGATTTACACATAGGTGGGGGTCATTCCCCACAATTACTATAATATGCTATAAGATACATCAATATAGAAGGTCTAATAAGAATTTCTTATTACTTAATGATAATACCAGCCCTATATTATATACCGTTCACTGACAAGCATGGGCCTCCTCTACTACTGAGGAAACTGTAGGCCTAGCTATCACTTACCTATTGGCTTTGTATTTCATATACCTATTGTACTAGAGGCCTTACAAAAAATGGTTTATTTCTGTATATAAAAACCCACCAAAAACATCTTCCTGTATAATGTTGCCAAGACGAAATCATAATATTATATGGCTCGCACTGTCAAAAAGTTATCTGATCTCATGTAGAGTCAAGCATCTAACTCTACAAGCCCTAACTTTACAAACTCTAAACATACACACATATGAAAAAGTTATCTGATTTAATGTAAAGTCAAGCATCTAACTCTACAAGCCCTAACTTTACAAACACTAAACATATACACATGTGAAAAAGTTATCTGATCTAATGTAGAGTCAAGCATCTAACTCTACAAGCCCTAACTTTACAAACTCTAAACATACACACATATGAAAAAGTTATCTGATCTAATGTAGAGTCAAGCATCTAACTCTACAAGCCCTAACTTTACAAACACTAAACATACACACATGTGAAAAACTTATCTGATCTAATGTAGAGTCAAGCATCTAACTCTACAAGCCCTAACTTTACAAACTCTAAACATACACACATATGAAAAAGTTATCTGATCTAATGTAGAGTAAAGCATCTAACTCTACAAACCCTAACTTACAAACACTAAACATACACACATGTGAAAAAGTTATCTGATCTAATGTAGAGTCAAGCATCTAACTCTACAAGCCCTAACTTTACAAACACTAAACATACACACATGTGAAAAAGTTATCTGATCTAATGTAGAGTCAAGCATCTAACTCTACAAGCCCTAACTTTACAAACACTAAACATACACACATGTGAAAAAGTTATCTGATCTAATGTAGAGTCAAGCATCTAACTCTACAAGCCCTAACTTTACAAACACTAAACCTTGGTCAAAATACGTGGCTTGGCCGTTTTGCTGCCGTCACATGGATGTAAGGTAAAAAAAATATTCACTGTTCCTTACTTTTATTTTACAATAGTTCTTGTACTAACGAAACCGCCAAGCTACATATATTCAGTAAGGTGTAAAGTTTGTGAAGTTAGGGCTTGTAGAGTTAGAAACTTGGCTCTACATGAGATCTTATAACTTTTTGACAATGCAAGTCATATTAGGATCTCGTTTTGGGAACATTTTACATGAAAATTTTTTTGGTCGGATTTCACTTTTTTTAGATGGATTTTTTTTTACCTTAAACTCATATTTATTAATTTGTATAAAGAAGTCTGTGTATTTGTATAATTTTCAGATGTATAGCATGAAATCAAGTTAGTATGGGAAAACCCATACAAACTTCCATTCCCTAATTTAAAGAGTGAAATATGTATTTTATTATTTATAACAAGGAGTCCCTATTAAAATTATTTTCAGATATCTAGCATCAAAATTTGCGGAAATTTTATACTGAGTTCCACCCCCTAGTCTAAGGAGTTGAGGGGTAAAAGTACCAGGTTAAGTTTTTTTGTTGTTGTCTGTATACTTATACTATCATACATACCAAATATCAGCTTTCTATGACTTCAGGAAGTACCCTTAAAATTTTGACGATCAGCAGTAATTGAACGAGTCTGTGACGAAATCTGTTTTTTTTTATATCAATAAAATCTAAAGTATAAGAGCAATGTAATTGAAACTTTGTATATTTATTAAGTCTACTATTAACATCATATCTCGAGAATTTTGTTTATCGGGTATAATACAAACCCACTTTATGACGGTTCAGAAAAACGACGTCGCAAGAAAAGGTAGGTAGTGCCCTTGCGCTTCGCTCAGCTTGTCTTGGTGGGGTACTATCGTGCTACTAGATAATTAAAGCGACGCTAGTGATTAAAATTACCACTGAACGCACCCTTAATTTATATACAACAAATATATTATTATGACCCCCAAATGCTGCACTCAGTCCATTCCTTACCGACCATTACCTCTTATTTATCGCTTGTCGTCACGGTGGTCCAACACGTATGTCACGGTGAATAAATGTGGGCGCTGGCCCACCGTAGCCCTCGACGGGATTACGCGAAATTACCCGATGAGATTCGCCCGCAGATTTGCATACGTACGCGATATATTCGGCCTTCCGTCGGGAATATTTTTCCGTTATTTATTTTTGTTTGTATGAGAGTTCATAAACGCTTTGAGCTTTTGCATATTCATGTCGATAACTATTATCCTTTTTTGTTGAGGGTGGATACAGAATATAAAAGGACTTGATTTTGTTTTGTTATTTATACAGTGAAAGTTTCTAAGGATGTTTGGATATTTGGATGAACTTTGGTCAACAGATAGAGCATGTAATGGATTCACACATGGGCTATTATTTTTCCTCTCTAAACTTACGGTTCCAAAGTCCCTTTTATTCCAAGAAAACACATCCATTCAGATGGATTCTTTAGTGACTTAATGCAGCAGAAAATCATTAAAGTGGTGGTCACCGCTCTTTCAAAAGTCGATCTATAATTATAAAAGAGATTTCCATTTCTCCGCGAGTCGAGAGGAATCGAAGCACATCACAGGAGTGTGGTATGCCGTGCGGTGTACATAGGTTAGGGACTCGGCCCGGCGGTCGCCCGACGTTTTCCATCTTTCCGGGCGGCTCAACGTCGGGTCGTAAGGCACGGTGAACCCAACATAACCGCTTAGTCGTTCCCCTTGAACACTGGGCGGTAGTAATAAGTCACTTTCTCCGCGTCAACAAAAAAAAAGTGAGCTAAGCTCAATCTAACATGAATCACTCCTATGCCACCGAACCAGGTTGCCGATATTTTAACTATCGGTATCCATTAAAATGGAAAACCTAAAGTTACATTTATCACTGTTTTTTTTAACTAAGTAATGAGTTCATACGATTTTTTCAATTTTGCGCGACTTCGCACGGCGACAAGTGGAAGAGGATTTCGATTGAAAAGCATTCTGAAGAGTGTAAATAAACCTTTAGTGATGTATGGCGTCGGAGGGTTGTGAACGGACGTTACCCTCCGATTTACATGTGTTAAATGTACAATTTAGTAGAAATGTACGAAAGTTTGAACAGATTTATTTGTAGACTCTTGAATCTTACAATACTATTTAAAATGTGAAAGTTTGTATAAATGTTTGTTAAAATTAGACGCAGACGCCATTAAACGGTACACAAATAGACCAAAGTTGTGTAAGATCATTATCCTATGAAATCCTCCTAGCCAGTATCGGCTACGGCGGCCAATCTCAACGGAGATCAGCCAGGTACGCAGGAGATATTATAGTGCACAAGTAGGTGCGCAATACACAGGTGCACTCGCTATTCCTTCACTCTCATAGTCCGGTGAGACGGTAATCCGACATGACCGGAGAGAGGTCAGGCGCAGGACCAACGGCTTTACGTGCTTTCCGAGGCACGGGGGTATCACACCGCCAACTTCCTGACTCCGAGCTGCGACTGAGTAATTTTTTTAAGATGGAAAAACTCAGTCACACGTTTTTTGGCCCGACCCGGGATTCGAACCCAGGACCTCAGCGCGCAAATCGTACTCGTAGCTCGTACTCAATACAACTACGCCACCGAGGCAGTATATATTAATTATCCTATATTAATATATAGGGACCAGGGGGTATCATTCCTGCTTCTGGACAAAAGTTGTGGTGTGGTACACGGGTACGCGACCCCGGCTCCCCGAGCTGCTACTGTCTTTCTCTCCCTACCAACGAGTCACTAGTATCCCACATCCCTTATGTCCTGTCTTACTTTGACCATATTCCTGTCCACCTATCTGTGGTGGCTCGTGATTGGCTCATTGTATTTAGTTCCTATTTTTGTTTATTGCATTAGCTGTGAGCCACCCAAATAAACTAAAATAAAACGATAAAATAAAATAAAATATTCCTTTCCATACCCATTCCTATTTTATTTTGCTCCGAGGTCTAACATCCGCTGCTCTCTCCTGCCTAACACACTCAAAGTCTGTTTCGGTGGGAATGGCAACCCAATGCATATAATGCGGAAGGGCTTGTCGGACTCGGCGATTCAGCAAGGCAAAGTAAATGGCCTAGGGCGACGATAGAGCGTACAGTTACCGTCGGCCAGAAACATCATCTGACCGCTCCTCCAGTCGTAACGTTTCACCATTCCACTAAATCGAGGAGGGGAAGGACGAGCGTGCACCTGCGTTGGTGCGAATATCTGCGCACTTTAACATATCCTGCGCAACTGACCGCTTCCGATGAATGGACTCCGATGACGTTAAGTCCTGTGGCGATGGGTTGAAGTAGAGTGGTCTGGCGTGATGCAAGCTGGGCTTCTTCTGATTCCTGCACACGGGCGGTCCCAGGGGTGTAAGTTCACGCCGTGGTCGCTTTTCCATAGCAAATTCGGGACGACAATGTGGATTCGGCAGCACCTAGAGTGACAAAGCCACCATAGGGCTACTTTGTCACCCCAGGTGCTGCTAAATAGTGAGGGAGACACTGCTTTCCTTGCTCAGCCGAGGAGGGGGCTAGAAAAGGCCTAAAAAAAGCTCGTTCTCATTCGGAAGGTGTTAGTAACCGCGGTTGCCATCGCATCATCTTAATTTGTGGTTGGAGTAACAGAAAAAATACAAACTTCATGAAACCATCTGTCATGACAGTTGGTGCGTGGAACGTGAGAACGCTCATTGACCGAGATGGCACTGCCTGTGCTGAACGTAAAACTGCTTTAGTAGCTCGTGAACTTCATCGCTATATCGTAGATGTGGATGCGCTCAGCGAAACGCATCTTGTTGAGGAAGGAGAAATGGGGGTGGCTACGCTTTCTTCTAAAAAGTACCCCTTCATCCGAACCTCGTCGTTCAGGTGTAAGATTTACCATCAAGAATCATTTAGTAAAGCGACTAGAAAAATGTCAT
Organism: Lapara coniferarum; assembly: GCA_949316025.1. NCBI lineage: Eukaryota > Metazoa > Arthropoda > Insecta > Lepidoptera > Sphingidae > Lapara > Lapara coniferarum. The sequence goes on from OX438919.1 coordinate 23,975,857, forward strand.
GTACACATGTCGGACCGCGTGACCACACTGAGCTTTTACCTGGATAAAGACTACTTACCTTAATGTCATCAGTGTCTATGACTCAATGCTAGACAAGACTAATGACATTAAGGACAAATTCTATGAGGAATTATATCAATGCCTTAATAGCATATAAGCCAGAGAACAAATCTTGCTGCTGGACGATTTCAATGACAGAATTGGTCGGGATTTTGAGGTTTGGCCTAGTGTTCTGGGAAGATACGGACTCGGCAACATGAACAGCAATGGCCAGTTGCTACTCAGTCTTTGTGCTCAATACGACCTTGCGACATCCAACACTATGTTCCGACTTGCCACTAAGCACAAAACAACGTGGATGCACTCGCGATCCAAACACTAGCATTTGATAGACTATGCTATCATACGTCAAAAAGACATTAGTCAAGTCCAAATCACCCCTGTCATGCGTGGTGACCACTGTTCACTGATCATCGACTTATTATCACTAAGGTAAGACTTCTGCGACTCTTGCATAACTGTATGCAGTACTGCGTCTCCGTAGACGGTGATGAGTCACATTTCTTCCCTGTTACCTGTGGGGTGAAACAAGGGTGCGTTCTAGCAACTACAGTGCGGCGTTGGGCCGCAGATAGTTAGTGTAGGAGATAGAAAGAGAAAAAACTGAGAGTTTAGGTTCATGGTACGAGCTTTATTTTGCACCACCGCGTTACACTCGGTAAGGTTAGCTGGTGTTATGCTAACGAGTCACTGGCCTGCGGGGACTCCGATTCAAGCGAACGGCACGACGCTGATGCACGTGGCTGGCTCCGACGACAGCTCGCCGGGCAGATTGTGTGACCACGTGGTCGGCGCAGCGGTGTTGAGGTGGTCGGGGCTAGCACAGCCGACTGCGATGATGATGAGCTCGTGGCGGGGCAGCTCCCGCGACGATGATGGTGCGCACGTGGCCGGGGTCAGCACCCGCGACGACGACGACGTGGGACCTTGATGCTAAAATCAACAGCACGATCAGTGCTGCATCATTTGGGAAGCTGTTTTCCAAGATCTTTTGCTCGCACGACCAGAAGCTGGCTACCAAGATCTCTGTGTTCATGGCGATTGTGTTACCAAATCTTCTTTACGTCTTCGAGACCTGGTGTGTATCGTCATCACATATGCACTCTGGATCGTTTCCACCTGAAATGCCTTCGTACCATCTTGAAGATCAGATGGTCCGACTGAGTGCGCAACACTGAAGTTCTAAGACGAGTCAATGTCGGTGGCATTGCGACCTATTTAATGCGTCGGCAATTGCGGTGGTGCGGTCAAGTGTCACGGATGGTGGAGAAGAAAGTGGGGAAGCGCATCTTTTACTCTGAGCTACAGGAGGGCAAGCGAAAGCATGGCGGACAGCTTCTCAGATACAAAGATGTTCAGAAGGGTCACATGAAAAGATGCAAAATTGAGACCTCCCAATGGGAGGGTTTGCAAAGCAGACCTCGATATCGTACGGGATGAGTTAAAGCCCCCCCCCCCCCGCCATTTACTACAATTATGTTAGCGGCAAGCTCACGTGTCCACACTGTGCTCGGGAGTTTGTTGCCAAAATCGGCTCTATAAGCCATCCCCGGGCATATGACCGCCAATCTGACTAGGAGTCGTAGTGTTCACCATGGCCGAATTCAGTCGCAGATCATCATCATGTTAATATATTTAAAGCCTCTTTATTATCTCCAAAAACTCTAGTTTAATTTATTCCAGCGAAGGTTTTTCGTCCAAGTAGAGTCACGAGCACAAGCCAGTATATTGAATAAGAAGGTATTACGACGTCCTTCGCATGGACGCCAGCCGACCCTCCACCTATTTATAAAGAGGTAGCAATCTCACCAAATGTATGAATAAATGAAATGCGTTTGAGCCGTGTTTGTGCTCGTCCATCAAAACGTCTTTTGTGATCGATGACCGTTTGTGGGCGAGCGCCACCTCGTATTATTGGATTAATATAATAGAATATGCCACTCACCTATATGCTATATCTGTTAATACAAACGGCATTTACAGTGTTTAGTAGTTTTCCTCAACGTATTGAAAGATAAACTCCCATAAACACTGAAAAAAGTCCTAAACTAAAAGCAAACGCACACACAGACACGCCTTTTATAGAATGGGTAGGCATAAGCGCAACTAGTGCACCCACTTTTCGCCGTGCGTATCGGAATACGCATGATGTGATAGCGGGCAAGCCTATCGCTATATCAGGCACAAATTCCAGACTCCGGGCTGATACTGAATTTAAAAAACCCAATATCACTTTGCTCGATTCGGGAATCGAACAAGGTCTTGGCTTAGTATTGTCAGTCATACATTATATAAATACGCCACCGAGGCAGTCAAACTAGAAACAAAAGCAATCCAAAAGTTAAAAACGAATATATGCTAATATTATAAAGCTGAAGAGTTTGTTTGGTTGAACGCCGCAGGGTTGCCACGCGTCCGGATAAAGCCGGGCATAGGCTTTTTGAATGCGTGTCCGGCCAAATTAAACGGTGTCCGGCTTTTTACATTTGACCAGTGATTTTAAGGCGGTCGCCAATATGCGTAAAATTAAACATGCCATGCCATAGACTAGGGAGCTAAAAAAAGGTCGCCGGGAATGGGGCCGCAAAAATCGTATTAATACTAAGACACAAAATCTTTTATTATGTAGTGTATCCGGCCTTTTTACCCAAACGTCCGGCTAAACTGGCTGGTCTGTCCGGCTATTAGGTTTGACGACCTGGCAACCCTAAACGCGTTAATCTTAGGAACTTCGTAACCGATTTTGAAAATTATTTTACTAATATACATTATTCTTACATTATTCTTACTCTACAAGGTCCATTATTCTTGAGTTCTATAGGCTACTTTTTTGTTATCGCATAGAATGACGAGACGAGCATGCCGTTCGCCTGATGGTAAGTGATACGACCACCCATAAACAGTTGAAACACCATCCAGCAACTTGAGTGACAAAGTACTGTGTGGCGTTCCACTGCTCTCGTCATCCTGAGACATGAGATGTTGAGTTTCATTATGTCCAGTAGTTACACTGGCTACAATGCCCTTCAAACGGAAACACAACAGTGCATGCACACTGCTGCTTAGCGGTAGAAATAAACATTGCGGTGGTACCCACCCAGACAAAATATTCCGGAAAAACTCTTTGACGCGGGCGGGGCCGCGAGTATCACCTAGTATCAAATAAAATAACATGCTGTAGTGTATTTGCAAATCTATCAGCAATCAATATTTATAGTTGTATAAATCGGTACATTCGAATGAAATTTTAAGAGCCCGGATATCCGATAACCGGTACAAACATTCACCTCTATTACCATATTATAATGCACTCAGGTTCCCTATTACTTTACCTGAACAAAGGGGCTACTCCGTTTTCCAAGAAATAACCGGATAAAACCGCCTTCAACTGGATTCAACCGTGTAAATCTGGTTTGAACTGGATACAAAGATTATGTAAATGTAGATCTGTGAAGGCTTTGGCGTCGTTTTGTACACTTGGCTTACATTTTTGCAATTGATTTGATATTCCTTCCATTATGAGATACTAGCTTTTGCCCGCGGCTCCGCCCGCATTAAAAAGTTTTTCCGGGATAAAAGTCCCGGTTTATATTTTCCCGGGATAAAAAGTAACCTATGTGTTAATCCAGGACATGATCTACCCGTGTGCCAAATTTCATCGAAATCCGTTCAGTAGTTTTTGCGTGAAAGAGGAACAAACATCCTTACATCCTTACATCCATACATCCAAACATCCAAACATCCATACATTCTTACAAACTTTCGCCTTTATAATATTAGTAGGATAAGGTTTGTTTTATTCAGTGGTTGGTGGTGGCAGTTTTATGTGGACGATAGCCTAGATGGCAATGGCACGGTCTGCCGAGACAATGTCCGGAGGTTCGAAAACCAAGGCACACACCTCTGACTTTTCAAAAGTTACGTGGGTAGGTATTGTTTATCAATTACCTTCAAATCAATTACTTTAACGATGAAGGAAAACATCGTCAGAAAACCTACATACCTGAGAATTCTCCATAAGAATTTCGAGGGTGTGTGAAGTATGCTAACCCGCACTAGGCCAGCGTGGTGGACTAAGGCCTAACCCCTCTCAGTAGTAGAGGAGGCCTGTGCTCAGCAATGAGCAGTATATAATACAGGGCTGGTATTGTATTGTATTGTATTGTTTATTCATAGGTCTTACGAGGCGCCGAATGATAACTACGGTGTTCTTCCACTTAATAGAATAATGCCAGCTTACAAAATACTTACTTAGATTCTTTTAAGCATCGAAATTATTAGAATTATGGCGGCCTACATCGGGTACTCATCACCATGACGTTTATTTATAATATTATTTTAATGTTATTTATGCCAATAACAGTTTCTTCCATTTCGCGTAACATGTTTAATATAGATTTCCATAATCTTTGCCCTGACTGTAATATAGGGTTTGAGTTGCACTCGCAAAGTTTAAAGGCTAGCGGGAAGTACAGCGGCACAATGAAATCGCGCCACAACTACTTGTAGGTATGTGCCGACTGACTGTTACTCACGTGTACTGCACGTGTGGGTGTGCGCGATGACACGAGTGGGCTTCGCTAGTTATATTATGCAATAGCTATTGGCTCGGCTGTGACCTCGCAATACTGAATACTTCCATGATAATCATATAGCTATCATAAAACTCCTTTACCAATAAAAACGACGGTAGCGTAGTTGGAAATGCAATGGTCTGCTAAAACAAAAGTTCGCAGGTTGAAAACCTTGCGAAGTTACATGGCTTAAGGATTTAACCCATATAGTAATAGAGGAGACTTGCACTCGGCGATAGGATAGTATATAGATTTATATGGTCGGTATTATAATTATTACAATTCCTTTACCTATATAAAACATCGATAAATATTGTAGATTGCCTTTCATAATACGAACAGAGGTTGAACTATACATTTGAGGATCTTTTCGGGGAGATTTCAGCTTTGTGAATTCAGTGAAGTGGTTTATTTACTACGAACTAGCACAATACTCACAATAACAATTTCTGTACAGCGCATTAAGAATTTAACAGTGATTCCTTAACTAGATGTTAACTGGTTTTCAGCTTTGTGATACGAGTACTAGGTATTGTAATAAAGGAGTTCTACTAGTGCTATTGGTGTTTCCAACAGTTGTATAATTAAGAGCGTTTACGTGCTGCGCGGAACGTCGACTATAGGTAATTCTTCGCAAATTTCACTCACACAGAAGCGCGCGTAGTTGTGTGCGTAGAGATGGCGCGTCGGCTATATTTATATTCAGACCAACCAATTTGATGCTTCGGTTTTAATATTTAATTAGAATGTAACTTATGATTTTTCGATATACCGGGTGGAAGGGAAACGCTCTCTATACCGGAACGGTAAGAGAGAAGAACCATAACATTAACGAAAAACTATATTCATTTGCAAAGCTAAGTGATAATACTTACGATTTTAGTATTTCCGTAATTCATGCGCGCGCAATGTAAAGCGTACAAAAAACTGGGCGGGGTGCGAAGTCAGGAAACCTCCACGTGGTGCACCCTGGGCAACGGAGCGTCGGTCGAGCTGATCGGCGCAACGGCCAATATCCTGACGAACAGTGGTCTCGGCGGTCGTCGCCGCTTTTTGCGGTGGCTGCCGCATTTTTAGATGGTGGGCCCGTTTATTCGGGCGGCTCCCGGTTCATCCGGGAGTGTCGACGGGCTCGGTGTGCGCTAACACCGCCCCGAGCAGGCAGCGGGGGGGAACCTTCCTCTCCGCTGTCACCGTTGCAGATCGTAATCTAGTATGGAGGTCCGTGGACATGTCTCGCGCTCCTGCTGGACCGAGGGTCTTGGCTTAATCGCCCGGACCACGAGGGAGAAAACCTCTATAAAAAGTTCCCCGAATCCCAAGCGGCGGCGCACCGCGAGGGGATGCATGGCCGATGGGTAGTTCGGTCACTAGTGCGACCCCCGCCAGAGTACCGGCCGACCCTCTTGGCGGGTTACGCTAGGCTTACCCAGGTACAGGGGGCACTGCCTGGGTGGACTCTTATTTCCCCCATACTCGTGGGATTCAATATGAATAATTTAAACCCAAAAATAACTTTGATGAGGGTGCCTACTCCAGTTCCGGCTGGAGAGGCGGAGATTGGTGGGCGAAAGCCCGTTGATGGCGGACGAAGAGTCGGCGCGGACAAGATGTCCACAGGCGTCGACTCTGAGTCGAGTATGAGCGTTTCCTCCGCTCGGAGCCGTAGGCTCTGGAGGAAACGCTCAGAGCTGAATAACAGCAGGTCGTCCTTAGGGAGCGACACTGAGGAGCCGGTCCCGAAGTCGCAAGCGACAACCGGACGCGGCAGAGGAGGACCATCTTTGGTCGACGATTCCGTCGACCAAAGAAAGAAAGCCAAGGCGCGCGATCTCCTGAAGCGCAGGGAGGCCCGCCAAAGGGCAAGGAGGGAGGAGAGCGAGGAGGGCATGGTCCTTCGCTCTGCCGCCAAACCGAAGGTGCCCGCCGAGGAGGTGGCTGTCGCTGCGGCGGCGGAACCGGCACCGAGCGCTCGCCCCAAAGGCGAGGCCAAAAAGTGGCGTGACAAGTGCGCCAAATTGGAGGAGGCGGTGAAGGAGCTGAAGCGTGAAAACGCTTCTCTCCTTCGCCGTCTGGAGGAGCTGGCAGCAGTGGAGGCCAAGTGGCAGGCCAGGATGGAGTCCGTCCTCGCAGGGCCGGCCCAGAGGCCTCCACTGGCCCATGAGAGAAGGTCCACCCCCGGGGACATACCACTCCCCGTCCAGGGTGGCTTCGTTGGGGGAGCTCCCCAGCCTTCCTCTAAGGGGAAGGGGAGGGGGAAGGGGAAAGGAGCAGTGCAGCCTGCTCCTCTCAAGGCCCCTGCCATAGTGGCCGGGCCTTCCACCTCAGCTGCCGTGGCGGTCGCTGGACCGTCAGGGGTGCCCAAAAAAGGGAGGGGGAAAGTCGCCACCCCCGCTGCCCCCGTCGTCGCGAGGACTGCTCCAAGGGAGCCTCGCCCGCTACCACCAGCCCCAGCGTCCATGGACACTGAATGGACGGTGGTGGTGGGAAAGAAGAAGCGGGGGAAGAACCCCGCCGCAGCGCCCGCAGTTATACCGCAGACGCAACAGAGGAGGCAGAGGCGCAAAGAGCCCAAACTGCGTCAGCCACGCTCGGCGGCCATAGTGCTGTCGCTGACGCCGGCGGCGGTGGCCAAGGGGTTGACCTACGCGAAGGTGCTGACGGACGCTCAGCACCGCGTGGACCTCGCCGGCCTCGGCATTGATAGGCTGAGGCCCAAGGTGGCAGCCACGGGTGCCATGCTCTACGAGGTGCCCGGGGCTGAGTCGGAGCGGAAGGCGGACTCCCTCGCCGCAAGGCTGAGGGAATGCTTTGGCGGGTCGGAGGATGTCCAAATCTCCCGGCCCACCAAGTGCACGGAGCTGCGGCTGTCGGAGTTGGATCCGGCAGCCACTTCCGAGACGGTCGCAGCGGCACTCAGCGTTGCTGGCGAGTGCGCAGTCGACGCTGTCAAGGTCGGACAGATCCGGCCTGACCGCTCCGGCCTGGGCGCAGTTTGGGCCAAGGTGCCAACAAAAGTGGCACAAAAAATAAAGGCGGGCCGCCTGATGGTGGGGTGGACAGTGGCCCGGGTGACGGTGCTAGGGGCGCGCCCTATGCGCTGTTTCCGTTGCCTTGAGCACGGACACACGCAGAGCACCTGCACCGGAGGACCGGACCGCAGCGATCTCTGTTATCGCTGCGGCAAACCGGGCCACAAAGCCCGCGGATGCGAGGCCGCGCCGAACTGCGCAGTCTGCGCGGCCGCAGGGAGGCCCGCCAAGCATCCGGTGGGCGGGAAGGCGTGTCCCGCCCCCTCCCGTCGCGATAGGCGCCGCGACGGGACACGAAGTGCTGCTGCCGCTGGGGCCTTGACCCAGCCGCAGTCAGCGAGCCCACCGCAAGGGGCCGCGATGGATGTGGTAGAGATCGCCCAATAATGGAATTAAATTTCCTCCAGGCGAACATCAACCACTGTGCCAGTGCCCAGGACCTGTTGTCCCAAAGCCTGGCGCAGTGGTCGGTGCAAGTGGCCGTGGTCGCTGAGCCGTACTTTGTCCCCCCCCGGGATAACTGGGCGGGGGACCTTGACGGCTTGGTGGCTATCATCAGCCGGGGCGCCGCTGGCTCCCCACCCTTCGAAAAAGTAGCGAAGGACAGGGGATGCGTGGCGGTTCTGTTGGGAGACATTTGGATAGTAGGAGTGTACTTTTCTCCCAACAGACCCCTCGCCGAATTCGAGTCTTTCCTCGTTCGGCTGGGGGCCTTGGTGGAACAAGGCCAACCTCACCCGGCGGTCGTCGCCGGCGACTTCAACGCCAAGTCCGTGGCTTGGGGTTCGCCGGCGACGAACGGTCGTGGTCGGGTCCTGGAGGAATGGGCGATCTCTGTCGGCCTGGTCGTCCTGAACAGGGGGTCGGTGGACACGTGCGTGCGGCACAACGGCGGGTCGATTATAGACCTGTCGTTTGCGAGTGCCGCCGTCGCACGCCGTGTCCGGGACTGGAGAGTCCTCGTGGGCGTGGAGACGTTGTCGGACCATCGTTACGTCAGGTTCGGCGTCTCCGCGTCCCCGAGTGTCCAGTCCGGTGGTGTACCGAGTGCCCCAAATCAGGACGGCCCGCGGTGGGCGCTTCGTCGCCTCGATGGAGAGGCCCTAGTGCTGGCCGCTCTGGTCATGTCGTGGCTCCCCGTGCCGGACGGGCCGGTACGGGTTGAGCAGGAGGCGGAGTGGTTCGGGGTGGCAATGTCGGATGTCTGCGACGCCGGCATGCCCCGAGCTCTCCGCCGTTCGCCGGTGCGACAGGTGTACTGGTGGTCGGCGGAGCTAGCGCAGTTGCGCGCGTCGTGCGTGGCTGCGCGCCGCCGATACGCCGGGCATCGTCGTCGCCGGCTAAGAGACGAGAATCACGCAGACCAGGAGCGGCGGCTCTATGGCCTCTACAAAGAGGCAAAGAGAGCGCTGCGGGTGGCCATTCATGGGGCCAAGGTCGCGGCACGTAAGGCGTTCGTGGGGACTCTCGACAGGGACCCGTGGGGGCGCCCTTACCGGATGGTGATGAAGAAGCTTCGCCCAGCGGCGCCCCCGCTGTCGCAGAGTCTCCGGCCAGAATTACTGGCCAACGTCGTCGCGGCCTTGTTCCCGGCCACCGAGGAGTTCACTCCTCCACCGATGGCGCCACCGGATGTGGCGTCATCGTCGAATGAGAATCCGGCAAGGGATATCCCGGAGGTTTCGCCCGCTGAAATGCGGGCGGCAGTGCTTCGGCTGCGGAGCAAAAACACGGCCCCAGGGCTCGATGGCATCCCCGGGAAAGCCTGGGTGCTAGCCCTCGAGTACCTGGGCCCGAGGCTCCGCGGCTTATTCACCGCCTGCCTGGAGCAGGGCGTCTTCCCGGTGCGTTGGAAAACCGGGAAGCTCGTCCTGCTGAAGAAGGGGGGACGACCCGCAGAGTCGCCGTCGGCCTACCGGCCCATCGTGTTGCTCGACGAGGTGGCAAAGCTCTTCGAGCGCATCATCCATACCCGCCTCGTCGAGCGCCTCGATAGGGTCGGTCCGAATTTGGCCGACGAACAGTATGGATTCAGGAGGGGACGTTCCACTGTCCACGCGATTCTGCGGGTGAAGGCACAGGCGGAGGATGCAGTGGCCAGAGGCAGTGTAGTGATAGCGGTGTCGTTGGACATATCCAACGCATTCAACTCGCTGCCCTGGCCCTGCATCCACGAGGCACTGCGGTACCACGTGGTGCCGCCCTATCTCCGGCGTCTGGTGCACGCGTACCTGTCTGACAGGCACGTGGTGTATCCGGGCGCCGATGGGTGGCACCGAAGAGCGATGTCGTGCGGTGTTCCACAGGGCTCGGTTTTGGGCCCTCTCCTGTGGAACATCGGGTACGACTGGGTGCTCCGTGGTTCCAATCTCCGGGGCGTCGGCGTGACTTGTTACGCCGACGATACGTTAGTCACAGCGACTGCTGGGACCTTCCGGGACGCCGCAACTCTGGCGGCGGCGGGCACCGGCCAAGTAGTTCGAAGAATCCACCGTTTAGGGTTGAAGGTGGCCCTCGAGAAAACCGAGGCCGTGTGTTTTCACGGACCTCGGAGAGGGCCACCGGCCGGTGCCGGCATCGTCGTTGGGGGGGTGCGGATCCCCATCGGCTCTAGCATGAAGTATCTGGGTTTAGTCCTAGATAGCCGATGGCGATTCCGCACCCACTTTAAGGAGTTGAGGACAAAATTGTCCCGGGCAGCGGGCGCTCTTTCCCGCCTGCTGCCCAACCTGGAAGGTCCTGGCTTCCCTTGCCGGAGGCTGTATCACGGAGTCGTGCGGTCCATAGCCCTTTACGGCAGCCCCGTTTGGGCTGACTCCCTGGGCCGCCCCTGCGTCGCCCTTCTGCGCGCCCCGCAGAGAGCTTTAGCGCAGCGGGCGGTCAGGGCGTACCGCACGGTCTCTTTCGAGGCGGCTTGCCTATTGGCCGGATTTCTGCCCTGGGACCTGGACGCCAAATCCCTTGCCGATGTATTTCATTGGCGGGAGGAGGCGTTCAGTAGTGGGGAGCGTCCGGCCCTGAAGGAGGTGGAGGCCAAGAGGGCCGCCTTACGGCGGGCCGCCGTGGAGGAGTGGCGTCTCAGGCTGGAGGCCCCGTCGTGGGGGCACCGTGTCGTAGAGGCAGTGCGTCCTGTCTTTGCCGAATGGCTGGACAGGCGCCACGGAGCGGCAACATACCGCCTGACGCAGGTGCTCACCGGGCATGGCTGCTTCGGTGAGTTCCTGTTTCGGGTGGTAGGGATAGAGGAGTCGGCCGTGTGTCACTATTGTGACAACTGCCCAATGGACACGGCCCAACATACGTTGGAGTGTTGTCCAGCCTGGGATGAAGAACGCAGCGCTCTCAGAACAGTCGTCGGAGAAGACCTCTCGCTGCCGGCCGTGGTCGCTTCCATGGTCGGCGGCCGGGAGGCCTGGCAGGCGGTGGCCCACTTCTGCGAGGCGGTCCTCTCGCGGAAGGAGAGTGCCGAGAGGGATCGCCAGCGCAGTGGTGATCCCTCCCGCCGCCAGACGAGACGTAGGAGGCGTCGGGTGGACGACTGACCGACGTCTCCCGCCCTGTGGATTGGGGGCGTTTGGAGAATTCCACCACGGTATCCCCTGCCTGTCGTAAAAGGCGACTAATAGGGGCCTCCGGGGGTCACAGGTGGGCGGGACGTGCCGCCCACCCATTAGTCTAGCCAACTTCTGTGACCCCCGTGATGGACATGTCCGAGGCAGCGTGTCTCACGCTGCCTCGGACACCAACAGGCGGACACGATACGGTGTTTCGGGGGCTTCTGAGCCCCCGCAACAGGAAAAAGGACCGCAAAAACGCGGTACGCGCAGGGGCGGTTGCGGACGACAACTTAGACGTGAGTCGGAGGAAGCCCGCAGCCGTCCCTAATGAGCCGAAGATGGCCATATAAAAAAAAAAAAAAAAAAAAACAAAAAACTGGGCGGCCGCCGCGCTGCGCCGGCACCGGCCCGCGGTCATTAACCCGTCAGCTGATGTACGTGTTTTATTACGATTTTTTTGAAATATTGACCTTTTTTACTATGTTTTTCAGAATAATAGTTTGATTTATCTATTCATACATGAAAATTCATACAGCTGTACAGAAATTTGAGAAAATCCTACTAAAATTGTAACAATGCGATCGCGATTTTTTTAGTGCCATCACGTCAGGAATCACCAATACTATCATCTGTATTCGTTTCCGAGAGCGTTTCCCTTCCACCCGGTATGATAAATGAAGATTTTTTTTTATTTGTAAATGAAACAATTTATACGTATCATCTTGTTTTATTAAAATTTATACATAACACATGTTAAGGGCAATTTTACAAACTTTGTTACTTTTACGCAAAAGTGAAGTATTTGCATTCAGAAAGTACTTACCGGACTGCCTCGGTGGCATAGTTGTATTACAATACGACTACAAAGCTGAGGTCTCGGGTTCGATCCCCGGGTCGGGCAAAGTGATATTGAGTTTTTCTATTCAGTATCAGCTCGGAGTCTGGAATTTGTGCCTGATATGGCGATAGGCTCGCCCCCTATCACATTATGGGACGGAATAATGGCGAAAAGTGGGCGCATTAGTTGCGCCTCTGCCTACCCCTTCGGGGATAACAGGCGTGAGTGTATATGTATATGTAAAGTACTTACCATTTAGTGAAGTGGGCCTGATGATGAAGCCGAAAGACTGGCACTGGAACTCCGTAGACGTTACAATTTAGTACGACCAAATTTAAACAAAGGTGTTCTTCCTACTAGTCCTACTAATATTATAAACGCGAAGGTTTGTAAGAATGTGTGTATGGATGAATGGACATTTGTTACTCTTTCACCCAAAAACTAATTAACGGATTTCGATGAAATTTGGCCTACGGGTAAATCACGTCTTTGAATCAAACGGATCCTCCACTGCTAGTGATTCAATATTAGAACATGACCAGCCTTGACAATGTGTACATGCCAGAGAACAAAACAGTCAGACTTTTTTGCAACCACATTTAGCACTGCACCCCTTTTTGTAGTTGCAAAAAAATGTGTTCAGCAGTTTTTCCGGCGCAGGTGGAAGAAAAATTTGGACTAGTTGTAATGAATTGTTGACCAACTTCCAACCCCAGTCTGTAAGGTCTTGCTGATAACCAAGCCACACTTGAACTTGGTAATATACCCGAATAAGATGTTGATAAGCAGCAACTGAGGTTGGAGGAAGACAAGCTAATTGTACTTGTTTTACTTTTGGTATTTTTAACGAAACATGCATATTTATACTCTCTCGAGCAGAGACTGGCCCCCAGGGAGGTCAAGGCCCAATTGGCCTCTATCCGCAGCGCCGCCCTGGAGGAGTGGCTTACCAGGCTGGAGAGCCCAAATGCGGGCTTGAGGACCGTCACGGCAGTGCGACCTGTCTTCTTAAGGTGGCTTGACAGGCGCCATGGCGCGCCGACATTCCGTCTGACACAGGTACTGACGGGCCACGGGTGTTTTGGCTCGTTCCTGTGTCGGATCGGAAAAGAAGGCGGAAGGAGAGCGCCGGGCGGGATCGTGAGCAGAACGATCTCGCCCGCAGCTAGAGGAGACGTAGGAGGCGCCGGGTGGACGACTAACCGGTGCCTCGTGCCCAGTGGTTTGGGGGCATTTAGAGAGTTCCGCCACGGTATTCCCTGCCTGTCGTAAGAGGCGACTAAATGGGGCTTCAAGAGAGTCGCGGGGTGAGCAGCGGGGGGCTGCTCAGTCCAATTTAAGCGACACCGAGGTGGACCACAATGCGTTGTCGTAGACGCCAAAGGGGTCTTTTAGAGTGTGGGGGCATCTTAGCCCCCTTGTTTAGAGAAGGGCCGCAACGGCATCGCGCAGGGACGGTCCCGTGCAACTATCTTAGTGCAACAAGATACCCTGGGGTCGTCTCGTATGCGCCGAAGAAGGCCACCGCGGGTTTTGGTTGGTATGCTAGTGTAGGGTGTACATAGTGTTAAGGACTCGGTCCAATACTCGCTCGGATGATGCTATACTCCCGAGTGTCAGCATTGGGCTGTAAGACTGTGTAAAACCAACATAACCGACCCACTCACCCCCCAGTGGTGGTAGCGATAACGCGTTTTTTCCCCGCGAAAAAAAAATGCATATCTATGAGTATGAGTTGCTTCTGGTTGCTTGCAGTGTTCGGACGCGTCCGCTGTGTCGGTGCCCCGAGTTTTTTGCTTTAATCGCTTGTGGTTGCAACGCTTTCGCTTCGGTTCTCGGTGCCTCTCTTATTATCTTGTGCATTGGCCCATTAGCGTTGGCGGCCATATTTGACTTTGTATAGCGCTGTCTCTTGTGCATCTGTGTTTTGAGGGTTTGGAGCGGGGTGCGGGGATCTGGTCTTGATTTTTGGCGGGGTGTTGAAATTTGTTTGAAAATTATTTTCAATTGGAACTGTGAATTTTGTGTGATTCGAACCGGCGGACATCTGCTTCGGACGCGCCGTGCGCGCCGTTGGGCCAAGTACGCTTACGGACCTGCATCGGAAATAACTGCGCATATTGTTTCACTGCTTACGTCGCAGTTAACATCGCTCCTTTTTACAATTAAACCTACAAATTATGGATAAAGTTAAGAGAGTGAGTGATCGAAAATGCAAGACGTCTATACCATTAAGAGGCAAATCTGGACTTGTTACTCTTACAGAAGATTCTCCTTCGCCTCACGGATCGGACGTCGAACATCATTATCTTACAAAACAAGACCTAAAAGACATTTTAAAAACGGAGCTGGATGAATTGATGAATAATCAATTGAAAAAAATAATACAAAGCTGTTTATCTGACGAATTTCGCAATATGAAATCAGATATATCACAGTTACGTAGTGAAATTGCGTCATACGGCGAATCCATACAGTTCATGAGTGACAAATATGATGAAGTCAAATCGAATTTAAATAAAAATACAGAACTTATTGCCGAATTGGAAAAGAAAGTGGATGCACTCAAATTCGCAAATAAAACTATTTCTTCGCGACTAGCTGAAATGGAGCAACATTCAAGGATGTCCAACCTAGAGTTACAGTGTGTTCCAGAATTTAAATCTGAAAATCTTTTAACACTTATTCTGCAACTTTCCAGAACTGTGAGTTTCGACCTCAAAGAAGGTGATTTACTCACTTGCACGAGAACGGCCAAAATGGACCCGAAAAGTAATCGTCCGCGGTCAATTGTTGCTAAATTTAACAGCCCTAGTACCCGGGATAATTTCCTGGCAGAAATCATAACATTCAATAAGAAGCACCCGGACGATAAACTCAATTCTTCTCATCTTGGCATTGGCGGTCCCAAAATGCCCGTGTACGTCGGAGAACATTTATCTGCCTACAATAAGGAGCTTCACAAAGCAGCCAGGATAAGAGCCAAGGAAATTAATTATAAGTTTGTATGGATACGAGGTGGTCGGATTTTTGTAAGAAAATCTGAGAAAGATCGCGCCGTTGTAATCAAGAATCCGGAAGACCTTTTAAAACTCTCAGATTAATACCTGCTAGTATTTCGTTAATTGATTTTTTTTTTGTGCACGCTTCTCACATTTATAATATTACTGTTTTCACAACTCTAAACTGCTACTATCAGAACTCAAGAGGTTTGAATACTAAAACCACTGAGTTTTATCTAAGTGTAAATGTACATAACTACGACGTCATCGTCATTACCGAAACATGGCTTCAGAGCAATGTGGCTGACTCTGAGTTGTTTGACGATCGCTATGTAGTGTATAGGAGAGCGCGTGATTTAAAAAATCCTTCATCTAAAAGTACCGGTGGAGGAGTTTTGATTGCTGTTAAGAAAACTTTTAATTCTTACTTAATCACCGATCAACGGAGCGATTTTGAGGATCTGTGGATTGTGATAGAATTCTTACAGAACCGTGAGTTGGTAAAATTTTGTATTGGTACAGTTTACTTAGCACCTCCGTTTAACATAGCTACATTAGAGACTTTCTTAGACTTGGCCAGTTCACACTTGACCCAATATACTGACACATTATTATTAGGTGACTTTAACCTCCCTAATCTAGTTTGGACACAAAATAACGAATCACAGGAGCCTATTGCTACCTTAATGCGCACCAACTGTTCGTATCACAATTTGATTTCTGAATTCATGTCTCTCAATGGTCTCACACAATTTAATTACATAAAAAACCATAACTCAAATATTTTGGATTTGATATTCTCCACAATACCCAATCTAAAAGTGTACAATGTAATTGACCCACTCACAGTAACTGATATACACCACCCACCACTGCAATTTGATATAAATTTAAACATTGAAAACACGCTTATGTTTGATCCGAAACCTAGATTAAACTATTATAGAGCTGATTATAGGGCAATTCAAGATGACCTTAGTGCTGTTAATTGGGCAGAAATTTTGGACCAGCATCATAATAATGTTGATTCAATGGTCGACATATTTTATAAAATTTTGAGACCGGTCATTAACTTACATGTTCCTATGACTAAAGTACACGGTAGCAACAAGCCTCCATGGTTTACACGAGACGTTCGTAGGGTCATTAATGAAAAGAAGAAAATTTGGAAACGCTATAAAAAATATAAAAACGGCAGAGATAAAATTGAGTTAGACATTTTAAACAAACGATGTGAAAAATTGATCTTGCAGAGTTATAATGAATACATAAGTATTATAGAGTCTAATATTGCTCGCAATCCAAAGTTTTTCTGGAGTTACATTAAACGCAAAAGAAAAAATAAATCCTATTTTCCTGCGTCGATGTCACTAGGCTCATCGATCGCGACAAATAGCGCTCAAGTATGTTCCCTATTTGCTGAAAATTTCTCATACATTACATGCGACGATAATCCTATTTCTCATCATTATACCAACTCTTCAATAAAGTCATCTTTTAATACTTGTCTTAGCTCAATAGTACTAGATAATAATGTCGTTCTAAATAAGTTAAAAGTTCTAAACCACTATAAGGGTCCCGGTCCTGATGGAATACCGAGTTATTTCATTATAAAGTGTGCCAAACAGTTATACGTACCTCTTACTTTAATATTTAATAGATCCCTTCAAACTGGAGTTTTCCCCACTTATTGGAAGAACGCGAAAATAACCCCTATATTTAAAAGCGGTTCTAAAACTGATATAAAGAATTACCGGCCAATATCCCTTTTATCAATTTTCTCGAAAGTTTTTGAAAGTGTTATATATCCGTACTTGTACAAACACGTAAGCCACCAATTATCAATTAACCAACATGGGTTTATACGTTATCGTTCTACAAACACGAACTTGATTGACTACGTCGAAACTTTGCATGACCACATGGATCGTCGAATTCAAACGGACGTAATTTACACCGATATCAGCAAAGCCTTTGACAAAGTTAATCACGATTTATTAATATTTAAGTTATCCGAATGTGGTTTGGGTGTTCAAATGTTGCGCTGGTTCGAATCTTACTTGAGAAATCGAAAATCTTACGTAGTTGTAAATAATTCTGAGTCAACTTTTTTTACGGCAAAATCTGGTGTTCCTCAGGGATCACACTTGGGACCTTTACTGTTTATAATATTCATCAACGACCTAGTGAACTGTTTATCTGCTTCGAAAGCTTTTCTCTTTGCTGACGATCTAAAAATTGTTAAACCAATCACAGGAAATTTCGATTGTGATCTACTGCAAAAAGACATAAACAACATAGCTCGCTGGTGTAGTGAAAACGGACTATACTTTAATGTAGATAAGTGTTACCACATATCGTTCACTAGAAACACTAAAAATATAGTTAACCACAAATATTATATAGATAACACTTTACTTAGTACTGTGACAGAGATCCGTGACCTTGGGGTCTATATGGATAGTAAGCTCAGTTTCAGAAATCACATCAATAACATCATAGCTAAATCTTACAAAATGTTGGGCTTCATCATGAGAAATGGCAGTAGTTTTAAGTGTTCGTCTACAAAGATTACTCTATATAATTCACTAGTGAGAAGTACTCTTGAATACTGTTCCCAAGTTTGGTCTCCTCACTATGAAGTTCATAAAAATAGAATTGAGATGATACAAAGAAAATTTCTAAATTACTTAAGTTATAAAAATTGTCGTGCTCATGATGTGACATCCTATAATAAGCGTCTCGAATTTTACAAAATGCAGTCATTGACAACGCGCAGGAAATACTTAGACTTGATGTTCCTCTACAAACTACTGAATTCAGACATTGACTGTCCGCAGCTCCACAATAGGATAAACATTTCAACTCCGAGTCGTCTACCAAGGTTCTCAACCTATAAATTATTTAAAGAAACATTCTTTCGTTCAAACTTGAGTTTCAGTTCGCCAACAACCAGAATGATGAAAACCTATAATTACTTGCCTAACGGTGATGACGTTGACATCCTCTGTGATAAACTGACTACTTTTAGGAAAAAAATTAGACTAAGAGTTTTCCATAATAATGTGATAGATACTAGATTAAGCTAACATCACTAGTACCTGTGTTTGTTTGTTTAATATTCAAAACAAAATCCGGTTAATTTCTGTTCATTTGCCTTTTCTTGTTGTATTTTTTCTCTTGTTGTTATGCAGTTAGCCAACCATAAACTCCAACAATATAATGTTTATAAATAAACATATTTTAGAACCATAATTTGTTGCTATCATAAGCCTGTATTATACAATTAAATACCTAAGCATTTTGTCTTCCTCGAGTTAGTTGTAAATACCTTTAAGAGGTAAACACAATCGACTATAATTTATACCTGTAATTTAAACAAATGTATGTTCAGTGTATTACCTAATGGTGTTTCGAAATAAATAAATAAATAAATAAAAAATACTTATCTAAGCAGGTAGTTTTTTAGGAGCTCCGTACATAGAAAGAAGAAAGCGAATGCAGTTAGTGATAATTTCTTG
The DNA here is from genome assembly GCA_949316025.1 of Lapara coniferarum. Taxonomy (NCBI): domain Eukaryota; kingdom Metazoa; phylum Arthropoda; class Insecta; order Lepidoptera; family Sphingidae; genus Lapara; species Lapara coniferarum. The sequence goes on from OX438919.1 coordinate 23,994,441, forward strand.
TCGAGTTGAATTACTATATTTAAAAACTTCAGCAAATTGAACTAAATTTTGTTTTTCAAACATTTTGAAAACTGTCATTTTACCCCTCCTGTAAAATGCAGATGTCGTATCACAGCCAATTATTGCGTGTAAAAATAGTACATGATTCTGACACTTTGCAAAAGTAGATAAACTTTTTGATATATTTCTGGTTGATGTTGAGCTTTTCCTAGTTTTGAGAAGAAAATAGTTTTTTCAGTTGGAATTCGAGCAGTGAGTCAAGCGAGTAAGTCTACATCTTCACCAACAACAATAGTTGCATTTGTCAAATTGAATTGCTCTATATTTTAACATATATTACAACTATAGAGATGTATATACGTGGCGTAATCGTGCATATTATGACGATTACAACTTTTCGAATCATTATATCTCAAAAACGGCGGCTCGTAGAAAAAAGTATTGGCACATTTTTTGTAGATCATTTTATGATCTACTATTTTTGTATGAAGTATTTTTATGATAAAACTTACAGTTTTGTTGAAAATCGCGAAAAACTCATTCTAAGGATCTTTGACCTTGAATAAAAAAAATCCATACAGGGGAAAGATGGGAAACTTTCAAATTTTATTTCTAATCATATTTTAAACAATCTTACTGATTACTCTTATTTTTTGTCTAATATGACCGGACTATAGAAATGGCTTTGCTTTATTTCCCATGGTGTCTGAAACATAACTTATAGTATTAACACAATAACTTATAGTACTAAAAAGTTATTGTCACCATCAATAAAATAAAAAATATTTACCCAAGTACTAAGATGTGCCGATCGCAATACAGACGTGACTATTTTTACTACGCACGGCAAAGGTCAACTGTGGCCAGACCGGAGCGACGAGCGACATGTCCTCTCTCTAGAAAGCCTCGCGGCGGACTAATTTCAAACGATATGCGCGTTGAGTTTTATAGTGGTTTTAAAATATTTATAAAAAATAATGGAAGTAATTTTGTTGAAATTTTTTAAATGTTAGTTTTTAAGGAGATGTTCTTCTATTATAGTAATCCAAAATTACATTAAATTAAGTAGGATGTATTGGTAAAAAAAATCATTTTCTTGACCAACATTTCTGAATAATTTCGCATTGTTTGAATTTTTATTTCTCATGAATTAAACATAAAATGATATTTTTTCCTAAGTAACTTGTTTCCTAAGGATCTTTTTAGTTGGACGATACTTTTTTATTATTATTTTGTTTAGTGATTTGAGATATTTTGAGCTTCTAAATTGACGCTCGAAGCGAAAATAAGGAAACCTCTGTTCAGTAATCATTATAGAATTCACAAATACTCTATAAATCTAAAAATTTTCTTAACTTTCTTGTTGGACGACAACATTTTCTAAAATGATTACTAATTAATATGCTTTTTAAATAATGTTTTGATGGGTTTTAACTGATTCAAAGAGTAGTGTTTTTGAGCCATACAGCGTATACGCTCTTAACATAGTTCCCTCTCAGTTCTTGTCTATTGGTACCCTTTGAGTGTGTAACGTATTCGATTTCCAATGTAAACAACAAATAAATTGTGAGATTCCAGATTTTATGGACCAATCATATGGAAAGAGGAATATTATGTTAGTGTAATTTTAAAATGTATTCTAATTGGTCTATTTTAACGATTAATTCAAGGGTATGAAGAGTATTGACATTGTGCTTCAATTATTTTCTATCTGTTTTTTTTAAGTTCTACTTCTCTACTTAACCGTAATAGATCAAAACGACACAGAAGAGGGCAGCTGTAGGATTTTTCTTTGATGTCCCATTGTATATAATAAATCAGATGGTATACAAATATTTCAATAGGCGCAGACCCGAAACGTCACTCGACGGGATCTATAATTTTGTTATCGAGGTCACTCTTTTATAGAAAAGTAGGGGAACAATACTGTATAGGAAATATTGGACGAAGATTAAAATTTTGATAGGACCTAGGCATGGTGAAAATGCCACCATAGTAGGTGGGGTCGAAGAGGTGCATACTGAGATCAACCGGTTTATCCACTATGATTAAAAAACATCAGTCTATGCTTTGACTAGAACAAGTTTTATAACACAATTTTTGTAATCATTTGGCTTGATTACGTTTCCCAAACATTTCAATTCTTCTGCGGACGTCTTAATTAAATTAAATTCGTAATGAAAACGAAGCTAGCCCTAAGCCTGCAAACACAAACGATACACATAGTTTTTGCAAATTACAAAAAGCATCACGCTAGTTACAACACATATAGGTTAATTGTGATTTATGACGTCTCTATAATTTGTACTACACACGGAATCTTATTGAAAATTATCATAAAAATGCAATAAAGAGTCATGTAAGGTATTCATTACCTACTTTGAGTTAATGTGTTTATTAGGTTCTAGCTAAGTAGTTAGTACACGACGAGATTTCTATTTCCCTCGTATAATCACATCACATTTGAAGGAGAATTTTGAACATGAGTTGGTAGTCCCTGTGAGTACGTTACAAAGGCAATTTTGGTACAAAATTTCGTGCTTCTAAAACCACCAGTTAAACAGTGCGTTGGCCGATGTACAGTAAGTAATAAGACATTGGTGACAGACATATGATCCTCAAGATCTAGGGGCAGTGTGTAGAGACTGTGGCAAGAAAGTCATACCGCACCTCGGCGGCCAACACTCTCTGTGGTTTTTCTAAAAGATATATTGGTTAAATGAATTTTTGAATATCGCGCCTTTGAACGCTAGCTTGCACTTGACTGCCGTCAAATATTATATTACTTTTGGTTTTTATTCTCTTTGCTTTCTGATTTGACATTATAGCGACCGCATTTCTTTGTAAATAAGTTAATCTTTATTTAATTTAAATTGTACCGTATTCAATTTATCAATACTGATGTCAAGAAAGCAGTGCGTCTAAAAAACTAAGGCCGACTGTCCATGTAAGCCGCACGTCATGCGCACGCTACTGACAATTGACGATTACTTGCGTCTTTTTTTAACCTGACCTAACGTTTGTTAACCTGACGAGCGTCGGCTTATACAAATACACCGGACTTTTGAGTGAACGCATTAGGAGCTCGCAACCCTTGATTTAAGTTAGGCTTGCTTGCATTTTCCGTAGACACAAACTAGGAAAACTACATAAGCAATCGTCAGTTGTCGATAGCGTGCGCACGACGTGCGGTTTATGTGGACAGTATACCTAAGGTAGATCGAGTCTGCATGAACTTACTCCGAATTTTTTTTAAAAAAATTATTGCGCTTTAATAATATTGACCGCTTCATTTTTTTTCTCAATAGTTATGGAATTACATAATAGGTCGGGGAAAAAGTTTTTTCGCATATAGTATGTATAAACTTGTAATAAAACCTCTTTGGCTGTACTATTTATATCTGGCTGGTTTTAATGCCATTAAAAAGGTTACATTTAAAAAAGTAAGGATATTAGTAAACTGTTCTTTTCAGCCACTGACTTCTATTATACTGTGTACTAGTATAATAGACGTCAGTGTTTTCAGCTATTTTTCATTTATTTTTCTTTCTGTCGAAATGAGTAAGAAATTCGGTACATTTTTTTTTTTTTAATTAAATGATCTAATGCAGTTGTCAGTAAGAGTAGCACAAAGTGGGTTTAAGCGTTTTCAATCCAGGAATTTTGATGTCCAAGATGCACATTCCCTCTGGTCGCCCTGTTACGAATAAAATGGCCGCCATTTTTTAAAAAGTGGAGCAAGATCGACATATCAGTAGTTACGACATAGCTGAACAACTGAGATTGATCACAAAACAGTTTTGATTTATTGGAAAAAGCTGGGTACACAAAAAGCTCGATTGTTGGGTGCCACACGAGCTCACTGAAAGAAACCTAATGAACCGTGTTCTCATTTGCGATTCTTTATTGAGACGTAATGAAACCGAATCGTTTTTGAAGAGATTGATAACTGGTGATGAAAAGTGGATCACGTACGACAAGAACATATGAAAAATATCGTGGTCAAGGTCTCTACGGCTTCACAGGCTGGCAAAACCAGGGTTAATTCTCAACAAGGTGACGTTATGAGCGTGGTGGGGTTGGAAGGCCATTGTTATTATTAAAAAAAAACATTTGATATACTTTTTTGTTATGAGCTTTTACCGCCGAGCAGACCATGGATTCGGATCTCTACTGCCAACAACTAATGAGATTAAAGCAAGAAGTTGAGAGAAAGCGACAGGAATTGATCAATAGAAAGGGTGTGGACTTTCATCACTATAACGCTAGACCACACACATCTTCAGCCACTCATATTATACGGACGGAAATCGCGTCGGACATTGAGTGTAGCCACACACGGCCGTGCAGGTTCCGGGGACCGTTTATAGTTTTAATAAGGGGCTTGAAGTGCATCAAAAGCGGTTTTGATCGATTTTTATGTAAATTCCCATTTTAAATTTATAAATAACCTAGAAACCATATGTAATTAGATTAAACGTAAGTAAATAATATAAGTAACAAATCGATTAATATTTCTTTCCATTTACTATCAACAGAATGTCATAGTTTTTGCATCGGAGGCTGCACGCTGCGGTCTGTGTGGGTACAGTTCCAAAAAGGGTTGGGGGTATGGGACGAGCTTCTTTCCACTGTCTCGATGCACTCTCATGCAACAATATTAAGTAGAATAGCATCACGCACGCGAGCTAACAAAACAGCACAGTAAAACTGTATCCAGTAACAATAGTGCGAACAAAGCATTTCGTATTATAGGGAAATATAATTTTATAAAAAAAAACTTAATTTTTTTATATCTAGACTTTGATATTGTGATTGACCCTTTGAGAAGGTTTCAATTGTAAGTTTTATTATCGAAAATAAAATTGAAAGCCCTATAACATTAACTGCAAATGCAATTATATAGTAAGATTTTTAACAATATAAAATTGATTGAGTTTCACGATATTTTAAAAGCAATTATTTTTTGATAATTGCTATCAGACGATAAGACAGCCAATAAATGGATCTTAAATGCAAAAATTGCGAGACGAGCAGGTTGCTTGTTTGGTAATAATTTATATGCCTGTATGTATACTGATTCAATTTGAAGACCATCAAGATAACACCACTCATTTTCTGACGGGGATTAAAAAAAACGCTTTTCATATCTCAAAATTTGCCACTGAGTTAAACTAAATCCTGAGTTATTAACCGCCGTTTTCAATATTCAATCCCAATTGTTTTTTTATCCATCACGAAACTGGACTAATCAGTACAAAGTTTTTTAAAGATTATTTTGACGTATTTTGATTGGATTTTATTCGCGATTGGATCGAACATTAGGATTGCGATCGTTTATTTAAAACGACCGCAAATAAACGACAATAACACATTTATTAAGGAAAATTGTTTATAAATACGATTTTTTCTACTACTGCTGAAACATCTACTATGATACTACAAAGTATATTACAGGAAAATGCTTTTATTATACACTACTTAATTGAAATTAAAAAAATCTTCCTTAAGCGGGTCCCGGCTGAATAACGCCAGTGTCTTTGCTTTGCATAGACTATACGCCACGCATAATTCTATTAGCGTATGCAGACAAGGCTTCGCTTTAATGAAAAATTCCGTACCGAAAGTCGTAAAGAACACTCGTAAGACTGTTTTTAAACGTGCTATGAATTTTGTGGCGTGAATTCGTTGGGGGATCTTTTTTTCCTGTATCGCTGTATACAATTATGGTGTTGGTAAGTACCGTGTAGACTTATATGTGGACAAACGAGAGACTGAGAGACCATACCACCATACCATTTTTTTATTGCTTCGAATGACGAGACGATCATGTCGTTCACCTGATTGTAAGCGATATGACCACCCATAAACAGTAGAAACACTATCCAGCGCCTTGAGTTACAAAGTACTGTGTGGCATTCCACTGCGCTGGTCATCCTGAGACATAAGATGTTAAATCTCATTATGTCCTGTAGTTATACTGGCTATAATGCTCTTCAAACCGAAACACAACAGTGCATGCACACTGCTGCTTAACAGTAGAAATAGACATTGCGGTGGTACCCACCCAGACGGACTCTTACATATGAAAGTGCTACCACCATACAAGCCCTGTATTATATACTGCCCACTGCTGAGCACGGGCCTCCTCTACAACTGCGAGGGTTAAGGCCTTAGTTCACCACGCTGGCCTAGTGCGGGCTGACAGACTTCACATACCTTCGAAATTCTTGTAGAGAACTTCTCAGGTATGAAGGTTACCTCACGATGTTTTTCATTCACCCTTACTAAAGCGTCTATAATCGCTTTAGCGATGAAAAAATGTCCGATAAGTTACATACCAGAGAATTCTACATAAGACTTTCGAAGGTTTGTAAAGTCTGCCAACCAGCAAGATTACCGCGTGATAGACTAACTCCTGAACGCCCTTGATAAAAGAGGCTCGTGTCCAGTAGTGAATCATTATATACAAGGCTGCTGTTACATTAATATTATATTAGATGTGAAATATAATCCATAGTAACACATACCGGGTTGGGTTAAGACGTATAACTAATCCATTGGGAAATTCACGACCCTTACATCTTATCTAATTACTTATTCTATGCTAGACTTGAACGCGGCTCTAACCGCGAACCTCTTTTAGATTAACTGTATGATAATGTAATCTGAATAATGTTAATTTTGTGAATATATCTGGATGTTTCATAGAAGTTAATTGCTAAACAGATGTGGATGATATTTGACACAGATATATAATAATCCCAGAATACGATGATTTTTTAAAGCCGAGGAAAGTTTTCTACGCGAACGGAGTCGTGATCAACACGGAATGTAGAATATTATAATGTTATTAATGTTATTAATGAAACCTAATAACTATCAACCCAAATTTTATGGGAATTAAAAAATACAAATAAATAATGTCACACTCCTAACTCCACGTAGGTGATAAATTAAGCATGTGGGATGAAAACGGATAAGTCAAACATTTATTCGAGTATAAGAAGATAGTTAACGAATTAGGAGCCTCATCGTAAGTTACACATGAGGTCCATGGTTAGCGTGTGTTTACCAAAGAAACTTACGAGACTTAAAACGATATGAAATATTATACCGACGGTTGTAAGGATACCTAATTGACATAAACGTTTTTTAACATAATAAGTTATCATATTTAGAATCGGTATACTTTTCAACACGTGTGTTTGGCTAGTATTTTTTTTCCGGTGAGACAAAAACTTTGTTCAAATGGGTACACATTTTTTTATTCATTTATTCTTTACTAGCTTTTGCCCGCGGCTCTGCCCGCGTGAATGAGTTTTCCGGGATAAAAGTCCCGCTTTACATTTTCCCGGAATAAAAAGTAGTCTATGTGTTAATCCAGGACATAATCTATCCGTGTGCCAAATTTCATAAAAGAGTTACAAACATACATCCATACATACGTTCATACAAACTTTCGCGTTTATATTATTAATAGGATACGCATAAACCTCTCTCTTGAATCAGACCGGCCATTGTTGAAAAACTAATGAAAATCCGTTCGTTAGTGTTTGAGTTTATCGCGTTCAAGAGACAAACAGATGCGATAGCGGACATTGTTTTATAATAAGTAGTGATGTAAGGACATATTTTTAAAAATAAAAAGATAAAAAAGTGCGAGAAAAAATCCGGGATAAAAGTTCCGGTTTGTTTTTTTGGGATAAGCAGTAGCCTGTTTCCTTCTCTGGGTCTCAAACTATCTCCATACCTATTTGTTTACGGACCCACCCACGAACAAATATTTACCGGGATTAAAGTTCCGGTTCAGGTTTTCCGGGGATAAGAAGTAGCCTAGGTCGTTCCCAGGGTCTTAAACTATGTCCTTACCAAATTTCATCGAAATCGGTTCAGAGGTTTGGCCGTAATGGTTCCACTCGCGAGACCAAAAAAAATCCGGAATAAAATTCCCGGTTTATGTTTTTCCGGGACAAAAGTAGTCATGTCCTCCTCTGGATCTCAAACTATCTCCATATTTATTTTCTTGCGGTTTCATGCGCAGAAAAAGATTTTCCGGGACAAAAGTCCCGGTTTATTTATTCCCGGCATAAGAAGTAGCCTAGATACTTCCCAGGGTCTTAAACTATCTCTCTACCAAATTTCATCGAAATCGGTTCAGTGGTTTGGCCGTGACGGCTCCACTCGCAAGAACAAAAAATCCGGGATAAAATTTCCGGTTTATGTTTTTCCGGGATGAAAGTAGCTCATGTCCTCCTCTGGATCTCTAACTATCACCACTTATGTTCTTGCGGTTCCACTCGCAGAAAAAGATTTTCCGGGATAAAAGTCCTGGTTTATTTTTTCCTGGGATAAGTAGTCTGGGTCCTTCCCAGGGACTTAAAGTATGTCCCTTCCAAATTTCATCGAAATTGGTTCAGTGGTTTGCCCGTGACGGCTCCACTCGCGAGAACAAAAAATCCGGGATGAAATTCCCGTTTTTTTTTCGGTACAAAAGTAGCCTATGTCCTCCCTCTGGATCACAAACTATCATCTATATAATAAATTGCTCACTGTTTCAACCAAAATTTTTTTTCCGGGATAAATGTCCCGGTTTATATTTTACCGGGATAAGAAGTACCCTAGGTCCTTCCTAGAGTCTTAAACTATCTCCCTGCCAAATTTCATCGAAATCAGTTCAGTGGTTTGGCCGTGATAGCTCCACTCGCGCGAAAAGAAATTCCGGGATAATAGTCCCGGCTTATATTTTTCCGGGATAAAAAGTAGCCTATGTCCTTTCTCATGCTCTAGAAAATCTGTGTACCAAATTTCATTTAAATCGGTTCAGTGGTTTTGCCGTGAAAGCGCAACAGACAGACAGACAGACAGAGTTACTTTCGCATGTATAATATTAGTAAGGATTCAACACACACAGTCATTACAGGATATACCCAATTTGAACTGGCGGGACTATTACAAAATAAGATAAATATACAACCATATACTATAATTATTTATACAAAAAATAAAACACATATACACTTAACATAAATTAAACTAAGTATAACAAATAACATATAACAACATTTTTGCGAGCTCACTCCAGTTACATGACAAAACATCTGTTTTGACATGTACCTCATTTATGGTTTTAATGGCTCGGGTGCGAGGCGTCTTGGCTAAGAGGTTGGTCCTGGCCGTCGGCACTGCCAGTAGCGGCGGGCAGCGCCGCCTCCACACGTACCGATCCGGCACGCTCAGAGACAGGCGGCGCAGAACCCCCGGGTTATGCTCGACACCACGCAATAGCTTTACCAGGTACGACGCGAGGGTGAACTCACGCCGCACCAAATGAATGCACCACAATAAATGCACTTACGGTTCACTGAGCTAATGTCCGTCCTATAATAGCTTATCGCTATATCGAGCCCAATTTCGTCATGTCTTTTTTGGTAAGTAACGCAATTAAAACTGCCCTTTATCTCGGGACGGTAAGCAAACAATATTTTGAGTCCGATCCATTCGCTTATCAGTCCTTCCGCCTTTCAATTTATGAGGGAACGCGGAAAACCTCCCGCCCTAACATTTATATCGAGAAGAGTCTGAAAGCTTATACAATTGCACTGTTTTTCCACTCCCAAAACAAACAAAAAAACAGAAGGTTGATTTTAGTTCTAGCTGTGTTAAAAGGTACTTTGAATAATTTTTGTCTTAAAGATATGACAGCAAACGTTATTAATATAAGTATTCCTCAGGTTTTTTATGTAGTTGCGATCTACATTCTTATACATAAGGACATCCTGTAGACTTTTTTGCAGTATGAATACGCATGCTAGACTAATGTACATTTTGCCTTTAAAAATATTTAATGTTATATCTTTTAAAAAATACAAAGACTTACAAAACATCGTATTTTTATCGACTTCAATATTATAACGAATTGAACTTACTTTATTTAAAAAGCAAAAGACGCCGAAGGGTAACATAATAAATATCAGAGTATAAATCGTTGAAGGAAATAAAAAGGTCTCAATATGAGCATTGATATATGACGTAATAAAAGAAAATGGCCGAGAGTTGTCCATCGGACGCACCTCCGCTATATAGAATCTAATAACTGGAGTCAATTGATGAATATTTTTGCGAAAGTCGAAGTCACCTCGTTTATAATTTTTGAGACTGGTGTGTTTAATGAAAGTCTCTGATTATATTAAATTAAACCAGCAAATATATTATAACATTTATTACTAAACGACTCTACATTGTGCCGGGCGTAACTACACTAACTTAACAGCGCTAAACGAACCTGCATATAAAAATACAACTGTGCAATATCAAAACGTATGTCGCTACATAGCAAAATACGTGATATGCGTTATAAAAACCAACAGTGTTTTTGTACGCGCTTGGAAAGGGTGTCATGGCTCCATACAGTAATGCCGGTGGAAGCATATCAGATATATTTTGTAAATTTGTATCTTCACATCATGAAAAAACTGAACGGTAATACCTTCTGACGAAGCATGTCCCGGGGTTTATTTCATAATATATTTTAACTCCAACGCAATTTTCATCAAGTCTAATAAACTCAAATTTCCACACATTTTTTTTACATTGCTGCATGTCTCTAAAGCATGACTAAATCACACGTGAAAGAGCATAATATATAAGGGCACAATCTCTTCGTGTAAACAAGCGAAAAGCGCCCATAAAGGCCATCTGTCAAGCACAAAGGCCGACGCCCGGCACACTGACCTTTGCTAATTTCATAAAATCCGTAGCGGAACGAGCGAGGCTCATATTGGCAAATATGGCGCGCTGTCGCCAATCTCGGACAGTTTATTAACACTGTGTTTTTTAAGGGTGAATTGTAGCTCGTTGGGCGTTATGTTGAACATACAAATTGCAAGACCATATTAATACACATAACAACAAAAATGTAGTATATACAAGTCCATAAAATTATGTACACTATGAATTGAGCTCTTCAAAATGTCTCACAGAAAACTGGTATTTTCGTTATACTCAAATATCCTAAGACTATTCCTTATAACAAATATTTTGTAGGACAGCTGAGAATAATTCCTTGGCAATTTGGCTGTACGTGTTCGATTTAAAACCTTAAACAAAAACACAAAATATTTGCATTAGCTCGCGCTATTTGAGTGTAAGATAAACGTCCAGAAACAAGCAACCCTCATCAGTCAAACCGCAATAACGAACACAAAACTAAAAGGTGGTCCCTCGATCTCTTTACGATCCCGCGCGGTATTAAGGGTTGAAACGAATGGTATTATAAAACGGTCGAGCTGTGTCGATTTTTTTATATATGAAAAAAAAAATGAAATCCTCCTAGCCAGTTTCGGCCACGGCGGCCAGTCTCAACGGAGATCAGCCAGGTACGCAAGAGATATTATAGTGCACAAGTGTGTGCGCAATACACAGGTGCACTCGCTATTCCTTCACCCTCATAGTCCGGTGAGACGGCAATCCGACATGACCGGAGAGAGATCAGGCGCAGGACCAACGGCTTTACGTGCTTTCCGAGGCACGGGGGTATCACACCGCCAACTTCCTGACTCCGAGCTGCGACTGAGTTAATTTTAAGATGGAAAAACCCAGTCACAATTTTTATGGCTCGACCCGGGATTCGAACCCAGGACCTCAGCGCGCAAATCGTACTCGTAATGCGTACGCAATACCACTACGCCACCGAGGCAGTCAACTGTTTACTGTTTATATATACATAAACAGTAAAAGAATTATTGGATCACCGTCGACTATTTGTACAATTCTACCAATATTCTAAATGATCACATGAACCGCGGCATAGATTTTCATGTAAACAGATTACCCACATCCTGGTTTAACATAAAATATATTTTTTATATTGTACGCAAACTCTCGTCTTTATCCCCGAAGGCGTAGGCAGAGCTACAACAAGTGCACGCCCGTTTTGCAATATTCCGTCACATAATGTTACATAGGATAATGAGCAGAAAAACCCAATATCACTTTACCCAGCCTGAGATTCGAACCAATACAACTACGCCACCGACGCAGACTATAGCCAAACTTTTTATACCGAAAAATGAACTTATAATTCGGGTAAGGACTTTCACTCAAGCGTTCGCCTGTGTATTGCCGGCTTTGTCAAATCTATTCGAAGGTTTTGAACCGTGTCAATAAGTCAAAAAAATATATGATATCAGACATAGTTCCACTTTAATTTGTCAGAGAAGTCACATCTCCCAACAGCTGTATCCGCGGTTGCCAAGTTGCTGGGAGACATATTTGATTTTCATTTCAGTATGATTTGTGTGGCGGCGTATATAACCTTGTGCAAACTGCTACGTTTATTCAGCAAATTGTTTTATCTCGCTGTCAATTTTGTTTGGCATTTGAGATTCTGTTACTACTCGACGAGCATTGTTTACGACACCGGTTTGTTTAGAATTGTATCAAGTTTTTTGATAAACGGATTGCTTCTTCAAGGTTATATTGTGTCTCCAAATGTGATCATATTAATATCTAGCTTTTGCTCGCGGCTCTGCTCGCGTGAAAAAGTTTTTCCGGGATTAAAGTCCCGCTTCATATTTCCTGGATATGATCAGGATATGATATTTTCAGAATATGCTCTACCCGTGCGCCAAATTTTATCGAAATCCATTCAGTAGTTTTGGAGATGTGAAGTAACGAATTGTTTATTCGTATTCGTAGTAACGAATAAACAAAAAAAGAGACAGAAAAGAATTATAAAAATCATTCTTTTGTTTTTTGGAAACATAAAATCCGCCTTGCCAGTTTCGGCCACGGTGGCCAATCGCAACGGAGATCAGCCAGGTACGCAGGAGATATTATAGTGCGCAAGTGTGTGCGCAATATACAGGTGGACTCGCTACTCCTTCACTCTCATAGTCCGGCGAGACGGTATTCCGACATGACCGGAGAGAGATCAGGCGCAGGACCAACGGCTTTACGTGCTTTCCGAGGCACGGGGGCACACCGGCAACTTCCTAACTCCACGCTGCGACTGAGTAATTTTTAAGTTGTGTAAACCCAGCCACAATGTTTTTGCGATACAATTATGCCAGCTTGTTCGAAACCTGGTACACTTACGTGAACCAATATGGTGGGTTTTACACGTTGTGTACCGTGATCACTTTCCAGGCAGATGCAGGTGTCCTACTAGCATGTGAATCACAACAACAAGCTTACTTCACGATGGTTTTCTTTGAGTCAGTGCTATTACTAAGCTGGCGTATATATGTTACAAACATTGTTGAAACAGCCCTTTACATACTTGGATAGTGTAAACGGCAGAGTTAATATTAGAGGCGTAAATGGGAGGGTGAATTGCGGGTCACGGCGGATGTCAGCTATTAAGGGCTTTCATGTCGCCCCAGAGGGCGCGCGGGCGCCGTGACCTCTGAAGGTCATGCCAGCTCATCGTGTCAATTGTAAGTAACACTTAAACAAAACAGGGTAGACAATAGTTTATATTGTACCCATCAATGATAACATTAATCAGCGATTAATGATAGTTACATTTAAAATACTTACGTGAAATATGCGTCTTTGATTTTATTCTAATAATAAATTAGTGATGTGTTTAAACGGAAATAAATGTATACAAGAACAGTGCACTCTTCTCTACAGTAGAGTACACTGTTCTTTTTCTATGAAACTATCGAGTACAAAAAAGCCGAAAAGTATCTAACAGCGAACGTACGGCGAATATTTTTATTTTACTAGCATGAGGATTGACACAAAAAGTCGGTTAAAAGAGACAGGTAATGTCCTCACATTCGCTTTGTTTTTTTTTAGGATATTGAATGACTAGAAGAGCATGCCGTTCGCCTGATGATAAGCGACACGGCCGTCTATAAAAAGTAGCAACACCATCCAGCACCTTGAGTTACAAAGTACTATGCGGCATTCCACTGCGCTCATCATCCTGAGTCGTAAGATGTTCTCATTATTTCCAGTAGTTACACTGGCTACAATGTGCTTCAAACCGAAAGACATTGCAGTAGTACCCACCCAGACGGACTCTTACATATGAGAGACGTACCACCAGTAAGTTGTTTCTACAAAGTGGTTAAATTTGTAACGATACTTTGCGGCTATGCGTACGATGATAAGCCATGTTGCAGTGATAAAAGCCGAAAATATCAAGTTTAACAAAACAGCAACTGTTGGTTAGCCAAACACGATGTACGCATAAATTGCCAAATAAATAGCAATTTCGCAACGTAATTGGTGAGGCGACATTGGCGGGAAAACGATTTTTGTTTATCTTCTATTTTTTATAAAGCTGTATACTAGAGTTTTACATCCACTGAAAAAAAATTGTAATAGCTGAATATATTCTAAATTTATTTTATTAAATGTTGGGGTGAAATATACAAGGCGCAGGAGAGATGAAATGATTTTATTATCTATTAAACTTTCAATATGCAATTATATTTAATTATTACCAAGTATATTTACTTGCCATAGTACCTACATCGTAGAAAAATTAGGTCTTATAAATTGTAGTTTATAGTAGTCATAGTCAAACAAGAACAAGTCACTGTGTCTAGAACCTAGATCGAAAGAGTTATTATAACATGTATAGCAGCGACCATACAGGGAGTCATTTATAGAGAAACGTAAGAAAAATAAAACAAAATAGTTTTGTATTAAAACTTTAATAAGGACGGTTTTAACTTAAAATAAAAATCCGAAGTGAGTGTTTATTAGTACGTTTGTTTTTCCAAAAATAGGTCACTCGGGCGAGTCTACACCAATTTAAAAACTTCATAAAATCTCTCATTATACTTAGCTATTAAACGGTATTATCTTAAATAAATCTAGCTGTTCTCTACTAAAGTTTAATGTTATTTATTTTTAGAAAGCTTTCAGACTAATAATACATTGTTTATATATAATTAAATTGCTAATAAAAAGTTTCACGTTGATAAAGATTTTTCTATGATTCCTTTTGTTAGTAAGCGTTCGTAAACTGAAAGTCCAAAACGTCTTCTCTTTTCTAGACCTTTATCCTTTGTTCTTTCCGAAGCCTACCCCCAACTGAATTATCAATTACACACACACACACTCACGCCTTTTATCTCCGAAGGGGTAGGCAGAGGCGCAACTAGTCCAACCCACTTTTCGCCGTGCGTATTCCGTCCCATGATGTGATAGAGGGTGAGCCTATCGCCATGTCGGGCTCAAATTCCAGACTCCGGGGTGATACTGAATACAAAAAAACTCAATATCACTTTGCCCGACCCGGGGATTGAAGCCGAGACGTCAGCATTGCAGTCGTACCGTAATACAACTACGCCACCGAGGCAGTCAGTGAGAATTATCAATTAATTGTAAGTTATAAATGTTTTCTCTTGTTTATTTTATGACTTATGATAATTGATAAGTGTCTAACACGAGACTAATATTTTTAACCCCCGACAAAAAAGAAGGGAGTTATATGTTTAGGTTGTGTATTTGTATGTCCGTCTGTGGCATCGTAGCTCTCAAACTAATGGACCGATTTGGACGCGGTTTTTTTTGTTGTTTGAAAGCAGATGTGAGCGTGTGACGGTTCTTAACTATAATTTATGAAGATCTATTCAAGCGTTTCAAGATTATCAACTCATTTCCAACTTAAGAAGCCCGATGGATTTTAAATTTGGTGTACTGTTACATTGGTAATATTTTTCAATTTGAGCTGATGCTGCAGCATCTAGTAGCCTGCGGGATACCCAACTCCTTAGCAACTTATAGCGGATATAGCGTGTTTGGGCTCATAAGAATGACCTCAACGATAAGTTGTTAGATAGGTGATTATTAAGGCCTCGTGATGGAAAATAAAGTAATTTAAAAAGTTTGAAAAAAAAAATTAAGTTTAAATAACCACCGACAAAAAAATCTCTAAAAGTAAAATAATAAAAGTGTCTGTCGTTTAAGTACCTACTAATATTTTGACCCAACTGTCCTCACGTTGGAGGACCGAACTCAGGACCGGGGAGATGAAAATACTTCTTTAGCGGTCGTCCGACGCGACGACGCTTGGGTCGAAATATTACTAGGTACTTAAACGACAAAGACACTTTTAATATTTTACTTTTAGAGATTTTTTGTGTCGGGTGTTATTTAAATTTAAATTTTATTTTTATTTTTTTATGCAGTGCATTCATGATCCTTCTGATATGTATTCGTTGTGGGCGACAATCATTGAATTTCAAGTGACAATTGCTAATTTACAGGCCTATGACATAAAATAATTGATAATTGATTTAATATTTATCTTTCTTCTATAAAGAAATAGAGTTATTCCATAATGTACCTTCAGTGAATCTCCTATTTATGATTCACTCATACTGTTTCAAAATTAATAAATATTGCTACTATCCGAGATAATCACACCGCTATTATTTTGAAGATTCTAGATAATGCGAAAGATTATAAGGATTATTCTTATCTATAAAACTAGACTAAGCTAGCGAACCTTTGTTATTCGCATAAATCCCAGCAGTAAAGGACCTTGGGCTGAATTGAAAATAAGTAATCCCAAAGCAGTACCTATTGTGTATATTGCCACAGCTTATTTATATAAGTGGTAGATGTGGCTATCGTGACTGTGACTTCTGTAATACACACACACACTCACGCCTGTTATCCCCGAAGGGGTAGGCAGAGGTGCAACTAGTGCACACACTTTTCGCCATTATTCCGTCCCATGATGTGATAGGGGGCGAGCCTATCGCCATATCGGGCACAAATTCCAGACTCCGAGCTGATACTGAATAGAAAAACTCAATATCACTTTGCCCGACCCGGGGATCGAACCCGAGACCTCAGCATTGTAGTCATACCATAATACAACTACGCCACCGAGGCAGTACTTCTGTAATATTAGTTAAATAAAATAAATTTCGGGACCTGCGTAAAAGAATAACATATCTGACGTGTAACTCTGCTCTCATTTCCCACAATGTTCTTCTCTACGAAGATTTTCTTCTTCATCTTCAGTCCTTGGACGTCCACTGCTGAACATAAGCGTCCCCCAAAGATTTTCAGATAGCCCTGCTAGAATCGACCTGCATCCAGCGGGCTCCTGCGACCTTTACAAGGTCGTCTGGCCACCTTGTACGAGGACGTCCCACGCTGCGCTTGCAGTACGTGGTCTCCACTCGAGAACTTTTTTACTTTTGTACTTCTTTTCTACGAATTTCAATTTTTAGAATATCATCAGTTATTATGTTTGCAAAACCTGGAAACATACCCATTACGGTGGTGGCTGCGAGATCAAGTTCGGAAATTTAATAAAAGTTTCTCGTGTCACCGAGATGAAGGCATAAATTCCGGTGGGCTAGCGGCTAGTTGGTATTCATTACGGAACTCGAACATGCCGCCATGATGCGAATTTGACAGATAGCTATTGTTTGAGTAGGCGGTAACAATAATGCATGATTAATTAGATGATAAAATGTATTTAATGACTTATGTGCGCGCGACAGTGCCTCTGGACTAAATTTACTTAAATGATGTATGACTGTTTATTAGTTGTAGATAATTAAAATTACAAAGCTTGGCATTGGATTTCTAGTTTCTTAGAATGATAAATAAAGTCTCGTCTTACACTTTATTTATTTTAAAAACCTAATCATAGTTGGAGCCTAGGTTCTAGTTTATATAATCTATCAACTTGCCTAGACTAAAAAGAGCGCAAAATGAAAAGTCTATGCACTCAACTTGACTCCATTTCGTACTCTTCAGTAATAATTTCTAATTTACCTAATTCATACTATTTGCAGTCACCCAAACAGCTAACAAGTACAACCTACGCCTCACGTGACACACAGGCGGCGGGTGCGTCGAGCGGTGCGCGCGTGCGGCGACAACGCGACAAGACGCCGTAATGCGTTATCACTCTCTGACCCATTTCCGCGGACGCACAATAAGAACCGCGGATGAGTTATGGACTGCCCCCGCCCTGGCAGGGTGCGACGTACTGCTAGATAGAATGGTAAATATTTAAGAATTCGGTGGAAATATTTCACATTAACTTCTAGTTCTGTCGATTGAGGGAATACTAGGTTTCCTGGGTGGATGACATTCTGGCGATCTCTTGGATGCAAAGGGCGGTCTGTGTTAGTGAGAAATCTTTTTATTTCGGTGGTTATATTTTAAGGCATCAACAATTAAATCTCTCTCGAGAATAAAGATCGTCACGACCAACTTAATTCTCTATCACCTGTGTAAGCTAATCTCAAGCTCCGTGTGTCGAAATATAAGTCGTTACAGGCTCCCCTCGAGGTTGTTGACCCGTAGTGGATCCGCCGCCCGCGACTAGTTTCAAACAAGTATAGAAATATCTTTATTGCTAATGGGCAAACAATTCAGCGAAGACTGAGTACATCGGCAGGTACTTGAACTTGGATAGCTGGGCCCATCTTATTTGATCTACAGCTTCGACCGAGATAATCCTACTAATCACTATCTCATGGAATGACAACGTGCGTTTCACAAAGTATGGAAAATATCCCGAACCCAAATAAACTGCCTTCCTTTCCCTATTTCTTTTTCGCTTCCCTTAAGGCCAGCACGGCATCCACAATTCATTTGGTATTCTGGGTTCACGGGCGGTGAAGCTATATCATAAAATACCAGAAAACGACTGAAAAGCGAGTGGACCTGAGAGCATAAGCTAGTATTATGTAAATAAAACCCCGCAAAATAAATCAAGTGTGCTTCCTTACCCCATTGCGACCGGAACGCGAAATTTCCGTTGAATATCGCGGATGTGTTGGGAACACGTGACGCAAGGCAAAACCGATGATTGATGACATCCAAGGAACAAAAGATAGGAGAAATGACACTAAAGCCTTCGGATTCATGGGGGAATGGCGAACGTCATATAGCTATTATATTCAAATTTGTCTTGAAAATTCGAAATACATAGATTTAAATTAATTTGTTTATTCGCATAGGGCGAGTCTATCGTCCAATATGGCGATAGGCTCGCCCTAGGAGGCGGCACAGCATGGGTTGGAACACATACTACAAATAATTGGTACCCTAGTTGCAACTCTGCTTAACTCTTCAATCCAGATTTTTTGGAAGTTCTGCTCACATTCATTAGAATATGGGAGCGTGTAACATTTATCACGCATGATACCAGCGTGACTGACGAAAGGGCAAACGACCTGAAATTTAAAAGGACTCCTGGGACTATAATTGGAATAATTAAACATACAGCTCATATTATTAATACCATTAGTAGGCGCTAAATCTCTCAAAATTGCCTGGTTGCGCAATTATCACCATAATTTTTGTTTCTGCCGCAAAGTAATGGATTTAATATACATCATTTTTAAAGGCTAATATTATATCTTAGGGTGGCGATTGACGAGGACTAGGCAATGCTATGAAGATTGCAATTCAAAATTCGGATGATGTTCTTTCTTTTATGGGCAGTTATCTCACTTTCCATCAGTTAAGCGGCTTGCTCGTATAAAAAAATGCCATAAGGTCAGATGATCGGTAGATTCTTACAAAAGGTCTGAAAATGTGCAAATCACGCGAGTTTATCAGCCGCTGTGGTGGACGGCTCTATTGTCCTGGACGCGGAACAATGCCGGAAGCAATCAGCGGCCGACACCTGCAGACCTGAACACAATGGAGGAAAAGACTAGGAAGATATTAACGTTCTTAACTAGATGTTACCGCTGTCTACAACACTCCTTAGATGGAGTTTACGTTTACAGACTTTTTATCGGTTTTAATGTGACTTTGTTCGAGAAAGATCGATTTTATATTATTGTTGTTCAAAAATTAGGTTATTTGAATTGGATAAGCATGCTCATGTGATGCTGGGGTCAAAAATGTTAGTTTTGCTATGATCAATAAGAATGTCGGAGCCCATTGTAATTTCCCTCTCCTTCCCAAGTGCTTATTCCTCCTCAAGGCTAAGATACGCTTGCCAAAATCAAGCAGCTGGCTAGCTCATTATTCAATTATAAACAAAATATCTTTAAGCTAACGTATTATTTTAGAAGCCACAAATTCCAGCTCAGAATCGTACGTGCGTGTTATCACTACATATTATAAAACAAAGTCCGACCGCCAAGTCTGTCTGTCTGAACGCGATAAACTCAAAAACTACAAAACTGATTTCGATGAAATTTGGTATATAAATATTTGCAGATATTGGAAAGGACATAACATAGGTACTACTTTTTTTTGGGAAATATATACGCGGGCGACTCCGCGAGCAAAAGCTATCTGGAATATGTTGAACTTGCCACAAGTGTCGTGCTCGGGTCCCTGTGGCGCTAAGTTTGTGGTAGGGCCACGTTTTTACCCTCGGGAGCTGTTTAACTATTTGCCTAACTCGTCTAGGCACAGGCACGCCGCTGTTTTCAAAGTAGAAGTTCCCTCAAGTTTTTCTTAGGCCAATTTATGCCTATTAATGTTGAAAGCACTCTTTTTGTGATTGATTGTGTTGGTACTGTGTTAACCATCTATAAAGAGGTAAAATTTGTGAGTTTGGTTGGTTTGATGTCAGGAGTGACTGTATCAATTCTTAAAAAATCAATAATTAAAGGCTACAAACGAAGTCACAGAAATTATTTATATGTTTCGATGTGTTTTCGCGAGCAACACTAGGTTTTTTAATATATCTCACCTACTTTTATTCAAAAATGCGTAACTCAAATACCAAGTAGATTCCGAACAGACTATTCCAAATTTAGATTTTCGCACGAGTCCGAATTCAATTACAGTCCACACTTATTAATTTACGGGGGCAAATAGGTTAGTCAGTTAATGAGGTCCGAGTGGGTGAGAAGTTGGGGAGGGGGCTCGTATTTGCATAGTTCTGAGTTCTGACGTGAGACTTATGTGCGGTATTGGCAGCGGGCGGTCGATCACGGAGGCGGCCTCCACGGTATTTTCAATATCGTTTTCAATGGGATCCGTTGCTGATTTTGGTGTCCGAAATGTAAAGAATTTTGTCTGTAGTCTTTGGTACGTGTGAAATTTTATCTCATTCCACCGCCAAGTGGAGTACCGTGTTTTGTATAAGGAATTTTAGTCAATATAATCATTCATACTTCCTTAGATATTATAAAGCAAAATTGGCCGCCATCTCTGTACACAATAAATTAAAAAAATCCGAACGGATTTCGATGAAATTTGTTATACAGACAGTTTAAGATCCTGGGAAGTTTGGGGGCTACTTTTTATTCCGGGAATAGAAAAAGCGGGACTTTTATTCCGGAAATCTCTTTCACGCGAATGAAACCGCGCTCAACAGCTATTAGATATAAAGGGAATAAATATACGCAACAAATTGTGTGAAGATTTACAAACCAAAATTTCACAGCAAGTTCGTTAAAGTTACCGGTACCTAATTGCTTAAGCTAATTACAAGCTAATCAATCATTTTTTTCCCTTTTTCAAAAGATATATGTATCTTTTTGAAATTTTAAAATCAGAAACACTTGGATCTCTTTGAATTAATCATATCTAGTTGACATTATTTTAAAGCGAAAATAATAGTTGTAGAGATTTTCGTTTACAGTAATTAAGTAATCTGTTTGATGGTAATCTTCATTTTAAGTTTCATAATTTTTTATAGTTAGTTTAATAAGTCCGAATTTAAACGGACCAATTAGATACAAACACACACACCTTCTCAAGATATAAGGAACTTGTGTATAGGTACAGCGTGGCTACATGCAACTGTTTTCACTAGATGTATAAAAATTAACCGGGAGTGAATTAAAGACTCGTCAAGCATCACTCGGTGTCAGTGCGTGTTGTGGCTTACAGGAGTTGCAGCGGGCGGGATTGTGTCCCCCAGCCCCCGTACAATGAGGTCAATCCGCAGCGGCGAGGGGCGCGCACGTTTTGTTAGTAGATCAGTGACACTTTATCACACCACGTTCTCGGAAATCAAAGTTTGTTCGTTAATGTGTTTGAAACACGTCTCTAAGTAGGTATTATGTCCCGCTGCTGTGCCTTCATTTTGTATCCGGTGACTCGTTCGTTCCTGGATTCTTCATATTATTAAATTTATAAAAGTTAATATGTTTAATGGAACATCACAACCGTGCGTGATTCGAGATGCAGTATTCAAGGGTAATTCACATGGCTGTCAGATATTGTAAATATTTCACATTCAAGGTATTTATCTTATTTTATTACTGAACGCTTGTCACTAATTGTGATGTCTAATAAAGGACATTTTCAAGTGTAGAACGGTGCTAACAAGTTTGTAATTGGAAGTTATATTGGACACAATATATGCAACACTCTCGTATTAACGAGAAGGTAATTGAGTTATAGTTGTAGTAACACGTTACTGACACAAGAGTTAACTACATTACGTAATTACAATCGATTACGACATAACCCGCCTCTGACAAGCTTAACTCGATTAAAACTATTATTATAAACTTCAACAGAATAGAACGAGTGACGTAATTATGAGTAATTATGTAATTAAGTCAATTGAACTTAAATGGAATTCCTGAATATTTGTGATTCTGAAAACACTTTCACTCATAGGCAGTGAGAGTATTCCCAAGTGCTACAAGGTTTTTGTTCTGTAAACAAACGTTGACAAAGCAGCGAGCTATATTCGACAACTGAATAAGGTTGAATAATGAATTGTTCAATGTAAATAAGTGAATCAAATGTAGCTACACTTACGCACAAAACAAATCCTCCAACTTTGCGGTAATGTAGCGGTAGTGTGCTCAAGTTGTTTACCGGCTAGTATACCTATAATTTGAGTACAACGGTAGGCAGCTGTCATTCGGTAATCCACCTTCGCTGCCTGTAATCCCGCCCGTGCCGTATTCTCGCGGGATACACGCCAGCCCACTCCATTCACATGAGATGCAACCTAGTTCTGTCCCTTAATTTCTTAACCGACTTTGATATGTTAAACCTGTGTTATACCCAACAATCTATACGCAACCTAGTCTGGCATATCGTCGGCGTACAGGGGAACTAAATAACTTAGATTTGGAAGAATTTAGGTTTTGTCCATTTTTATAATATAGCCCATAACACAACGCATATTTTAGCCTCAGACTCATCTTTATACCGTTTCGGAAATGAAGATTTGAGAAAATAAATATTTTTTTAAAAGGGCTTAAATAGTTGAAAGAAAAATATAGTTTTGGCAAAACTACATAACTCGATGTCTTTTTTTAATGCAAAGTAAAGTTTGGTTTATTAAGGCATAATAAATAAGGTAACTAGAAAATAATGTAAGCCATGAAATATGTAAAGACCGCCGGTAAAATTATCTCTCATTTTATCATTAAATGCTTAAAAAAGCAGTCAGACGCGATTTCCTCAACAGCATAAAGTTTGAGTTATTTAGTTCCCCTCTACGACGACGGTATACTGTGAGGTTCTGACGTACATTCCCAGATTGGAAAATTATTTCTGAGAGTTGTTCAAGATTAGAATGCGCAATATAGCATGAGGCTCGCCCCCTATCACATCATGCAAGGTATCTGTATAAGCCGAGCGATTTATGGGTACATTAGTTGTGCTTCTGCTTAACTTACCATGATTGACGAAGTGATCTTATCTTATATTAAATTATTCTGTTTGATCATCCTTAGTAAAATATGTTTATATTTTATGAAATTTCAACTAAGTAACCCAACGCGTACTAGATATTTTACGTAGGGATTTAACAAGTATTTGTATTAAAATAAGGCATAGGATTTTATTATTACAAATGATTTGACAAATTACTATTAACTATACAGAGTATACACACAGATAATGAAAGCTAATGGTACTAACTTTAATATTAACCGATCGAAACTGGGCGGCTAATATTAATTAGGCCCCGTTTTTCCAACTGTAGTTATCTTTTTGTCAGAGTCTTATTAAGCTGCACCCGCCCGCAGCACCTCACACCTCACGCCTCACGCCGCGCTGCACCGGAGCACTCGAAGCTCTGCGAGCGCGTCCAGCTAACGTAATAACACCGATGATTACCCTAACAACAGTTGAAAAACCCGTCTTAGTCGCGACGTCATTTTGACAATTGTTAATTTTATGCAACCTGAAAATTGCTTAACCGAAGATTTGACAATTGGTTAGACCTTTGTTATCGTTAAATTTATTTTCTGCAACCCACCCTTAGAACACCATAATATGTTTTACACTACCTAAACATATCAGGTTTTATTTTACGTAAGGAAATAAAAAAACTAGTTAAAATATCGTTTCGATATATGGTCTCTTAATAATTAAACACATGACAATATAATTCGTTAAACACTTCTGGCTGGTACAAACCTGTTACTTATTACGTACAATTTCAGCATGCAGTACCCATGACAGTAAAGATAGGGGAAGAGGCCTTTCAAAGTCACAGAGAATAGGGCGAAGTATTAAAACACCTCCGTTGGTAACATTTTAGTACCACAAAAAGATCTGAAAATTAGTTGAGTATGAACCAATTTTGAATTTCAGCTGAAATGTATTTCTTCGCTGAAGGATAACTGCTTCTATAAATTTAAATGTAATTGAAAGAGATTATTCTAGCAAAATTTTGCTGCGTTAGCAATGATTTCCCAAAATCTCCTTTAAAGTCTAAATCTACTTCAGATTTAGATGAAACGGGTGTCATTTATACTTTTTTACCATTTGTTATAAATGGTAAAAAAGTATTTTTTCCCTTACATATCTAATAAGGGAGAAGTATTGAGTCTTTATTTTTAAAATAGGGAAATGAGTGGATGTAGATCTTGGTAAGTGGCCATTATCGCATGAAACTGGTTGCGTCGACCTATACGGACGAGAATGCCGAAAGCGATATTTTATGCTTTCAATACTCTCACTGTTTTTACAATACTGAAACGCCATTTCAGGTCTAGCGGGCAGTTTCGTGCTGTATTCAAAATTACCTATAGGGTAATTCTACAACGACTGCCTTGGTGGCGTAGTTGTATTACAGTACGACTGCAAAGCGGAGGTCTCGGGTTCGATCCCCGGGTCGGGCAAAGTGATATTGAGGTTTTCTATTCAGTAACAGCTCGGAGTCTGGAATTTGTGCCTGATATGGCGATAGGCTCGCCCCCTATCACATCATGGCGTGGAATAACGGCGAAAAGAGGGTGCACTAGTTGCGCCTCTGCCTACCCCTTCGGGGATAACAGGCGTGAGTGTATATGTATGTATATATGTATATGTATGTAATTCTACAAAAACTTAAGTTTGTTACAATCACAAAACATCTACAAAATGTATGTATCCAAAATCGGATGGAATTCACGTTTGCCAAAGCTTGCGTAAAATGCAACCAAGATAAAAACTTTTTAACAAAAAATTAAACCGCCTTCAAAAACGAAAAACCAAAAAATAATTAAATAGTAAATAAATATACCATAGCATTACTTATATTAAATTATTTTTTGGTTTTTAGTTTTTGTAGATGTTTTTGAAGGCGGTTTAATTTTTTGTTAAAAAGTATTTATTTGTTGCTTTTTTGTGTTAGTAAGAAATATACCGCCTCGATGGCGTAGTTGTATTGCGCACGCGGTATGGCTATCGCGCTGGCGTGTTACGCCTCTGCCTACCCCTGAAAACGTAAAAGGCGTGATGTTATTTACGCGAAAATACTAAACAATAAATTACTTCATAAGATTTGCTAAAAAAAAACGATGTGTGGGCCTATAAAATTTGAGGGATGCCCTCGATTTTCCAGGATCCAATCATCAGATCCTGCGTTGGTGACTATGGTACCATTTTAGAAGTATCTCCTTTCGAACAAAAAAATAATTTTGAAAATCGGTCCACAATTGGCGGAGTAATCGCGTAACATACAAAAAAAAAACATACCGTCGAATTGATAACCTCCTCCTTTTTTGAAGTCGGTTAAAAATCCGAGAAATTTGCTACATAACTAAGTAGGTGGATATTTTCCTCATTGAAAGCAAAAACGACAAAAAGCTTTCGGGAAACGCATTTTCATATCGAAAAATAATTACTCACTTCGTAGATTTCCTTGGCCATGGTATTTAGGGAAATATTTCATCTTACTGCTCATATTTTCTTGGTAAAACTCATATTATATTATTTATTCTTATGGTATGTTCCTTTTTGAATGGCTGTCTTTTGAACATTTTATAAAATCGCCAAGCGGTGTTCAAGGAACGCTGTTTTAGTTTAAAGACCATTGCAGTCAATGTAATTACAACATATTATTCTGCTATATTTTATATTTTAGGCTTCCACGTACCTTTAAAACTAAAAAGTGAAATTGGCGCCCCCAAAGCAGCTTCATTAGTTTGGACTACCTATGTATAAAAATCATTTTTATTTGAAATATTATAAGGCGACTCTTTGTAGAAACCCATAATGAAACAACTTAACTTATCAGACTAAACGGTTGGGCGTATTTATGTCTCCTGCCAAACAGCGGGGTGTCAAAGACCCTTTATTCGCAATAAAAGGCGCTTTATGCAGGTAAAGACGACGGCCATTCGCGATGCAATTATCTGATACGACAACGAATAGCCGAAAACACCCGCACACTTATAGTCTAATTCAACGGCTCGTGTTTTTAAAATGCATTTTCGGGTTAGTTCATTTCAATATATAAAAATCCCCTGGGGTTTTTGTAATTAGGCACCGACTCCATAGTTACATTATTTTTATTTTGTAATGGTTTGAAGTCAGTTTCAATTTTCGTTATAAAGTTTTTTTATTTATTGCTTTTAACACGCTTTTATTAGCTTCATAATTATGTAAGTGTATGTATGTAATGGAAACTTTGCACATGATTTAAATCCGCTTTAAAACGTCGGGTTAAATCGAAATATGCCATGCTTATATAGAACCGATGACAATTCAATATTTTAAACAAAAATAATAAAATCTTATAAAATTTTCATTTTATAAGAAAATCCAACGTAAAATTAAACAAATTATAGTTTATTTGTTATCAGTGACATCTGTTGGACTATTGTAGAATTATAACTAAAAAATGAAAAAAAAAATAAGTATTAGTTTTGAAAAACTAAAAAAACACCTTTATAGAAAATCCAACTAAAAAACAGAAAATGAATTTTAATAAATTTGATTTTTTTTTATTGCATTGAATGACGAGACGAGCACACCGTTCGCTTGATAGTAAGCGATACGACCACCCATAAACAGTAGCAACACCATCCAGTACCTTGATTTACAAAGTAGGTACTGTGTGGCATTCCACTGCGCTCATCATCATGAGACATAGATGTAAAGTCTTATTATGTTCAGTAGTTACGATAGCCAAACTGGGAATGGAACGGTCTGCCGAGACAATGTCCGGAGATTCAAAACCCAAGGCACACACCTCTGACTTTTTGAAGTTATGTGTTTATTGTATATCAATTATTATCGTTCGCTTTAACAGCGAAGCTAAACATCGTGAGGAAACCTACATACCTGAGAATTCTCTATAAGAATGTCGAGGGTATGTGCAGTCTGCCAATCCGCGCTAGGCCAGTGTGGTAGACTAAGGCCTAACCTCTCTCAGTAGTGGAGGAGGCCCGTGCTCAGCAGTGGGCAATATATAATATAGGCCTGGTATTATTTTTATTATTAGTGTAATATGTCACTATTCAGTCATCTTACTATCTTAATTCTTACGAATATTATAAATGCGAATGTTTGTATGTTAGTTGGAAGTAAACGCGGAAACGGCTGAACGGACTTGGATGAAATTTTGCACACGTGTAGATCATGTCCTGATTTACTTTTTATCCCGGTAATTTGCTCCCATGGGAAATAATTGATATTTTTAATTTGATTCTTTAAGTAGATAGCGCTGGTATCGTACTAGGATTTAGTGACATTTGTAGCCGGAATAGCTTTTCACGCGGGTGAAGCGGCGAGAAACACCTGGTACAAGATATATCAAGCACCCACCATCAAAAAAGCTGTTCGACAAACAAAACTGAAGAACGAAAACAAACAAAACTTTGCACAACTTTTCTGAACAAGCGGTTAAAATCTTTATATACCTCGTTAACCCTTTAGCCGAGGGACTGTTTGTATCGAGCTCGGGCGGGTCGAAAGTACCCGGCGACAATGTTCGTGCCTCGGAGGCCCCTGCTCAAATATTTGGTGCGTTTGCTGCCAAACTATTTCAAAGCTGTTCCGGCCCTTTTCATTTGCAAACATTTCACTTCCTTGAAAGTCAAGTTTACAAATTATTTTATTTCTTGAATCCTAATTTTGGTTACGGACTGTTGGGGCTTAGAATAGCAACGCAACACGGACCTTTAAGATGTTAACGTTGTCAGCTTTGATGTTTAAAGTGAGTTTTATTTAGTGCCCGTTATGACATTCTTAACTTCTCATCTTCTTCATTACATACAAACATACACATATACACTCACGCCTGTTATCCCCGAAGGGGTAGGCTGAGGCCCAACTAGTGCACCCACTTTTCGCCACTATTCCGTCCCATGATGTGATAGAGGGCGAGCCTATCGCCATATCGGGCACAAATTCCAAACTCCGAGCTGATACTGAATAGAAAAACTCAATATCACTTTGCCCGACCCGGGGATCCAACCCGAGACCTCAGCTTTGCAGTCGTACTGTAATACAACTACGCCACCGAGGTAGTCTTATCTTCTTCATTATATGTTATATTGTTTGAGACATGTGATAGCTTGTGTAATGCAGCAGCTGTCATATTCCACTTTGAAGAGAAATTTATGGTGATATTGTGTCCTATAGTTTAAACCTATACTCAATAAAAGTTGTCCTTCACTTCTTCAGGTAACAATACTTAACTTCAAACAATAGTTGAATCTTCAAACTCTTAGTTCGTAACCCAGATTTTGTCTATATGAAAACTAATTGGACTATTTGGTGCAGGAAGTTGGACTTAAATGTATTTCGGAAGTTAGTTTGAACATACCTGCCGAGGCAAACTTAATTTAGCTCTCATTAGAGCTTGTATGAGCATCTCTTGATAAGATTGCAGTTGAGATTTATTATAACTTCATTGCTTCAAGCACACATAAATAATCTGACACCTTATATATCTCCTTCGTGAGTCTTCTATCATCCATCCACTCTTCATGTCCAAGAATAACATTCTCAACTGTAGTCACTAAGTTCTCTTACACTCTACACAAGTCATCACAACAGTGTTCCGCACTATATCGTGTTTATTCTATGGAATTAGTTGCGAATTGCAATTCAGCATCAATAAATGTGCGTGCAAACGTCATACCTTTTACCTTTCAGCTTATTCTTGTGTTCCACCGGTGTTATTGACAATAATTTACACGCAATCAATTGACATTCGCTTCGCACGTGCTCAAATCTAACTAATTTATATTCAGTTATGATTTAGCAATATCTCATTTACCTATATTAGATTTTGATAAATAAACCTTTATTAGCAAATTATTATAATTCCTATTGCGATAGGCTCGCCCCCTATCACATCGTGGGACGGAATAATGGCGAAAAGTGGGTGCACTAGTTGCGCCTCTGCCTAGCCCTTCGGGGATAGCAGGCGTGAGTGTATATGTATGTATAATTCCTTTACCTTACAGTTTTGGTTTCTATCTCAGATGATGTAAGCCTTTATGTAAACAATCTTAAAGATGTTCATGCCAAATATATTTGAATTAATTACTTCACAAATAAACATATGTAGTGGTATCTCATCACTCAACGTGTATTGTCTAAAATTTCAAATTCAGTCTAATCAAGATAAAAAGGAAGACTTGAAGAAAGTGAAGTGAAGAAAACCTCGGACAAAAAGTCGAATGTTATTTTTCCATTTATTATGTTCCGTTCGGTTGTTTAATATACTGTACTTCCCCTGTTTTCCGTTAACTTTAGTACAATAAATCAACAAATTTACGAGTCTTGTTTTGTTCATAAAATAAACTAGATATCATAATTTTTGTCTTTGTTTTGCTTCACAAAGGCGTATTTTAGAGTTACTGTAGTATCCTTTTCAATGAAAGTGGTTGCGCTTATTTATTGCCTCCTTTTATTAAATGAATAAAGTTAAAGTAGTTGTTCTTTTTTATGATTCAAAATTAAACTTGAGCTGTTCACGATTTTTGCATGATGTGACCATGGCTTGAAATAACACAATACGGAAATAGTGTCAGGTAATGTCATAACCACTTCTGAGTTGCTAACCGAAGTAAAGATGCGCTGTATTTTTCTTATCTGCCTATTATATTCAATACCCAACTAAAGGAAATATCGAAGAAAGTATTAAGAGATTTGTGATTCATTATACCGCATGATACTCCTATAGTGATGGGATAGACGGTAATACCGAAATAATACACTAAGCATGAGTAAGGGCAACGAAAAAGCACCTCTACATTTGGTATTTGAAGGAAAATAAGTTTTCCTCTTTTTCTTAGTTACTACAACTTGGTCTATTTCTGACAGAAATGAAGTGAAACGCTTAATACGCTAAGAAGAATCATTTGAGCATTGGGAATAGAGGGGGGAAAGGAGTTAGACCTCCATACATTATGAAAATAATCTAATTCGATGAGTGATCGAGAGCTGATAATTATTTATCTTGATCGTCGCGTTGCCAGAATGGCATGGCTGCCATAAAGGTTCACAAATTGTTGAAAATGTGTAGTATTAAACACCTCCATTATTTATTTATGTAAATCCAATACCATTGTTATTCGAGCTTAGCCTGTCAGCTTAGTGCCACGGCCGGGAACGGTATGTACGAATGTTTTACACGCAGCCGTCTAAATATTACGATACCTCATGATCTGCCAGTCTGAATTCTGATGAAAGAATCACAAAAATCCAGAAAGTTTGTGAATGTTTTTAAATATTTGTTAAACGCAGTGATCTAACATAGATTTAGATAAAAGTGTACACAGATTCACCAAGACTTGGATAAAACACATGAGCTACTTTTTATGATATCTCAAGCTACATCTAGAGTGCGTATGAATAAATAGTGAAAACATATTAAAATCCAACATATTTGTAGTATTTCCAAATAATAGTCCCAGAGATTTAAGTCCTAAGCGGTTATGTACTCTGTATTGGTTGTTTTATCTCTCCATCTGTGAGTGGTCAGCAGAAGCTAAATAATTCGAATCCAATGATTATTTCCGGGCCCTCGTTAGCAATAACGAGGTCTTTATCTCGTAGGGGTGTCACAAGGTACCGAACCCAAAATCAACCGACTTTCGCAAAAACGTGGCGTAAGGTTTTATAATTTCTGAAATTTCCGGATATTTAATCGATTAAATCCTTACATATTATAGAACGAAGTCCCTCGTCACATCTATTTGTTTGAACGCGATAAACTGAAAAACTACCTATCGAATTTCGATGAAATTTTGAAAGGAGATTAGTTTTTAGTTAGGTACTATAAAGGACATAGACTACGTTTTATCTCAGGAAAATATGTAGTAGGAGTTTTAGCCCGAAATGACTCCTTCACGCCACTGAAGTCGCCATCAAAATCTAGCAGTACATGAAGTAGTTATGTGCCGTAAAGGAATTTACTCCGTTAGGAGTAAAATTTCCAAAAACTTTTTTTAGTACTCATCTACGTATGATTAAAGGCTCGTGCTTACAATTTATCTTTTAGAGCTAGTTGCTTAATCTTTGCTTTGTCTGTCAGCATTAACAATTTAATTATGTAAAATAAGGTTTGGCTTATTCTGTTCAACCTGTACTGATTAAAATTGTTTATAGTGTTTTCGTTGGAATTTGTATTAACCCACATTTTTATAGCCAAGTTGCGAGAGAAATTAAATATACCAGCAGTTTTGAGATAAATAAGAGACTTGAGATATTTAAGCGTGCTAGTTAATATAAACTTTACTTAGATACATTCATAATATTGTAATGTAACTCATAGAAAATAACACCAGCTTACTACTAGGACTTGCCAGACTATTACTGAAGGATGAGACGCGCAACTCTTCAAGCGCATATCTATAAACTGTAAGAGTACAAAAACTGAATGCAATTTAATATTGCAAATAAGTTCCCTGGGAACGGCAGCTTACCTTTTGACTGTGTACTAGTTACGCCCAAGCTGACTAAGAAAATACTTTTTTTACACCTAAATACAAACAGCCAAAAAAAGACACTCACAGCCCTGCACAAGAAAAGGAACAAAAAAACACTGGCGGACCATTACTGGCGCACAAACGACCCGTGCTAATACAGCCCTTTGAATGTTAATACACACCAACTTCTGCCAGTGGTCAGTGCGTTGCGGTCTTCTTACTATGATAGCGAGTTTCTGAAAAGTCTGAGAGAATCGATTACAATGCTTTTACGCAATAGAATAAGAGGATTAACGTATTGTGTGATTAACGTTGATAAACACAAAGATCTCCCTTAAATATAAGTTTACTGACATGTAAGTATTAACAAATCTGACTGCTTAAGATGAAAAATGATTACTTTGTATGAATTATAACATTTTAGCCGCTATAAAATTACCGTCGCTTTAGAAATTGATGAAAAGACAAGCAGCAAGCAACGTTACCAAATATCCGATGTTACGTGTCCCATAAACTTTTTAAAGGTAATCCGTAACCAAGGTGCACTCCCATTTTAGCTATAATTGCAACATACCAGGAATTTTAAGCAAGCGCAGATATTTCATAAAAATCCCTGCTCTACAACCCACACGCTACAGGATTACCGCAATTTTCGTTGTCGGACACAAAATAATGGTGTCGGGGAGCGCTGTGAAAAAGTTCACCGGGTTTTACGGACCCGCGAACAATAATAAAGCCGGTCAAGCCGAAAACCTACTATTGGATCTGGTTGTGTGTCACCGCACTTTATCTTACTTCTGTCGACATCCTCTCCACGGTTTAGCCTAAGTTTAGTGATAATAAGGTGGATCCTTTTACGTTGTCCTTTCACGCTTGACGTCGGGCTGGCCAGTTTAACTAAGCCAATTTTGCATTTTGCAGATTATGACAACACTAAAGCCTCAGTTGATCGATCATTAATTTTTGTAAAAAAATCGCAATTATTGCTTACTTTACACCGTCTGAACATGCGCAATGTCGAGGCAATACTCGCCCGCGTTGTCATACAATACGAATATTTTGTCATATTCAATAGACGATTATTGCAAACAATAATTGAACTGTCTAAATGAGGCTTAAATTGATGTGGATAAATGACAGGTGGGAGACAGGTTTAGTATCAGAATTCTGCTACATAGGCCGTGGCCTATGCAGCAATCGTGATTAAAGTAGTATACAATCGTGATTGTTGGATTAATATCGTTTAATGTTGCAAGAAAACTTCTAATATAAATCCAGCAACGGTTTATATTAGTCTTGCAATACTAAACAGTTTCCCAAACTTTATACAATTCCCACACTAGAAGTGAAACAACTTCCATATCAAGTCGGTTGGAAGTTAACTGGTGCAGTTGTGAGTCACTGAGCCACTCACAACAACTGCAGTTACTTATACTTTCATTACTATGCGAAGTTTCTTGGACTGCGATAAATTTTCCTAAAGCGCACTTTATGTTGTCAAAATTCATCCAATTATATTTTCTTGTTCATGCACCAATCCACGTGTGAAAAGTATGTCTTATGATGCAGTAAGTACGTCACAATGCATTGTAAAATAAGAGACAAGAGTGCTTGAAGACAGTTCAGCATCAGAAAGAGACGCAGCAATGGTACCTAGCCACACTCACATACGAGAGACTTTCCACCCACGAATTATAGCTGAGACGCATAGGCTATTAAAAATATATATGCGTCCTGTTTCGGGAATAATATTGCCTCGTCTGTGCAGTCTATAAAGAGCACATAATATTCCGAAGGTGACACGCGCGGAATCTCTATCGTGTCGAATAAAATTATAATCTAATATCATAAACATTAGAGTGTGCTGCGTATTTTTATTGCGTTAGATATGGTTTAGTGCCCATAACGCGAGTGAATCGTCCCGCGGACGTGGAGGGAATTCAGGGAATAAAGGAAAATACCTGGAAGGTAACTCTAGACAATAGCTGATGTTAGAAATTCAGAGAATTTATTTTATTTTTATTCGCGAGGACATTTTTTGGTTAATAAGTCCAAAGGATTTAAGGGTGTTGGTAAGCTGACGACTGTGCATTACGTTCACACTTCTTCGAAATAAAAATCTAAAAAAAACCATTCAACTCAGATTGGTCTCGGCCTGACAATAATTGAAGCCTATAGGTACCTTACAGTATACAGCCCAATAAGGTCTACACTTAACCAATAAAATGCGCGGAATACAGTAAACGGATTGAACGACACAAGCATGGCAAGCTCTTTATTCCCTAACTCATTGCTCCATACAATTTTGCATGTTGCTAAAATTGCACAAAGCGTGTAGGTATCATCCTGAGGCGCATTCAGAGAGCCCAGCCTCCCATGTTACTCCGGTGTACCTGCATTCACAGCCACAACGAGCTATTCATATGGAATGAGATCGCCACGGAGTATTGTTCTATAAAAGTGTTCAATTAGTATTTAGAGCAACTTCAATCTTGTGCGTTACTGCTAGGGTGACGAACATACGGTAAACCCAGTATTCTACATTCTGTCATTGTGATGTAATTTTAGATGTAAAACAAAGAAAAGTCTGGGTTTAATCGCTAAAGCCCCAAAAAAATAGAAGAGCGACCACTGAACACACAACCTTCATTCTTCTGGCAACAATGCCAGTACATTGAGATTTGAGTGGCATAATTTTCCACAGCAATATAATAATGGGCTCGTTTCATAAAGGTGCCAGGATAGCAATGATGTAACAAAACTCTTTGTTCTTCTGACCTTATCCAAAATTAGTTGACATTAAACCCTCTGCAAAAAATAGTACGTGAATATTGATTCAAAATTTTAATATAAATAATTTTTGTATGAAATATCCTCATCTGCGGTAAATCCGTTTTAAAATAAAATACAAATTTCAGTTCATATTACGCCCATGACACTTTATAAAAAATAAATGGTGGCGATAACACTAACTTCTTATGATCATAAAAGCTGATGCTGTGTTTGTACCATTTAAAAAAATAACGAGGCGTCGTCGGTGGTGATAAATTTAAGAAAATAGCAACTCGAATCCGACCTCAGCGATGAAACTATAGTGTATTCCCTAGCTGTACCAGAAATGTAAAACATAAACATTTTGTAAAGTGTAAACTTAAACAAATAGGTAATTAAGTAAAAGTGTTAGTAGTTCGCCGTACAGATAATCCTAACTAGGTGATTATATTATGTTGTACCCAATATTTAATGATTAAACGAACTTACATGCACGTGAAGTTCTACCATAATTATTTCGTATAAGGTATATAGGCTTCGTCCTCCAGATTAGCATGGAGAGAAAATAGAGAACACATGTAGTAGGTAACGTATACTAGCGTACGCCTCTGCACTTTATTTGAGACTTTTTTATTTGGTCACACTCAACCTGTCAAGAGAGATTCATTTAGTTTAGAGAGTTCCATATATCAATATTTCAGAACTTACTAGGGTTAACGCAAGTCATAGGAGGGAGGGATGCTAATCTCTTCGGACGAAGCCTTCGTATAATTATAATGGAACTTCACGTATGTTTGTGTAATCATTAATTATACTTCTGCTTCGTACTAGAGATTAGCATGGAGAGACGATAGAGAACACATGTAGACTTTTAGAGAATAAATAGTGAAATATTTGTATAATTTCAAATCCAGTAGTAATTACAATGAGCTAATCAAAAAACTTTGTATTATCAATACTATATTTGCGATTATTTGAGCAAGTTCCGAGTAGACGGTGGCTATAGCCGCCATAGTATAGACACTTAAAATATTTAAGCAATTGCCTTGGCATAAGGGAAATCTTCCCTGTTGTATGATCTAATATAACCTAGATATATCATATTATTTCGATAGCATCGATCGAATATACTTCCCTTAAAAATCCTTTTGTTGGTTTGTCTTGACCTGCATGACAACATGTGATTATAGTAACAAACTTGGAGGTGATCTACACGTTTTTCATAGTCCCGTCTTACGCTCCTTCTTCGTAATATTTGTGTCCAAAATAAAATTAACTGAAAAACCAAGCTTAATTAACGGTATCATTGCAAATCAATGCAATCAGCCCTGTATTATTTACTGCCTACTACCAAGCACGGGCCTCCTCTACTATTGAGACGGTTCAGGCCTTAGTCCACCCCGCTGGCCTAGTGCTCGAAATTCAGAAAACTTCTCAGGTATGCAGGTTTTATTATACATGCATAGATTCAGACATTTTATCCCTGAAGTGGGAACATAGACACTACCAGTGTACTCGTGCCTCAAGGTAGCCAATAACTTTAAATAATATTATGCGCTGCTTTCTTCTTCGTTTTACTCTCCGCTAACTGCGAGTCTCCTGCATGGAGCCACCCCCCCCCCCTCCTTTGTTCAGGCATCTGAACAAATTTTGAGGCGCTATCGATGATTATTAGCATAGTCTCAATTATAATTTTCAATTTATTTCACGCCACAATTATTGTTAACAAAAGGTGTTACATTTTAACAATATAGTCAGGTACATAATCGTGGGCCTGTCGGGCACGGCAAAAATTGCAAGAGAGGGAGAAGCTATAATATAAATGGACTTTTATATTATTCTTATGCATTTTTTTTTATTATATTGGAACCAATAGTAGGTATATATTAATAAATATTCTCTATTTGAGTTGACAATTAATTAATGATACACACACACACACACTCATGCCTTTTATCTCCGAAGGGGTAGGCAGGGGCGCAACTAGTGCACCCACTTTTCGCCGTTATTTCGTCCCATGATGTGGTAGGAGCGAGCCTATCGCCATATCGGGCACAAATTCCTGACTCCGAGCTGATCGAACCCGAGACCGCAGCATTGCAGTTGTACCATAATACAACTACGCCACCGAGGCAGTCAGAGAGAGACGATATGATTGAAAAAATATATTCATAATAGGTTTATCAAGAACTACTTAGCTACATGTAAGTAGAAAACATAAATAATAATTCCATGATTGGCTATCACAACTTTTTACTTTATATATCATAGCCCAATAATGTTCTTTCAAGTTTTAACATATTAATGTTTCCATGTCTGCCTCTCTGTCATAGAAATACTTAAGATCATGACTATTCAAATGTGAAGAAGATTTATTGTGCTTGCCATATTGGAATTCTATTGCTCGTGGAATATGAAATGATTTGGGACTTGCTTAGGTTATTGAATCGTGTTATAAAATGAGAAAAATCTTACTCATCTTTATTTCGTTATTACCAATTGACATGCTGAGGAAAGTCTTATAAGACACTAGCTTTTGCCCGCGGCTCCACCTGCGTGATTTAGTTTTCCGGGATATAAGTTCCGCTTCATATTTTTGTCCCGGGAAAATATTTTTATCCTGGGAAAATAATTTTATCCTGGACAAACTTTATGACGCGGGCTGAGCTGCGAGCAAGAACCAATAATAAATATTACTGCGCTTGTCACCTACAAATTAGTATTGAAGTGCAATTAATTTAATTACAGCGACTACGATGCCAAATACTTATATTGCTATTTATAAATAAAACTATGTTTTATTGAAGTTACACATCTTTAGGCGCGTTAGAAAAAAAATATGAGAGTTAAATTTTAAGATGCGCGCGCATCATGTAAGACATCATGTATCACAGTGTGTGTGTGTGTCAAGTTTGTTTTTAATTGGGCGCGTATCTATAATAAATAATTCTTTCGATAGTATTATAAATGGCCTTTGCTCAGAAATACAGAATCCAATCGATAACTTTCCTATACACAGAAAAGTATTGGGGGCTGTGTGTTTGATTTACCAATGTTATTTACAGTGCCGTGATTTAGAAGAACAAGGAGATCAAGCCTTTGCATACGGTATATGGTGGAGAAATATTTGGCCGAATCAAAAAAGTCCTTTGTGCCTTCGTAAACTTGGAAAAAGCTTAGGTATGATCGTGTGCCGAGGTTTAAGCTGTGGTCAACGTTGTCATTAACGTATGGGACTGAGGGCCGCCTGGTGAGGACATTGAAGTCTCTGTAATGGGAACTCCAAAGTCTATATCACGTCAAAGGGAGCAGAATGGGGATTTACAATACAGTGCTCTTGCTGACGCTTATTAATGGAAGTGAATGTTGATTTAGCAGAAGCAGCACGAAGTCGAGTGAATGCGGTGGAAATGCACTCCTTACAGATTATATTATGTGGAGTCACTATTTCTTGCCGCATGGGAATGATAAGAAAACGTTATAAATTTAAGTATGATGTAGTGACTAAAATTAAAGAAGTATGTTGAGATTATTTAGGCACTCAGAGAGGATGGTTGAAAGACACGTTACGAAAGGTATTTATCGAGCGAATTTGGATGGTATGGTTGGAGGGCATGACCAGAATCGGCGTAAATGTATGAGAATAATGAATGTGAAAGAGGTTAAAGAGTATGTCATTGTCGAGTCTGTGTATGAATATAAGACTTTTGCATTTTGATTTTTGTACACTTGTTGAGCCTAATTTATTTTAATAATTTATTTGATCGTAATAAAAAATACCTAATAAGTTAACACAACATTCATTCCCTCTGAAGCGAAATTCGCCGGGCCAGCTAGTTAATTATAATTTATAATTCAGCCTTAGATATTGGTTTGAACAACAAGGTAAATATCAACTGATTAACTATGTCACGGTATGACTCATTAATTTAATATTATTAATAATTGCCGATTATTATAAATATAAACACACTAATCACATTTACCGTAACAACAATACCAACAGATTCGTTTTCATTTTGCCACAATGCGTAAACGTACGAGCTAAGTCGGTCACCCGTATCGTAAATAAATAAAGCTATACAGATATTAGTAATTCTGTTCGTTCATTAGTTCCCATGTCGGATAATGACTTAGTTCCTGCGAGTAATAGAGTGGAACGACAAATATTAACTTAGATAGAAATATGTTTATCGGAAAAATATTTATTCATAGAAGAATGGAGAAGGTGCGGTGTAGACAGTGTGCGTTTGTCTCTAAATTAAGTATCGCTATTCGCGTATAGCTGTGGGTTATAAACGTATTGTTAGTTATAACATCCAATTTATAGGCTTACCTACTTTACTTTACTATACTTTTACTTACTTTACCTGACCTTATGAACCAGACTGCCTCAGCTGATGAATTGTGTACGCGGTACGAGTACGGGTCGGGCCAAATTCAGTCACAGCTCGGAGTTGGGATGTTGCCGGCGTGATATCCCCGTGCCTCGGAAAGTACGGAAAGCCCTTGATTCAGCCCTGGATCTCTCTCCGATCATGTCGGATTGCCGTCTCACCGGAATATGAGAGTGCACCTGTGTATTGCGCACACACATGTGCACTATAATATTTCCTGGGAACCTGGCTGATCTCCGTTGAGTTTGGGCGCCGCAGCTTATTTTAAGTATTACTTTTTATTCATGACTTTAGCCGCGTGGTATTCAGTGTTTTTTTTTTAAATTGTACCGATGTCCTTATTTGGAGTTGAAACTAACTTCGTGCAAAATTTAATTAACATAGGTTTAATAGTTTAACCGTTAAAATATAAGAGAAATAAAAACATGCATTCTTATTTATATCACGTTGTTTTTTCAACAATGTCTTATATATAATAAAAAAAATAGTGCAATGTTCTCCACTTTCCAAAAACGAATAATTTTTCTATTCACTATTAAATGTTTAAAATATACCATGATTTTTTGAAAAATAAAAGCGCTTACGGAGGTTTTAATTATCAAATAAAAAATATGTTTTTTCATACTTATCACATTATTGACGCGAAAGAGGAGATATTATTAGTATTGCTTTTAAGTAATTAGGGTTGAATGGTGAACACTTTTAACCATATTATACATGGTAAGTACCTACTTATAAAACTATTACAACTTAGGAACTAACCATAATCCCTGTTGTAATCAAATTAACTACATTCAGTTTGCAAACAGTAACACAAAACCGACTTATCTACACGAAGGCTACCCGGACGCGTTTGCTTTGAGCAATCAAATTAAAACGGTATCGGCCAATAATTTAAGAGGAGTTGTGTCCCGCAGTTGTATGTTCGATGCTTGCATCTTGCTTGTTCAGTTTGCAGGCTGTTTGGCACGTCGCACGACGCTACCCAAATGGCTGCCGTTTTGGCAAATGTCACAATATTGTTTCGAAATGGAAGTTATTTTTTAATACTGGGAGAGTACATTTATTTTCTACCCAACTAAGTGGTTCACATCGCGAAAACCCATTAAACTTGCTCGTAACGACAATGTTCAGGGGTCACACGGTGTATGTAATTTATATTTGTGTTTAAATAAAAAGAAATATATTATAATTGTACCGGTCAAGCTTATGAAAACAAACGTCGTACGATTGAATTTCTTTGCCTTTGGATATTCCCACATGCGCTATTTATTTTTATTGATTGTTGAAACATTATAAACAAAGTATAAAATATTTGCACTGAAACACTTAGGTGCATGTTCGAGCAACGAGGTGTCTGGCTCCTACTTCAACACAAAAAAAATCTACTACAAACGTCTTATTAAACGTAATTTTATAAACATAAATACACATGAAAACAACACAAAACGTAATAAATGATCAGTACCACACTGTCCCAATGTTTATTAGCCGCTTATCTTAAATTATGACGTTGGCAACACCGCCAAGACGCTGGACTGCATTATCTATGTATGAATGGGCCAGGCGGCAGGCCACATGCTATTTCATACGTATTGCATAATCTTAAACAATATTTACATTGGATTTTTAGTGTACTTGTGCCGCCAAGCGACAGTGTATAAGTTCTGATGTGTTAATGAGTTCTTACTTCTTATGTTTACGCGAATGTCAGACATTTATTTCATAAAAATGTCCGCCCCGTGACCACGAGCGCTGCAAAGCCTTCGAAACGCCGGGAGAGAATATAGTTAAAATCACTATAAAAATAGTTTTATTTCAATGTTGTGATATGCTAATTAGTGGCACATAACAACCAGTGTCGTGCTAGACAATATAACAACAAATTTAATTTCTCAGGAGGACCAATGCAGTCCAGTGCGATGCAGAGTCACGTAACATGAAATGTATGGCTATTGATTGACTAACTTGCTTATGTGAAAAGAAAATATTAAAAACAAACAAAAAAACCCACTGCGTCAATATCTGCCATCTTTATTAAATTAATTGAAGACCTGAAAAGATAGAAACAAGATTTTAATTTGAATATTTTATTTTGGTTTTGAATAATCTTAGTTGACAGTGTTCACAAACGCTGTAGGAGGCATAACACGTTCACTTCTCTTAATTTGGTTGGTGATATAGGTAGAGCGACAAAATCTCGGAGGGTAGGTACTGGATATTTTTTAGCATCGGCAATTTTTTAAATAAATTTAAATTGCTTTTACAAATAATGCAGTTTCTAATATACGTAAAACAGGTAGAGCTAATATTTTTAAAGATTTGAAATACACCAAACAGCTATCTGTTATTCTTAGACCAAAAACGGTGGTCTAAGAATAACAGATGGTTTTGTTCATAGAATAATAACGCCGTTTTGTTGATTTTCCAAGAATTTAACATTCTTATCGATACACTTTAAATAGGTAAACTTTGCTAATACTATAAAGTAGTCATCTGGATCTGCCCCTTGAAAATAAAGTCTTTAATGAAGATTATCACGGTATCATTAATGGTGAAGGAAAACATCATGGCGTACCTACCTGAAGATTTTCCGTAAAGAATTTCGAGGATCTATGAAGTTTGTTAATCCCCACTAAGCCAGAGTGGCGGGCTAAATAAATAAATAAGGGTTAAACCTTCAGCAGTGGGGGAGGCCCGTGCTCAATAGTGGGCAGTATATAATACAGGCCTGCTAATATTTTACTATTATTTTAAAGAGGACGTGTTCCAAATAACAGCTTATGCACTATTATCCCTATACCTATGTAATCCTAGAGCACTTGTCTATTGTTTACTAGCTTTTGCCCACGGCTCCGCCCGCTTTAAAAAGTTTTTCCGGGATAAAAGTCCCGCTTTATTTTTTCCCGGGATAAAAGTTAGCCTATGTGTTAATCCAGAACATGATCTACCCGTGTACCAAATTTCATCGAAATCCGTTCAGTAGTTTTTGCGTGAAAGAGTAGCAAACATCCATACATCCAAACATCCAAACATCCATACATTCTTACAAACTTTCGCCTTTATAATATTAGTAGGATGGTCTTAACTCAAGACGAACTAATAAAACCTGAATTGTTGGGGACAGTAAACCCTGGGGTGAGCTCCAGAGCATTTTAATGCACCATAACCGCAGACGTCTTTACGATCACTTGCCACCAAATGGAATATGAATTTATGAACACAAACACGTAATGTGGTGTCGGGTTTATAGACAAGCTTGTCCGGTTTATTTATG
Organism: Lapara coniferarum; assembly: GCA_949316025.1. Taxonomy (NCBI): domain Eukaryota; kingdom Metazoa; phylum Arthropoda; class Insecta; order Lepidoptera; family Sphingidae; genus Lapara; species Lapara coniferarum. The sequence goes on from OX438919.1 coordinate 24,036,926, forward strand.
GGTACAACCGTGGAGGAAATTAGGTCATCCAAGACACGGTGTAGCATGTTATTTAGTGTTATTGACTAAGCCCGTGTCGCTTCATCCGTGGTCAAGTAAAGTTAACGGTCTTTTTACACTGGGCGAGCGTGCAGCAGACTTCGCATGTAATTCACCAATGTGTTAAGAGCCTTAACTTTACCCCTCCGCGGATGAAACAATCTCGCTTTAGTGGAAGAGCAGTTGTGCAGTATTCATGAGCCAAAAGTTAACATTCTGTTGAAAAACATTCGTAAAATTGTGGTTTTTGGTATAATTAGTTAATTTAGTGGAGGTCTGTACATCCTCACCTTCGAATAATTTCCAAGGTGCACGGATAGAGATTATAAGTACAGATACGGATACAAACACAGAAGGTGATTTCGACATTTATACTAGGACTTACATTCCAAAGACATGCTTAAATATTTGGGAGCGTAATTTGTCACATGAAATTTTCATCGTTAGGTATAGTGGCTCTCAAATCGGGTCCAAGCCAACAATTTACTAACACACCACTTTTTTCATTATATGTGTTTGGACTTGGCTGATAGTCAATCAGTGACCCCTCTGCCCATAATACGCCGCGTGATTCAGTTACGTGGCCATCAAAGCCGACCGCAGCAGCGCAATAAACGTGTTAGCGTCCAGTGCCAGGGGTGGATCTGAGTTACTAGATCGGTCCTGTTGGCCAATAAGCCTCAGTTAAAGCCAGTCAGGAGCACTATTGATGTCATTCGTTGACGTCCACAAAGATAACCCAATTTTTTGTGACGGATCATGTGACCCCAATAATCGATTTATTATTTCAAAATAAAAACCTCTTCTTGTACATATAAATATAAAAATATTTTCGATTTCCAATAAAAAAAAACTCCAGTGTTATCGGTTAATATGAAGTTATCCCCATCCCTAAGTTCGTTCCTGTGGCGATGCTTTTCATGTCCGCGTAATAAGGATGAGATTTAATTGCTTCCGTCTGAGATCAGTAAATAACGAATAAAATTAAGGGTAAAAACCAAGTAAAGGCTAATCCCGCTGAGTGCATTCGAGGCAAAAAACAAATATAGAAAACATTGCGAAAAAAAAATATTTCATTATTTTTGCTGGTGACAGGCTGGGGCCGTAGCGAAGATGCTTTTTGACTATCGTTAACTCCAAGGTTATGTATGGGAATGTCATTTCATTTCGTTCATATCAAAATGATAGATTTATGGTTAGGATATATCATTCTTATATTTTCCATTAGCGTTAACAATTATTGTAGAAAGGGATCTTTTTAATACTATTGAATGACGAGACGAGCTAGCCGCTCGCCTGATACGCAAATAAATACCATCTAAAACTTCACATCGCGGCTGGGTATATTCTCTTCGGCATAGTCTGTCACTGGTTAGTTCTGTAGTATGCAATCACAATTTAAAGTTTAGTTCCCTGAGACCACAGCTTGCGTCAGGGAAATTTCATGCTGAATATCTAATTCTATAGACCTGATCGATTGTGTCTATTATATAATTTAACAAAGCCAATATTTTCTACAATGGTCATGTCCAGAAAGCAAGACCCATTTGTTGGGAGGCTAATGCCAAGCCGTTCAGCATCTGTTGCAGCTCCTCCAGCGTTTCCGCCATTATTAGTATATCGTCCGCGAATCGCAAGTGCGAGGTGTAATCGCCATTTATGTTTATGCCCATACCGTTCCAGTCCAGCGTCTTAAACATATCCTCCAGTGCGCTTGTGAACAGTTTCGGGGATATGACATCCCCCTGTCTCACCCATCTGCGCAGCTGGATGGGTCCTGACGGCTGGTTCTGTACTTGGACATACATAGTGGCAGATTCATACAGACATCTCAGCACTTCGATATAGCGATAATCAACTTGGCAACGCTGTAAGGTTTCCAGAACTTATAGTAACACCAACGAATGTAAATTATAAAGTGCATGGCACTCAGCACATTTTTTCATTTGAATAATAACAAACTTTCTTTATTTTTCATTAGATCAAAAATTAATTTCGCAAAAACGTTTCAATAGAAATGCTTTTAAGAAAATTCCTATCTTTGCAATATATCAAACGATATCAAAGTATATGAAATACAATACATTCCATTGAGAACGTTTCATTTCACGCAGAATATTTACTCTGCGTGAAATGAAACGTTGATGATTGTAAATTGGCGAAAGCGAAATCGTAATAAACGTATGCTTTTAGATGTTTCGTTTAATAACTCAAAATTGTCTCCATTGCCTATCCTGGGATCCCGGGAGACTACGCTGGGATGGGGCGTCGTATTTTATAGGCAATTTGGTTCATTTTATGATGGTCATTACGATCGGATTTCAGGTCAACCGCCGAAACAGCTTGGGTTCTCATACATGGATCTCGTTCATAATTAAGTGCTTTACGCAGTTAAGGTATGAAGTTAAGTTACAAGTTATTGTATATGAAGTTAACATTTATTATTTTAGAGCATGGCTGGTTAATTGAGAAGCAAGTGCCTCGTCTATTCAGGTCTGCCTATCCGTCTGTATACATACAACTGATCACTATATCTATGATGCCGTCAGACTACGCAAACTCTGTGATATTCTGGTTTGAATCATTGTAGCCAGTATAGTTAGTTACTCAAGGATGACCAGCATATTGTGATGCAGATGCAGTACTTTGTATTTCGTCAAGATCTGTAAAAATATACTCAATAATTTCGAAGCAACATTTTTTTCAAAAATCTCACTATTTCTTTTAGTTTCCTTTCCTGCCGGCCTAGCATGCGCGCGTCGACAAAATTTTGTCGACACTTTTTCTCGGGTTTTTGTCGTTTATCGAATTATGTCTACTGACACTAACATGCGTGCTCATGCATCTCGACTTGTGACGTCACAAGTAGAGAAAACTGTAATTTTTACTTTATCTGTGCTATTTTTCTCTACGAACCCTAACATGACCAAATGATTTTATCGATTTTTGACATTTGTGACCGAGATATTTGTCTACGTTGCGTTTGTACGAAGAGAAAATTGTCGTATATCAACAAACGATGGCGGTATATTATTAATTAAGTATTACAATTGTATAATATGAATTATGAATATTGGATGTTAAGTGCAAACAAGAAACATAAGGAATTTATGCGATTCCTTTGATATGAGCGATGTATTTCATGATGTATTTCAAAGCGAATGGCTCTGTATACCTAATATATATGAATATAGAAAAATTTACACGTGGTATGGAACCGCGAAAGGCATGCCCGCCCTTTTAAAGGTAATTTAATATATAAACAACCGCGTTTAATAACAATTTAAATATATTTAGATAAAGGAATAATGTCTTTTTTGTTAGGTTTTGTGCTCCATTCAATTTCGTGCCATTGGAAGTTATCAAAGACACTTTGTGCAATATCTTAGTCTGTGCCAGGCGGAGACTAATGTTAGTACCTAGTTTTATTGGCAGGTTTTGCATTCCATACCTATATCATGCAAAGTACCAACTCAACATAGTTTGAAATTTATATTAGAGCTACAATGTTCATTTACTTATAATACCATAACTTTTAGGTTTCTAGCTGAGTGAGTCAGTTTACGAGTCACATAATATCAGCCCAAAGGAGTATGGCTTGTGAATTTGAGGAAAATTTAATGTAAAGGCTATATTAGGGCCCATTAAATATATGAAAATATGACCTCCGTCTGGACCACAAAGTGGACAATAGAAAAATTGGAAGAGATCAATGTTCAACTGGTAATATAATATCTTACAATACTATTAATTAATAAACTTCATTGATAATTATATATTTATATATGTACTTTAACAAAATTTCTATCTTGCCTTAAATAAGATGGCATTATTGTGTTAACTAATTAGGTAGTGAGAACCCTTGAATTACAGACTATCTGCAGTTTTTATTTTGTATATTTTATACCAATAAATAAGCAACTTTGTTTATATTATTTGTAAAACCAGTAAGTGTATATTTTAAAATAAAAGTTGCAAATTGTAGATTTTAACAGCAGAATATTCAATGTGAACGCTAGTTATTCAGAAAGATACCATTATTATGAAACCTAAAATACAAAAAAAAGTATAGATTTTATTTATTTATTAAAAACTTCATATAAGTACTCTGAATGTCTACAAATAGACTTAACACTAGAATATGGCTATTTACATTTCTACATTGTTACATTTCTATATTAAATTACTATTGTTACAATTCTACATTACATTGATAATGTTACATAACTGTGACTAATGGAGTATTTTATGTTACAGTGTATGGAGGAAACTATTATAAATAAACAGCACATTGGAGAACATGTACAATTATCAGTAACTGCAAGATTCTGTCAAGCCAAATGGGCAAGAAATAATAGATATATATTATGAACCAATAAATAATTGTACATACATATGATTTTTAAAGCTTTTTTTATTTATGATACAAAATTTTCTACATTAATGTGGAGGGCAAAAGAACATTTCAAAGAAACTTTTTAATATAACATTTACATAGGGAACCCTATTGCTGCGGTACATTTTGTTCATATGTAATGTTTTATCTTGTGTAATGGTAAAGATAACAAAGTATGGAGTGTCCAAGCTCTTATTATAAGATTGGACGTTTATTTTGAAAAACAGTTGTCTTTAAAAATACAGATCTACTTTCAATAAATTATTGTTCGAACTGGACAAATAAAATTCTTCTGTAGGTAGTGTTTGGTGAGCTCATCAACATGGTGCTGGGTGTTGTGCTTGCTGTTGTACTGGGCTGGGCATTGGGATGAACTTAAACAGAAAAGAAGATAAAAATTCAATATATGTACTTCATAATTTAGTACTTAAACACTATTGTTAAACAATAATAAATAATATCAAATAGAAACAAATCTTGGGCCTTGTGGCTGCAAAGCTTAACTTAAAATATCAGTGTTGAGCTAATTAGGTTATTATTACAATATACTTACACCAATTGGAAATTTTTGGGGCCAAAACCACATCCATCTTCTTTCCGGTTGCACCACCGATTTCGCTGAGCATGAGCTATGTTGCATCGCTCCCGTGGTTGAGTGATAGTCATCCGGCACAAAGTTTGAATAAGCCAACATATAGTGGCACAAATAATTGAGTCTTGTTGGATTTTATCAGTTTCTTGCCTTGTTACATCGTACACTAAAACAGTTCGGAGCAGTTATTTCATATTCGGTTCCTTATAGTGTACAATACATTAACATTGAATTTTTCGTTCACTTACGTTATTTAACTTTCATTTTCTATAAAGTTACATTTAAATTGACGATAATTTATAAAACCAAAGAAAATAAGATAAATAAACTTTGGAATGACGTAAACTGTCACTAAAAACGTCAGAGAAAACAACAGTGTTACCAAATGTTTGACGGTTGAAGTCGCCGAAAATTCAATGTGAAGTAGCCTAAAGTCGCTTCTTCGTATATGGAGAGGTGAAGGAGCAAAATGAAAAAACAAACCTCCCTAATTTCTAATTTATAGTGGTCCAACGCGGCGAAAATTCAAAGTAGCCTAAAGTCGCCCGCTTGTGTGGGGACACGGAGAGCAAAAAAAGTCCCCAGTTTTCAATAATTGTGTGTAAGGGGGATCTGAGTACATATTTTGTACCCTCGAAGCTATAAATATCCTCAAATTCGACAAAAACAATGCATAAAACACGTACTTTCCAAAGTAGCCTAAATTGGCGACTAATCACCATTCGCGTAGCCTAAACGGCGACCAGTCGCACTTCGCAATTTTTGGTCGCCCCGACACTCTTCAAGATAGCCTAAATGGCGAAAAGTTGCCTAATCTGGCACCACTGAACAACAATTGCATCATAGATCTATAAAATTGAATGAACTAAAACCACGGTAGCCAACATTAGAAAATAAAATTGTTAGAATATATATTTAAAAGGGCAACATCGGTTTGTCTTCACGAGTAAACTTATGTCTTCAACGAGAGACTTATCGATCATAGCGCGCATCTTAGGGTAAACGACATATTACTCGATATCGACAATTTGTCTACTGTCGTTATCGAGATATGTCGTCGTGCGCATGCTAGCCGGGCTGGTAATTAAAATTAATCACAGCCAAACACTACAAATTGACACACTAACAAGCCTATCAGCTAGTAGTATCCACAAGCATTACAGCATGGGACACTTGTTATTCTATGCGGGACTATTTGTTTAAAAGCAACCGTTTTATCTGCAGTTTCCGAGCGAACGCACATTGACTGGTCAGGAGTTGGCATGTGCTGGATAAACGATACAATATTTTCAACACCATTGTATAACCATGAGGATATGGGGATAAGTAAAACATTTGAGAAACTAAAATATAATAGAAAGGTCTTTATTGTCTTTATCTGTGGCGTAGTTTTATTGCAACCGCGGTATGACACCGCTCTGAGGTTCCGGGTTTGAGTCTCAGGTCGGGCAAGGTGATATTGAGCTTTCCTGTTCATGAGAGAAAACATATTTCTTTTAGCTTGGCCGTAGCAAGGTATCAACGAAACGAAAGCTATAATAAGATACAATCACTGAGTCAGGAACCTAAGCAATAGTGTAGCTGACTACTTTTTTTTTTATACATTTATCAAAAATGGATGCCATCCAAAAACTAACGGAAAAAATATTTTCAAAATTGAGGCAATAAACATTAGTAAGTCCTAAATTTTTGAAATTTGGTGGAAGGGGTAGTTGTCAAGTAACAGTAATATTACACTGTGACGTCACCGAGAGTCGTCGGTCATAACGCTGCGTGCGTGCGAAAGAGATAGCCTCCCCTCCACGTCACCACTTTTGCTCGCAACAATATTTCAAGTATTTATAACTGCTTTAATTTTCAACTAATTTTCATAGAAGAATTTCTTTCTCCTATTATTTTCTGTTACATCCTACTCCTACTAATATTATAAACGCAAAAGTTTGTAAGGATGTATGGATGTCTGGATGTATGGATGTTTGTTCCTCTTTAACGCAAAAACTATTCAACGGATTTCGATGACATTAGGCACACGGGTAGATCATGTCCTGGATTAACACATAAGCTACATTTTATCCCGGGAAAATGTAAAGCGGGACTTTTATCCCGCAAAAACTTTTTACCGCGGGCGGAGCCGCGGACAAAATCTAGTATAAAATAATTTACAAAATCAAACATAAGAAACTACCCTATTGGTACTGCAGTGTTGCTTTTTAAATGAGAAGCCTCATGTAGGTATGCACTAGATTAGGAAAAATATGAAAAATAAAATCGTTTCACTAGTTATATAATATACATAATACATTTTGGAATTTGTGCCCGATATGGCGATAGGCTCGCCCCCTATCACATCATGGGACGGAATGCGGCGAAAAGTGGGTGCACTAGTTGCGCCTCTGCCTACCCCTTCGGGGATAATAGGCGTGAGTGTATATGTATATATGTAAATGTACTAAACTACTCTTTTTAAATGTACCTATGCTCTTTATATTTTGTATGAAGTGTTCACTTTTTTATGTTGTGCATATTTTTTAATTATATACTGTACGTTTTTTGTATTAAAATTCGGTGTAGCAACTGTTTGTGAACCTATTAAAATAAAAATAAAATAAAATATGTATATTTCGGAGTTGGATGATGGATGTATGGGCGAAGGTGGTATTTCCATGTTTTAGACTTCGTCATGATTTAAGCTTTCAATAATAATTAAAAGCTGGTTTTTCTCATATAAACATAATATATTTCGTCTGAACAACAATACAGAGTAATAACAACGTTCTGTTGAGCTAGCCAACTAAACTTCGAATGCCCTGAAGCGCGTCTGCACTCTCATTATAAAGGTTCGCTCCCCTCTACATAATTTCATACTACTCGATTCATTGATGTCAACAGTAATACAATATTCATAAATAAAAATAGTCAAATCAACAACTTAATTTACAAACTCAAATTAATCTGCAACATTGTGTATTTTAAATCTCACTGTGCAATATTGAAATACTGGTAATTAGCTAGCATCCTATTTTATAGTATTTTAGTCACTCCGACATGGCCATTCTGCAATACGGTCGCCTCTGACCTGTAAAGAAAATTAAAAGTCGCAATTCGGAGGCCTCTGCCATCAAACGAATGCCAACGCAATTCGGAGGCCTCTGCCATCAAACGAATGCCAACACACATCTGTGGTGTGTACGTGTCTACCCAGGGTATCACATAGGTAGCTCAGAGGTACCACTCTGTGGTGTGTACATGTCCACCCAGGATACCACATAGGTAGAGGTACCACTCTGGTGTGTACATGTCTACCCAGGGTACCACATAGGTAGCTCAGAGGTACCACTCTGTGGTGTGTACATGTCTACCCAGGGTACCACATAGGTAGCTCAGAGGTACCACTCTGTGGTGTGTACATGTCTACCCAGGGTACCACATAGGTAGCTCAGAGGTACCACTCTGTGGTGTGTACATGTCCACCCAGGATACCACATAATACATCATTATGTTCCGAGGTACGCATATTGTGTGTTGTGTTAATTCGGCTCATGTTACAACTAATTTTGTGTAGTTAAGGTGATTAACTCGACCGAGTGGCTAATATCTCACAGAAAATTGAGATTAATTTGTAACTTATAAACTACTAGCTTTTGCTAGCGGCTGCGCCCGCGTAATAAAGTGTTTCCGGGATAAAAATCCCGTTTTCTACTTTTCCAGGATAAAAAATAACCTAAAACCTTCCCAGGGTCTCGAACTATCTCCATACCAAATTTTAAAGAAATGGTTTATGCAAATTTTTAAGTAGATTGGACCAAGGAATCAATCACGTTGTCCCATACAAACTTTGCCCTTCTTTTTCACTTCTTTAGGGGTAGAATTTCAGAAAATTCTTTCATATCGGATGCCTACGTCATACAAAGAACACATCCTCGTAGTTTGAGGCCTCTACGATAAGCAGTTTAGGCTGTGCGTTGATCGGATAAAGCATTTTATATGTATAGATAAAGTATTCTAGAGGCTATACCGCTCTCACATCTGCCACTTTAACTCATGTAAGCCACGAACGGCAATAGCATGCATTTTATGACACAGAACGGTGAAACTTTAACTATCTTAATGACAGCTGGCGTCCACACGTCACCCAAGGTGACCAATGAAAATCTGCGTTGTGCTGTGGCTCACGCCGCAGTAAACATTATGTTGAGTGTTTGATATCATTTAGGGCCGCTTGCATAACATATGGCATTAAATCGTATTTAGTAAAATAAGTTTAACTCCCAAAACACGTTTAGCAATAAAATCATTTAGCGTTGTCTTGCGTAAGGCGCTTTAAGGTGGTGATTAACTAAACGTTTTTAGTGCATGTCGTAAACAACCCCGTGCGTTCCGTTCGACACAAAAATATTACATTCCGTCAGGCCGTCTTCAAGCCCGATCAGGCACGTCAAATTTTGGTTAAAATTTTGCGTAAAATGGAATACCGAATGACGTACCGTTGTAACGTCTATTGTCAAATATTTTCACTATTGTTATATTCTTCGCGCCTGACAGCGATGGAGCCATAAACTAAAGAATTGAATTGAAATAATCTTCGCAGTGTTTATATTCTCTAATCTCTTTAGCAGTAAAAGTGCAATTATTATATTTTATACGAATTATTATTATTCATATAAATACAAATAAGAAGATTCTATGTTGCGAATTCATTGTTAGGAAGTATATTAAAATGCCCCGGTTCTTTTATTTGTTGCAGCAAAATCACAGTGGTAGCTTTCGATAAACGAAATCGCCTCTGAAATTTCTCGTCAGAAAGATCGTCGAATAATTTTGACCTTGGAAATAGTTGCCTTGGTGCTATAGGCCGGATTATGAACATAACTATTTCTTCGTCATTGTCGGAGAAATCGTACAAATCCATTTTAAACACTACCTAAAATGAGTCAAATAACAACACCCGAAAAGCAATAAGTAAATGTGAACAGCTGGACAATCAAGATGGCGCTAAACAAATTTAAATTTCGTTAAACAGCCATTTTCGTGTGTTTAAATTGGACAGTTTGCTAAACACGTTTAGGGGCAAATTTTTTGTTGTGCAAGATGTTAAATGAGATTAGTTGCTTAAATGCATTTAAGAGGGTGGCTAAATGCATTTAAGAATCGTTATGCAAGCGGCCCTTAGTCTTAAGTCTTAAATACATTTAGTCACTCAACATTATGTATCTCATTCTATAATTTATGTACATGCTTATAGTTTTACACTGAAAATCAATTGCTATAAAACTGTTCCAAGGTACGTTGGTATGAAAGGAGGTAATTTCCCGTCTCACCTGCATCAACTAATTAGAATCCTTTTCAGGGAGATATTATACCGCGACAGATCGCAAGGTTAACCCCACACTGATCCCACAAGTCTATTACTTCTGGGATTCAACCCGACGAATAAAACGTGATGTGTGTACTGATCCGGTTTTGTGATGTTGATTACCGTGGGATTCATTGGTTGGTTTTAAAACTTCACCTGTAACCTGTACCCTTCAAAAGCGGATAGCTTTTGGTGTTCTAACTAGCATACTTCAGTATCGCCTTACTAGTTTGCAATATATAGCAGGGGTATGAGCATCCCGTGTGGAGTTGCTGGTCTCCCATCGGGCGCGTCTCCCTGGGTGGCGGATAGGGGAACGCCCTCCATATTTGGGGGGTACCGGAAACGGCGTGGACCAAAACCAGCAAGGGTTCCTCCACGTTCTTCTGATAAGCAGAGGGTACAGTGGAGGAATACAGACGGGTTCCGTGTGCACTCACACTGCCGCGGAACAGACTGGGGTAGTACTTGTTCTCCCTGGTCACCGCCAATCTCGGAATCTCAGGAAGCACTGTGGTCATGTTTCGCATTGACTCCTGGGGCTGAGGGTCTTGGCTTAACCGCCCGGGCCGCGATGGAGAAACCCTCTATAAAAAGTAACCCCGAATCCCAAGCGGCGGCGCACCGCGAGGGGATGCATGGCCGATGGGCAGTTCGGTCTCTAGTGCGACCCCCGCCGGAGTACCGGCCGACACTTTTGGCGGGTTACTCGTAGGCTTACTCAAGTACAGGGGGCTCTGCTTGGGTGGACTTTCTATTCCCCCATACTCGTGGGACAAAAATGGTACTCAAAAATAAAATAAATGTTAGGAAGGAGAAGACATCTGTCCCGGGGGACGAATCAGTGCCCGGGCAGACGAATGATGCTGGACGCAAGTCCACTAATGGTATAATTGAGACGGTGGCACCTAGCCTGGCTCTGTCCGAGCCAGGACCGAGTGGCGTCTGCTTGCGGTCGAAGCGAGGACGGCCAGCTCGCTCAAATAAGATAGTCTCGAGCGACAGCGACTCCGAGCCGGCGACAAAGGTGGTCGCTGCTTCTGCACCGACAACGGATGCAGAAGAAGAGATGATGGAGTTGGCGGATGCGCCAGTTGACCAGTTAGACTGGCGATTACGACTGGCAGAGGTGGTCCGGGGCGTGTCTCAAAGGTCCCGAAACCTTAAAGGGACGGAACAACGCAAGTTGAACTTGGCGGCCAAAGAATTAGCGGAGAGGGCCGAAGAGACAGCTTCCGCTGAGGTCACCCGCCTGGAGGCTGAAAAGGCGGCAATGGCACGGCGTATCACAGCCCTCGAGGCTTCTCTTGCCGCCCAGAGCAAAATATTGGAGGAGGTGCTAGCGGTTGTTCGTTTGCCGGGTCAATCGCAGTTGGCGGTTGGAGCGGGAGGCGCCTCTGATGATCGCCATGATCAATTTGAGCGCCGTCTCATCAATATGATGGACGCGCGCTTCGAGGCGATCATCATGAGGTTACCTCCAGAGCCAACGGTTCGTCCTCCACTGGCCGCCGACAGGGCTAGATCTGAGCAGGCTGCTCATGCGTTGCCCTTGTCTGTCCTTGCTGACGTCGCTGGGCCATCATGTGCTCCACCCGCTGTTGCCAACTTGCCGACCCCCAAAGGTAAAGGACAAGGCAAGGGCAAGGGGGCCACCCGGATTGTCGTGGCTGTCACACAGCCGCTCGCAGCTGCCACTGGCACTGGCGTTGCACCCGTGGCAGCTCCCGCCGTTAAACTCCTTCCCCAGCAACTTTCACGCAAGGGGAGGAACAAAAAGAACCCGCGTGCTCCCCCGGCTCAACCTAGGATGGAGTCTCGTCCGCTGCCACCGGCCCCAGCGTCTATGGACGAAGGGTGGACGGTGGTGGCAAAGAGGGGGAAGAAAAATACCCAGCCCCCGATGATTGCAGCTGTGACTGCTACGCAGACACAGCAGCAGACTCAGCGAAGTCGTAAGCCTGAGCCGAAACTTCGACTGCACCGAAGGGCGGCCGTCACCCTGACGGTAATGCCGTCTGCTTTAGACCGTGGCATAACATATGCTACGGTCTTAAAGCAGATACAGCAGAAGGTAAATTTGGCCAGTCTTGACATCGCTGAGACTCGAGCGAGGCTAATGGCCACGGGTGGGTACCTCTATGAGGTACCCGGTCCTGACTCGGAAGCGAGGGCCAACTCCCTTGCTGAAAAAATGAGGGAGGTATTCCGTGGAACGGAACTGGCGGAAGACGTTCGCGTCTCCCGCCCGTTCAAGACCGCGGAGCTGCGTGTGTCCGGGTTGGATCCATCCGCCGACCCGGAAATGGTCGCAGTGGCCCTCGCAGAGGCTGGGGATGGTGCAGTGGATGATTTTAAGGTCGGGGAGATCCGTCCCGACCGTTCCGGCCTTGGTGCAGTGTGGGTGAGATGCCCAGCCAAGGCCGCCGACAAAATAATCCGGGCAAAACGCATCCGGATTGGTTGGATAGCGGCACAGGTCCGGCTCCTTGAGCCCAGGCCCATGCGGTGCTTCCGTTGCCTCTTCAAGGGGCATGTGCGGATGCGCTGCACCGAAGAGTGCGACCGTAGCGGGATCTGCTACCGCTGCGGTCAAGAGGGCCATAAGGCCAGGGGATGCTCCGCGGACCCGCATTGCGTAATTTGCGCTGCTGCGAACAAACCCGCGGGGCACCATGTGGGCGCTAAGGCATGTGTCGCCTCCTCCCGTCCCCGTCGCGTTAATCGCGGAGTGGGCGCCGAGGTTGTGACTCAGCCGGACCCGTCCCGCCGAGAGACTGACATGGAGATCGCCCATTAATATGGCGCAACGATTCCTCCAGGCGAATATTAACCATTGCGCCAGGGCACAGGACTTACTAGTTCAGAGCCTGGCGCAGTGGTCGATTCAAGTGGCTGTGGTCTCTGAGCCGTACTACGTCCCTCCCAGGGATGACTGGGCAGGGGACTTGGACGGCTCGGTGGCCGTCATCACCCGGGGCACTGCCGGCTCCCCGCCTTTCGAAAAAGTAGCGAAGGGCTCGGGATGCGTGGCAGTTCTGTTAGGGGGGGTCTGGATTGTGGGAGTATATTTCTCTCCTAACAGATCTCTGGCCGAGTTTGAGCATTTCCTCGCTCGGCTAGAGGCCCTGGTGGTCCAAGGCAGTCAGCCTCGCCCCGTTCTTGTCGCCGGTGACTTCAACGCCAAGTCCTTGGCTTGGGGCTCGTCGGTGACGAACGCACGTGGCGTGGCCCTGGAGGAATGGGCGATCTCGTCCGGGCTGGCCGTCGTGAATCGCGGGTCGGTGGAAACATGCGTGCGGCACAATGGCGGCTCGGTGGTGGACATTACGTTCGCCACCCCAGCACTTGCCCACCGTGTCCGAGACTGGAGGGTCCTGGTGGGCGAGGAGACGTTGTCGGATCACCGATACATACGGTTCGACGTCTCCTCGACTCCTTCTCCTCGGTCTCGTGGTGGTTTAATTGCCCCGCGATCGGACGGCCCGCGTTGGGCGCTAAAACGCCTTGATGTTGAGGCCCTGAAGGAGGCTGCTCTGGCCCACGCGTGGATTCCCGTACCGGCCGGGCCAGTACGGGTTGAAGAGGAGGCGGAGTGGTTCGGGGCGACGATGTTACGTGTTTGTGACGCGGCCATGCCCCGAGTCCGACGCCTTCCCGAGAAACGCCAGGTGTTCTGGTGGTCGGCGGAGCTCTCGCAGCTGCGTGCATCGTGCGTAGCTGCCCTCCGTCGAGTTGGCAGGCACCGTCGTCGCCGGATTCGTTTAACCGGCGACGAGGACCAGGAGCGGCTTCTTCACGGCCTCTACAAAGAGGCTAAGAGAGCGCTGCACGTAGCAATATTGAGGGCAAAGTCTGCGGCACAAAAAGAGGCCCGGAGCACTCTCGACAACGACCCGTGGGGGCGTCCATATCGTCTGGCGATGAAGAAATTCCGCCCATGGGCGCCCCCATTGACGCAGAGTCTCCGGGACGAGCTGGTGGAAGAGGTTGTCGCGACTTTGTTCCCCGCTATTGAGGATGTCACTCCTCCACCGATGGCGCCACGACCGTCACCGCCATCGTCGCAGAGTTTGGCAGGGGACATTTTGGAGGTTTCGCCCGCAGAATTTCGGGCGGTAGTGCTTCGGTTGCGGAGTAAAAACTCGGCCCCGGGTCTTGACGGCATACCCGGTCGTGCGTGGGTTTTAGCCGTCAAGCACCTGGGTACGAGGCTCCGCGGCCTCTTCTCCGCGTGCATTGAGCAGGGCCTTTTTCCATCTCGGTGGAAAACTGGGAAATTGGTCCTGCTCAAAAAGGAGGGTCGACCCGCAGAGTCGCCATCGGCCTACCGGCCTATCGTGCTGCTCGACGAGGTCTGCAAACTTTTCGAGCGGATTATTCACGCTCGCCTCGTCGAGCATCTTGAGAAGGTCGGGCCGGATTTGGCAGATTGCCAATACGGTTTCCGGCATGGCCGATCCACGATTCATGCGATTTTGTGGGTCAAGGCACAAGCGGAGGACGCAATCGCCCAGGGTGAAGTGGTCGTGGCGGTGTCTCTTGACATCGCCAACGCATTTAACACCTTACCTTGGGCGTGCATACATGAAGCACTGCGGTACCACGAGGTGCCACCATATCTTCAGCGTCTGGTGCAATCATACCTATCTGATAGGTACATTGTGTATCCGGGCGCTGATGGGTGGCACCGAAGAGCAATGGCCTGCGGTGTTCCACAGGGCTCAGTACTAGGCCCACTATTGTGGAACATCGGCTACAACTGGGTGCTCCGTGGTACAAACCCCCAAGGCGTCGCTGTCGTCTGCTACGCGGACGACACACTGGTGACAGCGACGGCTGGGAACTTCCAGGAGGCTGCTCTGCTCGCCTCTTCTGGTACTGAGCAGATGGTGGGCAGGATTCGGCGATTGGGCCTCAAAGTGGCTCTTAACAAAACCGAGGCCCTTTATTTCCACGGGCCTCGGAAGAGGCCACCTACCGGGGCCCATATCATAGTGGAGGGGGTGCGGATTCCCATCGGCTCCACGATGAAGTATTTGGGTTTGGTGTTGCACAGCCGGTGGGACTTCCGTTCCCACTTTCAGACGTTGTCGCCGAAATTGCTGCGGGCAGCAGGTGCGCTCGGACGCCTGCTGCCAAACTTGGAAGGTCCCGGTAACCCTTGCCGAAGTTTATACGCTGGAGTTGTGCGGTCAATGGCCTTATACGGTTGTCCCGTTTGGGCCGAGTCCCTGAATTCTCGCAGCGTCGCACTACTACGCAAGCCGCAGCGTATGGTGGCGCAGCGACTCATCAGGGGCTACCGCACAGTCTCCCACGAGGCGGCCTGCGTCTTGGCCGGGACTCTGCCATGGGAATTGGATGCCAAATACCTTTCGTCAGTATTCTTCTGGCGTGAGGAGGCATCCCGACTCGGGCGGAGACTGGCCCCGAGGGAGGTCAAGGCCCAATTGGCCTCCATCCGCAGCGCCGCCGTGGAGGAGTGGCATACCAGGCTGGAGAGCCCGAACGCGGGCTTGAGGACTGTCGCGGCAGTGCGACCTGTCTTCTTAAGCTGGCTTGACAGGCGCCACGGTGCGCCGACATTCCGTCTGACACAGGTACTGACGGGCCACGGATGTTTCGGCTCGTTCCTGTGTCGGATCGGAAAAGAAGAGTCCGCCGTGTGCCACCACTGTGGCAACGGTCGCGAGGACTCGGTCCAACACACTCTCGAGGAGTGCCCAGCCTGGGATCTACAACGCAGCGCTCTTAGAGCAGTCGTCGGAGGAGACCTCTCGCTGCCGGCCGTGGTGTCTGCCATGGTCGGTGGCTGGAGGTCTTGGCGAGCGATGGTCTCCTTCTGCGAGTGCGTCATCTCGCGGAAGGAGAGCGCCGGGCGGGAACGTGAGCAGAACGATCCCGCCCGTAGCCAGAGGAGACGTAGGAGGCGCCGGGTGGACGACTGACCGGCGCCTCGTGCCCTGTGGTCCGGGGGCATATAGAGAGTTCCGCCACGGCATTCCCTGCCTGTCGTAAGAGGCGACTAAATGGGGCTTCGAGAGAGTCGCGGGGCGAGCAGCGGGGGGCTGCTCAGTCCAATTTAAGCGACTCCGAGGTGGTTTACAACGCGGGTGGTTGGTCTCCCGCTGTAGTAGACGCAAAAGCGTGATCCAGAGTTCGGAGGCTTCTCAGCCTCCTCATTTAGAGAGGGGCCGCAATGCGGCATAGCGCAGGGGCGGTTCCGTGCAGCTATCTTAGTGCAACAAGATACCCCGGGGCCGTCCCCTAAGCGCCGAAGAAGGCCACCGCGGGTTTTGGTTGGTATGCCAGTGTAGGGTGTATATAGTGCTAGGGACTCGGTCCAATGTTCACTCGGATGATGCTATACTCCCGAGTGTCGACATTGGGCTGTAAGACTGTGTGAAACCAACATAACCGTTCCACTCACCCCCCAGTGGTGGTAGCGATAATGCGTTTTTCCCCGCGAAAAAAAAAAAAAAAAAAAAAAAAAAAAGGGGTATGAGCATATTGTCATTATGAGGCGCCAACCTCATTGTATTTTTTTTTTTAAATCACACATAATCACCTTTAAGATTTGTTACTCGCGATTCACATGCCAACATTGCCAACAATGAGGTGATTACAAGTATATCTCCTTACTAAAAATACGCAAATTTTACCGCATTCATCAACGCCTCATACATACCTCATGAATGTAATGAAATACTCGTTAGCTAACACATTCGTAAACTCCTAAATATGTTAAAACATTTACGTTTCACTTTCACCCAAGCTGTTGGTAGGTACGTAGCCGTGTGAAGTATGTCGATATACATTTTTGAATTTGTCCTCTTTAGGCGCGGTATGAAAAAAATGTGAGAACGAAATTTTAAAATGCGCATAACCTTTGATTTACTTTCGATACTATTAACGGACTTCAATAAAGGAGGTTCATATCCTCAGTTTATTCTATCAGGTTCTTTATTTTGCAGTGACTTTACCTTAGATGATAGGCTAGGGCTTCTAGTGTCGCGGGTCTACTGTACTGTGCACCTTCCACCTCTACACCCCCTTGACCCCCCTGACCCCCTAAACCAAATTCACCCCCCCTAACCCCCAAACCCATTTTGATCCCCCTTGACCCCCCACCCAATTTGACCCCCTTGACCCTCCAAACCTATTTTGACCCTCCAACCCTATTTGACCCCCCTTGACCGCCCTTCCCAATTTGACCCCCTTGACCCCCCAAACCCATTTTTGCTGTCCCCATCTACCAGGTGAGTTTGCGACTCACGATGTGGCACGAGCTTCTCGTGCATTTTATTTAGCCTTCAACCACAGGGTGGGCATGGAAGTACAGTAGATGCGACGAAAAGTGCCAGATACAACCGAATTACCCAACGCGTTGTACGTTCAGATAGAAATTCGTAAAGAGATTTGTTCTAAATATATTACGATGTAATTAATAAGCTGTGTTTCTCCATAAAAAGTTGCGTATAATGGGAATCAACTAAGCTACATTTGCAATCCACTATCAGATAAAGAAATGTGCGAAACGTTCTCTGCAATTAATTGTATATGGTTTTATATTTAATTATAAGAGTAGACAAAGTGAATACCGACTATCAACACCCGAACTGAATAATAAGTTAATTTATTTATTTATTTATGCACTCTTTTTTGCACACGAGTATCTCAATTGAAAGAAAGAATGAGACAAAAAAGTACAAGTACAAATGGCGCTCTTATCACGGCTTTCTATGTGAGTGCGGTCGACCCGGCACATATCATTTATTACGTACACAACTATAGACAATTATCGTTACGGTATTTTTTCTTGTAAGGTAAGGTAAATACGGCTTATATCTGATATTCACTAGTACAATAATTATACTCTGTTTACGCAACGTTTCCAGTAGGTATTTTCGCGATTCAACACGACTCTAGGTTTTCAACATACACTTGACTCTGTATTTCTTTTGTGATAAAGAAGGCTTTAGTCGCCAATTATCAATATTATTGGACGTTTAATAAACCGACGACATTTTTGTTCTACTATAGCTAGAATATTTTTGTTCATTTTGTTCTACTAGAGCCAGAATGTTAGTGGATGTCAAAAATAAACGTTTGTTTTCATAGTAATGGAGATTTTAGTTTATGTTCGGGATATTATACAACTAATGAAAGACTATTTGAATAAATAAAATTTTGAGTTTGAGTTTGACTTTTATGCATTTAGTCTTGGTTTATCTTTTTGTGTTTACCAAAAGAATACTACAAAAACACAAACACATGAATTGAGAACCTCCTCCTTTTTTGAAATTCAGTTAAAAAACAGAACGAAGTAAAAAGTAACGATTTTTTCGGATGACAAACTTGCAGCATTGAACAACTAAGAGATGGGATTGTGTCTGATATAATGCAACTTGCTATTGCAATAGCACTCAGTAGCAAAGCAATCGTAGATTCGTGTCCTACCGACAGCGGATATTTTTTTGTTTTATTACACATAAAATCTTAAAATACTTTATAATTATACGGAATAAGAGAGTCTGATGATCTTGTAATGTTGTAGTACAATGTATAGTATATGAAAACACACAAATCCTAGATTCTGAGTGTGATTTTATCGAATCATAAAAGAGAATTACTCATGATTAGAATTCGTATTAGATCTATGGATAGAATCTACATCCTAGGATGGAAATTTGGTGGGTAGACCGAAAGTATCCCAACCTAATTTTATATCAAGCGGCTTAGCATAATGACAGTACAGATACATAGCTATATACTCAAGCTTGTAGGTGCTGCTAATAGGTAGTAGCTGTTTACAATTTGGCGTTATTTGCGATTTAATTTCATTGTCTATTTGTGACTTGCTTATGAAATGCAAGAATATCAATTCATGCAGAGCTCCTCATTTATTAATATACAGGTAGAAAAACTAAGCGAATGAACACAAACGACTGTAGCTAGAAGTTACACCATTGCCCGAGATTTGCGCCTTATTCAGAAACTTTCCTAGGATTAAAACAATTTTTCAGTTACTACTGTAAGAAAGTCGAGTTATTTTATGAACAGCTCGATATCTGGCATCCTTGAGTATTCTTGAACTTAGAATTAAAAAGCATAAACTTAGAGAGCATAAAGTATGACGCGACAAGAAAAAGGTTATTAAATATTATAGTAAGTATTGCTTGCAACTCTGCGCGCGTAAAAAAGTTTTTCCAGTATAAAAATATTTTCCTAGGACAAAAATACTAAGCCTATAGCACTCGAGTAATGTAGCTTCCTATTAGTGAAAGAATTTTCAAAATCGGTTCAGTAGTTCCTGAGATAAGCGCGTTCAACCAAATAACCAATCAGACAAATTCTTCAGTGTCATAATATTAGTATATATAAGTATAGATTCGTAAGTATATCAGTACAGTAAATAGATGATACGAACATCTACCTAGATGGCTGTATAATATATAGTGGGCTCATATTATAGGAAAAAAATATTAGTTTGAACCCTGAATTGCCTACATCATCTATGGTTGAGAGGGAGAAGGCTTAATTTCAGAAAAAAAATACAATTTAATAAGGTGGTTACGAATTTAATTTTATATAAGCTCATTTTATATTATGATT
Source organism: Lapara coniferarum (assembly GCA_949316025.1). Classification (NCBI taxonomy): domain Eukaryota; kingdom Metazoa; phylum Arthropoda; class Insecta; order Lepidoptera; family Sphingidae; genus Lapara; species Lapara coniferarum. The sequence continues at coordinate 24,056,924 of OX438919.1, forward strand.
TTTTATACATGTCAATGGCCATGGACATTTTTCAGGATTCTATAAAAATATAAAATCATCAACCAGGCACTACATGGCCATTGACATGAATAAAAAATCATAATATAAAATTAGAAAAAAGTTTAGCGACTCGTTTCGGTTACTTACTCCTGTAAAGGAGTAGTGCTGAGTTAGTAGTTGTAATAACTGCTAACAGATGTCGCTGGTCATCTCCTGTAAGAGAATTAAATACGGGTCCTGAAATTGGCAATCGATGGCGGGGGTCGGAGTAGCTCAATTGGAAGAGCCCCGGCACGGTGCGCCGGAGGTCGTGGGTTCGAGTCCCGCTTTCGACTGTTTCTTTTTCAGGATTCTATAAAAATATAAAATCATTTATATAAGCTCCTTTAAAAAAAAAACATTTTTATCGTATTATAATTTGTCCTCCAAATAAGTTTATTTGGATCAAGTGTATGGTAGTAAATAGATAATTTTGTTAATAGATTAGAGAAACTGATCTACAGGGTTGACACACCTACAGAAGATCAACGTGAAATAGAATATTCGCTATAGCAATACCAGGCCCTGATTAGCATTGCACGCAAGAAGTTTATAATATTATCTAATGGAGAGAGCGGTACACACATTTTTGTGAAGACAAAAAAATTACCTTTTGTGTTGTATTCTATCTCACTCACTCTTTAACCTATGTTGCCAAAGCTTACGGATTATTTCCCTACCCATAAAAAAATATCAATACCGTTATTGTCGTCTCAATCATGTATATATAAATATTTCCAACATATCTTATATAATGATATAAGTACTATTTTCATTTCAGAATTATTCTTGTTGAATAAGATATCCTTAAGGTTTTTTATCCTTATTAACATTTTAGTTAAATAAAATTTCCTCATTTAATTGGTAATTGCGAATACATATTTCGGCAACACTGTTATAAAACGTTAAGTTCGGGAGTTTTGGCGGGAACTTGGTAGTGTCATGAGGTGCTCTTGTTTTAATTCATTATTTTGGTGATACTTAGTGTTATATTGCATAATTATGGTGGTATATTATCCAATATAGTTCTATTAAAGGGCTCAAATGAAGTGAATTGAAATAACTGTGCTAATCAAGTGCTTTTTTGTTGCCGCCAAAACTCCTTGATAAAGTCTTGGTAAGGTAACCACTGCTTGACTTTGACATAGTAGTTAGTAAGTACTGAGGATAATTAAAAAAGAAACAAGTATGCGTCTGAAGGACTTTGTATCCATGGACATGAATAAATTAACGTTAAGTTCGATGTCAATATAGTTGTCAAATAAATGTTCACTTCGAAATTTTCTCCGTAATTATCTACAATAATAAGTGTGTTTTAGTGATATTTTAATGTGAATTGTGTAGTTCACGGTTGCAGAAATATTTGGTATCTATCATTTAGTGTGAAATTCTACAGGTAAGTTCATTGTCATCAATATTGTGTACATATTATAATTTTATCAATATTTATACGAATCGTAATAAAATACGTGAATATTTTATAAATGAACTGTAGAAAAACCTCGCTTAATGTGATTTGCTTTATATATGACTACTTTTTTCATATTAACGTAATGTTAAATGTGATTTTTTGTATTGTAAATAGTGTATGTAAACAAGAGGCTAGGGTGACCATGGTGTAAGCTTTGGTGGACCGGTTTGACAATGGTGCTAGAGTATTTGTAATACTAGCCGCCTTACTAATGAATATTATAAAGCTTATTAATCTTTAAAAAATCATCGTAAATAAAAACTGAGGATCAACAGTTACAATCGAGTTCTCAGTGTATCCAGCATTGATTTATTGAAACTTTTATTTAAAATAAAATCGAGTTTGTATTTCTCTTTACAGATTTCTTAAAGATCTAGATAAGCAAAAACGTGGTTAAATATAAATACCATTAAAAGGTCAATTTGATGTCTGCAAGAATTACTAGTCAACATTTAAAGACAGAAGATTATGATTCTGAATGTGATAATGTGTCTTCTACTTCTGGGAATATGGCAGTAGATGTCAAAAATAATTATTTATTACCAGAAACTCATGCTGTAAGTATATTATTTTTTATCATTTCACTGGTATAATTATGATCCACTTAGACTTTATTATTTACTAGCTTTTGCCCGCGGCTCCGCCCGCGTGAATGTGTTTTTCCGGGATAAAAGTCACTGTTTATATTTTACTGGGATGAAAAGTAGCCTATGTGCTAATCCAGGACATGATCTACCCGTGTGCCATATTTCATCGAAATCCGTTCAGTAGTTTTTGCATGAAAAAAACATCCATACATCCAGACATTCTTACAAACTTTCGCCTTTATAATATAACTAGCTTTTGCCCACGGCTTCGCCCGCGTTAATAAGTTTTTCCGGGCTAAAAGTACATACATAAAAACCTTCCCGTTGAATCACTCTATCCAACACATTTATTTGTATAAAGATTAATATTATGACGTTGATACAACTCTTAACAAATAATGCATTAATTTCGACCAAATTTGATTACCATAAAAACGGTTCTAGAGAGTTTATTTTAAAAGGTAGACATATACTGTCGCGGACATTTTTAGATCATTTCAAGAGGAATAATTCTTTCATACATATATTTTTGGTATCTTGAACCGTTTTCGCAGCGCACGCAATGGAAGCCCTCAAGGATGAATAATTTTCCCCGCATTTTTCACATTTTCCATTATTTCTTCGCTCCTAATAGTTGTATCGTGATGGTTTATAGCCTATAGCCTTCCTCGATAAATGGTCTATTCAACACAAAAATAATTTTTCAATTCGCACCAGTAGTTCCTGAGATTAGCGCGTTCAAACAAACAAACAAACAAACAAACTCTTCAGCTTTATAATATTAGTATAGATAAGATTAGTAGGATAGGGCATTAAGCTTGCGACCCACCAAATTTTATAACGGCGGTACATTGGGTGATATCTGAGTGTACTAAATGGCACCTCTGCCTCTGTCTAAAATGTATAGGTACTTAAATATATTATTATTGATTGATATTTACTTTTTACATTACATGTCAGTGAAATGAATATGAACCACCATTGAAACGTCAAGACTTGAAAGATTTCAATATATCAGTTAATGTGAAGACATCCAGTGAAATAAGTTTAAAGAAATAAAAGAAAGTATTGCAGCAGAAGATGAAGAGATAAAAGAAGAAAATTAATTACAAATTATTTCTTATTAAAGTTGTTCATGATTATGCAGTCTGAAATTGAAAATATTTTGCAGTGAAATTTTGCTAATATTTGAGATTTTTTTTAAAAGTATATTCCAAGTAGCAAGCAAAGAAAAATTACATATAGTGATGACATAAAGACTTTTGCTTTAACATTACACTTTTAGTCGCCGAAAACATTTTTGTTTTATAAATTCAAAGATATATTTGCCGAAAGAGAGCACATTATGGTGATCTTTAGCAAACTTTAATTGTTTTGTTGGCTTCTTCACAGAAGTTTTAGAATATTAAAAATAAATTTAAGGACGAAACCTCACCCGCAGAATGTAGCGTTAATTTTTGATTCCATGGCTCTCAAACAAGAATTTATTTGGTATTGTAATTTGTAAAACATCCACGTGTTTATTACTTTTGCTATAAATATCTACACAACTTTGTTTACAATCAACTTATCTATGGAATGTCACACTAGATGTTGGATTGCAAATAATTCTGCAACCATGAATTACACAACTCATAGTAGAATATCTCTAAAACACAATATGTATTATTATGGATAATTACAGAAAAAAAGTTCGCAGAATACTCGCAAAAATTGTAAAATCACACAAAATAGATATTCGTAATATTTCAAAATTACTTACTGAAAATTAGGTTATTAACTTCCTAAATGTGTATTATTTTTTTATGTATGATTGTTTACTTTTATGAGTATGTTTTTTTTTTTTTTTATTATATTTAAATTTAGCAATAACTGTAGTTTTCATTTTTAAATATCCCAATGTTTTTCTGTCTAACCTTACAGTCTCCATATTTGGTTATAAAGGCCGGCAAACAACGTGAACATATCCAGTCGCGGGGGAAAGTAAAACATATACAATGTGAGGCTGTGTGCCGAGCAAAAAAAAAGCACGCGGGGCCCCGTGCGAAGCAAATAATTTTTTTTAACAGCTTTGTAAGTAAGGTGCCAAAAAACGGGCCCCCAAGGAGCTGCAAGATGCCCCTGTAACTGCGAGGCCCCAGGCGGTTGCCTGGTTTGCCCCCCTCCTCCAAGGCCGCCACTGAATTCACCACCGCGTGGTGAGGTATTTTTTTTATGTAAGTGGAACTAGTAGTTCCGAACTACACATACCAAAAAAGTATGTAAATATGCCAATTTTGTTTGGAATAAACTTTCTAACTCAAATTATATTTTTTAAATATCAACTATATAGCTATAACTATATAACTAGCCGCTGTAGTTGGTTTTCATAATTAATTTAAACCGCATTACTTTATAGAGATAAAAATAAATATTATGGTGCGATATCATATTATTACACACTCACGCCTCTTATCCCCCGGGTAGACAGAGGTGCAATTAGTGCACCCACTTTTTGCCGTTATTCCGTTCCATGCTGTGATAGGGGGCGAGCCTATCGCCTTATCGTGTACAAATTCCAGACTCCCAGCTGATACTGAATGGAAAATAATCACTTTGCCCGACCCGACTAACCCGGGGATCGAACCCGAGATCTCAGCATTGCAGTCGTACCATAATACAACTACGCCACCGAGGCAGCCATATTATATCATATCATATTATTATGGACAGTTAATTATGTTACGTCCTGGTTTTGAAAATAAACCTTTGTCACTCTAAAGAGAGAGACAGCAGATAGCTGTGACGTCACATTTTAATCTTCAGTTTGTTAAACGGAATGAAAAATCCATATGGGTATAACATTCTTGATTGCACGTTATTTGGTTTGACAGTCCGGTCCATAAAAGGTAGCTTTCACTTACGATCAGCAGAACAAACTGCTTATTCTGCTTACGTTTTTGTACCGTTCAAATTTAAATTCAAATCATTTATTCAGTAATTAGGCCCCTAAGGGCAAATTTACACGTCATTTTTAACAATGTTTTTTTTTATACAGGGTTATTTTTACATTACGTTACTAAATGTAACCACATATTCGTCTATACCTTTGCTAATATTGTGCCAAAAATCATTCATGAATAACGAATACTTTCGCCAAAAATCCCGGTTATAGTATTCAAATTTCTTGGTCATTTTGTGGTTTAGTGCAAATATGGTGTCTGCGTAAGTGTATTTCTCACTGAAAGTGTAGTGTTGCTGCTGCGAGGAATTCTACTAGAGCAGTCATAGTGGAATTAGGGCGTGTAAACTTAAAGTTACATTTTATTGATATTTATTTTGTTCGAAACGTACACTTTTTTATTTTACATGTATGGTTAAAATAACTTAGTGGAAAGTGTTATTTTCAACAAGATAAGTATGTGGTTTCATTTATTAACGCAATGTCAAAATGACCCTGTATACTAATACATTCTACCAGTGCTTCGGAAAAGCCCACCGACCTGAGAAGAAGCACCAAGAAACTCAGCGTAGGTCTTTTATTGTTATCTTTTTTTATTTTATGTATATATTGTACAGATATCAAGTAACAATATAAATTCAATTTCAAAGATGGATATTAAAATTCGAAAATTAACGGAGAGTACCTGTAAGTATAAGTAATAAGTCAAACAATCACCTAAATGTTTAATTTAAGTAAACAATAAAGTCAACCATCAATCAGAGCAGACCAGTTCACGCAAGCAGTACCCGTTCACGAGTATGACGCATGTGCCAGCCATCGGCCTCCTCAACCATGTTGCAGGGAAGTGACCGAGCCGGCACACGACGCCGCCGCCGTCAATCTCTCGTCGGTCGACATTCTATGTTGACCCCACTCTCCGTACCATCAGTTGCAGTGGAGTTCCTTTACCGTGCACGTAACTATGTAAAAAAAATCTCACAAAAAATATAATATGCTAACGTCATCTAAATAAGACCCACTTTTTAGCATTATGTTGCCTTGTGTATTCTAACTAGAATACACAACATCGTATTATATTTTTTAAGTTTATTTCAAACTTGGCTTTGTTTTTTCCAGAGCGTTATTTTTGTTGGTTATTTGAATGTAAAAGTTTACCAAAGTTATTAAAGTTGTGTAAATGTTCTCAAGTATTCATATCTTTACCTAATAAAAGCAAAATATTGTTTGGGTATGAACAACGAATACAGGTAAAAAGTAACGGAAATTAAACTTCGAAAAAATATTTTCTTTATGACTTATTAAACTGAACCTAGTCATGAAATCCTTACGAAGGAAAATTTGGTTGTGTTGAAAATAGATAATTCTTCTCGTTATTTATATTAAAGTGATAAAAAAAAATCGCACGTATAATTTATAGCTAATTATTTTATTTGACGCATGACCACCGATTTGTATTCAAGAATACAACTGATGCGCTCGAAATCCACTGAAAAACTTCCGAACAAATCCAAACTGGTCGAAACCTGTTCATTAATTAATAACACACTCACATTCACGCCTTTTATCCCTGAAGGGGTAGGCAGAGGCGCAACTAGTGCACCCACTTTTCGCCATGCGTATTCCGTCCCATGATGTGATAGGCGGCGAGCCCATCGCCATATCGGACACAAATTCCAGACTCCGGGTTGACACTGAAAAGAAAAACTCAATATAACTTAGCCCGACCCGGGGATCGAATCCGAGACCTCAGCGTTGCAGCCGTACCGTAATACAACTACGCCACCGAGGCAGTCATTAATTAATAACTTAATCAATATGGATCACGAATACTTCCAAATTGATTGCCCGACTGGGACCCGGTCTGCGGTTTCACAATATGCTGCATAATTAATACACGATCAGTCTCTCATATACAAACCTTACCCCTGGGCTCAAATTTGAAGGTTATGGTATTCTATTATTAAATCATTTTAACGTTTGAGAATCAATTATTTCTCATAAGATTATAAATTAATTACTTACTGAGAAAACTACTTCCCACAATTATTTTAAAATACAGGTGAGCATATTATAAAGAATGTAAGTAAGTACCAACATTTCAAAAGACGAATACATTTTGTTGAATTACCTAGCATTAACAATTAATTACACGTAACACAATTATCAATATAGGTACAAACAGCAAGATCATATTTTGAGCAAATACAATAAAAAAGGAACTTACTTTGGTCGATAGTTTTGTATCGGGATACCCTCTAGAGACAGCGCGGCGGCATTATTATGGTGACTTGGTATGACAGTCCTCTTCGTAACCAGGCTGGTACACATGTGTTTGTCAGTTAATCGCTGGTTTAAAGATCTATACTGATATTTTAAACAGGAAAAATTTGGTTGTTTGTTTGCATTGATTAGGCTCCGAAACTACTGAACCGATTTGAAAAAGCCCTTTCATCAATATAAAACTACATTATCAGCGAGTAGCATAGGCTATTTTTTATTCTGGGGAAAATATAAAGCGTGACTTTGTCCCGCGAGAACTCATTCACGAGGGCGGAGCTACGAGCAGAAGTCTAGTGTCTAATAAATCAGATGAGTTGGACCCAATTATGCCAAAATGTACCAATCCACAAATTATCTAAAAATAAGTTATTAACTTTTAACACGCAATTAATCCAAATGTGATACTTTACAACTCAGGAAAGACGAAGAGCAGGCGACACAACTAATGGCGACCTGTTTAAAAGAAGAAAGAAAAAGAAATAGGAAAATGCGTATAAAATACAGCTGTAACAAATAACAATATAGAAATTTTGTTTATTAGTAGTTGGTGCATTTTTGCATAACTCGGTCCAGTTATGCCTTGAACTATTTTATAATTCGAAGTTATGGTTGATTTTGCAGTTAATTCTACCTACATTTTGTCAGTTAATATGTGTATACTTGCATCGCTAGGTACCTAAGGCGAGCTACCTACATATCACATCGTTTAATGACATATTAAAAAAATATTTAATTATTGTAACATAAATCTCAAACTGCAGCTAGCTCGTGCAACCCTGGAATAGCGTGCTAACGTCCATAATCGAAAAAAGCAGCGCGAAGGTAAACGAGTTGCGGCAACTAAAAACTTCTTACCGAGTTTAAAAATGAAAAAAGTTGCCACCGTCGAGTGCACTCGTTCATGATTTTTAATAAGGTGCGGAACGGCGCCGTATTTATGGAATAATGGTCGAACATGGGGCGTCGAGTCGCTTAACTTAAGTCAGCTTTTATAAAGTCACGGTTTACTATTCATTTTAGTTACGAACTTATTCATCTCTATTATTATATTGATCAAAGGCGTGCTGTCACGCGCCAAGCGTGCCTAAGGCGAGTTATAAATATTCCGAAATTCTTATGAACAGCTTCGAGGATACATTTTCCATCGTTTTACCTCAGCATTACTAACCAATTCAGTCAAATGGCGAATTTATAGAAACCAATAAAAACTTGTTATGTATCCTAAAATAGCATACGGCTTGAGCACATTGTCCGGCGAGTGTAACCCCGCGGCTTGTTCGTTCGTAATATGACCTCGAAACCACTTTCATTTATTTATATATTTATTTGCACTTAATATACAAAAGTATATAGGCGAACCTTTCTCTCCCAGTCAACCTGAGGATGGTGCAGAGATAAATAACGTAGGTGCAACAAGATCACTTGATTTACATTAAACATACATATATAAACGTACATAAAAGTAAATATAACAGTTAAAAAAAAAACAATCCCTATCTTGGATGCATACATAATATGCAACTATTATTGTCGGTGCGTTTATTGACTATCGATGCGTATCAGCCACACGGCTGTTAACGTTATTTACGTGACAGTCTCTATACACGAGGCACTTTATTAGGGACTACAGTTATGTGCATTTCGGCCAAGTAGTGTGTTAGTACTATATTTCATTTTTACATTCAGGATTTAGAAAGAAATTAAATTGATAAAAAATTTAAAACTAAGACAATATATCTGCAGTATGGTGACGTGTGCAGTGCAGCCGACTATTATTTGGCGCATCGTTACATACATTCCTACCAACACTACTTAGTATCTTGAAATTACATTATGTAGGGATAGAGTTTATAATAATATGTAAATGAGTTCATTTATAAGGATACGCTTTGGAACTGCTGATGCATTTCTGAAAGTATTGTCACCATTGGAAAGAGTTACATATATTTTGGTTTAATCGCTCTTATTCTGTAGAAGGTCCTAAACACAGGCATTGCTACAAATAAAAGTTTATATTATATAATTGTATAAATGTCCAGCACGGATGCTCCCCTCACCTAACTACACGATCAGAGTACTGCAACATGGTTATTAGTGCTGCAGTCATTACGAGACACAAAAGAAGCAACTAAAAATACTGTTACACAGTAAATACAGAGTCTGTTTTATAATAAATGCAATCTTGTTGAGCAATTAAAACTTTTTTAAAAAACACGTGGGTAGCAATTAGCTCGAGAAAAATTACCAATGTGTGTCACGGACGGTAACGCTACACCGAGCTCGAGAATAGGGTAGTTAGATGAACTTAAGCTTTATTTTTATAACAAGTTTGTGCGCGAGACTTTTTGTAGCGGTGACTACGCTACATCTGATAGTAAGCACAATTTCGCGCGAATATAATGTATAATGGCTGCCTTGGTGGCATAGGTGTATTTTGGTATGAGTACAATGCTGAGGTCACGGATTCGATCCCCGGGTCGGGCAAATTGATATTGGCTGTTTCTAATCAGCATCAAGCCGGAGTCTAGAATTTGTGCCCAATATAGGGACAGGTTCGCCCCCATCACATCATGGGATGGAATATACACGCATGTATAATATGATTACGATTTGTTATTTTTTAAATCTTTCCGGAAATATGTGTCACATAGAGTATAGAACAACAATCAACATATATTAATTCCCTATAAAAATGGTAAAACTACGTCATAACATACTTTTTATATTAGAATAGAGTAAGCTCTAGCGAGTAGATTTCAGAATCTAGCAACATTATTTGCCAGCGTGGCTTTTAAATAATCAATGAAGTTTTACATAATTATTATTATGTTGTATTTTATATTTTCTTTGCTAAATTAATACTTAATTTTATTGTAGTAACTAATCTCCAAGTTAACAATAACTAATGAATAAATCGAGAGATCGTAGCGCGCGTAGCTTTCGTAGACGATGCTACGAACCGAGCATTCGGTTGAAGTTAACTCCGAGACAATTAACAAAACAAAGGGGATTTATTTTTTTTATAGTTGATTGAGAAACTAAAAATATCAGTATAATTTCTGCCTATAATCCTACTGATATTATAAACGCGAAAGTTTGTAAGAATGCATGGATGTTTGTTCCTCTTTCACACAAAAAGTGCTGAACGGATTATATTTAAATTTAGCACAGGGGTAGATCGTATCGTGGATTAACACATAGGCTACTTTTTATCCAGGAAAATATAAAATGGGACTTTTATTTACCTTAGTGAGAAGGGAAAAAATATTAATAGGGTAGTTTCCTATGTTTGATTTTATACATTATTTTATATGTAACAGAACATAATACGAAAACTAAATTCTTCTCTAAAATCAGAATCAAAATTGGTTGACAACTAAAGATATGAATTCATATTTGAAATATTGTTGTGAGCAAAAGTGGGGGCGTAGCGGGGATATCGCTTCATCTGTTTCGCACGCACGCAGCGTTAAGGCTGGCGACTCTCGGTGACGTCACATTCTGCTGTTACCGTTATCTGACAGATACCCCTTCCACCAAACTTTAAAGCTTTATAACTCGTTTATTAAAGCTTGTATTTTAAAAAATATTTTTCCACTTGATTTTAGAAGACGTACATTTTTGATAAATGTATTTAAAAAAAAGTAGTCAAGTACCCTATTGTAGGATATACCTATTAACTGTCACTGTACAACAACATCCGATTACCTACTCTTTTGAGTTAACTGAACCGAATACTCGAAGGACTTAATTTCCTTTGTAATAACACGGCACACAATTACTTCCGAATAAATTCGTTTGTGAAATTTTACAAGAATACTAAACAATTGTTTATGTTGTTATTAACAATTGTTAATTGTTTTCTTTGTGAACGAATTCGCCTTTGCTATTTTTGCAAAAGAAAGTACAAAATTTATAATATCAGTAAGCAATTATTCTTGTTGGATTTAGCATTTTAATATCACTTTAGTTTGTATTTAGTTAATAACTAAAGAGCTCCGAAAATATTTATGTAAGAAATTTGAAAGTTTACTGATGATGATACGTTTGAACATTTATTTTTTTGCAATAAATCGAATGTCTTATTAATTTCACATTACGCAAGATATGCGATAAGAGATTGAATTAATACACTAAAAGGAAACCTTGTTGCTGGCCACGATTGACACGCAATTGTTGCTAAGCCGCGTGTGTTATGCAATGTTGCGAAAAGTTTGTTTGTGGTAAGTCTTTCGTCTGCGAGCGGCCATCGGGTTAAGTACCGCGGCAATGCCCATTTCTAGCGCCAAACAACAGTGTGCATGCACTCTTGTGTTCCTGTTTGAAGGACATTGTAGCCAGCGTAATTCCCGGACATTAATGGACTTAATATCTGATGTATCAGCGTGACGAGCGCAGTGGAGTGTCATGTAGTACTTAGTAATTCAAAGTTATGTGCGGCGTTGCTGCTGTTTATGGGCGGTCGTATCGCTTATCAGGCGAACAGCATGCTCATCTCGTCATATCAATGCATAGAAAAAACGTTGTCAATGATATTTTTTGACCATATAGGCAATGAGGAGTGTTAAGTATTACTTATAACGATCAGAGAGGCATGTAAAATTAAATTTTGTCTGCGTGGAAGATTATTCAATGAATTATTTCATTCCTTGAAATCAAATTGATCTCAAGTAGGAATCCTAAGTCCTTTACATGTTTTGTTGATATTTTCTTACAATAACAATAACATATTACATACAACAAAAATAATAGAGATAGGGAACGAAAACAGACGCAAAACCTTTGTTTATTCAGGTTGCAAGATTACGTTTATATTTGAATGAACTGTAAAATTCCAATGAAGTAACTATTATTCCTTTCAATTCGCGTTCGTACTGCATATATAACATATTCGATGCACTGTCGTACCTTGTTAGACAATTCCTTCCTCGATGCAACCCAATCGCACTTAACTTACTGGTTGATCAGTTCAGACAGTTATATGTATCATCCTCAAATATTTTGAATCTATGTAATAATATAATCAGCAGGTATCTAAAATATTGACGTTATTAATATCTATGAGATTTGTATTTAGGCATGTGTTAGGTTTGACAGTTACGTTTAAACAATTTTTAGCAATAAAATTAAACCACCGAAAAACCTGAAAAGCAAAAAATAATAAACATCTTTTATTTAACTTTAATAACCAATATACATATATTTGGAGTCGATGCCTAATTTAAATTGAACATTGTTTCCGTATATATGTTCGTGTGTTTGGTTAGCTTAGCTGGCAATTTAAATTAGACACCGACTCCAAATATACGTATATTATAGTTAGTTATTAAGGTTAAATAACAGATGATAATTATATAACTGAAATGCAAAGAGCATTTCGGTTTTTTAAATTTTTTAGCTAAAATGTTTTTATTTAATTATTTTTTTTGCCTATAAACAACATGAACTCCACGACTGCTACGATGGCGTCGTTGTATTATGCATCGATGGCAATGCAGAGGTTTCGGATTTAATCCCCGAGTCGGGCAAAGTGATATTAAGTTTTTCTACACAGTATCAGCCCAAAGTCTAGAATTTATGCCCGATATGGGGATAGGCTGCCCCCTACCACATCATGGAACGGAATACGCACGGCGAAAAGAGGGTGCATTAATTGCTCCTCTGCCTACCCTTTGGGAGATAAATGGCGTGAGTGTGTGTGTGTGTGTGTGTATAAACTACATGCTTATTAATATACAACTCGGCATTAAAATCTGTGAGTAAACAATAAATCACCCCTTTTTTCCCACCCTCAGAGAAGACTTTTTTTTTTCAAATTTACATGGAACCAACTTCGAGGTATACTCTATCCAATAAAAAAAGAATTATTAAAATCGGGCTACACTGTTAAAAGTTATGCGTGGTCGTACATAAAAAAAAAATTGTCATCGGCACGCGGGCCGGAACTGCTAGGGGTCGGGGGGGGGGGGGGCGACGGGGAACGCGGCGAGGTCCTCGACGGCGAGGACGGAACTGCGGTCTTGTGAAGTGTTGGAGTTTCAAGAACTCCGTAAGAACGGCGGATGGCCAGAGTGATTTCGTCCTCTGGATCGGTTAATACGGAACGCGGCATTGTCCATTCAGTCAGTCTCCACTCCACATAGTCGTAACACACGACAAAGCTCCTTAAAATAAGATATAAAAAAAACACTGTTTAGTCGATTACTGCCGCCGAGCAGTTTTATCTTTTAGTTAAAACTTTAAACAACATTGCATCCAAGATCATTAATTTCTCAATATGAGCATAGTAAAGCTTTTACGGTAGATTTTTGTTTCTTCTACAAGCTACACGTTTTTAAAAAATTCTTACTGCCAACATAAGAATTGAATAAATACATAAAAACCGAGTTTACTCCAATGTTCTCGTATAAATGTTCTCTTAAAAACAGCACCGCCTGCGAAATAGTTTGGTCGCACAACTCATCGTGTGACAGAACATCACAGTACGATACTGCATTACATAAACGCTGCCTCAGGCCCCACATCCGGGAAACGCACACTTATGCCACAGGATAGTTGCTTGCAGAAAGGTAAGTTTGGTAATTTTTCGGTTTACGTAATAAAAAGATCACTATTTATGCCTTTGCAATTCCTTTGGGGTTAAAAGGCGGGATTACGTGTGTGTATAACAGCGACTATATAACCCCTAGACTCCTAATGTTCAATATTTCTCTTCAAATTAATTCTGTCAACTACCTGAGGTTTGAGGAAGCGGGGTACTGCATTATGATTGGTTCTTCCCACACCTTATCGCATTATATAACCTTGGAAACATAGGCATAGGGATAGGACGAGTTAAATGAAAACACGATTTTTTTATCGATATTACTTTTATGCAATAAAGTTTTATATTCATATTATTATTATTTATTAAACATATTAATATTTTAACGAAACTCTTTATGTTATCGAAAGACAGATGGCGCTTAGTAAGTCTCATCGACATTAACAAGAATATTTGAGCTGACTTGTAGGAATAACACAAATAATAACTCAAAACAATCGTTATAATCAACAAACAAAATAAAATAATTATCCTAATAACATTTATTTCTGATACCGCTAGTCAAAAATATATCCTAATAATTTTTAAAATGAATTAACTATTACTAATGAACTAACCATTTAAAATAAGAAGCCTGTTAAAATTAAATAGGCCTCAGATAAATTGATTAGTTGAGTAGCGTTTAAGTATTCGGGCGACAGTTTCTTTTATTTTTAATTTTATCGATAGAACTATCGACAAATCCTTGTGGTGTATCACTTACTTTTAATGTTAAAAAACAAAACGAAATAGAAAATGTAAAAAGTACTTTCGTCGGAAAGAGATGCAAATATAACAAGATGGCGCGTAAACACAACATGGCCAGTCTAAGATGAACTCCGTAAAATTTTAAATAAAATGTGATTATGTGTCGTTATTGACTTACCTGTGAAATGTAGTTCCATTTTTCTGAAAATTTAAATTATGGCTATTTATACCACACCATTTTATTGTGCACGGGCTCATTACAATAGTTATTTATTCGCAAACACGGAAGTATTTACAGCTCACAGTTGTGGTCGCAACTGACTTGAAGATTTTGAACGGTAAGCTACATTGGATCTATTTGTCAGATGTGTTGCCCGAAGCCGATCGTCTGTTATTAGGAGTCTAGGGGTTATATAGTCGCTGGTGTATAATAATAAAAATAGATCGTCACTCTTTCACTTAATACTGTGTATAATAATAAAAATAGATCGTCACTCTTTCACTTAATACTCGATTTATAAGTATACTCGACATATCTAAAAATGTTACATAAATTAAAATTATTACGATCGTTTTCGAATTGATTAAAATTTATTTTCTATTTTTTAGTTCGGTTTTCTTTAAAGCGTGTTTTTTAGTTTCTTTTATACTATTATTTTTCACATTTGGCCAGGTATGTTCGGCCCCATGTAATAAGGAGGCGAGTCTATTACCATTTAACGGGAACATTTTCAGATTCCGACCTGATATTGAGCAGAAAAAACCAATATCAATATCACTGCTCGACCCGGGATTCGAACCCGAGAACCCAGCATTGCAGTCGTATCCTACAAATACGCCGCCGCGGCAGCCGTAAATTAAAGGACAATATCGGAAACAATTGTATGAGTAAAAAGTAGTTATAGATAAGACAACAATAACTACTTACAAATCTAATGAGTTGTAACTCCACTGGGTCCTCAACTGCATCTACATTTATTCGAAAGTCATAAACAAAGATCAGGGCTCCGCGGCGGAAATCGGATTGCGTGATTTAACCCGATATTCGGTGTTGTTCGACGGATCAAATTCGGAGTTAATTCCGTTTGTTGAGTTAGTACGCACTCCTGAACTGAAATCAATAGGATTAATTAAATAGATGTCACAAATGAAAAATTTATAATTAATTTAGCACCGAATTGTCGATGCTACGAGCGATATTAATTTCACAAATTGGAAAATTTATTTAATGATGTTGAACTGCAGCTAAATAACGAAACATGACGCAGAAGTGCTATTAAACAGTAACGTAAAACAGTAACAAATATTAAAATGTACTTTTAATTATATAACACATTGTTATCGCTATTTTGAGAAGGCGTGTATATATATGCATAGTATCTGATAGGCTTTAGTAGATGCAGAAAATATAATGAGCGATCATAAAATATCACGTGGTCAGATTCGCCGGTCCAGTTATTATAACAAGCAAAAACTAACGCTCAAACTAGCATTCATAAAAATGCTACAAACATTCAGTTCATCGCATGTCGTTGGCATTTAAATTTAAAAATGAATTGTTTTGCAAAGTATGCGAGAGTTAGTTGCTTGTTCTATGAAGTGGTAGATTGAGTAGTTGATTCAGGTCAATCGATTTAGCCCAGGCTTGGGCCCTAGATAAAAAAAAATGTATGTGTGTGATAATGTATGTACACACGTATGAAGTGAAACTTTTTCAATCAATTCGTTTTATTCACTGTTCTTATAATAATAATTGTATTCCATTAAAACAGTTATTTTTTTTTATTTACATTTATTTAAATATTATTATCTGCTTAATTGACAGTCATATTTTTAAATGATTGGTAATTTCAATAAATTAATATACATTTACTAATACTCACTATCAAATGTGAGGTTTACATAAAAATAATACCAAGATCATTATGATCTTGATGACAATCATGAAAAATCATCACGTGGTTATTCACGTGATGATTTTTCAAAACAATAAAAAATAATCTCTCACTTTCACTATTTATTTAAATGAATTTCAATAAGTATAGCAAACCATACTATTCAAACTGTTTACGCTTGTCGACAATAGATGGCTCTGTACAGTTTCACCTAATAACTACAACTCGATGTCAAGATTCTCTTCGAAATAATGACCGTAGAAGACGGCGCCGTGACAGTGACAAAAAATGTGACAATTTTTTTTAACATACATTTCTTCCGTACATCGATAGAGAAGTTTCTCTTCGTCATAAAATACTTTGTGTAACATGACACCTTATTGGTGTTCCACTTGCCAAAATCAAACAGGCTTTGAGTCGGGCCAAAAAACAAGTTGACATAATATTATGAGCTAATTAACACGATTCTTTTTCAAAAAGCGCCAGCCAGGAACGGTGGGCGACGGGCTTATTTAAGGCTTGCTATCACATCATAACCGTGACTGCAATATTTATTAATGAAAAATTTGTCTTTCCCCTTTGGAGATAAACTCATGAGTTTATAGATATCGTAAAACTAAATTGACGTCTAGACTAAAATGTCGACTTCAAACAATTGCTGAAAACGCATTTCCAAACAGTAGAATCAGTAAAACATTTACTGCCGTAATAACCCGGGGCCCTGTTGGTATGGGGATGCAAATATAAGGTTGTGCTTACGCCAATAAAACGCGTGTGCTGGCGTTTATCATTATTATCGCGCGTTATGGCCCCACGTAAAACGCAGGGCGACCACGAGGTAGGACGTCCAGACAATCGGAAACAAATAGTCAGATTATAGAATTTAAAAGTTAATTTATATTGTTGAATTGTATTAAAGACTGAATAAAGTATGGAATTATGTGAAGGTGTATTTAAGTTTGAGTGCATCCGTTAAGGCGAATTTCTTGCTAATTATAAATTATACGAAGCGTTCTTATCCGTAAAATTCCCGAAATGTGGTTACACAAATTTGTCTTCCTGTACTTTTCCGCCGCGATGGAATTTATTGAGCAAGCAACAAAGACGCTCGCGAGTGCCGGCTGATCCGGGATTAGGGGCGTTTTACGCGGCGCGTTAAATTTTCATTTAAACGCGTTCGAATGTTACACGGCGGCAGTAAACGCGTTACTGCTAGTAAATCCGTGTCACTCGTTCGGTAATGGCGTCATGTTAAACTGTTTAGCTGCCGGCATCGATACCGGTGATACGGTTCCGGAACTTTTTACTATTATGTGCACCGTTTTATGTACATGATATACGATTTATAGCCGAGATGATGTTTTGGAGTATTATGATTCGTCCGTTTTAGGACTTGTAAAGCCTTTGAGTTACCTTTTGTATAAAAATCTTTAAATCTACACTAATATAAAGTGCAGTTTGTATGGGGTAATCTCAGTAACTAGGTATGTACTGATATAAGGAAATTTTATTTGGGTTTTCTTGCTTTTGTTCTTGAAAATGATACCAATTGCCGCCAGCAGCATTTCCGGATAAATACGACCTGGCGACCTTAAAAAAGAGCGTATTCCCACCTAAAAGGCCAGCAACGCATATCTATGCCCCCTGGTATTGCAGATGTTCATGGGCGGCGGTGATCACTTACCACCAGGTGAACCACATGCTCGTTTGCCACTTATATCTTAAAAAAATAAATAAACCAATTGACATAATAATATAATCTGTTAGGACTTCTCTATGTTCTGTCCTTGGAGAATGGATAAAACAGTAAGACTAGATAACATAATATTTGCAATTACACCGGTTACACAAACATACTTTCTCCCTAAGCGAGTGTAACTTATTCACCTCCTATTTGCATAAGTAATACTAACCCTGAACATTCTTTTATCACATGCAACCCCAAGGTCTCTGGAGTCACGTACAAGCTACCCAATAAGGGTTAGTTTTAGCGAGTTGCATAATACACGAGTTGTGCTACGATTAACTTCTACTTGCAATGTACACCTATTGCCACGACGGGTAAGGAGATGCGGAGCTGTCGATGAAATTACATATTAAATAAGAAAAACATTCATTTTGGTGGTAACGTCTATGGCGCAGGGGAGGTTCACGCACGAAGATTGACAGATAATATACTGTTTTTTGTCTGCATTGATATTAGCCAACGATCCTTCCCATACCAATGCTGACGAGTCTAACACTGACCAGATGGTAAACGTAACGTTTGACCACCAACAGAAGCCTGAAGCAACACCAGTCGGAAGTCGGAACATGCATGATACTGGACTGTAGTCGTTACTGCGTTGTACCAGTACTATCACGCTTCGCTGTGATTTAAACTGGATCACTACAGATTGGTGGCAGAACTATTCGATCTTCAGAAGCAAGGTTTATTTCAACTGCAAATATTAGAACATTTATATCCTCAGCGTTTATTATATTTTAATTTTCGCTACATTTGAAAGGGATCTCGACAAAGTCCCGTCTCTATTTCTTGTGCAGAAGGTGTGATCAAATATGAAATTTTATCCGTGCATCTGATTACTCGCTGGTAGTTTCAATTAATGTTAAATAAGTTTTATTAACTGCTCTTTGCCAGTTTTATGTGGCTATTTAAAATAATTTCGCTGCGTAGTATAAGGCAGAAGGGAAACGCCATTTACTTTAAACATATACATATACACCCACGCCTGTTATCCCCGAAGGGGTAGTCAGAGGCGCAACTAGTGCACCCACTTTTCGCCATTATTCCGTCCCATAATGTGATAGGGGGCGAGCCTATCGCCATATCGGGCACAAATTCCCGCCTCCGAGCTGATACTGAATAGAAAAACTCAATATCACTTTGCCCGACCCGGGGATCGAACACGAGACCTCAGCTTTGCAGTCGTACTGTAATACAACTGCGCCACCGAGGCAGTTACTTTAAACGCCGTTTAATAATTGTGAGGTACAACATAAACTCATTTCTTTTCTTGAATTTATGAAAATATATCGCGGTCACATAATATTTTTTATACTAGCTTTTGCCCGCGGCTCCGCCCGCGTGAATGAGTTTTTTCCGGATAAAAGTCCTGTTTTATATTTTTCCGGGATTATAAGTAGCCTATGTGTTAATCCAGGACATGATCTACCCGTGTGCTAAATTTCATCGAAAACCATTCAGTGGTTTTTGTGTGAAAGAGGCACAAACATCCATACATTCTTACAAACTTTCGCGTTTATAATATTAGTAGAATTTGTGTGAACGTCTGACATTGAAATAAAAGTATGTACTAAACAGATATTGGACGTTCATGCATCCGCCCCGTGACTATGAAGCCTGCGAAACAACGGGATTATAATCATTAAACTTAGAAACCGCGTAGTACATCTATACACAGTAAAGTATATGCATAAACTGTCTTTCATTTATTATAATAAACTAGACTTCTGCTCGCGATTCTGCCCACGTGTAAAAGTTTTTCCGGAATAAAAATATTTTACCGGGGAAAAAATAGCCTATAGCACTCGGGAGTAATGTAGCTTCCTATTAGTGAAAAAATTTTCAAAATCGGTTCAGTAGTTTTTTTTTTTTTTTTAATATCCATTACAAACAAATAAACAATCAAATCTTTCCTCTTTATAATATTAGTTTAGATAAATTTAAATAGCATGCTCGGAATGTAGACCTGCTAACAATATTTCTAAGGTTCATCGCTTGCGGCGTATTTATTCAGTATGCAAAGCGGTCCGTACGTAATTTTTTGTTCGTATTGAAATGGATTATGGAAAACATAAATAACATTGAATCGGAGTAGGGGAATAGGGAGACAAATTATAATTATTTTCAAGCACCTACGTAATATATTACTACGATATACATATATCACGTAGGTATAGCATTAAACCGAATATTGATGCGACTTTCGAAAATACGTTATGTGAAACTCCAGTAAATATTAGCAAAAAAATCCAATGAGGGAAATGAAAAGAATAACATTCCAGGTGAACGGAGCTTGAAAAGCAAGTAATGAATACCGGGTCAACTCATTCCGGCAACCGGTAATTGCAATTTTCATGAGTGTTCCCGCTAGACAGATGTCACCGGTGGGTGAGAGGCCGAATGCAAAAACGGAATCCCCATTAATTAATTTAACAAGATTACAACTTTTTACAATATATTCGTATTCAGTACCCCAGTTACGGAAGAGATGGTACTAAATGTGTTTTGTTGGTTGTTCGGATGTCTTATCCGAACAACCAACGAGACGCCGCCTCAGATACGAATGTTCATGATCAATATCGTCATTCATAGTCGTTTGCAGTATTTTTATAAGAAAAACTTTAGACAATATGTTAAGGACGCGGTTTGAATGATCTTTTCTTTTTGTCAACGTATAAGCAAATACTCATGCACACATTTACAAAAACTATTGTTGTGTGCGTCACACAAGCTCATAACAACACGAAACGATACTTATGGTATGTGTGTTACACTTTCGGTGGTTGCATTGAAAGTAACAGCTTTTTTTGTTCACGGTAATTTTATGGAACGGTATTTTAGGTGGTCTAAGAACTCTGAGAATAACAAATAATCATTAGAAACAACGACTTTTCTTAAGGAAGCAGGTAGACAATAATAAATCGAAACCCATAAATCTCATAGCCGCGTTACCTACGTCAATACAGGTGGGATTAACCACACGTCCAGACGGTCGGATGTTTGGTCTGGAGTCTAGACTCCAGTGTCCAAGTGTAGTTTTAATTAACTTTCGAATGTCTATGTTTGTTGTTTTTAATGGGCATTTTAGTCAGCGTTATGTTTAGTTTTGAATTGGTGTAGTATCATGCCTTCTTCCGTCTTCAAGGGTAGGCAGATATGCACCACTTTAGTTCTCCAACAATTTTAGGTGCCATTTAATAAGCGGCGAACCCCAAATTTCGGCCAAATATCGAGCAACCGTATAATCACTTTATCAGACCCGCTGATCAAACGACCAAAAAATCTGAATGGATTTGGATGTTTAGCACACAGATACATGTTGTCCTGTAACATAATGTAGGATATTTTAATTCAGAAAAAGTTTTCCGATAAACTTTCTTGACGCTTAAAATAAAACCTAGTATCATACACTTTCTACCAGCAAAACAGAAAGAAAGAAAGAAAAATTTATTATTGGTACAATTATTGCAAACGGAAAACAAAAACAATAAATATTAACAACAGCGTGACTATATATCAATGAATCAACAAGAAGTCAGAACAATCTGCACCTCTTTTTAATATTTTGGCACCTCATAAAAACTACGCTAGGTTATTGCGGCATAATTTTCTTCAGTTTGAGAGCCTCATCATATCCGCAAACATTTCATACATCTCTGTATTCAGCCGCATTCGAGTTGTTTATCTTTTTGTTAATCTCACGTTTTGCGCAAGAAAAACAGCGAATTTACATTTTCTGCGTATTTTCCCATATTCGTATAGGTTACGTAAACAATAAGTGTAAATAGAATTTTATACTGTGTGGCATTCCACTGCACTCGTCATCCTGAGACATAAGATGTTAAGTCTTATTATGTCCAGTAGTTACACTGGCTACAATGTGTTTCAAACCGAAACATAACATTGCATGCACTGCTACTTCGCGGTAGTAATAGACATTGCGGTGGTACCCACCCAGACAGACTCTTACATATGAGAAACCTACCACCAGTGAATATTCGTCACAAGTCGCATAAATTCTACTGCTCACACAAAAAACCCTCCTCAAAGGAGGCCTACATCCAACGTGTTTTTGCGATCTTCCGGTACGTGGTCTCCACTCGAGAACTTTTTTGCCCCATCTGCCTTTGATCGACATTAATGTATAAATAAAAGGGTTTTAAACATATCAATGAAATAAATGAATATTGTGTATTATGAGAAAATCTAAAACTTCATGATATTGAGCTAATTGTAATCACGCAGACCTCGTTCAAAGTGAATAACTATGTTGCTCTTATTTATGATTTAAATTCCAAACGCAAACAGAATGAATACCACGCTAATAATTCGTTAATTTGATAATGCATACAGCATTAATGCCAGCTGACACGCAACGCTGCACCGCGTCATTGCGATGATATGCCGATACATTTGCATTTCATCGATCACCCGCGCTAGTAAAGCCTTGTTCAAACGTAGCGAATCGGCGCGTTGCAAATGCGACGGGTAAACTGTGTGTTTAGAGATAGCGAAAAAACGCAAATTGTAAGTCGATGTTGTGATTGATCGAGAGACCTATACGTTAGTCACGTGTTATTCTCTCAACCAATCCTAATAAAACGAAACGGAGCCGTCTCGTGTTTTCTATCAGATTCAGATCAGGGTACTTTCTATCAGATTTAATCCAGGGACTAATCGTGCCACAAAAAAAATTAAGGCATAGGCTATTCTACAGATATGCAGTCTTATTACCTGGGCAATGTATTATGTTTCTTCTGGCGCACGTTTTAAACGCTTTAAATAGTAAATCTAATCGCTACGTACGTTCTAATTACTGGGCATGTTTCTCTTCATACACAATAGAGAATATTTAACTTTACGTAGTAAAATTTACTTGTGAATAGACAAAAGCCCTCCTATTGCTGGTAGAAGACCTAATTTGATTAAACTTTATTAAAAAGTCCTCACTTCGAGAAACTAGGACTGCAACTATAGACGATGAGCAAATATTTTATAACGCATTTATATTCGAAATGAGATATTCGCAGGGAACGAATTGGCGACGTGCGACCGGAGCTTTAGAGTTTACTGAATTACCGCTGCACGGGTTGAATTCACATTGATGTTATCTAAATTTAATTAATGTTAATTTTATGATGCAGTTCTTTGTGTTAACGTCATTAATAATTTGGGACGAGTCATTTGCTGTTTATTGAGTTCAGTACTTTGACCTTATAATGTTTTAAGATATCCATTATAATACGTACATGGAAAATATATTTTTTTCACACAACACACACTCATGCCTTTTCCCCAGATCTTGAATTTGAGACTTGCGTCTCTGCCTACCCGTTCTGCCTCCTCCTATACACCTACTTTTTGCCGCGTGTATTCCGTCTCATGATTTCATGTGTTCATAATTATTGCTTATTATCTTTTGCCCGCGGCTCCGCCCGCGTTAAAAAGTTTTTCCGGGATAAAAGTCCCGCTTTATATTAATAAAAAGTAGCCTATGTGTTAATCCAGATCATGACCTACCCGTGTGCCAAATTTCATCGAAATCCGTTCGGCTGTTTTTGCGTGAAAGAGTAGCAAACATCCATATTCTTACAAACTTTCGCATTTATAATATTAGTAGGATGCTTACGCGAATGTTACACAATGAAAATAAACTAGTTTTACGGATTTTATCACGGTATTTTATTTAAATTTACTCCCAACGTTTCGAAGGCTTTGCAGCACTTCGTGGACACATGGCGGACCCCAAGAGTCCGTAAACCGTCGTAAAACTAGTTTAATTGGTGAATTAATTTTTCACGTCCACTTACTTGACGGTTTTTCTCGGACAGTCTATCTACACTTACCTCAAAATGTAATATTAACTGCCGTTTATAGCACAAACTACAAAGAAAGACCCTATCGATGCGAGCAACAAAAAACTGTTCAGATCGAGTAGGCAGTTAATTCCGCACGGATAATTAACTTATGTCGAGTCTACTGCCTAATATAGTAATACCTTAGCTAATTCCAATAGGCATAATATGTTTAGTATATGTGGGCGTCTGACTGCCATACTGGCTGACAGCAGATGTCAAAGGCATCGCGTCATGCGTGCCCATTTATTTTCCATTTTCCGCTCGCTGCCTCCACTGAAGCGCTGGGACGTACTAGCTTTTAATTGGGCCTATATTAATGTATGCTATTTATATACTGACATAACGATCGTATCGTTAGTCTAGTAGTGCAGTCAGGCCATAGAGCTCTGGGTTCGATTTTCTGAACTAGCAACAACAATCAGTGTTTTTCATCATCATCATCATCATCATCATCATCATCATCAGCCTTTATCAGTCCACTGCTGGACATAGGCCTCCCCTAATGAGCGCCATAGCGCCCTGTTTTCAGCTTGCCGCATCCAGCATCTACCTGCGGTCTTTCGCAGACCGTCATCCCACCTGACCGGAGGGCGTCCTACACTACGTTTGCCCAGTCGCGGTCTCCACTCAAGAACACGTTTACCCCAGCGGTTGTCGGTTCTTTGTGTTTTTGGTTGGATACAATTCACTTATTTTACCAGAAATTAATATCTGTACCTAATATTACGTTAAACTCAAATTCATTATTTTCATGAATCTACCACCGCTTCGTAACGTGTTATCGCTGTGAAGAAGAAGCGACGCAATAAACTCCCTCAGCAACACGATCTGATAAAATGATAGCTAGGTTGCGGGAGCGTTCTTCATGTTTCTGCTTAGCCAATTATTGTTCTGCATACACCTTCAAGGATAAAAAAACTTGTACAAGATTTTATAGATCATTCAGAGTATATCTTATAATATTATTTTCATTCTGGCTTAATTACCTTCATAACTTATAACAATAACACTTTACCGATTACTATACGAAAGAGATTAATAATACTAGTGTTATAATAATGAGTTGTTAAAAATCTTCTACATAAAAAACAAAGACTAAATCAGGACTAAATCAAGATACAACTCTCAAACAGAGGCATCTATTTGAGAGTTAGGTATATTGAAATGAAAAAAATAAACATGACATGCAACTAAAAACAGTTTCTCACCTCACCAATTATGTTAAAGGTTAATTTACTGTTAGCTGAACTCACTCCACGCCGCGTTCAATGTACCTACTTCATGCATACACAGTTAGGTTTGTTGACAAACAGCTAATGTGTTGATCAGGGTACGACATGAAAATAGCTCGGCAAACAGCGGTGGAACGAACGTTGTCCATGCACATAGAATGTGGACAGTATGTTCCAATCTTTCAAGTGAATGAAGGCAGTATATTATGTAGTAATGGCGGTATAAAACTGTTTTCTATTGGTCGTATTAGTAGACCAATCTCACATTTGAGTCGAACCTTAAGTAAACATTTAAGGATAAAATTGATGTCATTTGAACACCCGTTTTCAGGCGCATGTATATACTTCATATTATGCTGTGACAAAAGTTGTCGACTTATGTTTGTTATAGAGCTACGATTTTAAGATGCTCTCTTTAACGTACAGCCTCGTTGCTGATATCACATTTCAGAGTTAAACTGAGTTGCATCTATTATGTCGACGCGGCCCTACAATTCTGATAGGGCCAAGTGACAGTTTTACAAGAGCGGTGGATGTCAATACATGCGCCTTCGTCACTACAAATGTATGTACAGTATTAGCCACACTTTCACTCTGTGTCTATAGTGGTCCATTCTATAATGGTATTGTATGTATTTGTGACTATAACATTGTCGAACTGTCACCGGTGACCGGACGTTCATTAGGAGAACGTTTCCAAAGCAATGCGCTGGGTAATGGAGTACGCTGCTTAGGTGTGAGGAGGGATGTGTGATAGTTTACTTACGTCACTTATTTGTAAAGTTACTATAGGTGTTAAAAATGTCATTGTTCCTTTTAATAGTTTATACAAATGAGTTAAGAGCGAAAGAAGCCACTAGATGGTCAACGTCAAAACATAAACAGATATATAAAACACCACCCGACCTGAATATAGTTAAATTACAGATTAATGCTAGTTGTTTAATAATTGTAACTTTAGATTAAACACTAGACTAAAGATAGTTTTCTCCATACTACAAAGCACCTAGAACGTAGTAATACGTCATTTCTTTTAAATACTTTTCATTTATTCCATCACATTAACACGCAAGAATAATTCTGTTTTATACTCGCTGAAATGCATTCAACTTGTTTTTATAACAATGGGTCGCTTGAAACGCATTAAGGGAACATGAGCGAGGTGTCGGAAGCAGCCAACCGTCAAAGGAAAAGAGGATTATCAGCCGTCAGTTTAGATAACTAAGCTTTAAACGTTTCAAAATATTATCATTGAACTAAAGTAAGTAGGTTAAATACCCGTCTATCTGAAACCGTAGACTCTAAAATGTGTCTCGGAAGTTACCTAATTGGGTACTCTTCAGAGAGTGGGACTGGTACTATCATTTTGTCTGTATCACCCACAAAACCGATGTTATGGTGCAGTTTGAAGAAAAACTAAAAGTATCAACGTTCAAACGTTATAGATGCAGATTGTGAAGTAATAGTTGAATAAATCCGTCCTATTATTTGTGGGCCTATCACCATATCAGACACGATCTTCAATACAGTTGCACTAGTTTTTACATGATTTACTAACAATCTAAGTGACAATTATTTTTCAATTGAACAACCTGAAGTAAAATACTTTCGTTTGCGCCTAATTCGCTACACCCACAGAGTCCCATATTAAATTAAGGAGCCATAAAATATTTCCATTGTTTTGGAAATGTCGCTTTTATGCCGTATTCATAAAGAAACCTTAAAAAAATTAATATGAAAGTTGAATAAAGCCCTCGTGAGCTCCTAATTTGGCTGGAATTGGATTTTTACGATTCAATTGAATATATTTTAGTGCCGTGCGGTAATAAAGAGCTCATACTAAATGTATTGAAATGTAGGCATCCAGAGGAAAATACCTGCGGCGGCCGTTACTAATAAGTAGGCAAACACGCTGTAATAAGTGATGGTCTGTCTGTCTGTGTGTGGAGTCTGTTATGTTAGTTAATTCCTTACACGTATTAATACTTTGTAAAAATACCTTTACAGAGAACAATCAGCAAATCATGGTGTTTGGCAAAGTTCCTGCGATCAAAACGGAAATATGCCAGCCACTGGAAATAGAGAGACATTTGAGGTAAATATAAAATGTTATTCCCTATCTTCGTAATTTTATTTATTTAATTAATAATTCATTTGACTGCCGCGGTGGTGTAGTTGTATTACGGTACGACTGCAATGCTGAGGTCTCGGGTTCGATCCCCTGGTCGGGCAAAGTTTTATTGGATGTTTCTATTCAGTATCAGCCCGGGTCTGGAATTTGTGACCGATATGGCGATAGGCTCGCCCCCTATCACATCATGGGACGGAATACGCACGGCGAAACATGGGAGCACTAGTTGCGCCTCTGCCTACCCTTTCGGGGATAAAAGGACTCACGTCTTTTGGGGAAAGTGGGCGTCGTTATTTTTTTATGATATTGAATGACGAGACGAGCATGCCGTTCGCTTGATGGTAAGCGATACAACCACCCATAAACAGTAGCAACGCCATCCAGCCCTTTGAGTTAAAATTACCGGGTGCAGTCCATTGCGCTCGTCATCCTGACTCCTGAGACATAAGTGTTGACTAATTGGCGAAAGAACGGCCCGAGGAATTGTAAATGCATTGCTGAAATTAAATAAAGATTGGGTTTGGTGAATATGTATGACTCAAATTCAAATACATTGCTTTACCTGAGAACTGAATCCACATTTTCCCGGATCACATCAAACTAACAAGGCGATGGGTATTTTAACGGACTTCAAAAAAAGAGGTTCTGCATTCGACCCGTGTGTAAGTTTGTATGGTTGCGAGTTTCTCAAAAACTACTGATCCGATTTGGATGGGGTTTTCGTTATTCAAATGTATATTATTTCAGAAAAGGTTTTAGCTTATCATTTATTAGAATCTGATGAAGATCTTTAAAGATAAACAATGGAACTCTTCAATAACTAACAGCAGATGAGCTGCGAATGCTGCAATCATATAACGATGATGCATTGTTTGCACCATTTCATAATTAACTGACAAAAAAGGCATAAATAAAAACCTTTTAACAAAAAATAAAACCGACTTGAATACTATGCTAATATAACGATAAATTATTTTTTTGGTTTGTAGTGGTTTTGAAGTCGGTTTTTATTTTTTGTACTATTAATAAAATCACAATAGACATCACAGACAAACGAAAGTCTAACTTTAGTGCTAGAGGCAGATATTAAAACAATCCTTTTGATTGCCATTATGATTAGGTTTTATTGAGTCTGTCTGAGACCTAGCCCTTGAGATAACAAAACCAAACATTAGATGAAGTTTAGAGGTCCCGCGGGAAGATCCACGTCTCCGGGTTGTACCCAAATAAAGCCGAGTCAGTAACCTTTGGAAAGAGTTTACATTGAACATATAAATTAAACAAGCTCTCAATATAGGTGGTATGTAGACGTGTGGTATCACTTGCAAACCTCGACCTCACATGAATTGCTTATAAAAAGCAGATCTATAAACAAAAAAAAAATACAAAAATGAGACGGGTTAGTTGCTTTATTTGAAAGTCATTTAAAACTAGGCCTGGTTATTGATTTCCAGTAAGCAAACGATAAATCCAGATGCCAACGATCTAAATGAACGTCTAGAGAGTAATATCGCAATTTGCATAGCACTCGAGCTTTGATAAAGGTAATGGCGGTCGCAGCGGCTCGAAAATCGGTTAAGTACCAATATATAAGTAATACTATCGTATATTTATTCATGTAGGTATTTATATAGCAATTGAAATTAGTCACGGAATTTAGCTAACGTTCATCATCATCATCATCATCATCAGCCTTTATCAGTCCACTGCTGGACATAAGCCTCCCCTATTGAGCGCCATAGCGCCCTGTCTTCAGCTTGCCGCATCCA
This sequence comes from Lapara coniferarum, assembly GCA_949316025.1. Classification (NCBI taxonomy): domain Eukaryota; kingdom Metazoa; phylum Arthropoda; class Insecta; order Lepidoptera; family Sphingidae; genus Lapara; species Lapara coniferarum. The sequence goes on from OX438919.1 coordinate 24,086,168, forward strand.
GCATCTGCCTGCAGTCTTTCGCAGATCGTCATCCCACCTGGCCGGAGGGCGTCCTACACTACGTTTGCCCAGTCGCGGTCTCCACTCAAGAACACGTTTACCCCAGCGGTTGTCGGTGCTTCGCGAGATATGGCCAGCCCACTGCCACTTCAGCTTGCTAATTCTTTGAACTATGTCGACAACTTTGGTTCTCTGTCAGATGTATTCGTTACGAATCCTATCCTTCAGAGAAACTCCGAGCATAGCTCCCTCCATAGCCCGCTGAGTGACTTTAAACTGGTGGACCAACCCTACCGTGAGTGTCCATGTCTCGGCTCATCATCCGAGTGTGTCGAGGTCGGTGTGTAAACCTGAATGACCTTCATGCTGTAACGCTTGGACAGCCGAAGGATCAGGTACGCTACCCTGGTCGACACACTGGAGATTTCTTCAACGTTGTTAGAGAGGGCCTTATTAAAGAGGAAACCTACGCCACCCTGGGATGTTTTATCACCCTCGCGAAAGTAGAGAAGATGGCCCGAGTCTAGGTTAACGGTGTCCTTCCCCTCCCTACGGACTTCACATAACCCTAGAACATGCCATTTAATGTTCTCTAACTCCACTTCCAACTGCGCTAGATGATGGTCAAGCCTCAGAGTGCGTCCGTTAAACGTAGCCAGGGTCAGTTTGGTTAATGAATGGTAGCCTGAGGTAGCCCGGTGATTCTTAGCACCCCCTGCCCCGCCGTTACCGTAGCCGCTACCATGGCCAGGGATAGCGAGGCGGCCGGGAACTAGGGTCCATTTTTTGGCTTTGGTCAACATTGGAGGGTAATGCCCGTAATCCCCACGCTGGGCATGCGGGTTGGGGATCGCAGTTTAGTTGTGTTGTTGTGCAGGGGGCGCTGCTGCCCACCCCCCGGTTTTGTTTCCCTTAGTCGCCTTTTACGACACCCACGGGAAGAGTTGGGTTGGTGCTATTCTGTTGTAGGCCGACACGACACAGCCAGTTACACACTAACGTTAAATTATTTTAATTAAGTGGGCGATAGCCTGGATGGGAATGGAGCGGTCTGTCGAGACAATGTCCGGAGGTTCAAAACCCAAGGCACACACCTCTGACCTTTCGAAGTTACGTGTGTATTGTTAATCAATTATCGTTCACTTTAACGGTAAAGGAAAACATCGTGAAGAAATCTACATACCTGGGAATTCTCCATAAGAATCTCGAGGTTATGTGTAGTCTGCCAACCAGCACTAGGCCAGCGTGGTGGACTAAGGCCTAACCCCTCACAGTACAAGAGGCCCGTGATCAGCAGTGGGCAGTATATAATACAGGGCTGATTGCATTGTATTGTATTACAAATTATTTTTTTGGTTTTTAATTTTTTAAGTCGTTTTTGAAGGCGGATAACGTTTTGTTAAAAATGTTTAATTTTTTGTTTTTACTGTGTGTTAGTAAGAAACATACCGCCTCAATGGTGAAGTTGTATTATGCACGCGGTACGACTATTGCGCTGACGTGTTACGCCTCTGTGTAACCCCTAAAATCGTAAAAGGCGTGATGTTATTTCTATATGTATGCAGGAACAAGACCGAACAAAATTCGATGCGAAAACAACAAAGAAAAAGTCACAGAATAGCAAAATTCGTAATTTTGTGTACCTACTTGGACGACATATTTTTTTAAGTTATTTTGTTTTTAAAACCTAACTACTCAAACTGATTCTGATAAAGAACTAATCTGGAAGCATGTTTTTTGTAATAAAAGAAGAATTTTCCAAATCGGTCAAAAAATGACGGAGTTGTCTGGTAACAAACATAAAAAAAATACACGTCGAATTGAGAGCCTACTCCTTTTTTTTTAAGTTGGTTAAAAAGCTCCTGCTTTTTATTTTAAGCTGCTTTGTTTTTTGAAGTAACCAATCGGAACGGAGTTAAAGCCTTTATTATAGAATACTAGCTTTTGGCCGCGGCTCCGCCCGCGTTAAAAAGTTTTCCGGTATAAAAGTCCCGGTTTATATTTTTCCGGGGTAAAAAGTAGCCTATGTGTTAATCCACGACATGATCTAACTGTGTGCCAAATTTCATTGAAATCCGATCAGTTTTTGCGTGAAAGAGGAACAAACATCCAGACATCCATACATTCTTACAAACTTTCGCGTTTATAATATTAGTAGTATTCCAGATCAATTTTAAATTATATTTTACTCCTAAACTTGGTATTACTTTAAAAACAGTCATTTAAAATGATCGTAAAAAGGTTATAGAAAGCACTCCGTCATCAAGTTAATATAAAAAAATTAACAAATTACCTAATCTGAGATGGTCATTATCTCGTTAAGGCTCCGAGATTATATTATCCATTGACGGTAAAATTATAGCGAGAAAGATTATGAAGCCGCGAACACTTGTAAAAGAAACTTGAGAAGTTAAGAGGCAAGTTAGTGGTTCGAGATTACTGCTGTGAATAAATTTAAGATCTATGTTTTGCATACACATTACACAGTCTAATTTCTATATAATAATTTTGAATTCATGCCCAGCCTACGGGAACTCTCGACTGATAAAACCAGATGGAGCGGTGCCCTTTCCTTTCTAGGTTAAGAAAAATGCCAGAAATACATTACACGTAGCACTTTATTAGTTAGGTAGGTTAGCGAGGTTAAGATCCTGTATTGTCCTCACCAGTGAGGATCGCGACGCGAGCCTCCCATTAATTTTATTATTTTTTTTATCTCTTTCCGGCCAGCCCGAACTTGGCTTCTTTATATCTATTTTTCATTAATTCTGCTGCTCTTAAAAATGTCTGTAGTTATCGAGACACGCGGCAGCGTGTCAAGCCAAGCAAAAAAAAAAGTCGAAGCTGCCTAGTGTAGTTTCACCCGAACCATTTGGAGCGACTTTTGACACCTCCATAACTCAAAATCTATTTAGCTTAAATACCTGAGATTTGGTTTATATATTAAACCCCCTCAAGTTAACCAGAATCCCAAATTTCATAAATATAGCTTAAACGGTCATTGAGATACTAACATCTAAAAATCGGCATTTTTATCACTGACTGACATATAGATCAAAAACCTAACCCACTTCCAGATGACCTAGAAAGTTGAAATTTGGTGTCCAGATAGGTAATTGTATGTATACAAAGGAAAAAATCTGAAAACAGTATATTTTTAAGATTTGAAACATTTTCCAAGCAATCGGAAAATCTGCATATTATCTATAAATTATGTTTAGAATAATGAACGTTTAGGCGTACACGTCCATTGATGCTTTATTTTACTTTAAATACTATTTACCTTGATCCATTAATTGCGTTCCTTTTGTATTAGGGCACCACTTTTGCTTGAATTTTTCTATAAATTTTCCGACTTTAGACAGAGCTGTTGTGGGACACGGCGGTAGGTTCCTATAGATACGTTATAGGTATCAGCAACTCGTGCCCACTCTTAAGTCTTTTATATTATAATATATTTACTTCTGTTTCGAGCCCAAATTAAAAATTTCTGATATCTACAATGTTTATTTACATGTTGAGACGTTTATTATTTTGACATGAAATGACATTGGACGTTCAATCATAATACTTGCGAATCATAGAGTTGAAGTAATTATTAAATAGAGGTTTTTATACCAAGAGGACTTCATCGCGTGCACATAGCAGAACGATGAAGCGGTTTACGGCTATATACATTGTTTATTTTCTTTCTAAAATAAGTAACTTCATAAATATTGATCAAAGGTAACTTCTTACGTAATTATTTTAATTACTTAACTCAATATTTGAATAAATAATATCTTTACAAAAAGTAATGATATCCCATCAAAAACATAAATGTGAAATGTGGAAGCCAAGTCTAATATTAAGAATATGCGTGCTGGTCGACTTCACCGACAAAAGAATTGAAATCTTAATGGTTGCCAAGCCCTGTAGATAATCCTGAAAATTATTTATAAGAACACAATCCATTCTAAAATAAATTAAAACTAATATTTCTTTGTTTTTCTGCTACGACAATGTATGATATTTAAAAATATAATTTCTTAAATTTGAATAGTCGAAATATTTAGATAAAGCAGATAACTTAGTTTAAATTTAAGCTCAAGATTGGTCTTGGCTAGTTTTATCAGAAAATATTTTTTTCGAAGAGTAGGATATGTTGACTTTACAATATAAAAACAGTAACATAAAGATAACTTTATTAGGCAAATATAAGAAAAAATGAATGTGAAGACTAGCCAAGTCAAATCTTGAGCTTAAATTTATACTGAGTTATCTGCTTTGTGTAAATATTTCGACTATTAAAATTTAAGAAATGATATTTTTAAATATCATACATTGTCGTAGCAGAAAATCAAAGAAATATTAGTTTAAATTTATTTTAGAATGGATTGTGTTCTTATAAATAATTTTCAGGATTATATACAGGGCTTGGCAACCATTAAGATTTCAATTCTTTTGTCGGTGAAGTCGACCAGCACGCATATTCTTAATATTAGACTTGGCTTCCACATTTCACATTTATGTTTTTGATGGGATATAAGTGACCATATGTATTTAATAATAATTATTAATTGAATATATTTTGACATATCATAAGGGCAACTATGTTCGCCTACGTGATACATACATACATACATACATATACATTCACGCCTGTTATCCTCGAAGGGGTAGGCAGAGGCGCAACTAGTGCACCCACTTTTCGCCGTTATTCCGTCCCATGATGTGATAGGGGGCGAGCCTATCGCCATATCGGGCACAAATTCCAGGCTCCGAGCTGATACTGATGAATAAAGTATTTTATATATTTATTTTTATTTATTTATTATGCACTGTATACTTTGAAAAGTGAAAAGTACAACACAATAAATTAAAAATTAATGGAGGTAGTAATTAACATAAATAAATTTTGATGCAGATAGAGTTGTTGGTATAGATAGTATACACACACACACACACACACGCTTGTTATCCCCTAAGGGGTAGGCAGAGGCGCAACTAGTGCACCCACTTTTCGCCGACATTCCGTCCCATGATGTGATAGGGGGCGAGCCTATCGCCGTATCGGGCACAAATTCCAGACTCCGGACTGATACTGAATAGAAAAACTCAATACCACTTTGCCCGACCTGGGGATCGAACCCGAGACCTCAGCCTTGCAGTCGTACCGCAATACTAATACGCCACCGAGGCAGTAAAAAAAATATAACGATGTTTTTATTTTTGTTTTGCAAAAAATATTTTTTGAGAGGTGTCCGGGGAAAAAACTCGTATTTTACCCAAATATCCGGGACATTTTCCATGTTTATCCGGCGTCGGCAATTAAAATGATAGCAGCCAAGAAGATAGCAGCCCTAATTATAAATGTCATCAAGCAGGCATAGCTGAATTTAAAAAAAAATACTTACAATAACTCAATGTACGATAACCCATAAATTAAAATGAAAAACAAAGTTGTCACCATCTCTTTACCAACAAAAGAACCATAATGATCAACAACCAAAGCACATAAATATTTTTCCGGGCAAAATGTTTGTTTAAGATTAACGACCAGTGATATCAAGCTACTATTCCTTCTAAATGTAAACGCACAGCTAGTTTTAATTTACGAGCGAGTAAAATACTGCTTGTACGAAATAGACCAGCTTACTTTGGCGGCAAAAACTAAAAAATCCAACACACTCCGGGCTCATAATTCACAACGGCCGTACCTATTTTTCCTTCCAGAAAATTGTTTGGCAATCGCCTGGACATATGGCTGAGTGGAATGGAACGCACTATACGCGAAGATTTTATTTTATTTATTTATTTTACATCTTTATTGTACACCAACAACATTTTTTTTGGAATTACTGTCTCATTGACATATCATTTTATTGTGACCGTAGACACCGTTTATACAATGACTATTTTTGGTTAAAAATTTGGAATTGGAAAATTGTAATATATTAATAATTGGTAATGGTTTAAAAAGTTTAACAAAATGTGGATACACAATTGGAGGATTAATACGTAAACACAATACTATTTTATGACGTTCGTTTTGTTTATGCCCTCGTGGAATACTTTTATTTTCGCGGGAAAAAAACGCGTTATCGCTACCACCACTGGGGGTGAGTGGATCGGTTATGTTGGATTTAACTCAAATGGTATTTGAAGGCCTAGGTTTAACAGTAGACGCGATAGATAGATATTTACTACCAAATGTTGTTTAACAGTTGCTTAAACCATACGGCAGTATGTAGACCTTGAGCATTGACGGATGCCAGTCGAGCCGGGCGTCGTTTTCGTAGCGAACCTAACTGAAACTACACGACAAATTTGCTTCCTAAGAGACCGATTCCGCACACGACGGCAAATGACGCACGGCAAGTGATATCCTGCCGGGCGTCATTTGCCGTCGTGTGCGGAATCGGTCTCATACAATTTAAACTGTATAGTAGTGCCGTCTGCCGTAGCGGCATATGCTGTTGCCGTCTGCCGTCTGCCGCGTTCTGCGGAATTACAGCTAAACTTGTTACGTATTTTATTTATTACTTACTACAAAAAATACTTAGATAAAATCACCGTGAAAATAGATTTTGTGATTTATATTGTTTTTCAGTCACATAAATCTCTAAGAGCATATGCACACGATCTATTTTAAACGGGTGAGATATGCTTCATACATACATACACCCTCACACCTTTTATCTCCGAAGGGGCAGGCAGAGGCGCAACTAGTACGCTCACTTTTTGCCGTACACTTCAATCGTGCGTTATATGCGATACAATCGAAGACATAATTTTATTGAGTTCTTTTACATACAAAACGTACTGCAAACTGCCGAAAAGCGCGCGTTTTCAACCGACGAAAATAAAAACGTAGGAAGGTTCTCAATTCAAAGTGTATATTTTTTTATGTATGACCACGCTTAACTTTTTACAGAATAGGCCGATTTTAATAATTCTTTTTTTATTTGTTAGGGTATAAATTGCCAGCTAAGCTAAGCAAATAGACGAAACAATATACGAAAATTTCAATGTTCAATTTAAATTAGGCATTGACTGCAAATATACGTATATATTAGTTATTTAGGTTAAATAGAAAAATTATCTTTTGCTTTTCAGTATTTTCGTCGGTTTAATTCTTTTGTTAAAATGATTTCGATGTGCGCGTCGTCATGCTCATTATGTTATAAACATCGAATGCAATAAGCCGTACCTACATTCACGGAAATTTTTACAAAATTATAATATTATCATCTACATTTATGCCTTGTTTGTTTTGTTTACATTATGTACCTTGATTAACACATTAGCCAAGTAAAAAATTATAATAAAAGCGAAGCTATTCGAAATAATCATTGAGTTTTAAATTTTAATTCCAAGATAAACAATAAGCTGCAATGAAACTTATCTATCGCATTAAAGCTAATCGAGCGAAAGTTTTCCTAAACCCTGATAGCACTTTTAAAGTTATCTTTATTGGTCCTGAAATTACAACATTTGGAAACTTTTAGTGTGTAGGATTAGAACAAAGTCTGGTGTTTTAAGCGGTATGGCTTTCGATTCCGAAATCTTTTCTGTGTTTCAAAATCAATAACACACCTGTGCTGTTTTACCCGAGATTGGAATTTGTGTTCGTTGTGGCAAAATGCTCCCCTGTATCAGAGGAAGGATATAGGCTGCATATAGTTTAGGAGCCCTATTTGCGAAACTGCCTTACCATTACAGGATTAATGGCGTGATATTGTGCACCATTATGGTGGGATTTGCTTCTTGCAAATCCAACCTTGTCTTCAACCAGTGGCGGTCCTTCCATAGAAGCCGAAAAGCCCGGCTTGCCCTAAAATAATTTACCTAAGTACTCAAAACCAAATGTGTAAAAATAACCAACATTTTACGGTCAAAACGCTTCGAAATAATTTTCTGTACATCCATTGATGTATTAAAAAACCCTGTACATCCTTAAAATTCCCGCGCTACGGTTCGCTCAACCAGTCCAACTCTCGAGCGCACGGACACACTACTATACCCACACTCACCACCACACACACGCCGTACACGCATTTAATATTTAATACAAAACAGCTAAATACGTATAAAATATACTCATCACTCTCTCTCTCGTTGGGTTTTACCTGGCTTTTCGCCGCTATATTTCTGCTACATTCGCACTTATTCATAGAACACGCATCAACTACTACCACAAATGTATAGCTATAGTAAGTTTCTATAGCAATCAGTACTGGAAATTAATCCAGGCTTAATGCCTCGGGTTGCCAATTGAAAGAGTTACCTCTAATACGCTTGCTTTTATTCTGCATTACCTATATTCCTAATGTAAATGCGTATTTTTTTATTTATCAATAAGTTTTTGTCACATTTTCAGTATTAATTCCATGGTATAATTTTGACTCGGACCTGGCAACACCAGTTATTTGTGATCGAGTTGTGAATGATACATTTTGAAGTATTTGTGTTTATTAAGTGGTTTTTGAGTTATTTTAAGCATTTAAGGTGCAATAAATATGAGTTAAATTATCTCTTGTAATAGCTTGTATAGTGTGGGAAAGGTTTGATCGACAAGAATATGGTAAATTTGTTAGATTATGATGGAAAACAACAATGAACAACTTTCAACTAGTTTTCGAAAGGCGCGAATGTATTTGAAGAAACATAAAAGGTATTTAGATCAGTATACAAAATCTTATTGGATGCTCTAATACGTAATATGACTATGTATCAAGTTGTATTGTTGGTCTTGCATATTTTTTTCGAACGAAATAAGTGTTTGGAATGGGTAAGTAGAATCTTGTAAAATTATTTAATTATTGTAGTGTTTTTACTTCTTCTTACATTATATGATACAGGTTAATTTAAGTACTTAGTTTATCTTTAGGACAATAACTTTTCAGAAGTTGCAATTGAGTAATAGTGTTCTGTAGTCAAAATGGTTTTTGAATAAAGGTACCTAATTTCAAAAAAGCGAGTAATTGTCTCCGTGGCGTAGTTGTATGAATGTAGCTTTCGAGGCCTATGTTCGAGTCCCGGTCTTGCCCTCATCCAAAACACTAGGCACGCCACTGTCTTCAACCAATAACTGAAAAATGTTAAGCTTTAGACCTTTGTCCACTACGCCGAGTAAATACGGAATGGCAGAATACATATGATTTACAGATTTTTGCTAAAAATAATACGCCCCAAAAAGAATATTTATACGATGAAATACGCAACCTTCGCTTACACAAAAGTCTCAATAAAAACGAAACTCTAACAAGGAAGCTTAATAAAATATGATTGTTTTGTGCAAAAGAAAACCGAAAGGTAAGCGCTACAATATAACGTGTGCTTTGACATTATAGTAGGTTGTACTTCCGGCGCGAGTGAGCAGACCTCAAAGGTGCCGCCAAGATGGTAACGTGATATGCGGAAATAGAATTTGCTGCTTCACCTTGCTCGAGACAGCTTTGTAAGCTCACGCGGTGTCACAAAACGCTGCATTTTCATTTGACGATTTTTAAGTCAATAACAAATGTAGTACGGTAAACCTAGGGCTGCCATCATCTAAATTTCCGACGCCGGATAAGCACGGCATAAATCCCGGACATTTGGGCGAAATATGGCTCTTTCCCCGGACACCTCTGAAAAAATATTTTGCCGTTCCTTCTTGAATGCGGGGAAATGCATGAAGTTTTAACTAAGATTTATTTCAATTTATCGTAATAATCGTATCGTAATCGTAATAATAATCATAACAAATGGATTTCGCCTGACAACAAAAGTGTCCGGGTTTTGCCCGGACAATTTTTAAAACCGCGGCCGGACGGCCCCCGGACGCCCTTCAAACTAGGACAAATCCGGGGAAATCCGGACGGATGGCAGCCCTAGGTAAACCTGAGTCACTAACTTTAATATGGAAATGCCAAATAAAATAGTGAGTATATAATAATAAAAGCCTTATTTCACTGACCATATTACAGAATTTCTTCATTAATAGCAGAGTAGTTAAGAAAACATATTATGTTAGTACATACATATATATATACATATCGACGCTGGAAAGCAAACACGTAGTAACCCGCAAAACCAAAATTGTTCACCAGAGCAGAAAAACTTTTCATTTTTTAAAAAAAAAATCATAACTTGCGTATTTATGAACCTAGAGCTGCCATTTTCGTACACAATATGTATTTTTTTTTTTGCTGAATCATTTTTTTTGACCGGCTTTAACCTAAAGCTTCTTTAAAGGAATATTTTGCGGGTTACGACATATGCTTTTTGTTTTTTCAATCCATTAAAACGTAGTAAGTGAACAGAGCAAATGTATGGAACAATGCAAACCGCACTTTTTTACGGAAAGCAAAAATGTAGTAACCTACGCTACTTTAAGCAACATTACCCAGAAAAACGTCATAATAATAAAAATCTGTGAATATTTTGTCATCAGTATGAAGTAAGTAGCATTACTTTTCGAATTCTGGAAAAGTGGATTGCTTTGAGCATAAATCTATGAAACTGAGGTTGCTAAATAAACTGCTGTAAGAGTCGAGGAAAAAAAGTTTAGTCTACTTTTGAAATGTTTATTTATAATAATACAATGATGAAATCATTTTTGATAAAAAAATCCAACTTAAAACTAACAAAACAGTATTCTCTTGCATAATTAGGATTTAAACAACAACAAAAAACTATTAATCTTCAAATACACTACTTCACAAAATTAACATGTAATATGCCATCCATTAGACAAGATATAAAATAAAATTTAAAAACTTTAAATGTCGTTATAGGAATCAAATTAAACAATTATTAAATTCACGTAAAATACTCAACACTTTATACTCTAGGAATAGCTTAAAAAAAACTCTTAAAATAACCGGTTCAAAATGTACAGTTCAATTAAATTATAATCAGTACAATAATCAGTTCAATTATAATTAGGTCAATTATAATCAGTTTAACAACTATCGTCTTCAACGTCGGTGTCAGGTAAGCAATCTTTCACTTTTGCGTTGGTTTTGAGATCTAAATATTCTTTTGCAAGTCTTTTCGGAATTACAAGTTTTTCAACCAATTTTTTTAAATCTGTATATTTCTTTTGACAGATTGGCAACTTCGAAGGGTATAACTTCAGTTTCGGGTTCGCGTCCCTTAAGGTACTGAGTCGAACTTCAATGGCTTCTGCACCTGGCATCATTGAGGTTTTCACGAACATTATCTCGGGCTGTTTCTTCCGGAATGTAACAATTGATATTTTGGAGATTTGAATGCTCTGTTTTTTTTGGAACGTGTTTTCCACGATATTTTCAAATCCCAAAAAGTCTTCTCCATTCAGAACGTTCACGGTATATGGTTCGGGATTTCTTCGACAAAATTGGATTATTGTTGGCCACTGTGATGGTGCCCATACGATTGAATTTTTCACTGAATTTTCTATTGTGGCATGCATACTATCAACCGGCATGTAAGTACGGCCAGGGATTAAGTAATTTATTTGAATAGTATCTACATTATTAGAAATAGATAACGCATAACGCAACATTGCCAGAATCGTTTTATTTTTATTTTGACCAAAAGCCGAGTCGCAGTACAATATAATCTGTTTTACACTGTTACGTTTATCAATGTTTTTTATGTATTCGAGCAAACATGTGGCAATTTCATTAGCTCCTCTTTTAGCATCCGCTTCAGTCCACAAATTACAAATTCCCAGTTGTGTGTTGCTTTCGTATATTGTAAAATTATACACTGCTATTTTCCGACTATAATAGAGGGTCATGCTCTCTCCGTAAGGCGTATTTAAAACCTTTTGAAGATCAAAACTCGCACATACGGTTGCTTTATCTATTTTATTAAGCTTCTGATGAAATTTGAATCTTTTATAAGATTCTTCTTTTTCATTTTCATGCTTCTGTAACTTTTCCATCTCTTCTTGAGTTTTAACATCGAAACATTTGCTTGATACACACAAAGCACATTTGTCCTTTTTAGGAATATGGAAGCCGATGTTAAATGTTGTCCTGAACCAACATGAAAATACTTTAAATGACATGATTTTCTTACCCGCGCTATGGTCTTGATAAATACGATACAAATTAGAAATATTTTTGAATTCTTCGGGAAGATATAACTTTGTAGAATCTCTGCGGCAGTAATGCGATGGTAGAAGGGGTAGATCGAGTATAAATTGTTTTGCTTCTAGAATTACATCCTCTGATGTTTTGTTATGACCTCCAGCCCTCCCTCGTCCGTCGTTTTTGGCAAAGCCGTCGATCATCGTATCTAGGGTATAAAGCATGAATCTCTGCGTAACGTCTAATGTGGCAAGCAGAAATTTTTGGCATACTTTACGTCTACCTTCACCTTCATTTATGTAGTATTCATATGTTTGAGATCTATTTGACACAGCATCTTTACTCGGTCGTTTGACTGACCTTCTAATAACACTTTGGGCTATCCAATCTTTTCTTCTTTGGTAGGTGCCCAAACCCCAAAAATTGTTAAAAATATTAACACGTCGTTCTTCTGAAATATTAGCGCAGTTGTTACCACACTGAACACCAGCACAAGGATTCGGTTTCACATATTTACCTTCGACTAATTCACCTTTTGTGTTAATATATGATTCTCCTTTCTTTTTCTTTTCACTGTTTTCTTTTTTTATTTCAGACTTCGATTTAGATTTCTCTAATGGCAGTGGATGAACTTCTACAGTCTTTTTACTGTTGCATTGTTTCTTTTTCAGTCTTTTCTTTTTATCTAAAATAAGAAAAAAATCTTTAAGATTTCGCACACACACACACACTCACGCCTATTATCCCCGAAGGGGTAGGTAGAGGCGCAACTAGTGCACCCACTTTTCGCCGTTATTCTGTCCCACGATGAGATAAGGGGCGGCGAGCTTATCGCCATGTCGGGCACAAATTCCAGATTCCGAGTTGATATTGAATAGAAAAACTCAATATCACTTTGTGCGACCCGGGAAACGAACCCGAGACCTCAGTATTGCAATCATACCACAATACAACTACGCTACCGAGGCAGTCAGTCAGTTTAAGATTTCACAACAAATCTTTACATTGTTTAATCCTATTCAAATAATAATATTCTTATTAAAAACACTCATCACATTACCCTTTTTAGAATAGTTTTGTTCAGTATCACTGGAAGAAGTAGTTGTTTCTTCTCCATTCAATTCCAAACTTGATTCCTCCGAAGGAAACGCTTCATTCAGCAGAAGATTTTCAGAGTCGTCGTCAACAAAATCTAGGTAAGATTTATCAAAGTGTAGTTTTCTTTTGATCGGCGATTAACAGACATTTTTTTGGGTTTCTCATCTTGTGATTTAGCAAAGTCTAAGTCATAAGCGAATCTAATATCACCACTAGTGTCTGCAAATATGGGACTTTGATATTTGTTTCCGTTCGTTACATTCTTTAAAATAAATGTATTACCATCTTCTATATTTTCTGTTTCATTCAATGTCTTTTCGGTATTCGTCTGCTGCGTTATTTCTAACTTAGATTCCAAAGATATTATATTTACATCAGTATCAACCTTTTTCTCGTTAACATTTCCAACTTCGGCTCCAGAGTTACGTTCAACAGTTATTTCTACTTTACATGATTCAAGTGTCGCCCAATCGGGACCAGTACACTCAATTTCAGATGTATCTATTGAATCAAATTCTTTAGAGATACATTGAATAGAGCCGACTTTTTGTGGTATAGTATCAGACTGTATTTTACCGATGTCTATATCGTCAAGACTTCTATTAATTTGTTCTGAGTTTGGCGAGATTTCTTTCATGAATTCGGCAGTTGCAGCTAAATAGTTTTTGGGTTTTCTGAAAGTAGGTGTCAAATTTTCAACCACTGCTGGTTTTTGATGTGCGAAGTAGAATTTTTTTTCTGTATTAAAGAGGAATCCGAAAACTGTTCCTTAGATGTACCATCTTCATTTTTATCTGTATAATTTTTTTGTTTTTGTAAAACTAATTTTCCATTTTCTTTTATGTACACCTTTTCTTCGAGAATGTTTATCTTAGATTTTTTAGTTGTTTTTTCATATTCGCAGTCATGTCGTAAGGTCTCCCTCCACTTTCTTCGTTGCGTTGCCATCTAAAAGAGTAATTTGTATATTATATTGAGATTATCAACCAAAATTTTGAAATAATAAATATTGTTTTTTTTTTTATTTAACTGAATGAAGAGACGAGCATTCCGTTCGCCTGATGGTAAGTGATACGACCACCGATAAACAGTAGCAACACCATTAAGCAGCTTAAGTTACAAAGTACTATACGGCATTCCACTGCGCTCGTCATCCTGAGACATAAGATGTTAAGTCTCATTATGTCCAGTAGTTAGACTGACTACAATCTACTTCAAACCGAAACACAACAGTGCATGCATACTGCTGCTTGGCGGTAGAAATAGACATTGCGCTGTTACCCACCCAGACGAACTCTTACATATAAGAGACCTACCACCATGCAATAAATACATTCTAAATTTCATAACAATTATAACGCTTACGTCACAAAAAATGCACAAGTAATAAAAGTACAGTATTCTAAAATACAAAAGTATAATAACATTTAAGTACTCACTACACCTGCTCTGGATTTTTTTGAATCGCGGCCTATTTTTCACCAAATAAATGTTCGCTACAAAACGTCCGCACACTTAGGCTACTCAACCCGAACTGAGACGCGACGCAAACATCAAAGGAATGCCGGCGGCGGCGCCGATCATAAGAAGTAAATCCGCGATGTGTTGAACCTACAATCTTTAGAAGTGTTGTAAAACAAAGTTACTTTTTAAATTGGATCCTCGTAAATGGTGTAAATGTCACGACCATAAAAACTTAATACCTGTCAAAGCGTCGTAAACACAATCATTTCAAAATATATTGTCCATTTAATGGTGTAAACGCAAATAATCAAAATTTGCGAGCAGCAAAAATGTAGTAACCTGCACTAGAGATGGAATTATTGATGATGTAAGTTGCAGATTTATTGTTTTTACAAAAAACGAATTGTCGTAAGTAACAAAGCAAAAAATAATACCTGATTTTTTGTTAATTACAGCGTTTTATGGTCCAAAAAATTTAAAAATAGGTAAATTTTGAAAATCCTAATTTCGTTATTATTCATCGTAAATTTTTTTGAATGATACCATTCGACGTGGCTTTTTTTTCTGATTCCAATGGTGCAATAAAAAAAAATTTGCATATGTGTCGGTTACTACGTGTTTGCTTTCCAGCGTCGATATACACTCACGCCTGTTATCCCCGAAGGGGTAGGCAGAGGCGCAACTAGTGCACCCAGTTTTCGCCGTTATTCCGTCCCATGATGTGATAGGGGGCGAGCCTATCGTCATATCGGGCACAAATTCCAGACTCCGGGCTGATACTGAATGGAAAAACTCAATATCACTTTGCCCGACCCGGGGATCGAACCCGAGACCTCAACTTTGCAGTCGTACTGTAGTACAACTACACCACCGAGGCAGTCATATTATGTTAGTAAATCGAATATATTCTAATAACTAGCTTTTGCCCGCGGCTCCGCCCGCATTAAAAAGTTTTTCCGGGATAAGAGTCCCGGTTTATATTTTCCCGGGATAAAAAGTAGCCTATATGTTAATCCAGGATATGATCTACCCGTGTGCCAAATGTCATCGAAATCCATTCAGTAGTTTTTGCGCGAAAGAGCAACAAACATCCATACATCCAGACATTCTTACAAACTTTCGCCTTAATAATATTAGTAGGATTATCTATCCTAATTTCATTTATCTTCAGCAACAGGTTCATTGATCAGATTTTCTTTTGACGAAGGCCTCCACTAATCCCCTCATACCTGACAATAGCTAATCTCCTCATTCGTGCATAAATATGGCGTAGCTCCACTTGTGGGGCATTTCACGTAAAGCGGACAACGTAAAAAAATTTCAGGTTCTGTGTTTTGTTCATATTTGTTTAATTATTTTTATTTTTTTAGCCAAGTTACGAACTAATGTGACTTCAAAGAATTGTAAAAAATGTGGAACGGATTTTTCGATAGCTATTAATTTCAATTCAACGAAATTGATAAAACAATAAATAAACAGTGATTGTGTAAGTTTATTAGAGAAGATTAATTGTTTTTTTTTAGAAATTGAGTAAAATTTAAAATAACATAATTTTTCGCATAGTAATCGAAATTTGCCGTGCCTGCATAAAAAAACGTAAATTAATATTATGAAAAATCAGTTTTCTTTCAAGTTTTCATTTTTTATGTTTATTTGTTATTTTTACCCAAAAACATGTCTTCTAGTATAAAAATATACATATACATATACACTCACGCCTGTTATCCCCGAAGGGGTAGGCAGAGGCGCAACTAGTGCACCCACTTTTCGCCATTATTCCGTCCCATGATGTGATAGGGGGCGAGCCTATCGACATATCGGGCACAAATTCCAGACTCCGAGCTGATACTGAATAGAAAAACTCAATATCACTTTGCCCGACCCGGGGATCGAACCCGAGACCTCAGCTTTGCAGTCGTACTGTAATACAACTACGCCACCGAGGCAGTCTATAAAAATATCATGTAAAAAAATGTTTAATGTTATCTCGATTCGTTTAGAAGATAGATGTACTAAAGTACAAAGGTGCCGCAACTGCCGCAAGGCGCATGTACTGGGCGGTTCCTTAGTGTGACTCGCTTCGTAAGGTTTATATCTTAATTTATGAAAGATGGTTAATTAATTAAAATTTTACAAATCATATCATGAGTTGCCAAATAGTTAAAATTATGAAAATAATAATGTCTCCCTCGGTGGCGTAGCTATATTACGATAAGACTGCAATAGTGATATCTCGGGCTCGATCCCCGGGTCGGGCACAGCGCTATTTGGTTTTCCGTTCAAAATAAGCCCTTAGTCAGGAATTGAAGTAATATTGTGATTTTCAAATTGTAACATATATATATATGTTAAAAAAATGATAAAAGACCTACGCTGAGTTTCTTGGTGCTTCTTTTCAGGTCAGTGGACTTTTCCGAAGCACCGGTAGAATCTTTTAGTAAAACAACATTGTGAAAAATGACGTGTAAAAGTGCCCTTAGGGGCCTAATTACTGAATAAATGATTTGAATTTGAACTTGTGCCCGATATAGCGATTGGCTCGCCCCCTATCACATCATGGCGCACGGCGAAAAGTGGCCCCTCTGCCTACGCCTTCAGGCATAAAAGGCGTGTTTATATAAACAAACAATACCAATGAAATATCTGATTATAGATTCTAAAACGCTACAAAATGCAGCAGTTTGTAATACAGTACGTTCTCCAATAGTGTCGCCGCAGGGGAGGCAACTAGCTTACCCCATTCAAAGTAGCATTTTCATCGCAACAGATAAATTAATTTGATCTCTCTTGAGACTAAAAGGTTGTTCTTTGTTGCTCGGCTGCGGGAACAACTTTCAGTTTAAGACACCATCGCTGGAGGCTTGTTTTGAACATGCATTGTTAAGTTAATTATATAGAAAATGTGTGCGAAATTGTATTGGCGTGTGTTTGTTTTTATTACAAACTAGCTTTTGCCCACGGCTTCGCCCGCGTTAATAAGTTTTTCCGTAAATCATAGTAAAAGTGATATTGTTTCCTACAATTGATTTATGCAGTCTCCGGTAAGATCGGTGACCTTTCAACTTGGTTATTACCAAGGGATATTAATCTTAATATCCCATTTTTCAAAGGTCGGCAGCACCGCATGATGACTCTGGCTCTGAAACAGCTCGTGAACGGTGCTAACTTGAAATAACCTGAAGTCAATTTTTTTGCCCAACGTCAGTGACTTTAGTCCGGAGTTTATGTAAAATATATTGACCAACGACAAGCATGACAAACGTTCCCCGGAAATATGCAGGGCCTGATTAACCATTAGGCTAATTAGGCTGCAGCCTAGGGCGCGAGGATTGGGGGGGCGCGCTGAAATCGTGTCATCGCATGCACTATTAATCTAGCATCATTGCATCTACCCTACATATTACAACTAGACCGAGCCAAAATACTAAAACTAAATGCACTGTGAACTGAAAAAGCCTGGGACTCCCTGATTTGTTACTTTAAAAAGCGCGCGAAAAACAAACTGATTTATCACTCGAATCGGTCGGTGGTCGAGCGACTCGCTCGACTGCGATGTTGCCAACTCACTCGTCTCACTCACTCGCTTGGAGCGACGTCAACGACGCGCGAGGACTCCCCAGTGGTTAATAGTCAGTATACTTTGCCGCGCTTCATTCTCTTTCGTTAATCGTCGTTCGTCCGTCATATTATCACGCACTCGAATATATTCGTTTTTTGGTGATTGATATTTATTGTCCTTTCCTTCATATTTCGGTATTTTATTAAGACTATGAGTAGTAATGAGAGTATTTCGCTAGTAAAAAAGCCAAGTGGAACAGAATACAGAAAAAAAGCAAAAGAAAAGGAAAAGAAGAAAGAAAACATTTTAAAACATACTCGTAAACTGGAAACATTTTTTACGAGCTCTGCAGAAAGGAACAAAACGGTGAAGAATGCTGAACTATCGCCAGCGATTTCTTGCCCTGGTCCTTCTATCGCGGACTGTTCTTACGTTTCTCCGTCCAACACTAGTCCTATAGTAGCGACGACGCCGACGACCTACAATGAAGACGAAATTCTAATAGAAGAAAAGCCGTCTATTCCGTCAAGTGACCCTTTTTTTTTTAACGCGGAGAATGTGACTAATTAATACCGCCCAGCCTTCAAGGGGAAGACTGAGCGGTTATGTTGGGTTCACCGTGCCTTACGACCCGACGTTAAGCCGCCCGGAGAGATGGAAAACGTCGGGCGACCGCCGGGCCGAGTCCCTAACCTATGTACACCGCACGGCATACCAACCAAAACTCCGCGGTGGCCATCTTCGGCGCATTAGGGACGGCTGCGGGCTTCCTCCGACTCACGTCTAAGTTGTCGTCCGCAAACGCCCCTGCGCGTACCGCTATTGCGGTCCGTCTCCTGTTGTTAGGGGGGCTCAGAAGCCCCCGTACACCGAAGGACGCCCTCGGCGTCAAAGGCAGCGTGAGGCCTAACCGCCACGCTGCCGTCCATCACGGGGGTCACAAAAGTTGGCTAGACTAATAGGTGGACGGCCCCTTCCGCCCACCTGCTACCCCCGGAGGCCCCTATTAGTCGCCTTTTACGACAGGCAGGGGATACCGTGGTGGAATTCTCCAAACGCCCCCAATCCACAGGGCGGGAGACGTCGGTCAGTCGTCCACCCGACGCCTCCTACACGTCTCGTCTGGCGGCGAGAGGGATCACCACTGCGCTGGCGATCCCTCTCGGCACTCTCCTTCCACGAGAGGACCACCTCGCAGAAGTGGGCCACCACCTGCCAGGCCTCCCGGCCGCCGACCATGGAAACGACCACGGCTGGGAGCGAGAGATCTTCTCCGATGACTGCTCTGAGAGCGCTGCGTTCCTCATACCAGGTTGGGCAAAACTCCAATGTATGTTGGGCCCAAGGGCGGATCCAGCGGGGGGGTCATGGGGGTCATGACCCCCCCCTGGGCTGAGTCCAGAACCTAGGTGGACCACTAATTAAAATTATTAAACATTATGTTTTTATATATTTTTTGTCACAATATAGATTTTATTTAAGTACTTTAAATATTTAATTAATCTATTCATATAACAATCTTAGTCCTGACTGACGGATCAACGCACAGCCTAAGCCACTGAACGTAGAGACCTGAAACTTGGAGGGTGTGTTCCTTGTATGACGTAGGCTTCTGATAAGAAAGGATTTTCCGATATTCTACCCCTAAGGGGCTGAAAAAGGGGGCAAAGTTTGTATTGGGCAACGCGATTCCTTGGTCCAATCTAATTCAAATTTAGCATAAACTTTTTTAATACAATTTATGGGGTTGATCCCTAATGGGGTTAAATAGGCGTAGAAAGTTATTTTGGCATTGATTTGCTTCGAAGTATCAGTAAGATATCAATACTCCTTATACACTCTAGTAAACAAGTTGAAAAACGTGAAAAATAGAGATAAAGGTCCTAAAAATATGAGCGATGGCTCATTCGATTCGTAATCACCTCAAGAAAAATGTTTTGGAAGGATTTTGGTGCAGGTTAAAAATTGCAATTGTTATTAACAAAATAAGATGAAAAAAAATGATATTTCGTTTTTTGTTAATAACTCGAAAAATATTAACATTTAAGCATTTTTGAAAAAAGCTCGTTAAAGAGGAGAAAATTTCCAATAAAAATGTCCTAACTCCCGGAATTCTATCTCCATTATTTATAATTTTAATTAGACGTTGAAAATAGGGCTCCGCGCGGCAATTACGGCATGCGCGCGCTGCCGCTAAAGAGAGTTCAGCAATAAAAATAATTTATTTATAACATAAAATGTGATTTTAAAAAATTGTAAAAATTCTAGTATCTTCTTAACACTTGAAAGAATCGAGCCCTGAAGAAAAAAAAGTTAAATCACCATTTTTCAAAAAGTTATTCAATTGTTAACTAACCAATTTTTTCCCAATCTCCATTGGCATAAACAATGTGATGAAAGGTATAACTAATTGGCCTATAAATTTTAAACTTCATGGAGCCCTTTTGATATATGTACTTTATAAGCTCCTGTGGTAAATTTTCATTAAAGTTTATTAATTTGTTAATTATGATTTTTTAAAACTACTTAATTTTATAAATTTTGTACTTTTTCAATAGTTATAAAAAATCATAATTAACAAATTAATAAACTTTAATGAAAATTTACCACAGGATCGCAACTAGTGCACCCACTTTTCGCCATTATTCCGTCCCATGATGTGATAGGGGGCGAGCCTATCGCCATATCGGGCACAAATTCCAGACTCCGAGTTGATACTGAATAGAAAAACTCAATATCACTTTGCCCGACCCGGGGATCGAACCCGAGACCTCAGCTTTGCAGTCGTACTGTAATACAAATACGCCACCGAGGCAGCTAAGATTGTATAGTATACTAGCGGCCCCGACAGACGTTGTCCTGCCCTAAAAAGGAAATAAAGTCCTAGAACCCGAGTCTAAACCATTCTGGAATCAACCTGAAGACACGCAAAAAAAATTCATTCAAATCGGTCCAGCCGTTTTTCCGCGCAATTTTCTTAATTTTTTCTTTCATAAGAACCTTCTCCTGACAATAATAAACATGACAAAAAAAGAAATAACGAAATCAGTCCAGCCGTTCACGCGTGATGCCGTGACAAAGGAAAATAGGGATTCATTTTTATATAATAGATAGTATATAAGTGTATTTAATAAAGCAGTAGAATCAGTGTGTCCGTACATTTAAAGAAATGTGATAAAAAAGAAAGGCAGTGACTACAGAAGAGTAATGGAACACAAATCAGTGATGCTGCGTGCGGGCGGTGCTGCGACCAAAAGCTAGTTTAATATAATACTTTGACGGCAAACGCATTATTCGGGAACGAACGCATCGAAAAGAATTTTGTCGCGCCACCGCCACGGCCGCCACCATTCATATTTGATATTACGTATGTCATATTTCGTGTGACACTTGCGCGCGTTTTTTCGACTTTCGCTCCTAATAGTTGCATCGTGATGTTATATAGCCTAAAGCCTTCCTCGATAAATGGTCTATTCAACACAAAAATAATTTTTCAATTCGAACCAGTAGTTCCTGAAATTAGCGCGTTCAAACAAACATACAAACAAACAAACTCTTCAGCTTTATAATATTAGTATGGATAGAATACTTCGTCGGCCTACCGGCCCATCGTGTTGCTCGACGAGGTCGGCAAACTCTTCGAGCGCATCGTACATGCTCGGCTCGTCGAGCACCTCGAGAGGGTCGGACCGAATCTGGCCGACGAGCAATTTGGATTCAGGAGGGGACGTTCCACCGTCCACGCGATTCTGCGGGTGAAGGCACAGGCGGAGGATGCAGTGGCCGGAGGCGGAGTAGTTGTAGCGGTATCTTTGGACATATCCAACGCGTTCAACACTCTGCCCTGGCCCTGCATTCACGAGGCATTGCGGTATCACGTGGTGCCGCCCTATCTCCGGCGTCTGGTGCACGCGTACCTGGCTGACAGGGACGTGGTGTATCCGGGCGCCAACGGGTGGCACCGAAGAGCGATGTCGTGCGGTGTTCCACAGGGCTCGGTTCTGGGCCCTCTCCTGTGGAACATCGGATACGACTGGGTGCTCCGTGGGGCCAATCTCCGGGGCGTCGGCGTGACGTGTTACGCTGACGATACCCTGGTCACGACGACCGCTAGGACATTCCGGGCCGCTGCCACCTTGGTGGCGGTGGGCACCGGCCAAGTAGTAAATCGGATTCGACGGTTGGGCTTGAAGGTGGCCCTCGAGAAAACCGAGGCCATTTGTTTTCACGGGCCTCGGCGAGGGCCACCGGCCGGTGCCCACATCGCGGTTGAGGGGGTGCGGATTCCCATCGGCGAAGACATGAAATATCTAGGTCTTGTCTTGGATGGCCGATGGCGATTCCGTGCCCATTTCAAGAAATTGGGGACAAAACTGTCCCGGGCAGCGGGCGCTCTTTGCCGCCTGCTGCCCAACCTGGAAGGTCCTGGCAGCCCTTGCCGAAGATTATATCACGGAGTCGTGCGGTCCATGGCCCTGTATGGCAGCCCCGTTTGGGCTGACTCCCTGAGCCGCCCCTGCGTCGCCCTCCTGCGCAGGCCGCAGAGAGCTTTGACGCAGCGGGCGATCAGGGCGTACTGCACGGTCTCTTTCGAGGCGGCTTGTTTGTTGGCCGGATTTCTGCCCTGGGACCTGGACGCCAAATCCCTGTCCGATGCCTTTCATTGGCGGGAGGAGGCTTCCAGTCGCGGGCAACGTCCGGCCCTAAAGGAGGTGGAGGCCATGAGGGTCTCCCTACGGTGAGCCGCTGTGGAGGAGTGGCGTCACAGGCTGGAGGCCCCGTCAGCGGGGCTCAGGGTCGTCGCGGCAGTACGTCCTGTCTTTGCCGAATGGCTGGACAGACGCCACGGTGCGGCAACGTACCGCTTGACTTGCCGCTTGCTCACCGGGCATGGCTGCTTCGGTGAGTACCTGTGGCGGGTAGTGAGGAAGGAGGTGTCGGCCGTGTGTCACCATTGTGACAACTGCCCGCTGGATACGGCCCAGCATACGTTGGAGTTTTGCCCAGCCTGGGATGAGGAGCGCAGCGCTCTCAGAGCAGTCGTCGGAGGAGACCTCACGCTGCCGGCCGTGGTCGCTTCCATGGTCGATAGCCGGAGGTATTGGCGTGCGGTGGCGCACTTCTGTGAGATGGTCCTCTTGCAGAAGGAGAGTGCCGAGAGGGATCGGAGGCGCGGTGATCCGTCCCGCCGCCAAACGAGACGTAGGAGGCGCCGGGTGGACGACTGACCGGCGTCTTCCGCCCTGTGGATTGGGGGCGTTTGGAGAATTCCACCACGGTATCCCCTGCCTGTCGTAAAAGGCGACTAATAGGGGCCACCGGGGGTCGCGGGCGGGCGGCAGAGGGCTGTCCGTCTGTAGTCTTGTGCGTGTTTTTAGCACATTACTGCGACCCCCGTGATGGACGGCAGTGTAGCAGGTAGGCCTCATGCTGCCGTTGACGCCGAGGGCGTCCTTCGGTGCGCGGGGGCTTCTGAGCCAAATTAAATTATAACTTCTTGTGACTTGACCACGACTATGTGACCCCCCCCTGGCGCCAAAGCTGGATCCGCCCTTGGTTGGGCCGTATCCAGCGGGCAGTTGTCACAATGGTGACACACGGCCGACACTTCCTTCCGTACCACCCGAAACAGGAACTCACCGAAGCAACCATGTCCGGTGAGCACCTGCGTCAGGCGGAACGTTGCCGCTCCGTGGCGCCTGTCCAGCCAATCGGCAAAGACAGGACGCACTGCCTCTACGACCCTGAGCCCCGACGACGGGGCCTCCAGCCTGAGACGTCAAGTGACCCTGGACTGTGGCATGTAAACGATGAATTTCGAGATTATATTGTTAAAAAAGGACTGCAAGAATACGAAAAATTAGACTTTTCCAGATCAGAAAGGTACTATACATACATATACACTCACGCCTGTTATCCCCGAAGGGGTAGGCAGAGGCGCAACTAGTGCACCCACTTTTCGCCGTTATTCCGTCCCATGATGTGATAGGGGGCGAGCTTATCGCCATATCGGGCACAAATTACAGACTCCGAGCTGATACTGAATAGAAAAACTCAATATGACTTTGCCCGACCCGGGAATGGAACCCGAGACCTCAGCATTGCAGTCGTACCGTAATACAACTACGCCACCGAGGCAGTCTAGAAAGGTAGTATAAAAATTAAAAAAGATTTCTATCTAAACATATGTTTGTGATAAAGCTTGTTAATGGCGAAATTGTGAAGAGAAGCTGGTTAGTATACTCAGAATCCACAGGTCACGTGTTTTGTGGTCCTTGTAAATTATATGGAGGAACATCCATATTTGCCAAAAGTGGATTTAATGACTGGAAAAATTCTAACTGATCATGACAATTCTCCGGATCATCGTAAATGTTTGGGACAATAATATGTATGTAGAGGAAACTTTTACAACGATTGGATACCCAAAATAATCAAACAATATAATGAAGAAATACGTGTAATAGAAACAATTAAGTTTTTAGCTTCTCGTGGCCTTCCATTTCACGGTCAAAATGAAATTATTGGATCTGCACTAATCAGAAATTTTCTTGGCTGTATTGAGCTTATATCCAAATTTGATCCTTTCATGGCTGAGAGTTTGGTGAGATTTGGACAAAAAGGCAGAGGTGCTCCATCGTACTTGTCATCCTCTCATCATCATCATCATCATCATCAGCCTTTATCAGTCCACTGCTGGACATAGGCCTCCCCTAATGTCATCCTCTATAATCGATGAATTTATTTTACTTCTCGCTGATAAGATAAGATAAGATAATTTTTATTTGTATAAACATGAGTATTCATACGCACATGAGTATGCAAGATGTTTCATAATTACAGTAGAGACATCATGTTTAGCCGCAGCAGCGGCGTACTGATGAAGTTCGACTTTCGATTATTGGAGAAATAAAAAAAGCAAAATATTATTCGATTAGCATTGATTCTACTGCAGATATTCCACACACCGATCAGTTGACATTTATAATTCGTTATGTTTTGCCTGACGGAGAACCTGTCGAACGTTTTGTCACCTTTTTACCCAATTGCGGTCATAAAGGTGAAGACATGGGGAAGGCTGTTCTGGCGACAATTGATAAAACTTTGGGACTTGATATTAAAGACTGTCTTGGCCAAAGCTATGATAATGCTAGCAATATGTCTGGTCTTCAGTCAAGAATTAAGAGGCCGTATCTAAAATTTTGACTGTTTCAGCTTACTCTTCATAGTGATTTTTTTTTTTAAATAAGCTGATCTGATTAATTTATAATACATTATCGGAAAGACTATTTCAACACTAATAGAATAAACGAGCGAGATTTTTCATATCTTTCTTTAATTTCAATCTAGCCACCAAGTTCCAACGTCTGTTTCAGAAATTTTGACGTACGGAGACTCAAACTTGTCGTTTTCAATCAAAATCGTGCTTGAAACTAATTAATAAAAATTACTATTTATTGGTATAAAAGTCGCCTAAAGGATAAATGCAACTTCACACACTAGATGACCACGCACATGGTTAATGGCCGCAACAACTAACTTCTCTATAGAAATTAAGCCAATACAAGTCATGCGGCCAAACACGACATGGATTTGGTTTTCTACTTGGTAGCCTGGAGTCACTTGTCATGATTTTGGTCGTATAATTCGCGAGGTCGTATAAAGCGCCTTTATATACGGTCAGCTAAAAAAATGGTTTGCCACGCTAAGGCTGAATATCTTGTAGATTAATGGACCACATTAGTTGCACTGATCGATCTGAAAACATTTATAGGTAGAATGAACCATGTTAAAATTTTCACACTAGTAAACAAAGTCAAACTATTATACTACTTTTTAGGCCTACCGTATCACTTACACCTGGCGGGGGCGCGTCCTCATAATTAGCCTAGGGCGGTCAGAACTCTTAATCAGTCGCTGGAAATATGCCTGTTCTGCTGAATGTGAAGCTGCAAAATCTAACGGCTGCAGAAGCCAACCACTATGACTTATCTCACCTTGTACACAAAATATATCCGATAACAGATTTTACAAATCGCCACAAATTTACTGTTTGGCGGGTTGGTGATCATCAGTCCACAATTAATGCGCTTTCATGGAATGACTCTTACATATTCATAAGTAATTAATGTTGTTTCAACAGTAACGAAACGACGCACCGAGTTGACACAAGCTTTATTTCTCGCAAACAACCATCGTTTGTTTTCCTCGTTTATCGAGTTTTTTTAATAAATTTCGTGAGTATTTCGAAGCACAATGAGTTGCCGATAGTAATCACGGCTCACTTCCGAGCAAACATTTG
Source organism: Lapara coniferarum (assembly GCA_949316025.1). NCBI lineage: Eukaryota > Metazoa > Arthropoda > Insecta > Lepidoptera > Sphingidae > Lapara > Lapara coniferarum. Next base: position 24,112,638 of record OX438919.1, read on the forward strand.
CCAAGACTTCTATCATATTGCGTTTGCTTAATTGTAATTATGTATGCATGATGTCACGCCTGAAATTGAATTGAATGTGTCATGGGGTACTTAAATGGTTCGGCGAATTACTATCTTCTAACCCGTAAGTATTGAATTGGAAAAAAGTACATGTATCTTATGTTTGTATATAAATGTCTGTTGTCATTTAAATAAAATTAGTTTTGGACCTACTTTTAGACCACCAACAATGAAACATTTCATATTTGTGAATTTAAAAATATTTTTAAATATGGTTACATTTTTCTTTTAACAATTATCTCCGTACTCTACATCATAATTTATATATAACCACTCACGGCTTTACATCTAATTGTTAAAAGTATGTAAATTGTACAAGGTCATGCAAGCGTGTACCAATTGTAGAAAGACATTGCCTTGACTGCTAAACTATGAAGTCAGTACAAAGAACTTAAACCTAAAAGTCATAAGCAAGCTATTTCGTTATAGTAAAGCATATTAAAGACCTCTGAGATGAAACAAATTCCTGGAATAGGAACAAAAAACACGCGTGAATACGTTTTATAGCGTGCAAAAAAATCCGTTTTTCCTCCTGCATGCTAAAATTGTCAGATGCCGGATGGACACCAGGGTGATATACAGTAGCAAGCCACAAAGAATTTTGATTACCAAAGCTTTGTATTTTTTATTGCTCCTGAATGAAGAGCATACCGCACGTCAGACGGTTAACGATACAACCGCACATAAACAGTAGCATCACCATTCACCACATAGAACTTTAAATTATAAAGTACTGCGTGCCACTCCACTGCACGCGTCACATTAAACGTTAAATAATGATAATGTCCATTATACAGTAATTACGCTGGCTATAATGTCCTTCAAACCGGAACACAACAGTGATGTACACAGTTGCTGGACGGAAGCTTAATACCTTCTGGGGTACCTAGGAGGCCCCTCGCATACGAAATACCTTACTACCAATGAATTTCATAGCATTACGCTGAGTTAGCGGCGTTAGGAAACATGAAATGAGCTACAATTTCCGTTAATAAATTGAGCCTCTATTTTTTTTTTTTTGTATCAATATACCATACGAGCCCTGTATTATATACTGCCCGCTGCTGAGCACGGGCCTCCTCTACGACTGAGAGGATAAAGGCCATAGTCCACCACGCTGGCCTAGTGCGGGTTGGCAGACTTCACATACCTTCGAAATTCAGAGAACTTCTCTGAATTTCGTATGCAGGTTTCCTCATGATGTTTTCCTTCACCGTTAAAGCGAGCTATACCATACCATACCATATCAGCCCTGTAATACTGCCCACTGCTGAGCACAGGCCTCCTCTACAACTGAGAGGGTTCAGGCCTTAGTCCACCACGCTGGCCTAGTGCGGGTTGGCAGACTTCACATACCTTCGAAATTCAGAGAACTTCTCAGGTATGCAGGTTTCCTCACGATGTTTTCCTTCACCGTTCAAGCGAGCGATAATTCACAAAGAATACACACATATTTTTTTAGAAAAGTCAGAGGTGTGTGCCCTTGGGTTTCGAACCTGCGGACGTTCATCTCTGCAGTCCGTTCCACTCCCAATAATTTTAAACGCAAAATAATTGCTTCATAAGATTCAGTTCCTTAGTACCTACGAAAAACATTTTCTAAAAGTCATTAGGTACTCGCAAAAATATTGCTTCGTATTATAAATAAATATACTATACCATTCTTAAACATTGAAATTAATGTAATGTTTCGTTATTAATGTTGAGTAACATTATTAAAGGCTTGATGTATTAACATACCCGAAATATAAGACCACCTTGCACATTCGGCCGGTAAGTCACTAAGTAGCTGGACAAATTCAACACTTTAATTCGCCTTTACTCTTTTGAGTTCTTGGCATTTTTTTTTATCTTCACAACTTTGAAATAAAAGGCATTTACTTTACATCACACAAAGAAAAGAACGTTTCGAGTAAACATAACGCGCATGAGTAATTTCAAATGTTGTACAATTTTAACGTAAGATAATATCATAATAATATGTCGATAGGCTCGCCCCCTATCACATCATGGGACGGAATAGCGGCGAAAAGTGGGTGCACTAGTTGCGCCTGTGCCTACCCCTTCAGGGATAATAGGCGTGAGTGTGTGTGTGTGTGCATTACATCACACATGTTCTTTACTAACGTAGGGCGTAACCAACTACCAATTATTTTAACTACGTACAATTTAAACATGATAAAAACCGCCATTTCACTGCGCCAAATAGGTTAAAATGTTTGTTTTTTCGTAATTTAAGCCACTCACATAATAATATCACGAATTCAACGCCAAAAGAACTTAATTGGCTGTAATAATGGCTTTTAGTACAACTCATAATTAAAGTGCTTAACGGCCCATTATAAAATTTAAAATAACGCTATCTTGTATATGTCGAGAGTGACACACATAAATAATAAATTGACGCATCAATTTTCAATGATAAGATATAATAAATTTAAATTGCCTATTAATTTTAAAATAATGTAAACAGACTGAATTAATAGAACATTTTATGTGTGGCAAATATAATTTGGGTTTGCGGCGAAACACAGACTACACACTACTAAGTAAAGCACCGTCATTATAAATTCGTTGAACTTACTTTCGTAGTTAGTCTGTGGTCCCGAAGGACTTCTTAGAATAAAAATAATTATTATGACTCCTAATTTTGCTGAAACTATGAATATTATTTATAATCTCATATTAATTGAACATCGTATGTTGGTAATTATCCGAGATAATATAGGTAACTCATGAGAAGTAAAAAATATATATTTGACGAGCGTATGATATTTATTAATCTCAATGTCGGTATCTGGACATATAAACGACGGGTAGTATGAAATAACAAGTTAGTTGGAATGACAGTTGTGAATATGAATAGGGTGCCTCGCCATTGAAATGTCCCCAATCGTTGATGTCTCATGACTCATCCTCTCTCAGTAGCCGTCCTGAGCCGAGGTTCGTGACCCGTTAGTGGGTCGCCCTCAGCATGGTCGCTTAAATTTTTTTAAGGATTGCGAGCGCCTCCTGCACTCACCCAAAAGACCGGTGTTCTTGCATAAACCGACCCTCGTCAGGCTAGCAAGAGTTTAGTCAGGAACAAAAAAAAATACAAATAAAAAAAATGAAATGTCGCAGTCTTATTTTAGTCGTAGATCAGATTGGATCATTGTTTAAATTGCCACAGGGCGTACTAGTCAAGTGCAGTGTTAACTTAACTGATAGGTGGTAACTATGTTAGTTTGTGATTAGTTTCCAAGGTGACAAGTGACAGGTGAGTTTCTAGTGAATCCTGACGTAGTGATTGTATTCTGAACATTATGTAATGACAAATGACAACTCAATTTTCTATTTTTTGTATTGTGTCGTTTTCGTTCTAAAGGTGCGATATACTCTCCGCCCAACCTATTTTTTTTTTTTTATGGTATTGAATGACGAGACGAGCATGCCGTTCATCTAATGGTAAGCGATACGACCGCCCATAAACAGTAGTAACACCATACAGCACCTTGAGTTACAAAGTACTGTGTGGCATTCCAATGCGCTCGTCATCCTGAGACATAAGATGTTAAGTCTCATTATGTCTAGTAGTTTCACTGGGTACAATGTCCTGGGTACAATGCGGTGGTAGGTACCCATCCAGACGGAATCTTATATATGAGAGACCTATCATTGGTATCAATATATTTATAGCTCTTACCATTGGAACGAATTGCGCGATTTTGGTGCGAGTTAATGGGACTTCAAATAGTCTCTGCCTCACTTTGATTCGCAACTTTGTGTTTGGGCAAGGAGTTTCAACGAAACCAATACCAATGGATTATTAAGTTTGCCGCGATCTTTAAGACATATTTGGATAGGGCTACATCACGCCTATCTTTTCATTTATAGTATCTGACCATACCAATAACAAATAGAGCCGGATAGTGCCGCGGGTAAAAAAGATAGACTCCGTACTACTAAAATAACATTGGATTTGACATTTAAAAGCAGCCTGTTCCTTTGACTCCATTCTGCCACTAAATCAATATCTCTCTGCAGCCACTTACAATCGCTCTCATTAGTGATCAGTGATTATTCTATCGAAACGATATCGAGATGCTTGTTTTAAATTTGTAAATATCACACAATAGTATATATCTAAATAAACTTACCTTATTTAAAATGTATGTTCAGAACCCGTATTTGATTAAAAAAAACCTTAATAGGTTTTCCCATAGAATAAAGACTAAAGCAGGTTTTCCGTAGTATTATAATGCTCTTTGCACAGTTCGTTAAATTTTATTATAGGCACTCTTTCTTTGGGAAACGCCAAACGTACAGATAGGGCTTGAGGTGTTGCCAGAGGAAATCAACCGACGACCTCTGTAGTACCACTGACAAATTTTTGTATATTGTTTTGTAAAGTGTTATTTTAGATAATATGTTTTAGTGTTACTTATTTTTTTTATGCTTATTTTAATTTTCATTTTTTTAATGTTTTATTTATGTCACAAAGAGTTTTTTTGTCTTCCCTGACACTCACTTCAAACGGCCCAACGGAAGACCAGCGTTGGCTACACTGCCAACTTTTTTGCTGAGTTGAGCCTGTTTGCAACAAATATATTATGTAGTTTTAAGTGTTTTATGTTTTAGTTGTGTGTGCGTTTGTTGCAAATAAAGTTTCTTTCTTTCTTCTTTCTTTAATAGTAAAAAAACACCAATACCGGAAACCGTAGTATTTTGCTGGAATTGAGTTCTAGATGTGTAATCAATTCGGTCAATCCTGCTTGTATACCTAAATCTAACCAACGGTCAAAAATACGTATTTTGAGTATCTAACAGACATCTTTATCAGAGCTGCAAAGCTTGAAAACCGCTAACAGAACAAATATCATAAAAATATGAATTATACCGGCGGATTCAAAAGCGTGTCAGTGGGACGTTAGGAGGTAAATATCAATGTAGCAGCCCTCTCGGTCCCTCTCCCCTCGCGAGTCAACCGCCCTCTGTCACAGGCCTCCGTAATGAGACGCGCTGGTATTAATTACTGCGGCTCTTACATTTGTATTGTTTTGGTTTATTTGAGTGGTGTTTATTATTATTTTGATCAAAAGCAGCTACTAGAGTGGAACGGAGTGGAAAAACGCTGGTTTTTGGGTTCAATTTTGCGCACGCAATTACAACTCTCGGCGCGTGTCATGTCAGATGCCTTTAGCTTGGTCCCGAGTCCCGACTGCGTGACAGGAGTCCACCGGTCAAGGGAATGTCACCTGCAAACACAACGAACATTATAACGCATGTATAGCTATATAGCTATATTTACAAGCACACTTTCCTGTTCATCTTGCGTCTTTCTTTAAAAAAATGCCTGAGCAACCATAGCGCATGAAATAGAGTAGGCGCTTAAACTAGTTCTCCGACAGCTCATGCCCCTAGGGCATACTGATCGATCACCGATGGGTTCGCGTTCAACATTTCACGCATTTTTAGCTTTAAGACTTCTAATAGATAAATAGATTTTTTTCATCTACGTTTGCTTTGAGCCTTAGAGTAGCCTAGCTGAGAAAAAGTAGCCTATGTGTTAATCCAAGATATTATCTACCCAGGTACCAAATTTCATCGAAATCCGTTCAGTAGTTTTTGTGTGAAAGAGGAACAAACATCCATACATCCATATATTCTTACAAACTTTCGCTTTTATAATATTAGTAGGATTTTTTAGCTCCACTATTTTCAAAACTTAGTAAGACTTTAGAAATTCGTGTGATATTTTTTTTTAATTATGTTTTTGTAGCTCTACGTGTTTCAATACTATGTTATTCCAGATTTATTCTTTTTTTTTTCAAATAATGTTTCATCCAGATTCTCCTTTACTCGCATTTTTTTCCTTGCACCTTACATTTAATATGCCGCATTGACCGCTTCAGGTTCCGCGTACATCTTGACGACTAACCGAGGCTCAGGCGCGTGAGATGTCTAAGGACGGTATTAATAAAGCAATCTCAAGTTTGACTTACATCTCAAGTAGGCATAATGTATTGAGCTATTCATACATTATGTCTTATTGAGATGTAACTCAACCTTGAGATTCATTTATTAATACCGCCCTAAGAAGCTACACACGAAAGGTGCACGGGTGTAGACAATAAACTGCATGTTGGATAAGTGTGAACAGCTTTATATAAAATGTTCTGCCACTAGAGCATCCGATGTATTTTCGGATCCGACAAATGGGAACGAGCTCTTATGGCGCACCATATAATGCAAGAATAGAATGATGAAATGAAAGATGAACAAGAAAGTGCAACTGGAAACGCACTTGTGTAGACATAGGTCTACACATGTGCGTTTTCAATTGCACTCTCAAGAAGTATTTGCGTTTTCTCCTGCATATTTATCTCACGATTTTTTCCTCGAAGCGGTGATAGAGCTTGTAACACATTTAGGTGCGTGAATGAAACAGTACACTGCTTTAAAATTTAAATAGTATTTATTCAAGCCTCTTACTGTCTACACTTAACACACTACATACTGTTTAAACTTAACCCACAACAAATACATTGGAAACGGGTTCCGGCTAAAAATTAATATCGGAGAGCGGGACGTGAGTCTACTGGATAGCTGTCATTTTATCACTTTGTTATTAAGAAACACTAATTAAATTAGGATAAGGGCGCCACTGACATAATAAGGGTGTCAGACCCAAAATCATAAATTTACATACTTTTATGGTATAAATTCCAAACTAAACCGATAAGGGTGTGTCCTCAATCCTTCAATACTGGGTAAGGAATTACACAGGCCTCATCCAAGTGGTGATGATGCAGGCAGTTTTGTAGTCTACCCGCGATAGACAAAATAAGACGAATCGTTAACCCCTGAGGTAAAGAAAAAACCCTCTGGAACAAGGAAAGTGTTCCAGATTAGTACACAATATTACGAAAGTTATAGTTGTTGAGCTACACCGATAATGAAAATTACATACCGGGAAGGAATAGAGAACCCGCAGTGTCGGCAGGCCGGCGAATATTCTCCTGGCAACTTCCTCGGAGGATTTTCGATATGTTCACCCTATAACGAAGAACGAGAATGGATAACACGTGTTCTAATGGCACAAACTGGCGAATCGAAAGGAAAAATCTTGCCTTGTTATGCCGTGCCTTGCTATGATCATACTATTATTATGGGTGACTTTAACACGTGTCTTTTAAAAAAGGATCACCGTACCTTCTCCCTAGAAAGAGTTGTTAAATCTTGCAACTTGCAATTTTTACCCCTTAACTCCACACACCACTTTCCTCATTCCACCCCTTCTCTCCTTGATATTATGCTTGTTTCTTCTCTCCCACATGTAGCCAGGCATGGTCAATGCCCAGCGGATATGTTTTCATATCATGACCTTCTTTTCCTTTCTTATAAAATCCGGACCCCTAAACATAAACCTAAAATTATATTGCAACGTAATTTTGGTGGCATGAGTCAGGAAGCCTTTCTTAAGGATGCCCAAAATATTGATTGGTCTCAAATTTCAGAATGCGAGTCTACTGATGATAAAATTAATACCTTCAATACTCTTATCACACAATTATACGACATCCACGCTCCTTTCCGGGCAATCAAACTTAAACATCTCCCCGCGCCATGGATCACAGATGAAATCAGATGCTTGATGCGAAAAAAAGCTGCCGCAAAAACTAGGTACAAGTGTCGCCCCAATGATGACTCTAAGGCCAAATACTTACGACTGCGGAATCGCTGCAATAGGACGTGTAGAGATGCCTATCGTCGCCACATTCATGAATCCGTTCAAGAGGAAGATTCAGCTAAAGTCTGGAAATTTCTCAGGTCACTAGGAATTGGCAAATCTCGACAAGACTCTGTTCCTATCAATATTGATATTAATTTACTTAATCAACATTTCTCTTCTAGTTCTTATATTGATATCTCAATTAAGAACCAAACAATTAATTATCTCAATTCCGCGCCAATTCCTAGTCATACTCCTTTTTTCTTTAATCGATTCACCGCTCGTGATGTTAAAAAGAGCATACTTTCTATTACATCAAAGGCAGTCGGTGTTGATGGCATTGGTCGAAATATGTTAGTGCCCTTACTCGATATTCTCTTGCCTACAATCTGTGATATCCTTAATCATTCAATCCAAAATGGAGTTTTTCCTTCCTGCTGGAAAGACGCTCAAATTATTCCTCTCCCTAAAAAAGCTAATCCCCATAATTTTTCCGAATATCGCCCCATATCTATTCTCCCTTTCCTTTCCAAAGTCCTTGAGCGTCTCGTCCATTCCCAATTAAGTTCCTACCTTAGTAAATTTTCTCTTTTAAATCCCTTCCAATCTGGTTTTCGTTCGGGCCACAGCACAGCGACTGCTCTCGTTAATATCACCGATGATATACGTCATGGTATGGAGAGGGGGCAGCTCACTGTGCTAGCTTTACTTGACTTCAGCAATGCCTTCAGCACCGTTGATTTTGATATTCTCCTTGCTTTACTCCGCTCTATTAACATATCTCCGACGGTAATCGATTGGTTTCACAGTTATCTGTTCGGTCGACGGCAACGGGTTCGCCTTGAGGATAAGTTTTCCTCTTGGTGTAACACAATAGCCGGCGTACCGCAAGGCGGCGTCTTGTCTCCTTTATTTTTCTCTTTATTTATAAATTCTGTCTCCCAACATATTTTCTCTTCCTACCACCTATATGCAGACGATCTCCAAATCTACAGTCAAGCCCCAGTCAGCGAGTTAAAAGGCGCTATTGTGGCTATGAACTCGGACCTTGCCCGTATAACCGATTGGAGTGCTCGCTATGGTCTGATGGTCAATCCCCTTAAAACTCAAGCCATCATCATAGGCAGTCCTCGGCAAATTAATAAAATAGATTGGTCTCTCCTTCCTAATTTAGTTTTTAATGGGGTTAAGGTTCCTTTTGGTGAGACCGTGAATAATCTTGGGGTAACACTTGATCGCTCTTTATCCTGGGGCCCTCAGCTGGCAGCTATAAATAAGAAGTTATTTGCGTCAGCTGCTTCCTTACGAAAACTCCGTAACTTCTTACCTACTGCCACTAAAATTGCGTTAGCACATTCCCTTTTGCTTCCCATACTTGATTATGCCGACGTCTGCTATCCTGATCTCACCCAAACCCAACTTGATAAGCTTGAGCGACTTCAAAACTTCTGTATTCGGTTCGTATTTGGCTTACGTAAATATGACCACGTTTCTGAATTTCGTTCCAAGCTCAAGTGGCTCTCTATCCGCCTTCGCCGGAATGCTCACATTCTCACCTTACTATACAATATTCTTTTCAATCCATCTTCTCCACGCTATCTTTCCGAACGCTTTACTTTTCTTCATAGCTCTCACTCTCAAACACTAAGGTCATCAGACAACCTGGCACTCAAGACTCCCATGCACGGTAGTAGCTTCGTTGATAGTTCTTTTACTGTCCAAGCTGTTCGTCTCTGGAACGCACTACCGGTGCCTATACGACGGGCTCCATCGCTTAGCAGCTTTAAGAGACAAGTGTTCACGTTCTACCTAAACGCAACATAAATTATTATTAATATTTTAAATAATTTTATTTACATATTTTTGTATTTGTATATTTATGTTTATTTATATCAATATGATATGTATGTATTTATGTATTTTATAATTATGTATTATTACGTAAGTTTATTGGTAAATGTACACCCACACTCCAACTTGTCCGTTTGAAGTAATTTCATCCTATGGTTGTCTGGAAGAGATCGCTCTTAGCGATAAGACCGCCCATTGTTACACTAGCTATATTTAGCTAATAAGTATATTGTTTGTTCTTTTTTTATTTCTTTGTATGTCAGTGGTGTAAAATAAAGTGTTATCTATCTATCTATCTATCTAAAAATCACTACTCACGTGCACTGGAAAAAAAACGCTGCTTGCCGTCATCGGTTCAATGACCGAATATAACGGCGAAGCGGCTCCAGGTGATCACGGTGAACGCTCCTCGAGGTCCTATGGGCACATTCCAGCTGACGATGAAATTACGTGCTCACACGACCGCCGCTCCCGCACAAAGAGATCGTCGATGGTAGGTCATATAACCTAAATTAGAACACGACCACTGACAATGCTCACTCGTCTAATAACACCATTGATTGTAGGCAAAGGTATTACAGTCATACAGCCTCAATCCGCTAATGTTTTACAAAAAATAATCATATGTATGGGATTTGAAAATTTTTATGTTACAAGCTGTTACTAAGGTGAACACGGTTCTACGATCTTATTTACGTCTTTGAATGTAACACGATCATTATGTTGCCGCCTTTATTATGAAAAATTTGACTCGTCAAGCCCCGCTACGGATGCCGGCGTCCGAGTATATAGGATTTCCCCATACATCTATATTGTATAAGCGGGGTTTGACGGGTTAAGTATGTCATCTAACATCAAGATAAAAAATTACCATAATAAATAAGTTACATAAAGCTTTGAAATTTGGCGGAAAAGATAGCTCTCAGCTACCGGGGACAGTGAATACTGACGTAACCGAGTGCCGCCGTTTAAAATCGCGATTGTCTTTATTGGGGCAAGCCTTGGTTTCATGCGCTTCAGCACAAACGGCGCAAGTTGGTGTTTTAATGGTGCAGAACTTATGCACATGCCCGTATTGTTGACAGTTAAGACAGCGGACTACCTCGATGTCGTCGATAAATCTACAGGTTGCCCAATCTATGAATAATTTGTCCTTAGTTTGGAACAAATGTTTCCGCACTACCGGGTCGAGTTCTATGCCTATCCATTTGCGACCGTTGTCTAAATTACACCTACGAACAATTTTTATTGATTTCAAAAAATCGTCCTCTTTAATGAATATTTCGTCTTTAATATTTTATCGATATAACGCCGTGATGAAAGTTTTATCTTCCATGGAGGATGGAACAGCTTTAACGAGAATGCGCGGGCGGCGTCCCTTGGGTTTTTCTAAGCGTAACCCCGCGGATTTTATCACATGCACCGACTGCAGCTTTTTAATTTGGCGCTCATTTGCGACGCGAAGTACAACGCCAGCCTTCGCAGTTTTCTTAACGCCGACTATTTGAAATCCGTCGTCGCTCGGATTAATCGCGTTAAAGAGCGCTTGCTTAGTTGCGGACGACGACGCGAGATCAGCTGACCGCTCAGTCGTCGGATAGGCCACTACGCATGGGAGCGAAGCGCGGCTCCGTCGCCGGGGTCTTTTTCGGCAAACGAAGCTTGAGTGAATGCGCAAAAGATGTGTCGTTAATATCCTCTTTAGAAGGAATAATGCGAGGAGATTGCTTTTTATTGGTTTCCAGCTCCCGTTGCATATTGGCCAATTTTGTTTCTACGCTAGAGGATTTGATGGCTAACATCGATAAAATCGCGGTAATTCGTTGCGTAAAATCTATAATTGCCGATTTATTTGCAACGTTTATGCGCGAACCCTGGTCATCAACAAGCTCATTAATTTTTGATAAATAGTTTGACGCCTCGGACACCTGTGCCCTGTTTATCAAACATTACAAGTCTACAAGTTGCATAGTAAGCTGTTTGTAACATGGACTAATTTCCAAGAGAAAACGCTTGTAATACAAGGCTTGTAACGTTTGATAAACAGGGCACAGGTCGCAGTAATTGGCACGGCTGACATCGTCACGGAAACGAGCGAGTTAACAATTTCCGAACTCTCTAACTGTAAACGCCTTGATTTTTGCGGCGTATTACATGATGGCGAAACTTCGCTAAAGAGACGTTTCGGTTTAGAGGAACTTGGCGATCTAGCTATTATGCCGCTTCTACGAAACGGATCCGGGCCCCGATCGGGCAGATCGTCTTTATTACCCGACATTCAGCTAGATTAAAGTTTTAGAATTTAAGTTAAATACAGAATTGATAATTAAAAATAAATAAAATATAAATTAACTTTGTATCAGACCGGACGGGTGTTTTGAAGCTACCCTCAGAATAAAAATAAATCACTTACCGGGGAAATAATTAGCTAATTATTTAAATATTCCAAATTATATCGTTAAAAAACTTACGGACCGTAGCTCACAACACAACAACACACAACTATAAACAACTCACGAACCGATATACGGACTCTAAACACGACTCTAACCTTAAAACTAGTCGGGTAAAAAACACTTTCCTTGAAACAAACTGTCATTGTTTTGATAACAAAGAGTTTCATAGCTTTCTCGCGTAACGCAAATATTATGCGGCGGTGAAGATTAATATAAAGGCCCTTTGTATTTATTTCATGGCTACTGGCGCTCGTAAAATTGATGTTTTTCACCCGAAAAGTCTTTTAAAACGTATTTTGAAGCGATTCGCTAACAGCCTTACAAACGCAGTAGGTCACGCGCAATTACAAATTAAAGTTCTGTAGATTCTACTACAAAGATAAAAGTTTTAGTAACATTTCAGATATTTTGCTAAAAGAATTTCAATATTTATATGCACAATGATACATAAATAATTTTCGTAAAATTTGGCACTGCGCTCAGAGACAAACAAAGTCCCGGATTTACACATAGGCACATGGTCTAGTAAAGCACTGTCATAACATTTTATACCGAGAAAAGACTCACGTGGTGGCATCGTAAGCAGAAGCAAATAGGGTTAATTTTTCACGGTAGCGCATTGATGTATTAAAAAAATACATCGATGCGGTACCCTAAAACATTCCCTTTTCATGGAATATTTCGGCAGTTATTTCGCGCGGTGTCACAGCGCAATAGGCATCTGAAATTCCATCTCTGCGCTCTTCACTCGTTAATTAATCCCGTTTCCGACGGCCGCCATTATTATATATTTCAATAGCTTTTTAGACTAAAGTGTTTTATTGTTTCACGGTTTCAATCAAGTTTCGTTTTCTGTCTCGAAGTAATTACAGTGGTGAGTTTGCATTAAATAAATAACTGATATCTATGTTTTTTATATACCAAACGTTTTTAGGGAATTGAATTTGTAAGGATGTTGTTTGAGGAGTTGCTTACGGCTTCGTCCTATAGTGTACTTTTCCGCGATAGAAAGAAAACTGTACGTTAATCCGGGATATGGTTCTAATTATTTTGTGCCGAATTTAACCCGAATCAATTAAATGGTTTCAACTTATCCTTTTAAAATCCAAAATTTCTAACATGAGACATCATCTAAACATTCCAAAAGCAAGAACTCATTAGTAACGGACAGTTTGGCCACTATTGAGTAACACAATGTCTCGTTGGACAAAATGGCTATACTCCAACTACACTGCACTTTTCCGTGGTAGGGAAACAAACATTTAAATATAATATAAGTACTTCTTGACCTCATATTGTTACGATTGTCTGGAGGGGCTGCGGTTTCATTTCCTGTGTTTTGCGTCGAACGGACTAGTAGGGGGTTAGGAGTGGGGAGACAACTTTTCGATGCTATAAAAAAAACAAAAATAACTACTGTAATTATAAAAAAATGATACATGTATTTATGTATAGCTTTGTTTTAATGGATTAGGGCTAATTGTGACAAGGAATTTATTTATTGTTACAGGACAATCAATCAGCCGTTCGCCTGATGATAAGCGATACGATTGCCCATAAATAGTTGTAACACCATACAGCACCTTGAGTTACAAAGTACTGTGTGGCATTCCACTGCGCTCGTCAATCTGAGACATAAGAGGTTAAGTTTCATTATGTCCAGTAGTTACAATGGCTACAACGTCCATAAACCGAAACACAACAGCGCATGGACACTGCTGCTTAGCGGTAGAAATAGACATTGCGGTGATACCCACCCAGACGGAATCCTACTAATATTATAAACGCGAAAGTTTGTAAGTATGTATGGATGTCTGGATGTCTGGATGTATGGATGTTTGGATGTTTGTTACTCTTTCACGCAAAAACTACTGAACGGATTTCGATGAAATTTGGCACACGGGTAGATCATGTCTTGGATTAACACATAGGCTACTTTTTATTCCAGGAAAATATACAGCGGGACTTTTATCGCGGGAAAACTTATTCAAGCGGGCGGAGCCGCGGGCACAAGCTAGTCTTACATATGAGGACTACCAAGCGGACAGAGCCGCGAGCACAAGCTACTTTGTATGTATAATGTATAAATAGACAATAGTCATACTTTAAACATCCAAATACAAAATCAGTTACAAATTAGCTGAATGCGGGTGATGTCGGATTGTCGGTCGAGTGTCGACCCTTGATGTTTACTGCAGGGTCGCGACGCGCCACCGGTAAGAGGCTCATTACCAGCTACTTCTGTGTTTTATCGCGGCTCTGCTACACTACTTACTTATTGCAGGAATACTGTGTATAAAGCTCGCATTTAATAAGATAGCTTTTCTTCGCAGCTTTGCCTGAGTATCCTAAACTTTACCAAAATTTAAGTCCCTATTTGTATTATGCACTTGTTCTAGATATAAATTAGACTTTGTAACATATTAATCCACGATTTCGATCTATGGTCTGTGCTAAATAAGTTGTATTATGGCGCTGAATGCAAAAATAAAAGAGAGAAAAACTCATTTAATATAAGCAGTAAGCTGACTTTCTCCTGAAAGTTCAGGTACAATCCCAACTAATTGAACTAGTGCACGTACACTTTATTATTATCCACTATTCTTCCCAAGATTTTTTTTTTTATTGTTAGGAACTGAAGCGATTTGGATTTAAATGAAAATTATTTATCACTGATTTTACATAACACATTTATCACTGGTTTTACATAAATACATTTACCATAAATACTTTTACAAATATATCCGCTACTAACCGACCAGTATGAAAGTCAATGAGAAACTTACTCAATTGAGATAGACTGCGAGACTGTGCGCGAAACAGAGCGAATGAGAATGAGTATTGATGTGGCAACCTTTTTATACACACAACTACCTCTTCAACTATTCAGAATCAGAATCAGAATATTTTATTTGCATTGAATGTAGGTACAAACATAGGATGGTAATAAAATTCATAAGTTCCGATACATTCTGCCAGGTGGCGTGCAAAAATTAAGCTTAGTAAACTTATAGGGTAACGGAATCATTGATGTCCCACTTAATTTTTAAAATCTACATAAAAAATCATTTCATGAAGAAATGTGAGGAAAATAGCCTTTAATTTAAATTGCAAAAATGTCGCTATATGTTATAAATTTTAATACTAATAACAAATAAAAAACGAAACTAACAAGAAATTGTAGTATTATTGCATAACAGTCTAAATAAAATTATGAAAATGTAGATGACGATCTATGTTATATGTTAGGAACTGGGCTATCTTTGGTCATACCACTCCATAAATTAATTTACATAAATCTATAGTTTCTTATTACAATCTAAATTAAATAACTTATTACATAAATAAACTTTCGCAAAATATTAACTTTTATATAATCCCATTTCAATATTATAATATTTGTATACAACTAAGTTACAATAATTAACATTAAATAAAATTATCACTCAAAAAATCTTTTACAGAGTAATAACACTTATGCAATAGTAATGCTATTAAATTCTTTTTAAAGATACTTGTGGGCTGGTCTTTTATGTTATTCGGTATTTTATTGAATATAATTGGTCCCATGGACAAAATGCTTTTTCTTAACAATGCTGTTTTATAGTTACTAGTATACAATAAGTTTTTGTATTGTGATCTTATATAGTGAGGGCGTCTTCTCATATCAGCGGCTGATGTAAATAAGTGAAGATTCGTTTTGACAAATATTGCAACTTCTAATATATACAGCGATGGAAAGGTTAATAAATTATGCAATTTAAAAGCATGAGCGCAAGTATCTCTTGTTTTTAGGCCAAACATGGATCTAATACAGCGTTTTTGGACCATAAAACCCTTTCTTTATCATGACAATTGCCCCAAAAAATTATGCCGAACCTTAACACTGAAACAACTATACCATGATAAGCTACTAAAAGTGTATGTATGTTGACCTTTGACATTTAGACTGGTTTTTATAATGGTTAACTTACGCTACAAATACCGTTGCAAATACCCTCATAAAACTGTTATCCTAACAGTATAATATATGATTTTATATTTTTATAGAATCCTGAAAAAGAACCAGTCGAAAGCGGGATTTGAACCCACGACCTCCGGCGTACCGTGCCGGTGCTCTTCCAATTGAGCTATTCCGACCCCGCCATCGACTGCCAATTTCAGGATCCGTACTTAATTCTCTTAAAGGAGATGACCAGCGACATCTGTTAGCAGTTATTACAACTACTAACTCAGCATTACCCCTTTACAGGAGTAAGTAACCGAAACGAGTCCCTAAACTTTTTTTTCTACTTTTATATTATGATTTTTTATACATGTCATGGCCATGTAGTGCCTAGTTAATGATTTTATATTTTTATAGAATCCTGAAAAAGAAAACACGGTACGCCGGAGGTCGTGGGTTCAAATCCCGCTTTCGACTGTTTCTTTTTCAGGATTCTATAAAAATATAAAATCATTAACCAGGCACTACATGGCCATGACATGTATAAAAAATCATACTATAAAATTAGTATAATATATGTAATAATACCAGCCCTGTATTATATACTGTCCGTGTCACTGCTGGGCATGGGCCTCCTCTAATACGGAGAGGGTTCAAGCCTTAGTCCACCACGCTAGCCTAGCGCGGGTTGGTAGTCTTCACATATCTTCGAAATTCTTATAAAGAACTTCTTAGGTATGCAGGTTTCCTCACGATATTTTCCTTCACCGTTAAAGCGAACGATAATTGGTAAACAATACACCCATAACTTTTAAAAGTTAGAAGTGTGTGTCTTGGGTTTCGAACCTCCGCACGTTGTCCCGGCAGACCATTTCATTCCCAACTAGGCTATCGTCCACTATGTATGTATAGTAATATACATAATTATCTGTAAATCGCTAAATCTAAGGCTCTATTTCCAAGTCGCACATAACTATGTTTAAGTTTTAAACAGTTATCCCGAGTTGAAATAAAACTACTTAACGGATCCTTACGCGATATTTTTTTTTTATTTTTAACCCCGACGTTTCGAAGTCTTTACAGCCTTCATGTTCACTGGGCAGACTCATATATCGAAATTTAATTTAAGTCCCCCGACATAAGTTCATCAGGCAGGCGGTCGGTCTTAAAAAAGAAGCCCAACAGTATCTGCAACAAGCTTGATAAAGAGCGTAGAATATACCCTTCACCTCAAATAAGAAAGGGACAGGATTTTATAATATTAGGAAAATATTATGAATATCGAACCATGTGCTTCTGCTTTAATTTACGTGACCTGTCCTGTCGCCACGGGCCGCCCAAGGGGCCACTAGCCTTAACTAACTGTCCACCAATCCACAATGGATGGATCTGCATTGCACCACCTCATACTATAAATTTTGGAAATGGACTACATATTGTTACAGAGGCTTTTGTGTAGCGTATTTCACGTCATGATTCCAAAATGGACAATTTGGTTATTATACATGTCGGGACAGGAAGGAAGTATAAAAAGGAATTATCATTTTTATTAATCACATTGAGGGTGTCTGAATATATTACGTCGGGTAAGACTAAATAAAAATCATGTTGAATTGTCAGAGCGACAGTTGGGTTTATAAAAGGGGTGCCGATTCATTTGAAGAGACAGTCTTAGTTCAGTCGTCGTTGAGTTCGGTTGTGTTGCAACTAGTACGGTGCAGATCACTAATAAGTGGTAACTATGGTGGTTTCCATATCGGTCAGTGCTTAGTAAAGCGGTTACTATGTTAATTCGGGTTGTTACTAGGTGAGTTGATTATAATCACTTAACCAAACGGTTAAGTAATTGCCTCAATATGCAATGTGTTATAATAACCAAAGTTAATAATGAATCCTGACGTGGTATTGTACTCTGTGAACAGTTTATTACGCAATAATTGACCAACGAACAATAAATAGCGAGTTAAAGAGAATTCATTTGTGACTTTTATTATGTGAACCTACGTGTATCGATATCGGCCGCCACTCTGTCTCCGACATCAGAAGGTGGGATGAGCCTGTTCCCGCAGATGTGTGAAATGCAATTAATGGTACTATGGAGAAGCTATTTAAGTACTCGCAATTTACATGAAGAAAGGAATTGCACTGAGTAATGCCGGGATAAGAACTACACTACAACGTGAATAAAAGTGACCACGTGTGAAATATAACCATCGCATGGTCGTTTGTGATTTTATGTGAATACGACTTCGAATGAACGAGAATCTGCGTGTGTACCGCGATTGAACTGTTGGTGTTCAAACGTTCCTGTTGGTGCTCAAGCGTTCCGGTAGATGTGCTGCCGTATGGTGCGTCGTAGTTGGTGTCCCATACATAACTGTACGGTTGTCTAGTACCGGTTGATGCTAACTACTGCATCGCGTACCATGTGTGGCTATATGTAAAGACAAATGTGTTTACTGCTGCAGTACAGGAAGTTTGGTATCGTATGACCCATAATCCTTATTTGAAGGTTATGGTTTCCTTTATTATTATTTTTTGGTTATCTCTAAAAATATTGGAATTTCGTTTAGTAGTCATGTACCTAGTTCTTGGACGTAACAATCTATTTGTGGATGTAAGTCAAGTACCGTATAGTGTAAAAAGAAAAGTATAGCCATTTTCTTGTGTAATTCGCATAGTGGATGTATTTTGTGCCAATAAGATTGCTGTCCAGATATAATGGCAGTGATATTTGACTTGTTGAGTACTTATGAAGGTTCAAATATTTTCCGTTAAATGACAGTTTTAAGTACAAAATATCGTTGATGGCTTCAATTGGTAAAACTTTTAATTTCTACTACTAACTACTTAGCATAAAAAGATTCCTTAAAGGGAAGTCCTACCGTAATTCAACTTATGTGATTTCTTTTATTTCTTGGTAACCTTTACAAATGTTGAGATCTTGTTTAATAGGGCATGTGCAGCCATGGATTAACGAGCTATTCGTGGTTCATGTTAGTACAGAACCGTCCCTATGACTGTGCATAGCATTGGTTTACAAAAGTGATCTAGGTGTATAGTGTTGGGTCTGAAGGATTGCTAGCCTTCCATGGTCAATGTTTCCCATTGTTTAAAATTTTTGAATGAAGACCGAGACGTGCGATAATTTTGTGATTGTCCTCATATTAAGATAACTACTGAATTCCCGCTCAAGGATTGATGCGTGACTTGATTTAAGTTCAGGATAGGGTGAACGGTTTGATGCTGTTGCGATATTTTTGATTGCAGGAACTAGAGATCCTTGCAGGGAGTACTTAAAGTATTCAGCGTTAGAAGACGCCGTAAGCTGTGACTACTGAAGAGCCTCTGTGTGATCCTTTGGTGGACCTGACATTAACTGCGGTGATAGAGGATTTGGACATCAGGAGTTTGAAGATTCTTGCACTTTGGTGAGAAGTTTTCATTTTGTTGTGTTGAGCTTTTTTTTTTTTTTTATTTGTCCCTGCGATTGATTGTGGAAAAGCCTGAAAGTGAAGTAGTGATTGAGACGTTCAACGCTAGAACAAAGTAGATGAGCCTGTTCTCGCAATAAATCTGTGTGGTGAATGTTCCAGTAAAATATCTCGAAAAGGATCTTTGTGGTTAAAATCTTGTACAAGATCTATGTGGTTAAGGACTGCTGTGTGATTAAGTCCATGTGGTTAAGGACTGCTGTGTGAACAAGTCCATGTGGTTAAGGACTGCTGTGTGATCAAGTCCATGTGGTTAAGGACTGCTGTGTGATCAAGTCCATGTGGTAAAGGATGGCTGTGTGATCAAGTCCATGTGGTAAAGGATGGCTGTGTGATCAAGTCCATGTGATAAAGGATGGCTGTGTGATCAAATCCATGTGATAAAGGATGGCTGTGTGATCAAATCCATGTGGTAAAGGATGGCTGTGTGATCAAGTCCATGTGGTTAAGAATGGCTGTGTGATCAAGTCCATGTGGTTAAGAATGGCTGTGTGATCAAGTCCATGTGGTTAAGAATGGCTGTGTGATCAAGTCCATGTGGTTAAGAATGGCTGTGTAATCAAGTCCATGTGGTTAAGAATGGCTGTGTGATCAAGTCCATGTGGTTAAGAATGGCTGTGTGATCAAATCGATGACGTGACTTCGACCAGTCTTATATTGTGAAAATAGTAAATAAATTACAATCTGCTCACTATATGTGTCTTGTGTCTTGTGTATTGTGTTGTAACTATAGCGTGATCATCCTCCACTGGGTCTGAATCATTGTAGCAAATTTGGTCCTGATGGTAAACAAGCATAACTGAAATAGTGATTGTAGTAGTTAGGAAGAGTCTTAATGTAAGGTCAGAATAGGCCGAGCGATGTGATGCTGCTGCGTATATTTTCTGTTTGCAGGCATTGGAAATTACTGCTGGTGGTGCCGCGTGTGACGTGTCTACTCCGGTTCGAAGACAGTGTGCAGTGCAGTGCAGCTACTGAGCCGCTTCCGAGGGAAGATTGCTGCTGATCGTCAGTGGCACTGATCTCCGTTTAGATAAGAATTGTTTGCATTGTATACAGTTCTAATAACTATTGGACAGCTGTATCCTTGAGAGTTTGTTACCGTCACTACTTCTCTCTTGTTAGGAGGTACTAGGAAGTGATGGCGGAAGGGCGATTTGGGGGTGCTGTCTATTTTGTAAAACATACGTAAGAGAACGATCACATGTCAGGAGTATCATGTCACTATACGTGATTTAACTGAATTTTAAAATTAGATTTATTTCTTAAATCCCTTGCACTTAGGGAGACACATTGCGAGCTTTTCCTTGACGTTTGAACAATGGAAGCAACTGACTACAGTAACTTGTGTAAATGGTTACAGCGATAACTTTCTTTGCCTATCGATTATGGTCACTGGTATGACTGCAGAAATAATTCTAAATTCATGACAGCATTAATTCCTAAGTTTTAAAATTTTGGTTGGGTTCTTACACTTTAATTGGAATTTTAAATTGTCATTTAATTATTCGGTGTTAAATTTTCATGAAGCGTGCGTTGGCGAAAAATGCTTGAAGGTTAAGTTTTGAGATAATCGATGAAATTGTAGCAGAGACAAGTGGCAGTGACAGTAATTAAGTTTGCATGATGATCTGGACTGCACTTTAGTAGTCCGTTGGAAGTCGGTATTTGCTGTGTAAGCAATCCGTGGATGCGCGGTGCGCGGGTGGTTCTGGCTGAGGTCGGGTTTCAAAGGAAGCCATAGAGTTCGAAAGAGATGAGAGTAACTAGAGGTTACTGCCAGAGATCACATGCAGGGCTTAATTGGTTAGATTATGTGGTTTGCATTTGGCAATCGAGACGGACCTTCATCCATTTTTGGTACTAACTATGTTGTTTTGAAGAGTGTTGTTAAGTTTACGTGATGATCGTACTTTGTGTCATTCAGAGTAACACACGAGGACGTGTGTCTTACCAGAATGGCCGTGTCGGGACAGGAAGGAAGTATAAAAAGAAATTATCATTTTTATTAATCACATTTTTGGTACTAACTATGTTGTTTTGAAGAGTGTTGTTAAGTTTACGTGATGATCGTACTTTGTGTCATTCAGAGTAACACACGAGGACGTGTGTCTTGCCAGAATGGCCGTGTCGGGACAGGAAGGAAGTATAAAAAGGAATTATCATTTTTATTAATCACATTGAGGGTGTCTGAATATATTACGTCGGGTAAGACTAAATAAAAATCATGTTGAATTGTCAGAGCGACAGTTGGGTTTATAAAAGGGGTGCCGATTCATTTGAAGAGACAGTCTTAGTTCAGTCGTCGTTGAGTTCGGTTGTGTTGCAACTAGTACGGTGCAGATCACTAATAAGTGGTAACTATGGTGGTTTCCATATCGGTCAGTGCTTAGTAAAGCGGTTACTATGTTAATTCGGGTTGTTACTAGGTGAGTTGATTATAATCACTTAACCAAACGGTTAAGTAATTGCCTCAATATGCAATGTGTTATAATAACCAAAGTTAATAATGAATCCTGACGTGGTATTGTACTCTGTGAACAGTTTATTACGCAATAATTGACCAACGAACAATAAATAGCGAGTTAAAGAGAATTCATTTGTGACTTTTATTATGTGAACCTACGTGTATCGATATCGGCCGCCACTCTGTCTCCGACATACATATTGAAATTAAATCTTTTTTATTGATAAACTCATTCGTTCGTTCAATTATTGCAACATTCGTTCATTCATTCATTCATTAAAGCGAAATGCATACAATAATTAATAAAATTATAAAACGTAATCTCCGAACTTAGTTTTCCTGTAGAGCTGAAGGCCGAGCGGGTAATAGAGCTTTAACAGTGAGTCCTCGTAAACAGTGTTGCGCAGTTAGCCCAACGTCCCGACTAACTGCTGGACGCGTCCGTCACTCAGCTAATGCGCCCGCCGGCACGCGACGCTCCTGACTGCTGTTCAATTATTTCCCGAAGTACGAGTCTCAAAGCGATAATGGATGAATATTAGACTTTCGAAGGCGAAACGAAAATCTAATAATGGGTTAGCTTCAATTATTGTATTCACGGCGCCGAAAACCCACAACAGTTTGCACTTTGCACTGCATCAATTCCGGCCGCTTTCTCTCAATTTGTTTCTTTAAGACTTAATATAATAAAATTGTACATTTACCGTGTCTACAATAAAATATTATACCTACATTTAATATTTTTGGTATAAAGACTGAGAGACACGAGGAATAAAAAATGGAACATAAAGCGGCTTATTAATCAAAGCGTAAAGCAACTTTTGAAAGTTTTGTCCGCCTGTTTGCTCAAATGTTAGTTTGATCGTCAAACCAAAACGAATCATTGGATTCAATATCAAATGCCTTACCCAAAATAAATAAAAAGACAAATTACGAAATACACTAGCAAAATATGGCAATCACAATATCGAACTACTTAAGTATTTCTTTCTGTGATCTACATAGAAATAGTATATTTAAGTAATTAATTAGGCAGGTACCTACATGTATTTGATGTCAGCGTAAAAATGGCCCTTTTCCCTTTCTTGACTTCCTAAATTATATTTTTCTACCACAACCTAATTGTTCTTCTTCTCAGTCGAACAATCTTGGCAGAGTGGTCGTGGTTGTCGTGATGGTAATACATGGAAAGATGTAAGGGTTGTCAGTCTTCTTAGCGATGTTCGTAGGTCTACTAAGGATTCTCCATTTTTGACGGTTAATAGCGCTGCGTGTAGACTCTGTCATGGAGGACTGGGTTGCCATTCTAATCAAGTCAGTCCATCGAATGGGAGATCTGCCTCTAGCTCTTTTTCCTTTTACCTGTCCTTGGACCACCAGAATATGTGACTGAAGAACTTTAAGACACCTTGTTGAACGGTCGACAACCTAATCAACCGACTGGAAAAAAATTACTATGTTTTTTGAATAACTTAAAATATGTTCCAAAACAAATTGAAATATAATGGTAATAATATTGTCATCGAGTAACGGGTTTATTAAATACGAATCATTAAATAGATTTTGTCTAATTTGCCTTGCCTGTGTGGAGAAATATTGCGTAGTCCATGTCCGAACCCCCAGCGCCCCAATTTTAGAGGGTTTTATGTGCAGTTGTAACACATGACAATCCTCATTACGCTCGTTGGTCTCCATTGTGAACTGGAAAAAATACAGTTTCATGTATTGTTTGTATTGGGGTCCTGGGGATTGTACGCATTTGTTTTTCTGTATTATAGTTGTAGTTGTTTTACGGTACGACTTCAGTGCTGAGGTCTCGGGTTCGATCCACAGGTCGTGCAAGGTGATATTGGGTTTCTAACACACTTTTATTAGCTTCAGACGCATGTATGTAGGTATGTATCTATGTAACGGAAGCTTTGAGCATGAATTTGACCCACTTCAAAACGTCAGATTAAATCGAAATTTAGCATACTTATCAAGACCCGATGACAATTCAATATTTTAAACTAAAAATACGCTTATATAGATAATCCAACAAAAAATTATTTAATAGTAGTTTGTTTATTACACTCAAAAAGGCGCTTTAGTTTACTTATTTACTAATATCTGTTGGAATATAGTAGACCAAAATTAAAAAATGAAAAATTAATAATAGTTTAAAAAAACTAATAAACACGCTTTACAGGAAATCGAACTAACAATCCTACTAATATTATAAAGGCGAAAGTTTGTAAGAATGTATGGATGTTTGGATGTTTGGATGTATGGATGTAAGGATGTTTGTTCCTCTTTCACACAAAAACTACTGAACGGATTTCGATGAAATTTGGCACACGGGTAGATCATGTCCTGGATTAACACATAGGCTACTTTTTATCCCGGGAAAATATAAACCGGGACTTTTATCCCGGAAAAACTTTATAATGCGGGCGGAGCCGCGGGCAGAAGCTAGTTGAAAATAAATTTGAACTAAGAATAGTGTAAATAAGAAAAATGTAGGAGTTTTGGCGGGAATTTGGAAGTGTCATGAGGTGCTCTTGTTTTAATTCATTATTTTGGTGATACTTAGTGTTATATTGTACAATTATGGTGGTATATTGTCCAATATAGTTTTATTAAAGGGCTCAAATTAAGTGAATTGAAATAACAGTGCCAATCAAGTGCTTTTTTGTTGCCGCCAAAACTTCTCGACAATGTCTTGGTAAGGTAGCCACTGCTTTACTTCGACATAGTAGTTAGTACTGACTCCTGAGTATAACAAAGAAACAATACTTACAACTGCAACTTATATTCTTTATAATGTCTAACCTAAAACTTTGACACTGGCAGATGCGCAAACCGCGCCTTGCCTAAGAGAAAAAAAAATGTATTTTAATGTAAAAAAAAACGTGGGGTGCTGTCAGACCGGCCCGATTGGGCCGGTCGGGGCTCGAGAGGTTAAGATATTACCAAAATGATTATCCTTCTACTCATATTAGGTACCTGTCAATAAAATATTTTTAGCAATTGACACCATGGCGTGCAGCCATGAATTTTACACTATTCTTAATTCCAATTTATTAGAATATATCTTTTATTTTTTAGTTCGATTTTCTGTAAAGCGTTTTTTTTATTCTAAACAGTATCAGCACGGAGTCTGAAATTTGGGGCACCCATGTGGCAATATGGCATTATAATTTATAGAAAAATAGATAACTGATATTAAAATAATCCACAATAAACAAAAGCCTTTAGTTCTCATAATATTTTGGGTGACGGTTTTTACTTACCATAAGGTTGCCATAAGGTGACCCACTTTGTCATTTGTCATTCTCAAGTATAAAAATATAATTATATTTTAGGAGGAAACGACGGGCTGCCATTTGTTATGTAAACTGCCATTATACGTAGGTTTTTAGGAACACCGCAGAACATCCCGTTATAATAATATAATGTAGTATAGGTATGTAACTACGTACATTATTTAATTACCGCACGAAGATTACGCTAATGGATCTGAATTAATTAAGGCCGAAGCAATAAGTGAAATTTTTTGTAAGTACTGGTTAATAAATTAAAACGTACTCGACAACATCATTCAGATTATTTGTTAATTAAAAGAAATAGGCTGAAGCGGTTTTGTCTATTCTCGTAATAATATTATACTACACACTCGAAGATGTAGTAAACAGCGCCACCTACGCATGAAATGGCACACAAAAATACTTCATACAGAACAATTTCGTCTTGTATTGCACACATTAGATGTCGCTACCAAGGAAAAAGTTTTTTCAAATAGTCATTACAATATGAGATGGATAAAAGTTATTTTCCTAAATTAGAATAATAAATTCATAATACAAGCCAAATTAGTTTATAATCCGCATATAATTTTGGATAATTTATTATACTGGTAACATTACGCTCTTGCTATATAAACCATAGATGGCAGTTATTCTATAATTGATTCAATGTTACAAACATAATGAACTATATAAGAATATATTACTAATCTTTTCTCTCATAATTTTATATTTTTCGAAAAATACATTTTAACAAATTCAATCCTTAAAAAATTGCAAACATAAGTAAATATCGAACGTCACTTACTGCAAATATTGTCTATGCCAGGAGTTTTGGCGGGAACGTAGAAGTGTCATGAGGTGCTCTTGTTTTAATTCATTATTTTGGTGATACTTAGTGTTATATTGCATAATTATGGTGGTATATTATCCAATATAGTTCTATTAAAGTGCTCAAATGAAGTGAATTGAAATAACTGTGCCAATCAAGTGTTTTTTCGTTGCCGCCAAAACTCCTTGATAAAGTCTTGGTAAGGTAGCCACTGCTTTACTACGACATAGTACGTAGGAAAAAAAAAAAGTCAACCAAAAATATTACTTAAGACGAGGCTGTATGGGCTCGAACCCTTTGCCTTCCCTAAAGGGAAAATTATAAAAAAAAAAAAAAAAAAAAATGTCTATGCCAGTGTAAAAAAAGTAAAAGTGTTTGCCTACGGTTTTATATTTGTGTCGGATGGAAATACGAGAGAGCTACGCCGGCGAATAATTTATTTCAATTATAATGAATAAGCGCATTGGAGACGCTGTGTGTTATCGCTTACATTAGACAAATAATTGAACTTTAATATTCTATAACGGATAGTCGGTAATAAGTGCCGTGTAACGAATAATGGTTTGTGAAATAACGACAGTGACGTCTCGCTGTACAGCCTTGGATATTATGATTACGAGAAAAAGTGTATTTTGAAAATATACCAAGTGTTTTCGTGCTGAAAACGTCTGTGAGATATTATTCGACTGTGTTGTGGTCACGTTTGTGATATTGGTGACGGTAGATCGGTGATATGTCGGGCGGTCGGAGCATCGACAAGGAGCGCAAGTCGCCGAGAGAAAGCGGGGAGGACTCGGAGGATGAGAGTGAAATCCTGGAGGAGAGCCCCTGCGGGCGGTGGCTGAAGCGGCGAGAGGAGGTACGTGCTCTCCCTATGCGTTTATTTCACAATTACATGATGGTCCAAGGGTCAGTGTTAACTGGGGCTGCCGTCAGCTGACTCGCAAGGTTACCACCTCAAACAGAAATAAGACGCAGTTGATTTACTGTTTGTATTTGCGCATGTGTGTTTTGATCTTATTATGTTTTATGTAAGGTTTGGACAAAACTACAAATAATCTGATTAAAATCCATAGCACAACACCCTGGAATAGAGATCAAGAATATGATCTAAGATTCAATCTAGATTGTACTTTTATAAACAAAGGATTAACTTTACAGATAGCACATGTTATAATCTATATAATTTTCTAATTAATCAACTTATATCTACCAGGAATTCCAAGTCAACCCACTCAATATTACTGTTCAAACTTATTACATACAGGTTTATAATATGCACACACCAGAAAAAAGTAAAGGTGTGGGATAAAAAATTCATGAACTTTTTATTTCTAATACATTTTCAACTATAATATGCCATGTGATAATGCATTTAAATCATGTAATTAAATATCAAATCACCGGATATTATGAACTTAATTTTGGTTTGTTGATTGATTAAAATTCACAGAAGTATATTATTTTGCCATTGGGCTACTTCTGGGAAATCTGTGACAGTTTTGAATAATAGTTCACATACAAATTAATTACTTATTTACAAGTAACGACTTCCTATGTACCTACCTTCTTCACTGAGTGTAATATAATATACCAGCACATCCTCTTTCCTGTTCCACATTGAAAAATAAACAGAGTATTTATTTACATATTGGGAAATACAGATCACTAAGGAAATTAAAATGAATTAGTAAATTTTATATTATACTAGCAGCCCCAACAGACGTTGTCCTGCCCTAAAAAAGAAATAAAATCGTAGAACCCGAGTACAGCGCTACAAACCATTCTCGAATCCTCTTGGAGACACACAAAAAAAAATCATAAAATCGGTCCAGCCGTTTTTCCGCGCCATTTTCTTAATTTTTTCTTTCATAAGAATCTTCTCCTGACAATAATAAACACATCAAAAAAAGAAATAACGAAATCAGTCCAGCCGTTCACGCGTGATGCCGTGACCAAGAAAATAGGGATTCATTTTTATATAATAGATTTGATAATAATATGATGAGTTTAGCATTTGTATTGCATTGATTAAAATAGTATTTATAAAACATTTTGTGAAGTAAGAATTAGATTATAGATGTAGTTTTTTTTTTTTAATATATAAGGAGGTACATTATCAGTACTGCCTCAGTGACTTAGTTGTATTATGGTATGACTGGAATGCTGAGGAATATTGGATTTTTCTATTCAGTATCATCCTGGAGTCTGGAATTTGTGTCCGATATGGTGATAGGCTCGCCCCCTATCACATTATGGTACGAAATAGGCACGGCAAAAATTGAATGCACTAGTTTTGCCTCTGTCTACCCTTTCAGGGACATACGGCCGGAATATATGTATTCGTATTATGAGTATTACTGCCTATTATAGTTATTTTCAGTCTCAATTATTGACAAATTGACATTAGTTAATTTGAACTAATAAATAAGTAGTTAATAGTATAAGATAAAGATTTTTAGCCAATATCCATAGCATTTTATTTTTATTTTTAGGGTTCCGTACCTCGAAAGGAAAAACTGTCAAACTTGTTAAAAATAATATTTTTAAAACAAGTTTGATGACTGGGATACTAAAAGTCATATTGCCTTATTTAAAATAGTAAATGGAAATTCATTCAACTATAATAACTAATTATTCAAGTATTTTTAAATTACTCACATTTTACTTAGTCTATTTGATATTAAAATACACAGACAAAAGTTTCTTTGAGGGAACTATTATAATTCTGTTACTTTACAAAGAGCTCTGACAGCTGTGGAACAATCCATTCTTCACAAAAACTTTTATTCATCAATATGCAATAAATTATATTCTATGAGGCAACCAACTTAAAAAAACAATGTCTTTGTTAATTACAATACTATACATTTAAGGTTAAAAAGTCCATTTTGGTTTAGACTAATAAAATAATATGGTTAAATATATTGAAAAACTATAAGTGATATGAGAACGAAACGTAAATGTCATAGTGCTGCATCATTAATATGCAAATACTTACGATTAATCGTTTTGATTATGAAGTTACCATATTGTATGTATGTATGTATGTTTTTTGGGGACGTACGCAGTCGCGCAGGCGGGTGATCAGTTCGCCTTTATTGGAACTATTTCACCCTTAATCCCAGTTTGCGTGGCACCGTCAGTTTCACCTTGGGTCGGCCCGCTTCACCGGTATCATGCCTAAGGGCCACACACCATATTAATATAGTGTGTTCATTTTAAATTATGTTATTTGAAATATAAAATAAATTATTGAAAATTTAACATGCTTAAATCAATATATTGAGTGCATATCATCCACTTTTAAAACATAAAATCTATTTAATTATAGTCATATTTTATATCGATTCTGCATAAAAATTGGTTTAATTTGCGATCGATTATAATTTCCCCTGTCTATCAATTTTTTTTATTGTGACCTGTCCGAGCTCTTCGCAAAAAATAACTGAAGTATAGTATTTTGTTTGCTTTTTTTCCTTGGAACAAAAAAATGGCAGTATATTGATTGATTAAGATTTATACTTCTCAGTGATAGATCTCATTACATCTCTCAAAAATCGATTAATACAGCTTCACTAGATTAGTTCAAAAAGAATGCTGTAGTATGTGGGATGTAATTTAAAAAGTACAGGTGTACCAAATAAAATAACCTTGCAGCCACTTTAGCAGAGAATAAAAAATAAAACACTAGTTTCTTGCTTGCTTTTCTTTGGTAGAAACAGATTTCTGAACTGGCAGTATAGTAAAAATTTACAGAATTTAAATATTGTTAAACAATGTTTTGATTCACATAAATTATTTAATATCAGTAACAACAATATTGTAATAGAAAGCTTATTAACATCACACTGTTTAACTCTTCTTTTTTTGTTTTTTTTTTTTTATGGCAGTGAATGACGAGATGATCATGCCATTCACTTGTTGGTAAGCAATATGACCGCTCATAAACAGTAGCAATACCATACAGCACCTTGACTTACTAAGTACTGTGTGGCATTTCACTGCGCTCGTCATCCTGAGATATAAGATATTAAGTCTCATTATGTCCAGAAGATTCACTGGTTATAATGTCCTTAAAACCGAAACACAACAGTGCATGCACACTGCTGCTTGGTGTTTAAAATAGACATTGTGGTGGTACCTACCCAGGCAGACCTTTACATAGGAAAGACATTGATCCACAAAATAGTTTTATTTCAATGTCTTCTAATACTTTTTATTTGTTGTTCTATTTGAGCTTTCCATTTTCAGATGGAATATCATTTAATAAAAAAAAATGTTGCTCTGGTAATTCACAAGAAGTGGGTTATAATGTAATATTGATTCTACCAATTGTTGAATTATAATTATGCTTTTTCAATCATATTTAGCTTCCTATGATGAATAGGCATTTTTGTAATTAATATGCAGGCAATAATAACACCTCGCAATAAAAAAAATTAAGTACAATACATAATTAGTGTGTTTTAACTGCGATATAATATATAGTATTTATTTTAACATAAGTTCGAGATATATGTGTAGGTAATCTAGTTCAAAAAGAATTTATATATTACATCTCAACACTACAATATTATTTATTATAGGCAACTGTTTTATTATAATTCATGTATGTGACTCATTTTTTTTCCTACCATAAAGGAACACATTCATCTGTTCCTCTGCCGTGATGACGATTCGCCTCTAAATGTACCCAAATATTTTGCACTGGAACATATCTAGAAACTGAGACAACTTTAAAAAAAGCCAAGAAACAGTAAGGAATTCCATCCAAGACTATAAATTCCAAATTGTTTGATAATTTACTGTATTTATTAATCTGAGACCTAAGCCTTTCTTAGTAGTTAAGTAAATCAATGTTAAGTCTCATTATGCCATGATAATGATCAATAAATATAACACCACCGCACCGCGCACCCAGCTATTTGGTGACAATATTGTAGTACTTAGTCTATTCTAAACAGGCTCTCTGGAATCAAGCTATGGTCTAATAATGATATAACTTCTTAAAACATTAGTGCTTTCAAAATAACTACCTACATTACAATCTAAATTCTAAATGTTACTTTCAGTACAGACAAGAAAGTGAAAGTAATGTTTAGACAATGTACACCCATGAAATAATACAAGTGCAATGAACTCATGCTAACTGACACTGCATTATGTTTTATGTAATTTTTAATGTAAAAATGGATATGGTAATACACTCGGGCTCTTATTAAAGGTGTTTTATTCAGGTTATAAAAGGACTTTATTATATTTTGATTATGGTAATTTACAATTTTGATTGAGTTTGAATATCACAGATGGTGCTATAATGTGTGTGTTCTCAGCAGAGTTGATAGTGGTTGTGAGTTTCACCAAACAGGTGTCATCAATCAATTCTTTGAATAAGTGGTTGACTCACAAGTCACAACCCACCCCTGCATCTCGAGATGTAGGCAGAGGTATAATAATTGCAACCATATCTCTTCATGGATACTTTCATTAATTTTTGGATCTAACGCATCACCGTATTTGACTTAAGTCCAACTTCGGGTACATTATGTGCTCTCAAGCGAAAATGTCTTATAGATACAAGTGACCTGTCAAAATGTAAACTTTCTTTCCTTGGCTCAGTTAGAAAATTATGCGACCCGTGATTAGGGTCAGTGCAGACAAAACTACTATCTCATTAACCCGTCAAGCCACGCTTACATTATATATAGATATTTCGGTGTATATATGGACGCCGGGGCCCGTCGCGGGGCTTGACGACTCAAGGGATATGATGGTTGCCGTTCATCGTAATTATGCTGGTGTATGTATACGGTATACCAAATTGTACCAGGCGTCTTGATAATATAATCTAGGACTTGAATTTTACAATCCCCGCACAACAACCACTAGACCAATGGGTCATAGTTTACAATTTGCATCTAAATAGCGTTGAATGTATGTTAGAATATAGCTTATTGCTCTATGTATAACACTTGCGTAATTCGTATTCATACAATGTGTACACACATAATAACAATCTGTTGGTATGAAATTGCTTTCGCCGCTGCAGTGGCAACAATCAGGCGATGGCCCCTGTCTGTCAAACATTGTGACTGACATTTTACCTTCCTACTTGTTTCGTCGTGCTGGACGTACAATGTACAATATTGCATCTCTTGACAAATTTGTCAGTGTGTAACCAAGTTTGAATTTGACATTGAAATATATTAAATATGATGTCCCATGCTTTTTGTTAAATGTGTTAACCACATGAAGAAGAACTTTCGGGGGTCACTTTGCTACATGAAATCAGCGACTATATAACCCCTAGACTCCTAATAACAGACGATCGGCTTCTGGCAACACATCTGACAAATAGATCCAATGTAGCTGACCGTTCAAATTCTTCAAGTCAGTTGCGACCACAACTGTGAGCTGTAAATACTTCCGTGTTTGCGAATAAATAACTATTGTAATGAACCCGTGCACAATAAAATGGTGTGGTATAAATAGCCATAATTCAAATTTTCAGAAAAATGGCATTACATTTCACAGGTAAGTCAATAACGACACATAATCACATTTTATTTAAAATTTTACGGAGTTCATCTTAGACTGGCCATGTTGTGTTTACGCGCCATCTTGTTATATTTGCATCTCTTTCCGACGAAAGTACTTTTTACATTTTCTACTTCGTTTTGTTTTTTAACATTAAAAGTAAGTGATACACCAAAAGGATTTGTCGATAGTTCTATCGATAAAATTAAGAATAAGAGAAACTATAGCCCGAATACTCAACTAATCAATTTATCTGAGGCCCATTTAATTTTAAAAGGCTTCTTATTTTAAATGTTTAGTTCATTAGTAATAGTTAACTCATTTTAAAAATGATTAGGATATACATTTTGACTAGCGGTATCAGAAATAAATGTTATTGGGATAATTTTTTATTTTGTTTGTTGATTATAACGATTGTTTTGAGTTATTCTTTGTGTTATTCCTACAAATCAGCTCAAATATTCTTGTTAATGTCGATGAGACTTACTAAGCGCCATCTGTCATTCGATAACATAAAGAGTTTCGTTAAAATATTAATATGTTTAATAAATAATATTACTATAAAACTTTATTACATAAAAGTAATATCGATAAAAAAATCGTGTTTTCATTTAACTCGTCCCATCCCTATGCCTATGTTTCCAAGGTTGTATAATGCGGTAAGGTGTTGGAAGAACCAATCATAATGCAGTACCCCGCTTCCTCAAACCTCAGGTAGTT
The DNA here is from genome assembly GCA_949316025.1 of Lapara coniferarum. NCBI lineage: Eukaryota > Metazoa > Arthropoda > Insecta > Lepidoptera > Sphingidae > Lapara > Lapara coniferarum. The sequence continues at coordinate 24,146,002 of OX438919.1, forward strand.
GACAGAATTAATTTGAAGAGAAATATTGAACATTAGGAGTCTAGGGGTTATATAGTCGCTGCATGAAATTAAACATCCAAAATATTTTGGCATTGAAGTGAATACATTTGAGCACCATAAACAAAGAACATGCCACAAAGTTCGGGTTGGTACCGCTTGTATTTCACCCTGCATTGCGTGATTTCCCCATTCATTCGCGTTCGTTGACAGACTGTATGACTCTTTAGACAGTGCTCCGACGCGGTACACATGAGATAATTAAACCCATTACTTGTACTCTGTACACTTTCCCCGGCCGCGGCGTCGGTCATCGACCGCCGATTCGACTCTTGCGCAACTGCGATCACTGTCACTTTCTAGGCTTTGGGCTCTGGGGCTCCGGACCAGGGCCTTGATTATCCATGATAAGACGCGTGAATTCCTCACGCTTACTATACGGGCTAGAATAATCGCTGCCGTTATAATTTATGATTCCATGCGATTTTTAGTATCAATTATGGGCCGTCTTTATCGGGGTAGTAACACCATAACACTATTACAAAAATCCGATATAGAGTGACTGCTTGCTTATTGCTTTAAGTGAGATATAACTACAAATGCAAATAGAACCATTTTTCTCCTTCAAGACCGGCATCGTAATTCGTGTCCATGATTCTTCACTGTTATATGTCTTTACTAGCTTTTGCCCGCGGCTCCGCCTGCGTTAAAATGTTTTCCCGGGATAAAAAGTAGCCTATGTGTTAATCCAGGACATGATCTACCCGTGTATTTCATCAGAATCCGTTCAGTAGTTTTTGCGTGAAAGACGAACAAACATCCATACATTCTTACAAACTTTCGCCTTTATAATATTAGTAGGACAAGCAGTGGCGATCAAATACCTTCAGCTCAAAGAGTTGTGAATTTGTCGCTGTAAGCTACAAAAATAATGCCCTTTGTTCCAAATTTTATTTTCGTGAATAGTCATTCTTTGGAAAATGTCGGTGGTATTTACCGTAAAGTTTTATGTGAAATACGTGTTAAAGCCATCACGTCGCAGAATCGCTATAAACGCGCCGTTGTTACAAAGTGCAGTCAAACAACACAAACATTTCCTCACGCTTAGAAGTACAACATTGTGAGAAAATAATTTTCCCACAACATTATGAGGAGGAAAAATATGGATTGTAACTAGAGAACGAAAATGGAAACCAGCTTGTTATGTTTCTAAATGTCATATTTAATAAGTACTTATGTAAAAAATAAATGTATATTTATGACAGGTAATGGAATCTGGTTGCTGCGTCATCAAGTGGCTACCACTCAGACACATTCTTAGAACCAGAATTATAATGGGGATTTTGCAGAACGTTTAGGTGGTCGAATGGGGTTGCCGATCTTTAATGAGTTGGAATAAGTATTCGGAAAGGGGGAGGGGGGTGAATTATACCAATGAACATTTCTGAGTGCTATTAGACACGACGCGAGCGTACTCGCGTGTAAAAAATAGTAAGCTACAATGCAAAACACCAATCGTAACCCGTCAGCCCATCCTGTTCTTCAAAAGCCCGGATTAAAGACTTCCAGCTATCGTCAACTCGAAAATGGGCGAACCGTGCGATACTATTCTGAGATTTTATGCACATACACTCAACAGTTCCCGGTATCAATTGGCGAGTTGCGTTTCAAGGTAATCATTTCGAATGAGTGTAGTTGCATGGAGCGCTCAATTCGCCGATATTTCTCATTTCTAGCCCACGGTAAGTGTAAGACCATTTGGGGCAAAAATTCCAGGCTCGGGAAATTAAATTTTCAGTCACTTGATATATCGGGTAAGGAGTTATATCAATGGTAAAAATCCCGACTGTTACGAGATAAATTTAAAACTTCGCATGTATCAAAACGAACTATATAAATATTCTGCCAGTAGAATTAACCAATAAAATAGAACCATGAAACATTGTAAGCCTACTTATGAATTCATTACAAATATTTTTTACAGAAACGACATATTTCCGTAAGCATCGCTACAATTGTTTTGTTTTTCGCGAGCGTGTCTGCCTAACCAGATTCCAGAACCAAGCTAAGTTAATTTATAAATGATAATAAATATTGTGTCAGTATCGCAACACTCAACATAGTATGTTTTTGTAGCTTTTTGTTGTTTCTTTCAGTCGTTTTTTTTTTACACTTCGTTCATTGTTGTCTCACGTTTTTGTCAAAAAGTGATCATTCATACGTTATATGGCGCCTCGAGTCTTAAACTAACAGCACGTATTCGGTATTTATTTCCAGAGCTTTTGCAAATCTAAAATGAGAGAAATTATTGTTAATTTTTTATTCATTTATTTATTACCTTTTTCAATTTGGATGCTGTATTGATGTATTGGTAGAGTTCTTGTAAATCAATCATTCTTGAAGAACACTTAAAACTCGTGCGAGTTTTAATGACGTTCTTCCTGAATTAATAAAGTTTCGTATCGAATCCAATTTGTAATAAAGAACAAATGTAACGGATAATGAGAAAATGTTATTCATATTGAAATGAAACTATTGTGAATGTTTACCCTGTCTGCAACTTTTATTAATAAACATTTTATATCGGACATACGTCTGCATAAGTGTGGTTTTATACAGAATCGAGGAAACGGAAGGCGGAAAATAAACAATTACCAGGACATTCGCCGTTATTACATACTAGCTTTTGCCCACGGCTTTGCCCGCGTTAATAAGTTTTTCCTGGCTAAAAGTATATAAAAACCTTCCCGTTGAATCACTCTATCCAACACATTTATTTGGATACAGATTAATATTATGACGTTGATACAACTCTTAAAAAATAATGCATTAATTTCGACCAAATTTGATTACCATAAAAACAGTTCTAGTGAGTTAATCTTAAAAGATAGACATGGTATATACTGTCGCGGACATTTTTTTAGATCATTTCAAGAGGAATAATTCTTTCATACATATACTTTTGGTATCCTGAACCGTTTTCGCAGCGCATGCAATGGAAGCCCTCAAGGATGAATAATTTTCCCCGTTTTGTTTCACATTTTCCATTATTTCTTCGCTCCTAATAGTTGCATCGTGATGTTATATAGCCTAAAGCCTTCCTCGATAAATGGTCTATTCAACACAAAAATATTTTTTCAATTCGAACCAGTAGTTCCTGAGATTAGCGCGTTCAAACAAACAAACAAACTCTTCAGCTTTATAATATTAAGTATAGATGAATGCAACGTGGTACACGATTCATTAATAAATTCTTAGAAAGTTAATCACAATACACTTCGTGTTATTTGCATATCGTAAACGTAAATGTGATTTGACATATTGTGCAGTTATGAGTTTAATTACATACAAAGTATTTTTAAAATAACTAAGTGTTTGCTAAGGTGCATTATTACGGCACTTGTATTTTACTATGTTTAACGTTGTTAAGTATTTTATAAATATAAAAAATAAGTGTTTCTGCGCAAACAGTTCAAAGAGAGTAGTAAAATGAGGCAGCAGTTATTATAATAAGGAATATTATCATGGTAACAGCGGGGAAGTATCGCGCTATCTCTTTCGCACGTACTGGCCCTAATAGTAATAATTACAATCACCAGCCTCAAAACAAGTGTTCAATGACAGTATTCTGTTAGTCCTTATATTAAAGTATATAAGAATCTTTATAGTTTGTTTTCCACATACTGAATAAAGCTTACCCGGTCTGTCCCATCATAACTCTTCAGTTCCCACCGTACTCGTAAAATTTTAATAAATTCCCAAAGTCAACCATTTTTACGTCCGAAAACAACGAGTAATAATTTATTCACACCCGAAACGGTTTAATCTGTGACGAATACTCTGCCCTGGGCACAAAGCTATGGCCACATGTAGCCGTTCAGCGTCCCAACAGTAGCCCGTCAGGTTCCCATATATTGACTTTTCCCAATCTTCCTTTATTTTCGATGGCACAACATCGGTTGTCGTTGAAATGTAATTTATTACTCTTGCTTCATCGTTAGTGTATCTATCGATTTCATTTTGTTTGTAAGAAAAATAATAAATCATTTTGTGTGAAGGCGTTTTTCTTGGATTTCGCATGGTCGCCCGTCACGCCCAGTGGTCGTGTCACGTCGATGAGATATTAGACATCCTATAAAATCACTTCTTTAACTGTCATTTCTTTCTTTAAAGGTAAAACACCTATGATTGATCTGGAAATTAAAGGTTTTCGTGCGCAGTGGTGAATACTGAATAATCAAGTGACTTATTTATTTGCCGGGTTTCGATTAAACAAAATCCACCGCTCGGTCCCAAACGATAATGTGAAAAACGCCATATAAAATGAATTGTGTAGTGAGCTGCGATGTAGGCACGTAGTATTTTTTTTAATTTAAATATTACGGCTCTTGATACTAGTCCATTGAGCCCGTCTTTCATAAATTTTTATCCTCAGTCCTAACTCCTAACTACTATGTCAAAGTAAAACAATGGCTACCTTACCAAGACTTTATCGAGGAGTTTTGGCGGCAACAAAAAACACTTGATTAGCATTTATATAGATATAAATGCTAATCAAGTGCTATAGATAGACAGTTATTTCAATTCACTTCATTTGAGGTAGGCACGTAGTATGTTCAGGGTTGCCAAACTACAATGCTCCACAAATTTCGTTTACTATCACAACTTTGCTGCTACATTCGAAATTGTTGAAGAGATTTAGCTCGGCAATTGTTTGGTCGTCGTAAATTCACTTGAGGTAGCTTTCTGTTGACTCTGCTCTTGTTTACTATTAGATAATATTTCCACATAATATATCAAAATGTCAAGTGAGGTTCTCGGCGCAGGTTGCGGGTCTCAGAAGGCTTGTACAATTTTTCACAAAACCTTTGTATTTATTTAGGTTTCCTGCATTTTTTTATGTTCAAAATGTTGACTGATTTATGTAAACCTGACAGTCCCTCGTGGTCATTGTCATAGGCCTAAGTGTTATGCATTCTTAATGTTATTAACGATAGATAAATGTCTATATTCAAGAAGACAAACAAGATACAGGCCAACATCTACAAAACAATCCTAGTAAGCGTAACTCGTGACTCACCTCTATCACATGCTTCTTTTTTTATCAATCCATTCAATTAAAATAATGTACATCAGGCGGCCACTATGATTTCGGAGAAGACCTCTCGCTGCCCGCCGTGGTCGCTTCTATTGTCGGCAGCCAGAGGTTCTGGCGTGCAGTGGCCAACTTCTGTGAGGTGATCTTCTTGCAGAAGGAGAGTGCCGAGAGGGATCGGGAGCGTGAAGATCCCTCCCGCCGCCAAAGGATACGTAGGAGGCGCCGAATGGACGACTGACCGGCGTCTCCCGGCCTGAGGCTTGGGGGCGTTTGGAGAATTCCACCACGGTATCCCCTGCCTGTCGTAGGAGGCGACTAATAGGGGCCAGGGGGGACGGGTCGGTCGGCACGGGTGCTGTCCGCCGCAAGATAATATGTGTGCCCCCGCAAGAGGAGACGGGCTGCATTAAACGGCACCGCGCAGGGGCGGTCGCGGACGACAACTTAGGCACTTCAGTCAGAAGAAACCCGCAGCCGTCCCTAATGCGCCCAAGATGAAAAAAAAGGCTACTATGATTTTATCGAGCTCCGACGGTCGTGTTGTAATCAGAAAGTAACCGGTGGTAGGACCATCATATATAAGAGTCCGTCTGGGAGGGTACCACCGCAATGCCTATTTCTACTGCCAAGCAGCAGTGTGAATGCACTGTTATGTGTCTGTTTGAAGGACATTGTAGCCAGTGTAACTACAGGACATAATGAGACTTGATATCTTATGTCTCAGGATGACGAGCGCAGTGGAATGCCACACAGTACTTGGTAACTCGAGGTGCTGCATGGTGTTTCTACTGTTTATTGGTGGTCGTATCGCTTACCATCAGCCAAACGGCATTCTCGTCTCGTCATTTGATGCCGAAAAAAGATGTATTATTTGGACTTTACATCAATTGCAGTGTACAATTTTGCTGCGCTAAGACAAGAAAAATTTAAGTGTTTCGATAATTTATAAAATATATTATAAACATCCTATAAAATTAAGCAGATAAACATACTTCAATCACGAAAGTAAGTTCCGAAATAGACTTAGTTAAAGTATGTTATTTTTATTAGAAAGATAAACATGACAGCCCTGTGCATGTAGAAAGCATTGTGCCAGTCGGGATATAATAATAGATGGAGATGGAGTGGGTGGGTGGATATAAAAGTGCGCGGCGGAAATAGAACCAAGCTTTCTTAGTTCCAACCGTATCGGACTGCAAGGAATTTTTATATCATATCCTTTTTTTTGTTAGTATCCCTACGGCCAGTAGCCTGACGCGAGTCGGCTTTTCTGGCCACACCGCGCTCCAACCCTTTACATTTAAACGACCACGCTGAGGACACCCCCTAAGTGGGGTGCGAGCCTCGGCTTAGGGCGGTCGTTGGAAGATGATTGAGACATCAGCGATCAGGGGATTTTAACGGTGTAATACACCAATCTATCTATTGCTTTCATCGGCTCGCGGGCCGGAACTGCTAACAGGGTCATTATTCTATTAAATAACTGTAGACTGGCAGCTCTATGGCGTGGCTTGTTTATTGGCTGGATTTCTGCCCTGGGACCTGGACGCCAAATCCCTTGCCGATGCATTTCATTGGCGGGAAGAGGCGTTCAGTCGCGGGCAACGTCCGGCCCTGAAAGAGGTGGTGGAGTGGCGTCTCAGGCTGGAGGCCCCGTCGTGGGGGCACAGGGTCGTAGAGGCAGTGCGTCCTGTCTTTGCCGATTGGCTAGACAGGCGCCACGGAGCGGCAACGTACCGCCTGACGCAGGTGCTCACCGGGCATGGCTGCTTCGGTGAGTTCCTGTTTCGGGTGGTAGGGAAGGAGGAGTCGGCCGTGTGTCACTATTGTGACAACTGCCCGCTGGACACGGCCCAATACGCGTTGGAGTTTTGCCCAGCCTGGGACGAAGAACGCAGCGCTCTCAGAGCAGTCGTCGGAGAAGAGCTCTCGCTGCCGGCCGGAATCGCTTCCATGGACGGCGGCCGGGAGCCCTGGCAGGTGGTGGCCCACTTCTGCGAGGTGGTCCTCTCGCGATAGGAGGGTGCCGAGCGGGATCGCCAGCGCAGTGGTGATAGGCGGCTGTAGGTAGATCATTTTTTCAAGGCCGAGTGAGACTACTTTTACTTAGGTTTACTATGTCATAACTTAGCTGTTGATAGGTTTTAATATGGTGTTTATACGTATTACATATATAGGACCGTCGTTCATTCATGAGCAAAACTGTGTATTTTATTATTTCAATAATTAATTAAATGAACATTGGCTGCAAAACGGAGGTCACCGGTTCGAATACTGAGAATTGAGACGGATGTTGTCCACAAATATTAGTTTCAGGTGTGGGTATTGTGCGACAATAAATCCCTCGTAGTTGATACGCACGACATGAGACTTTAGTATAGGGTCAGAACTCTATATTAACTGTAGGTGTATTTATTTTTAGCGGCGATAGCCTAGTTGGGAGTGGACTGCAGAGACGAATGTCCGCAGGTTCGAAAGCTAAGGGCACACACCTCTGACTTTTCTAAAAATTATGTGTGTATTCTTTGTGAATTATCGCTCGCTTTAACGGTGAAGGAAAACATCGTGAGGAAACCTGCATACCTGAGAAGTTCTCTGAATTTCTAAGGTATGTGAAGTCTGCCAGCTCGCACTAGGCCAGCGTGGTGGACTATGGCCTTAACCCTCTCAGTTGTAGAGGAGGCCCGTGCTCAGCAGTGGGCAGTATACAGGGCTGATATGGTATGGTATTTATTTTACAGCGAGCAATAATTACTAGACCTTTGTTAATAATGGTGCTGTTTTGGAAATTATTCTAGACTAATAAAACTGTCCCCGTTGTTTTTAACCGACGAGAAAAACGGAGGAAGCTTCTAAGTCGACTTGTACCTGTATTTTTTTTTATGTACGACCACGCATAACTTTTTACAGAGTAGCCCGATTTTAACAATTCTTTTTTTGTTTTTGGATAGGGTATAACCTCCAAATTGGTACCATGTGAATATGAAAAAAAATCCCTAAGGGTGGGAAAAAAGGGTGATTTATTGTTTACTCACAGAGTTTAATGCTGATTTGTGCATTAATAAAAGTTAATAACGCGACGATACTTGGGTACGACTCAAAATTACGTAGGCATACATACATTACTTTAAGAACTTAGTTAATAATGTTAAATAAAAAATGTTTATTATTATTTGCTTTTTCAGTTTTTTAGGTGGTTTAATTTGTTTGTTGAAAAGTTTAAAAACATATTTTTCGTCCACTCGAACTATTACAAAGTGCCAGTAATTAACAAAATAATTGATGTTGGGAAATAATCATATTAATTAACGTTATGAACAGAGATATCTCCTAAAATTAAACGAGAAATATACTTTTTAACCGCCAAGTTTCACTGCGGAATTATTAATTAAGTATTTTTTTAACAAGACTTTATTGACAAGTACGATAGAGTTAGCAACGATTTTCCAAATTGCGTAGAGTTGGATATATATATTGTGCCCTGTGGTACGGGGGCATCTAAAGAATTTCACCACGGCATCCCCTGCCTGTCGTAAGAGGCGACTAAATGGGGTAAGCGAGAGTCGCAGGGCGAGCAGTGGGGGTCTGCCCGCTCAACTACTCTAATGTAAGCGACTACGAGGTGGACGACAATGCGGGTGGTCGGTCTCCTGCAGTCGTAAACGCAAAGCGTGCTTTTGAGGTCGGAGGCTTCTCAGCCTCCTCATTTAGAGAGGGGCCGCAATGCGGCATCACGCAGGGGCGGTTCCGTGCAGCTATCTCTGTGCAACAAGATACCCCGGGACCGTCCCGTAGGCGCCGAAGAAGGCCACCGCGGGTTTTGGTTGGTATGCCGGTGTAGGGTGTACAGAGTTGGATATATTGACGAAATATTACTCAGTAACTAGGCTTTTTTTTATTATGAAGCTTGTTAGCATTTTCATATAACTATTATATTTCATAATAATTGACGAATTGTAAATTAGGTTTTATGTGTGGCTCCCATTGGCTTGTGGGCTGCGGCATTATCGGCGTGAAAAGGCCAAACATAAAAAATATATTGTCCTTTGCTCATTCATTTTCATTAGACTGTCTTCGTGCTTACCATACCAGCATGAAAATTATTTGGATGAGTGTCGTTTGGGCACGATCTTGTTAGCAAAAAAAATATGCTTGCAAATGCCGATATGCCGCATTGCGTAGAACTGAAATCCTGAAAAGCCATAAAAACATACTTCCGCTATTCGCTGGTCGCGACGTGCCTGAATCAGTGCCATGTGGCGCCCTAATCATAAAATTTTACTCGTACACATCGTGACAGCCAAGGCCTTAAGTGTATGAAGTTTTTTCAAGCTGAACCCAAACACATGGGATGAAATGGTATCCCATAAATTATCATGGCGTTTTATAAGGGCAACTTAGTTATAGGGATTGTAAGTTCGAAGTTACGTTTCAGAACGAATCACATATTTAAAAAAAATACTGACTTACTCATTTTTATTTCTACCAAACTAACACATATCAAACAGTTGGAATGCAACGCTAAATTTCCGCGAACTAGATTTATTATATTTAGTGTATTAAACTGTAAACAATATTTTCAATGAATGTTCCCCTTAGCGTATCTATAAATTTCTTATTAACAAGGTGAGGTGTAGGCGCAGCGGCAGTATAAAATCATATTTATAGTATTTAGTATTTTCAGAGCTTTCTGAATTACTATGCAATATTTTGTGTGCTACCTAGAGGTAGTACGATAGGTGCTGTAGACAGCGCCCTTCGTACTGCTTGACAAATCCCACACAATATTATCTATATATATAAAAGAAAGTGGTGTTAGTTACACCACTTATAACTCAAGAACGGCTGAACGGATTTAGCTGGAAATTGGTGGAGAGGTAGCTTAGAACCAGGAGACGGAGATAGGATACTTTTTATCCCGGGAAAATATAAACCGGTACTTTTATCCCCGATAATCGTTTTCTGCCAGTGGAACCGCAAGAAAACAAGTATAAAAATATTTTGAGATCCAGTTGAGGACATAATTACTCTTAGGTATCCCAGAAAAAGATGAACCGGGAACTATATCCCGGATTTTATTTTCTCGCGAGTGGAGCCGCCACGACTAAACCACAACCGATGGCGGTGCAATTTGGCAGGGAGATAGTTTAAAACCCTGGGAAGAATTAAGGCTACTTCATATCCCGGGAAAATATAAACCGGGACTTTAATCCCGGAAAATCGTTTTCTGCCAGTGGAACCGTATGAAAATAAGTATGGAGATAGTTTGTGATCCAAAGGAGGACATAGGCTACTATTATCCCGGAAAACAGACACCGGGAATTATATTCCGGATTTTTTTTCTCTCGGTTTTTTATTTTATTTTTAGGGATATAACCCTACATCTCTATTTATTATAAAACAAAGTCCCCTATCGCATCTGTTTGTCTCTTGAACGCGATAAACTCAAACACTGCTTAGCGGATTTTCATACGTTTTTCATCAATGGACGTTGTGATTCAAGAGGAATAATTTATAAATATTTTGTACGACAGAAAAATAAATGTAGGTATACAGTATTATGCTTTGCTACCTGTGCTAAGCCAGGGCGGGCCGCTAGTCTGTAAATAAAATTAATTATATTATAGACGCCTCCGTTACATAAAACCTAGGTCGGGGAACCAGTCCTGCATCACACGTAGAACTTTAACAATTAGGCCAAAATGATGGACATTCTGGAAAATACTCCCGAATCTCTAAATCACGCCCCATGCATTCGGAAATTGTTTTGCTGATCTCAATGTGGAGCGAGGTCTAAACCTGTGTAATAACACTTGGGGTTGCTTTTTAAGATATTATCACAATGATAATACTTCCACTCATATTATCTGTCAATAAAATATTTAAAACTATTCACACCAGGCACCCTTAGTTTTTTTTACAGTAAAATACATATTTTTCTTATTTACACTATTCTCAATTCAAGATTGTTAAAAAAAAATCGTATTTTTAGTTGGATTTTCTATAAAGCGTGTTTTTTAGTTTTTGTAAACTATTATTTATTTTTAATTTTTTAGTTAACTAAAACACAAATAGGATTTTTTTTTTTTTTAACACGGACCTATCGGCCAGTAGCCTGACGCGAGTCAGCTTTTCTGGCCACACCGGACTTTCGGGTGAACGCAGAAGGCGCTCGTAACCCTTGGAGTTTAAGCGACCACGCTGAGGGTGACCCACTATAGGGTCACGAACCTCGGCTCAGGGCGGCCACTGAGAGAGGATAAGACATCATCGTTTGGGGAGATTGTTTTTGATCCTAATCCTATTTAATGTGTTGATCGTAGTCATCGGCACGCGGGCCGGAACTGCTACGAGAGGTCAGGGTGACGGGGGGCGCGGCGAGGTCCTCGGCGGCGAGGACGGAACTGCGGTCTTGTGGAGTGTATGAGTTTTAAGAACTCGTCCTTACGGCGGAAGGCCAGAGTTATATCGTCCTTTGGGTCGGTCAGGAAAGAGCGCGGCCGTCTCCATTTGGCGCGGTCGAATGGAGTATATATCGACGCTTTACGGATAACAAATAGGATTTTTTAAAATGCGAACTTATATAGTTTCGTTTGCTTCTAAACCATAGCGCGATTTAATTCTATGCTGGCGCCATCTATTGAAACACAAGTAAAATTGAAGTATTATTTATTTAGTTGTTTTTTCCATAAAAACGTATTTTTTAGTTTAAGATATTGTATTGCCATCGATCCTTGATAAGTATACCAAATTTCGATTTAATTCGACGTTTTGAAGTGGGTCAAAATCATGTTCAAAGCATAAGTTACTTATGTTCATACATACATACGTCTGAAGCTAATAAAAGCGTGTTAAAAACGCACAAAAACGGTTCTATGACTGTTTCTCGATATTTCAGAAAAACCTTATATTTTCTAAAATAATTGAAAGAAACTTTTCGGAGTTACACTCGGTGTTTCTAATCGTCCTAATCTATCCTTTAAGATCGTAAAAAGGCATGTCCGCAACTCGAACAAAATTTCACACTGCAGAGGTCGTCGCTCGTCCAGCTTTCATCGACACTACCGGCCTTCTTCAATACCGTGCTAAAATCATCTCTAGGTACAGGAACAAAGGTTTGACACGCCAATTTGCATTGGGAATTAATGATTTGTTTTTTTCTTTTGTTTCTGTTTGCATATTCATGCTAATGTGAGAAACTTTGGCATTGCTACTCGTCGGCCTTGGCGACATGGTAGCCAGTTTGTTATCTCTTGATTTACGCTCCACGAAGTGTTTTAGAATATCTTATGAATATTATGTTTTCACTTTTGTATTTTATATTTCTTATGTAAAATGTTTTTATAGATTTGTCCCTGTCTTTTTTATTTCTTGTGGTATTTATATCTTGGAACTAGTAGTGCTCGCGGCTCCGCCCGCGTGAAAAAGTTTTTCCGGGACAAAAATATTTTACCGGGATAAAAAGTAGCCTATAGCACTCAGGAGTTATGTAGCTTCCTATTAGTGAAAGAATTTTCAAAATCGGTTCAGTAGTTCCTGAGATTAGCGCGTTCAAACAAACAAACTCTTCAGCTTTATAATATTAGTATAGATTTCTTAAGTTTTGTTTATATCGTTGTTTTTTTTTTATATTTTCATTATTTTGGCATTAACAACCTTAGACCATTCATCCACTTAGCAACCGATGAAATAATATGTGTTTGTATTTGTTTTTCAGCGCCTTTAATAACTTCATCTATACTAATATTATAAAACTGAAGAGTTTGTTTGTTTGAACGCGCTAATCTCAGGAACTACTTAACCGATTTTGAAAATTCTTTCACTAATAGGAAGCTACATAACTCCTGTGAGTGCTAACGCGCTAATCTCAGGAACTACTGAACCGATTTTGAAAATTCTTTCACTAATAGAAAGCTACATAACTCCTGAGTGCTATAGGCTACTTTTTATCCCGGGAAAATATTTTTGTCCCGGAAAAACTTTTTCACGCGGGCGGAGCCGCGAGCACTACTAGTTATAAATATTTTGGAATGTTTTAACGAAATACCTATTAAATCCCGCTATCTGCAACTAATCCAGTCTGATTCATCTTCAATAAAGTTCCATAACGTATTTTTTATGCAAGTTTATAACTCAGTGCGCTCTTGATCTATCGATAAACAAACCAGGCAGTTTTGATGATGCGAAAAGTTGTAAATTATACTTATCGAGTATTCCAAACATCTTTCGCAAACTTTTGTCCGGACTTATCGGGGATTGTGTCGAGTCAGCGCTATGTATCTACTACGCGGTCAATAAACCTCAGTGCTTTTAGAGGGCCCCTACTAATGGCGCTCCCATTCCCCTTGTCCTCACTAATGTCTTTATTTCGTCGGTTTAATATTTATTTGTTGAACATGTCAACTCCTAGAAAGGATGAATCATCGACCGCTCTCGAAGCCTCGTTGTTTATCGACATCTTCCTAATGTTTGGACACACGATAGCGCTGTTTGTTCTCAACTATTATTTCTTAACAAATGTGCCTTGAATGGAATCTTAGTAATGTTCTATTTTTGGCACTGTTTATTAGATGACGTTGTGGAAATTTGAGTATACGTCGCATCGTTTTATTCTTCGATTACATTTGATTTACTTCAAGCTCTAAGAAATTAAATGCTTTTAAAATTACGAATTTCAAAGTGCTAAATTAGGTACCTACACTTGTCTGCTTTTAATATAATTTTACGTTCGTGACATTGTACTTAAACTTTCGCTTTCCAACACATTATATTATTAATTTTCCTATTTACTTTCCGTATTATTTTCTCGTAAACCAGCCCCCTAGCATGCGTCCAGTAAGTTTCATTTCCTGCTCCGATATTGTATCTCAGTAACTCGTCTGTGCAACTATCGCCAATTCCAATAGACGCTTTCGTGCCATTCTACGCGGCTCTTATCTTTTGCGTATCGACAATGCGGAACAGTTTTATTCATTCATCATAATAAATAATAATTTATGTTTTTTTTTTACCGCCGGTATCTGTCCCACGTCGACCGTTATTGTGATCGTTGCCAATTGCGAATTGTATTTGTTACGTACTAAGATTCATATTTTACTCTCCATGTGTTAAGCACTTTCATCTATAGGTCAATGGTACAGTTATTAAACTCTATGGTGTCATTTTTTGTTTGAAAGTGAAACTCAGTGTACGTGCGGACATGGTGGGAGGCAACTGATTAATGTGAAGTGTATTTTTTGTCTGACCTGTCATCTCATGTTGTCTAAATAATTTTGAATGAGGCGAGTGTATGAAACTATTATAATAGGATTTGATTTTACTTACGTCTTAGTAGTAGTGTTATTTAATAGTTTGGAAAAAGCTCCAGGGCTAGTAAAACCACAACTAGTATAAGGTTTGTTATCTGTACTAAGTACTTAGAATGAATTGAGTGAAATCCTTTTAGTATTTAAAGACCCCAACTTACCTTACCTGCACGTGGTACGTCCTGCTGGTGAACATATTTTATGCTCTGGACAATGTTCAACGCGCAATGGACTATCACGATTAATTATTGTGATCCAAAAACACAATCCATACAAAGTTATAATATATTTAAGAGTTTTTACATGTATTATTTTATTAAAATAATTTTCATACAAATTCAAAAACATATTATTAGGCACTATTATTCTATGTTATGAGGTCTACCGAAAGTCAGTTTATTTCTATCAATCAAAATATGCACCCATGTTATCGATTCAACTCTGCCAGCGCCACACCGTGGTAACTTTTCAATGCTCTTCTTGAAGAAGTTGTATGTTCGGCAGCCTACAAACTCTTCAAATGCATTTTGTACTGCCTCTCAGTATGTATTGATGTAAAAAGTTATGTACAGAATATCCTACGTAAGTCATTATTTGACCAGATTCATTTTTCACCCGTCCAACTTTTTGCATCTACATTGTAAACCGAGTCCTCATCCGTGTAAAAAAATATATTTCTGCCATTAGTCCCCGTCGGTGTGTCATACAAACCATACGACTAATTTCATTTTCACGCCCGCCACCCACTCGCTCCGTTCTCAGAAGCGTGTTATGAATGAAACACGATTGTGTGCGTTCCCCTTTAAGCGTCTCCCAAAACGAATGCCGTGCCACTGGACTAGTTTTTTTTTGTTCACCTATTGTCCTGTAATTATGAATGTGTGTGAGTTTTAACTGGGTTATTTGAACACTTTTCCTTATGAGAAAAATTGGTATAGTAAGGCCATTTACGTACCCTACCCTATCTGCCCACCTACACAAATAGGGCGGCATAATTTTTTCTTCAGTTTGGCAGTGGGCAGGCCACATAGCTCTTAGAACTGACAACAGATGGGGGTAGAAAAGTTCTCGAGTGGAGGCCACGTACTAGGCAAGCGCAGCGTGGGACGTCCTCGTACAAGGTGGACAGATGACCTTGTAAAGGTCGCAGGAACCCGCTGGTTGCAGGCCGCTTCTGACCGTTTGGTCTAAATTTACTGGTGGTAGGGCTCTCATATGTAAGAATCCGTCTGGGTGGGTACCACCGCAATATCCATTTCTACCGCCAAGCAGCAATGTGTATGCACTGTTGTATTTCGGTTTGAAGGACATTGTAGCCAGTGTAACTATTGGACATAATGAGACTTAACGTCTTATGTCTCGGAATGACGAGCGCAGTGGAATGCCAGACAGCACTTTGTAATGATTTTATATTTTTATAGAATCCTGAAAAAGAAACAGTCGAAAGCGGGAATTGAACCCACGACCTCCGGCGCACCGTGCCGGTGCTCTTCCAATTGAGCTATTCCGACCCTGCCTTCGATTGCCAATTTCAGGATCCGTACTTAATTCTCTTAAAGGAGATGACCAGCGACATCTGTTAGCAGTTATTACAACTACTAACTCAGCATTACCCCTTTACAGGAGTAAGTAACCGAAACGAGTCGCTAAACTTTTTTCTAATTTTATATTATGATTTTTTATACATGTCATGGCCATGTAGTGCCTGGTTAATGATTTTATATTTTTATAGAATCCTGAAAAAGAAAGAAACAGTCGAAAGCGGGATTTGAACCCACGACCTCCGGCGCACCGTGCCGGTGCTCTTCCAATTGAGCTATTCCGACCCTGCCTTCGATTGCCAATTTGTTTCTTTTTCAGGATTCTATAAAAATATAAAATCATTAACCAGGCACTACATGGCCATGACATGTATAAAAAATCATAATATAAAATTAGCACTTTGTAACTTAAGGTGCTGGATGGTATTGCTACTATTTACGGGCGGTCGTATCGCTTGCCATCACCTGATGTTCACCTGAACGGCATGCTCGTCTCGTCATTCAATGCCATAAAAAAAACTTTAAGTGAGACCTATGTTCAGCAATGGACTTCTAAAGACTGAAAAAGAAGATTTTTTTCAACTTCACGAACGACGACTCTTCGAAGAAGTCTATCTTGACCCTGCAGGGGGTCACTCTGTTGTACGTATATAAAGAAAAGAAAAAACACCACTACAAATAATTATTGTATTACGATCACTTAATTCTGCCTTCTTAACAATCATAATAATCATGTAATCACGGTAGCTATACTAAATGAAATCAATAAGTAGATATTTGTTTTCACATAGCTACAGCTACAGCTAGCATAAAAGCAAGCATAGGTACACACATAAGTACTTGATTGTATCCAGTAGGTAGATCGAGTCAGTGAAGCAGACACTAATGTTAATAATATTGTGTCTGCGGCTGCCAATCCCGCCTACAAGAATTACACCGGATTGTATGTAAATTGTAAAGTTTGCAATGAAACGAGCGGCCCGTGAAAATGGTATGTCACTCTGTGATGTTCATTCAATTGTTTGTTCTCATGTTGATTGCTTTGATTCTGATATCGTTTAAGCAGATTCTGAATCGGCTTAGCTGAGATTCAACATGCTTAGTTTAGCCAGATTACTATAATGAATTGCTTGGATCCGCTGTAGCCCCCAACCTGTTCAGTTTGAAATGTATCGTTGCTGTGATCTGTGAAATAGTTGAATACATTGCTTTATATCAAAACTAAATTTGAGCAATTCATTATGAGTGTTACTTTAAACGGGCAAATAAATGGAATTACCAAAAAAACTTTCGAAACAATCGAAGTTAACAAATAATTTTTTAAAATTTTGATCCAATATTTTGCGATTACCGTAATTTGAAACACCTGAGAAGTAATTTTTTAAATTATTCTAAATATTTGTGCCAATATATAAAATTTTACTACCTTTATGTGAGTATGATCCCTTGTATCATCAGCATACAGTACAAAATTAAATAATGTTGACCGTAAAAATCAAACTTTGACGACGTAAATAGCGCAATGTTGCAAATTTTACATTGGGGTACGTTTATGATATATTAATTATCATACATATTAAGAGCTTTCTATATGAGTAGTATCCATGATCATCATGCCATTTCATTCCCAATATAATAATTTGTTAAAAGCGCAATGGGCTGGAAAGGTTTGCAAAGCGCACAATGCGTAGTATTTTTCTCGAAAACACGTGCGATTTCGCCCACCCGTAAAAACACGGTGATGTATTTGCCTCCACTCGCCCCGGGCGTTTTTTTCGCTTTTCATAATCGTGAACTGTCCGTTCAGTTTTCTTTTTTTTCGCCTTTGTGCTTCCCCGTGAGATGTGTTTTGATAAGTCAACTGAAGCTTTGATGAATTGTATGTTTTACTTTAGTTTATTCTTCTGTTTTTATTGTCATGATCTTTATTTAAAACAGCGAAATTTTAATTGGCTAGTTGTTGCTCACGGCTTCGCCCGGAAAGCCCATGAAAGCCTTTCGCGCTGTAAAAGTACCTAAACACAACGACGCCATAGCCTATGTGTTAATTCAAAACATGTATTTTTTTACCCGGTGAAAGCTGTTTATAGGTTTCTGCCGGACTCACCGGTTTAAACCGTCTTACCGACTAAAACCCCGCCATTCTTCTCTCCCTTCCTTATATCAAAGTTCGAGGGATGCGCATGTGCATACAACCGCAACCTTGCAGGAGTGGGCTCTTGAGCACAGCCTCTCGCCGTCCAAGGAATGAGGCCTCGGTTGAATCACAGGCGCGCATGGGAGCAGCACGCCGGGCTCTTTGACGTTATTTGCCCGGTAACAGGTCACCTACAGACCCGCTTAGGGAAGTCGGAGGTCGTCTCTCCGCCGCCTCTTTAGTGGATATGACTTATTCACAAAAAGAGGCAATGGATTTCCACACATCTTCACTCCCGACCATGACTGCCACAACTGTTGCAAGCGACAAGTTGTTGCCCATAGTCGTGAGTAAAGACATGATCTACCAGTGTGCCAAGTTTCATTCAAATCAGTTTAGTAGTTTTTGCGTTTACAAACATTCAAACATTTAAAACCTTTCGCATTTATAATATTGGTAAGATTGCAGACGTTTTTAACATGCTTTTATTAGCTTCATTCATAATGCTTAAGCTCTTTTACGTGATTTTTTCCTTCTCAAAATGTCATCTGCACAGGCTATCACAAATGCAGACTGAGCATGGTTATCTTATCTTGAACGCTAAGTTATTTTATCCCGGATCAATCCATAGTCCAATAGCGGTGTAGCGCCCCCATCCACCTTTCTATAATTCTTCGAGTAAGTCCATTATCTTACACACGGAGGAAAGAGAAGAGGGAGACAGCATAGCATAAATTTACTAAGAAAACCAGTGTCGCCAAACTTACACATGCATATATTCGCATACTATCATCTCTTCATTATGATTGGCCAAAATCACCAATAAAGATAAAACGTATAATACAAAATCATTTGCATTAAATTTAACCTTAATGTCATTGTATAAACATCGTATTCTAAAAATTCACATGACTTCATACGACATTATTCCTTCAGTCTGAATTTTGATTTTAATTCGACTTCATATCGCTAGTCCACGCTAGACATTCATAAGAACTCTATGGCTGTCGTTTTAAGATAAGTTATTGAATGACACCCAGTACGCTACGCATGCCGGTAATAGTGTTGCACCCATACGTTACCTTTTTGTAAACCTATCGATGGTGTTTGTTTTATAACTAACATTAATAAATGAAAAATGAAGTCTAAGGCAAACGTCAACCGGCAAGGCAAGAAAATATCCTTTGACGGACAGCAGGATTATGCCGGCCTGCTAATAGCTTCTGCAGGTTCCGTTTTAAGGATCCCATATCATAAGACTTGGAAACATTCGTGCCGGCAACTGTTCCACAGTTTAATAGCAAAATTACGAACTTCTTAACCCGATTGATACGGGCTGAGATAGAAAAAATCACTAAGCAGTGGTTTCGCAAGCCAGCACGCGTGGTTCCCCTAAGGAAGTGTGAGGATGGCCTAAGGTTAAACTTTTGTCCAGAGCACTCACCAAGACACGGACGATAGAATACACTAAGAGGGGCAAAGTCTCGGCGTAACTGCATTGGTTCCAAACTGAATAGTGCTTTGTACTGTTTATGAGTAGCCGTATCGCTTGTGATCAGGCGAGCGACATGCTCGTCTCGTCAAGCAAAAGCAATAAAACAAAAACTTATATTTTGATTATTTTATATTTTAATCTATATTTTAAGTAGGTATAGTAAATCTAGATACCTGTAATTTGCAGATTTTATATACACAATATAGTAGGGGAGCCCAAGAGGGGATTTTTAGATTTACTCGAGCGTGGCAGATTAACATAAGGGGGATACCTCAGACCCCGTTGAGTACCTCCACCAAGTATAAGCGTTCTATATATGATGGCGTGTTTAGGGCAGCCGATCAGAATAGAAAAAAAACGATCAGGGAACCACCACCCTAAGAAATAACGTTAACGATGAGACATCAAGTGATACTCATAATATAATATCAAGTAACATAGCTGATCAAACATTGTTAAACTATAAAGCAGTCAGGCACATTAATATATAATTAAAAACAATTATTTAAAACTATGTGTTGTCTCAATAAAAAGCTTTTCCCGTTAGAAAAGTCCTTAAAACGCAGTACGACGCATAGAAAAAATATCCATTAGGTATCCCATGGGAGCAAATTACCGGGATAAAAGTAGCCTATATGTGTTAATCCAGGGTATTATGATCTACCCGTGTGCCAAATTTCATCCAAAGGAGATGTCCGCTTTTTGTATGGTTGCTGGGCCTCAAAATCTAAACAGTCTAAAACTTTAGGAATATTAAAGGGGGCAACATATTATGGAACTTAGATCCATTAAAAAAATATTTTTAGACCCGGAGGGGGTGGATGTAGATTCATAACCTGTTTTTTGATAACAGTCATACTAAGTGTAGTTTTCAAGCCAAACAAAATTACATGTATCTTAAAATCGGAGGTCTTTAAAATTAAACGATTTATTGCAAAAGGCTAGTTTTCAGGAGTTTATCCAAATATATATAAACTGTTTTGTTTAGATTTTCAGGCCCATTTTTGGACATGTCCTTCGTTCAGTAATTTCTGACTTTACTTCTAACAAACATACAAACATCCAGACATACAAAGATCCAAACATTTCCACAAACATTTGCATTTATAATATTACTAAGATAAGACAAGAAGTAAAATAAGATTAAAAAGGGTATTTTTAAATAATAACCTACAGTTTTTTTTATAAAAATATGTAGTAAAATAAAACAATAAAATAAATATTATGGTGTGTGGCTTTCTTATAATTACTTACTGATTGAAGAATTAGAATATTTATATGAAGTTCTGCACTCGCTTTTAAATATTGATGTCCACTTTTTTTTTTTATTACGTCATCTTCTACAAAATGTTCTGAACATTTGAAAATTTGGAAGGAAACCAATATAACCTTCCCGTAGCATTGATCCATCTTTCCTTAATAAATGGATCTTTTGGAAAACGGAAAATTAACAATCTAGTATTGTTTCATAAATTAATTATTATAGCGACCACAGCTATACATCACAAGCGGATCATGCATCAGATAACTTTTCGTACTTTTCTGTATAACATAACGCTTCGGTGAAAAATTAATAATTATCGATAATATTTTATCGACCATGCATGCACTAATTGAGTAGCGATGACATTATGAATTGGTAACAAATCATTCTAGAATAACTGATTTTCGTTTGCGACAATTAACCATATGGTGAAAACAATAAGGAACATTTTAAATTGTAATTTTTGTGTCATATTTGACATAGAAAATCAATATACATTTTTCAATTAAATAGCAATAAACCAGAAAATATTACTTACGGATGGTACGAAATACCTCCGTTGGACACATTTTTGGTACGGCTATTATTTTTGCATTCCAGAATAACACAATAGGGCATTTTAATATTTTTAAATATTTTTTCCAATTATTAAACCTTTAACAAGGCGCAATGACGACTGAGACCGTTCAAACCGTGGTTTAAACAGTGAGTTTGCGCTGCATTTCAAACTAGTGTATAAAAGGTTACGCCCACTTTATACTTCTATTGTCTATATCCCTGTTCTGTGATCTTACATATAGATAAACTTGGGTGCCGTAGAATATTGTAGTATCATCTTAAAATACAAACCCTATTTAATTGCTTAGTTTGACAGTGAGTTAACTATTAATCCCGTTTTAAATGGAAGTTACTACTAAACTACTATTGTTTTGCCACTTTTTATCTCCGTGAAATGATTTGAGAAGCAGAAAAAATAATTAGATCTATCGCTGATTCTAGTGATTGTTATTAAATTTATTATATAATTGGTATGGTTTTGTTGTCCTAGTATGACTTGTGAAATACGGACAATGCAATTCCACCTGAATAGTGGAAATCAAAGCAAATGAGTTCCATTGAAGTGTCGATTAACTTTCAAATGAGTTGTCGCGAGAACGCGATCCGCCGGTGTGTACTATAGTCTGTATATCACGCGGCGACGTAATTATATCTCGGAGTAGCATATCTTGGCGATGGGTAAGTATCTTTAGATTCGATTTACTAGGAGGATTGAAGGTGTTGGCTTTATAAGTATCATCGAATTGTATATTTATAGGGCATGTTGTAGTCTCTTGTAAAAGACATTGAATGTATAAAGTAAGTAGCAAAAAGGTCGTCTCTAGCGATGAGACTGCCTTCTAAAAATTCAGTTTTATTTAAATTCGTGTGCACTTCATATTTTTAAATAGGTCGTCTAGACTCATCTTCAGTTACGATTTTTAACGCAACTGCAGAAACGCCCACAAAATGGTTTATGAAAACTAACAATAGCTTTATTGATGTACGGGGTGTAAAACGGGATGTTGTGTTCCCTATGTCGAGAGTTAATCTTTATATGCTCGTTTCGGAATAAATAAATTATTTATTTGAGATTTGAAATGGTGCAGGATGTAGAAGTAGGTTTACCTCCTGATAAACCTACTTCTACATCTTGCACGGAAGTGTGCTTGTCAAAATCCACATTTGTTGCATCTCCGTCCACCCCTTTAAGGGATAAAAGTATGAGCTCAGCTTGGTTAGAGATTGGAAGGAAGTACAACATCCCATCAAGCACCGCGACTATTACCTGGTTGTAATCTGTATGTCAATATCTTGGTAGCTTTCACTTTACAAGTAATTCATTTTACCAACCGGGGTAGATAACCTTTAACACGTTATTAAAATGTCAGGTTGTTATGTCCTAAATCTGGTGCCGGGGAAAATCCCTTTCTATCTCTTGCAGTAAAGAAATCAAATAAACCATTAATTCATCGATATTTTAGTGATTTTTTTGTTCCAAATAAATAAATTATAATTATTATTACGCTATGGTCATGGTATTGTCAAAGTATCCGTAACCAAGCAGATATATCCTGGTCAGAGTATGTTTGCACGGGTCTAAATATTTGGCCTCTTTTTGTCCCAAGTTTAACTGACGTCCTGGAACTTTGTAACTCAAAATGATAAGACGATAGATATGGTGAAGCCTACCTTATTCCGTCTGTTAGACTCTTCAGAGACGGCTCGAGGCCTGTCTTGTGCTAATAAATAATACAATAATACCAGCCTTGTAGTACCTATACCTATACTGCTTACTGCTGAGCTCGGGCCTCCTCTACTATAGAGAAGGTAGGTAGGCCTTAGTCCACCATAATGGACTAGTGCAAATTGCCAGATTTCACATATCCTGCAATTTTTTATGGAGAATTCTCGGATATGTAGGATTCTTCACGACGTTTTGCTTCGCCGATAAAGCGAACGATAGTTGATAAACAAAACCCACATGTAACTTTGAAAAGTCAGAGGTGTGTGCTTTGGGTTTTAAACCTGCGGACATGGTTTCGGCAGACCGTTCCATTTCCAACTGGGCTATCGACCACGGTCTCGATATTTACCGGAAGAACAGACGGTGATCCATCACCTCATCAACTGTGGTAATCGTAGCTCACCCGTAAGCTTTCCAGCGTGGAATATTACTTCCGTTTCTTGGTACAATCGCATTGACTTCCTCTTCCCATCTTATATTGTCCAAAGGTGATCGAACTTTCTCATTGTGGAATTTAGTTCTCATGATAGGTACGTTCTAAATGTACCAGTTACTATTAGTTTGCGATATGTATAAATCGAGGAAAGATTTGTTTGTGTGTTTGTACTGAATAGCCTCCGAAACTACTGGACCGATTTTGATGAAATTTGATAGGGAGATAGTTAAAGACCTTGGGAAGGATATAGCGCACTTTTTATCCCGGGAAAATATAAAACGGGATATTAATCCCGCAAAAACATTTTCTGCGAGTGGAACTGTAAGAAATTGTGTATGGAGATAGAGATCCAGAGGAAGCCATAGGCTACTTTTATCCCGGAAAAACATACAACGGGAATTATGTCCTGGATTTTTTTACTCGCGGTTGGAGCCGCAACAACGAAACCTATGAAACAATTTCAATTAAATTAAGTAAGGAAGTAGTTTAAGTCCCTGGGTCCTTCCCAGGGACTTAAACTACTTTCTACTTAGACTACTTGTTATCCCGGGAAAATATAAACCGGGACTTTTATCCCGGAAAATCGTTGTCTGGGAGTCGAACCGGAAGAAAACAAGTATAGAGATAGTTCGAGATTCAGAAGACGACATAGGCTACTTTTATCCCTGAAAAACATAAACCGGGAGATTTATCCCAGATTTCATTTTCTCGCAAGTGAAGCCGTCACAGCCATACCACTGAACCGATTGCGATGCAATTTGGTAGGGATATAGTTTAAGGCCCTGGGAAGTACGTAGGCTAATTCTTATCCGGGAAAAAAATCTGAACTTAACAGTACTTTGTAACTCAAAGTCCTGTATGGTGTTGCTACTGTTTATGGGTAGTCGTATCGCTTACCATCAGGTAAACGGCATGCTCGTCTCGTCATTCAATTGCAATAACAAAAAATAATACGTAGAAATACATATAACACTTTATTTTGTACCTGAAATACATGTTTCGTAGCAATAAACATTTCGCTTATCTCTCTAATATTTAATTCAGTAGTTATGTCCCTGATCTTTGACTATATCAATTTATCTACCATAGATCAGATCGATATGGCTAATTTTAAATCTTTAAATGCTAATATTTAAATGTCAGTATATTATATAAGAATATAATAATCCTCATAATATTGTGAAGATATAACATAACGAAGAGTACAAAAAGCGAAAAAAATTCGGCCCAAATGCGACAAAGATGCGGCTCAAAGTTTGTTATTGCGAATCTCATTTTGTCAAGTCGAAAGTATTTCGTCCCGACGCGTATACTTGCTTCCCATCAAGAAGCGTCTTCGTCTTAATGACGTTCTTTGGAGGCATAATATAAATCTTGTATTGCACAGTCGAAAGTCTCGTCTCGACATAATGTTGTACTCTTTCTCTTGAATATTTATTATCCTTTGATTATTCATGGGCTTGAAGGTATAATGTCTACGATTGTTAAGGGTATACTTGGTTGTGCCTCGCGGGACATCACATCATGGGAAGTAATATGCACGGCGAAAAGCGGGTGCATTCGTTGCGCCTCTGCCTACTCCTTCGGGGATGAAAGGCATGAGTGTGTAATATCCTCTACCACATTTTTATGTGGGTGTTCAATTCATCTTCTCTAGTAATTTAAATAAGATCTTTAACATACTAGATATTGGGAGTTTATTAGGGTTTTGTTGATTAGTTTCCTAACAACAAAATGTCTTAACTGCTTGATTTATTGCCGCATCCGTTTGAGGAGACATCGGCACCGGATCATCGACTTCTCTGGCATTTTTAATATATGTACAGGTTCTTCAGTCCTATGTCCTTTAAAATACACCATGTAGAATAAGCAACCCCGCACGTATTTCGGCCCGCTAGTGCAACACCTGTCTGCCAGAATTACGCATTTTATTGAATTTTATTGAATACGGTTCGAATAAATTTATTTCATTTCATATCATTTCACTGATTGTGTATCAAAAATAATTCAAAACTTTTATATTGAAAAATAAAATGTCGCAGTGTAAATTTAAAAAAATATTTTTATATATGTGTAAGTTTATAATAACCGATAAAATAAACTATTCAAGTTAAATTTTGACAAAATGATATTGAATATAGAATATATACCTACAGAATAAATTTATAAAAAGAAAATATACACATTTAAACGCTTAGGCATGTTTATAAAACAGTACTAAGTGTTGAGCAAAAATAACATTTCAATGTGTTTAATCGATCAAAACTTCTGCATAAATTAAATCGATTGCTACAAGAAATCGAAAGGGTAACGCATTAGTACATCTCCAATTGATTAGAAACCGAACTGTCAAAAGTCAAATAAATGGTTGGACGGGCTATAGTTAAAAAAAACCATTCCGAACGATGAAGGCATTTATTTCGTGACCAAAATGTCAAGTCACTCCACTTTATTCGAAGGCTACATTAAACTGTCCGCTACAGATGCTAACAAATGGCAACATTTGTCAAGCCAGGGCAGCAAACAGTACGTGTCTTGTAATATTAATACTGGAATGATGACTAGTCATAAAAATTCATATTTTATTAGTATGCTAATTTCCTACACAGCTTTTAATATCCTGATGCTGCAAAGTGACATATCTGTTTCAAATATAATACAGTCTAATTCAAGAAAACAAACAACCACCAAATGTTGAGCTGCTCGAACCTTTCTTCATATTTCCGTGGCAATATTCAAGATATTATTATCAAGGGAACGAGTTTTTCGTTAATATTTAACGTGCTACCGTCAAAGAGGTTGACTTTATCTTTTCCACTGTGGAAGGTTAGTAAAGATTGGGAAATTGAATCAATTCCCAGTATTATGTTCTTTCAATTCGGTTTGTTTCCCATTGATCCTAGATGTAAGGTATTTTGGCTATTCGATCTTTAGCATGAACAATCTGCGGGTTTTTTTTTATTACATAACCACTATATCTTGAGTATAAGTAATACGGAAATAGGTATTTGAAAAATTGAATTCACTACTTTCACCATCGTGTGCCTCCTTCTAGGATATAAAGGTTCTATTACCTGTGAATCATCAATCAACGGTGTATAAAAAAAAACATATTCAATGTCGTATTGTGTTTATAAAGGTATAATGGATCGACCTTCACCGCACTCGGGGATGCGCGCCCATGCGCGTCGTTTCTCATCGGCCGACCTACATGGCCCGTTCGTGTGGAGCGCTCTGTGAACTGTTGATACATGATTTGATTCTGTCTTAGCTATAGTGGATTATGTGCTTATTAGTGTTTTATAGTAAAAGCGGGTACAGGAACAAGGAAGGCCTGTTATCGGCTAAGAATTGAGAGATCGTTTAAATTTTTCCGTTGAAATATTAAGACATTAAAATGTTTGTTTTTAACCTTCGACAAAAAATGAGGGGATGTTCTAAGTTTAGGGTGTGTATCTGTGTATCTTTATGTCTGTCTGTGGCATCGTAGCTCTCAAACGAATGGACTGGTTTAGACGCGTTTATTTTATTTCGTTTGAAAGCTGATGTAATCGGGATGGTTCTTAGCTATAATTTATTAAGATCTGTTCAGGTGTTTGAAGACTATCAGCTCATTCCCAACTTTCACAACTCTAATTGATTTAAAATTTACTTTACTGTGACTTCGGCAATATTTTTAAAGCATGTTAACCCTAGTCTCTGCCTACCCCTATGGGATAGAGGCGTGATACTATGTATGTATGTATGTATGTTAACCCTAATTTGATGTAGCATCAAATAGTCTGCAAGATACCCAACTCTTTAGCAACTTATAGCAGATATAGCGTGTGTGGACTCATGAGAATGGTTTCAACGAGTAGTGCCAGATAGTTGATTATCAAGGCCCCATGATGGAGAATATAGTAATTTAATAAGTTTGAAATAAAAATTAAATTAAAATTTTAATAACCCCTGACACAAAAAGCCTCTAAAAAGTAAAATAATAAAAGTGTATTTTTTATCTCCCTGGTCCGGAGTTCGGTCCCCGACGTGAAGACGCTTGGGTCAAAATATTACTCGGTACTTAAACGACAAAGACACTTTTATAATTATTTTACTTTTTGGTGGTTTTTTGTGTCTGGGGTTATTTAAATTTTAATATACCAATCGTGTGCTTCGACCCAGAGTTAAGAAAACCAGAAACTAAATGTTGGATTATTCTCACTAACAGTCGACAGATTCGAACATGGAAACGCTAGCCAATCACGCGCAACGAACTATAATAATAGGTAGTGTCTATTATCACGTCTACGCGGCGAGTCGTGGCTCAGAGGCCAGACGGGCCGCAGACGAGAGAAAGGCACTGAGTCACCGGCGGCGGTGCTGCGCGGGCGGCGGCGGGTGCGTTGATCTCGAGATGCTGTAGCATAGGGCTTGCCGTTGTTGGGTTATTATGGGCAGTTGTGGTCGGATATATTTGATTAAGGTCTTTATTGCCCTCAGTCGAAGATTTTTTAACGGTCAAATATATTTATACACGTTATTGTAATTGTAAATATCAATGCAAGATATTTAATAAGTAGTTGGTTTTTAATGTAGGTCCTCAATTTTAATAGTTTCATTTCGACCGCCACCATGCCGATGTTCCATAACTCGGTACTTTTACGAAAGCATGCTGTAAATTGAAATAGGGTTGATTTGATGCTACCAAGTACAGTATTCATTTATTTATTTTTAAGGACAATGAGAGGTAATTAAATTAAATCTATACTAATATTATAAAGCTGAAGAGTTTGTTTGTTTGAACGCGCTAATCTAAGGAACTACTGAACCGATTTTGAAAATTCTTTTACTAATCGGAAGCTACATAACTCCTGAGTGCTATAGGCTTTTTATCCCGGGAAAATATTTTTGTCCCGGAAAAACTTTTCACGCGCGCGGATTCGCGAGCACTACTAGTTAATTATAAGTTCAAATCACTGACACTTTTTTAAATGCATTACCTTGAGTTGCTACGGTATGCATTAAAATTAAGGAAAAACAAATAAAATGTGAAACAATATTAACAATCTTATTTCTTTTTTACATAAACATTTATTATATTATGTAACATATTATTTTTTAGGAAATAATTTCAACTGTACTTAATATTGAATGCTTATATTAATAAGGAACATTGTGAGCTTTAACTTATATTGTGTTGATTGTGTGAGCTTTAAATTATATCAGGTGTAACTGACACCATTTCTAGTTTAAACGTCTCTAAATTGCTATTTCCTCCGCTTCATTCACTAAGATGTAACGGATTCAGGTTCGCTATGTTGCTGGAATGCTGACAACAATTTCGAGATTACTGAAGTTACTGTCTGAAGCAGGTCCGTGCGGTCGGAGTCTGTCCATCAATGGTAACACGCATACTAGTGATTCAAAGGCTCTATTTATAAGGGATGTCGCGGCCAGAAATTCTATTTAATAGTTCCATTATATTTACACTGTGTAACATATCTACATAGATCTATAGAGATCCTTCGACCGCCAAATTTATTTAGTTTTTTGGAAATTCTTGCATTAATAGGAATCTACGTTATCCTTCAGTGCTATGGATTATTTTCTATCCCGGAAACATACATTTTTGGTACATATGTCAACAGCTTCAGATATTATTCCCGAAGGCGCATCTTGTGTACCTAAGTACGGTACGCCGATCTTCCGTACCACGATGCAATGCGATGCCAACCCTATCGATATATCGACATACAGAGCACACACTGCAGTCCTGAGAGAATCGAATCACATATTTGTAAAGAGAAAAACTGGTACCAAATATAATTATGCAACATTGCAGTCGAACCGAGGACCTCACAGCTCAGAGCCTGAGTGCTTCATCTAGGCCAACGACGAATAAAAGGCTAGACAATAGTAAATAATGTAATTCTACGAATAGTACTGTCTGTAGATAATTGTGAAAAGTTGTAATTCATTAGGGTTGTCGACCCCAACGACCACGGCTATAAATTTAAATACCCGAGTAATCAACGCAATTAGTTTCTGTGTTTTATTCATTTTTTATGAATGTGTTGTACTTCCGTTGGGAATCAATTAAATAATTTGTCGGGTGTTTATTGATTTTAATGTGTTTAGGTTACGCGCAAACGGCGCTCATTTAGATAAACACTGCAGGTCAGGCTGCAACTGCAATACAATGGTGCTTTTTGTAACTACATATTTTAAAACGAACTAGTTTGTTTTTTGTTTTTTTTTTTTTTAATAAGTGAATTCAGTTTATTATTGGTTAGTTTAATATTTCCGAAACTGTGGATCGTGACCCACTGGTAGTTCGGGAATATTGGGTGGGTCTTGAATAATAGGACACTGCATCGAACGACCTGAACCCTGATAGACGAGAAAAGCAATTGAAACGGCACTCCGTAACTAATTGAACATTAAAAATGACTTGACTGGCAAAAGGTGAGTATTTAGAAGTTTTTTTGTGGGTCGCGTCCAGTCAAATTTGGAAATCACTAGTTAAGTTCATTGTCGAGGCCATAACGTCTTAAATGTGTATTAACTAAGTAAAAGCTTTTGGTCCTGTAAAGTCCGTTTTCGGAATAAAAAGACATCTTTCGGGTAGAAGTCCATTCCTGGGCATAAAACGTAACAAAATATGAAATGAAAAAAATACATCTTAAATCAGTCCAATAGTTTCAGAAATTGTATGTTCACAAAGATAAACAAAAACTTCAGCTTGATTATATTATATGATGTATAATAAAATAATTAAAAAGCGGCAGAATTGGCATCTCAAAACTCTATCTCGACGGGTCTTAAGAGATCGTAAAGCTCTGTTTTATAAAATGATCTTCTGTTTAATATTATACACCACACATGATTACATGTTTTATTATTTCTTTATTGTCGCTATAATATATTATAACGACTCGTTTTATTTCCTTTCATAATATGTCTTAACTCAATAACGACCTGGGACGTACTCAGGAGACAATTTAGGGATTTTAGGCATGTTTCTTGTTTGGTACAACGATAATGATGAATGAATATCTAACATTGTAATTATTTGTTTCAGGTAATTTGCCGAACTGCTATAAATTGGTAATGGCGATATGGACATCCAATAAACTTAGTTGTTAATATTTTAAATAATTATCTTATTAGTACTTATGCACAAAACATTTTTATAGGTATGTTTTAATGTGTTGCTCAATTTAATGTGTGTAATATTATAATTTGCTTCGATTTATTTATTTTCAATATCGACTGCCTCGGTGGCGTAATTGTATTACGGTACCACTGCAATGCTGAGGTCTCGGGTTCGATCCCCGGGCCTGGCAGTGATATTGGGTTTTTCTACTCAGTATCAGCCCGGAGTCTAGACTCTGTGCCCGATATGGCGATAGCCTCGCCTCAATCACATCATGGGACGAAATATGCACGACGAAAAGTGGGGGCACTAGTTGCACCTCTGCCCACCCCTTCGGGGATAATGGGCGTGAGTGTGTGTGCGCTTCGATTAACATAAAATATAATTTTAGTTCATAAAGCCCTCAAAGCTTAACTCTCATTACACCCCATAAACTATCGCTGTCTCAATATTTAACGTATATAACCAGTTGTGGCAGAAATAGCCTAGTACATGCAAAAGGAACACTGAGTGTACGACCGCGTCCCCGGTAACGAACGGGCCGCATTATAGATCAAGTTAAAGGCGGTTGTAAATCGTGCGCGACGCACGGCCAGGGGGCATTACCCCCCGACTAGCATGGGAAGAAGTTTTATATTAATTTGGCATGATAACATGTCTGAACCAACGTAGTTCAATGAAGCCAATCACATCGGCCCTCGGTGTTTCTCTGTATACAAGAAGAAATGACCACACTCTAATCGTGTGTCTTGACCATATGTGTCATCTGCGCAGAGACCAGCAGCACTCAAGCCGTAAGATTTTATATCAACGAGACTTATAGTAATTATGATCGTGGTCTCATAAAATTTATGCATTATAGATATTTTTTGATCCACACAGCAACGACAGTGTGGCCGAACCTTAATTCACTCAAGGCAGTAGGTACCTGATTACGCGATAAGGTTGTTTCCATTTTCGTACACCGGTGCGGTTAGGAGACATTAATATGCAAATGTTAATAATTTCACCGATCTCGGAGCGTTGGCATTATGGCCTTGTATGTAAAAATAAATACGATATATTCTACGATGTTGGTACAATGGAATTGGCTTTTCATCGCGGCGACCTTGGCCCTTGCGCCGCTAACCTATCGTGAATAAACAAGTGAAGTTACACCACACGACACATCGGTGACTCGTTAATGCATGAATAGTGCGGTACTTACTTGAAAGATTTATCAAATTTACATAATAAATTCCAGGTGTGGCCTTTACTTGAGGATTGCAGACCTTGATTATTTAGAAAGAGCCTATTTTCATCTTGAAGACCGTAAACCCTGCATAAAATAATTCTTAATGCACAGTAGCAACCATTTAATTGAGTGTTGCTTATTGCACTACGTGCAGAGAGAGAGTACTGCGTGTGGCCCAAATGCGTCCCAATTTTTTAGATGCGAAAATAGGTATTTAGCTTTGTCATTTGATTTTTGCACTATACGATTACAATATCATGAACCGGCAGTCTAAAAGACCATACAACATCTGAAGCATTGGTACGCGGATTGCGCGTGTGGTGTCAAAGATCCCGTTGGTTGAAACCGGACCCGCCCACGCGGCCGCGACTGATCCCAGCCCTTGGTGTGTATAGTACACTTGTCTGGCGCTGCTTGGTAATAAAATCAACCATAAGGGAATGATCAATTCAGGGAAGGAAAATGTAATAAAATAGTATCTTTGTTCATTCACTATTTTGGTTTAGAGGCGAAGTATGCTGAGGACCAACAGGTAGTGGCTTGTATTCATATTTTGCACAGCGCTTGGGATATCCTCTTGAGAGGGCTGACGTTGGGTAGGCGACCGGTTGTTATAATTAAGCCTAATTCTGTTTGCAATATGCTTTAAAAATGTCAACTAAACATTCCACTTTGGAATGAAATGCTACCTCATTTTATATTATTTTATTAGGACCTGATAATCACGTCGAATACTTGTACTTGTAATGCATACAGAATGTCGATACTTGTCGAAAACCTTTTTTTCCTTCCTTGAGTTAGGTAGAGCTGTCAAATTATAGTTTAAACAAAATATTTCCTTCTTTGAATATGATACAACATTCAAATGGTTTTGTAGTTTCTCAATTAGTTGTTAAATAAAAAGTTCACTATAACTGTTAAATATAACCTACAATAATATAAACTCTACTAGTCTAAAACATTGTGACATTCAGCGCCATTTAGTTTAGATTTTCTTGCGATGCAATAAATTAATAAAGTAATACATAGCAATCACCTTGGTCATTTTATTATTAGTTAATTTATGTGCAATAAATTAGTTTATAATGTCTGAGAAATCGGTTATTCAACAGCGTAATTTATGTGTTGTTCTTTTATAATCGTGTTTCATAAAAGAAGCAAAAAGAGACAGGTAGCCTCACGCCAGTTTTCTATAGGGTAATTGTACACTCGAAGGAGCAGGTTCATTAGGGCTGTTCACAAAATTTGTTCAAAAACAAACGCTAATTATTAAATGTACAGTTATATCCAATGTATCGGCAATCCCTAAGAAGGCCATTTTCTCATTAACAAAATAAAAGTTGATCTTTCACGTGACTATTTAGCTAAAACCACAAATCCAACAAAACACACATCGTTGTCGAGAACGTTAAGTCATATAGATCTAGACCTCACGTCTACATTCACATTCCGCCTACTTCATACATTCAGCACATTTGCTTTATTATAATTTATAGCTTTTCAGTGTATATACAAGGGACATGAGTTATGACCGTCATACAAACTTTATATAATCTTTCATACAATTCGGTTAGTTTTATTGAAGAAGTTTAGCGTTCTTTTGTATCTGGATTTATGATCATGCGTGATATTATATCTGTAGTCTGTACGACATAACTTATTATAAAAATGTTTGAAGTTGACCGCGATCGGGAATCTAGTTTCGTTTTTTATAACTGACTAACACGTGTAGTGGTTCCACTGCTGGACAGTGCTATGATTTCCTATAAATAGCAAAAGTTTAAAGACACTAAATCAAGCGAACGCCGTTGACCCGAGATGTCTGTGAACACTCATAATGCCCAAGAATCGCTCTAACCGAGTCTTTAAACCAGACCTCACCATTGCCACGAAAGAGCCAGCACCTACGCCTACAATATGATTTAGCGTTTGGTCCAGTATGAACATTATACATAAGCAGACCACTAAACATTTCAAACGTATTCCACTAACGAATACTGTATTTTATAAATTTTAGTACGAAACCTACTATTTCTGGATTTTCTTTTAGGTTTGTACTAACTAGGTTTTTGACGGAAGCACCCCCTTGCACCCCAACCAACCCGGCCACTTACTTGACTTAAAGAGTAAATAAATTACAAATAAATTAAAGAGTTTGCGGAAACGAGTTAAATAAAAAAAGTAGTAAAAATTTAAAGTTCCGGTGGAATGTACACGGTTACGCTGAATTTTCACGTTTTACGGTTTCAGCGCGACATCACTTGTACCTGGGACCTGGGTATGATTGAGGCAGCTTCAGAAAGCGGAGATGGATTGACTAGTTCTAGGTCTGTAACGATCAAATGCGGCTCTTCGAAGTCACTGTCATCCTTGATGCTTCACATTGAAAGAGAAATCGAGTGATGCAAATTTTTTGTAGGAGGCATTGGTCGTGGGGATATTTTTTTATATCTCCGGCAATCGTACAGACAATACAATGCACCGATATACCTGCATCTGCACGCAGACAACGCTCTTAATCAGTCTTAAACCTCTGTTAAACCGTCTCAATCATGACATAGCAGCGCAACGCTTTTACGACTTCGATCCTAATATCCGCAATGAGAGTGAGATCTGGCTGGTGTGATATTTATCCTATAATCGCGTTAACTACGTAGTTACGTTGCACGACATCTCAAATTTCACATCCTGGTCGGTGCGGTTTCTTGTCGCGCTTGGCGGCCTTGCCAATCGAACACTTATGAATGATTAGTTCATAAAAGGTAAAAAATGTGTCACAACAAAACGAACCGGTTGTTGTGCTGTTATAATAATAACTATTAATTAATTGTTTAATTATTATGAGATTTCAATCGATCAGTGTTTGTGTATTTATGATAAACATAAATAAGTAAACACAGCCTTCTTGGCTTGTGTAACAGCGATCGTAAAATCAATGTCCAGGTGCTTGTGTCGGAACAAAATGTGAGATTTGCTTTTTCTTTCCCAGTTTGGAAGTTCTTACCGAAAGTTCTTTATAACTGATTACAGGGCCTGTATCTTATGTGAGGCCAATAGTGTATGAAACTGTTAGTGAACTTAAAAATAAATAGGAATATATCTTACGAGGCCGTATCTAAAATTTCGACTATTTCAGTCATCTCTTTATCGTGATTATTTGTATAGGAAGGTAGGGGATCTTTTATGACTCCCAGAAAATTGTCAGTACTCGTTAATTTAATCTTTGTTCAAATAAAATTAAATTTAATAAGTGTTTCATACAAACTTCGGATTTTTTCCGACGGACGCTACCTGACATATATGTGCCTCCGTGGAAAACGATATGTGCAGCGAACATAATATGTTTTTACTCGCGTAACAGGCACATGCCAGACTAATAAAAATGGTTGCATAATGGATATCAGAAACTACGATGTATTTTGTTTCAACGACTTAGTTATTGCTACTTGGTAATTTGTTGAATTGAATTGAAATTGAGTAATTATATAAGATTTAGAGGTCACTGGTTCGACTTCTACAAAACATGCTGATTATATGTGTAAATATTAAAAATGAGACTTTAATTATCATAAAACATAGATTCTAATATAATCTAAGCATTGTGCGAATTACATTATAAGTGCTCCTTATATAAAAGTAAAGTTAATAAATAAAATAATATCCCATATTTGTTTTCAACGTTCAAGATATCATCCATACAGAATTTCACTACAATCTGTTCAGCGATTAAGTTTCTCCCTCCTTTTACACCCCTTAAATAGGAGTTAATAATAAAATATTTAAGTACCCCATATTTGTTTTCAACGTTCAAGATATCCCCGTACCAAATTTCATTACAATCCGTTAAGCGCCTAAGTTTCTCCCTCCTTTTACCCCCCTTAAATAAGAATTAACAAAAAAACTACCCCACATTTGTTTTCAACGTTGAAGATGTCTCCAATCTCCATACCAAATTTTATTACCATCGGTTCAGTGGTTTAGTATCTCCCCCCTTCGAACCCCACAAGTTTGGGGTTGATAAAAAAATTAATACCCTAATTTGCATTTTTAGAACTCATACTATGCAAATTCAAAATTTCATCCATATCGGACGAGACGTTTTCGAGAAACCAATTACATAATATTACTAGTAGTGCTCGCGGCTCCGCCCGCGTGAAATGTTTTTCCGGGACAAAAATATTTTCCCGGGATAAAAAGTAGCCGATAGCACTCAGGAGTTATGTAACTTCCTATTAGTGAAAGAATTTTCAAAATCGGTTCAGTAGTTCCTGAGATTAGCGCGTTCAAACAAACAAACTCTTCAGCTTTATAATATTAGTATAGATAAACAAGTTTAGCGCGTTTAAATAAGTGATATAGGTGGGGTCTTTGTTCGATGACTTTCTGCCATAATCTCGTTGCTGTCGAAATTTTGGGACTTCTGATAAAAAAATCAAAAAGTAGTTGTGGCAGTCCGATCTTGATATTAATCTGGCACTGCCTAAAAATTCTGAAGAGACCGAAACAGGTTGAAATTCGAAGGTGCAAGATCAGGGCTATAATATGGTGGATGCATTAATATCTCCCAGCCAATCTCTCTTAATTTTCGCTGAGTGGCTAAAGATGCGTGTCCAAAATCAGTCATATACAAATAGTACAGCCAAAGAAGTTTTATTACAAGTTTATACATACTATATGCGAAAAGTCTTTTTCCCCCGACCTATTGTATTGTGCATTATGTAGCTTTCCTGGATATTAAAAAAGAACAATACGTAGGACGCTTTGCAACAAAAACATCGCGTGAAAAGCTCACGACGGCGTTTTGTCCGGGCCGCGACCTTTGAACTTAGCCCACTAAACTAAAGGTTGCCTAAGCAGGCACGCTTGTAACAGAAATGCAAGATGCATTAAACACCACTACATTATCCCCGCCTGTAATGAGCACATCTATACTAATATTATAAAGCTGAAGAGTTTGTTTGTTTGAACGCGCTAATCTCAGGAACTACTGGTTCGAATTGGAAAAATTTTTTGTGTTGAATAGACCATTTATCGAGGAAGGCTTTAGGCTATATAACATCACGATGCAACCATTAGGAGCGAAGAAATAATGGGAAATGTGAAAAAGACGGGGAAAATTATTCATCCTTGAGGGCTTCCATTGCGTGCGCTGCGAAAACGGTTCAAGATACCAAAAATATATGTATGAAAGAATTATTCCTCTTGAAATGATCTAAAAAAAAGTCCGCGACAGTATATGTCTATCTTTTAAAATAAACTCTCTAGAACCGTTTTTATGGTAATCAAATTTGGTCGAAATTAATGCATTATTTGTTAAGAGTTGTATCAACGTCATAATATTAATCTTTATACAAATAAATGTGTTGGATAGAGTGATTCAACGGGAAGGTTTTTATGTATGTACTTTTAGCCCGGAAAAACTTATTAACGCGGGCGAAGCCGTGGGCAAAAGCTATCATGTTATGTATCTATACTAATATTATAAAGCTGAAGAGTTTGTTTGTTTCTTTTGAACGCGATAATCTCAGGAACTACTGAACCGATTTTGAAAATTCTTTCACTAATAGGAAGCTACATAACTCCTGAGTGCTATAGGCTACTTTTTATCCCGGGAAAATATTTTTGTCCCGGAAAAACTTTTTCACGCGGGCGGAGCCGCGAGCACTACTAGAATATTATAAAAATAATGTTTTTTTCTTCACCTTTATTTTCTAATACTATTCGAAATACGACGTGCCTGTTTATTCGTAACCGGATACAATAATTGACAGCATTTTGGGCATGTAAAACTATTGAGGTACTGGTTCCTTCCTTAGATTAGACAAGCGGAATTTGTCTCTTCCTATTAAAACCTGAATTTATTTTTCATATACCTATAAGGTTGGATAGTAGGTGGGCCAGACG
This sequence comes from Lapara coniferarum, assembly GCA_949316025.1. Classification (NCBI taxonomy): domain Eukaryota; kingdom Metazoa; phylum Arthropoda; class Insecta; order Lepidoptera; family Sphingidae; genus Lapara; species Lapara coniferarum. The sequence goes on from OX438919.1 coordinate 24,183,835, forward strand.
AGTTACCATTGCCTTGTACGGCTTTAACTCCTATATGACTTGATCTTGTTTGCTATATTCGTTATTTTTGGGAATATTGCTCTTAAGATATTTAAATCTTACTCGTATTTTTTTTTAATTTCATTATTTTCCTTTCTTGTCTTGCCTGGTTGTTTCGCTGAAATATGTACAAGTTTAATTTAGTATAATTTTGGTCCTGTAGTAGAAAATCAAACGAATTATTTGTGGTACTATAGATAAATAAAACAACAGGAAGAGAGCTCAGCTGCGTTGCTATGGTCACTAGTAAGTTAATTGCATCGAGTGGTGGTATCACCGTCGGTGTAAGGCGTGCACAGAATTCCGACGCGTAGCCACCGCAGCCGTGATTCATGCCTCGTGACTAATTGACGCTTTGACGCCTTCTTTACAACCATTGTGCTCGATTATGTGTTTTTCTCTTAGTTTCTTCGATTATTTTAATGATAAAATCGTTGTGGGGAATGATTTCAATTGTGTTATCGGTTTGAGCAGTTTTCCCTTTTGCAACAGTGTCAGAAAGTTGAAGTTCTTTTACAATTTTAGTTTAAATCTCCTTTTAGCGTCCTCAACATTTCAAATGGCTGTCTCACATTCTTCTGCCGTTTCCTCTCCACAGCATTGACACTTTGTTATAATGAACGCTAATTGCTAGGTATCTGAATTTATAAAATTATGTCGACCTATCTTATACCTTACGTGTCCTATAATGTACTCAATAGTAACAATAGATGAGACCTGTTAAGTGCGACAGAGACAAAAAAATACGCATATTACCGATAGAGCCTGCAAATATTTCCGATGTGGATACATACTACAAAGGAAAAATTATATTTCTATTCTAACTTTAAACGCTATAATGAAACTAATTTACCGCCAAACGGCAATCAGTGGCAATGGTACCGGGTCATTAAGTCTCATCTGTAACTCGTCGGTCGACTGTGAGACTGTGACTCAACCGTGAGCCATGTAACGTGTTCGATCCGCGGTGATTCATACAAATTAACTGTACCGAATGTGTGACTGTCACTTGGCAGTACGGACACGCGTCCATGAAGCTATAGACTATGTAATCCTTGGTGCTGGTCGGAAGCAAATTATACTGACTGTGCCTCATGACAAAATGAATGCCTGACAGTGAAGAGAGTGGTTAATGCAGTGCCATTCGAAGCTTCCGTAATTCAAAGTTCTTCAATTATAAATAGTTAGACTAATGACAAAATGTAACTCAGATCTCTTAGAAAGAATCCTGTCTCAGAAATGTGTTGCTGGTAAATGTCAAACGTACTCAATTCGTATAGAATAAGAAGTTATGTGGTTTCTGCCAAGTCTTAGTCTTGGAATCAAGCTTTCAAGAATCTAAGCTTAACCGATCATTGTATAAAGTTACCTAAAAATAGCGGCAAATTGAAAAAAAGACCATTAAAATTATATTTCTTATGTCATAATGCGAAACATGTCACGAGCTAAGTTAATAACCACGCAAAATATATTCTTTATTTACTTTCACACCATGTAGTATTTTGTTCCGAAAATAAATATGTTTAATTTACACACACACATACACTCACGCCTGTTATCCCCGAAGAGGTAGGCAGAGGCGCAACTAGTGCACCCACTTTTCGCCGTTATTCAGTCCCATGATGTGATAGGGGGCGAGCCTATCGCCATATCGGGCACAAATTCCAGACTCCGAGCTGATACTGAATAGAAAAACTCAATATCACTTTGCCCGACCCGGGAATCGAACCCGAGATCTCAGCATTGTAGTCGTACCTTATACAACTACGCCACCGAGGGAGTAATTTATTTTACATAAAATAAACATCAATTATAAGCACTTAGCACACACGTACATTAATCTCTCACACGATCGCGCAAAAAACGCGGTCTCGTGTGGTTTTTTCATTGTAACAATATTTAATAACAATAGAGCGATGTTTTTTGGTACGCAGGCGCAAAAAGCCGACGGCGCCCGGCGTCAGCCGACTGCGTCCGAGCGTCAGTGCGCGTGTACCGACGATGAGTCATTAATCATGATCCATGATTGACAGGCCTCGTTGTTTGTTGATCTCGAGATATAGCTGCTATTTATAGCGCGATGAAAGTTTCTTCCGTTATGTGACGGGAAAAAAGTACGGTGTGTGCGTTTGGGTGTTGATTTCATGTTGAGTTATGGATAAGTGTGTTTAAAAACGATTTGTCATGTGCTAGCTGTGTTATTTCTTTTTCCAATAGATTGGACGGTGCAGGTGTTGTTTATGTAGTGATGTTATTTTAAATATTATATTTCCATCTAAACTACGTCAGCTTAATTAGATTAACATAAACATTTTCTGCTGACTTAGAAATATGCTTCCAGGAATTTTTTCTAGTATAAATAAATAATCTTTGTCGCCGGTCCATTACATTGGAATTAGAGTTCTTGAGCGCGGCATATATTCCAAGACAAGTCGAGCCGCGTCTGTGACCTAGTCTATTATAATGTGGGATCGTGATTTGTATTAGAGAGAGCCCGAGCCAACCCGTCGGCTCCGTTCAGGGCACTTTCACTTTGCATGCGTGCCCGCCGCCCGCCGCCCACGCTCGGGACCCTGTGGTTAATTGCTAAACTGTCTAGAGATGGACTTGACCTAGTAATTTATCCTGGTTGTCTCATTAAAAACTAAAGGCTTCTTACTCCCTAAAAATAAATGTTAATTTAGTGTTATCACTGTTACGTTTCTCTTTTGTTATTTTAAATTGTTTCAGTATCAAAGTGATGAAGCTCTCATAAAGTTAATCACTGATTACAAAAGCTTTAATTATTATATATGTTCTTATTGTATTTTTAAATGTAGGTGAGCACTTATCTATGATGACAAAATTAAAAATGTTTTAATGTTATACGCTATAATCTAAACAAGATTTAATAAAGCCGAATATTTCACCAGAGGAATCATATCCCTAAGAGTAGAGCGTTGAGGCTTGTTCCACGAAAGGCGCACGCATCTTCTACCGCGAGCTTTTAACTCACTAACGTTTCACTAATACTCCATTATTAAAAAGATTAATGAAAGTAAAGAAGAGAAAGTAGCCTGTCGAGATCATGTAAAAGTCGGCCTATATAATCTGTGCGTACCGTTTTAAGACATAGACGTGAACAATTGAACATTTCTATTGTGCTAACTGAATCCTCATAACATAACTATTATATAGATATTACTTAGTTAAAAGATTTAAAGCTAATATGATATGTGTATTTTTTTAAACCTTTTTTTTGTTGACGCGGAGAAAGTGAATTATTACTACCGCCCAGTGTTCAAGGGGAACGACTGAGCGGTTATGTTGGGTTCACCGTGCCTTACGACCCGACGTTGAGCCGCCCGGAAAGATGGAAAACGACGGGCGACCGCCGGGCCGAGTCCCTAACCTATGTCATGTACACCGCACAGCATACCAACCAAAACTCCGCGGTGGCCATCTTCGGCGCATTAGGGACGGCTGCGGGCTTCCTCCGACTCACGTCTAAGTTGTCGTCCGCAACCGCCCCTGCGCGTACCGCTATTGCGGTCCGTCTCCTGTTGTTGGGGGGGCTCAGGAGCCCCCGTACACCGGAGAACGCCCTCGGCGTCAAAGGCAGCGGGAGGCTTAACCGCCACGCTGCCGTCCATCGAGGGGGTCACAAAAGTTGGCTAGACTAATAGGTGGACGCCTCAGAGTAAGTATATACCTATAGAGAGCGCGTATGCAAGTGGGAACAATAGGCACGGGTGGGAACATCGTCCTGCGCCGGCCGCAAGCGCTTGTAGTCACTCGAGTAGGAACGGCGTGAGCACACGCGAGTGAGATCTATGCGAATATTTGATTATTTAATACTGCAAAATGGTTAAATTTTCTGTGGAATCTTGTAAAAACGACACTCGGAAACACACTTAACAGAATTCTAATATCACGTTTCACAGGCAAGCCATATTTCAGCATATTTTTAGGTAAAATTGAAATTACGCGTCGCGGTATGAAAGACGCTCGGGAGGCGAACACTTGTACCCCCCGCCCTGCCCCGCATCCCGCTTTTTCGATAGTGATGTTACGCGTCGATACCAGAATCGATGTAATATTTTCATATTATAGCATACGTATTTATTACTATCGAAGGCGATGCTTAATATAATGTAGCTTAGGTAACTGTTTTTGTCTGTGTGTGATTTTTAAGCCAATTAATAATTGCGTTTTTGTTTATGAAATGAAAGAAATAATTACTGTTGCTAAAAATTGACTGATTACGATAATATTTTTAAGCTATTGCATAGCTTCTATCGCGGGTCTTGACAGTATAAGTTGGCAATCATTAAGATATATTTTTTTGTAATTTTTTTAACATTGGTAATAAATATTTCAAAAACTAGACGTGACTATTTTAGGCTTGGGGAGACTAGCTAAGAAATCCATGGTGCGATGCTCGGTTTATATCCATTGGTTCAATTATAATGGATATCCATTAATATTATTGGTTCTTAATGCTTGTAAAAACTGCTCTTGAGGTACCGTGTTTATAAATCATTCCACATGGTACTACACCAATTCTCAGCATAGCTTTTATCTATATTAACGCAATACGCTTAAAATTACTCACAAGGCCATATTTTGTAGAACCACATTTTTTTTAACAACAATATGTACCGCGCCGCCGGACCTGTACTTATCGATAACTGTTGCGTTGGTGCTGCTCGCGTGCCCATCCCTAGCAGTCGCCAACATTTCTATATAAGTAGCTATAATTCACCTGCCTACGCTGGGTAGTGGGCGCACGATGCGATATTAGCCCTCTATAGGTATATACTTACTCTGAGGTGGACGCCTTACGCCCAACCGTGACCCCCGGAGCCACCTATTAGTCGCCTTTTACGACAGGCAGGGGATACCGTGGTGGAATTCTCCAAACGCCCCCAATCCACAGGGCGGGAGACGTCGTTCAGTCATCCAACCGACGCCTTCTACGTCTCGTCTGGCGGCGGGAGGGATCACCACTGCGCTGGCGATCCCTTTCGGCGTATTTTTTGAAACTTGGACATAGATTACGATACTAGTCACAGCTTGAAATGTGGTTTCTTTATGTAAATAATATTAAGAGGAAAATAGTTATAAGTCCCGACCTCTCGGTTCATGAGTTTATCCCGCACTTAGCTGGACTTTGCGGAACTATGGTGAGAACGTAGTACGTAGTAAACGATAGAACATCGTCAAAGCGTTTTGTATGTGACAAATCGTCGACATAAAATTACTTTTACTACCTTTGATGTCACATTTGAAATAGAAAAGCCTTTAACGTGGATTCTTGCATGTGACGTCACAAATTGATTTCTTCGATTTACCTTTGTGCTTTCATATTTTTTTTATAATGTCGAATTTTCATGTACATTATGCTGTACTTATCTTTCAAATTTGGAAGATAATATGATATCGTTGTAGGCCCATAATACTTTACTAAGTACCAACAAGCCTCACCATGTCGCGTACCTTGATTAAAACACGAACCGATACCAATCCATCAATAAGTATTACACGCCCGTGAGTTGCGTCTTACTGCGTTAGGTAAAGCAAACGAAAGATCCCTCTTCCCTGGTTACTAGGTTCATTGTAGCACAGGGATTTCAGACCAATTCACGCTGAGTTTGAGATGAAACTTATTTCCATGGGAAATATTAAGAGCTGCGTATACCTACTTTTCTTTTACATATACAATGTTGTGAAATAGCATGACACCACTTTTTTGTACACTCATTGACCTCTGCTCAGGTGACTTACTCGGCTTTCATTAGTAACCCATTCATTAAATTGTACCAGCTTAGGAAATAATAATATGTATGCACAACACGTCAACGTTTTTTTTAATAAACATACAACGAAATATTAGGTGAGTCAACCCGTTGACTCGCTCGTCAAAAGACATTTATAACACGTGGTACAATGATTTAATTACCAATATACCAAAACACTGATAGTAATATAGCTTCGTTGACGTCGCACATACAAATTGATTGTATTGATTGATTAACTAGGCAGACGACAGACTGATTCAATGAGGATATCGTTTTTTTTCTTTTAGAGGTGTAGAATTCAAATTACTCAACCTTACCTTCATTCTATTTTTTTAATCTCGTCACTTCTCTGAAAATTTAAATGTCAATGCACTCACTAGTCACGATTCTTCTGGCTTTAGGTGTTCTTGGGTGGTTGTGAGCGAGAATTCATTCGCTTTGTCACATTTTTCCAATAAAAGAAGTCAGAACATAGATCGCTGCCGAATTTCATTTCGTCCTATTTCTAGCATCCTTTACAAGCCCCTTCATATACTTACCATTTTAAAACATTCAATCAAACCCCGCTCACGCTCCTTCCCCCTCATCCCCCGTTCATCGAAAGAGCGCTGATAGTGACAAATGACTCGGCCAGGGGCGCGTCTCGAACATCCTGGGGCATTACGTGACATTAGACACGTTGGGTTTTGACTATAATTATTTATCACAACTGGTCTCGTTTAATCACTGACGACAGAAAAATAATACATTCTCTAGGCGATCACAATAGTCCATGGGTGTCGGATACATGTCGATACAAACGTGATGCATAACCCACTTTATTTACTTAGGGAGAATTTTGTTTCGGAATCGGCTGATATGTCCAGTTAAAAACTGGCATAATTTAGATATTAACCGTCAGGACCCAGGAGATCTCAATCTCTGTTATGTTTGCTGGAGTGTATTTATGTTTTGGTTTTGGTGGACATTATGTTTTCACAGCGAGTATACAAGCAGGTGTGCAGCAGACTGTATGCACTGTTGTGTTTCGGTTTGAAGGACATTGTAGCCGGTGTAATTACTGGGCATAATGAGACTTAACATCTTATGTCTCACGATGACGAGCGCAGTGGAATGACACACAGTACTTTGTAACTCAAAGTGCTGTATGGTGTTACTACTGTTTATGGGTGGTCGTATCGATTACAATCAGGCGAACGGCATGCTAGTCTCGTCATTCAATGCCATAAAAAAGGTGTCTATTATTTCTATCTTTATATCTTTGTTGTTTCCGGCCAGGTGGGATGACGATCTGCGAAAGACTGCAGGCAGATGCTGGATGCGGCAAGCTGAAGACAGGGCGCTATGGCGCTCATTAGGGGAGGCCTATGTCCAGCAGTGGACTGATAAAGGCTGATGATGATGATGATGATGATCTTTGTTGTGCCGAGAAAAAAATAATTAACAGATCCACAGCTGCAGGTCGTAGTTATCAGCAAGGCGACACCGTTTATAGTTTCCTGCTGTTTTACCCTAAACTAGTTTTGCGGTAAGAAGAGTAGGTTGTCATTTCTCAAGGTCCTTTTTAGTACATATACTTAAAAAATATAATTCTGAAAGTGCCAGTCGTTTCGACATTGAATAACTTGGAAATCGGCCAATTTGCTTCGACGCATAAATACAAAAAATTGTACCTATACTTATTATTACTATTATATTTATTTTAATGTTACTGTCGACTGAATTCCTCATACAAAGAATTACGAAATCACCATCAGCTGACACATACACTGACTATCGGAGCACAGTTTGCTATTTGTCGTCGTGTTCGTGTCCATGTTCGTCCCTTATCAGTCTTCGCTCCCATCACCCCTTAAATGTCGTAAGGTACGATAGTGATCGATTGTCATCGCTCGATCTAGCTGCATCCATTCATCCCGAGGTACGTGACTCTAAACACGTCGTCCCGGTGGGCCGGCACGCGGGATTTGTTTTTTTTTTATGGTGTAAATAATTTCTATAGTTGGGATGACGTGGCATTTTGTCATTATGGCGGGAGCGAGTAGGGGAAAGAACAGGGTGTTGTGAGAGACGTTTTGTCATTCTTTTCATTCATCCGTTTTGTGGATCATGCTGTGTGTGTATACGGATTAATTTGTTGGGATATAAAAATATTTTTTGTTTGTGAGTTGCTAAGTTGTCTTAATGTTAAAATGTTTGATATTTATTTTTAAACTTTCCAAAACCATTTTATGTACCGGTTCGTATCCAATCACAGTTTATGTCTAAGCTCGTAAAGCGCGAACACTAAATATGGTACTAGAAATATTCTAAAGTACACACCACAGTACGTACAGATACTATCTTTATGTAAGCTATAAAGAATTTATACAGCGGAGCGATCGCGGCTCGTGGTCTGCGGTGCCAGACTCTAGGGCAGATGTAGGCAGTAACTACACTCGAGAGACAAACTGTATTGTTGCGGTCGTACTGTAAACTATTTGTACAGGCTTTTTATTTAATTTGCAATGTTTGTATGGTCGGGTCTAATCTTGCAACTGAACTTTAAAGCAGTTATCTTCAACTGATTGAGATGAAGTTTTGCCTACATGTTTAGTTTGGATGGCAATGCATGGTTAGCTAAGGGATTTCATTCTAAATCCCATACGGCGGACGGCCCAAGATTTTTTTATTCCCTCTTATATTTTACCATGTAACAGTTACATAATAACAGTTATAATTTATAAATATTGAAATGCTGGGGATAGAGGGCCACAAATAAAGTGTAGAAGTCAAAACTTCGCATCTCCTGTCATGGCAGTAATAGCTCGGCTGCATAACTACACAGTTTTAGGTCAAATTCTGCCTTACCATATAATTATTTATCTAGATATATTATTCAAATTCAATTATGGCCTAAACGAGATGAAATCATTTATTTATTTACATCATCACTCGATAAAGGTTGCAGGAACACTGGATGCTGACCGCTTTTGACAGATCCGTCTGGAAATCTTTAAGGGATCTAGGACCTATGTTTGGCAGTACACTCCATATGGCTGACGTTGATGATGATGTAACTATGCATTTGTAATTCTTACACCGATGTATAGCCCCAATTTTGATGTGTTGCAACGTCATCGGCATATTGTAACTTTGTGATTATCACATTAGGGGATATTTAACGTTGAAAAACCGAAGAGAAGAAAACGGGCATTGAACTAATGGGAGATAGTAAAAAAAGATAAAATTGTATGTTATTTTATAATCGGGCATAGAATTTTTTTGTCAATGTAAAAACTAGTTTAGTTTGTGGAATTCCATACTAAGACTTTGGTATATAATTTACCTTACTCGTTGCCTGGGGTCAACGACTTGAAAATATTCATCGCCTTGTAATTTCCATTACTTGCGTAATACCCGGTTGCTTTTACGCAGCCAAAATGTATCCCCGGGTTGGCTTAGAATTACAACTATACCATCGAATAACCCTTAAAAATTTACATTATTTGGAACGAAGTTCCTTCTCGCGCGTCGTGAAAGGGGGCTAGACGGAAAAAAATATTTTTTAAATCAACTACAACATAACGAGAAAAAGCAGACTGTTTAAAACCGTTCAGAATATTTCAGGTTATTATTACCTACTGTCGTTTATTGTTCTGTGCATGGAACACATTACGGCGCGGCGGCGGGGACAGTGTTCTGTTGCGAAAACCAATAACTCTCCGTATGACGTGCACTCATCTAGATTCTAGACGCAGACGTCGCCAGTGGAAACCTTCCCAGCGCCATCGGTCTACTTTACAACGTAAATAACGACGATAAACTACTAGCCATATGTGAACCGTAACAAAAAACTTTACTGATCACGTAGACTTGTATAGTACTTGAAAATAAACAATCGTGGCGTAATAACAGTGAGACACAATTTTCTCGTGTTGTGAATAATAATAGTTTTCGGTTTCGAAATATCTTCACCTGTATCTGAATACCTTTTTCGGAATCAGAACCACGCTATGTCCTCTCGCAGACGGACTTACATACTCTGCGCCATTGGACAGCCCTTTTTCGAAGTCATGACTGCTTTAATCACAAAGCTACGTTATAACGTCTCTTGTGAGATACCTAGTAAGTAAAACTACCCCGCCAGAAGTATTAAACAGGTACATAGACTAATACATTATACAACGTTCGTTTCACTCCTGAATCGCTCTTGGAAGCGAACAAACTAAAAGCTTGTTTTTACCGGTCCAATTAGGCTACTTTTGTACAGGATTTTCTTATTTTCTTCTCACCTAGTAATGGTCGTAGTCTATATAGCCATCCCGCCTTTTCCATTGATATTGATGTAATTTTTTTCTTACCCTGTTTCGGAGGGACGACTGCATGAGACCTTAGATTTTGAATATGCATAAGAAAAGAATATTATAATATTATGTTTATAATATTCTTTTCTTATTTTCACATTATCATTTGACTACTTATAATTATTTAAAAACAAATGATTTAAATAACATTTATCCATCAAGGAATCGAACCTATGACTACAAGCAGGACCACAAAGTTCGCCGACAATGTTGCTGAACTTAATGTAACCTCAGTCTACAATTATTTTACAAATATCCTATCGTTATCAACAATACATTGACCTAACTTATCAGGACTTTGATTTTTAAAAAATTCTAATCCTCACCATGCAGATTGGCAGCCATGAACCCTCTAGCATAACACATAATTGAAGTGAAAATCTTAACTACAAAGAAAAACCTTTTCGTTTATATATATAAGTGACTATTAGTAATAATAATCATTAATTGAATGTATCTTGACATATCATAAGTGCAACTATGTTCGCCTACGTGATGAATAAAGTATTTTATATTATTTATTTTTATTTATGATGATGATGATGAATGATTATTTCACCCAACGTCCCACTCAGCACATTAAACCAGTTTCCCGTTTACAAATCGGTTGCTAGGAATCCTTGCACGTATTTCAAAACAAGTTAACCTAAAAAATCCGGTGTTAATCCTGCGTTCCCGGGGGTCGGATTACCGGCCGACGCACGGCGGCCGCCGCACCGCCCGTAAGCTGATTACAGTATGTGGCCACTCAGTAATGAGCTACATAAATACCAAGTTATATGCATGTGTGGGTGCAAGACGATACTATATTTAGTATATTATACTCTGTAATTGATGGTACAATGCGAAATTAGAATCACAGGGAGACGTTGCGTCTCTTAACGATCGCCAGAATTACGCCGGCTATGTCACGTCAGTGTTATTGCTGGGAATGTAGATTTAACATGTAATGTATTAAGGAGGCGAGCGTAGTGGACTATAATGCAGTGCTTTGATATTCAAAGCTAGGTGATTGTGTTACGGTTAGGTGTGGAGCTTTTTTAAGCTCACCTCCAGACCCGCTTGTCCCATCATTTTGATACATAAACCAGACAACTCGTATGAAAATACTATGTTACAACTTACAGAAATACAGCGGATATCGATTTGGTGGATATACAGCGGCTGACGGATTTCAGCTTACGTAACGGATTTCTTTCAGAGATTGGCATCATGTACGAAAAATAAACCTAATCGTTTACCATTTGTCAAATCCCGAAAGGCTTACGTTTATTCGCGGATGTTTTATTCGATATTTGAGTACTAATAATAGCAAAAGGAAATTTTGTTTTTTGGCTTCACACAGTCGCGCAGAGAGGGTGGCCGGACCTTAACATTTTATATAAATAACACCTCATTGACGGAACCAGAGATCTGGATACATGACGTCTTAATGAAATGCGTACACCGATATTTTTATGTACGCGCACAGCCCCATCACGGGCCCTGCCTTACACTGGTTGCCAAAACGAAATACTTTTTTTACTGTATTAAATACCATATCAAACGTCAACCATGCCATATTTATACGTAACTCATTTCGTATCGTTCGTTCATTAAACGCACAGGCAGTTGGCTGTTAAAAAAGTGATGTATTAATTTTAAATTTTACTCCACAATATGGGCTAGACTAGTGTATCGATTTTTTTATTTCTGGTTTATATCTACCAGCCTTGCTGAGTTCGTGCCCAATCTCATGTTATGGGTCACTGGGTTTTAATAAGGGTTATATTGGATTGATATAATATGTAGAGTTAGACGGTTTCGCCCTAGAAACGCATTCTCGCTAGTTTTAATGCTAATCAAGTGGCAATCTTTTGTTTAGCATTTTAAGATGATCCTCGTCTGCGTATGTGTTTTAAAAATCTAATAACACACCTTTTAATTTTATAAACTTTAAAATCGAATCTATAGTTCACCGTTTCAGTAAGTCCATCGCTATATTGCCAAGGTATTTAGACTACCAAAAATCCTTGACAACAGAACCTGTCGCAAATTTCATCAAAGCTGTCAAATGTCAGTATTTACCGCATCATAAGAACGATTCGTTATATTTAAACGCGTCACGTCACACGTGTAATTTTCCGCCGCGCGGTGTATTTTTGTTGTAGTTTGTTGCAACATTACGTTGAGTTTGCATTACTGTACTCGCAAACAGTGTATTGACGTCACAATGTGTAAAGACATCCATTTTACGATGGGTATTATTGCACTCATGGGAACAATTATGTACATATATATTTATTGACACCTCATTGGTTTGAGTAGCATGTTTGCGCTTTAACTTTACGGTTCAGGGTTTAATTTAGTTTGCACATTTTAGCCGCCTGTCAAATTATAAAGTCGTTACTATTTTGTACAAACCTACGGATTTGATACACAGTCTGAATACTTTTACTACACTGTATCTGGGTTCAAGCAATATAATTATTGCTTTAAGTTTTGACACTAACTAACCATTCATACTTCCAAAGCTGAAACTTATGACGTCTTTCATCCCCATATTAAAATTATACCGCCCGGTCCAAAAAGGACGCATCCAGTTTTATCTTAACAGTTGTGTGACACACAGACGACCCATTTTGCAGCGTATCAAATGTTCCGCGACACTGCAATCGATATACCACGGATGAGACGCAATCCGCCTATCTTGGATGCTGGAATTATTAAAATGCCAACAGAGAGAGAGCAGAGACGCTCGTGCCGAGTCTCCCAAAATAGATGATGCGCTTAGCGAAATTCTTTTAGGTCCGTATTTTTTTGTTAGTCATTAGCGAGCGGGGATTTGTTTGATTAATGTATGTTTTACGAGATTGCGTCGAATCATCGTTTTGAATTTGGAAAATAAGGACTTTGAGTGACTGAAGTCAAGCTCGGTGGCGTAGTGGGTGATGAGTTGACTAGGAAAATATAGGCTATATGTTTGATCTCGGTACCATGTGAAATATTTCATAGTGTGTTCGTATTATGTAGTTTCAGACTTTCGTCTCTTTCGGCTTAAACTCGCAAGCAGGTAAAGTCAGGATGGAGTAAATTATTGTACAATATATAAAAGAAAACTTAGCTCCGAGAAAGAATTTCAGTTTAATACACGATGCAGATCCTAGGCAGGCGCTTTGCAACCATCTTCAATGCTCTTATCCGATCCCATCTCACCAGCGGTGACATTTTCATCTATCATCGAATCGATCGACATGCAATCGTGATGATTCGTCGCGTCGCGTGGTGCGGTCGTTCACCTCGTAGTGATAGACACATCATGTCACACGTTGCATAAACGGCGATGTTGCTCTTTTACTTTATTTGCACTTGGTCTACACGAGGTTCAGTTATTTTGTTTATTTTTATAATTGGATGAGGAGACATGCACGTCCCTAAGCTAATGGAAAGCACTATACCTGACTCTTAGGAATGGTCTTTTTTTTTTTGTTAATGGCCCTACTGCCAGTAGCCTGACACGAGTCGGCTTTTCTGGCCACACCGGTCTTTAGGGTGAATGCAGAAGGCGCTCGCAACCCTTTAAATTAAGTGACCATGCTGAGGGCAACCCACTAGCGGGTTACGAACCTCGGCTCAGGAAGGCCACTGAAAGAGGATGAGACATCAACGATTAGGGAAAGATTGGTTTTTAGGCCTAATGCTATTAGATTGTGTTGTCATCGGCACGCGGGCCGGAACTGCTAGGGGCGACGGGGAACGCGGCGAGGTCCTCGACGGGGAGGACGGAACTGCGGTCTTGTGGAGTGTTGGAGTTTCAAGAACTCGTTCTTACGGCGGATGGCCAGAGTGATTTCGTCCTCTGGATCGGTTAATACGGAACGCGGCCGTCTCCATTTGGCGCGGTCGAATGTAGAAATGGTCTTTTGAATTAAAAGTTTTGCATGACATTTGTATAGCACTTGTTATACGTTCGTTTTTTGATCTCTAGCTGTCCCGTCATTTATCATTTATATTACAAAAGCAGCCCAAAAAATACTAGGAATATCTATTGACCTACTTATTATTAAATTATATTATAACTTACATGTATTATTTGTTTAATTTTACACTGTTAGTTAATTGAAAAACTACCTAATTAAATATAAATCATTTTGAAAAATTGTGATTTGTGAGGTTCTTCTACTTAAAACTGGTATTGTTAAGTCGCTTCAGGCCCGGTCGGTCACATTGGCCCGGTACGCGTGATCTGTCAACAAGCGAAAATCGACCTACACGCACACACATAAGGCGCGTCATCACACACATATCGCGTGTTTGACAGCTGTCACCGGTCCGATTGGACCGGTCTGGGCCCGACGGGTTAACTAGTTTTTTTTTTATTTGTGTTGGTTTCTTAACCTAGAAATTTTACGATAAATTATTTGTGTCTTATGTTAAATATTTTATAGCTTTTCTAGAACATAACTCCAATTTATTTATAAGAAATGTTAACATGGGTATGTGATTAAATAAATCGTCAGTCAATTTACCTAAAGACGTTTATATCAAGTCAAACAAAAAACGCGATTCAATTCCAAATAAAATCGCCTCACCTGTTTAGTGATAACCAATTTTACGTAACGACTGAATGCAGAGATTCAACATCGGTAGGACAGTCAAAGGTGTTACATACATACATAAATACACACTCACGCCTGTAATCCCCGAAGGGGATTTTTCGCCGTTATTCCGTCTCATGATGTGATAGGGGGCGAGCCTATCGCCATATCGGGCACAAATTCCAGACTCCGAGCTGATACTGAATAGAAAAACTCAATATCACTTTGCCCGACCCGGGAATCGAACCCGAGACCCCAGCTTTGCAGTCGTACTGTAATACAACTACGCCACCGAGGCAGTCATTTGGTGTTATTTGCCTTAAAACCCTCACTTGAGTTGGCCAGGATGACATTGTAGGTCTAGGGTGTTGTATCAATTGCCAGTCATTAGGTATACTTAGTTCCGGTTTTAAGACATCGTAGCCAGTGTCTCAAACCTTGGAGTGCTTTTTTATTCAAAGTCTGGTTGCTGTTGCCACTGTTTATAGGCGGCCGCAACGGTACCATCAGTCAAGTGGATTGATGATCTCGTCATTTAATAGTTTAAGAATTGCGCAGTTTGTGATGATAGTCAGGTGCTGGGGCATTGTCGCGGTGGTTGGATGTGGGCGGCGCAGCGCTCCCCGGTGGTCAGGTATGCGGTTTACAGTTAGGCATTGTTGGCGCGGTCATGCTGGTGATGGGTGGTCGCCGCGTGCCGCTCTATATTCACGTCTACATTGTGTATACACATACCTTAAGTCACGGAGGGACCCCGAAGCTAGGTTAGGCTTGGTTATATAAAAATAAGTTTACATGTCGCCTGTATGGTTTAGCGGTAGTGTATGTGCATTGTGGACTGAGAGGTACTGAGTTTAATTGCCAGGTCGGGCACCACTTCGTGGAGTTTTTTGACGCGATCTGGCTGGGACTAATTAGTGGGATCTAACCCAGTTAATTGATGTACAGCAGGTTTATTTATCGCATGTAGGTAATTGGTATCATGCGCTACCACTAGAAATATTTGTGTTATCGTAAAAATGTAAAGTGTTATCACTATGATAATATATGACAGACAATACGTGATTGTTTATGTAATAAATTATTAGTGGTGAGTGATAACGCGGTCATGTGGCAACCTTTGACCTCGAGGTCGCGGGTGCTGCACCGTGTAACTTGTTTTTACGAGATTTGTTTAATTATGCACTGTTTGATAAATGCAGTAATTGGATTGTAGTGTTCTTGTGTAATATAGTTAGTTAACGCCTTAATGAGTAAATCTTGATATATTTTCAAACAAACCGATGCCTGGACACTTTAAATATCTAATTTTTTATAGAAGTGGTTCCTTTAACATTTTTAGGCGTAACTCTGGGACAACCTTCATGGACAATGGACATAGACTATAGACACTATTGTTACTTTCTACTGTATTCCACAACAACGCTATCAGCATTTCACATCTTCCATTGCACATTACTTGTCACAGAGGCGACGGCGACACGACCCGTATCGGTGCGATCGGATCTGATCGGGTGCAGTCTGCGCGGACAATGGTCGCCTGTCGCGAGTGCCACTTGTGTGGGGTTATTGTATCGGTATCGTGCGGTCGGGTTGTATTCAACCGCCGCGGGCTCCGGTTGCACCTGTGACAAGGATTTTTTTTGTTTGGTGGAATAACGCAAGAACAATATCGGTATGTTATGTAAATCGTTAGTAGAATGAAGTTAAATGTATTATGAAAATATTCGTACTGAATAGTAGCATATACATCATACAATTTTACAAAATGTCATCGTATTTAATGTGGAATACTTTAGGTAAATGATAAAAAAAATAAATTCAACACGAAGTTGAATTTTGCTTTTTATCTTTAGTGAGAATAATAATGAAGTTAAAAACAAGTACCATTAAAAATTGAAAATATATTGAAAAGATAATATAAATGATTTACGTTGCACAATGAGCAGTTGGAAGTCGTTTAAACGGCTCGCTCAAACCGAACACGTCATTTAGCTTCCCTAATTAACCAGAATTCCAGGAATACGATTACTGCGTAATGCGTATTTAGCTTATTGAAAAAATCATTTCCGGGATTTTTTATCCGTCCATGGTTGATAAACCCCAGTAATGCATGTTTACAAATGTAAAAGTGGGCGCAGTAGTAGCGCCTCTGCCTACCCCTTCGGAGATAACAGGCGTGAGTGTATATGTATGTATGTACAAATGTAGCATAGCACGGTGCGCGTTATCCTTTTTTTTATTTTTGGGTCTCATAATGACCAGTAGCTACGTCTATGTCTATGTTCTTCAAACCGAGACATGACCATACTTGTACTAGACATGGGCGCCGCGCCGGCGTTACGCCGCCGCGCAGGACCCGCACGCCGCCGCCGCCGCCGCCTAACTTAAACGGCGTGGATTTTGTGAATACTATTAATTTTTATTGACAAATTTTATTAATGATTGGGTGGCAAACGTCATATATAGTTCAAAATAGACATAGGCGCCGCGCCGGCGTGGATTTGGAAAGAAACACATTTTCTTGTAATTTTTTTATCATAGTTATTTGTCGACTTGGATTTTTTAGCCGTCAAGCCCCGCTTATATACATAGTTGTATGGGGAAACCTTATATACTCGGACGCCGGCGTCCGTAGCGGGGCTTGACGAGTCAAAGTTAATAACAGAAAAACAACTATTAGCATAAACGATTGTAAAAGGCATCTTGGCTATGTCCCTTGTGCCCACGCGCCCATACGCGGCTGCACTCTTTCAAGCTTGCTGTCTATCCTAGAAGGTCCTGGCATCGCTAACCAGTCTTTATGCCAAGGAGTCATGTGGTCCATGATCCTTTACAGCAGTTCCTTTTCGGCCGAAACCTTGGACATCCGAATCCCTCTGCAATGCTATCCAGCAGAAAGCGCAGCAGACGATAAGGGCGTACCAAACGGTGTTGTACGTGACTTACGCGTTTGTTAGATACTGGTCTAGGATCTGGACCCCAAAGCCCTACGGCCACCTCCCACTGGCTCGAGGAAGCTTCCACACACGAGCAGCGTCCGGCTCCTAAAACGAGGCCAAGCAGGCTCCTTTCGGCGGAGTTGCCATGGATAATGTAGTCTCAGACTAGAAACCCCGTCCTCAGTGCTCGGACGTTTTAGTAGTGCACCCTGATTTCACTAAGGCGTGAAGCAACGATGGTCCAAATATCAACTGACAATTGTGCTCATCGGAGAACATTGTTTCGGAGAGTATCTGCGGAAGATCGTAGGTCATGTCTTTTCCTTGTGATAACTGCCCCACAGCGGTGTCTTACGGTCAGGTGCATGTGTTGGTGTTTCACTGGTCCATGGTCGACAGACGGAGGTTTTAGATTGCAGTGGCTAACTTTTTCGGAGTAGTCCTCCATCAGACAGAGTGTTAGGAGATCGATAACGGGCCAATCCCTCAGCCATCAAAATGATTAGGCGCACATGACAATGGAATCATGAAGTCGTCCCTGATGCAACAAAGTGTTTTGGTATACATTTAGTATGCTGTGGTAGTTTATAAACCCGGCGCTAGACCAAACGTGGACGTCGGCGTCATCAGCTTTGTGTGAGCCCTTTTATTTTCCACTCTTCTCTCGCCCGGGCCTAGCGGTGGCTGAGCCAGCGGTCGACAAAGGGCACAAAGAAAAAGGCACGTGCAAACATCTGTCCCCAGAGCCCTGCGTTGGCTAAGGCGGCACTATGAAAAAGTTGTATGAAATATTTTTTTTGTACGGTCGCCAGTGGTCGCCGAAGCCTAACGCTGCTACTAGTAGATTTTATAGACTAAATGACTTGGCCCAGCATGGTGTGTCGCCCGATGCTTACCATCTCAATAAGTGCCGTAACGCTAGGTCGTAAAAGCGGTGATAATTATGTAACCGCGCAGTCGTTTTTGATATGGTGGTCGGGATGGTGGTACCAAAGGGCGTTAATGGTCATTTCACCTTCTCCACGAAATAAGATAAATGGAGCAATAGGTCTTTTTTTATTATTTTGTTTCGCGGAGAAAGTGCTGTTCACCGTGCCTTACGACCCGACGCTGAGCCGCCCGGAGAAATGGAACCATCGGGTGACCGCACAACGTATGTATGTACAACGCACGGCATACAAACCAAAACTCCCCGTTGGTCCCTATTAGTCGCCTATTACGACAGGCAGGGGATACCGTGGTGGAATTCTTCAAACGCCCCCAATCCACAGGGCGGATGGATCATGGGTCTTGAAGGGAATTTTATACCGATACGTTAATTGGCTAGTGCTTCCAACTACCTACGAACATGTAACCGAGGAATTTATATGTGGCCTATAGGTATATTCAATTTTCATTAAAAATTCCACGCCGCCGGCGCTACGCCGCCGCCGTCCAAAAATTACCAGCACGCCGCCGCCGGCTTTTTCCTAGGCGGCGCCCATGTCTAACTTGTACACTGCTGCTGAGCGGCAAGAAGAAACCAAGCCGAACTTTGTAATGAGACGTGCCGCCTAATACCTATACACGTTAATCGTGTCTCAAGAGACCACAACGCTGACCTACTACCGAGGTGGCCGGTGCGACAGCAGACCTAATCTTACGCGAGGATTTTAATTCGCTTATAAGACTTCTAATCCGACATTCCGGCCAGGAACTAAGCGTTGCGTTATTAGCGACCACCCATTCAAAGGTTATTTTGTATTACGGTACGACTGAAATGCTGAGGTCTCGGGTTTGAATCCTGGGTTGCTCAAGTGACATTGGGTTTTTCTTGAGGGTATTAGCTCAGAGTCTGAATATTGTGACCGATATGGCGATACTCTCGCCCCAAGTCGTGGGACGGAACACACGTGGCGTAAAATGGGATAAAAAAGATTGTTTTATTTTTATTTCTTTGGCACAGAAACAATGTACAAATTACATGATTCTCTAATGCACACACACATACACGCACGCACACACACACATACGCGCGCGCGCGCGCGCACACACACACACACACATACGCGCGCGCGCGCGCGCGCACACACACACACACACACACACACACACACACACACACACACACACACAGACACACACACACACACACACACACACACACACACACACACACACACACACAGACACACACACAGACACACACACACACAGACACACACACACACACACACACACACACACACAGAGAGAGAGACAGACACACACACACACACACACACACACACACACACACACACACACACACACACACACACACACACACACACACACACACACACTTACGCCTGTTATCCCCGAAGGGGTAGGCAGAGGCGCAATTAGTGCACCCACTTTTCGCCGTTATTCCGTCCCATGTTGTGGTAGGGGGCGAGCCTATCCCCATATCGGGCACAAATTCCTGACTCCAAGCTGATACTGAATAGAAAAACTCAATACATCACTTTGCCCGACCCGGGATCGAACCCGAGACCTCAGCTCTGCAGTCGTACTGTAATACATGTACGCCACCGAGGCAGTCACAGTCTCTAATGTACAATATTCATAATAACAAATTTGAATTATGTGTCTTTGTATTTTCACGTCTGTTCTATAAAGTGTATCTAAATGTATATATTGTATCTACGTAGCGCGGAGCTCATTTCCGTTTCATTACTTGATAGCAGGACGCACACAATATCAATACCTTGCCGGTAGGTTGCATGTTTTTCCAATCGAAAACGTAGTACAAATGACTTACTGTATAATCAAGACCAGACTCATCCTTATAAAATTCTCTCGTAATACGTACATGAGTGAAACCAAAACCGCAATAACAGCGTCCATTATCGATTATAAAGTAGGTGTGATTTTTCCGCCCGTCGCCGAGCGCGCCGATCGACTCGAACTATCCAATAGATACTCGCTTATATTCGAGTATTGTTGTGAGAGTCGTGTTTGCCGTTTATTCGGCTTGGGCGAACTTTGCAAACAATTGTACAACTATAGCGTTGAACGCACGAGATTGATTGCAAATGTTTTTACTTCTTTTCTTGTAGTTCTATACAATTGCAAAGGTACAATGGTTGCTTTAAGAAATATGTAGTTACAGTCTCTTTCGTTTATTGGCAACCTGCACCTTAGCTATATTCCTTACTTCACGTTTTGCTAATACACATAAGTACAGTCACCAGCATAATTAGATGAACAAATTCAAAAATTTCAATGGCCTACATACTTTTGTGTTCCTACTAATCTTTTTTTCTCTTCACAAAAACAACATAAAAGAGATTTGCTTTACTTCATACGAAGATTTTTTTTTCAGTTTAACTTAACGCGTATATATGCGATTTGAAATATTGATTTTGTACTGATATTTATGCTGCTGACTGTACAAAAGAAGAAATAAAACATTCATACATTAGCTTCATCGGCGTGTTACTCCTTCTGATCCGATACCTCACCACATCCTTCGATATCAATGTTAATCTCACTATTTACTGCTAGTATTGCTAGCGGCTTCGTCCGCGTGAAAAAGGTTTTCCCGCATAAAAATATTTTCCCAGGATAAAAAGTAGCCTATAGCACTCAGGAGTAATGTAGCTTCCAATTAGTGAAAGACTTTTCAAAATCGGCTTAGAAGTTCCTGAGATTAGCGCGTTCAACTAAACAAACTCTTCAGCTTTATAATATTAGTATAGATTATTTAGGATGTATATTTCACCAAAGCACACTCAATATTCCCAAACTTAATCCGTAAATTCATCCTTGTCAAAATGTAACGAGGAAAAATAAATAACGGTAATTTGCATAGAGCAATAGTATCGCGTGTCGGATACAATGAACGCATCACTGACCCACGTTAATGAAATAATTAATTAGCATATTGAACAGATATTTATCTACGTGGGCGATCGGGCGGACGCCTTACCGCTCTCCTGGCAATGTCACACTATTAGCGATGCTATAAACGGCTTGTTCCATCCGCGAGGATTTAGAACTGTTCTTACAGTTTATGGAATTTATGCATTGTCATAGGTTATATTACTTGTTCTCACAAAATAAATCTGTCCATGCGTTGAGTAATTTGGGATTATACATAAAAATATTTCGACCAATAGGATAGTTTCCTATGTTAGACTTTGTAAATTATTTTATATGTAACAGAAAATAACACTAAAAAAAAGTTCTTTTGTGAAATCAGCCACTTGACAAATGAGGTGACCTTATAAGAAGTGTATAAATGATCAAACATTTGCATGTTCTAAATTCGTCTAGAAAAGATCCATAACCATTTAAAAACGTAAACATTAGCTCAGCGTCGTCACCTTCAAAACATGTTGATATTTGGTAAACATAATAGGATCTTATGTCATAGGCAATATGACTTATCTCTGTTATCGTAATATTCACTCAAGTGCACGTTCTCGTTACTGACGGATTATCTATATATCGCACCTTTAGAACGAAAACGACACAATTCAAAAAATAGAAAATTCAGTTGTCATTTTTAAATGACTAAAAACTAGCCCCTTATTTATAAAAAAATAATCAAAAAGGGACCGATATAACAGTTTTGTCCTTTTCCTGCTTGAATATGGCTTTGTTTGAACTATTGTTGTATCGATAACTTCGTTTCAAGTAATTTTATGACGATAACTCGATTTTCTATATTTTTGAATTGTGTCGTTTTCATCCTAAAGGTGCGATATGTGTTCATGTATGTCACAATTTGCCAATAACAAACAATGATATCGAGCCTGTTGTACATATTATTGTTGCGTTGTTGACCGCCTACTCCAAAACCTCTATCAGGGTAAAGGGAACAGAATAGGCATTCGCAACACTGTGCTGTTGTCGACGCTCACCTATGAAAGTGAATGCTGGTTTGGCACAAGAAGCACGAAAGTCTATTAATTGAGTTGGACATGCACTCCTTACGAAGTACTTCTTGTGGCATGGGGACAGTATGATAAGAGAACTGCATAAACCGAAGGAAGATGTGGTAACTAAAATTAAAAGGAGTATGCTGAGATAATTTGGGCACTTGGAGAGGATAGTTGAAAGACAGTCACGAAAGGTATTTATAGAGCGAATGTGGATGGTACGGATGAAGGAGATTTATGATGAGGACTATGAATGTAGAAGAGTTGAAAAAGGTATGTTATAACAGTGGCATGTAGCGCTCAATAGTCTCTGTTTCTCTCGGTCTCTGTGTATGAATATATGACTTTTTACCCGACTACGGCGAAGCCAAGAAGGGTAATTCATTGTGATTTTTGTACATTTATTGAGCTTAGTTCATTCAATCTTAATAAAAGCGAATAAGTAAAGACAACATTCATTGATTCTGAAGCGATATGAAGTTCGCCGGGCCAGCTAGTATTGATCTAAGACAGAACATCTCCTAGATATTCTTATAGAGAACCCACACTCACGAAAGGTTCGCACAACGTTCTCCTTCAACTTTAAAGCTAATAACATTAAATACAATGGATACAATCGCAATATCGGAACGTCTGAGGTACTTTGGGGTTGAGTTCGAATCCACATCTCCGTCTTAAATAATCCGTTTCACACTGCTGCTGTATAAGTGCTAGGACCGTTTATATTAAATTATGTTAATCTAATATTCAAAGTGAGTGGTATTTCATATCTAAATGTTAATATTTAATCAAGTAGAACTACTTTCCATTACCACGTTTATATATTAACTAGCTTTTGCCCACGGCTTCGCCCGCGTTAATAAGTTTTTCCGGGCTAAAAGTACATAAAAACCTTCACAAAAAATCCGCTGCTGCGGGCTGGGTTCGATACCATTTCCAATTCAGGAGAACATTTATTAAAAGTAAAACAGATCAGTATAACAGCAATAAGCCATCGTTTGTCAATATGAATTATGAAGATCTGATAAGAGATAAGTGCTTAATTGTTGTCGCTTGCAAATTGCAATGAAGTTATTATGCAAGATGCAATATTATTGGTATTAACGCGTATTATCTATCGTCGGAACTGAATCTTTGATGTTGAATACAAATTAAGGTTAGTTACATTACAGAAAACCTAAATGCAAATGCGATTCCTTTTGTATTGAGGATTACTGCTGTTTATAACTAGTGATCTGTGACAAAAACCATAAGCCGTTCATAGCTGCATCACATCTTTTTTTTGTATATGTATAATACTCTGCATTTAAATTTTCGGCTAAGTTCGCTCTCGGTGGGACCGCGCCCTGTCCATTAAACCAGCATGCAGCGGTATGTCTTAATGCTTTTAAACAAATTACTAACGTGTTCCCGTGGCTGTGCTCGGATATTAAATTAATAGATTCCGTTTCGATCTCTATCTAGTTACTCTTTATCCGCGGTAATGCAATTTCGTTTTGATTTATTTATTGTGATATAGTTATGTGATGATAGCCTAGTTGGGAGTGGAACGGACTGCCGAAACTGTCTGCAGGTTCAAAACCAACCAAGGGTATACACATCTAATTTTTCTAAAAAAGTTATGACTGTATTTTTTTTTCGGGCACGGCATAGTGACTGCACCTCATGTGGTCGTAAGCGCGATGCCGTCCAGATAGAGTATCGAATTGGCAGCACATGGTTATCTCATGCCATTCGACACAATCATGCCGGCCTACTGAGCTGCTTCTTCACGCTACGGCGGAAGGACTCAGGATTATAGGAAGGAGGGAACACGTGCGCCGGTAAACTATTCCAAACCTTGATGGTGCGGCAAATAAAAGATTTGGCGAACCTATTGGTTCGGGCCGAGATCGTTTTAACCATCAAGCTGTGCCTTCGCATGCCAGCACGCATGGTTCTGCTGAGGAAAGGAGAGGAGGGGATCAGCTTAAACAATTCTTCAGAGCATTCGCCCTGATACAGACGGTAGAACACGCTTAGAGAGGCGACATCCCTCCGCAATTGTAGCGACTCCAAGTTGCTCGTTACGTCTGCATCATCCACAATGCGGATGGCCCGCCGCTGCAATCCATCCAAGGCATCGAGCAAGTATTGGGCGGAACCGTCCCAGAGGTGCGAACAGTCTTCCATACCCGGCCGTAACTGTGCTTTATACAAGCGGTAGATTTGACCGGCCGTGAAAAACCGACGCACCTTGTTCATGATTCCAACCCTGCGTGATGTGGCAGATATAACGCCTTCGATGTGATTCTTTGTGAATTATCACTCGCTGTAATTACGGTGAAGGTAAACATCGTGAGGAAACCTGCATACCTACTGTAGAAGTTCTCTATAAGAATATCGAAGGTATGTGAAGTCTGCCAACCCGCATAAGGCCAACGTGGTCGACTAAGGTCTAAACGCTCTCAGTGCTAGAGGAGGCCCGTGCTCATCAGTGGGCAGTATATAATAAAGGGCTGGTATGGTGTGATTTATTTTGACCAGACACAAATAAACTAACTAACAATATTATAACAAATTAACAACAGAGTATCGTATATTTTTGTACGTAACTGACCTTGACATCGACTACTGTAGATAATATTATTATGGTGAAAATTTCAGTGAGGGTTCTTTTGAGTCACCTTCGACTACCGATATCTCTCAGTGTACAAGAAGGTTTACATAATTCTGCACAAAACTTCCAATTATGTATCCACTCAATCGTGCTAGTATAATAATTCAGTTTAGTCAAGTGTAATACAAAAAATATATTTTACCTTACGGCGTAGTGAGTGGTACGAACCTTGCATTTAAAACCGCGAACTCGTTCCTAATTAAATACATGTAACTCACAAATGTTTACAGTTGATTTCAATTAAATAATAAAATACTTTATTTGTGTATTTCGAGAACGAATGTAAATTTTACAAATATTTTAACGGTTCAAATACTTCTTACACAAGACCTTAAAAATATTCCCTGATATTTCCCTCTTTTGGACTGTTTTTTTGTTTCAAAGCTATATGATATAACTCGTAGTCGTATGTTACATGTCACGTACAGACAGACAATCGTTCTTTTATACGAGCGCGGAAGATTTATCTCGCAATAAAATTATCGCTCTCTTTACAGCGCCGGTCGATAAGACAATATCTGCTTTGTTTTAATTCTCTTAGAAATCTCGGCTGCTTTCCCTCCATTCCAGAGTCTACACTGTGTAGGAATTTAAGTCTTATCTCGTTAATATTGTTAAGAAATCAGCATGAATTATAAACAATGATTGAACAGAACTATCTTGAAATTTCTTATGTCACTTGATAGTAGGTATTTGTAATGTCACGTGACAAATACTTATGAGTATTGAAATTGCAAAGCAATGAACTGTCTGGAAATAAGAATAATAAGAAGAGATTACAATTAGATTCTAATTATTAGCACGTAGCGTAATAGTTTATGTCCTTGTACGGGATAATATTTACCAACGTTTTAATAGATCGGGTTTAGTTTTAAGTTTACAAACTCATCTCTGTCTCTCCGAAGCGATAACCAGATGTGGAACTGTAGATCTTCTGAAGGTTACCTACTGCGATATCAAGCAAGAATTCCGATACCAACCAAATTACACGTTGTTTGAAAAGAATACTCGCAACACAATTTATGCCTGAACTGGGAATCTAACGCAAGACCACTGGTTCACAGCTTTAGTACAACATCACTGGAAACGCGAGTTCCATTATCATACTATACAATTTTGATAAGATTTTCAATAAGCAAAATTTTAAAAATGTATGTATTCCGTATTGTCACCCAGCAACGAGGGGTGTGATAAGCCAACGTGCTTAAGCCCTAATATGCTTTATCATGCCGCGCCGCGTCGCCCGGCGCCGACTCATCAAGTTTGTTTCCAATATTGAACTCTAAAGCCTAGACATTCACCATTCGTAGAAGAATTAGTCCGTGGGATGTGTGATTTCATGTTTATTGTTACATGGACACACTTATCTGTTATTCTAAACCAAAACTTGTTTCAAAAAACGTTTCAGGATAATCTTAAAGATACACATTATCGCACGTGACGTCAACAACAAACAGCAAACAGCTTGCAACAAAAACAACAACTGGTATAGCAACAGTGTCGTTGGATGTTACGTCAGCATAATTGATCGCACATACGTAGTGGCGCGTGTTACCGCGTGACGCTTATTCTGTGTAATTAATAACGCGAAGGTGGGCGTTTGTACGTGACGTGGAGCTGGCGAGGGATGCGGGATTGAGCGGGAATCGGTGAGGAGGGATTTGCTAATTTCGCCATTGATGGAGTCTCGGTAAGTATGGTATAATGCAAAATATGACGATATAATACTATTTTAAATATACCATAGACATCAGGAGCTCCTTTAGTATTATGGTCTGTAATAAAAGGAACAAAGATTAAAGATGATCAAATGCCTTCTGCTATTCAAACTTGACACTCGCAGAATTGTCGTAAAGACGATACGGCCAAACACAATAAATTGGAATTGAAAATTAATGACCGAAAATTGCCCATGTACGGGTTGGTACAAATAACATTAATGTGTTTGTATCATTGGCTTATGAAAATTTTCATCGGATGCGTCGTTTGAGGAAAAGAAAGACATTTGCAAATTATCTGAACCAATGTTTCTCAGTAACGCTTTATTATTATCAAATCGTTTAAGACTGCAAAGTTTTAGTCTACTAATCTAAAACCACTGCAATATAATATGTACTAAACTCTAGAACAAAAAGGTATTCCCAAATCAATTGGATTCCTAGAAGAACAATAAAAAGAAAATTTGTTTCAATTCTTATCTCTGAAAAACGAAAGTCAAGCGTCAGCCATTTCGTAAATTCAAACCGCAGTACGACGTTTCTGTTACTCTAAATCCCATCCGCAATAAACCGTCGACTTTGTTTCCGTATATTTTTTCTCTATTTTATCTAAAACTGGGCTTCATAAGATATTTATGTGTTTGTAAATGGGTACTGCGTGAGCCGTAATATTGCGCACCGCGTGACATTGCACGCGACCGCCCTGCCAACAAACAGAGGTACGGATAGAAAAAAAATGATAAACATTCGTTTATACATTCCGGAAATGCGGGGTAGAGTATATTTTTTTATGACTTAAAACGTCTATGTGTTACATCATTTGATATTAAAATAATTATAATTCATAACCTTTATAAAAATACAATAAATATTTTGTAATTAAACTACTCTGGAAGTATGTAAATAGCGTTACTGATAGTGTCATCAGAATTGTTAGGAAATCACATAAACAATGATATGGATTAAATTATTTTACTCGAGTTACGAAGATCAGTTCAACATCAATGACATTCTTGTACAAACTGCCTAACTTTGGGCAAACTCACTGCGCATATGCGCCAACTCTACCAACTCTTTATGTTTTGTACCACTCTGGGTAAAGTACGTACATAAAGTGAAAAACTCATAGATCTAGGATACGATTACATTGTAAATCTATGGAAAACCGAAAAACCCACCGTACCGGCTCGTCCCAAGTAGCGCCAGCCGGTATCTAACAAGTTAGACATGCCGGCTTAATTCTGGAGACCATAAAGAGATACAATATCGCCCAATGTTCGGCAATGTAGTTAGCCCACACTTTACTCATGTCAAATATCATCACTGAACCGTACCAGACAAAAACATATTTAAAAATAACGAAAGAAACTTTAATTTCTCTAAAAACATCTCGAGCAGCCCGTATCGCCAACGCTTGAGATAGATTTAAAGAGCACCGGCGCGGCACCGTTCGTGTCGCCTATGTTGTGTGGATTCAACATGGCGCACACCCCTATACTCTATGACCTATGTGATAGGTGCAAAAAGTTACGTACACACACTCGGTATACTCTACACAGTGTAATTGGTAGACACGCTGTACTAGATTATGAATCGACTAGGTGAGCAGGTTGCCAGTGGTCACGGAGATTCATTCAGTATGCACTGAGTATTTAGCCACGCAGTGGACAGTTGTTAATGAGAAAATCGACCAGAATCAGTTACCTTTCCGAAAAGTTATGTGAAATTTATTTTTGCCGTAGAAGTTTCCATAAATTCCTTTTTAAATGATAAAGAGCGGATTTACAATTTCTGTGACATTGTAAGCGGTAATATTATGGATCATTTGTCATCAGCCGAGTACGACCAGCCCAGATATCCGTACATTTTATCATCGTTTTTCACAGCGCCAGAAAAATCAGATAGTTTGGCGCGTAAACAAAAATAGAACAAAAATAAACTGTCGTCTACAAAATACATCCTGTAAAAAGTATATAGACATTCTCTACGCTCTTTTAATAACGATTTATGTAGTAACATTCAAATATTTGTTTAAAGTACAAATGAACATTTGTCTTCGTGCCAAAATTATTGCGCATTTTTAACAGACAAGAGGCATGATGGACTGTTGATGCAAAAAACTACGGAAATGAAAAAATGTTGTTTATTGTCACGCCATCGTCTCATTCATTACAAATCATTAATTTGCACACACCATGACAAGCAAAGAAAAATTACGCGGCATCGTACTTAGGCTATGACACGATATCTTCTGAGTTAAATCTAGATGAGTTATCAAACTTAGTTTTGTTAAAAATTAGGTCTAAAAGTACCCTCAGGGGCCTAATTACTTAATAAATCATTTGAATTAAATTTTCCCATCTACTACATATAATCACTTTCCACCGCACCCATCTTATTCACCTATCGTTACTCACCTCACATGATTTATCACCAAAAAAAAATATCAGTAAGTAATCCGCGAAATGATTCAGTGTATACAGTCATGTCATACACGTCTATATCGGTGTTATTTCGGGAGCCGGCAACTGAGCTCTGTAAAAGGAGCAATCTGTTGCATAGCTCGCGGTTGCTGGTTGTTAGTCATCAGTCGCACACGTTATGATGACTGGAGATCAGCTTGATTACACTGTGGAATATTTTGGACCGGTTTTGAATCATGCGGTACGATTTGGTTTGAGGAATTAGTATACAGTAATATTCCTTAAAGTTCACTAGATTTCTTTTGCGTTTAATTGGATTTTAGAATATTCGCTGTCGTATCATCTAGGATCTGTGAATTATCGATGTTTTCATTTTGTATATCATGTTACATTTCTAGTTATATGAGTTACTTTACAATTGGTTCCAATTCGTTATGAAAACTTGTGAATTGACGTTAACAGTTCTGTCTGAAACGTGTATGTAATCACAGTTAAAAGGTATATTCTAGTGGAATATACACATGTAGTAAGTGCTTTATGCCTTGCATCGTCGTCGGCCTAGTGGTAGCAAACTTAGGCTACAAAGTATGAACCGAGGTTCTGGAGACAGTGTCTAGGGTGCGAAACTGAAATCCGGGGTCGTTTCTATTAAAAAAAAACTATTTTTAGAGTTATCCATCACTAGCTTTTATGCTCTTTATGGCGATAGGCTCGCCATATATAACACCATGAATATACTAACTCGAAGAACTTTAAATGTACTAGGAGCGCCTCTACCTACCCTTTTGTGAACAAAAGCGTGAGTTTGTGTATTTATGAACTATGTACTTTATCACGATTAACCGTTTATTCCCGGTACCGAAATCAGCACACCGCATTCAAAAGCACGGTTTAATGCACCCACTCACGCTAACAATTTTAATGTGGACTTGACAGATTTAAACTGAACCGCGCCACGTTACATTATGTGATGTCATTGATGGTGACAATTGCAGCTGTTAAAACTAAAGTAACTTGCATGATGCACACGTTATGTGGGGTCTAAAGTTTAGTATACCTAATGTAGGTATTTTCTTTTCGTTGCATTTACTTTCGAGATAACTGATTTATGATTCGAAAAAAGGGCACCCAGCTTAGTAGCAATTAAAAGCTAGATTGAGACAGCAAAACACTACCATAAAAGAACAACATGCGTGCTGAAACTAAAACAGCATCGGACACGTCTCGCATGTAATCTATAATGGTGTGTCATTGTGCATTCGTCGCGCTGTGCAACAAAACTAGTGACGCCCGTCTACATGTATCGCGTGCACTAGACCGTACCGCGAGACGCACTGTGGGCACTCCCGAGGGACTATCGCCCACGCAAACTACTTGAGTAATGGAGATTAGATTCGAATGGTATCATGGTTTATTGCTGGGGGAACGGGTATTGAAGAAATAAAATTCTGTGTCATTTAACTGTTTTAGGGTAGCAGATTTGCAATTCAAAATTTACTTACCAAATGAATATTGCATTTTTCCCGTTTGCAGTACTTAAATTGATGATGTTTGTTATTTTATTTTTGGTACCAAAAAATAAAGCATTTGCTTTAGCATCTTTTGATGAAATACGTTCGGACCATTTAATATCACATTATAAGTCATAAAATGGTTCTACCGCGTGTCGGCGCCGTAGGCGCGTTCGTAATTCTGCATACAGCTGTTAGTGTGGATTTCGAAGGATTGTATTAGGTACCTTTAATATGCCTGATATTATGTCCCCCATTAAACTCCTGACTTCGCACTCGGCCGTGACAGTGAAGCTCCAGTTCCCGCTCTTTGCATTTTGCCACACTTTAAATAAACATCGGCTTGTGCTAGCGTCTTAATAAAACTAGACAGAATCGAACCTAGGAATAGTTCGGTGATGTGGTTTTATTGCATCTCGTCTTAGCATAGCTGTAGGCTTAGACCTAGCAACGAGGATAATTTGTCAGTTTGGGATTGTTATTGTAGTACAGTTTCCTTACACAATAGAATTGAGCGTTGTTTTTGTTTTCGCACATTGTCTTTTTCTTTTAATGCTATATAAGTGGTAGGTCTACGCGAGATCGTGCCCTTGGTGTCTTTTTACCGTATGTGGATTATGATTTATGAAGTTAGGGGTTCGAAGTTCCGGGAACATTTTGTGTGAGTAAGCCAATAATCAATTCTGCATCATGCGTAAAAGAGCCACGAAGAAAATAAGACTGGAACTGGAAGAGTACCGATATACGGTATTTGTTTATTATAATCATTAATGAACTTCACCCACCCACACGAGTACATGTATAGGCATTTGACCGTAGTTCGTTCGCAATCAGTGTTAACGTGACGTCGCCGCCCAGCTGGCGCCGTACGCTACACATAGTTGGCGGCCGCCCGCGCCCTGCGACGCACCACGCCGTCAACCACTCGAACACGCCCGCCGTACATGTCAATCGAGTGTTTCTCGAACAATCTTCTATCCGCACCTGACGTGACGTAACATGCTTACCGGTGTCATGTAATCGGTAGTTCCCGTTAGGTTTCTAGGAATTTTTTTTGTCACAGAATTTTAATGCACCAATAAGGGCTAGTTTCAAAGAATTCAGCAATGTATCACGTAACGAAGGAAAATGTCTAATGTAACAGACTACCCACAGCAAACTCAACGTGTTCCTAAGTAACTATTTGGTACATGATATCCCACTATGCCAGAATATTATGTTCAACATCTTTATTCAACTTCATGGTAGCTCTTTCGTAAAAGATAGTTAAACTGGATAGATCCCACCGCTTCATATTTTTTAACGTGTTTCAGTCAGCCCTGTATTATATGTATACTGCCCACTGAGCACGGGCCTCCTCTACTACTGAGAGGGTTTAGGCCTTAGTCCACCACGCTGGCCTAGTGCAGGTTGACAGATTTCACATACCCTCGAAATTCTTATGGAGAATTCGCAGGTATGTAGGTTTCATCACGATGTTTTCCTTCACCGTTTAAGTCAACGATTATAATTGATAAACAATACACACGTAACTTCGAAAAGTCAGAAGTGTGTGTCTTGGGCTTTGAACCTGCGGACATTGTCTCGGCGGACCGTTCCATTACCAACTAGGCTATCGACCAGTTTGTTGTTTGATAGTTGCTGGAGTGATTTAAGATACAATTCGTTGCCAGGGTGACGAGCGCAGCGAATTGGCCAGGCGATTTTTGCCTTTAATTATTATTGAATTAATACGATATTGCTACTTTTCATACATAATTGGGGTTGTTTATCACCAGACGAGTGACTTGCTCGTGACATCATTCATTTGTATGAAAGAAACATAGATTGTCCTCTTATCAAGTTGTGTGATCTTATCAAAATTAGATGAGTTTTAATTAAACCCATTCATCTATCAAACCTATATAAAACAATCGCTAATTGCATCATCATATAAGTCTGAATGCAACATTTCTTAATAAAGGCTGTTATGACGCACACAATGTCTTGATTTACAATGATGATCTAATGTGTAAACTAATACCCTAATCAGTTTTAAGTTACATGCTATGATCATTTTATACAATGTAATAAGAATAAGTAGTTTTGATTCAAAGCGAAAATAAAAAGAAATAAAACATGTATGGTTTTTTTCAGTGACAATGTTTAGCTATTCGCTACATGGTTTATTCATGGGCAAAACCGGTCAGGCAGTTCTATTCTAATTCATAGCTTGTAGAATTTTATCTTGTCCCGGCAGAAAATTCACTTTGAACATTCTATAACATAATTAAAACCTTTAGGTGCTAAAGCTACTGTTGATATGCAGACATGTCGAATACAATCAGTCAAACGGCTAATTTGTCTTATCATGTAGTTATGTGAAAACTCAGAAGAATTAGATGAGCAAGAGTTTTAATTCTGATTTGCATTTTGCACTAGACTGGCCATTCTCATGCAAGAAACGAATGATAATCAAATAAAAAAAACGAAATACAAATCCAGTAGCGACCCATCGTCGCCAAACCGTGCGAATGTAGGTGGCATTTCACCATAATTGAAATGGTAGCCCGTAAAGAACAGGGCTAAATTGATCGCGCAAATGACGAGCCTCGTGTAACGCGAGACGCCGTGATTTGTGTGTACGTTGCTGATGTGCCTTGCAGAGCTTCTACACAGATGTTAATTAATTGGTGGTGAGTGTGTTTTTATTCTACCACAGCTAAGTTTATAAAAAAAATATTGTGATTGTAGTCTATTTCCATCTGAATTTATATCGCTCTAGTGTGAAGTCTATTTTTCAAGAATGATACAGAAAGAATTTGAATTAGATTATGATCGACCGTTTTTCTAATGTCAACGCCTTATAAATATATCGTCAACTATATGTCCTCTATTTATATTATTATTAAGTTTCTATATATAGAAAAAATATTGCGAGTCCGTCGTAACATCGTTCCATGGAACATCCCTTCCTTTTGAGCACATCAAAGAAACCGTGCAGGCGGTTTTGGTAATATACCGTATTGCAAATGTACAGTTTCCAGCGCTTTACAGCGTGCATTCGTTCTGCCTTTAATGGTTCAGCAGTAAGTGCGTAAACGTGTTGCAGCGCTGTTTGTGCATATTTGATGGGTGAGGGCTGATGCGTGTTAGCTTTGACGATTCGGACGGCATATGGCGCTTGGCCTGGTGCCAGAGTATTGTCGCGCGGTCCGTCAGGGTCGACGACACCGCCAACAGATGGAGCGCCGGATTTATCTCTGCGAAATTTTTTACATTTTTGGCCTTACGATAGCAGTTATGCAAATTAAATGGGCTTATAAAATAGTCGGTGCTTAATTATACATACTGTTACAGAAGTAAATCCACTTCTCAACGTCGAATTCTCACGTTGCTTTTCATCGTTGAATGATCTATTTTCGAGCTTCGATCAGAGAGGTACATTCCATGTCAAATTAAACCAATAATTTTAAGACCTAGACATAACTCGCCTGCCCCTCTGAGGGTGGCAGTTCATTTACGATGCTATCACCAATATGATCATTTATCAATAAGTAATCTTACCTTCTCAGTTTCCTACTTTCTACTAAAACTTCAATACTTGATAAATCTACCAGCTATAGATAGATCTAGGTATACCACATCGGTCAGCTCTGAAGCTTGCCAACATTTCAACTTTCAGCGATTGGACAAAGACATGTGTACTGCGTATTAATGGAAGGAGGGTGGGTTGTGTAATGGTTTCCTAGAAAATTTCCACTAGATGCATTGTTGCTTTTATGTGAGATGAATAGTTTTCCGGTTCATAACAGCGCCAGTGTAATTAAAAAGCTGAAGAGTTTGTTTGTTTGTTTGTTTGTTTGTTTGAACGCGCTAATCTCAGGAACTACTGGTGCGAATTGAAAAATTCTTTTTGTGTTGAATAGACCATTTATCGAGGAAGGCTATAGGCTATATAACATCACGATGCAACTATTAGGAGCGAAGAAATAATGGAAAATGTGAAAAATGCGGGGAAAATTATTCATCCTTGAGGGCTTCCATTGCGTGCGCTGCGAAAACGGTTCAAGATACCAAAAATATATGTATGAAAGAATTATTCCTCTTGAAATTATCTAAAAAAAAGTCCGCGACAGTATATGTCTATCTTTTAAAATAAACTCTCTAGAACCGTTTTTATGGTAATCAAATTTGGTCGAAATTAATGCATTATTTGTTAAGAGTTGTATCAACGTCATAATATTAATCTTTATACAAATAAATGTGTTGGATAGAGTGATTCAACGGGAAGGTTTTTATGTACTTTTAGCTCGGAAAAACTTATTAACGCGGGCGAAGCCGTGGGCAAAAGCTAGTAATAACTAATAAGTAATTGAAACTTGTAAAATTTCGGGTTTCATTTCCAAAAAAAATGTTTAGGAAACTGATATGACTAATGCTACTCGCACCATAAGTGTAAAAGCTGACCAAATATAAAAACATACTATAATTTATGTTCAAGAATCTAAAATGAATACTATCTAGTATCTACATCAGCTGTTTAACTGTCAAATAAAATTTATTTGACTCCTCTGAAACTGGCCCTAAAACATTTGTTAGAAAATTATCTGAGTATTTTTCAATAGTGATAGTATCAAAGATGTAAAACTTGAGTTATCCGAATTCAGCGGATGTCTTGTGTTTAAGTGATAAATGGGTTTGTCGAAGAGAGACGAGCGAGATGAATGGACACCTACCGCCGCGCGTTTACCCCACACTGGCCAAATTAATATACCCAAATTCATACATAATTTGCTTTCTTGTTCTTACATTTAACATGCGAAAGATGATAGAATAAGATATCGTTGTCGTTATTAATATAAATTTTATTTATGTTCAAACTATTGCCTATCTCTGTATACGCAAATCAACAGCCACAATTAGCTTTTTATCTATTCCCGCGGCTTCGCCCGCGTTAATAAGTTTTTCCGGGTTATAAGTACATAAAAACCTTCCCGTTGAATCACTCCATCTATTAAAAAAACCGCATCAAAATCCGTTGCGTAGTTTTAGAGATCTAAGCATACATAGGGACATAGGGACAGACAGCGGGAAGCGACTTCGTTTTATACTATGTAGTGATGAGCCTTACACTACTGGTTAAACTACACTTTTCTTCGAAATTCCTGTGAAAATGTCAGGTATGCAAGTTTCTTGATGTCTGTTCCTTGTACCGAACGAAAAAGCTATATGCTGAACCTGAGACCTCCGTTTCAAAAATCTGTTCCATTTCACGCTACGATATTGCTTCCTACAGAACAGAAATAAAAATTCAATAAACATTCAAAAATAGAGACCGGGAACGGTCCTTTATCGGGCGACATCATGTGAGCTAATTCCGCAGCCATGAAGACGCGCCTCGCGCTCAAAATACGCTTCACCTTGACCTTGACCTGCCGACCTTCCGGACGCACATCTGCGTAAAATTAAGCCAACCGACGCGACGAGAACAAGATGATCGATAGGCGTTGCTTGCTCGGTACTTAATGGTCTATGTGTATGTATCAATAAGAATTAGAGATCGCTCGCTTGGTGACCACCATGCTTGATCTCTAACGTCAATTAGAAATCATAAAGTACCTACTGGATATAAGATGTTTAGTAGTTATATGTTTTTAAATACACTCATTTTAATTTACTATTAGAACACCATAAGGCTAGACGCTAGCGCACGGCTTATTAGTGGCAGTTGTAAAGAAAAAAGAAGCTTTCCATATAAGTATAAATATTTCATTATAATTTAATATTTCTTGTTTTTAATGAATTTACTGTCGTTTCGTGTACTTTTTTGGAGCCAAGCAGCAATAGTAGCATTAAGTTTTCGAGATTGCTGGTTACTATTACTATCCCTAATACTAATTAAAAAACATTCATTTCCATATACATGACGCTCCCACTGTGCCTCTGGCAAGTGATCATGAACACCGCTTATCACTAACAATCAGGTGTCTCTTGCTCGATTGCCTACATCCTCTATAATAACATATACCCACAGTATTGAGTACTGACGTCACAACTCCCCTCCCCCCTCCCGCCCTACCCCACCAAGACGTAAATGTCCAGCGAGGATGTCGTCAACGGATACAGCCAATTTGTCACCGCGGCTTGGCTTGGCGTGATGTCGACGTCACTGCCCTGCTAAGGCTTAGAGTATAATGGACGAAATAATATAACGGTTTATGGTTATTTGTTTGTTGGATGATTGAAGGCAATAATACTATGGAAGATATCTTAAAAAGCAAAATGTACGACGAGTCTCCTTTCTATCGATGTTGCGGAATCGATTTATATAAACGTTTGTCTAATACCATAAAAGTTATTGTAGCAGTTTCAACTTCGAAACCCATTGCCCAAAATTATTGTTGCGCTGAAGTCAGAACAACATGTCTATTGCCTATCTCTTGAAAAATATGAACATAAATGCTCAATGTGCAATATTGCAACTGAACGTGAAAATGGCTTGTGGCATACAGTATTCTGTATTCCATTACCGCGTACAAATTACGTTCAACAATACATGATATAATATTCGTCCATTTCGTAGCCAGTGAACCGTCAAACATTCGTTATCGCCAGTGGCGGCGCGGGATCGATATAATTTGATCAACCCGCGGCGCGGCGTTTTGTTCGCCAGTGTGCGCGCCCCTTAAACAGCTTTATATAATACGCCTTACTCGCGCTTCAGTGAAACTGTCTTTGTAACAAAGCAATTACTGAATAGTGGCAGATCTATATAAGTCGACAAGACTATCTGCCTTGTGTATTTTTTTATAGTTGTATTAATAAAGTAGAGGAAATAATATTTTTCGCACTAATTTATCCAACTTATCGTTATAGTCCCTCATTTTTAATTTAGCAACATAACTGAGTTTGTGTTCTACTTGGCGTAGAATTAGCTAAAGCGGTAGCTTTAGCTAATTCGACTAAGCTAATTATGCTAAGGTACTACCGTACCTAATACCTATCCAGACGGCTTCTCGCATACGACAAATTTATACAGGCCAGCATAAGTGTATCGACTGGTGAGACATAATCAACGCTCATCAGTAGACACTGTATCTCGATCGCACTTCACTTATCATCAGGTGCAGTTGGGTATTTTTGCTGTGACAGAATAAAAAAAAATCAATAATAAAATAATTGTAAACTTTAACATAATAATCACCTATTAAAAAGTCGCTTGTTCTTGCAACAGAGATTTCTGCACAATGCACATCTTAAATGCGAAGGAACTTACACCGCGCCCACGCACGCCATGGACAATTCCAAGTCCTTAGCTTCAGGCGCCATTAGTAGGGTTACAAAGCCCATAATATACACTATTCTATTAGTAATAACGATAGATGCTTTTTATTCGGAGATTAACCTGGTTTTTGTCTCCGATTCTGTGACTTTGAAGTATGGAAGATAGTTGAAACATCGCTTTTCTTTCATTAATGTTATCTGGTGTCGACCGAATATATTTTATCAGGCGTGACGCAGAAGAATTATTTTTTTATTTTTAGGAGCGGACGCCATTGCCTGACAACCCCTTCTGAGAGATCTAGAAATGATGTTAAAAATCTAAGGTGCTGTACCTGAGAACCGAGCCCACCATAGTACATAGTGACTATATAAGGTGCCGCCATGCTGGACCCAAACGACGACTTTCAGACTGATTATCTTTATTATCTTTATTGGCAAGCGGGCAAGGTTGTCATTTTATTTTACGCAATCTAATTGGATTCCATCCCACACCGTTTCAATGATAAATTTCAGAAAAATATTTAAAAACACGTATTGTTTGGTTTCTTCTATACGATATGCTATTTTGGTTTAAGAAACATCGCGTAACAGTTTCCTGTGTTTATATGTACACAGAAAAAACAAACAAAACATTAAAAGCGATCGTGCAAACCGAATGTGTATTGCATCACGTGTGTATACTAGTACAGGGTATAGTGTACAGTGACGTCACGAGTACACGACACGCGTACTATCACCGTGTATTAATACTCTTCTAATTCGCGCATAGTATGGGCGTGGGTGGAAGATGACGAGATGTACTAACGAAGTAACGGAACCAAAAATGCACTAAAAAATTCTTATGATTTCTCAAGGTGTCAGTATTCTAATTAACGCTGCCGAGCTGTAAAGTTATGTTCTCTTTATTAATAAGATTGAAGTTTATAAACGTTTGCATTCTGTTTATTCTGTCAACTTATATACTTTACTTTTCTTGGTGTTTCCAGTTTCTTTAGTGCTACTAGGATTTTGTCTCTATTTCTCAAGTCAGTTTTAGCATTATGCCCGACCTTTTCTTTCACGGCTTATAAAATTATTTATGAGCCGTTTTTAGCTGCATCTCTGCGTAATACCCACCACATTGACAATTATCTCACCATCTTATACACTCTTGTATCTAAATTCTAAAGCGCGTTATAATATTTCCACATTATCGCCACTAAACGCCAATTAACGATATGTGTACCGGACAATGTGAAAGGAAGGTACATATTTCATAAAGTTTCCTTGACTCGATATTGGGTCGGATATTGGGGAAACGCTCTTACAGTTACGAGAATAGTCGATCTTGACACTGGACCGTCTGACGATTAAACATGTTTGAGGTCATAGCCGTCACCTTAACCGTGC
Organism: Lapara coniferarum; assembly: GCA_949316025.1. Classification (NCBI taxonomy): domain Eukaryota; kingdom Metazoa; phylum Arthropoda; class Insecta; order Lepidoptera; family Sphingidae; genus Lapara; species Lapara coniferarum. Next base: position 24,223,392 of record OX438919.1, read on the forward strand.
ATTTTATATGTCTTCCCCGGCCTTTATAACTCCCACTATGTTTCCAGATTGTGACTGGCTTCGTTTGATGAAAATAATTCAAACCCGTATCAAAGTTTTTTTGTTTATACTTAAAATCAATCATGTCTTTCTTCGACTAATTGCTACATATAATATGGTTGGTTTTTTTAAGCAATGAGCTGAAGCTTCCAGAATGAATGTCCTTGTATTTGATATAGGGCTATTTATGTTAGAAATTAGAACAAAATAATTTTGTAAACTATTTTTTATGATTGACTCAAGTTTAATGCAATTGATTCGAAAAAGCCGTTGCCTCGGTAATAACCTATTTTGACTCTGATCCTCCCCTCTACCACGGATTACCCGTCATCACATGGTTTTGTTTTTGACTAACTGATGACATTCCCATCCTGGGTACAGTCGCCGACAGCCCCGGACGTCTCGGCTCCGCCGCCGGAACAGTCGCTCTTGACAATGAACCTCGCGCGCCTCCCTGCGGCTGATCAGCCGTTTTGGCGGTCAATGTCGCGACCTTCGGCCCGCGCGGGGCTTTTTTCGGGATATTTTTGTCGATTATAATTGGCTCCTGTAACGGAACGCGGTAATATAAAGCTTTATAGATCGCTGCGGCTGTTAGGAATTCAGTATTTATTCTTATGCCTGTTAAATACATACATATACATATACACTCACGCCTGTTATCCCCGAAGGGGTAGGCAGAGGCGCAACTAGTGCACCCACTTTTCGCCGACATTCCGTCCCATGATGTGATAGGGGGCGAGCCTACCGCCATATCGGGCACAAATTCCAGACTCCGGACTGATACTAAATAGAAAAACTCAACATCACTTTGCCCGACCCGGGGATCAAACCCGAGACCTCAGCTTTGCAGTCGTACTGTAATACAACTACGCCACCGAGGCAGTCGAGCCTGTTAAATATATTCAGAGAAAACAATGTACTGTGTTAGTTTATGACATACTGGTTTTTCTGATTGAGTATATTCATTAACTCATTGAAAGATAACTAAAAACAGAGCTACCTATTATATCACTTGTATGCATATGTATGTGTAAGTTCTCTACCGTTAGACTTATGAAAGTTTATAATTAAAATAGTACAAATAGTCGTTTCTAGAATATTAATATCTCTCAGTTTATAATATATGTATAAAAATGAACCCCTATTGTCAGGAGAAAGTTCTTGTGAAATGAAAAAATTAAGAAAATTGCGAGGAAAATTAGAAAATTTTAGAATACTTAATCACCATATTAAAAATGTATCTTTAGCGCTTTTGACAATATAATCTTTTTTAATTCAACCTTAAAGGGTTTGACATAACATTGACAGAATGCGTGCTGCAAATATCGTAATTCGGTGCGTGAGTATGTCACTGAACGCCTCCTAAACGGCTGGACCGATCTTGATGAAAATTTTTGTGTGTCTTCAGGTAGATTTGACAATAGTTTAGATTAACAATTGGATCCGGTAGGTGGCACTGTACTCAGGTTGAATTTAAACGTTATTAATCAATGTTTTGTGACAGACGAAACACTCATTATGTTCGTTAGTGTTTGCCTATAACTGCTTTAATTGTTTTAGCTTATCAGAAAAGCGATTTCAGTTATAAAAAAAGGTTTTATACTGCCCACTGCTGAGCACGGGCCTCCTCTATAACTATAGTCTATATGTAAGTAGTATTGTCCTCTATAGTCCACCACGTTGGCCTAGTGCGGGTTGGCAGACTTCACATACCTTTGAATATCAGAGAAGTTCTCAGGTATGCAGGTTTCCTCACGATGTTTTTCTTCACCATTAAAGCGAGCGATAAATTCACAAAGAATACACACATATTTTGTTTTTAGTAAAGTCAGAGGCGTGTGCCCTTGGGTTTTGAACCTGCGGACATTCGTCTCGGCAGTCCGTTCCACTTCCAAGTAGGCTATTGCCGCTTATATCGACAAACACTTATTTTAAACTAGCTTTTGCCCACGGCTTCGCCCCCGTTAATAAGTTTTTCCGGGCTAAAAGTACATAAAAACCTTCCCGTTGAATCACTCTATCCAACACATTTATTTGGATAAAGATTAATATTATGACGTTGATACAACTCTTAACAAATAATGCATTAATTTCGACAAAATTTGATTTCCATAAAAACGGTTCTAGTGAGTTAATCTTAAAAGATAGACATATACTGTCGCGGACATTTTTTTAGATCATTTCAAGAGGAATAATTCTTTCATACATATATTTTTGGTATCTTGAACCGTTTTCGCAGCGCACGCAATGGAAGCCCTCAAGGATGAATAATTTTCCCCGTTTTTTTCACATTTTCCATTATTTCTTCGCTCCTAATAGTTGCATCGTGATGTTATATAGCCTAAAGCCTTCCTCGATAAATGGTCTATTCAACACAAAAAGAATTTTTCAATTCGAACCAGTAGTTCCTGAGATTAGCGCGTTCAAACAAACAAACAAACTCTTCAGCTTTATAATATTAGTATAGATAGTATTATAGTATAGATTAACATTCAAGTAGAGATTTAAATTTCGAGTTTATTTTACGTTATGTGACTATCGATGCCCGCATATATTTGCTTTCAAAAAAATCAACAAATTGTATTTTGTCTAGCACTCGCTAATTTACAACTGCGAACAATCGGTCGCTTGTTAAAATCGTCACCATCGCAATGTCAATGTTTGGTCTTCACGCCGTCCATTTCCGTGTTTAAATTGCTTTTGGTTTTGTACCCATAAGGGTACAATGGGAATATATCTGCAAATATATCAGTTTGATTTTGATATCCTTATGGATACTGTTTGTTTAAAAAACACGGTGTAGTTTTTTTCCTACCTACCTACCCTATACCGTACCCGATTAGGACTGTAACATCGGAGAGTCCTAATCGGGTACAAAATATCCGATGTTTTGTTGCACTGTATGTAAGTAGTATTGTCCTGTACATTTACAGTCTTCGCGTGCCATAGCCTAAGGTCCCGAGGTATTCATGTTATTTGCAGTGCGCTCAATATTGGCTGAATGACCTACATTCCAAGAGTTCTTGGTTATACGATTGCATTTATAGCAATACCTTTGAGATACCAGAGTCATCTAATAAAGTGGCGATGGCGTACGTGATTTTATAGATGTTGCAAAAGAACAAGTCGCTTACCCGATGTTACATGTCATATGATCAAAATTGTTTCTGTTCACATGTCACATGATCAAAATTGTGATAGTGACTGATGGTCTGGAAATTTTTGCGGGCCTATGTCCAACAGTGAACTTTCAAAAGCTGAAGAAGAAGAAGAAGAAGACTTATGATTCACAATCACGGTCAGCTGAAAGTCTATTTAAGATTCTACTGGCCTTATTATAAAATGTAGTGTAGTCATTTTATCAGGAAAAACATCAATACGGGATCATCATTACCTACTATAGTAGAGGAATCGGTTTTATCAATCTTCAAGAAAAAGGATGAGTTATAGGTAGGAGATTAGAAGACAGGTTATTTGAATTTAGAGACTTGGGCAATAGGTATCTCTTGCATACATACTGCATTTACTCTAAGTTTGCGAGACGGTAGTACCACCCTAAGAGTCAATTCGTGCATAGAAAACTGGTTATAGAGAGGATTATCGCGTAAACAGAATATGCAAATTCCTGACAAACTGAACACAATTTGTAACATGCAAGTAGTACGGTGCACAAGGTTTGGCTGTAATTTGTAATGTAGACCGACCGCGGCTGTTGCCTACCTGTAGAGTACGTTGTACGTACCCTCTGACTTCAACGTTGCCAATATTTTTTAGAAAAGTCAGAAGGGTGTGCCCTGGGGTTTTGAAACTGCGGACATCGTCTCGGCAGTCAGTTCCAGTACAAACGGGCTGCACCAGACGGCACCGCGCAGGGACGGCTCCGGAAGACAACTTAAACACCTCCGTCAGAGAAAGCCCGCAGCCGTCCCTAATGCGCCGAAGATGGCCACCGCGGAATTTTGGTTGGTATGGCGTGCGTTGTACGTAGGTTAGGGACTCGGCCCGGCGCGGCGGTCGCCTGGTGGCGGCTCAATTAATTTAATAATGTTTTTCTTCACTAAGAAGCACTAGGTTATGTCACTGTTTTGAAACCCTAGGGAATAATAAGGTGTGGCAGAGGTTTTTCTGGTAAATAATATGATGAGGCATCCACTAAGAAAGGATTATAATATGAATGTCTATGTATTAAGTACATTCTTAAGGGACAATGATACCAGGTGGTCCACGCGGACGTCGTCGCGACCAAAGTTAAAGCATACAGTAACAGGAATGCTGGACAGGTGCATTTTAGCAACGAGCGCAAAAATTAAACGTATCATAACATGTTTACATATAGACGCAATAAAAATGTCCTCGCCGCCATCAGCCGTAGACATCTGCCGCATTAACATCGTTATTGTTTTTTGCACAAAGCCATATGTCGAAGGGCCAGGACGTGGCTGTAATTAAGCAGGGATAAGTTGAAATAAGCTTTATGTCTTTGAAGATCTAACGAAGTGCAACTGGCGCACATAGAAGCATTAACACAGATCCTGTGTTCTAAACAAAGTAAACACACAAAGCAATAAACAAATACGTATTTATTGCTTTGTTAACCATAATGTGCACATTTCAAGTGTGACCAATTTCCAAAATATGTACTTTTATTGATTGAAAACATATATTGTAAATATAATATAATACAAAATACATATTCAACAAATACAGTTGGAAATTAACAAGCAACTTTAAATTCTTTCTAATTTTATCTGAATGCGAACTGGGCGCATTTTAGGTGCTTAACAGGCCGCCTGCCATGCCGGTAAAATGTATAATAACAGGAGACTTTAGAGAACCAAATTTTCGTTGAATATTCAAAAGCTATGACAGGCCCACCGAGTAATTGGTAACCCACGAGAGCAAACTCCTTGGCTTATATCGATATTTTTGTGTATATAAAATTACCTATTCCTTGCGGATAGTTAACAAAGTAGATATAATTTTCAATTCTTTAATTCCTTGAAACGTGGACAGATGACTTGATAAAGGTTGCAGGAACACGCTGTATGCAGCTCGCTTTTGTCGGGTCAGTCTGATAATCTTTAGGGGAGGCCTATGTTCAGCAGTATAGTTATAACACACTTGTGCACTATAATATCTCCTGCGTACCTGGCTGATCTCCGTTGAGATTAGCCGCCGTGGCCGAAGCTGGCTAGGAGGATGTTATGTTCAGCAGTGGACATTATATGGCTGATGATGATGTACTGCAGATCGAACCCAGATCTTCATCAGCATTGTAGCCAAAGGTCACTGTCGCTAAGCTAATGAGTCAAAGTCAATTTCATTTCCGAATTCCCTCTCCGCTCTCGCTCGCAGAAATTAACGTCCAGAAATAAAGCATGGAACGAATTATACAGCGGAGATCTCTGACCCGCGCAGGTGGTCGGTAGTCATACAATACAACGGTTAATTTGATTAATCGACGGCGCCGACTGTCTCACCCGGCTCCACCCTTCCTGCATCCCAATCAGAACTGCCGCATGGCATGAAGACTCTTTGATGTCTCTGGTCTCGTCACATATTTCCATAATTTCATTAATCGCTTCAAAACCTTTTTTTGATCGTTAAATTACTGAGTCAGTGGGTATACGTAATATTTTATACATGTCGAGCGAGGTGGTGTAACTGTTTATGGACAGTAAAAGCATTTATTATCTATCAAGCTACTTGCTCTTCTTGTGTCGTCTTTCATCTTTATATCGTAATGCATAGACGAAATCGCTGCAAGCTTTCAGCTTAGACTAACAGCTTTCAGTTATCCCTTTCTTCCTTACATATTTTCGGTTCGAATGACAGCGAAATTATTTTATGTATTATAAAATTCAATTTGAAGTTGTTCTAATATTCAACGTTATAGTTTTCGCAGAATTTCCATTCTCATGCAGTCTAGTTCACATCAATCATAAACAACTTGCGTTTAAAATGTAAATACCCGCCAGTCGTGTCTTTATTTATCCTCGTATTCCATTGTCGCGTTTTATTCCCAGCCATTTCCTCTAATTGTATTGAAATGCGACTACTCTGCTCCGTGACTTCACTCGCGAGGGTGATGTGTCGCGCGACGCTAATAAACATTGAGTGAAATGAGTCTTGGGTGTGACATCCGATGCACAGTTGTAGATTCGGTTAATAAGAGCCGCATGTTCGATTCCTGCGTGGAGAAATCGTGTGTGTGTGTGTGCAACATTTAAAATAAAGAAATCTATTAGATTTTGTAAAATCGCGGAGATAAAGCAATACAATATTATCGTACTAAGACCATCAACAGTTTTATTTTACACGGCATAATTGTACTATTAACTTTGTAATTTGTAAAAGATGCTACATTGTACGGCCTTGGTGTCGGTGAATGTGATTTGACACATCGGTCATTAACTTAAGCCGTTAACGGACCACTTAGTACAATAAACCTTTAAAAAAGTTTTAACATCCTAAATGAGGGTCAACAAATGAGACGTCTCAATTCGGAGCGCCAAACCGGCCATAACAGTATCGCTCGGCGAGCGACGCGGTGCCCACTGAACAAACTTATTATGCAAATCGGGCTGTTCCCGAAATTCTATATAGGTATACTATAGATCGCGCCTGAGCACCCGCGGGACAACTCCTGGGTTCATTGGCAATACTGCGGTGAGCATAGAATACTCAATAGGCAATACGAATTAGGCTATTTTTGAATCCAAGAATACCTATCAGTCCTTGTTCCTTTTATAGAAACAAAATAAATAATATTATCTTAGTGACCTCCGTGATCTCACCACGGAAGCTTCATCGCCTAGGATATAATCATGGTGAGAGCTAAGTCATGCAGTAGATGGATGCTGATGGATACATAGATCCTATATCCACAGTTACTTAAAATGGTTTATTCTTATTTTGTGAAAAAAAAAATTGTTGTGATATCTAATCATAGCGCAATTATTTTCGAATTGAAAATTTCACTATTTTATTATCGGTGCTTGGTACATGTGCGCTGCCATAACATGGCATTGAATCCTACTAAAATTATAAAGGCGAAAGTTTGTAAGAATGTACGGATGTATGGATGTGTGGATGTTTGTTCCTCTATCACGCAAAAACTACTGAACGAATTTTGATGAAATTTATCACACGGGTAGATCATGTCCTGGATTAACATATAGGCTACTTCTTATCCTGGGAAAATATAAACCAGGACTTTTATCCTGGAAAACTTTATAGCGTGGGCGGAGCCGCGGGCAAAAGCTAGTATACAAATAAATGATCTATTGTAGGCGTATGCACGCTGTACACCGTTTAATTATGATTATTTAATTGTGTTCACGAATTTTAGTATGAATTTCTAGATGTAGTGTTGTGTTTGTAAAATTCATTCTATTGTATTTTGTCCCTATACAACGGTGATGTGTGTGCATTATCCTTCGATCAACAATACCACTAGATAACCGATCAGAGTCTCAAAAACGGCCGAGCGAATAACGCCTCACTTCAAACTTGGGGTCTTATTTCAATGTAGTTCACTTTTGATTGCGCCAATGTGCTAACGTTCCACAATGCCTCATCGTGTGTTCAAAAACGGTAGAAATAACTATCGAAAAATAAATGTATCAGAAGGAATATCATACTTTCGGCAAGTAAATGCTGTGTTTTAATATAAATAATAAAATACCCTACTATTTTAATAAAACAACAATTATTTAGTTTGTAGCCAAACCACGCGCCAATATTCGCCAATGTTTGGCCCACAAATGGTTGCTTTAGAAAGCTGAATCATTGGAGTAGTCTACTACTTTACATATTTTTTATGTATTAGTTTTTTTTGTTGCACCTTTGGTCTAGTGGTCCGTGTACCCGACAGCGACGCCGGGTGTGGTGGGTTCGATTCCCGCGGAAGGCAAATAATTGTGTGATGAACAATTTGTATTTGCCTTCAGTCTGGGTGTTTTCCATGTATTATAATATGTACGGATGTGAATGAGAATGCGAAAAACATTGGAGAATTGTCATTCATATGAAAACAACTTTAAATGTTACTATTTGTTTTGCTTAAACATTGGCATTAATTTATTATAGACTATTTATGTTTATAAATAAAACAATTTGATTATGTTCTTGTGATGTAAAAAGCTCTTACCCATTTTCTCCCAACCATGCACAAGATACAACATAAGTAGGTAAGGTATAATATGTTGTATAGTTATACAATATTTGTTAAACATTAGGAATTATTATAATTGAATCTGTATTATTATAAAAACATAATTAAAATACATCACTGAAATTATTCATACAAAAAAATAAATACGAAACGCGACTCCATAAATCGTAATACCCTGTTCAGAGCAGTAGTCATCAGTTCATAATTTTAAATTGGCGTAAGTAAAATGCTGTGTCTGTAATTCTCTGCTTTATCGAAACAGAATAAGGTTAAATTTCGAATAAAAGTTCTTGTAACTTTCTTATCTCTTTCTGTCATTTATGGCGTAAGATTATAAGTGAATGGTAATACAATCTACACCGCGCTTTATTGCTTGGGAACAACGTATAGTTTAGGTTGAAATTGTTAGACTTTTACATCGTTTTTCTCCGTTTGATGGTATAGCCAGTCGATGCCATATTTGAGTACTCCTTTTGTTCCTGAGGCGTTATCTAGTGGTATTGTTGATCGAAGGTCTTATATAACTCATCTGACTTCGTATGCAAAAGACTTGGAAGAAAACTAAAATATATAAATATGAAATGGACAATTGATGACAAAAAAGTAAGCCCGGAGTTTCTTTCTGCCTTACTTCTTCGGGTAATCATCGCTTAGGTAGCTAGTGAAAGGGCTGGTAGGTTAGCTAGGCTAGGGCCTGTAGTGTCCTCACCGGTGAGGTTCGCGACGCGTTCCTCCCATTATTTTTAATAAAATTAATTCATAGTTTTTTTTAACATCTCTTTCCTGCCAGCCCGAGCTTGGCTTCTTGATTTATTTTTCATTGCTTTTGCTCCCTATGAGAATGACAGTAGTTATAATTTAAGTGATTTTTATAATAATTACTAGTAGGGCTCGCGGCTCCGCCCGCGTGAAAAAGTTTTTCCGGGACAAAAATATTTTCCCGGGATAAAAAGTAGCCTATAGCACTCAGGAGTTACGTAGCTTCCTATTAGTGAAAAAAATTTCAATATCGGTTCAGTAGTTCCTGAGATTAGCGCGTTCAAACAAACAAACAAACTCTTCAGCTTTATAATATTAGTATAGATTATTAGTAATTGAATGTATCTTGACATATCATAAGTGCAACTATGTTCGCCTACGTGATGAATAAAGTATTTTATTTATTTTATTTAAATTGTATTACACCAAGACCTACCCCGACGTGAAGCATTAACTACAACGGGTCGTACAATCGTCGATTATTATGAATGCAACTAGTCGTTCGATGTGTCGGTCGTTCGGGGCGTTTAGTTCTCGTGCAACCCATTTCCAATAATAAATAATATAGTGCACTATGGCACTACACAACACAAGAGGACGATAGCCTAGTTCGGAATGGAACGGTCAAAACCCCAAGGCACACACCTCGTGAGTTTTCGAAGTAAGGTGTGTATTGTTTAACAATTATCGTTAGCTTTAGCGAATGAAAAATTCGAAGGCATGTGAAGTCTGCCAACCCGCACTTGGCCAGTGTGGTGGGCTTAGCAGGGCTTAGTAGATCTGAATCCTCTCAGAAGTAGAGGAGGCCCGTGCTCAGCAGTGGACAGTACAGGGCTGGTATGGGTGCACGTTAGCACTTATAGTAACTTCTTCTTTTAACGAAACGAGTGCCGTTCAATGGCTGATGTCGTGGTTTCCATCCTTAAGGTAGAAAATTAGTTGTCAGATAGTGCATCCATCTGAAATTGTAATACCTACGGGATATTGCCATAAGCGTCCCATTACTAAAAAAAAAAAAATATTACCTGACAACTAAGCTATTTATAATTTAGTGAAGAAAGATGCAATTTTAATTAATTGCTAAGCTCGTGTCTTGTTTAAAGCCCAATTGCTTGATAGCTTGTGCGGTTGTTAGACTATAAATGCTAGTTTATACCACATTTTCCATGTTAAAACACACTTGGCGCTTGAATAGAACAGTGGAGACAATTGCACATTTCCTTGGAAAATGAGTGATATTTGTAAGAAATGGAACGCAATTTATGTAGTTTAAGATTCCTGCCGCATGACGGCGTCACTGTCTGTGGCTATGTCAAACGTTCTCTTTTAACGGATTACCTATTGTGCACAGTCATTGTAACCCTTTTCTTAAGTAATATAGAATCTATATCTAATATCTGCGCTTTATTCCGCAAATCTACATGGTAGCAGAGCGTGGTTCCGTGTTTGGAATAAAGTAATATCAGTGATACCGAAGATTCTCCGAAAGTATAAATTTTACATACCGGCCATTTTGTGCAACATAAAAACTTATACGCGTGGCCGTTATGAATTCGCATAATATGTTCAATCTGGAAAAATTAAATGGTCGCGATAATTTTGCCACCTGGAAGTTTAGTGCGAAAACCTACCTTGAACATGAGGGACTATGGAATTGTGTGGAACCCATATCAGGACAAACAGTAGACTCTGCGAAAGACATCTTGGCTAAGTCTAAGCTTATTTTATTGATAAAATCCCAGAACTATGTACACATACAGGATTGCAAAACTGCAAAAGAGGTATGGACTAACCTACATAAAGCATTTGATGATAATGGGCTAACCAGAAAAGTGGGTTTACTCAAGGAATTGATAAACACATCTCTCGAATCTAGCAGTGGTATAGAGGACTATGTCAGCAGAATTATGAATGCTGCGCATAAATTGCGGAATATCAACTTTGAGGTTAACGACGAATGGCTTGGCACGTTAATGTTGGCTGGTCTGCCAGATCAGTACAAGCCCATGATTATGGGACTCGAAAACTCCGGAGTTAAAATTAGTGCAGACCTAATTAAGACCAAGCTCTTGCAAGAAATAGAAGTTAACGATTTAAATAGTGCGCTTTACTCACATGCAAGAAAAGGAAAACATAATTCACATAAGTCAAAACTTGCTAAGACAATCAAAGGTCCAAGGTGTTACAATTGCAATGGTTATGGACATTTTGCAAAATATTGTCAAGATTCAAAGAAGAAAAAGGAACACTTCAAACAAGAGAGTTCTAGTTTTGCCGCAGCTTTTTTGGTCACTAGTGGTGATAATAATAAACAATGGTACATTGATTCCGGTGCATCCATGCACATGTGTAGTGACAAAGAATGGATGTATAATATCCGTGAACCATCAGTCAAAACTATTACAGTGGCCAACAGTGAGCCATTGTCTGTAAAGGGGATTGGAGAAATAAGTGTCAACATATCACAGGGAGGTAAAATTTTATTAAAAAATGTGTTATATGTGCCTGGACTTGCAGCAAATTTAATATCAGTCAGCACTATCACAAAAAATGGGTATAAAGTTATTTTTAATGAAAAAGGATGCAGTATCAATGATATAAATGGAAGACTCATATGTTCAGCTACATTAAATAATAAATTATATGCTTTGGACATGCAGTCAAAGAAAGAGGCTGTTCACTTGGCATCCAGTAATTCTAATCCCAATGATATAAAGTTATGGCATCTTAGGATGGCACATTTGAATTTTTCAGATTTACAAAAGTTACCAAGGTGTGCTGAGGGGGTTGAGCTGGAAAAGGGTGACCAAATTAAGATGCACTGCCCAAGCTGTCTTGAAGGTAAGCAGACAAGACTTCCGTTCAAACATGTTGGTACAAGGGCAAGAAAACCTCTGGAGTTGATTCATTCGGACTTGTGTGGACCAATGGAAAGTACATCTTACGGAGGTATGCGATATTTCATTAGTTTCATAGATGACTATACAAAAATGGTACATGTATATTTCACAAAAGATAAGCTTAGTATTCTAGATATTTTTAAGGATTTTAAAAAGAGAGTAGAGACTCAACTTGACTCTAAAATAAAAATATTTAGAACCGATAACGGAAAAGAATACTGTAATAATAATTTTGAGAGATACTTAGCTAATTGTGGAATCATACATCAGACTTCAACTCCGTACACCCCCCAGCAGAACGGATTAGCAGAGAGGATGAATAGAACACTTGTTGAAAAGGCTAGATGCATGATATCTAATGCTAATCTAGATAAACCTGTATGGGCTGAAGCCATTGCCACAGCCGCCTACATTGTAAATACATCACCCACGAAAAGTCTTGGAGAGACTACTCCATATGAAATGTGGACGGGACATAAACCAAAATTGTCTCACATGAGAATATTTGGTTCCGAGTCAATGGTGCATATCCCCAAGGAGAGACGGCAAAAGTGGGATAAGAAATCCGAAAAGATGATCTTCGTAGGTTACTGTGAAAGCACAAAGGGATACCGTGTCATGCACCCTAAGACACATCAGATAATAAAAAGTAGAGATGTACATTTTCTTGAAAAAACTGGTCTATGTGATGAATTTCTCATTTCAGCCCAATCAACTAGAGGGGAGAAAATTGAGACATCAGAAAAGCTAAAGGATTGTAATACAAAGCAAGAAGAGCAACGGGAGGACCCAGACATTACTTCTCAGCCAACATGTAATTCTAGTTTGGAAGAAGCCGATAATGACACTGGCAGTAGGTGTGAGACTGACGCAGATGATGATCTTGATGATACATACCATCCTCCTAAGCACATTACAGTCCCGGACGGGAACTCTCGAATGATCACACTGAGACCACGAAATAAAGTTGACCATGATAAAAAAGGTATGTTATGCTTTTATACCAATTTATCTGATCCTCAGACAGTAGAAGAAGCGCTATCATCTTCAGAAGCGAATGAATGGAAACATGCAATGGACAATGAGATCAATTCTTTATTGAAAAATGAGACATGGAATTTGGTGGATCTCCCTTCTGGAAAAACTGCATTGCCATGTAAATGGGTGTTTAAAAGAAAAACCAATCAACAAGGAATTGTCATACAATATAAAGCAAGACTAGTCATAAAAGGGTATGCGCAGAAAAGGGGTGTGGATTTCCAAGAAGTATATTCTCCGGTTGTAAGATGGACATCCATCAGGTATTTATTTGCATTAGCTGCTCAGCAAGACCTAATTATTGAGCAAATGGATGCAGTCTCGGCTTTTCTACAAGGATCAATAGATACAGATATATATATATGATACAGCCTGAAATGTATAAAAACGGAAATAAGGTGTGTCATCTGAAGAAAACAATCTATGGTCTGAAACAAGCCAGTAGACTATGGAACATCAAGCTCAGTACAGTTTTAAAGGAAATGGGCATCCAGCAATCAAAAACTGACCCATGTGTATACTATAACATTAACATGGGAATTTACATTGCAATCTGGGTTGATGACATTATATTATTTGCTTTTCAGAAAGAGACAACAAATATTATAAAGGAAAAATTGCAGCAGAAGCTAAATATGAAAGACCTAGGCACAGTAAGCCAATGTTTGGGTTTTAACATAACCAGAACAAAAAATTCAATTATGCTGGACCAAGAAAAGTATATTAATGAGATATTGTGTAGATTCAATATGTCAGACTGCAAAACTGTTAAGACACCTGTGGAAGCTGGATTGAAGTTTTGTGAAAACACAGAGCATGAAACATTTGATTGCCCATACCAGCAAGCTATTGGAAGCCTTTTATATGTCGCTCAAGGAACCAGACCAGATATTTCATATATTGTAAATTGTCTAAGTAGATTTAACAAAGAACCAAGGTCTGAGCATTGGACAGCAGTGAACAGAGTAATGAGGTACTTGCAAGGCACAAAGGGGTACAAACTTACTTACACCAAGAATGGTAATGACGAAATCACAGGTTACTGTGATGCAGACTGGGCAAGTGACACACATGACCGGAAATCATGCACCGGTTACATTTTTATGTTTCAGGGAGGAGGAATCTCATGGTGTTCCCGCAAACAACGGACCATCGCTCTGTCCACTGCAGAGGCTGAATATATGGCGATGGGCAGCGCGGCACAGGAGGCGCTTTGGCTGCGACAACTGCAGGCTGAGCTCGGGCGCGACTCCGGCACACTGCACATATACAGCGACAACCAGAGCGCTATCAAGCTATCTACCAATGATTGTTACTTACCTAGATCAAAACACATAGACATTAGATACCATTTTCTTAAGGATCATGTTGTTAATAATTCGTTAAAATTTTGTTATGTTAAAGGTTGTGAGAATATTTCAGATATTTTAACTAAAGGCACAACAATAGAGAAACATATGTATTGTGTTACCAATATGGGATTGCGTTCCAGGGTGGATGTAAGAAATGGAACGCAATTTATGTAGTTTAAGATTCCTGCCGCATGACGGCGTCACTGTCTGTGGCTATGTCAAACGTTCTCTTTTAACGGATTACCTATTGTGCACAGTCATTGTAACCCTTTTCTTAAGTAATATAGAATCTATATCTAATATCTGCGCTTTATTCCGCAAATCTCCTACAATATTGAATGCGCATCGAAGCTTGTCATCTAAAAATAGCCCTCTATTGTAGGACACAAGCCTACGTCGGATGTCTCCATCGACCAGCCGCTCTACTGATCGTCGAAGTATAATAGAGTAATTTCCATTGCCTGGTCGACAAAAAAAAATCTAGCATCACTAGGCAGTGATGCTAGATATTTTTTGTCGGCAGTCTGCACGTCCTGGGATGGGCGTTTGCGTAACAAATTCAATTAGCCGCCGGCATTGAACCAGCGTCCGTTTGCACAGCCCTCTCGATGTTTTGTATGCATTTAAGCTACGTAATCAACTCCATTTGACTCGGTTCATACGTTATTCTATTTTTGGCTTCGGTTCGATTTGTGGTGCTATTTATACGGTTTCTAGTTAAAGATTGCCTCGGTGGCGTAGTTGTATTATAGTACGACTGCAAAGCTGAGGTCTCGGGTTCGATCCCCGGGTCGGGCAAAGTGATATTGAGATTTTCAATTCAGTATTAGCCCGGAGTCTGGAATTTGTGCCCGATATGGCGATATGCTCGCCCCCTATCACATCATGGGACGGAATGACGGCGAAAAGTGGGTGCACTAGTTGCGCCTCTGCCTACCTCTTCGGGGATAACAGGTGTGAGTGTATGTATGTATAGTTAAAGAGAGAGGATTCGCTAGATTTTGTTTTCGTGCGAGGATCGAATTTTCGTTTCAGTTTGTAATGTAATGTAGGCTGTAAACAATTCTGAACAGTATATAATGAGTTCAGAACCACCATCAACATACAATCATGGAATATACAAGTACTTAACGCTAAAGTCACAGGTGTTGGTGCTGCGTTTGATTCTGGGACCTCTATCTCAGCAGTCCGCTCACACTCGGCCATCAACCCCCAACATTTTATTTGATAAAACACAATTTTTACGGCTCTTTTCATGACCATTATCGTTTAACGCTCATAAAATTAACAGATTACACTACGCGCGGTGGTTTCCTAGAAACTCGGCCATAAAAGTTAACTGCCTTGGTAAAGATTTTTACAGTATTAGTGCTGAATAATTATTATGGCAGACTTACATTAGTATATTTTTACTCTAATATTATAATATAACAAATATGAAGGCACAAGGAATCACTATCAAGAAGTAGTTTTTAGATAAAATTTAGACTGAGGTGGAAGGTTATAATTTATAAAGTTCTTTCGAGTTAGTTCTTAATTCCATAAAAAATTATAATCTGTCAAAAACATTATGTTGGGAATATCGTGTGGTAATGGGGCTATCGACAAGATGCGTAAATTCTACAATCGCTGCCCTAAAAAAATGCGATGTCATTCCCATTTTTTTTCTGTAAGCCCATATAACATTGTTATTATTTGAGTAACAAAAATGTTTATTTACACGTAAAATTTACACAAAGGAAAATAATTTCTCTCCACCACCAGCAATTATCTATGCCTACTATGGATGTTAAGTGTAAACGGACGCCTGGCGGCGGTCTCCGCAGCATGAGACAAGTTCTCTGTAAGCACGCACCGCGTTTAAGTTGCCAATTTTCACCAGTGTACTTGTTACTCATTGGATACAAGGTAACACGACCGCTGGGTAGTTGGTTCTAGTTATTTATGTACCTTTGTTGCTAATAACTCATAAGTAATGTATAAGTATATGTGAATGTGTGTATGAGGGCTAAGGTTTGCAATCCCGCACAATTTTTTTCCAGCTGGAAATTTGCAGTAAATTCGGTATTACATCTGGATCCCGGTGTAATTCCCGTATAACATTTAACAGTATAGTTATATATGAAAACAATAATGTCATGATTGTGGAATATTTATATTATACTAAATGAAATGCAAAAGGTTCTATTTTTTTTATCAAATAATAAATCAAAGCAATAAACTGTGTTTAGTAATTATGATATTTTTGGAATCAACACATACAAACCAAAATAATACTATTTTTGTTGCTTGTAAATAATATTATTATATATGCTTTTTATGTACCTACTTTACGTATTTCATTGTTGGACATCGTTGTTTTGAACATGCAAACAAATAAATATTTTTGCAAAAACGAGAAATCAAGGAGATCCGCGTTTCGACTCTATAAAGTATTTCCTACTAATCATTGATATCTAGTATTTATTTCGTCATAACTACTTAGGGACATTATCGTTTATTCTACTGTTGCAAGTATATATGATAAGGGCTCAAATTTGGTTTGGGGGGTTTAAGGGGGTGTGGGGTGGCAGGTGCACAGTACAGTAGACCCGCCTCACTAGAAGCCCTACCCCATCCTCGAAGATAAAGTTCCTGATAGAATAAAGTGACGATATTAAGAACCTCCTTTATGGAAGTGGTTAACCTGTTACTTTTGTGTTACAGGGATGCGCGCGCATCTTAAAATACCACTCTCATCATTTTTTTCATAACGCGCCTAAAGAAGTATAACTTCAATAAAACTTAAATAAAATAGAAGACGCTTTAACTAACTACACCTACAGAGTCCGTCTAGATAGGTACTATATTAAAAGTTTGTATTCTCCTGTTAATCACTACAGCCAAAACATAGTGTTTGTAGAGGTTGTACACAGAGCAGTCGAGTCGCTGGGCTCGTTATAGAATAGACACCTCCCTTAGAGGGGCAAAGACCCTCCCAATTTTATTATAATGTATGCCAGAAACAATCCAGGTGCTGAACCATAAAACTAATCTCTACACCGTACATCACGATACCTCCAAAAATCTCGCCAAGGGACCATCCATTTATTACGTAAGACGATTTAAGGGTGAGTTGACCCCTCGACCATGTCTTATTTTTTCTTACAAGGGGTGGGAGGGAGTCTCGATAGTCCTTGCGTAAGATTCACAAAAATGCGCAAAGTTAAAATGGCGCGGTTGCCAAGGTTCGCTCATATGCGTTTCCATAAACGATTTCCAAAGTACAAATAAACATTTCTAAAAATTATTACGTTAAAAAATAAACTTTAAAACAAACCAAACAAGTATTCATGTTAACTTTAGATTCTTACGTAATAAATATTAAACTGGGAGGAGGGAGTCCGCCTATTCTTATTTTTTCTTATAATGTAGGGAGGGGGTCAAAAACTAGCGAAAATAGTCTTAAGTGATGAATGAATGGCCCCCAATGTCCGCAATTATCGCGCGTTCACAGCGGGCAATAAATCGCGCGGTAGAAAGCCTTCGGCCGCATCGCGACCGCTCGTTAGTCTGTCTGTCTGTACGTGTAATAGAGAAAGTGCCCGTCGGTGGTCAATGGACGTTCGATTACCGGGTGTGGCCGATGCCTATTTACAATATTGGGGATTGGCATTCGAGATTTATTTATTGCCGCGTGGCCTTTAATTGAATGGCAAAGGTCACGCAAGTACAGTTTGTAGGAAGGTAGTTATATATTTTGTACCCGTATAGCGATCACCGTAAAAACTTCAGTAGTCAATGCCGTTCTCGATACTGGTTGATAAGACCTGAGGCCATACCCAAGATGTCTTTTTACAATATTTAATGTATGGGGAAATGGGAATGTCATACCCTAGCGATAGACTTATCGATATCTCTTTCCCATACATGCCTGTTTTCTGTGGGCATAACGATTATAGAAAGGCATCTTAAATACAGCCCTTGTAGTGGCGGGTGCGTGAGCAGGATATACATTCGCTCCCAACGAAGGGTCGGTGGTAGTAATAAGACACATACTTGGCGAGAAAAAAAGTATAAACTCTATGTCTCAGTTTGAAAACTTTGCACGTCTCTTTATGTCTTTGGGATTGATAAAATGACCATTTTCTTTAAATTCGTGGATAAAAATGAAACTACACTCATTAAGTATTTTTTTTTTATGTTGTCGTCTTACACGCCTCATTTAATAAAATAGGACGTTATTTTATATTTTCCTTTTTAGCGGGCTTAATGGTTTTTACTTATGTACAGGTTTTTTCAAAAAGGTTTTCAACATTACAATCGTTTCACACGTAACCATTATAACGTCTAGACTGTAGTAATTCGCAGAATCTAACCATGTTAAATGCAGGGTAACGACACGCACAGCTTCCAAAAACCAATATAGACTGAAATAAATGTACGGGAATAAATGTCATTTCCTGAGGGAGATAAACCAGAAATAAACGTTATCAGTGAATGTCGCGCAGTGACAAGACGCAAGAGGACAGAGGGCCCATTGTCCCCGCGCATTGCGTTTATTCTTAACTCCACAGACCCCGGTTGTCTGTTTTTATTATCAGCTATTTATAGCACTTGACGTGCTTAAGGAGGTCACAGCTCAGACCTCACGTCGTATTTAGATTTGGGTTATATTTATAATCATGCATAATTCGGACTAAGTTACCTTACCAGAGAGGGTTTCTTCATGCCTTGAAATAGTTTTGTTTAGATTTATTTGGTCATAGTTTTATATTTTCAAGCCATCGCATCGTTGGACTTACAATATATTATATCACCAACTACGTAAATACTGAATATATAGAACAAAGTTCCTTTTAATCGCAAAATATTTACAATATTTCCAACTAGGTACTTCAAGTATTGAGAATATTACGGAGAAATCTCGAGACGAGTTATTTAAAGACTTGGATAACAGTTTAATTTGTGCCGATAATGGACAATTAATTAGCGACGTGTTGAATGTACTCCGCAAACGATCCTCGTACGATATTTGTACGTTTTAAATAAATGTTTGCGTAGGATATACGTATGTTTAAAGTCTATTGAAATTGGTTTTGTCTATTAGTTTATGACAGATAGCAAGAGCTTCATAGAATTGATGTGTTTGTACGTATTGTTAAATCCGTGGTCAAGGAAAGTTAACGAGCAAGTATTGTCTTAGCGTCGCGTCGCTGTGAATTCGCTTTCAATTCGGCAGTGTTCATAAGATCCTTAACTTTACCTGACGGATAGAAAAACCTAGTCTCAGTCGTGGTACTTCAACGGTCAACATTATATTTGGCCATGGTTCAATGTAATGTCCCATCTATCACTATTTGTCCTTAAAGCAAATCCACAATACCTCTGGCTGTAGGGGCGTTAATAAGTTCCTATCAGATGAACGACGCAACTCATAATCACTATTAGACTCTGCAATTAGTTTTGGTGTAGTCTTATTGTAATGCCGGAATAAAGAGTCTTCTTTGAAATTTGCATTAAACTAGAATCTAACTTTGATTTAGTACAGTACGTGACATAAAACCGCACCTGCCTATGCATAAATATTCGTGTTTCGAGATCAGGCTTATGAATAAAGACCCTGATATATAATTTCGATTCCATACGGAATTTTTATAATGCAGAACGTCAATATACATCACTCTTATATCATAATGAAGTAAATTATCAGACATTAGTAGTAAACCTACCCCTATAGTCATAATACGTGGTAAGAAATGGGGTTTTAGGCACAAAACACATGGTTTTTAACTGTAAATTGAATAGTCCGACTCGTTTGTGGTGGTATCACTATGGCCAAAATCCAGGGCGAATGTCTACTGTTTGCTATTGTTTCCTCCAAAAAGAGTGACCTTGCCTTATACATAAGTATTTTTTATCATTTTAAATCCTTATTCCTAGTTAAATTATTAGTGATCACCTTTTGCTGTATAAAAGCTTAGTCCGGGACGCTTATAATAAGTTATTAGCGATTCTTTGTTTACCGGAGTATGTACACCGAATTACTGACCGGGATGAGCGGACGGGGGGTAATCCGCAAGAACCGTCGCCGAGCATCGTTATTTAATTTAATTATAAACTTAATGCTAATCGCGCAATCTGATTCCCGCAGGCAGTTATCTGATAAAGCCCGGCGAGATTGTTTTCATTGTACGATATCGCGGTCAATATGTTGGATTGGTGGGTTTGATGACGTTTTTGTTAATGGTTAAAGCGAGCAATAATTCATAAAGAATACACACAGAATTTTTCAGGGTTTATCAGGGTTCTTTTTTCCTTTTGAAGTTTGGAACCCTAAAAAACAACAGCAACTTGTCAACACACCAGTTCGAGTATTGTACAATGCAGCGCATATAGTGTAAACAATATAATTGATAACGTTAGCTATTAATTACACGCTATTAAGTTACAAACAGACGTATAGTGAGAGTGCAGCGGCGTTGTGCCGGGGTCGATGACCGATAACGCGCTAGTTGCACATTCGCTCGTAATACTCGGTTATGTTATGTAAATAGTGTCGTTTTTACGCATCTAGTTAATACTAGTCTTACTAAATAGATACAACGAGTATAAAGAGAACAATTATTTTGAACAAAATTTGCTAATTGCTAATTGCCACTGGACTGTCATTGTCACTCGAAGATGTTCTCTTTTATAACCATCAGTAATTATACTGATTGACTTCAATCTCTATCAAAATTGCTCATAACTTGGCTTTAAAAATTGATCAAGACGTTTAATGATGTCTACCTAAACAGTCTTGCATTCGCGACCTGCTTAACTATTGTCAGCCTATCATATACATTTATTAACAATGTGTCGGTACGAAACCCCAATTGGACCGATGCTACCTTTGCATGCCGTTGCTGAGCGCTGAGCGTCTCAATTGGATGATTGGCACAATTCGCCACCGCGACGGACACGGCGCAGGAGTCGAGCTACTCGCCGTTTTCACGTAAATCATTCAATTTACCACACTTACCAGTACGTATGAAAAGTGCTGTCGTTATTTAAAGGAAACAATATTTTTTAGTTGTTATCTGTCATGTAAGGGTCAGTCTATTATGTCGTAGGATGGAATGAGACGCGAGTGGTTCACTACCGACTGCTCAGGCTATTTGTAACCATTTTCCCGCCTGTACACCACTTTAATTCTCATAAAAGTAACTAAACAGCGTTTCAATTAACTACTGCTATCATTACATAATATAATTATGTTCAATTATAATTTGTCTGGCAAAGGAAACATAGAATTCGTTTGGTTAACGAAGTTGTTTCGGTAAGGCCCATGTGAATAAGTGTTATTATGAACCTTCCTATCGTGTATACTATAAAAATAGTTGGTCCAAACTTTGTCAAACGTTAACATTTTGATGTTAAACAGGGAAATGTAAAGAGAACGCGACGAACAGCGTCACATCACGTGCGCAGTAGGTACGCAGTTAGTAGTTACCCACCAAATTAGATAATATTATCCTTGTGCGACGTGTATGGGGACATACCGTACTTAATGTGAACATGATCATTTATCGATGTCATTACTACAATATTGTGGAGAAATATATTTATTTTCGTAATATTTTTAAACTAGTCATTTGGATGTGACAGCTATGCTTTATTCCAGATTCTAAAGAGAATAAGATTCGACAGAAAATCTAAAATACTATATACCGATCGTTTTCCATTGCAGGTGGAACAGCGAGATGTGCCCGGCATCGACTGCGCGCACCTCGCCATGGACACGGAGGAAGGCGTGGAGGTTGTGTGGAACGAGGTGCAGTTCTCCGAACGTAAGAACTTCAAGGCGCAGGAGGACAAGATACAGATGGTGTTCGACAACCTCACGCGGCTCGAGCATCCCAACATCGTGAAGTTCCACCGCTACTGGACCGACACGCATAACGACAAGCCCAGAGTACGTTAGATTTTAAGCATACATTCAAGATTTATTACATCGTATAACGCGACCATTATAATATTATAAGGGGATAAAGCAGTCAATGGCACTCCTCGATATAGTAGTTGGCAGTTGCTTATTATGTAGCAATGAAAGAATTTCCAAACGCAAATCAGTAGCTTCAGGACCCTTCCACTTCCAGCCTTTCATGTTTATATAAAGAAAAAAATATGCATGCTACTGGAATCTGTAGAAAGTGTATCGTCAAAATTAGTCACGCAATTAGTAATCTAATCATATGAAACGACTTAAGCCAAGAAATGACGTAAAGAAGCGTCATAATATGGCAAGCTAGTGATATTCTTCACCACCCATAATGATTTATAACGCCGATCGCAAGATACTTGTCATGACGCCCAGTATCAAGATAATTGGCACTGAGATATCTAATTTGTGTAGCTCTTCCTGTGCTTCTTCAAAAGGGCAATATAACGTTTAAAGAAAACATCGTAAGGAAACCTGAGAATTATCTATAAAAATGTGTTGATAGTAAAAACATTCGTATATCTCTAAAACGAACGGTCTTTACGAATCATCTCATAATTTCTGCAGGAAACGTACAATATTCATAATATTCATATTCGATAGATTAACCTTCCTATCCTATCACGCGATGGAAGTATGCTTGACGGCTCGTGGGGCACTAGTTTCACCTCTTCTCATCTTAGATATTATGTAGGCATAAACTCATATTGTGCGTATATTATATATTAATGAACTTCATAATATTCCACACTATAAACGTGCAAACTTGGTCATTATATTACACAAATGAAACCCATATGGATCACCCGCTGAGTTTTGGCATTGGAATAAACCTATTAACTAGAAAATTATGCCGTGCTGCCAGGCTTACGAAAAACGTGAATATATCGAGACGTAGAGTGTCATATCAAGAAAATAACTAATAAATATGCAAAAATACTGAATAATGGTGGCTTTTTACAACCGAATTTCTAATATACCAGGCTTCTTATAAATATTAGCAACACCATGGAAATGAACTACAAAGCACTGTTCAGCACGCCATCTGAAACTTCAGATGTTTAGATTTATATAATGGCCAGTAACAGTAGTAGTGTTTAGAGGCCAAAAAGGATGGTATCTACCGAGATGGACTTTCCTATACGAGACCTACCGTACTCTCTGTTGCTTTCCACATCAATTAAACAGTGAAGCAGCAATGGCAATAACCTAATACGTTATTTTGCAGGTGATTTTCATCACGGAGTACATGTCTTGCGGCTCGCTGAAACAGTTCCTAAAGCGCACCAAGCGCAACGTGAAGCGGCTGCCGTTGCAGGCGTGGAAGCGCTGGTGTACGCAGATACTCTCTGCGCTCAGGTAACTACACAACACGGCGTACGAACCCGACAGGCGCAATGCAGACGGAACAATAATCATCGTAGGTAGGAGACACGTTTGTTCTGATTATTTTGGAGAAGCAGAAATAATTTAGGAGTAAAAACGTGCTTTCGCAGATAACAGCAATGTGAACGACTATAACCGATCCTCGACGACTACAGTCGATTGTAGAATAAAATTCAGTTACAAACAGATTCGTATGCGTTGGGCCCTCAATTAACGACTACGGATTTTAACATAAAAAAAATAGTAATCTAACCTTAAACGTGATTCGTCTGTTACAGCTCCAGCTCCATTTTATTACCTCTGTACCAAAAAGTGATGATATAACCTAATGTGTTCCCGTTTCTTTTGCAGAAATCGAGAATTTTGAAGATAACATATGACTTTTTTTCAGGTCTTTTTGGCAACTAAATTATTCTTGATAGCTAACCTTTCCCTTGGTCGGTTCCAACAGCTACCTCCACGGCTGCATGCCGCCCATCGTCCACGGCAACCTGACGTGCGATACGATTTTCATCCAGCACAACGGGCTCGTGAAGATTGGTTCCGTGGCCCCCGACGCCATCCACCACCACGTCAAGACTTGCCGCGAGAACATGAGGAACATGCATCTCATCGCACCAGAATATGGATGTGAGTACTCCGCCCGCACAAGGGACATTGCAGACTACAAAGTTTCCTCTGCTTTGGTCTTCACATCTTTTGCTTTTTCCCATTTCACAAATTATACTTATTCACTGAAGAAGCAAGAGAAACGACCGCAGCAATCGAAACTTTGTCGTCATTTATATTCATTTCAATTTTATTTCCCCCTGTATTAGCATCGCAAATGGTGACCCCAGCGATGGATATCTACTCATTCGGAATGTGCGCATTGGAAACCGCGGCACTTGAAATCCAGGGCAATGGTGATTCGGGAAGCCACGTGACCGAGGAGCACATCATACGCACTGTTGAGTCGTTGGAGGAGTCCAGGCAGAAGGACTTTATATACAGGTACAGAATGTTACTTCTCTTAAAACTTTTCAGGTGTCCCGGGGGTAAGTCGTTATGGCTGTTCCATTGTGGTGTTGTGATTGCGTGGTGTTCACGGTTGGACCCTGTGCTTGCAGGTGTATAAACACGGACCCGGCGAAGAGGCCCACGGCGCGGGAGCTGCTCTTCCACCCGCTGCTGTTCGAGGTGCACTCGCTCAAGTTACTGGCCGCTCACACGCTAGTCAACACCACTGGTGAGTATAGCTATTTCTATACTGTCTTTGATTTGCTTCTTGGAAAAAATGTTATTCATGGTCAATTTTAAAATGTCATGTTTTTCTTTTTCATTTTATTGTTCTCTATCATGATTTACACCTGAAATTTTATTTGTTAGCAAATATGAATGTTCCTGTGTTTGTTTCTTTATTCCAGCAAACATATCGGAGACAATCACAGATGAGGTCGCGGGTGGTGGGAGCGGGGAAGCGCTCGCGTGGTGCGTGAAGGGAGACGAACGGATGGAGATCGCCGCTAAAGACTTGCAGCCTCATGCAGAGAAACTGGAGAAGTTCGTCGAGGATGTCAAGTGAGTTTCAGATTATATAACTTTATAATTGTTAGTTAAATTAGGCATTCCATTTCCATCTTATTTTTAATAGCTTTTGCCCACGGCTCCGCTCGCGTGAATGAGTTTTCCCGGGATAAAGGCCCCGTTTTATATTGTTCCGGGATAAAAAGTAGCCTATGTGTTAATCCAGGACATGATCTACCCGTGTGCCAAATTTCATCGAAATCCCTTCAGTAGTTTTTGCGTGAAAGAGTAACAAACATCCATACATTCCTACAAACTTTCGCGTTTATAATAAAATGTATTAGTAGGATATTAGTAGGATTAGCAATTCGATCAATAACCTACAAATTTATGTATGTAGTGAGTATGTTGGTTAATGGTTGATGTTGTGTTGGGTAGGTACGGCATCTACCCGCTGACGGCGTACGGGTGGGGCGGCAGCGTGGGGCGCTCGGCGTCGCCGGCGGAGCGCGCCCTCCCCGCCGCGCCCCCCGCCTCACCCCCGCCGCGCGACCTCGAGACGCGCCGCGTCGTCAACATGATGTGCTCGCTCAAGCCGCACCCGCACCCCGCGCACTCCGCACACCCCTCACACCCCGCGCCGCACGAACACAACACGCCCGACCTGCTCGTTAGTAACTCTTTTTAATTATGCCAATATAGGGCAGACGAGCTAGCGGCTCGCCTGATAGTAAGTAGCCACCGGTGCTCATGGACTCGGCGATGCCAGGGACACAGACAAGCCGCTGTCTACCAAAAACGACTAATTCCTATTACCAAACAGAGAAAGAGAGTTATTTATGCAGTCACCCTTTCGATTTCACGCCAATGGGCATACAGGGTGTAAGGTAACCGCTTCCAAAAAAGAAGCCAAACAATCGAGAAACGCGCGCGGGACGGCGCTCAGCTCGTTTCAGGTCGTTGACCTCGCGAATCAGCTGATATTTACGATACAATACGGTTTTTTTTGACTTTTTTGTTTGAGTAATAATTTACATTTCCATTCGGACATTATTGTATAAAAACTGTTAAACATTGTTAGTAAAAGTAGAATAATTCGCTAGCATATTTTTTATGTCAATGTGACAAAAATTGCCAACATTACGACCACCCTTCGTTAATCATATCTTAATAGCTGTAAATGAATGTGATTCGCGTCATCAAAATAATAAAGTGACGTCAGTGTGTGTTGTTGCAGATGACGATCCTCCTGCGCATGGACGACAAGATGAACCGCCAGCTCACCTGCTGCGTCTCGCGCCGGGACTCCGCCGCCGCGCTCGCTCACGAACTCGTGCAGCTCGGCTTCATACACGAGGTACGCACTACACACTACACACGACAAGATGAACCGCCAGCTCACCTGCTGCGTCTCGCGCCGGGACTCCGCCGCCGCGCTCGCTCACGAACTCGTGCAGCTCGGCTTCATACACGAGGTACGCACTACACACTACACACGACAAGATGAACCGCCAGCTCACCTGCTGCGTCTCGCGCCGGGACTCCGCCGCCGCGCTCGCTCACGAACTCGTGCAGCTCGGCTTCATACACGAGGTACGCACTACACACTACACACGACAAGATGAACCGCCAGCTCACCTGCTGCGTCTCGCGCCGGGACTCCGCCGCCGCGCTCGCTCACGAACTCGTGCAGCTCGGCTTCATACACGAGGTACGCACTACACACTACACACGACAAGATGAACCGCCAGCTCACCTGCTGCGTCTCGCGCCGGGACTCCGCCGCCGCGCTCGCTCACGAACTCGTGCAGCTCGGCTTCATACACGAGGTACGCACTACACACTACACACGAGAAGATGAACCGCCAGCTCACCTGCTGCGTCTCGCGCCGGGACTCCGCACACACACACACACACACATACGCGCGCGCACACACACACACACTTGCGCACACACACACACACACTTGCACACACACACACACACACACACACACACACACACACACACACACACACACACTTGTACACACACACGCACGCACGCGCACACAAACACACACACACACACACACACACACACACACACACACACACACACACACACTTGTACACACACACACGCACGCACGCGCACACAAACACACACACACACACACACACACACACACACACACACACACACACACACACACACACACACACTTTATTGCTCCCGAAATATTATTGTTGATGGTGGATATGGATTGGTGCTTTTCTCTGAATTTATGCAATTATCGTAACACTGATATCGTTTATAGATATTGGCATTAATGAGTTGTATATGTGGTGTGCAGGGCGACCGTGACAAGATCTGCCGGCTGATGGAGGAGTCCCTCCGCAGCAGCTTCGGCGCCGCGCCCCGCCCCCCGCCCCCGCACCCGCACCCGCCCCGCGTGCCGAGCTAGTGTCGCCCCGCCCCCCGCGCCCGCCCCGCCCCCGCCACCCCGCCGCCGCCAGCGCGTAGCTGCCGCATGCTGTGACCGCGGATCCACAACTACGAGGCAAGAACGACCACCACCTATATTAAATCTATCCGGCTCGAAGGATCCACGAATCAGAATCTAAGGCTTAATTAATTGTTACTTGTTAATGTAGAATCTTAATATTTTTTCAATCGAAATAAGTCTTCGTGTTGAAAATATTATGTTCTAACTTTTAATCCATAATCATTACCTCATTTACCCATTTAGATTCCACAAAGGTAGGAAAGTGAGAACGAACAAAAATATCGATGTGGCGGTGTTATAAACGCAGGCCACACGTAGTTACGTCTATATCGATATGTTGTAAAAATATCAACACATTCTGTAATCCTTACCCTATCAGTGGAACAATTTAAAAAAATGCAACCCGCTTGTTAATGTGACGCTAAGATATTTTCTTTAACACGTGCTATTTCAAAAATTGGGTTCTATATTAAAATTTTACCCTTTATTCTACAACAAAAAATTAAAAATATTGTAAATTCAACTTCACAAATACTATACGTACTATGTTCATTAGGTGCGGTTTATGTTTTTTACGCCTTTCCTAGGACACCCTGTAGAATATTAATTTGGATTAAAATTGTATATTACCACAATGAAATTATAAAATTAATTTTCAATTGAACTACGCTTAGTTCGCTTATTATATTAAGAAAAATAGCAATGAAACGCAATCAAGCGGGTTTATCTCAACTATACCGGGTGGAAGGGAAACGCTCTCGGAAACGAATACAGGTGATAGTATTGGTGATTCCTGACGCGATGGTATTAAAAATCGCGATCGCATTGTTACAATTTTAGTAGGATTTTCTCAAATTTCTGTACAGCTTCACGTATGGATAGATAAATCAAAATATTATTCTGAAAAACATAGTAAAAAAGGTCAATATTTCAAAAAAATCGTAATGAAACACGTACATCAGCTGCCGGGTTAACGACCGCGGGCCGGTGCCGGCGCAGCACGGCGGCCGCCCAGTTCTTTGTACGCTTTACATTGCGCGCGCATGAATTACGGAAATACTAAAATCGTAAGTATTATCGCTTAGCTTTGCAAATGAATATAGTTTTTCGTTAATGTTATGGTTCTTCTCTTACCGTTCCGGTATAGAGATTCTTCTCTTACCGTTCCGGTATAGAGAGCGTTTCCCTTCCACCCGGTATGTCAACCACAAGGGGACTCATGACAATGTTCACGCCTTTGGAGAAAATATCCAAATATATACTTAGTCGCCTCTATTATCTTTCTATATCGAAAACAGGTAGTAAAAATGTCCTAAGAGATCATCTGGTGGCGCTTCGATTGTCTCCAAACGCTGTAAAAGTTCTAATGCTCGTTATTGCATGGGAGGTTAAATAATTTTTAATAAAAATTGGATACTTACCTTTAAAGTTTGGTTTTTGGCTCTGAAATCTCACTTTTATGTTGTTAAAAGTTTGTAAATTTTATGCAGACAAAAGTTGGACTTACGTTTGTTTTCGTGACAATATTCATCGATATACCGAGTTTCTAGTTTCTTTAAGTCAGTTCTTCCCATACAAATACGAAGAATGAATCCCTCAAACCTATCCACAAACTTTTCACTCATTAATCCATAAACCACCGGTACAACACTATTTATCGATACATAGCTGGAAGCTAACACTGGTACGGCCTTCGTTTATTGTATAAGGTAACATAAGGGTTGATACTACGACAAAATTTCATATACATAACGACAATTTTATTCAAGAAGCCGGTCGAAATATCGATTCTTTTCATTGGAAAAATTTGTCATATTTTTTAATGTTTATTTCTGATATCGTTTAATCTGCGTATATGAAATTTCGTCCTCGTCTACCGCCATCGTACATACTTCGGAAGCAATTATCTTACATTATATAACAAAGTTTTACTTTAGTCAAATAGAGAGGACGGTGTTGTTGACTCAATGCATTTGAAAACCACACGTTGTAGCCAACACCGCCGCCCTGTAGGATAGCGTAGGTATTAAATGCATATTTATTAGTAAAAATGTTCTTATGAAAGAGATTTTGTATAACTGTATTGTATTTTTGCAAGCGAGTGAGTACGTATGCGATTGTATTACGATAAAGGTGACTGTCCACTAACGCGAGACGGTGACGTTCACACAACTGTGTGGACACAGTAAAAAATATTTTAAAATAATTGCTTTAATCGATTGTCGATCATATTTCTAATGTATTAGAAACATTAATTGCATTTTCACTGCATTTTAACAAAACACATAAGTGTTCTCCTTGTCATGTATAGTTCTAGCTTTATCATTTGTATTTAGGGTTTAATTTTTGTTTTATGTAACTCTGCCGTCTCGTAACGTCTCTCGTTAAACATTTGGACATCAAATGCTTGTGACTTGCTTAAATTTTTCGAATCGGTCACAACTTCACGTCACAGGGTTGTAGCGAAAATGTGCGGAGGGGCATTACTAATAAATTACCTGTCGTCGGGCAGTCGACACGAAACGACTACCACACAAAGAGTCGACCGAACACAATCGACACCGCTTGCGGCTTGCCAACTCGCCTCCAACACACCTCGATCCGCATTTTGTGTGGAGTTGGTTAATCGAACGATTTTATTGTTAAGAATCAGACAAAAAAATGCATTTCACCTCCGAAAAAAATTACTAGTCGAGTGTGAATCTAAAACGTAAATATTGTTTTTTTTTTTTTTTTTTTTTTATAAATGGCAACTGGTTCCTCTAAATTGAGGAATATTACTGCCAGTGTCAAGTCAACTGTCAGCTGTCAAGTGATTGTGACGCATTCATGTGTACCAATTTTACTCTTTCAGTAAAGAAAACATTTTTTTTTAGTTCAGAAAATTTAAGACAGATAACCAATGATCAAAATAATTTATAGACATTACGGTAGATAACAAATAAAGGTGTTACTAATACGAAGGACATTATATAATGCATGCAAACACATAAGGTTAATTTCAGTTATAATTTTATAGTATATATTGTTAAGAATGAAACAAGTGCTTTCAAAGATGGTTTGTTACCTAGGCTAAGGAGAGATGAAACATTAACAGGGAGAGGGGCCCCCCGATCTACCAAAATGTCAAAGAGAGAAGGAGATGAGAAACGAGGGCACTTAAATAGTATATGGGTCACGGATCCTTCGTCAAGGCCACACTCACATAAAGAAGAGTCTCTAACATGTAATTTACATAAGTGAACGGGTGAAGAGCAATGACCAATCCTCAACCGAGAAATTGTGGCCGAAATATGTTTACTGAGGCGCAATTTGGAGAACCATGGTCTAAAAGTAATGTGCGATTGTATATTGTATAACCATCCCCCTTTTTGGGAACTAGAGTTCCTCCAAGATGTATTCCAAGCCATTTCCAGATCATGTTTGGCCAGGGCAATCAGATCACAAGCATAAACTGAAAAGTAGTCTTCTTTACCGTGATCAATAGCGTGTTTAGCTAATTGATCAACCTGCTCATTACCAATTATACCTATATGGCTTGGGATCCAAGCCACTGTAACTTGAAGATGTTGCTCATTACACAATTTAATTAAATCTATTATTTCCAAAGAAATAGGGTGAACACAGTTTTTGGCAAATGGATTACTGATGAGAGCCTGGACACAACTTTTTGAGTCTGAAAAGATAACAGAACAAGCAATATTGTTCTGTTTAATGTATTTGATACATTCCCGAATAGCTAAACATTCACCTGAAAAAACTGAAGAATAATGTGGTAGTTTATATGAGAAAGATAAATTAGAATTCATATGTAAAAAAGCAACACCAACAGAACCTTGTTTGCTTAATTTAGATGCATCCGTAAAGAAAATATCAGCCAAAGGCCAGCGTCTTTTTATAATTTCATTTAATTTAGTTTCAGCATCAGAGGATTGTTTAGTAATTTTAAGTGATAACTCAACTAAAGGTAGTGTAATTTTTGAGCTATACTGAACTGCAAAAGCTGGATGAATTTGGTATTTTTTAATAGGACAGTGTATACTCTCTAGCCTCCTGAGACTTACAATTAAACAAGGTAAAATTTTGTGGGACCAGTATGGTTTAGAAGCAATATATGAATTTAATATTCTAAGTTTGGAAAAAAGAGGATGATAGGAATAATGACAAATTTTATAAATATATCTGTCAGAGAGATATTGTCGCCTAAGATTAAGAGGGGGATCAGAACACTCAACCTGTAAGGCATTAGTTGGTGAGCTTTTCATAGCGCCAACAACTATCCTTAGAGCTTTATTTTGAGTCAACTCTAACTTCCTTAATGCTGTTTTATTGCAAGGAGACAGTAAATGGGAGGCAAAATCCAAGTGACTCCTTACAATTGCATTGTATATTAATCTAAGAGAGTATGGATGAGCTCCCCACCAGACACCTCTTAAACATCTCATAATATTTATACTGCTCTCACACTTTTTAACAATATGGTCTATGTGGGCTACACCATTCATTCTACTGTCAAATATTTTACCTAAAAATTTTACCTCTTTCCTTACAGGAATTGGAGTCCCATTGCACTGAATATTTATATAGGGGATCTGGCGTTTTCGAGAGAAGACAACCACTACACTCTTAGAGGCTGATAGGTCCAAATAGTTGTCACTAAGCCAAGAGGATAGAACAGTCATACCACTTTCAATATTATCCCTTGCTAAGCTGATAGAATAACTAGCAGAGTAAATAAGTAGGTCATCAGCATACTGTAAGACATTACACACATCCGGTATGTTATGATCCATATCGGCAGTGTAAACATCATACAGCAGAGGGCTGAGTACAGAACCTTGGGGTAAACCCTTCCATACTGTTCTAGTGGCAAGCTGAACTCCCGGATACCTCAGTGATATAGTCCTACCTGATAAAAGGTTAAAAATAAAATCTGTTATCTTGTTAGGAAACCTTAGCTGAACTAATTTGTTCCTAAGGACCCAAAGATTAACATTATCATATGCCGCTGAGACATCCAGGAAGCCAGCCACCACTGACTTGTTTTGACTGAATGACAGATGAATATCAGTGGTGAAAATAGCATGATTATCAGAAATACTACGGCCTCTCCTGAAACCATATTGAGTATTAGCTAGTAGAGAATGGTGCTCCAGGAACCATTCCAATCTATTTTTTATTAGGTGTTCCACTATTTTTGGAATGGTAGATGAAAGAGCAATAGGGCGATAAGATTCAGAAAAACTAGGGTCCTTCCCTGGTTTTGGAATAGGAATAATTAATTGGTGTTTCCAGTTCTCAGGAATAACACCACTATCAATAATCAGATTTATTAATTTTAAGAAATAATTTAGAAAACTATCCTTGGACTTTGAGAGAAAGGAATAGGGTATACCATCAGGTCCAGGGGAGGAGTCCTTGATATGACTCAGTACTGATTTTAACTCGAGAAACGTAAAAGGCGAATCTAAAGTAGAAGAATTAGCCTGGTATGAATATAAATAGGGGATTTGGGACAAATTAGGAACTGAAGGGGGAGCTAACCGGTCTAAAAAATCATCTACCCAGTTTGTTGAGTAGTAAGACGGAGTATGAACTTTACGAGACAATCTGTAATGCTTAATTCTTTTCCAAACCAGAGACGAGGGGGTGTCAGGCGATAGAGATGAGCAAAATGAACGCCAGCCTTGTCGTTTTTTGTTGTTTAAAGTTCTCTTTGTAGCGGCACACACATTACGATAGTTTAGAAAAGAATCAAGGTTGATGTCAGTCGTACAGATTGACTCTGCCTCGTATCGCCTTTTAATAGCTTTAGTACAATCTGAGTCCCACCAGGGGGGGGAAGGAATTCTGCCTAAGACAATATTCTTTTTATTGAATATAGTCTCTGCAGACGTAAGTATGGAGTCTTTTATTCCCTCACAACACTCTTTAATGTTAATTAGGTTAGGTACAGGAAGTAGATCAATTTTCTCTTCAAGTAGAGCAGCATAAAGACCCCATTTAGTGGGATCAATAATAAAAGGTAAAAGTGGAGGAAGGATAGGAACATTAATATTTTGAGAAGGAAATGAAATTAGGATAGGAAAATGGTCTGAACCATGAGAGAAAGGAAGACAAGACCACGATAATAAGCTGGCTAAACAGGGAGAACAAAAAGAGATGTCAACAAAACTAGGTTGAATGTTGGGAGGAGTGCGGCGAGTAGGGGATCCATCATTTAGTACACATAAATCAAATTCGTCCAAAATATCTAAAAGTTTTATACCAAAAGAGTCATTATTGGGAGCTCCCCAGATCTGGTTGTGGCAATTAAAATCTCCCATTAAAATAATAGGAGGGGGAATAGAGGACAAAAAGCTACGTAATATGGGGACAACCGAATTATCCCGTCGTGAAATATAGACTGAGATAAAAGAAATGTTATTAAAGCGTAGAGATACAAATTGAATAAGGTTGCTATTATTTACAACAGAATGTTGATTAAAACTAAGGTTATTTTTAATAAAAAGGGCTGCACCGCCCCACCCATCACTTCTATCATCCCGGAGAAGTGTATACCCAGGAATCCTATAAGTAGAATGTGGTTTTAACCACGTTTCGGAAATAGCGCAAATAAAAGGTTTGTGTTTATTTAAAAGAAAATAGAGGTCGGTTTTATTTTTATTTAAACTTCTACAATTCCACTGAAGAATTTGATCCATTTTTTAAAAGATTAAAGATTGATAGAGTTATGGTCTGAATAATATTACACGCTACGTGGTTCGGTATATTAGAGTCAGTAATTACTTTAATTAAAGAGGATATTAAATTTTGAATTGAATCAGACGATAAAACTTCCTTCGATACATGTTCATTTGATGGGTTAGGATTTTCTTGATTATTAACAAGAGCACAGCCATTACTAGGTGTGGGGATTTCATAAGATTTTAACAATTCTCGGTGTGCCATTTGATCGTATGATTTAGGAAAAGAAGGTCTTGAAGAGGGTTTAAGAAAAACAGTTTTACGATAGGACTTAGTAGGAAAAGATTGACTGTCAGATATGGAATAGGAAGTAACTTTAGGAGGGGGTGGATTTGGTGAGGATGACAATACATTCGCGTAAGACTTATGAATCACAGGAAACTTGGACATTGCTTCTTGATAAGAAACGTTGTGAGAAGACATAAATTTTTTAATATTTGCTTGTCTACTATGCTCCAAGCAAATTTTATTGGTGGAAAAATGATGTCCTACACAAAAAACGCAAACAGCATCAGACTCTTCCACCGTGCAAGATTCCCCAGCATGATTTTCTGTGCATTTGTAACACCTGGGTTTAGACCTGCACTGTGCACGAGTATGCCCAAACCTACAGCAATTGTAGCATTGAATTGTTGGGTAGACATATTGTTCGACATGTAACAGTGTGTAGCAGCAATAAATTTCTTTGGGCAGCACTTGACCGTCAAACGTAAACACAACAGTCTGGGTTGGTAGCCAACTAGGACCCTCAGGAGAAGAAATTTTTCTACTAAGCCTACGAGTTTTGATTATCTTACCTGATTCTGGTGGAAGTTGAACTAATTCAACTATTTCGTCATGTGTCCACTCAACCGGTATTCCTCTTACTAATCCAATGCGGGATATGTTATGAGAGGGGATATAAACTTTATATTTATTTTGGGGAAAGATAGGATTATCTATAAAATTGTTGGCATCCTTTGCAGATTTAAAAGATATAGAAAGTCTATTGCGACCAATTTTTTTAATTCCATCCTGCAAAATACAAGACAGTTTATTTTTATAAAGGAAAGCTCCAAATTTGATCGGGTGTAAGGTGGACCCATTAGTTGGAGAGGCCTCAGCTAGCTCCACATATACGATAAATGGCCCACAGTCACCACTGGCGTATAGTGACCTTGTGAGCGGATGACCCTGGCCAACCGTCTGAGATGGGGAAGTTTCCATATTGGAAGAACCTAAAGATGAAGCATTAGAAGATTTATCTGGATTTATAATTACTGTATCTATATTCAAATTGGAATTTGATAAAGCCTTTTGTAACTGAGATGATGAATTATTAGATACAATTTTTTTCTTTGAAATTGGACTGTTTTTTTTAATTATTTTTATAGTGTTTAATTTTTTTGAACTAGTATAAGGTATACTAGGGGCTGCTGAAGTAATATATGAGGCTACATATGATGCTGTGGAGGGAGAAGGGGACGGGGAAGGTGTGAAAACATTCTGGTTACTTATGTTCCCAATAGTCACATTATGTGCAGCCAGTACAAAATTTCTATCACTATCCGGTGGAGGGTCGGGTTCTGGTCTACGATCAGTTATATCAAACTCCATCCTTTAAGCACAATTAGCACAAAACAATTAACAGAAGGTGACAAACACACGACAATACACTCGACGAGACACAAACAAAACTTACCACCATACAAAACAAAAAACGATGAATATATAGTTTTGTCTTTTAATATATTAAACTTATATACACATATACAACACTCAATAAACTAATCCAGTAGAAGTAACACTTAATAGCACTTAAATTTTTAAATTTATTTAATTATCTCACAACATAACCTCAAAGACATGAATGTCGCACGGTAGTTAGACAGAGACCGTAAATATTGTTATAATTAATTAAAGTATGCTTCAAATGTAAGAAAAGTATCTTTCGGCGGAAGATGGTATGTAATGTGAGTAATATGTAAAGAAAATGTTTCGGAACTTTTCATAATGTTTGGACATCGATAATGCTTTAGTGTTCTAGGACTTTTGTATGAATGTGTATATGTTATAAATGATATTTAAAGGTAAAATAATAAGAGTAATATTTAATTAACTTTAACTATATATGTATAGTGAGGCTTCCTCTTAGAGCTTTATGGATGTGTTTATTGTGTATACGGAATACTGAACATACTCACTAAGGAATTAAGGTTGAAATTTGTACACTACCCGCGTCGGTTACATCGCCGCGTACTAGTTGACGTGTCCGTCGGTAATGTTTTGCGATACATTTATATTCGATACAATTCAGGTCGTTGGGACGTCCACTGGTAGTTAACATTATGGATAACGTCACTTCAACTCTCAGTTATTGGGTGCATTATTATTTTGTTGATAGTTTGTTTTGTAGAAATTAAAAATAAACTATGACCAGTGGACGGCCCCCCTAATAGCCTAACAATAGTCCTTGTAATAAAGCGCAAAGCAAAAGTCAATTGCATGATGCCTTTTTATATGATACATAGAAACATTGCATTTATAGGCAAAAAAGTTTGCGAATTTCATTTTTCTATACGTAACGCTCTAGTGGTGCTAGAATAATGTCGTTTGTAAAAAATACTTTATACAAAACGGAAATGTAAACATTACGTCGAAAACCGCTTAAGAACCTTTATCGTAAATGTATATTTATTTCTGGTGCTGATGCCTTCAAATTAACCGGGAACTTTCGACACTATGAAAAATTAAAACAACTTTAGTAATAAAATAAATGTAGAAAATATCGAAATGATACATCCTTTTTTATTATAAAAATGAGGTGGCGTCTGAGGTTTCTGGTGGCCTGTCAAAAAAAGTTTGGTTAATGCTAGTGGTGCCAAAAATTAACGGTGCCAATAATAAATGTTTTTTTTTAAGTTTACACCGGCAATGGTAAATTCCAACGCAGTATTTCATAAAAAAAAATTGTTTGCCAATTTACAGCATGAAATAACGGAATGTATCAAATTAAAAATGTTGATAACCTAATAATTAATAAGTGATTGGTTCATTTTTTACCATTAGGCATTATTGTTCGCGTCGTTCGATGTTTTTAATATTGTTTTATCAAAAAATCTATATTTTTCTATGTAGCTACTTTGGCTACTCACTGCTTCTCATATAATATTCCTTCTAACCTTAACGACCCTTTAAATGAGCAATAGCCACTGTTTTATTTCATTATTTTGTGTGTATTGTTTAATTTATTGGGATATTATTTATTTGAATGTGACGGCGCGAACCAGGGTCCCTCCATTAGCACACTCACACAGGGCCAGCACGGCGTGGAGCGTCCAGTTATTCAGGTCTGAAGCGTATCGTACACGCGGTTGAGTGTGACGCCGCGGCGGAACGACGTCAGATGTCAGATATAACATGTCGGTTATCTTATATAGCATGTCGATTATCGGATATAGCATGTCGATTATCGATTATAGCATGCCAACTATCGGATAAAGCATGCAGATTATCTGATATAGCATGCCGGTTATCTGATATAGCATGCCGATTATCTGATATAGCATGTCAATTATCGGATATAGCATGTTGGATATCGTATTGTTGTGCGACGGGTATCAGATATCCGGCGTCATACGCGGGCGTCAGGCGGCTAGGAGTATATTAGCGCACTAGACTAGTGTAGTGTAAACGAAAGACTGGCTAATGTAACGACTTAGTTATGTATGAGTGGCGGAATGTACCCCACGTCTGTCTGTACCGGACTGAACCAACTCTTTGGACTTTAAACTGCGTTAATTTTTTCTTATATTTATGTCTTCACTTTTATATTATATTTTGCACTGCTTTCCAATCACAACACTATGTTGAATGGTTCTATTTATTGTTTGTAAAATATTCGGTATCAATATGTCCTGTTACCTGTGCAGACAGCTTGGGGTACAAACAAGGAAGGCAGTTATATAGTAAAGCGGCGTGTTCTTGTAAATAATCGCTTGTAGTCTAAAATTATAATTACCTATATGAAAATACCTATTATTATAATAAATATAATGACTAATGTACCTACTATACACTATACCAAGTATGTAACCGTCACTATATCAGTTCGCTTTATTTATTTAATCGTTTTTTTTATTATATATTAATTCATTAATTTTTAGTTAACATATCAATTTCATACGTCCATATTCCACTCGGTGTCTATGGCTTTGTGACTATACAGTATTTTACAGCAGTTGCGTTATAAAATAATATATTAACAATAGAGCAGTCAAAATAATTGCAGTAATGGACAACTGATCTCGGACATAATTTAGTTTTTTTTTTAATTCTACGCCTTTAACTATCAGTGTATCTGTTTATAGTGTGTAAATTTAACGGTTTCCCATGTCATGTTCCATAGACACGCAGTTTTACGAGACTAACACGATCGGTTTATTTTCAGCAATATTAAAATAGGTTTTAAGTTATGCACAAACATTAGTCCCATCTTTGAGATTTCACTTTATGAGTTCCTATAAAAGCGAGTTTAAATGTCGCTTAGAGTAGTCTTTAGTATGTGTTATTGATGATTGAATTATTTTGTTTTTTTTTTATTGAATGTATTGTGATTTTTATATATTTGTGACTGGCAACACTTGTTGTTTTTTATTCCAACATAGCGGTTTGAACTTTATATGTTTATAATTTATATTTAAAAAATAAAATGTAAATGGCCACAAAATCCATTGTTGAAAAATATAATATAGTTACTTGTTTAAAGTTCTAAGTGACATTTAAAATCAAAATGCAGCTTTTTCTGTAACGGTTAAAGTTGCCATCGACGAAGTGAACAAGTTATGTCAACTTTTCCACTGTCAGATTTAGCTTTTTATTTCATACTTTTTTTTTCATTAAAATTCTTACCATAATGAACACATTAAGAAAGATAAATTATTTAATTCGTTGTTTTAACTTGTTATGTATATTGCCCAAACAGTGTTCTGGTTTAATTGTGTCCAAAGAACAATGTGTTCATGTATTAATTTTGTTTGTCATTATTCCTTTTTTTTTATTTAATTTGTGTTTATTTTTGTGGGAATGAGATTGTGATGTGATTTATTTATTCGATCCAGAACTGCATTTTGCACTCGATTGTTTCCTCTGAACGTAACCGGCGTAATATAGCTGTAATTGTATTAGATATGTGTAAAATACTATTATGATTAAGCCGCTTGCACGCGGGGCCAGTGATGCGGACAGGCGAGTGAGACAGGACAGTGCGGCCAGCTCTTCTATTTATAACAGGGAATTCCTATTAACTATTTGCAGTATCCAATGTGCAACTTGATTAAAATTTCTTTATGTATGGACTCATACTCATAATTTAGTGAATTGTGACAATATTTTGTCTATTAAGTCTGTACGGATTTCCGCTCATATTGCAAATTTGCACGTGTATTACGTATTACATATTAATTAAGTTAGTTATCGTTCAGACACCGTCGCGTTCGCATAACTCTTAGCAATAAAACAGTGATGTTGGGTTGTTTAGCTCCGTGAACTGTCCTGTCCGTTTGTGCGAGCTACTGTCCCGCAGACTGTCCCCGCGTGTGCCGGGCGTGCGTTACGCTCAAAATGTCGTATAACCCATTACAAACGGTGATGTTTGCATACTATTCTAAAACGAGAAATGTCAATAAATCTGTATTTTAAAAAGTGTATTGTGTTTTCTTTTAATTTTATCCTGCGCTAAGAACAACTATGCATTGGACAAAATTGAAAACTCCACTAAGAAGTAATAATTCTCTTTTTGAACAAAGGTGTTGTTGTCGACAATGTGCAAGGATAGTTACTTGCCATCAGGTAACTCATCTTACATGCTTTCACATCTTACAATTGGCATGAAATTTATATCAAAAATAACTATCAGATAAAACAACTGAACTGTGATATAAACAATCATAATACAAGCCATTAATTCTATAGGTACTATCCCACTGCTAAGCACGGCTCTTCTTTTATTGAAAGGGTTTAGGTGTTAGTTCACCACGCTAAGTGCGGAATGGCCAGTTTTTATTTACCCAAAAACATATATGGCTTTCTGTTAATAATTTCGATCTGGACTTCGTTCCTTGCATCCCTATAAATCCGATTTAGGGAAAATAATCAATTGCATTGGAGATAATTAACAATTACCTAATTACGGCATAATGACATGCCGCAAGACGTCAATTTTGGTATTATTATAATTTATATAGAATTTATGTTTGAGAAGCCTAAGGGGTAATGCTATATAAAGTTAAGTTATATATACTAAGTTTAGTTATATAGCTTTTAATTTTTAATACTCGTATCTTTTAGCATCTCGAGTCTTTTTGTCGAGGATTAAATCACTATTGGGAACCGAAAGGAAACCGTTCTATGTAGGTACTCAATTAATTTTTCTCAAAGTTGTGGGTTGGAGCATTTTGATATTACTAGACCCAATTATGATTTAAGGTCATGCTGTATCTAAAATGGTGACATGGATATTTTATTTTTATCACTTTTCCGTATCAATTTATGAGAAAACATGCACACTGAATACATTCGTTTAACTTTAAACGTTTTGACAAATTAAATTAGCATTAATTAGATTTTTAATGAAGTCATTAATCTTGACTTCATTAGGGTTAGCAATATTAAGATAGTATGTAGGTATTGCATGTCAAACGGTATGCGCGCGCATCTTATAATTTCACTCTAATCATTTTTTCATAGCGCGCTTAAAGAAATATCCTATTAATATTATTAAGGCGAAAGTTTGTAAAAATGTATGGATGTATGGATGTTTGTTCCTCTTTCACGCAAAAACTACTGAACGGATTTCGATGAAATTTGGCACACGGGTACATCATGTCCTGGATTAACACATAGGCTACTTTTTATTCCGGGAAAACATAAAGCGGTACTTTTATCCCGGAAAAACTTTTTAACGCGGGCGGCGCCGCGGGCAAAACCTAGTAACTTCATAAAACAGCATTATTTTTTATTCTGATGGAAAATATATATGGAATGCATGGAATCTGTACAAATTTTA
The DNA here is from genome assembly GCA_949316025.1 of Lapara coniferarum. Lineage (NCBI taxonomy): Eukaryota > Metazoa > Arthropoda > Insecta > Lepidoptera > Sphingidae > Lapara > Lapara coniferarum. The sequence continues at coordinate 24,264,795 of OX438919.1, forward strand.
TATAAAATTTCTATAAATAAAACAAAATCAGATTATAAAAAACAATATATTGCTATCACATACAGCACTTCAGTCATAATATACTAAATATAGCACGTTATAAGCACCCTACAGCTTAATACGATACACGCAGTTTTTTTATTCATTTTCAATACACTTTTTTCACGGCTGCATAAGTCTTTGGCTATTTTATTATATAACATAAACATTATATATTATACTTCTATTGAGTAAGAAATTGAAAAATAAACAAATATTGTGCAGTTTATTGTCTATGGTGATTTTTACAAAATTGTTCAAAAATTAAATATAAGTAAACATGATAACAATCTAAAAATATGTTGACTGACCCAAGTTTTGTGCGAAACACTGTATAAAACTACCCGAAATAAAAAATTACCGGTTTTAATTTAAATAACTGCCCATAATATTCTTATCAAAAATAAATACTCTAGAATAAACAAAATATCTCCATCAAAGTCCGAGTGGCTGCCCTGTTAAATATTGTTTTTATTGCAAAAGGAATTACATTTTATTTAAGAGGTAAAGTTCTTTAAATGTATGAACCGCACCAACATAGCGACGTAAATTTATGCAATACGTAACAAGTATAATACGTAATTGTTATAGAATTCGTTCACTACTTAGTTTCCAATGATTTACGTTCAAGGAAAGTGAAAATGTGCATTTAAATTCAAGGAATGCGAAAGCCGGCACCTTCCTGCGATGTTAAGATCTCTCCCACGTGGACTGCAAAACGTGGATATTTTTAACAATAATTATTCATGTATTTTTTTACTGCTGACTCACTTTTGGAACAAGAAAGAATAAATATTATCGTAGATACATTTTTGTAATAACCTTATGGAATACCTACGCTCTGGCAAAAACATAGCAAATAAATAATATTTGGGTACCTATGTATTTCCTGTACCTATGTATACTTTCATAATTCATAAAGCTTAAATCTGGGTAAGAACAGTTGTATAATAATGATTATAATATTAGATAGAAAAATTGCTGCTTTAAAAACATTTTATTCGTGCGCAATTTACTGCGTATTAAGAAAAACGATTTTAAACAAAGTTACATTATACTTTGCACTTTTATGTTCATATACGAAAGCAATTATACCTACAAAACGCGAAACGTAGAAATCTTATACCTAAATCTATTACAACAAAGCGTAAAAAATCCCATAAATCAGCTGTTACATGCTCGTGCAGTGAAAACCTGAACATTGGACACGTAATAACATTCGAACACACTTCGCACGCTACAGCCAAATAAAATCCATATCGTTATACTTTTGTGCCTAGATTTGGCCCGGTGTCTGTTTGTCCATGGCGGGCGCTTGCACAATAACGGAAAATGTATTAACTTTATTGCAATATCAGCCTAACAACAATGACAGTGCGAAATATTATATTGGTACCACATTTTATCACTACATCTTATTAACACAAAAGTCAACATGTACCTACAATTTTAACGTCGATTTACATCTGTAGAAGTCTTCAAATATTTGTTCTGTTATATATCTTATGCAAGTTATACAGGGCATCGTTCACCTCAATTCGCGCATCCAATCCATAATATTATGAATAAAGATTTTATAGAAATAAATAAATGTTTCACTTAAAATACCTTACGGTTTACCCGAAATTAATGATAGGCAAATCATTGGAAGACTATCTTCACCGTTTCACTAGTTAAGCTACTCACTGACTTTACAATCCTTATCTTCGCACCTACTTCGCGCGGGAAGCAGTAGTAAATTGTAACTCCGTCTTAGATGATGTTTCATAATCTATAGCGATAGTTTGCTGTGGCGGCTCTCGGGTCCACTTCCTCCTTCTCTTCTTGGTCAGGTACGTAGTAATGAAGTTCGTAAGCAGGCGACAGCTCCACAGAAACTTTATCGCAATTAGGATCGCACGGCTTCTTTAGCAAGAGGTAGTTTGGTTTAGCCGTCGCAGCATCGTTATATAATCGCTTCATAAAGGCGCTGGACGACGCTAAACCCCTCCCATTATCGTGCATATTTCGGTGCACTATGCTGTTATTATACAAAATGGGAAAATCAACTTTAAATCGCTCACTATTCTGGTTAAAGTTTTCCACGAACCTATTCAGTATGTCTTTACGGAATTGCGTTTCGTAATCGTAAACATCGTCAATTGTGGCCGGTTTACCAGTCGTTAGTTTTGCTAGCTCGTCGACGGTAATGCCTCGAATGGGCGGTTCTGTGAGCACCACATAGTCCGAGTTCCTGTCGTCGTCATCCTTCGCTGCCTCGTTGATGAAATCGCCGTAGTGTTTGATGACATACGACGCTCTGTTGTAATCCCCGCTGTTCATGAAGAAGCCTTGAGGTTGTTCCGGTAAATGTGGAGGGGCTCGAGATGCTTGAGGTGGTACGTGAGGTTCGTACAACTTCTTATTTATGTCAATAGGATTAATATGGGGTATTATAGTTGGTTTGTTACTGATTTCCTTATTGCCTAGTTTTTCTTTTGGGTTTTGAGCTGAGGTTAGGGCTCGGAATGTCGTGTCCATCGGACTTTTAGGCACGTCCTTCAAGGTGTACTGATTAACTTTACGGTTGAAATCTTCATCGTAATCCTGCACACTTACTTTTGGTATAACACGTGGTGGGAAATATTGTATGGTGGGTTTTCTATCTGGAGGATAATGCGGTATCGGCTTTGTTTGCAGATTTTCTGTTGGAGGCGTTGCAACTGTTTCTTTGGATCTGAACGGAATCGTGTATTTTTTCAAATCAATTTTAGATAATGATAAATAGTCAGCGTCGTATTCATCAGTTGTGTCATAATATTCTGCAATGTTGTAAAATTTACTTGGCTTTCGTGTAGTCACCTCGCCTGGGTCGCTCAGTTTCAATATTTCTTTCACTGGAGTAGGAATGGTCTCAAACACTTCTTTTTGCTTTTCTGTGATTTCAGTACTTTGAGTTGTTTTAAGTTCCGTTTTCGAACTAGGTACACTGGTTGTATTAGTACCGAGTATTTTGGACGGCGCTAACGGTGTTTCTGACAGAGCTGACGGTATTTCTGAGGGCGCAGTGGTATTATCGTTTTTAGGTGTACTGACACTTTCGCCAGAAGCACTATTTTCTTCATAGTCGCTGTAGACTGTGTCCCCAAACTGGTTTATTCTTTTTTTCTTCGTCTTTCTCACTTCGGCTATCTTTTCTAATCTTTCCCTCAGATCGGGCACACCGTTCTTGCTATCACGGTCCGCTAGACTACTTAAAACATTTTCAGTCTTATTTTTCAATACTTGAGTAAAAGATTTGGAGGAGTTCTTCGGCTTGAACACAATTCCTAAGGAACTGATGCTTTCATTTCTCCAACTGTTATCATCAGGATCTCTTACAAATGGCTTTGCCGGCTGCACTTCTATGCGTTTCATTGGCTTATAGTTGGGACTAACGGCATATAAGTCAAGGTTTTTTCCTTGTTCTTGGGAAATTGGCTGAACGCTCAGTGCATCTTCGACTGCAGTTTTGTTTTCCGGCGTACTTGATAGGGAATCCAGAGCAGTCCTTAAATCTGTCGTAAGGCTGGGCTCGACCCCCTCGGTATGGGCCCGATCGTCGCGATATCTTTGAGCATTTACTACGTTGTCACTGAAAATTGCTTCTTTCAACAGCTCTTCCTTCATCGCGTCCTCAGCCTGTGAACAATGAATACGTATTTGTATTTTGTGACATGTAAGCAGAAAATAATAAAAAAATATGTAGGTAAGGCGATACAATAACCTTAACACGAAAACAATAATTATGCATAAATTCATTTTTGCTGCTCACCAATTGACTTTGAGATTCCACGTCATTTCCGTACTTATGTGTCAATCGATCAATTTCTCCGGCTTCACTGTCATACAACTTTCTAAATGTTTCTGTTGTACTTTCCGTAGTGGTTTTTTCTTGGGAAGAAGATTTTTCAGAAAAATCTAGATATCCTGCGCGCATAGAAGACACCATACCTGTTTTTCTCTCCGTTTTTTTTAAAGACGGAGTTGTAGAAAAAGATCCTACTCTCGAAGTAAAGGTCCTTTCAGTAGTAGACAACTTTTGAAGTGCTGCTAATTTATTCTTATTTGAAATGAGATCGTCTCTTAATCTCTCTAATGATGCAATAGGAGTCAGTGCTAGAGCTTCTTCTAGACTTACGCGAGTTGGTGATGTCTCTGCTTCAATCATTTCTTGTTTTGGTGTATATGTTGTTACTTCGGTTGTCGTCATACGTTTTCTATCAATAATTGTATATTTCCTCCATGAAGGTTCGGTCGTCGTAATACTTGATTGATCGTCTGTTTTTAAACTTTCTTGTACTTTAGTGTTCAATTCAGATGTAGTGCTTGCTTCAGTCGATGCATTTGTATCATTCAATATTGGAATTAAATCAGTGATGCCTGAAGTATTATCTAACACAGTGCTAAGATCCTGAATTACTTTTGTGAGCACTTCAGTTGCAAATGCAGTAGTCAGACCTACGTCAAATGTTGTTCCGGTTTCACCTGTTGGTGTGTTCCTTGCTGTCTCTATTATTGCACTGGTCACCTCTGGAGGACTCGATGCATTCTTTGTTGAATTGGCTTTCTCTTTATAAAAAAACGTCTGGTTAGATTTATTATCGTCTTCAAGCGTAAACCCTAATTCATCTAAAGTAGTACTATCTTGTAAGGAATTCACTTCAGCTCCGATATTAATGTGATTGAAAACCGTAGTGTTTTTAGAATTATCTTTAATTAATGCCGCTGTTAACTCCTCTTTTTCATTCCTGTTTGCATTATTACTTGTGCTCACTGATGTTAGCTGAGTGGATGTGTAGGAGTTATCGGTTTGTACGACTTCTGTACCTGGTGTAGTTGCTGTTATCTCGGATTTCCTAGTTGTACCAATATAGCTTTTTTCATTATCAGTTACTGCTGTCAGTGTGATTTTATATTTTGACGTCGTTAATTGAGTACCTTCTTTTGCGTAATCTGTTATTAATTCAGGATTAGATTTTAAAGTTCCTTCGGGTGTTCTTTCTGCCTTGTCAATTTGTTTATGTTTTAATTTTATTTCATCACTTGAATATTTATTTCTGAAGCTGTCTGTTGTATGAGTTTTGTTTAAGCCTTCGTATTTGCTTAATACAAACGCTTTAATGTCATTGGGTCTGTTGAGCTCATTCTTAATTTCAAGCAATGTGCTTTCCGCTACTACCAGATCAGGTGCCTCTGTCTCAGTTTTCTCTTGCTTTCGATGTATTGTAAATCCATTTGTTGGCGATGCAGCCAATAGAATTACAATGGCCAAGAAAATCATGGTAGACCTGGAAAACAAACGAACTTTGTTAGAATACATTTTACCGTAGAAGGATTAGCTATATTATTACAAGTATTACATGACCAGTAGGTAAATTGTAATTGATTCCAAATATAAACTTAGCAGTTAGCACCCCTTAATGGAGATGATTTGGACAGCGGGCAGACAAGCACAATGGCCATATTATTAAACAAACTTGATGTATTATATAAGTATCATAATGTTTAAATAACAATGTAGTTAATCGATTGTCCCTCCTGCTTCAAATTGTTTTATAACACATGTCTGCGCGTACTGCATACCAACGAATTGTTTGCATTGATTTTTGTGATCAAATTACAACTGGTTGAATAGGAACTTTCTTTTAATTTTGAATAAAAAATGACACTGGTCTACTTTAATTAAAAATAAGATCGAAAACAGGCCAGCTATTCAATATGACATACACATTTCAACAAATGGCGGTGGACGTTTTTCTATTTGATGGAATATCAGTATAATTTATGAAATTATACCTAACCAATGAAATTATAAGCGCTAAAGCAGATTGTTTTCGATAAGTCTCAACATACAAACAATCGTAGTTGGTTGCACAACGGCAATTAATTATTAACCTCAGTTTATTCGTCCAGATAGATTATATTTTTTTCAATCTCCAGTAACAATTACGTATTTGTGGTATTGCAACTAATGTGGTACTGTAGATGCGGTAACTTTCGTATGAAACCAACGCAACTTGTATTTCCATTCGGACATGAAAAATTAACACGCGCCCGTTTTTTCGCGTTAAGCAATACATACTAATAGTGATAATTAATCATTTTTATTCATGAAATTTGCAATTAACGGATATTATAGTTGTTTGTGATCATAGCTATAATGTTCTGATTCGTAAACTATCTATTGATAGATTTTTACGCGTCTCAATTCGCACAGAAGTTGAAAGCATGTACTTTGGAAGCAAATATTCTGTTAAGCAGCGTTCAACAATACCTACGTTCCTTACACACTTTTATTGGGAGTTGTAACACTTTCTGAATGAACTAAAATATCAAGCGTATGAAATTATTTTATAAATAGGGTTTTCAGTATATAAACATTTTCATTCAACAAAAAATTTCATTAAAATCGGTCCAGCCGTCCAGGACTTTAGTGACGTATACACGCACAGAAGAATTACACATACAATACCAGCCCTGTATTATATACTGCTCACTGCTGAGCACGAGCCTCCTCTACCACTGAGAGGGTTTAGGCCTTAGTCTACCACGCTGGCCTAGTGCAGGCTGGCAGACTTCACACACCCTCGAAATTCTTATGGAGAATTCTCAGGTATGTAGATTTCCTCACGATGTTTTCCGTCACCGTTAAAGTGAACGATAATTGATAAACAATACACACGTAACTTTTGAAAAGTCAGAGGTGTATTGTGTGCCTTGGGTTTCGAACCTCCCGACATTGTCTCGACAGACCGTTCCATTCCCAACTAGGCTATGGTCCACACACAAAGATACAAAGATTTATCTCAGCGGCACTTTTACTTTACGCATGAGTTCTCTTCCATAACAACTGTAGTAGTTGCAACTTATTTTGATTTGGATCACAATTAAAGTCTATAAGGTTCCTCATATGGTTGTTATATTGACTGCTTCGGTGGCTTAGTTGTACTGCATATGCGTTACAACTACGATTTGCGCGCTGAGGTCATGGGTCCGAATCCCATTTTCCATCTTAAAAATTACTCAGTCGCAGATCGGAGTTAGGAAGTTGGCGCTGTGATACCCCCGTGCCCCGGAAACCACGCAAAGCCGTTGGTCCTGCGCCTGATCTCTCTGAGAGTGAAGGAATAGCGAATGCACCTGTGTATTGCACACATACTTGAGTCCTATAATATCTCTGTTGAAGTTGGCCGCCGTGGCCGAAATTGGGTAGGGGGATTTCAGAAAAATTTTCATAATTATAATTTAGGACTTCCACTTGCAAGGTGGACAAACGACTTGATAGAGGTCGCAGGAGCACGCTGGATGCAGGCCGCTTTTGACAGGTCCGGCTGGAAATCTTTAGGGGAGGCCTATGTTCAGCAGTGGACGTCATGTGGCGGATGATGATGATATTGTTTTGTCTCCCGTTCCAATATGGTTTCGGTCCATCGTGCAACAGTGGGTGCTACCCTCCCGTGCATACCACCTACGTGTCACTTTTCAAAATTACTCCAAATATGAAATAGAATATAGGTTTTTAACTTCGTATTGCCAACCCTAACCATAACCTATATAAATTAGACCGAGACACACAAACATCATACAAATGTAGTTCAATTATAATCAGTGTTTTTCTGTCGCATACAAATTGCTGTGACATAACGATTACAACTCGCAACCGCGAGAGGACAACAGCATGATCCTCTTTATGTTTTGTTACATTTTCAACCGGTATGTTGTGTAAGCTATCAAGAGCCTAAATATGCATAGACACTCTCTCTACTTTACATTTTTAACGTTATTTCATATTGCAATTTACATACAGGCCTTCTTAGCTGATTTGTTACAACAATGAGGTAGCGAACAAGTGGGTCATTAATGGTAAGCGATCACAAGTGTCAGAACACCTATAGCTTGGAGATGTAGCTAACCTTATGATGTTACTACCAGATACTAAGGATTAAGGCGGTTATAGAATATGTCAGTTTGCAGTTTAATTGATTTGTGTAAACAAACAACAGCTATATTGAAAGTATCAATGAATTGAGGAATCGATGCAAATTTTAACATGCGTTAAGTAGAATACTAAAATAAATATTCTTTAGATGTGTGTAGTGTTTTAAGCTAGTAAATAATTAGATACATTAGTTTTTGTTATGAATAATACCTATCCAACGAAGTTGTCAGTTGACAATATACATACGCAACGACTCTCATTGTCGATATTATATTTGAACTATCCTGTACCTTCTTATCATCTGGTCCGGTTTTGACATGACAGTATTGCTAGAATGAAAAAAATAGAGACGACCAAAAATTTAAGTGAAAACAAGCACATTTACATAAATACCAACATGATTGTTAACACATAATTAAATGTCGGGGAAATTTACATAAATTAGCCATTCGAAGGTCGACCAGTATAATTACCTCTCATAATTCACAAACGCCACATAACTTGGAGAAATTTTACGAACCTTGATAGTTGATACTAGCACATTCGGTCACGCAACAAATAATGTGCAATTCGATAGACACTGTTATTGAGTACAACTAACACATTTGGATTTTGGCTTCAATCCATTGATTGAAGCATTCTGTCAGCTGTCCATTGGACAGTCAATATTAAGATTACACTGACTTGACTATAAACTGTAAAATGTTATGCAAAAATGTCAGACATCGGGTGGACGACTGACCGGCGCCTCGTGCCCTATGCTAGGGGAATTCCGCCACGGCATCCCCTGCCTGTCGTAAGAGGCGACTAAATGGGGTTGGTGAGAGTCGCGGGGTGAGCAGTGGGGGGGATCTTCGCTCAAGTACTCCAACGTAAGCCATTCCGAGGTGGACGACAATGCAGGTGGTCGGTCTCCTGCAGTCGTAGACGCCAAAAGCTTGCTTTAGAATATGGAGGCTTCTCGGCCTCCTCACTTAGAGAGAGGCCACAATGCGGCATCGCGCAGGGGTAGTTCCGTGCAGCTATCTTCGTGCAACAAGATACCCCGGGACGCGAAGACGCGCCCATAGGCGCCGAAGAAGGCCACCGCGGGTTTTGGTTCGTATGCCGGTGTAAGGTGTACATAGTGCTAGGTACTCGGTCCAATGCTCGCTCGGATGATGCTGTACTCCCGAATGTCGACATTGGGCGGTAAGACTGTGTGAAACCAACATAACGTTCCACTCACCCCCCAGTGGTGGTAGCGATAACGCGTTTTTCCCCGCGATAAATAAAAATGGAGTACATCAATACCACTACCACTTTATTTATTTGTGTCGCCAAATACCTGGCAGTTTCCAACCCTTGTTGTGTTTCAGATAGAAGATTTCCACGTCCGTCATATGAATTATAATATGACATAATCAACTTTATTTGATTGGAAGGTATATGTCATCAAAATGGTCAAAGGTCAATCTCGAGTTGTTAGATAAATTTGATTACGTTTATGCGTCAAATTTCATATGAATTTCGTAATTTTGAACGTAAGGTATGTGTCATATTTACTACAACACATCCTCAATATTCTCTGAATCGTGTAAAAGGTATATTTTCGCGTATTTTTATCCGATCCAAATCCTTTAGCTTTCATTAATAATCTCATAAGATCTCTCGTTTGGTACTGCGAATCGTTGGGTTACCTACTTAATTATTTAAAAGAAAATTAACGGAATTACTTTCACTTCCCAAAATTATATTAGACTACTACGAAGCGTGTTGGAATGGCGAAAATCGGCGAATTGCTTAAGTTATGTTGCCGCGTAATGACGTTTCACAGCCCTAAGCCCCGGCCGTGCGTGAATAACAACGAATTACCATATTGCCGTAACATCTCAATTGCACAAAATGACATACCTACTGTTGTTTGGCGCCTAGAACGATCCATTACCAACCAAGACTTTCATTGTATAAATGAAACGAGTTAGTGGTTCACCCAAAGACATTCAATAGTACATTGGGTTCACCAGTTCTTTCATGCTCTAGGAAATCTCACTTTGTATCAAAGGATAGCTATTAGCTACGACGTCTCACTTTAACCCAGACATGTGTCAAACTGGCTTTCTGGTTTGTTTATGGTACTAAAATACAATGTGACCCTCATTTACACATATGGTACCACTCAGCAATAGGTATCCCAATTACTACCGCTTTCTTTGAATGCCAGTCGTCTTCAGATTGAACTATGTTCTTAAATCAAAGTATAAGCGCCTTTATTTACGCAGTGACCTTGAATTGGTGAAGCGTGCGTGCTGCGTATTGTAAATTCTCTTAGAAACTTCCGTAAACGATCCCTTTGGCCTTAATTTAAAGGTCCCACACCGTCATCAAACACCAACAATTAAAACTTACAACTTTTATAATTGTTAAGTGCAGGAACAGCAGTTATGTTTAAAAGTGGTTACATAATATATTAATTAGAGAGTTGAAAGGTCATTCGTAATACAACGGCAATAATACTGAGAACTTCTAAACTCCGGCGCCACGTGAAAGTTCGCCGCTATGTTATACGATGTAGCTTATAATCGTGATAAAAGAATATAGATTGATCATTTGACCATATTATTTGAGAAACATATCACTTTCATGTTCTGAAATTTTTGGTACTATCTTAGAATTACGTAGATTATAAAGTTGCACACACACACACGCCTTTTATTCCCGAAGGGGTAAGCAGAGCCGCAACTAGTGCACCCATTTTTACCGTGCGTATTCCGTCCCATGATGTAATAGGATGAGCCTATTGCCATATCGGGCACGTACTCTAGACTCTGGGCTGGCTGATACTGTGAAGAAAAACCCAATATGCCCGGGGACCTGGGGATTGAATCCGAGACCTCATCACCGCACCTACACCACCGAGTTATTAAAAATATTTGTTTATAATGTCTGATAAAAATATTTAAAAAACACACATAAACCTTTATCTCAGTTGTCTATAAGGATAGGAAAAGGCGGTGCGCATACCTTTTCCGTCATATTCTGTAGGGTGTTAGCCGATAACACTGATGGAATATGGATATAAATTATAATACCCAGCAATTCGTTTGCGTTTCCGTCGAATCAAAACTTATACAAATAGGTATAGATTGATCAATGAATCGATCATCGAACCCAAGACACCGCCTGTTTCATAGCAAGTGTAAGGTTGCAATTGAAGGTAGCAAAAACTACAATATTGCTAATTTTCTATTATTGAGTAACCTTTATTAAATAGTACACATAAGTATTCGCATTTCTTATGAACAAATCAATCCATCAAGTCTTCGTAATTACCGGCTTTTGTAATCGAACTGCAATCATTACAAGACTAGTAAAATAAACGCAATCTTTGCTAATCATTACTTGTCCGTATATTATTTATAAACATCAAATTCATTTGGAAATATTAAAATACAAGGCCAAGAAATACATACATACATACATATACACTCACGCCTGTTATCCCCGAAGGGGTAGGCAGAGGCGCAACTAGTGCACCCACTTTTCGCCATTATTCCGTCCCATGATGTGATAGGGGGCGAGCCTATCGCCATATCGGGCACAAATTCCAGACTCCGAGCTGATACTGAATAGAAAAATTCAATATCACTTTGCCCGACCCGGGGATCGAACCCGAGACCTCAGCTTTGCAGTCGTACTGTAATACAACTACGCCACCGAGGCAGTCTGAAAAGCCAAGAAATGTTTAATATAAATTTAAAACACGGACAGTAGTCTTCTTCCAGATATTATGAGACTAAAAAATGATACTTAGCAATTCGAGAAACAGCGTTCTTCAGAGCAAAAAAGATCAACAAACGTTGGAATAGCTCTCCGAAAAACTTAAGAATAGTGGACATAACAACATTGACCTAATTGAATGTGTTAATTTATTCCAATAAATGTTCAAAATATGACCTACAAGAGGTATCTTAGAGAAGAGACTAAGGCATCTCCTTTACAGAGATAAAATAGGGAACTTGAATTTGAACAGACGAAGGTGAGGTCGATATAGCTCAGCTGGCAGAGCACCGGCACGGTACGCTGGAGGTCGGGGGTTCAAATCCTGCTTACGACTGTTTTTGTTTTTCAATGTTTCCATTTAAAATAAAATCAGTATCCTAGAGTTTTAGAATAAAATCAAACATCTTTACAGAAAGCTTTAAATCACAGGCTTTAAGCTATAAAAAAAAATCTAACAGGAACACAGCAGATTTCCGTGATGAAACGTTTCAACTTGATGGAGAACACAGGGCATGCCCTGTGTTTACACTCACCCTCATTAGAAAGCCCACAAACCCGAGAAACGTCCGTAGGAGATTGAACAAAAAAATATAGCTGTAAGCACTAAGCACCCAATTATGGTCATCGCCCATGAAAAATACAATACTCTGATTACATAAAGCTTCATTTAGACGATTACAGCATATTTCAGGATATCAAGTTGATACGGCAAGTAAACTATACCATATTGACGAGTATGTATAGGATTCGAAAAAAATATTAAATATTGAGAGGCTTTAAACCCCATAACAGTCTGCAGAATCCCTGAATGTTTGTGAACGATAGCCCCGGAGCTATTCGGGTTTTTCACCACACGTTTCGCGAGTCAGGTGCGAAACTTACCCGGTGGCTGGTACCTAGCAGTTCTTGTTTACACTATTTGTCATGCTCTAACAACGTTGTATAATCAGAACTAATCGCGCATGTCGCCCGGACCCACCTGCAAGCGATGCGCGGCATGCTGCGCGTTGCGTCCTGCGTCACACCGGCACTGCTGCACCACACGCGCGGCGGCACGACGCACACGACCGTCGAATGCGCGCGACGTTTCATTACTGACCGACCACTGATCGCAGAACCTACTGCTGTTTACAATCGGTGCAGGTACAAGTGGGTCATTTGATGGTCAGTCATCATGTTATGCCAATTGGATGATGCATTCCCCATGTTTGGTTTATGAACTTTGGGTATTTTAGAGTAATTTTTGTAGGTAATAGAGTCACACTGTAATTATTGTGAACCATGATTAGGGATCGCCGATACAATTGATTAAGATTTGCGCTGGTGTTACGGGCTTGAGCGACGGTGATCAGTGATCTCTCACCATCACATGTACCTTGGCGCCTCTACTAAGTATAAAGCCAAAGTTATAAGTTAAAGGCACCGTAACTAATTGTAATTGGCAAATTATTTGTAAACAAATGTTCGCTTCAGTAAACCTTTGGCGAATTGGCAAAATCCCTTTGCGGCTATGAGACCGAAGCGTGAAGAATTTAGTGGAAACATTGCGACGAGTTAATATTTTTTTTTTTCCGTAGCGTAGGACGCCCTCTAGCCAGATGGCGGGATGACTTGCACAAGAGGGCCGGCAGCAACTGGATACATAAAGCAGCAAACCGGGCTCTGTGGCGTATCTTGGGAGAGGCCTATGTCCAGCAGTGGAGTGCAACGGACTGATGATGATGATGATCATTCCACTGTGAGCTTTCACACAAGAAAGTAGGTAATTAGAATTTGAGCTTGATTATCCATGGCCCGTATATGTTTTTTTTTCACCCAGTGGTGGGCCTAGGCCGATATACTTATGTGGAGGAATTTCACCTCTAACCCTCTATCTCTTGCTTTCCGGTCTATATGTACGTACATAGACAGAAGTATTAGGCATAAGCGCAATTAATGCACACAACTTAAGTACCTACTATATCCGCCTCTCTATACATTGCCCATGTTGACATGTCCCATGCAGTAGGATTGTACTTAGTTATCCAGGTCTACCATTTTGCTACGCCTTTGTTGAAATTACTTAATAAAATGCATAATCAACTAAATACTACATTCGGCTATTTTCCCCGAAACGTTTGAGAACTTCCTTTGATTGAGCAAGAGAGGCGGAGGAAGCGCACTCTTCAGGCTTGAGTCTAATGCGAGCCTTCCTGCAGTTCCGCCCATCGGCCTCGGGCCTTAGTTTCACACGATTATACACGAATTACAATTATCTGTTCCGCTAGTGATACGTTGCAGCTTGCTGCATTTTTTTTCTAACACTAAGTACCTATGTTTTTTGATAATAGGAAGTTAAAACTCTGATTTAGTTATAATTTAATGATAAATAAACTGAACTAATAAACTGAATAAACATGGTGAGGAAACCTGCATACGTAAGAAGTTCTTTATAAGAATTTCGAAGAAATTTGAAGTCTACCAACCCGCATTAGAACAACGTGGTGGACTAAGGCCTAAACCCTCTCAGTAGTAGAGGAGGCCCGTGCTCAGCAGTGGGACAGTATATAATACAGGGCTGGTATTATTATTATTACAAACTGAACTGCCCAATAAAACTGCTGGTGGTAGGATATACGTACTACGTATCCGCCCGGACAGCCACCACCTTACATAAGGTGATAAAACCGGACCCGAAGGCCCACGTACATAAGTATGCCGTGTTCCGGGATCCGCCTGTGAACCTATAACCGGCTCAAACAGGCCGGTATGATTATATCGACTGACGTGGGACAATCATCGCTCGTCAGTCGAGACTCTATCTGGACCTCTCTCCGTTTCCCATTAGCTACGTTTGGGTCACTCTACCGTGCCCGTATAAAAAAATATCTTGATTATATTCAAATTTAAGTACTCATAAGACTTTATCGTCTCCATAGTCTATGCCGTCACCAAAACATCTACAGTCCACACGCGGAATTGGATCCAAAACTTGAAACGGGAATAGAACCCGCTAACTGATCGTTAGCCAGACAAACGCTAGTAGCGCCAAAGCTTTTAATACGTAGACTTTAATAATTTTATCGTAAAATATGTTTTACCGCAAACCACAAACTAAAAGCTTCCGTTGTTTCTAAATCGTTTATATTACGTCAATAAACGATTGAAGTAGCGTATTATTTGTGATCGCTCCCCATTACTAATACTTCCTACAATTTACATAAAAATATTGGTATAAGTTACTTAATAATATTTATGCATGCGTATTGGAAGGATCTATTAATTACTCGAATGATATATTGCACATCAATCGGGTACAATGAAAACATCGTTTCTGGAAAGGTTTCCGGATCATAATTTTCGAATTTGTTCATTTATTGTATCGCAGAGCTGTATTTAGCTTACTTACCTAATCCTTGGGCAATCGGCGAAACAAGAAACTTTAGAATTTAGATAATACTAGCTTTTGCCCGCGGCTCCGCCCGCTTTAAAAAGTTTTTCCGGGATAAAAGTCCCGCTTTATATTTTCCCGGGATAAAAAGTAGCCTATGTGTTAATCCAGGACATGATCTACCCGTGTGCCAAATTTCATCGAAATCCGTTCAGTAGTTTTTGCGTGAAAGAGGAACAAACATCCATACATCCAAACATCTAAACATCCAAACATCCAGACATTCTTACAAACTTTCGCCTTTATAATATTAGTAGGAAGTAGGATTATGACTGGTGGTAAGTAGGTCTTTCGTATAGTCGTATAGTCTATCTCTACCGCCGAACAGCAGTGTGTTTGCACTATTATAGCCAGCGTAATTACTGGGCATTATGAGACTTAACATCAGCTTATGTTTTAGGGTGACGAGCGTAGTGGAATGCCATGCAGTAAGTACTTTACATACTTAATTCAAAGTTATGTACGGCGTTGGTTACGTTTATGGGCGGTTGTACCTATCGCTTACCACCCGTCAAACGGCATGCTCGTCAGTAGCGTAGCAGGGTGGGATCGGCGGTGGCGGACCTCAGCGGGTGTCAGGTGTAAAAATAAAACCTGACATATAAATATTATGCACTATGGACATACACATGGAAGCTAAAAAAAAGTGCTCGCGACATTGGATCTGCCCCGTGTGGCGGAAACATGCGCTACTGATGCTCGTTTCCACTGTTGCCAACTCCAAGAAACAAAAAAACAACAGATGACTAATAAAAAAAAACAGTAGAAAATAGTAGATCGGGGATTTTGACCGAGGAGCTAAAAAAAAACAAAGATCCTCGATGTCGATTTTTCCCTCAGTAACGTCCGAGAAGTAGGGCAAGTCCATAAGGTGTCGACCAAAAAAAAGGTCCTGCACCATTTTACGTGCTATAGTAGGGCCAATTTAATAGATCACATTTGACACTTTATCTAAATCCAACAACGTAACCTAAAAAATAAATAATATTATTTATTTTTTCAAAGTTAGAACTGCACAATTACTTAAGTTTTTTCAATTAAAAAAACATATTTATTGTAATAACGACAGAAGAAGGCAAATTTACGATTTATTTTGAGAGATATACCATTCTAAACATAATAAACAATTTTTGTTCTAAAACACTGAACGTCGTTAAAAGGTTACGTCGCTGCACCCTTTTTCTTACACTGCACGCTATGGACGTTACCCATAAAATAGAAAGATTGATCAATCGATAAGTTGAATTGAATGCAATGATTAATTTTGAAGGAATGTTTAACGATTAATTAAATACCAACGAAACCAGTGTTGCCAACCAAAGAGAATGTAACCACTACGTTAATTGCCAACCATACTGTTTTAACAGTAGATTTACTGTTTTTGCTTTTTCATCCCTGTTTTTTGTTTAGAGTCGAATTTTTACTGTTTTTTGTTTTAAAGATTTTTTACTGGTTTTCACATGCATTTTCACTGTTTTAGTGCACAGGTTAGTAAATTAGTAGTACATAAAATGGTGCAGGAGCTTTTTTTTAGCTCCTCGGTCAAAATCCCCCGATCTACTGTTTTCTACTGTTTTTTTAAAAGTCATCTGTTGTTTTTTGGATTCTTGGAGTTGGCAGCACTGGTACTTGTATAATAGAAGTCAGTGGAAGTCAATGCACAACATTATTTCCGTCCTTGTCAACTGTCAAGTTTAATAATAATTACGTAAACCCAGGGTTCCCAACTTAGGGCTTTTTGCCCAAAATTTAATGCTCAAATAAGTGTATTGGGCTTTTTTTAGGGCCAAAATATATTTAGGGCTATTTTTAGGGCCATAAAAATGTTTTCATGTATTACTGTTTGACTAACATAAAAAAAAAAATAAAAAAGGCAATACGTTCAAGTTTTTACACAAGGTGTAATGCTATAATGCCAAATACACATTGCCGCCGAACCTGTACGAGTCTTCACGAATCCGAGAATGTGAATCTGGCATAATACTCTATGGCCATGCCATCAAAGACACGCCATCCTACGGCGGCAAACATAACAATAAAATTGTTTAAAATCATTGACAATGTTGATCTTTTTACACGTTTTATAAATAAACTAAGTTGTGTGTTATTTACCTTAATAAAACAGGGAATTTAAATAATATCAGATATAGGTATATACTTATACTACACCATACAAAGTAACATTGACAGTACAGGGCGGTTATTCCCTATGACACACGTTATTTTCATTGCTCTTAACAAGCGCGTAACGTAACTCCTCGCGTTTATCACTATGGAAATTGGCATACAGAATAGCATTCAACGCTAATTACACAAATTTAACGTGACGCGGCCGCGTTACGAGGTAACACTGTCATAGAGAATAAGGGGGCAGGGCTTTATTGGGGGTTTTTGAATTTTGCATTTAGGGCTATTTGGGGCTTTTTCATATTGATTTTAGGGCAATTTTTTTAGGAGTTGGTAGCCCTGGGTAAACCATTCAAATTTTTAAATTTGAACCACAACCACAACGATTCGTTGGCGTTATGTTGAACTTGTATCTTTTACTGTGAAACTTTTCTAATAAGATTTAAGAGAGAACAAAAGTGTTAAACTGTAAATTTTAGCAATGGCAGAATTTAAAACGCCGATCAAAACTAGAAATACCGTACAGAATGAGAAAATAACGATCCCACCGTCTCCATTCTTGAATAGATTGGGATATGGCACAGGTTAACAATATTCTATAGCTAATAATGTATTATAAGTTTTACAAGTTGAGTATATTTAATATTTTATGACTCCTTGGTTTATTGCACAGGTGCGTAATGGGTACCTAGGTACACTAAATACATACATACATACCTACATACATACATAGTATCACGCCTCTATCCCATAGGGGTAGGCAGAGACTATGGATCGCCACTTTGCTCGATTCTGGCACACTACTTTCGCTTCCTCTACCTTCATCAATCTTTTCATGCACTCACGCCGGTTCAGGGTACTTTTGACCTGGCCTCTACTTAGAATGTCAGATATCTGACATTCGAAGGTTCGGTGCGGTCGACCCCTGCCGGCCCTTCCATCCACACTCGCCTTATATATCCTCTTTGTCAGTCTCCTATCATCCATCCTTTCCAAATGCCCAAACCACCTTATACTACATACTAAATATTTGCCTATTATTATCGCCAAACAGTCTTGTAACAGTATTATCATAATACAATAAAAGCTAAATGGTTTTATGACATTCTTTGTTTAATGCTGTAGCTGCGATATGACGAATGCTGTACTAAGTACTATGATTTTTCCAAATAGTTGTTCTGAGTGTTTGTTACTGTTAAGTAAAGGCAGTGTAGTGTAAATATAATTAAGCAACCTCGCCGCATTTTTCATGCGTAGCTATTTAAAAATAGACCTAGCACCAAAAGTCAAAACACATATTTTTTCAGGAGTATCAGTAATGCAGTTAGTAAGATCACCTCGTGCGGGACAGATCCGATCTCCGTGGGCATTAAAAATGCTCAACAAGCGTGTCAAGCCCAACAAGGTGTATACAGAGCGTCTGAAAGTAGAAGCAGACTTGTTGCAGAGGATGTCACATCCCAACATTGTGGGATTCCGAGCGTTCAGCAAGACCAAAACATTATACTTGGGGATGGAAGCATGCGATGTGTGCCTTGGGGACATGATTGAGAAGAGAGTTGAGGATAACTGTGAACCATTTACCTCTAAGCAGATTTTGAAGGCATGTATTTATTTAATTCTTAATCTGTATCATTATGAGTTTAATTCTCAGGCTAGGTAGCATAAATGCATGCAAGTGTTTTGATTTATTAAAAACACTCAGGATTAGGATTTGCAGAAGCATTTTCACACCTTATTAAGTACATTATATGTTGAATAGTAGTACACTAGTTTTGCTGGTCAACCATAGATGAAGGGGCCAGATGGTCCTGGCCCACCCCAGAATTTGTGGTACACTTTTAGTTGTTTTTACAGTACCAAGTAATTTAAAATTCTATGTTGCAGGATTCAGGCGTATCAGTGAACAAACTGCCTGCCTGATAACAAATAATAATACATTATTACTTGTAGATTTTGCCTGTGGCTCCGCCCGCGTAAATTCCAGGATAAAAGTCGCGCTTTTTATTTTCCCGGGATAAAAAGTAACCTATGTGTTAATCCAGGACATGATCTACCCATGTGCCAAATTTCATCGAAATCCGTTCAGTAGTTTTTGCGTGAAAGAGTAACAAACATCCATACTTACAAACTTTCATGTTTATAATATTAAGTAGGATTATAATCAGGTGTGCCATTTGAGCATGCTGCAATTACAAGTCTATATTATTAAAAATGATTCTTACTAGCCTACATTAGCAAACTTGTCATATATTTACTGTTATTTTCTATACATAAAAGAGAACATTTGCACTCTTACCACTGTCCGTTCTGCCACATATGAAAGCCATTAGTCCTATAACTCAATTAATAAATTCAATATTAAAACCTATTCACCAGGTGGCAGCAGACATTGCAAGTGCTCTGCACTACCTCCACACAACCATGCAGATCCTCCATGGAGACATGAAGTCCTATAACATCCTGGTGAATGGTGACTTTGTCATCTGCAAGCTCTGTGACTTTGGAGTGACACTACCACTGGATGAGAATGGGGTGTTTGACAAGCTGAATGCTGGCAAAGTTGTTTATTATGGTAAGTATAATATTGGGACCTAATAACCTTCATTGGGCTCTTTTTTACATATTGCACTGCATATACGTGCTTCACAGGATAAAAACTAGTCAATAGCAGTTTACACTCAGTGTTAATATAGCTTCTGATTACTGAGATAACATTTATCCTAGCAGTTGTTCTAGAGATTTGCAAGTTTCTAAGGAAATAAAATTAAATTTAATTATTGTATCTAATTTTAATTATAAAAACATTCTCATGTATATTGATACATGACAGTGTTTGAATTAACCTGTCAAACCCCACTTATATATATAGATGTATGGGGAAACCCTATATACTCGGATGCCGGCATCCGTAGAGGGGCTTGACGAGTCAAATAAAATGAACTACTGTACCATTGGGTATAATTAACAATACAAAACAGATTACAATCAAACATCTTTATAATTTTATAAAATGCAGTTTTGTTGTGGCTCTGCCTACCACTTCGGGGCATAAAGGTGTGTCTCTATGTGATATATATATCGCAAACTAGAGGGATAAATACTATTATATAAATACTATTATTTATCCCTGTAATTTGAAATCTTTTTCTGTATTGTTTTATCTTAATTTTTATTTCAGGCACAGAGGCATGGAGTGCTCCAGAAGTGATACACGAAGGTGAGATCACAGACAGGACTGATATATGGCCCCTGGGTCTCACATTATGGGAGATGATGGCTTTGACAGCTCCGCACACACAGATTGAAGATGAAACCATGGATGAAAGTGTTGTGTGCCTTGATGACTCAATAGAAAGTATGGACTACTTCTCAGAAAAATATGGTGAGTTTGCGAATTGTGTTGTCATTATTAGAGATTGAATTGTATGTAACATGTAAAGCGCAAAATAAGCATGAAAAATACTTATAATATGCATGAAAACTGTCAAAATATGCAACATTGATTATATATTGAAGACAATCGAAATATGATTCAATTTTTTTATTTAAAATCAGCATACAAATTGTACATGTCACAATAACTTTAAGAGTGTGAATCACCTCAAGTAAGCTACTTCGCCAAGATGGTCTAATTTGGCATCTCAAAGGGAGTAATTCTTGCTGGTGAAACGATATCTTATTTATATTAAATTAATTTAGTTTTTTTGTTTATATTAAATAAATGACTACCATGCCAAGATCTCACATTTGATATAATATCTTAGAAGTTAGAGCCTTACTCTATTTTTATGATGTGAAAAATCTAAATTCATTGATTTTCGTATGCTTGTCCATCGCCATTGGGGCTGGGAAAAACAGTATGAAGTGGAATATTTTTTAAGTTCATTCATTTGTGTAATGTTAGGTCTCCTGCGTTCTCCTTTCACAGACAATGTATGTCAAGGATACCATATTTATTTTCGGCAGGTACAAGACCACCAGTTCCTGCCAATATATCGGAGAAACAATATGCAGATCCACTGGCCCTGTTTTATTGCTGTACAGAAACTCTTGCCTCCATGCGTCCATCTGCAAACCATCTCACTGTCGCTGCTACTGATATGCTTGAACAGTGCCTTAAAACTATAAATTAACTATCATAAAGGTCTGTTAGGAAAGCCATTATTTCCATTGTGGAAGAAAGTTGTTGATATTTACATAATATTGTTGACTTGTCACTGGCAGAAAACTTTTAACTTTAAGCTAGTTGACTAATTGATTCACCAATGATATTGCATTTGAAAAGAATCTTAGTTTATCTTTATTTGTTGTTGTCATTTTCCTCACAAAATGTGACAAATGCAATTTTAATAGTATCTAGCATTTCCTTAAATTTTATAGATTTCATGTGGAAGGCTATATTTTTAATCATAGATTATATTTCGTTTCAGTTATTATCCAGATATATAGCTCTCTCTGCTGAAAGATACTGTTTGGGACCAATGCAAATATATAATAATAATAATTTATATTATAAGTACTTAATAAAACATGTGTATATTTTAAAACAATTTTATGACATACAACAAAAATGTTTTAACAAATGCGCAGTTTTATTTATTTCTATCATCAACCAAATTGTCACCCCCAAATTAATTTCAATTAGCTTGATTATGAGATACAGAGGATCATCAGCGTCATCATCAGATCATCATATCCAGCGATCATCTATATCGATCATATAGATGATCGCTGGATACAGAATATATATGTGATTGATGATAAATGAACGAAACCAATTCCATAAACTTAGCAAACTTCATAAATACAAAACTGTTTTAAGCCGCAGTATGCTCATTACTTATGAATCCTAATATAATTAAGTAAATGGGTATAAAGAATATTGAATTTTTTCCAACTGTATGATGAATTGTCAGTTCGAAAAATATTTTTGTAAACGATATCTATAGGTGCTCACTACAAACAGTGTGCCAACAGATGGCGCACCAGTCGTCACATTATCGTTAAGCTTTATAACCGTTACTTCAAAATTAAAGATAATCAAAACATAAGATCATCCGGAGATTCAAAAAAATTGTACTTAAAATTTCAGTTAAAACTTGCACATTGAGCGTTTTAGACGTTATCTTAAAATTAAACTAACCTAACGTAAAATAAATAACATTGTATATAATGTACTAAAATACAACAGGTTTTTATGTACAATCCACAGGAGCAATAGCTTAAAAAATAAAAAGTATTTGATATCCTGATTTCCTATAAAATTTTATGCTTGGTTGAATAAAATATAAATAAAATGCATAATGCAGCGTGATATGTGAACACTGGTGTGCCTGGTTCAACAGTTATTATGTATGTGTATGAAAATATATCATTTCTAAGCTAAAATATAGGATCAGTAATCAAATGGAGCACAATAACTCATTCGTCAGGGCATAGGCCTAGTATACGCATCAATATACTTTAAAACCTGGATATATTTATATTTTACTATTGTGTTCCGTCAAAATACATATTACTTGACTAAAGCATAAAATGAATCTGCAGTTACATATCTTTTTTACATGTGATTTTAAGTAAATTTAAATCTTTTCATAAGTATATCGTAAGTAAATTAGGTAAAAAAAAATTCTTTAATAAAATTGTGATATGACTTGTGATGTTTAAAATGGCTAAATTGTATGTGGTGTCTTTTATAAGATAAATGGACCTTCACAACAATGATATAAAAATATGTAGGTCACTATGTCAAAGTTGAACCTCATTATAATCAATTTGATTCATTAAATTGACAAGAACAAATGCATTATATAATATTGTGACATGTAACTGCAGCATATATATTGACTAGTGTGTGTAGAGTGTATGTACATTCCATATGCTTAACTCTAAACAGCACCAATTGTAAACTCAACTGTTCAACTTGTCAGCTATGAGACAAGTTACTGTACTAAACCAAATGTCAATATTTAAATATTGGGTTACAGTATATTTTTAGATGATTTAAAAAGTGAAACTGGAGTAATGCCATATATGCTATCTGAGGGTAGTGCAATCCGAAATCAGGTCACATCAGCAGTAAATAATTATTATTATATCCCATATCCGGTATATGACTAAATACGACATTATTAAAGGTAATTGAAATGTGTCCATTACTAATGATTACACTTGGCATTGCTTCAGTATATAACAACTACTAAGGCGATGTGTGAACGCATGTGAGGTATTGAATTAAGGCGAACAGCTAAAAGCTTACTATTTTATATAGATGCTAGCAATATTTTACATATGGATATAATAATTATGAGGTATTATATCTAATTTTTTATGAGATTGTGTACAGATCGATGCGAGTTTTTGTAAGATTTAATATCATTTATTATCTCCAGCTCTACTTACATGCTCGAGGTCTATGAATCGAACTTCGTCAACATTTGAAAAGAAAGAGCTATGTGTTTAACGTTATACATTATTCTTAATATACAGTAATTAATCGCGAATATACAAAAAAAGTACTTGCTATTTTTTTTACAATTTAAAATTTTATTTATAGATCTCAGCTTGTTAAAATCCTAAGCTTTATTACTTATGATATTATACTTGTCTGAAAAATTCTACAATGTAATTTGATTTCTCTCTTCATTATGTATTAACAGATATTTAACAATTATTTGATTCTTTATATTTTAAAGCAGTAGTGAAGTATCGCTATGTAAATCTAGAAAAGAATAGACATTTTTGTCAGGTATTGACTGTAAAGTGTTTTGTTAATAATTTGCTATATTGGAATAATTGAATGTACATAATATTATGCACATATACTGCGTCCAACCATTTAACTTTGACAGTTTGTTTTCGATTAAACATCGATTTCATTTATGAAGAAGTTTTAATCGATCAAACACACTGAAATGTTATTTTTGTTCAACATTTTGTATTGTTTTATAAACATGCCTAAGCGTTTAAATGCGTATATTTTCTGCATATACATTTATTCTGTAGGAATATATTCTAAACCCAATATCATTTTGTTAATATTCAACTAGTTTATTTTATCGGTTATTATATACTTACGCATGTATAAATATATTTCTTTTTTAATTTACACTGCCACATTTTATTTTTCAATGTAAAAGTTTTGAATTATCTTTGTTACACAATCAGTGGGCTAAACGAATATCGATTGATAATTATATCGGAGTTGAACAGTAAGTCACTTCACTATGGAAAAGAAAAAATGGCGTCCATAAAGTAGGCAATTATTTTGTTTTCCATTCCTTGTCAATAATTATAAAATTTCATAGGCGTGCATATGTCAAAAGTTAAATAAATGGTTAGACGACGTATAGCAATATTTCGGATTATAGCACAACTTACAATATTGTATTAATGGGATTTAGACACAGCAACGTAAACATAGAAAACCATTATGGCGAAAGTGGCGAAAGCGGCGAAAAGGGCGAAATTCGCTTTTGGGGCCCAATGAGCGGAATATGTGGCAGGGGCGTTGGGCGGTAGGGGCGGATGGGGCGGTGCGGGGCGGTAGGGGCGGAGTGAGGCGCAGTGCGTCAGGCGCGGTCGAGCGTGCGCAGGTAGGCGACGACGTCGTGCTTGCGCGCGGCGGCGGCGGCGTGCAGCGCGGTGAGGCCGGCCGCGTTGGGCGCGCGCGGGTCGCAGCGCCGCGCCAGGAGCTTCACGCACGACAGCTGACCGAACATCGCCGCGCCGTGCAGCGCCGTCTGACCGTTCTGCACCACAATACAATATTAATTAACGACATCTATCGGCGCGGTGGGAAGTTCCAGATACTGCTATGTGGATCATCGTTAGATGTCACTACTAATCTAATTAAAATGTTAATCTTTTATAATAGGCACAATCTCGGAAGAAATTATTACAATTTAAATAAATTTAAGACAATATAAAAACGCTATTTTTAAATAAGTTATCCAATTTACCGGTAGCAGTCCGAGGTTAGGTTTATATTTGAGCAGCTCTGCAACCACAGCCGCGTGCCCCTTGTGAGCAGCTTTAAACAACGGAGTTGCACCGTCCTGGAAATAATTAACAAAACATAGATATGGTTATAGAGATTTATCACGAATCGACAAAAAATGAAGATATAATTATCAACAATTATAAACGTAAAATTCTATGATCAGCTTCAAGTTCTTTTACAAATTAATTACTCTTGTCTTTTCAGTTTTAAGTGTCTGTACAATAAGTCTCATCTCTCAGACCGGCAAGAAGAAATACCTTAGTCGAGTATCATAATTAAGACCGGCAAGAAGAAATACCTTAGTCGAGTATCATAATTAAGCCCCAGCAGTGTTCAAGCACAGAGTGTAGATGCTGAAGTGACGTAGAAATTACCACACCAAAACCATTTTATGGATCGTGCATGGCGCAGTCAGTAGTTTGCATCGGGTACATAAAAGGCTAGAGATTATCCCATCCTTACACCCGCCATTGCAACTGTAAGCCAGGATCAGCAGTGGCACTCATTTTATGACACCGAGTGGCGAAGCTCAGCCAGTCTCAAGGAACACTAATCTGTCAATAACCCGCAACGGAAGTAATCAAAGACTGCCTCAGTGGCGTAGTTGTATTACCGCACTACTGCAATGCTGAGGTCTCGGGTTCGATCCTCGGGCAAAGTGATATTAAGTTTTTCTATTCAGTATCAGCTCGGAGTCTGGAATTTGTGCCCGATATGGCGATAGGCTCGCCCCCTATCACATCATGGGACGGAATAACGGCGAAAAGTGGGTGCACTAGTTGCGCCTCTGCCTACCCCTTCAGGGATAAAAGGCGTGCGTGCAAATAATTAAATAGGAAGGAGTTGGAAATATTAATTGTCCCCATACTTCCCCCCCCCCCCCCCCCAGGTAATTCTTGTGCGCTGGGTCTTAACACCCAATGCCCGCCCATGCATGGGGGTTCATTAGTCTCGGGCCGAGGTACACAGTTCAGTGTGCATACCTCTTGGTTGGATAACACATTGAGGCCTAAAAAGGCCTGCGAACATTTCCTGGCACCGACTTTTCTTTCCGCCCATCCTGGGAACCTTTCTCTCTTCCCCCACCTACCCTTCTAACTTCCACTTGTACCTGCCTGACGTGGTCCGGTCGTGCGGCGTACCTGCCTGACGTGGTCTAGTCGTGCGGCGTACCTGCCTGACGTGGTCTAGTCGTGCGGCGTACCTGCCTGACGTGGTCTAGTCGTGCGGCGTACCTGCCTGACGTGGTCTAGTCGTGCGGCGTACCTGCCT
The DNA here is from genome assembly GCA_949316025.1 of Lapara coniferarum. Classification (NCBI taxonomy): domain Eukaryota; kingdom Metazoa; phylum Arthropoda; class Insecta; order Lepidoptera; family Sphingidae; genus Lapara; species Lapara coniferarum. Next base: position 24,291,390 of record OX438919.1, read on the forward strand.
GACGTGGTCTAATCGTGCGGCGTACCTGCCTGACGTGGTCGGGTCGGGCGCCGGCGGCGAGCAGCACGCGCGCGACGTGGTCGTGCCCGCACTGCGCCGCGATCCAGAGCGCCGACGCGCCGTCCGCGCGCGCGCTGTCCACGCCCGCGCCCGCCGCCACCAGCGCGCGGCACACCTCCTCGTGACCGTTCTGCGCCGCTATGAATAGAGGAGTCGCTTTGTCCTGCAACCAAATATCGTTTCTTGTATTCCCTTCAAGCCCCGCTTATATATATAGACTAGCCTGCGGCTCCGCCCGCGTTAAAAAGTTTTTCCAGGGAAAAGTCCCGCTTTATACTTTTCCGGAATATAACGTAGCCTAAGTTACTCCTTATTACATCAGCTACCTCCCAATAAAAGTCCCGTCAAAATCGGTCCAGCCATTTCAGAGATTAACCGGAACAGACAAAAATTGAAAAAAAAATTTGGTGTATGTACCATATAAATATTCATTGGATTAAGATTAATAATATTATTACGTTGATACAACTCTTAACAAATAATGCATTAATTTCGACCAAATTTGATTACCATAAAAACGGTTCTAGAGAGTTAATCTTAAAAGATATACTGTCGCGGACATTTTTTTAGATCATTTCAAGAGGAATAATTCTTTCATACATGTATTTTTGGTATCTTGAACCGTTTTCGCAGCGCACGCAATGGAAGCCCTCAAGGATGAATAATTTTCCCTGCATTTTTCACATTTTCCATCATTTCCTCGCTCCTAATAGTTGCATCGTGATGTTATATAATAATAATAATAATAAATAAATCTTTATTCGCCCAAAGCAATTACACCATAGTCAAAATTAACAAAAAATCACTGCACTAGGTCAGGCCTGTATCGCAGGAATTTTTAAATATTAATGACAGAAAGAATTAACAAGGGTAGACATCATTAGACAAACTAGAATTGGCGGTCTGTAGTATTACAATATACACATTACTGAGTAATTATTAGTTCACATTCATATTATAATAGGCAAATGTTATATAGCCTAAAGCCTTCCTCGATAAATGGTCTATTCAACACAAAAAGAATTTTTCAATTCGAACCAGTAGTTCCTGAGATTAGCGCGTTCAAACAAACAAACAAACTCTTCAGCTTTATAATATTAGTATAGATGTATGGGAAAACCCTATATAATATATTGACACCAGTGTCCGTCGCGGGGCTTGACGAGTCAAATCTATCTTTTAAACAATTACTTTGAATATCAATATCTGGAGATCTAATTAACATAACACATATTCAAATCTTTAAACTTAACCCAACGCAACGTTTTATACTTCTTTTAACCCTAAACAACCCACAAGTGTCTGTCGGACACATTTTTGCGTTTGGTTATTCATAAAACCTAAAGTATTTATTTTTACGAAAAACCGCTTTATCTAATCTTCCTCCGAAGTTTACCGAATTTAATTGTGCTATAAAAATATTTGTAACATAAATAGTTTAATATTTATTACAAGTAAAGCAAAACAGTAACGCATCAACCCACAAGTGTCCAACAGACACAAATATATTTTGTTTGATTTAAGTACCAAGGTAGATTGTTTATTTACGTTTATTTAAAACAATATCGTATCAAGTAGGTCATAAATCAACTCACAGTGCATTCTTTGCGTTATAATAGCAGTCTTTGTACTTGTAATTTATTATTTGGTTACAGTCACAGTGCTTAGATATTTTTGTGATAAGCCAGTCATACTCGTTTTTGTTCTGAGAAATCAACACTGAGATAGGGAGAAATTCAACGTGCCCTTGATACAAAATCTCTCAAAAAGTCAAGAAATTTACTTGCACCCATTAGAAAGTTGTTAAAGTATGTGTGCCTAAACCTAAAATAGTTTTATTTGCATGGGCAAAATGTTACAATCGATGGGCATATAACTTTTGAATGTAACGAAAACAGTATCTGCCCAAAAATCCTGACGATTGACAACTGAGGTACGATTTAAAATTTAGGAGATCTGTGACTAAAAGAAACATTTATACCTTTTTTTTGATACGAATATCTGGGAATAAAAGGTCAAAATATTGCGTACAATATGGTCAACTAGTCATGTGAATCGTACGTTCGAAGTAGCAGAAACGTTACTTTTGGTAATTATTTTACATGCCTCGTAGTAGGAAATCCTAGATACAAAATGGTCTCATAGTAGTTAAATACTATGAGGACAAAATAAGGCTTCTATATCTAAAAATTTTCAATGTGTCATCGCATCTAAGACCGTCAGCTTTTCTAAAAAATAAATTGGGTTTGTATGTGTAAAAGATGAATCGTACTCATATAATCCAAGACATGATGGGATCATCTGATGCTACCACAGATCAAGGAGCTGCTCAATCTTCTGAGCAAAAAGCAAGAACCGTTTTCATAATATTTGTCCATCGAAAATATACAAATCTTTTTAACAGTATTCTCATATGAAATTTATGCTCTGAACACTCGGTAAAAATATTATGTTGTGTAATATCTGTTTGAAAAAAAGTAATAAAAAAGGTAAAATAAATAAATAATGATTCCTTATATTTACGCGAATGTAAGACATCGAAATAAAAGTAGTTTTCGGATTTGAACACGGTTTTTCTATTTTATCTCTGTAGTGTGTCCGCCGGACACTACTGGTCAGGTACGTTACAAAAGCATACTGGGTAGTTAAGGGTTAAGGTCATGTAATACGAAATAGTGAAAAAATATGATAATCGCTAATTTGATGACAACTACAATAATTACAATAAGTCACCCATCTTGTACGAGAAAATTTCCAATGGTTTTAGTGTGCTATTAAAAATGGTAAAATAAATTTCAAGCAGAATTAAGTATCAGAGCGTGTCTAAAGTCTAAGCTAGACTTTAGATACGCTCTGTTACTTAATTCTGCTTAGCATTTTTCATTTGGCATTATCAGTAATTATTACTTATTTACTTACAAAATGTTGTAACCATCTTGAGGCACGTTTTTACATTTCATAATACAATGATAAATTATGAATCAACAAAAGATATTAATAATACACAACTCGCAGGAAATTCATGGGTACCGGCAAACTATTAAGGAATTTGACTTGTATACAATTACCTTCATACAGGAGTTTACGTTGGCTCCCCTCCTTATCAACTCCTCAACGACCGGCAGGTGGCCGCACTGGCACGCCACGAACAACGGCGTGCCGCCATCCTGTAACCATCCAACCAAACCAGAAACCCATCACTAATGTTATGTTAACCATTCAAGAGCAATGAGCGCTAGGCACATCCTCGAAAGTACTTCATAATTCGATTTTCTAGATGGTGTTACTACTGTATATTATGGGCAGTCATGGTCGTCTCACCCACTACACAGGAAGCTGTCCATCTTCAGACTAACGTACAAGCACCATGCCATCACAATAGTAACTTTTACTCAAATATTTTTTTGTAAAAATAACATATGTTTAATTAGATAATAGTATAATTACCGTGCTGGGTGCGTCAATGGCCGCTCCCGCGTCGAGCAACAACTTCGCGATGTCCAGGAACCCGCCCTGGGCCGCGAAGAACAACGCGCTGGTTCCTGTCTGACGGGCACTACTCTAAATATGTCTTATAGTGTAATTAAATACAGCCTAGGCCAGTCAGAATAAGCACTCATATTTCTGTCGGCATAAAGGAGGAGCAGGTCCTATGAAGTATGAACCCAAGTCGGTAACGCTTTATAGCAAACCAACAATGTTACTCGGGTAAATAGGAGGTATCTACAGCTGTATTCAATAACATACTAATTAGACAATGTTTTATATCGTCCATACTGAAGTGAAGCGAGCAGTATGTGTAAAATAAAGATAAAACTGCAGAGAGGTATTTCAACAACAGTTTTAGGTTTTCTTGGGAGTTCGCATTTAGTTCTTAATACTAATTCATGATGGCAGCATATTATTAATCGACGGTCCCATAGAACAAAGTCGTATATGCAAAATGTTAGCTTTTTAGTAGAGCGCTTTGAAAGTCGTAAGTTTGTATTCATGTGCGAATTAGTGCTATTTTCACACATTAGGTTCAAAGTTGTTACTGAACCCTATAGAATATAATGTTTCGTTCATGTATAACTTGTGATTTTCACAATTAACTTAGACTTTCAAAGCGCTCTACTGAAAAGCTTCATTTTTCATATACGACTTTGTTCTATGGGACCGTCGATATAATAAAACAGAATAACTTAACAACAAAATATTATAAACAACTAAAATATAATTTAAAGTAATCTTCAATTAGTAAAACTCGAGAGATGTCTACTAGATGGCGCTAGTTGCGGATGCTGTTCGCGCGTTGCAGCTACCGAGTAGAATAAAACCAAGAGGCATTATTTATGAATAGCACTAAAAATACTATCAGACATTTTGGACAACAATTTAAATTCCAAACGGAAAATTTATAATGCTCTACCAGCCTAATGATACTTTTTTGAGAAATTCCTACAGACACCTTAACGTATACATTCACTTAGACATGGCCGCCCAGGACTTCTACCATACTGATATACAAGAGTCCATACCGTCCTGCAACAGGCTGGGTCGGCGCCCTGCGCCAGTAGCTCCCGAACGCACTCCGTGTGCCCCATGGCCGCAGACAGGATCAGAGGCGTGGTGCCATCCTGGGAACACCACAATAATTAAAAATAATTTTATTGCATTTATGTGGTCATTGGTAAAAAAAATGTGATGAAACCTACAAACCCGGTCTCTAATAAGCATATCGGAAATAGCGAAGCGCTTCAACGTGAAATAGACCCACGTAAGACGAAAACTATGTTATTATTAAATTTCTGTCGTGGTAATCCAAAATACAATTATCAATTTTATAAATCTCCGTCAAAAATCTTTTTTATAACATCTGGGTTTCTTTCTAGTACCTACTAAAATTTTATTAGGCATATATACCTATGGTCTGCTACCGGTGTCAAACGGTCGTTAGCTGTTTAAAGTATGGTGCTACTTGCTCATGTCGTAATTTAAAAGAGCAAACTTCCATTCCGCACATACATACGCATGTCATCCTCTATACAGTTTAATCGCCCTGGTTTGCATTTCTTTATGCTCGTGCTCACGTAAGCGTGGTTTGTAAAGCCGCGTGAAAAGTGGGGCGTCATGAGAGGAGGGTAGAAGGCAATGGGTTGCTGGTATGCGGTACTTAACGCTTTACTTTAAACGTTTAGCACTTTGATTGTTTTAAATACGGTTGACACGTCTCCATTGTTAGATTTGACTGGTATTTTTACAAAAACTTAAACACGATTCCCACGAATCAGAAGTTAGATTTAAATAGGTTAGGAAATGAGAACATTGTCCGCAGGCAACACTTTCATAATATTGAACAAAGACATGCTGTGTATCTTTGCCTTGAATTCTTTAAGTACCGATGTTTAAATATTTGTACAACAAAATCACCAGACTCTATTCTATTAATTTGTTTCTAAGGATCTCCGATTTATATCCCGTTTGCGGCATCTGGCACCCACAAATATCAAGAGGTAGCTGGTAAACATCGTACCCGTGAAATATACCAAACACTTCGCGCTACATAAACTATACAAGTTAGTTTTATACAAGCCGGCTCACTTAACTGAAGATTATCAGAGCTGAGTAATAAACAGTTGTATACTCGAGCACGCGGCACGCTCCGCCGGCTCTGTTATCGTTCACAGCGCGGCAACGCGAATGCAATGCTCATGGGTACCTGATTCCACTTTGATACCAAGCGTCTGAGTTAGTAAGTGACTGAGGGTCTAGAAACAAGCGAATATAAAGGCATTGTGTATCATGAAGGGAAATGCGAGTTAGCCGACCTAAAATTCGTTGATCGAACGAAAAATCCATGGTAAAATGTTCACGCTGGTTTTTTATTATTGTTGCAAAATTGGGTGAGCTGTTGGAGAGTTCACAACAGACAGGTTTTAACTTCTCTATCCAGACCCTATCGGCGAACTGCGCCAGAAAATCTAAGCGCTGTTCTGGCCATCGAACCTTCCTAATCTGCAGTCCTTTTATGCAGCCACTGCACGCGGCTGGCGACATTTCATCTCTACTATTAACTACACACAGCTACTCAAGCTCTCGTGTGAGTAGGCTCAAGCGCACTTCACATCAGCCTCATCACTCACTCCAGGTGTTTACTCAGCATGAGTTGCTCTTGGATAGATTTAATTCACTTGAGTTAAACACTTCGGGAACTATTTTCCTTTGTGAGGGGATGAAGTGTTTTGCGTTCCTATTATTATGGAAAATGTGATAATTAACTTCTGATCTGAGATGAGCGCTGTGTTAGTGCCATACGCAGCTTTGAATTTTTTTTGATTGGCTATTGCTTGTGGCTCCGTCCGCGTGAAAAAGTTTTTCCGGGATAAAAGATCCGCTATATAATATGCCGGAATGAAAAGGTCTATGTCTCCCAGGGTCTCAAACTATCTCTATATGAAACTTCATCGAATCAGTTTAGCCGTGAAAGCAACAGATAGACAATAGACAGACACAGTTACTTTCGCATTTATAATATAAGTATGAAAAGTATGGATTTAATTTCTCAAAACCTATATTTCTACCCTCGCGTGTTAACAATTCGAAATAGGTACCTACCGTATAATACAGTTATAAATTAGTACCCGTAAATGAATACCATAATTCACATACGTTCAGCCAACCTTTAACAAAGGTCACCTTGCCGAAGGTCGAGGTCGCAGGTCACGGACGTTTCCACCAAGCCTAGGTAACTAAAAGAGACCGCTTAAGTAATGCACAATTTATTTTATTTACTTAGGGGTTAGAGCACCAAGTTTTTTATTTATTTCAGTGTTCCTACTTCCTATTTGATCCAAACGGTGTCGATTTTCCTTTTGGAGATCTGGAGAAGCACAAAAAAGTACTAGAATTAGACCACACTTATTAAACATTGTAATATGTAAAATCATCTAGAATGCATTTCTGATAGTCATGTAAAGTATTTTATGTTGGTGTCTGGTAGTCGATGTTCCAAGTCCTAAAACAGCCATTGACCACTCTGGTGCCTGGGACTTCAGTCGATATGTCACGACAATAATACTCCCGCTTAATTATTGTATGTGTCATTTGCATCAGTGCAGAATAAAAATCGTTAAAAAGCGTGATTTACTTCTAACACATGTACGCAATAAAAAGCGACATAAATTGGACTCGTGAGCGCATACCTAGGCATTAAATATTTTGCAGTCACATCACGCGACGCCCCGCCCGCCCTCGAGGATAACAGAGTATCAAAGAAGTAGGACAAGGCTTTGTATATGGAATAAGGAAGTTTTCCACTGTATGTATGTAGCCGTAAAGTTTCAGAGATCCAGTAAAAACAAATATTTATGTTCTACCTAGAGAATAGAAAATATTGTATTTATATAAGAATATCATTTAATCTTTCTTTTAAGGGTTCCATGACAAAAGAGCCGTTATTTCCACCACATTAGGTATCCACACCACATGTGGCTGAAATCGATTTGCTTCAGTCCGGACCACTGCTTAGAAATCGATAAGCTGTAGTACATAACACATACCAATGGGCACTGAACCCTTATGTATCGACATAAAATATATTTTCAACTGGCAATAATAATTCTTTCGGAAATCCCTAGAAATAATCGATAGCGTTTGTATCTAAATGACCGTACAATGTATGAACCCGTTTTAAGCGGTCGTATTGATGACTTGTGTAAATTTGCTATTATAAATGACTGCATTTGAAGTAATTTGAACCGTCTCTACCTACTCCTTCCTAGGCACCAGTTCTGGCTGCCTAAATGCCAGATGTCGACAATGATTTTGTTGTCCCTTTTTCCAGTTCACAAGACATTTTTTTTTGTAAATTGTATTATATATTGAGTTATGACTGTGAAGTAGCAAATAGTTTTAAATTGTTTCTAACATATAAGTGTTATTTGACTTTGTCACAGCCACTGCTGATAGTAAATAAAATAACTTCTCTACTAAGATATCTTGAATTTGCTACCACATTATGTTAATTTTTTTTCAAAGTCATTCAATTTTGAATCACACGTCAATAAATATTATTGCACATATAGGTGACATCTATAGTTTAACACATGTATGGTCTATTTCACAAGCACACGCTATACCACCACATATAATTCACGCGTTAGTTACAAAACGCGAAGTTCTCAGCGCATTAGCGCCACCGGCCGGTTACATAACAGTTACGGCTTGCCGGAGTAACCGCTATAAATCATCACCGGTCAACGATATCAGTGGACTGAGTGATAAGCGACGGCGGGCGGGAGGCAATACAATCATACTATTCTATTAATCTATACTATAATATTATAAAGCTGAAGAGTTTGTTTGTTTGTTTGAACGCGCTAATCTCAAGAACTACTGAACCGATTTTGAAAATTCTTTCACTAATAGGAAGCTACTTTACTCCTGAGTGCTATAGGCTACTTTTTATCCCGGGAAAATATTTGTGTCCCGGAAAAACTTTTTCACGCGGGCAGAGCCGCGAGCACTACTAGTGTTGTATATGCAGGGCCGGCTTAAACTAAAGGCAAATTATACTACTGTTTAGGGGCCCGCCACCGGCCAGGGCCCTCGTCCCTAATAAACCTGTTATCCGACGAGAATATCGCCTTGATTATATTTTACATTATACCTATTTCAATAAATTTATGAACATATATAAATAAAAAAGTGCTCGGTTAATTAGGTTATAGTAGAAAAAATATATTTTAGCAAGTCAGCGCGAAAAGGGGTCCCAAGGAGACATTGCCTAGGAGCCCCGACATTCTAAATCTATAGACACATTAACTGTTAAAACAAGTACGTCCGTTAAATAAATAGAAGTCTTTTGCAGCACTGATGTTAAGATTATAATAGATTTATTTGCCTGCAAAAATGAAGAGATTTCACACGAGCGACAAGAAAGTAAATAACGAACTGTATCTGAAATTATACTATAGTAAAATACCCAATGTATTTTACTATAGTTATATTGAATATCTAAATAAATCTTAATTACAAGTACGCAGGCTCTTTAAATGAGAGCATATTAATAATCATCTTGGTCCTCGATGCATATAAACTGTTAATAAATGATTGACTACTAAACGAGCTCGACGTTCGATCGATCATTGACATTTCCAACATCATATGGGTAGAAACGAAACTAACTAAACATGAATATAGATGTACTGGAGACGCAGATCTATGAAATTCTAGTACTCGTGAAAAATAATTTACGGTTACAATCGCTTCCATGTCCATCTTTACGCCACACCATTAAGTGGGCGGGTAAGGAATAAAAATGTATAGCGGTCGTATTATTTGAGTGCGAGATCCACTGTACTACAGGAGTAGCTCTAGTTAAGTACCCGGCAGTTTAACGCCCGCCATTAATCATCGGCAGGAAGCGACCGCGTTGCCCGCGAAACTATTAATATTTAAAAACAACTCGGAAGTTTATCTTGGATGGCCCCGTTACAATTTTTAATTGTTTTTTACGTATATAAACAGTAGCTCAATAGATTAAAGAGATATAATAGAAATAAAGTGTAAAAACATAATTCGAGATGTAAGAATATATACTGACCCTATCTCTGGAGTCGATGTGCACTTTGCCGGTGTCGAGCAGCTGCCGCAGCCGGTCGCAGTCGCCGCGCAGCGCCGCCAGGTGGAACTGCACGTCCGTGCGGGACTCCTTCTGCAAACGTAAACGTATAAAAATCTTTAGTGAATAGAAATTTTAGTGTACTCGAGTCTAGCTATAAATAAAGATGCCAGGAAGTAGTCGGTGGATTCTGAGATATTAATAGTTGTATAGTATAGTTAAAAGAATAGTTTTATTTGTAGATTGTTATTTTTCGCAAAGGAAGAGAGTGTATTATTGTGTATCTACTATATTCAAACCAATATGAAACCAAAAATTGAATTCTTTTACAGAAACAGTAAAATACGATTCAATAATTTCACCTAGCGTAACAAACAAAAAATAATTAATAAGTCTTAGTAAAGAAATTATATGTATCTTATTAGTATTAATAAAATATCCTTAACATGACTGCGTAAGAAAATCAGCAACACGAATTTTTACACTTCCTCAATGAGGAAAAACGGAAGATTTGCAATTTGGGAACAGAACTTACTTATCATCACATAAAAATAAGATCAGCCATTTGCAGGAAAACGGAGTTATATTGCATGCAAAATAGAAATACTGGAAAATACTGGAAATCTACTAAACAGTTTGAAACTGCTTTTAAAAAGAAAACAGACCGAAGTAGTTTCTTTGCCGCATAACTAAGCAAATACAATTTGAATAATAAATGCTAATTTTATTCCGAGTTCAAATTGCGAATAATTAACTCTGGCGGAACGGTTTTATGGAGAAAAAATTGTGTTTCACTAAAACACGAATATACATTGTATTTGTATTTCTTTAATATTTCCGATAAAAGCGGATAGAATACCTATATCGGTATAAAGAATCCGAAGTACAATTGGCTAGCGTATAAAGTTCCCTCGGAAGAAGCGTCTTCACATTATATGGAACATTAAAAACAATTACACCATAATATTTTAGCAGAATATCTATATGCCCACTATATCATCATTATTACATGCCCCTGTGCCTCCATAATCACAAAATCTATGTAGAATTAAATAAGGATCTCGGTCTCTAATCTTATTGGTTCTCACTCAGTTTGGTTCATTTTCTTTATCCATATTAATTTTCATAACTCATAACGAAATATCAGCCAAATCTATCGTAGTATGCACATTGCCTCAAAACACGTAAACCAGTTTGATACGGTAAATCCTCTTAATACTAATATTGAATTTGAGATTTCGCCCACGTATGCTCATCCTGATATATTCGAAATGTTTTCGTGACACGATCCGGGTCTATTTCTAAACTACAGTTAGAGTTACTTTTTAAATCAAAGTAACAAGATGAGACCATCGCTTGTCAGATGGTAAGCGCCACGTCTGTCCTTGAATAGTATACGGAAAACATACAAAAATTTGAATTGCAAAGTACTGTTCAGTCTGCTTGGCAGTTGGCTGCGCACATCGCTCGTCGCCCTGAGACATCAGACGCGACACCATGTTTCCTAGTAATACTAGATACAAAGTCTAGGTTCAAAGCACTAAACAGTCGGTTTTTCGCATAAAAGAGATCAGCTATTATACCTCTGTGACATAGAAATATTCACTCACTACGAGACCTAAGTTTGTGATTTTGTGCACATAGGGCACAATTAGAAATGTTTGGCTAAACCACTAACCACTACTGGTGGTAGGACTCTCATATGTAAGAGTCCGTCTGGGTGGGTACCACCGCAATATCTATTTCTACCACCAAGTAGCAGTGTGCATGCACTGTTGTGTTTCAGTTTGAAGGGCATTGTATCCAGTGTAACTACAGGACATAATGAGACTTAACATCTTATGTCTCAAAATGCGAGCACAGTGGAATTCCACACAGTAGTTTGTAACTCAAGGTGCTGGATGGTGTTGCTACTGTTTATGGGTGGTCGTATCGCTTACCATCAGGCGAACGGCATGCTCGTCTCGACATTCGATGCCATAAAAAAAAACAACATGCCATCTCAAAGCAATTTTTAGTAAAACGGAACTCGGATAAAAAAAACTACGTATTTTTTGTGAACAACTGCTAACCGCGTCGTCTGACGACATACTTTTGCATCATGTTTAAATAATCTATAACTTAATAATGACATGAATGAAGTATTAGATCATTTATCGTGACATTAACATTATTTTTCGTTATACTTTAACATTAAGTTCAAATAATCCATGACTACAATGACGCGAATGAAATCTTAGATCATTTATCGAGACGTTAAAATTATGTTTCTATGAGAGTACCAATAAATTGTTCAATAAAAAAATAACACACATTTCCTATATAATTTAATTTTGAATTTCGCTTACGTAAAATGCCCGTGACTTGGAAAGTTTAATGTAACACTTTTCGCTAGCCAAAGTTGACACAAGTGGATATTCACAAGTTTTAAGCCCACTGTGCAGTATGGTGGCTCGGAAACTCCAGACACTGACTGACCGCATTCGACCGGAGTTGTAAACAAACTTACAACTGCATATTGTGTAGTGAAACATGTCCACTATGCCATGTTTTGTAAAATTTAAGCTAGTAAAATGCCAAGCGTTACCAGGACATCACAGGACAGTTTATTACTATTTTATACGTCATCATATAACAACTAAACCTCCAAATGTCGCAGTAGCTGAGTATTTAACTAAACCTTTTGGAGACCATAATTATTAAGTTAATTCGTTTCACAGAAGCTTTTAAATGACGTGACGAGCATGCCGTTCGTCTGATGGTAAGCGATACGACCACCCATTAACAGTAGCAACGCCGCACATAACTTTGAATTCCATAGTACCGCGTGGCACTCCATTGCACTTGTCACCCTGAGATATTTAGTCTCATAATACCCAGTAATTACGCTGGCTACAATGTCCTTCAAACCGGAACACAACAGTGCATACACACTGCTGCTTGGTTGTAGAAATAGACATTGCGGTAATACCTACCCAGACGACCCCTTGCACACGAGAGACCTACTACCAGTAAAGACTGAGTCGTATTCTAGCATAAGACATTGGGAAAATATCCACTGGTTAATTACTATGAATTTATTAAAATATTTTGAAAATGCAGCTTTAATTGATATTTCAGCCTAATTATGTGATCCGACATTCACAAGTTATTCGATATGAAAGTGTAATGCGCGAGAATACACCGCCGCCCATCAGTCACGCGATCTCAATAATGACGCGTAGATTGTACGTTAGCGCGCTATTCCGGAGATCGTCGGTAAAAGCGATCGACAATCATAACAGACAGAGCACGCAATTTATCGTTTGGGAAACATAAAAACAACGTTAGCAAAGTTCGCAAACAATTTCAAACGAAGTAAAAGGTTTTGTCTTTAAAAAAAAAGAACGAAATGGGAATTATAATAAACGGTTTTTGTTTGGGTTGTTTGTTTAACCTAGAAATAGGATGCTTGAATTTACATCAAGTTATGTAAAAATTACAAAAAGTTAATAACTCAAATATAGTCATAGAAATGATGTATTTGGCTGAGAACTCTCTGTTTAGTAGTTATTTATCGACCCTCACCGTGACTCTACACTCACGATTATGTAGCTTCTGATAATAGTGAAGCAGTTTGTCTAGGATGTGATATTGGATTTTTCTACTCAGTATAAGGCCGGAGTCTGGAATTTGTGCCTGTGTAGCGAAAGACTCGTCCCCTATGATATCATGAGACGGAATACGCTCGGCGAAAAGTGGGTAGACTAGTTGCGCCTCTGCCTACTCCTCCAAGGAAAAAAGGCATGAGTAGGTATTTGTATAAAACTGACTACCACACTATATTAAAACACATGTGCCGGGGGCATCAGGATCTAGAAAAGTCTTGCTCCCACATCACCCATACTCGTATTGTGACATATTTCGACTGCACAAGACTGACTGTATAGACTGCCTCGGTGGCGTATTTGTATTATTGTACGACTGCAATGCTGAGGTCTCGGGTTCGATTCCCGGGTCGGGCAAAGTGATATTGAGTTTTTCTATTCAGTATCAGCTCGGAGTCTGCAATTTGTGCCCGATATGGCGATAGGCTCGCCACCTATCACATCATGGGACAGAATAACGGCGAAAAGTGGGTGCACTAGTTGCGCCTCTGCCTACCCCTTCGGGGATAAAAGGCGTGAGTGTATGTGTGTGTGTACAATATACCTACTTTTAAATATTGTCATCTCATCCATAATTGGTTCAACAATCAGATGCCGTTTAGCTCTTTGAAGGATAAATGAATGAACCCACAGCCCTATTCACCACGATTTCCATTTCACCCAATTTCAAGAACCAGTCACAATAAGCAGGAATAAGGTTCTTTCACGAGGAAGGATGTGCATAAATAAAGCACGAGGGCCACGGCCTCTGCCAAGGAAACGCGATCCATTCCGCAATGGTACTCCCCCACCGGGCCACGTATTGTGTGTCGGGGTAGGGTTGTCGACGAGTTAAAAAATTAGATTTTGGCAGCAGAATTGTATACATCGGTGGATTATTTCCTAAGAGACGTTATGTGTTACTTCTACACGCGTTTGGGATTAATTTGCAAGCCAGCTACAATACACCGGTTGGCATGCATGGTTTTGAACAGGACAATATGTTCTATGTTACTAATTTTATTATCACCATATTTTGCATAAAAATTAATTCCAAACTGGGCTTTTATTCAAGCTAAAGGTTGGTATTGAACATGTTGTTCACAGTAATTGTCAGTACGTTTTATACAAATTCTGGGTTTTGCTTCTCCTGCTTATGAGCATTTGTGACACCATCAATAAAGCGTTTTGACTCAAAAAGGCTTCATATAAAAGACTATTTTTCCGTTTTTCAACTATGGTAGCCCTATCAGTCTTGGATTACGGTACATGTGGCTGGTCGAGTGAAGCGCTCACATGGTGCGGATTGCGGACCACGCGAATAACCGTGACGGAATCAGCAAGACACAAACCCATACCGTCGGAGAAACTGGCGTGGTATTTTTAGAAAACCAGAATACATTTACATATATTTGTAAATACAAGTGGGTAATGAAGGAAGTATTCATAGTTAATAACTTTATTGGTGAGATATTATAAGCGGATATCATTTAAGTACTCATGGGTAAGGATTGTTTCGTTTTGATGAACATTATAGCCGGTGTAATTATTGGACATTATGATACTTAACGTCCCATGCTCAGGATGATGAGCGCAGTGTGGAGCGAAGCCGAGTTATGTAATTCAAGTTCTGAGTGGCTTAACTGCTTAGGATCAGTCTCGAGAAGAGCAACTTGATTTTGATTTTCATGTATATACAAAAAGTGCATTGCAGATCTTTGGGAAAAGTAAAGGAATGTTGAAGGAACAATACCCATCGTATAGTTGAGTAGTAATAATTTAGGTATTCGGTTTATTTCACGCAAAGTATATTCTTGAACAGTCTACACGCTTTACTTCAGCTTCAATGATCACGATAAAACCTATTCAGCCGGAAGAACACAAGGTTGAATCTAGTCAAGTTTAAATAATGTAATCAGACGGAAATATAAAAAAATCTAAAGGTATTTCAGATTAACTTTGTTAGGAAGGTAGACACCAAGCCTAACCCCACTTTTTACCTGAGTCCGTGACTAGTATTACGCGGTTGATATTTATCATAGAGTGCGTTATAGTATTTTCTCTTATAGTTGTGCCTTGTTTTACATTGATCAATAAAATAGACATTGAAGCATTTAATCCATACAAAGAATTTCCTCAACAGAGTGTCGGAAACATCAGCTCGTAAGCTCACTGTTTCATGTCTAATCGACTAAGTAAGTGCTGATGAGTGGATTGCAGCGTGAGCTGTGAAGTGTCGATTTGAATCTGTTAATGATGCAGTCGGTTACGACTGTTACGACCGCTCGAGCGTCGGTTTTGAGAGCCAACTCAAGTGTATCGTCATCATCAAGGGGTTATATTTAGCAATTTTACCCTTTTTGCTTATAAATTATTTTTCATTTGAGGCTTATAAGTATTATGTCATGTTTTAACGGGTTTTATATAAATGGCATGTGATTGTTTAAAAACTTGGAAGTAATGCTCCCGTTCGGTATAATTATATAGGCCGAGTAAAATGGACTAAAATATAGGCTGATGAATACAGAAATGAATACAGGTTTAAAGCAACAAACATTATATTTGACCAAAGCATTACTTTATGACATTCAAATAAGAAATCTTACTTCTTATAAACTATCTCGTTTAATAACTTTATGAATAAACATATAAGAAAAATTAATGAACTTGAAAAAGTAATAAAATGAAAAAGTGGCTACCAATTAAAATTCAAACACTCATTTATCTTTTCAAACTATCTTATCGAAAAGCTTTGGAAATGCGAAATTAAGAGTAATGTTTAAAGAACGAACTTAAAGAAATAAATTAAAAACCTGATTTTGTTAGATTTTGTTTTCATTTTTTTAATATTAATTCGCTGAGTACTGTGGCGAATGTTATGTACGCCGAACTTGTTGTACATATCGGTGACTGTATGGGAAATCGACCAGACCTTCGGATGGTGTTAAATAGAGGACTGTATCTTCCACTCACCTGCACTTTCAGCACTGCTCGTTTCCCTGGGTACCCAGCGTTGGTAAATGGCCATAGGTTGCTGATTGCCGTCAAGTATTGCACCACACGTATCACTAGTTTATTCTTGGAATAATGTTAATGTTTGGAATATAAGACACAGCGCGCACAGAACTACGTTGCGTTCGAAGCGGTTGCTTTTACGGAAGAGAGTGTGCGTCTGTATTGCACGTTCGGGGTGGCAGCACTTGTCGCTGCTTAGGATGCGTTCGGATTTTGTGGCAGATACAGATCCGTTCATAATAGAAAATAAATAATTGTATGCCGTAGTATTGTGCCAGCATTACCTAATTGTAAATTAATAAAAGTACGGAACATGCCGCCGACCTTAAAATAACCTATTTTAACAAAATACTAAAACTAAACTAACATAGGGCTAAACTGAACTAGATACTTTGAAATTAATCAATAGGAAGGGGACAGACCTTCACTACAGGTCGTTTTGTGAGTGTGTTACCAATGCGTACCGTCACAACACGAGTAACACCGTCAGCGCCCGGGTGGAGCTGATGCACGCGAGCCAAGCGCCACTGCAGTGGAGGTAATGTGTTGTCAACTAACACAACCACGGAACCTACTTTGAGAGGTGTCTTCGTAGTGTCGTGAAACCATTTGCTTCTTTGCTGAAGTTGGTGAAGGTATTCAACACTCCATCGCTTCCAGAAGTGTTGGACAGCTTGTTGAATAATTTTCCATCGAACAAGGCGAGTAGTACTCTCAGCCGATAAATTAATTTCTGGCAATGAAGTCAATGGTTGTCCGACCAAAAAGTGTCCCGGAGTAAGAGGTAATGGATCTGAAGGATCATTACTCTGTGCACAAAGTGGTCTAGAATTAAGTATGGACTCTATTTGACATAGAAGTGTGTTTAATTCATCGTAAGTTAAAGTTAGTTGCCCTATGACCCGATAAAGATGGGTTTTCATGCTTTTAACGGCAGCTTCGAATATACCACCGAAATGGCTTGCGTAAGGTGGGTTAAAATGCCACGTTATGGACAAGTCTGTTAAATTTTTACTTATGTGTAATTGATGGGCCGTATTTTGTAGAAATGATCGCAAATCTTTTAAATAGTTATAACAGCCTACAAAGTTTCGACCGCAATCGGAATAAATATCTGAACAAAGTCCGCGTCGAGAAATAAAACGGCGTAAAGCGTTAAGGAATGAATCCGTTGTTAAATCAGGAACTAATTCGAGATGTACGGCCTTTGTTGACATGCATACAAAGACGCATACATATGATTTGAAAATTTTGGAATTACGAAATTTACTAGATTTAAGATTAAAATGCCCGGCGAAATCTATGCCTACGTGTAAGAATGGCCTAAGAGCGCTCACTCTTGCAGTAGGTAAAGGAGCCATTGGCGGCTGCAGAGCGGTAGGACGCGTGCGAAAACATTGAATGCAGCGACGCGTGCGCATACGGACTGCATCACGGGCAGATATAATCCAATATGTTTGAGATAAAAGAAATTGTAATGTTTGCGGACCTACGTGCAAATATAATTTATGAAAATAGTCTATAAGTAATGACGTAAAGAAATGTTTTTTGGGTAAAATTATTTGATGCTTGGCATCATAAGAAATGTGGGCACGTTGTATCCTGCCGCCGACCCTGAGAAGTCCGGCGTCGTCTATGAACGGTTTAAGTTTTTGAAGTTTATTTGAACAAATGTCGTTATCTTTTAAACGTAAAATATCTTCAGCAAACTGATCTTGCTGAACGAGACGGATAACTCTTGTTAAAGCAAATTTGGTTTCAGAAACCGTAATGTGCGGATGCGAGTAAGATTGTGTCTTACGGCATTTATGATAAAAGCGAAAAATTAAAGAAACAACGCGCAATAGTTTTGGCATAGACGAAAATCTTTCAAAAAATTGTAAATCTAAAGTTGATTCCTTTGAGCTACTAAGAATATGCTGTCGTCGTTCTTCGTCAGTATGTAGATCGACGTTCGAAACAGGCCAATTAGATTGAGACTGTTTGAGCCAGATGGGTCCATTAAACCACAAGTTCTGATCTAGCTTAGACGGGAGCACACCTCGGGATGCAGGATCCGCGGGGTTGTCCTCGGAACGTACGTGTCGCCAGTGAGCAGCTGGAACTCGGCTTGTCGTCTCTGCAACACGATTGGACACGAAGGTGCGCCATTCGTGGGAGGACGAGCGTAACCATGCAAGTGTGACCGAAGAATCACTCCATGCGTAAACATTATCGATAGATAGAATTTTAGTATAAGTTACAAGAATGTTTTCAATAAGTTTAGATAAAAGTACAGCTCCGCACAGCTCTAAACGGGGGAGCGTGATACGTTTTAATGGTGCGACCTTTGTCTTTGCAAGAAGGAGATGAACATGAACAATATCGTGAGAATCAATAACACGTAAATATACACAAGCTGCGTATGCCTTCTCGGATGCGTCCGAAAAGCCATGTATTTGTATGTCTCCGTTATGATTTGGAATCACGTGACGCGGTAACGAAATAGATTGTAAAAGTGGAAGTTGTGAAATAAAAGTGAACCAAAGATCACAAATACCCTTTGGAGGGGTTTCATCCCAATCCGTTCCTGAGATCCATAATAATTGAATTAAGTGTTTTATAAACAATATGATAGGACTAAGAAAACCAAGAGGGTCATAAATTTTGGAAATTTCGGATAACATTATACGTTTGGTACAAACCGCAGGAGGACTTGTAACCTGATAAGAAAACACATCTAATTTTGGATTCCATCTCAAGCCTAAAACTTTGACTGACGCATCAGTGTCGAGAGCAGACAAAATGAGAGCGTCA
Source organism: Lapara coniferarum (assembly GCA_949316025.1). NCBI lineage: Eukaryota > Metazoa > Arthropoda > Insecta > Lepidoptera > Sphingidae > Lapara > Lapara coniferarum. Next base: position 24,310,491 of record OX438919.1, read on the forward strand.
TCATCTGAACTAGAAATGTTATTACTGACAGAAGATAAAAAGTCAGGAGAGTTGCTAGTCCATTTGCGGAGTTCGAATGATCCCGCTTTGCAAATGGCGTTGAGCTCGCGCTGTAAAACGAGAGCGTCATCCAAAGTGTCAGCACCTGAAACTACATCGTCCACGAAGACGTCATTCAGCAGCACTTGCGAAGCAAGTGGGAATGAGTCCGATTCATCAATCGCTAATTGACGAAGTGTACGAAGGGCTAAAAATGGTGCCGAAGCGACTCCGAAAGTCACTGTGCAAAGTCGGTACTCCTGAATAGGATCGTCGGGAGCATATCTCCAAAGAATCCGTTGAAAATCACGGTCTTCAGGACGTATTTGAATGAAACGATACATCATTTTAATATCCGCAGTAAATACTATCTTATGTAACCGAAATTTTAATAATACTACGTTTATATCTTGGTGCAGTTTTTGACCAATAAGTAAATTGTCGTTAAGTGAACGACCATTAGTAGTTTTGCAAGAGGCGTCAAAGACAACTCTAACTTTAGTTGTAGCAGATGACCTTTTGACCACGCAATGGTGAGGGATATAGTAAGGAATTTTATCTGAAACCGTGTGCTCAGTGACCGGTTCCATGTGACCTAGGTCTTCATATTCTCTGAGACATTTAATATATTCTTCTTGCAAAGAAGGATCGCGAGAAAGCTTTTGTTCAAGCTTGTAAAAACGATTAAGAGCAATTTGGCGAGAATCGCCGAGAGGGGGTACATTGTCCTTAAAAGGAAGGGAAACAATATATTTACCGCATTTATCGCGTTTGTGGGTATTAATGAAAATAGACTCACAAAGAGCTTCTTCTTTGGTGAGAGGCTTGATATCAGGCATCGACTCAAGCTCCCAAAATTTTTGCAATTGCATATCAAGTTGATATGTACTAACATTCATGCAGACTTGTGCTGGCAATGAATGGGAAATTTTACCGTTAAGTAGGTAACCAAAAATACTATTTATTGCCACGGGTGTACCCTGTGGGCCTTTAATGTTATCATGTAATAAAATACTATCGGTATAGTCTGAACCTAGGAGAAGTTCGACTGGACGCGCAGAACGTAATTCTGGGTCCGCTAGGGGTAAATTTTTTAGATGCGGAATGTGCTCGAAAGAGCTTGGAATGCGAGGTAAGTAACTCGTTAACTTGGGTAAGATAAGAGCTTCGATAATTAATTTAGGTTCTAATTTATTGTGAGGCGTAACTTCACACAAAACGTAACCACGCGGTTGCTCATTTTTATCGCCTATGCCAGTAACTGTCATGCTGGTCTTAGCATGATAGCGTTTTAAGCCCAGTCGCTGGACGCATGACTCCGCAATGAGTGTGGCTTGGGAGCCTTGGTCGACTAGAGCGCGCACAGGGCGAGGAGAACTCGAATTATCATCCGTCGACCGAATATTTACCAACGCGGTGGTGAGTAGAACCGTACAATTTAATTTATCAGAAAAACTACGCATTGATGATGGTGACGAAGAAGATTCCGCTGCCGAAGTTAGCTCGGGGGAAGGTACGTTACATTCGCTAGTTAATGCTACATTAGAAATTACATCATCATGTATAGAAGTATGATGACGTTTCGAACACACACGGCAATTGTGTCGAGATTTACAATCCTTGAGTTCGTGTCCAATAAATAAACAATTGTTACAAATTTTATTTTGTTCGATAAAATCTTTCTTTTCTGTTAAAGTTAATTTACTGAAGTTAATACACTTATTTAATGAATGTGAATTTTGTTTACAATAAGTGCATGTCTTAACATAATTAATAGCGTAAGGAGTTGAAGTAGCAGCATGGATACTCATCGAGCGCGAGTGACGTGAATGTGCAAACGGCGCGTCAGAGGTATGTATAGATGTAGTAGTACGGCTAGTACGGTTTGCGTCGGAGTGGGAGCGCGCGACGGCTCGGCCCCAGTGGCGCGGCGACGCGGCAGGAAGAGAGCGGCGGATCGCGAGTTCGGAGCCGGAGGCGGGCGAACACGGCATCAAAGCAGTTGACATGGCCTCAGTGGCAGCCAGCTCTTTATTTAAAAACTCAATTAGATTATTGACACACGGAATAGTACTAGGCGAACTTAGCGACAATTCAAAACGTTTACGAAGAGTAGGTGTAATCTTACGTAACAAAATATTTAATAAAATGAAACTCCATTCTGTAACTGGCAAGTTAAAAGATTCTAAAGCTGTTAAGTTTTCTTTATATACCATCAGAATGTTACGCAAACTATGTTCGTAATTTTTATCAATAACTGGATCTATATCAAGGATTTTGTCTAAATGTTTATTTGCAATTATTCTGTCGTTTTGATAACGATCTAACAAAACTCGCAAAGCATTATTATAATTATCCCCTGTAATGGGAAGTGATTTAATTAAGTTATAAGGTTCACCCCGTAAGGACAAAAGTAAATAACGGAAACGTTCTACGTCAGATAAATGTTTGTTATCATGAACCAGCGATAAGTACAAATCATAAAATGCATTCCATTCAGTTAAATCACCACGGAAGGTGGGTAACGTAAGTATCGGCAACTGATCTCTCGTATGACCTTGACTATGACAACAAGGGGTAGGCTGAACGCTAGCTACACTTTGTCTGCGTTGAATATCTTTTAAGTGATCAGCTGTGATTTGCACTTTGTAATATAAAGTGTCAAAATTGTTACGTATATCTAATTGTTCTTGAGACTTAAATTCACCGGTTTTAGCTAATAATTTTTCTATTTTGCTTTGTACTAGGAAAAATTGTTTTTTAACGTTATTAAGTTCCCTAACACGGGCACGAAATTCCACTTCATCTGTAGCACAATCAGCCATACGTTGTATGCTGTTCATGAAAATATCACGTTCGAATATCAATTGATCTAACTCCATGACTATGAACAGTAGTTATTTGTATGATAGAAATATTATAAATGTTAGGTAAGCAGTACACTGATAGTATAGCGAAGCTTAACTTATTAACACGAAATGTTAAAAAGTTATTTTGCCGTACGAAATACGGGTTGTAAATTAAATATGAAATGATGTAGTGTGTCTAGTACGAAATACATAGACGACTTGATAAGTATTGTAATGTAATATGTATATGTGTATTATAGTAAATGTAGTGAATAAAACGTAGCTTGGAGTGGCGCGCGTGCCGTTGGATATTTAAACTCGTTTGACGGGAATGTTCGACGCGAGCGCTTACGGTGTGGCATAGGCCGAACGAATACCCACAAGTTAAGAAAAAAAAAAATGGAAATTTTAAAACTCGCTATTTTACCTAGTAATTCATTCGATAAATGAATTAGTACGTTCGAAAAAACAGTACGCAGTGGTATTGTCGAAAAACAAATACGCTAAGCCTAGGCAAATGGAATTTAACAAATTGTTAACCGAGGGTAGGTTCCACGGGTTAAGCAAATTAAAGTGTCGAAAAACAACTTTAATGGAATTAAACCAGTAATATGCTAGCACAATGACTTGAACATACGGTTCGAAGGTCCAGAAAATGTATGGGAAATCGACCAGACCTTCGGATGGTGTTAAATAGAGGACTGTATCTTCCACTCACCTGCACTTTCAGCACTGCTCGTTTCCCTGGGTACCCAGCGTTGGTAAATGGCCATAGGTTGCTGATTGCCGTCAAGTATTGCACCACACGTATCACTAGTTTATTCTTGGAATAATGTTAATGTTTGGAATATAAGACACAGCGCGCACAGAACTACGTTGCGTTCGAAGCGGTTGCTTTTACGGAAGAGAGTGTGCGTCTGTATTGCACGTTCGGGGTGGCAGCACTTGTCGCTGCTTAGGATGCGTTCGGATTTTGTGGCAGATACAGATCCGTTCATAATAGAAAATAAATAATTGTATGCCGTAGTATTGTGCCAGCATTACCTAATTGTAAATTAATAAAAGTACGGAACAGTGACTATTTTATTATATTCATTCCAATGTTAACCTGAAATGTTATAATATGTACAATGTGGCAGTGCTAATAAATAAATAAATAAATAAATAAATAAACCTGACGAAAACCAAATCCATGCATAAAAATAGACATGGACGAAGTTTCGTCCCTAACTTTGTTAGTAACATCAAAGTAACGTCAGACGTCACAATTATCTCACAATATATCGATTTCGGGCCGTGGGCTGACGAGGTAAAGCGTGTTGAGCGGTTCAAAGAAAATTACTGAAGGATTTTGTAATTTCTTATGTTCTATAATAATTCTTTTCGACATTTAAATAAATTTACATTTAACTGTAAATTGATGGTAGGTTTGTAACACTAACTTTTCGGACCACCTACATCTCAGTCTGCCCCGTGACTACGAAGTGCTGAAAAGCCTTCAAAACGTTGGGAGAAAATATAAATAAGAAATCGCGATAAAATCCGTAAAATAGTTTTATTTCAATGTCCGTAAACATAAGATATGTTTATTCTTTTCGACCCTTGCGTGGCGTCTCCTGTTGATCATTAATCGACATCGTATATGGTTTACAATGTACGGTATTAAAAGACGTTGGAAAACATAGACTTGATACACACACACACACACACACACACACACACACACACACACACACTAACACACACTCACGCCTGTTATCTCCGAAGGGGTAGGCAGAGGTGCAACTAGTGCACCCACTTTTCGCCGTTATTCCGTCCCATAACGTGATAGACTTGATGACAGTACTTTATTATTGAAGGTGTAAACAAATAATTCCGAATACTACGTTGATTATAACCTACATACAAAATATTAAAAGACATTTACCACTAATTAGGTACGTAAAATTTGAGATGACAAAAATCGCCCCACTAGTGTATTTGCCGGCGGCGTTTATTTAGATCGTGTTATCGCATAAGTAATCTTTCCTTGTATGGATTTAACGCTTTGATCCGATGTTGATCTAGCGATTAGTAGGAATAGCTTTTGACGTGTTTTATTTGCATGGGCATTATTGGTTTTGTTAGAATAGTAAGAGTTTTTGTAACTGAACCGAGGAGTTCGCACGTCATTTGACTCTTCAGCGATATAGAAAGTTGACAGATTAGGATGACAATCAATCATCGGAGACCATAATAGATTCTTAGGTAATATGCCACTAATCAATAGCAATATTGCCCAGAACATTGAATTTTGAACCTCTGCGTGGCGATGAACTACGCTTATCACTCTGAGATTACATTTTTACTTATTGACCAGATACATTAAAAGTACAAACTCCGGGAAAATAAAAAAAATGTTATTGAAATCATGCGAGTCTGCAAGCATAGTTTAAGATGCCCTCCAGCTAGATGGAGTGATGATTTGCGACAGGTCGCGGCGTCGCTGGCAGAAGGCCAAGTAAAATGGCGCGAATTGGTGAAGGCCTATGACCAGCAGTGGACTAAAATATAGGCTGTTTTTTTTTTTTTCCAATCTGGCTCTGTCCTTTAGGACAATTTTGCCAATGTCAAGTGAGGCAGATACACGTGCAGAAGAAAAATAAAAAAAAAACACTACACCAGATGGCCAGACAAAATATAGGCTGATGATGATGAATTGAAATCATTACTTTCTCGACATAACTTCGGCGAAGGCAGATCGCGGTTTAAAGTCACTTTAAAATGTAGACCTTAAACATTTCAATATTTTATTTATACCTACACCGCACATATCTAACCCGCGAAGGCCATCATTAAAAAAGTAAAACAACAAAAATATTTACCATATCGAACACAATCGACAAAAATAACCGATACGCAATACAAATGTTTTGTTGTTCTGGTAACGTAGCTGATTCATAAACCCCTTTGTAACCGGATTTGTAAAAAGAAGCCTTTTGCTTATAAACACTTGTGTCAACTTTATGTGACACGTAATTATTGAAATAGTATTATTTAGTGTATTCTTTGCTATTAAGTTGTATGTAGTTTTAACATTCAGACTGTTATATATTTTTTGTCTTCAACATAAATGAGCGGACTCGACCGAGGTATTGCCATTGTCTCATAGAAACCCAACAAGAACTGTCGGCGTGGTGTAAATTTTCATATGGGTAATGAGATTTCGGGAGTCTCTATTCCCGAAGACCTTTTCCTAATTTCCATACTTCTGGTAGGCAGTTTTGGAAGTGGAGATCACTTAACATCAAGTCACCCACTTGACAAACCGACATAACGCTATAAAAACCGAACACAGCGGCGAAACGTCAGCAATCATGGTGTGATTCTTAATTTATTAATCCATCACCTAGACCCTGTATAACGTATTATCCATCGAAGGTACTCGGTACGATTCCGTGTCGCGATTATTAGGCTTTCACTCTTCAGCGATATAGAAAGTTGACAGATTAGGATGACAATTAATCATCGGAGACCATAATAGATTCTTGCTGCTTATAGTAGGTAAATAAGTAATTGGGTCACCAGCTAATGGTATGTTATTAATTTATTATAGTCATATTGAAAAAAATGGGAGTGCCTCGGCGTTCTTGAAGACAAGGAAGGGGGATGATCATTATGAAGAAATTCCGAGAGCCTTGCGGATCGTCAAGGGAAAGAAGATTCGAGGATTTGTTGGAAGTCTGACAAAAATATGATGGCAAGGCAAAATTAGTATACTACAACCAAAACTTGTCGTTGGTCGAAATGATTTAGGAACTATATGTAAAATTATTGAAGTGAGTGTCGTTTAAAATAAATAAATTACGCCAAGGAGTAAATAAAATTAGTTTTCTAGCCTTAACATACTGGTTGCTTCAGTCTTTATAGATGCAGAAGACCTTTACATACCATCAGAAAACACGCAACACGCAGAGTAATCTCAGTTATTAGAGCGAAACTAAACAATCTTCACAGGTTTCTACGAGATTGTAACTAGAAAAATCTGTAGAATTATCACCTAAGCAACATGTTATTACAGAAATGGATAAAGAATTCCGTGCCCATAAAGACACAGAGATGAAAGACCTACCATATGAAGAGATAAAAAAAGCCCAGATTCTCAAAGCTATCGTAGAGTTTTAAAGAGCGTTCAAGGAATTTTGGCGTTGACGATCGTTAAATATTTTTCCTTTGTGCTCAAATGCCTTTTATGCTATTTTCCCAGAGTAATGAAATGCTTATCGGCTGCCAGGTCTGGAATCAACTTTAGCCAAGGTTTGAACCATGATGACACAGGATGCATACATACAATATATTATAAAATAAATATTGTTGAGATCTTTGGGTTTATTTAGAAAATTATTCCTTGGAAAAATATTTATTTATTTTGCTTAGCACTTTATATACAGATGTATATAGGCGGACTTAATGCTAAAGGCATTCTCTCCCAGTCAACCTTAGGGTGGTGCAGAGATAAATAATGTAGGTGCATCAAGGTAACTTGAAAAGTATTCAAAGTTACAAATAAATATACATATAAATGTAAATATACGACATATACATAGAAATAAATAAAAGAAATAAATATTAAAAATAAATATATAATATGAATAATATTATCAACGTCTGAATAAATAAAATACATGTTATCATTATAAAATACATATGTATATAATAAAGTGTAGTGATTTAAGATGATGACTCTTCTGCTTCGTTCATTAGCAGCTGTCGTACTCTCTTTTTGAAGGCAAACCGAGTGGTGGACGAATTCCAAAGAAGAATAGATTGGATAGCAAAAGAAGAGTGAGTGAAGTCAAAGCTATGAGGGGGATATTTTAGAAGAAGATTACTAGAAGAGCGGTGGTTCCTATAGTGACTATTGCACAGGTATTGGAAATTAGAAGATAAGTAAGTAGGAGGTATAGGGGAGGTAAGCAGAAAGAACAAAGTGGTAAGCGCCATCCAAGAACGGCGCTGACGATTAGTTGTTTTTTAGTTGTAGACGATAGGAAGAAATGTGGTCATATTTTCGAAGATTATACACGAATCGAATGCAGTTATTTAGAAGTCGGTCCAGTTTGTTAAGTTGGTCTGCATTCAGATCTAAATAGCACACATCACCATAATCGATTACAGGAAGGATTAAGGCTTGCACAAGCATAGTCTAACACCCGTATTCTAAGACGTTTCCTCGAAACCTTCTCAACCTTATCTCACTCGAGGTTACCTTGAGGATTAATCCAAGGAATCCTCGAAAATGGTATTCTTATTGCTATTATTGAGGATTCTCGAGTGAGGTCGAGTCAAGGAATTACGTAATTAAATACGTCATTGATGTACAGATAAACTTGAGTTTTTGCGAAAACTCTTCGATTTTTTTATTTATGACTGACTCGAAAAGTGGTAGTTAATTTAAATGTCATTATTTCTGTTTTGTTTTGTTTTGTTTGAAGTCAGAGCTATACCTAATATGAAAAATATTTTACTTACTAAATAGTTACTTAAATTATTGTGCCATTATGTGCTCATTTTCGTAATAATGTCTGGAAAGCAAATTTAAATGAATTTCTATTTTTAACACACGAAAAAATTACGATTGTAACACTGTATACAAACCGAAAATCTTTCCTTGAGTCTTCCTTAAGGTGCGTCGCTAGGTACCTTGAGTTTGACAGTCGATTCCTTACCTCGAGAAAGGAAAAATCTTGAGGGACGTTGAGTCGAGGAGATTTTTTTCAACTAAGAATACAGATTAGCTCCAGTGAGGTTGAGTGGAGTCGAGGAATTTTCGAGGAAACGACTTAGAATACGGGTGTTAGTCATAGGCGGGAGGAAGTTCTTCAGGCGGTATAAAGCGCGAAGGGTACCAGTGACTCTCTGACGGACAGAGCTTACCTGGGGCCTCCAGCTCAGGGTGGAGTCGATGTGCAGATCGAGATTACGAACACTGAAGAAACAAATATCCGATTTCTTTTCTTCATATTTTGCTGAAGCTTTATCGTATAAATATACCCTTCAAATTTCTTCGTCGTATCTGGCTGAAGGCTATTTGGCAACAACTTTTAGCATAAAAGTCGTCTGGAACTTTCTCAGCGGAAATTTTAATGTCATGGAATTATTGTCCTTGAACGGTCTCCGTTGGGACATTATTTTATTACTTCAAGAAGCCACGATCAAATTTTATTGACGCTATATCTATCTAGAGAATATGTATTTAAGATGACTATCTAGAATATAGATATATATAATAATACCAGCCCTGTATTATATACTGTCCCAGTGCTGGGCACGGGCCTCCTCTACTACTAAGAGCGTTTAGGCCTTAGTCCACCACGCTGGCCTAGTACGGGTCGGTAGACTTCACATACCTTCGAAATTCTTATAAAGAGCTTCTTAGGTATGCAGGTTTCCCCACAATGTTTTCCTTCACCGTTAAAGCGAACGATAATTGATAACTAATACACACGTTACTTTGAAAAGTCAGAGGTGTGTGCCTTGGGTTTTGAACCTCCGGACACTGTCTCGGCAGACCGATCCATTCCCAACTATGCTAAGAATATAATATAGATTATAGATTACCTAGTTAATTTACTAGGATTATATGATATGTCATATTGACATAACGTCATGTATACATTACAAAAAATCGTATGGAATGTAAAATATCAAGAACATCAGCTAAGTATATAAAACCATTAACGTGCAAGAACGTTCACATATTCACTCACGAAAATTCTTACACAAAAACAAGCGGAATCACATTCCTTACTTTCAGACCATAACAAGCGTGATTGAATTGAGTATTTACTCCTCAGACAGATGACCAAAAAGGACAGGCAGGGAGGTTTCTTAAGAACCATTCGTGGAATGAGGTTGCGTCAAGAATGCTGTCGCAGTCGGTGTATGTGGTCCTTTTTTATGGCCATGGTTTCTCCCACGATTTGACAGATGCGATCTTTATTGCTTGGATCCCGTGAAGTAGAAGTAGTACAGAGAAAAAACTAGGTGTGATTTGTTTGAATGGCAAGTGAGCATTTAAATAACCAACCTACATTCCACTTCAAATTTCAATCGACATATTGATTTGGTATTTAAATATACATTCATTGAGCAAGTACAATAGTAGACTTTGAAAAATAAAATTGCTTAAAATCCCGTCACAGCGAAAACAATGCCCTTCTAAAAATAACAATTGCATAACTCACAAAAAAGAACCAACGGTATATCGAGCGCGAACTAGTTTTAAAGCGTTGTTTCACGTGGAAGAAGCGACGTGATGCGATACTTAGCAAGAAAATAAAATACAACAGGTGGTAATTTTTAATGGTTCTTTCTATTTTCATTATGGTGGCTATTTCATCATCTGCAGGGTATTTGCTAATAGCTGTCAAGGTGAATGCAAAATATTTCACGTACCAGCCCGCAAATGTTCACAACAACTAAATAAATAACTTAGGGACCACAAATGACACAACAAAGCGAGAAAATAGCCAAACGTGTACAACAAATTGTAGAATCATGACTTGAATGAAATGTATGATACCAAAAACTTTCCTTCCCATCTTATCACATCTGACTTTTGAGGCATATTCTAATTTAAGGACAAGACTTTCCTTATCCAATCATCTCTTGTCAATTGATTCCATGAACATCTTTCGTTTTTTTCTGTGGTACATCGCTACGTAGAGCTATAGCTTGCTATCGCCTATCACCGTACTGGTATAGCATTGCCGTTAGCGATGACCAAGAATGTTATACATAATATTATAAACTTCTTGGCGATGACCGACAAAAGAGTTATGTTTTTTGTGAGCGCCGCAGTCATGACTGCCGGATGTAAACAACTCTCTATTTCAATACTCGGTTATGATAAAACTGTTTAGTGTCCGCTGTCACCGAGCTGTCCTTTTGTGTTGGTAGAGTCTCTTCCACACGCACGAACCGTGGACAGGTTTTTGGAAAATCATGCATGAGGATGTACTATGTAATCTTTTATTCTGACGCGGCAAAGTAACCTGAATGATGTTAGTGTAGTTTTGTGTGAGGATTTTTTTTTTATTGTGACTTCCCGAAATGGCCAAGCTAAATCTGATGTTTCAGACGCTGAATTTCCCGATAGTCGTCTCCGTGTGTGATAAGACCAATCGTTTTTTCACAGCGTCTTAAATAACTCCATTTATAGGAAGAAGTTAATACATCTGATGAACAATTTCTAAAGAAACCGAACATTTTGGTTGGAAGTTTGGGTATTCCGTAATGCGTTGGTGTGGACGCGTCATTACATTACGAACGTGACATCGTTTGCGACACTGTTAGAAGTAATGGAGCCTAAAGAATAAAGACACGTTGTGCATATTAAACTAGAGTACACTCGCGACTTTACCACATAGGCCTTAAAAAATAAAAGCTAGTGCCAATCAGGGACTTCATGATGTAAAATTACGTTTTATAAACATTTAGTTAAATACTTTTTTCATTTTACAGGCGGTCTTCGCATTACATGCAGTTCTCATTGTTAAATTAGTTGCATTATTATCCAATTAGCAATATCCGATAGCGTCTACTTTCGCAACAATCGTAACTAATCAGTGTGAGAGGTAATTTATTATTGTGCTCGTATGATTCAGCACAATATCATTAATCTCTCGCTCGCTGTATCTAGAAGACACTGTACAAGAAATAAAAGAAATAGATTAAAATCTTGGTAATGCAATTTTCTGGCCCAGGAAAAATACAAGTACAACCCTATGTATAGCATATTATTAGTCACATAATAATTGTTCTAGTATTGGACACGAGCTCTTTTATTAATGAGGATAGGCCTTTAATGGATTTTATTTAATTCAATGTACCCCGGAATTTTTTAGCTATTTGACTCATAAAGGTTGACAAACCTAACTGAAACACTAAAATTACACACTTTCAGCCACAATATTTTAATTGCTAACTCTATGAAACCAGACTTCATGAGCCTCCTCCAAATATTTCCATAGTAACCTGTTGGAAGCGACCTGTATCCAGCGATTTCTTGGAGCCTTTTAAGTCCTCTGCCAATACATTCAAATTACTATAAAAACAAATCTTGACAGATCTCAGACACGAGGGAATTGAACCCGTGACCTTTTGCGTAATAGACCTAACCCTTCCGATAAATTATGAAGTGTGGGAAAATTTTGAGTTAGTCACGCGACCGACAGCAGTTTAAGCACTGTGGCGAATTCATAATCAATACATCGTAGTTAACGCGTTAGAACGGACAATTAATAAAGAGCTTTTACAACGAGATTTTATAGGTTCTCACTATGCTAGCAAATAGAAAACAGTGGGTAAGTTTAAAGAGCTGCAGAGACGGAGCGACAATATAATGTGGGCGAGAGATATTCTAGTAACAAAACAAAAAATTATCAGTAAAGTACTAGTAAATAAGACTTTAGTCTACGGTGGTCGCTAGCAATATGAAAGCATGTTATTAAAAGAGAAATTTAAATTTAACATTCTAGTAACCTTTAAAGAGACGCATGTAACTTTAAAAAAGAAATGCTTTTAATTACATTAGTCTTTTAACCCGAATTTATACCACTACGGTATTCCGTAAGATACACATTAAGCTAGTAATTACTGACCTGTGCGATTCACTTGCATCATACTGAGGTCACACCACATTAATTAGTGGCGCAAGTCACTAGCTCAACTAAATATTAACCTCACTTTCACTGATTAACACATAGCTCACTGAACAACACTGGGAGCAAATATAAAAAAAAATAAAAGCTCGTTATAAATATTGTGACCTCCTTACGTAAACTCATAACTTCATAAGAAAACGTTTATATCAGTCCAGCAGCTCATACGTTTATACGTAACGACTGTTCATAAACAGTAGTAACGCTATTGAAAACTTTGAACTGCAAGTTAGCACTGCGGGACATTGTACAGTATTCCTCACCTTGAATTATTATTTACTATAATGTACAGTAATAACACTAGCTACGATGTACTTCGAACCAGACCCAACAGAAATAGGCAAAGAGAAATCAGTGCCATCTTCAATTACCCTACCGTCTACTCTTATAAAGTGGATTACCTTCCCTAAAAATGAACCAGAGTCTCTTAACCTAGCGCCTTCTTATATCAAATGTATTCCCTTCTCCAGTAACATCTTAGTCGCGCGGTGTGGAATGTCAGCTCGGAGTAATTTGCAATGCTTTCTAATTCCATATTCACAGTGGCGTAATAGCGCTTAATGAGCTCGCCGGTTGCGTGCAACAAAAAACCAGGGTCGTTATGACTTTTGCCATAGAAAGTCGGATGTGCCTAGCATCATTAAGATCGTGTTAAAATTGTAGGGTACGGCAGAAACACAAACATGTTATGCTACTGAAAATTAAGATGAGTTCGTTTGAGAACTACTTTCATAGTAATACTCATCCACCTCAAGAACAATAAGTACTGCAAGATACTGCACCGCGTTCATAATCGCGCTACATAAGACAAAAAAAAAACCGCCATAAAGATTAGTTCAGATATATCAGGTAATTAGTCCCTTAGGTTTGCTTCTACACATCTTATAAGCCGCACAAAAATCTGGCGACTGCTTCCACTGCTAAACATAGGTTTCCTCTAAAGCTTTGAGCAATCTTAAGAAGCAGCCGGCATGCAGCCACATCATCCAGCGTCTTGTAAGTCGATTTATTTCAGATACATAGTACATACAATGCATTTACCTCGCATAGTCAATATTTAAATATGGTAAACACGTCTCGAGATTTCCACAAATCTCTTGACAGTTTGCCAACTGATAAGGACTCTTATCACAACTGCGTACTAAGTGCACGGCGGCTGGCGTTATCACGACTTTCTCAGATCATTTGCGATATCGGCCGTAGGATGTAGAAAGTTAGTTTGCGTTTGTGATTGACGCTGTGATTGTAACGGAAAATTGTCCTAGATACCTAGATTTGGTGTTTGAATATCCTTATTGATAAAACTGGGCGTTAATTTTGCAGTTTCGGCGAATATATGGTCAATATAACTGAGAAAAGATATTTAACGTCTATTACTAAGTACTTATCTACATATATGTTTTGTTATTCTTATTCTTATTCAATTCTATGCGATATCAACAAAATCTAGTTTATCTGGGTGACTAATGACCTGAGCTTATTATTACCTTCAGAAGCATCAAAACATCGCATCTATTTATATACATCTAGGTAACGTTCACAAACATCAATGAGTTATTATATACATATATATACATACACACTAACGCCTTTTATTCCCGCCTTTTATCCTAGATGCGCAAATAGTGCAGCCACATTTCGCCGTGCGTATTCCGCCTCTTGATGTGATAGAGGGCGAGCCTATCGCCATATCGGGCACAAATTTCAGACTCCGGGCTGATACTGAATAGAAAAATCCAATACCACTCTGCTCAACCCAGGGATCGAACCCGAGACCTCAGCATTGCAGTAGTACCTACCGTAATACAACTACGCCACCGAGTCAGTCAATGAGATATTGACTACACAGTACTACATGGCACTGGGCTCGACGCACGTAAATCAGTCACAAAATTTAAGCCATATCTTGCCTTAGTCCTGTGTACATTTTGCTAGATATTTTTGTTTGCTCTGGAATTTGCTTTCTATAACCTATCATATGTAGTATTAAGTACTTTTACGTCTATTTCATTAGAAGGTTTTGGTTAGAAGTCGTGAACCAGGCAATACTAAGTTAGAACGCCTTAAGTAAACCTAGTGGGTTGAGGCTGTCCAATACACGATAATTCACTTAGTATTCAGCAGTGGATGACATATCAGTGTCAGGTCGAGGTCGGCTGCAGGCGGATGAGTCAGGGGGAAAGTTGCAGCGACACAATAACCAATGCAGAAGGCGTGGGCGGAGGCAATAGGGATATTGATTCATCGGCTTTTTAATTAGATATTTAAGATTCTGTTTTTAACTCAGTTAAGGAAGAGTTGCCCCTGTTTATGGCCTGGCGTTTATTAGGGTAGCGATCTACTTATTTCATTTAAATCACTATAATCCCTCCTAGATTGAAATTAGATTCTACAAAGAAATTGGACTGTGAAGATGAAGTTCTAAGTACGAATCCCAATTCAGACACGCGTGTTATCCAGAATTAAAATTTACGCCAGATCTGGAAAGGCAATAAGCTCAGCTATCCCTGGATTCACTAGCTACGCCTTCCACTACTCATCCGAAGGTGATAACGTGAGCTATTTATTCATACAATTTTTAAAACATCTGCACTGGCATAGTATTAATCACCTCAGTAAATTCCTATCCATTAGTTGATTCTTTCTGCAAGCGAAGCATCTCTACAACTATAATCTTGTGGCAAATAACGTTATTTCGTAGAAGCTTCCCTACCGGTTTTGCGAGGGCACAAAGTGAAAGCGATTTTAATCAACCCTTAACCCTTCACTGACAAGCTCGCTCCACATCTAACCCTCAGGCGGCTACAGAGTTTGAGGTTCACTGAATAATTAATTTCATACTAATATTTAGATAATTCGCTTTTTATAAAAATCTTCGTCGGGCAAGGTTTGTTTTTATTGTAGATACAAATCCAGGAGGTGATTGGCCTCTTAGCAAGCTAATACTGATTAACTAACACTGAAAGCTAACACCGAAAGCTATTGCCTAATAACACCTTGTCGGAAAAAGGAGTACATAAAGAAATATTAACTTACCTTATAGGGGATGAAAGGGAGACACTCAACATTCGCTGTATGACAATTTCACAACCCGAATCAAACCAGTCCATTCATGCGTTTCGTACAAGACAGGCCACGTCGCTCTAGCTCCCCTTGAAGGCTGGGCGGTAGGAAAAAATCACTTTCTCCGCGAAACCAAAAAAAAAGGTCACGTCGCTCTTCCATACATAAAGCTTGAATTATCTTCCCCTAGTAACACAAACGAAAAAAACATGCCAATCCATTCGCAAATCATTGGAAACATTCGGAACGCAAACGACTCTTACCTTATCATGTAAGGCTCTGACGTTATCATAGGGTACGGAGTGAAAGGCGACGATCCCTAACCTCAGTCCTATAAGCTCTCCCTACATTACGCAAGCGACACACCTGTACCAAACATGGCAGAAATTAATTATCTACCCCTATAATATTAAAGGTTGAGAAATTTGGGTAAACTGTTTCGTTTCTTCCTTACCTGTAAAATGCTGAGTTTTGGATAGCACCGATTACGTTAATCACTAATTGATAGTGTTTATTGATAGAGCCTTTGGTGTAAAATATAAATTATGGGCCACGTACCTGTAACAAAAAATAATAAAAATTACAAAAAGAAAATACTAGGAAACAATTACGCTATGTCCATTAGAAAAACCACACGCGGGCTGCATAATAACGCAAACCCCGTTTCTTTACAGATTGACACGCATGTAATGAAATCCAAAATATCATATTGATCTAAGAAGTACCTAAATAAATAAATATGTTTTATAACGGCGAAAAGTGGGTGCACTTGTTGCGCCTCTGCCTACCCCTTCGGGGATAAAAGGCGTGAGTGTGTGTGCGTGTGTGTGTGTGTGTATGTTTTATCCCTGGAAATTAGCGAATCCATCTGATCATTTGGCGCTTGCAAAAGCATGGCATCAAACCTCCCCTCACAAACAGGTGATAACAATTAAACGGGTTTAACGCAGCGGAGGTGTGGGTTCATTGTCCGGGCGAGTAACAATGGGCGGCATCCTCGCTCGCTTGCACAATGCACCGCTCTGATGCAACACGGCATCTCATTTGGTAACTGTCAGTGCGATACAAATCGAAACTGTAGTACGAACCACTTGGGTAATTTACTTACTTTTGATCGCTTGGGCCGAATAAAAATATTGGAAATAAAGTATAGATGTTTCTCTGAAAGGCCTTGATTAAGAAAATTCCCAACAAAATAAGCATTTTAAACCATGTTAGAGATAGGTTCAGTTATTGTGACATGTGTGATAAACTTGTAAAACGAAGCTAAATGAAAGATAAAAGTAACATGTCAATGTTAGCGCTATCAAAATCGGTTCAGCCGTTCCTATTATCACACTAAAACCCTCATCAATCTTTTTAAGCCCTTTCTAATTCTACTACAATGTACAGTAATAGACATATCACACGTATCTAGCAACATGTAAAAACAGACTAAAAATAAATGTAAAAAAATAAATAATAATATACAAATAAATAATTAAAACTAAAATATCAAATTAATAATACCTACTCTGTAACTAATATTCCTGTATTAAAGTATAAGTTGTGTTGTTTCATTTAACTCACTCAATTCATTTAACTTTCTAATTTAATTAATGCAATTATTGTAATCACACACTGCCCTTGTCTATTTGCATACTTTTCTCCTAACGAATGCTGTGTGTAGTAAGGACACAAATTTACATTTAATTCTTATTATTTACTGTACTGTTGATGCATATTGATTTGTGTTCTGTAACTGTGCCTATTTAAATAAATAAATAAATAGTCATTCTGTTTTAAGAATAATTATAAAATATCTTAAATATATCCACTCACAGCGCGTTGTAAACTTGTCCATTCAAATGGATTTTTCTGCGTAAGAAATTGATCAAAAGGAAGTCGCAATAAGCCGGTAAGAATATAAATTGAAATGGCGGCCTTGATGCAGTGACGTCCGACTTACATTAAATATAGTTTGAAGACCACACTGGGTACTACAGCTCTTTAGGAATATTTATTTTTTCCTTGGTCCACTAAAGTCTAAACGAATACAGTGCACGATAAATATTTTTAACTGCGTCTGTTGATTTAACTTAATTATTTTTGTGGTCATTTTGTGGCCGATATGGCGATACGTTCGCCCCCTATCACATAATGGGACGGAATACGCACGGCGAAAAGTGGGTGCAGTAGTTGCGCATCTGCCTACCCCTTTGGGGATAAAAAGCGTGAGTGTGTGCGTATTTTTGTAGTAAAAACTTGTAATTAGAGTCTCCCCTTTACTACTTAGTACTAAATATACTATAAATAAATAATAATAATAAAAATTCTTTATTCGGGTTATTAACAAATTGATCATTATACACAAGGTTAACGAAAGCATCTACATTAGTATACACTGTGTCGTAAATGCAAGCGCCCCCCTCCATACGCAACTGGGCATTCCAAATAAAGTCTTTAAAAAGTACAAACTAAAAATAAAACTACCAAAAATAAAACTAAATTAAGTAAAGTTTGTGCGTGCGTGTGTGTGTATGTGTGTATGTGTGTGTGTGTGTGTGTGTGTGTGTGTGTGTGTGTGTGTGTGTGTGTGTGTGCATGAGCATTTCCAATTAGCACCAAAGTTTAAGAAGATTTTCAGTTTCTGTATAGTCAAGACCAAGCAACCATTTAGTAACCGATAATTTACATGCACGATATGTGTAGGGATATATAGTGAGAATTTTATTAATTTTGTTATATAAGCGAGGAGCGAGAAAAAGGAACTGTTGAGAAGTAAGAACCGTTCTACATGGTAAAGTTTCACAGACAATATCAGTTCTTCTTTTCGCAGAAGTAGTTATGTACGGTAGTTGGGAGTGGATACGAAGAACTGATTGTAAAATAAAAATTTGTCTAACTGTTAATACTTTGGTAAGAGCATATAAAACGTTAGTTGGAAACAGCATGGGCTTTGATGTCATAACCTTTAGGACACCTCTTTGTGCTCTCTCAAGTGTCAACATTTTTGAAATACCCGTTCCTCCCCAAACTGTAATGCAGTATGATATAACGGATTTTACTAATGCAAAATAAACAGTTTTTAAGGTTGTTAGGTCTAGTATAGATCTAAGATTCCTAAAGACATACATAAGTCTTCTGAGCCTGTTCGCAGTAGCTTTAATGTGATCATGCCAAGACATGACGTTGTCAATCCAAACACCAAGGTATTTTATTTTTCCTGTAGCCGCTATAGTTTCACAGGAGCAGTTGGATAAACAGTGACAGTCTAATTTATGAGCTTTTAGTGCAAATAATGAGGAGGGTAGTAAAGGAGATTTAATAGCAAATGGGATGAATTTTGTTTTTTCTATATTTAACGTTAATAAGTTGCAACATAACCACTTTTTTACCTAAAATATCATTGAATAAAATTAAGACATATGCAAAAGGCGTACTTATACGCACCGACCTTTGCGCCTTTTCAGCGCGCATATTTAATACTCCTCGCGTCGGCGCGTATTATACAATGAGCCGCATAGGTTCTTCAAGACGTTGTGGCTTCTGCCGCACAACAGAAGTCAGAATCGCTAATTTCCAAAACGAGACAGTGTAGATCACCATGTGCATGTACATAGCATCATGCCTTTTTCCCTTTCCAGCGATAGGCAGAGGTGTTACACACCAGCTATATCAAGTCCATTATAATAGGAGGCGAGCCTAACGCAGTTTACCAGGTACAATTTTAGACTCCGAGCTGATACTTAGCAAAAAAATCCCAAAATCTTTTTTCCCGACCCGGGATTCGAGCCCGAGATCCCTACGAGGTAGTCGTACCGTGAGCTCAACAAAACTACGTCACCAAGGCAATCAGATATAGTGTACGAGGGTAATTATCCACTCGGGTACATATCCAGTAGCTTACCAGCATATTGGTACGCCAACCAAGCTGAAAATAGCCCCAGTGTACAAGGTACATTATTGATTACTGCGACGCGACGGACTGTTTCGTCTCCAACTTTATTATGCTGGTGTCGTGTTTCATTACTTTGTTACTTTGAGACACTCCAAGACCGCCTTTGCTTACAAATTATTGTTCTAATAGATTTCCATATAAAAAAACCTAATCGAAGAGAATAAAATACGCACGGAAGAATCATAATAATTTAATTATCGCTTATGCATTAAGATGAATCACACAAATATATCATGTTATGTAGTTCAGATAGCCTATGGAGTATCAACTAATAAGAGATCCCTTGCCAGTTTAGGATATACACAAGCTGATCCCGGAACACGATACCTTCACGTGCATGACTATCACGGGTTTTACAACGTCGGTACAATGTTTCCTATCTGGGTGGATACTTGATACAAATATCCAACAAAGTATCCTTGGAGCAACTACAGTATGGTCGCACAACACTCACACCCGAAAATATTTACGTATTGTCCAAACATTTTTTCACGGTCTCCTATTAAATAACAGATTTATCAAAACATCACTGTTCTGTATGAAAGTATATTATGTATATAGTATACAGAAGTGACAGGTGTCGATAATGTAGCCATCTAGACTGTAGGCATTAGAAACGCGACACGATGGCCTTTCCACGCGGAACTCGAGTAAATTACCTCATGTGAGTAGGAAGCTTATACTTATATCTGAGAAGTTATAACATGAAGTTTATTTACATTGTTATAGGCCCGAGTCTCGACCTCTATCGGAATATACACGGCGATAATTGGGTGCTTTCGGTGCGCCTCTGCAAATCCCTTCGAGTTTAAAAAGGCAAGAGTGTGTACCTATGTGTACGTTCATAATTTCCATTAACACATATTATTTCTTGCTACGGTATAGTTTGTATATCTGTATGATATTAAGGGCAAAAACTGTCGCATAACTCATATTGGTAGATCGTATCATGTCCATTAGTTTATTTTTGCCATCCATCATCCTTTACCCGTAGCAATATAAGCAGACAACATTTCAGCGTGCAGCTATCGTAATAAATAACGCAAGTAATTACCTTATATGTAGAGGGATATTAAAGACATTCGTGTATGAGACTTTTTATCACTTTTTGTACAAAACGCTCACATTATCGTGTTTGCTTTTTGTTCATCAAATTCTTGGGTTTCTTGTGCGAAGAAGCAAATTGTTTTTGTATGTTAATTTTTTTTATAGATTTGATTTTAGTACTTACATCTTGATTCTTAGAGTAATGTAAAAAATGACTACATATGTGTTACCTCGTAAATTACCAAAAATACATTACCTACGTGAGACAGGTCGTCTGTGAATCCTTTTTCTAGAAAGGAAGAGGTTTAAATTTACTGTTCTCTGTTATCAAGCAAGGAGATGATATAGATAGATTTATAAAGGGGTTCTAGAGTGGGTCAATATGGTTTGGGTTCCCTATTCAATGCCCATGTCATTAACATTAGATGGCTAAACAGTTAACAACAACAGTTAAAACACCGGTTAGAACAATTGCAAATTGAATGACACTACGCTCAACATTGAAAGCGATAATTATAATATAACTTACTAGAATAATGTAGTACGCTAATTGGGATAAAGACGTTCCATTCATAAATAAAAATAAAAAACTATACAAATTAATTTCACGCAAACGGTCTGTCATCCATATTCGGACAGTGATGAATGACCCGACACAATCGGCTTTGTTTTTCGTGCAAAAAATCGCAACGATTACATACGTTTAGTACGAACACGCGACAGGACTGTCGCACGCGACACGGAACCTTGACATTCAGCGTTCAGCCACAGGCCCGACTTGAACCACTCGAGCCTTTGGCAGAGGAGCCAAGTAATGCATTCGAGAGAATCAAGGTCGCTGTTATTGTTTTAATTTGTTCCATTTTTAAACCAGTTACAAATAAATGCGATACAATTTATACTTTACCATATTCACGGAGAAAACGACTTAATAATTTAGGTAGGTGTTTAATATTTTGTTTGGTATAATGAAGGGTTTCGAACGATGGCATTATTTGGAAATAAACATGGTACAAAAACCTTTTGTCAGTACGCATAGATGTTTCAATCTAATAATAAAGTAAAGTAACCGTGACTGATTATATTCTTCTAAAAATTATCCTGCTGTTTTATTCATCTTTACCTCTGCTAACATCTTGTCAAAAATCATCCATGAATAACGAATATTTTCGTCAAAAATCCCGGTTGTAGTTTTCCAATTTTTTAGCTTAGCGCGAATATGGTGTGTGTGTAAGTGTATCTCTGACTGAAAGTGTATTGTTGCTGCTGCGACGAATTATCTTAGACCAGTAGTAGTAGCATAAGGGCGTGTTAACTTAAAGTTACTTTTTATTGATATTTCGCACCTTAGAACGAAAACGACACAATTCAAAAAATCTAAAATTGAGTTATTGTCATAGAATGAATTAAACCTGTCCCATTTTCTATAAACATATAATAAAAAAAGGCCCGATATAACAGTTTGGTCCTGTACCCGCTTAAATACGGCTGTGATTAAACTATTGTTGTATTGAGCACTTCGTTTTAAGTAATTTTATGTCAATAACTCAATTATCGATTTTTTTTAAATGTGTCGTTTTCGTTCTAAAGGTGCGATTTATTTTGTTCGAAAATTTTTAATTTTTTTAAAATTTTATGTCTATGGTTAAAATAACTTAATGGAAAGTGTTATTTTCAAAGAGATAAGTATGTGGTTTCATTTATTAACGCAGTGTCAAAATGACTTTATAGAGATGTGGCAGATATCCAGACCTGTATCCGTATTCTCGGATATCCGATGGTAAAAAAAATCGCATCCGTTTCTTTTCGGCGGATTTCGAACGGATCTTTTATTCGAACGAAACGACGAACTTAGGTTAGTTGAGAAAAGTCTGACATTAGTTTAATCTAAGACCACGGCGTAATAAGTATTCCAGAAAATTAAAATAGCGTTTGACGCATGATTCTGTTGTTCAAACGATTCTTAACAAGAAATTTTACCGCGTAATAAAGTAATTTTTCCGTTGATGAGCCTTTAAAAAACTGGGTATAAGTTTACACTCTCGATTTAAGGTCACGTGTGCCAACACCGATCGAGTAAAAATTTTATGATCCGTATCTGTTTTAGCGGATCTTGATACTAATTATCCGTATTGGTATACGTGGATCACGATTTTTCACGAACCGGCACATCCCTAGACTTTAATCATAAAATTAAAAAATAAATGAGAAAGGTAACGCACGTGTAATATTAATTAATGCATTTTAATTGGAATTTTATGTAAATAAATATGTAATACCGACTAATTGAGATATAAACATGTTAAATTAAACCGTTTTAGACTTTCAGCTTATAAATATTTATTTATTCTGTAAATTACAATGTAATTGCAAGGATTTTTTTTATTACTGGCAAAACATGAAATATGTTTTGCTAAATAAGACTAAATGTTATGAACGCAAGAAATATTGTTATTCTAAAGATTTTAACTGTAATGCGTTTTATGCAATTTCCTTTTTTCGCAGAAATATAATATTTCACTTCTAAACCAATTTTAAAATGAAAGTGAACAAAAGCTCAAAGCTCGTAAAAGGAACGGGCGTCGGAAAAAAGAGAAAACGAATAATGGCTAAAGGAAATGTGAAAATAGACGAAATGAGGAAGGAATACTTTAGTGAGTTGGCCGACACTTCCGGTTTTCAACTGATATTTGACCCGCTGACTCGAGCTGCAAAACTTTCCGTTCTGAAATATTCCGGAGACTTTTTAAAATGACGATATTAAATATTATATACATAAATATTGTAAAATATTTTAACACTAGCTTTTGCCCGCGGCTCCGCCCGCGTTAAAAAGTTTTATCAGGATAAAAGTCCCAATTTATATTTTCCAGGATAAGGAGTAGCATATATGTTAATCCAGGACATGATCTACCTGTGTACCAAATTTAACCGAAATCCGTTCAGTAGTTTTTGCGTGAAAGAGGAACCATCCAGACATCCATACATTCTTACAAACTTTCGCGTTTATAATATTTTTATATTATATATTATTAGTAGGATATTCAAAAGCGTTAAGGTTTCATCATCATGGCTTGCTACGTTAATCATCGTTGATCTTGTTTGATCATCACTTGCTAATGTTACAGAGAAAAATTATACTTTACTCACAACCCTATTTCACAACAAATAAACACACCATCATAAAAAACAATTACTTATTCCTAATCTAATAGCAATGAGCCGTCTGTGCGAATATTTGAACAGAAAACACAACGCAGAACAGAAGGCGGTAATCGAGTTAAAACTAACTGTAAAAACATCAAAGGCCTCCGGGAGTTATAGTTAACTAGCGGCACTTTTATTGCGGCGCGAAGGTTGGGAACGATGCCGCTGAGAGCCGCACACGTTTTAGTATGCAGTATCGATTTTCTGTGGTCTAGGAGTTGGAATTTAGAATTCCATTGGAGGAGATAAACTTGTAACTTATTAAAGTATTTTTTAATCCAGTAAATGATGACATGTAGATATGCGACGAATGATAATCGCCTCGCCCGAAATAAAACAGTAGCAACACGACCAAAAAGTTTGGATTACTTTAACTGCATGGGGTTGCATTACTTTGAGAATTGCGGCCACCGTTGTCGATCTTAAGCGTCGTAAAAACCAGAAAACTTCCATATAGAACCTGATTGGCTACAAAAGTAGACAAAGTGGAGCCTTTTATCTCATTTTCGCTTATGGAAAAGTAAGTAGCCATTTCATCATCATCAACCACATGACGTCCACTGCTGAACGAAGTAGCCATTTCTAAAATGTAAATAACAAAATGAGAGCCCTGTTGAATCAATCTCATTTCTTTGGTGGCGTAATTCTATTTTGCGCGGTACAACACCGCTCTGACGTCCCAGGTTCGAATCCCGGGTCCGGAAGTTGTGCTCGAAATGGCAAAAAGCTCGACCCCTATCACATCATGAGACGGAAGACATGGTGAAAAGTGTGTTGTACCTCTGCTTCCTCTCCCCTCAGGGGATAAAATGGGTGAGTGTGTGAGTGTATGTGAATCAATCGATGGAAGTAGTATATTCATGACGGAGACCGGCTGATGTTTGGCTCCGACAGTGTCGCGTGCGGATCGATAGGCAGCAGACATTAATGCAGACGCACTACATGAACAAAGACTAATGCACGCGCCACTGTTCTTTTGTCCTCGACTACATTTCCATTTCCTACCTCTAGTTTTCTTTTCGTTTTAACTGCTATGTCGCCGCATTTTTAGTAGCATATAGAAGGGTATATGAGCAAGTGACTTGATAGAAAATAAACCATGATTGCTAGCGGCTTTGCCCGTGTGAAAAAGTTTTTCAGAGATAAAAGTACCGCTTTATATTTTCCCGAAACAAAAAGTATCCTGTCCATCCGTAGGGTCTCAAACTACCTCGGTACTAATTCATCGAAATCCGTTGTGTAGTTTTTCGCGTTCTGACAGACGCGGCGCGGCGAGGGGACTTTGTTTTTATAATCTAAGGCTTTACCTGAACTTTTTTACCGCGCTTATGCTTAGTTATTAACTAAGAAATACAAGTTAATCACCATAAAAACCATTGCTAAAGAACCAACAATTCATACAATCCGTTCAAGAATAACAAGGCACCCATCGCACGCACTCGCTCGCCTTGTACCATTCTCTGAGAGCTAGAAGTAAAAATTGCTAGCTCGTAGTATAGTTGAAAGGTGTAACCTTGCAAGCACGTGTTTTTGCGGGCGGCATGTTAAAGGGTTTTTTGCTGACCTTACCGTTGACAAATTAATACTTTTACTTTCAATGATAATTGGTTTGTGCAACTTATTAGGTGTAGGTATTTCGTATGCCAGTAGAAATGACTAGTCGCGGTGTGCAAGCATTGAAGTGTTTCGGTTTGACGGACATCATTTTTAGCCCCCGACAGAAAAAAAGGGTGTTATAAGTTTAGGGTGTGTGTCTGTGTATCTGCGTGTCTGTGTATATGTGTATCTGTATGTCTGGCATCGTAGCTCTCAAACGAATGGACCGATTATGAAGCGGTTTTTTGTTTGAAAGCTGATGTGATCGAGAAGGTTCTTAGCTATAATTTATGAAGATCTGTTCAGGCGTTTGAAAATTATCAGCTAATTTCCATAAGTCAGATTAATTCTATGTTTGGTGTACTGTGACTTCGGCAATATTTTTAAGACATGTTAATTTAGTATAAGCATCTTGCAGTATAATAGAATAGACGTATAGGTTATAATTATTGTCAATATTTTAATTTAAACCAATATAGTTTGTAATAGTGACATTGAAGCATAGCATAATTATGAGACTTAAAATCTACCATCTCAGGATAACAGCGCAGTGCACGGAATGACTTTTATACTTGCATTTTATCTTTTACATTCATTTTAGTTCTTACTAGCTTTTGCCCGCGGCTCCGCCCGCTTTAAAAAGTTTTCCGGGATAAAAGTCCCACTTTATATTTTCCCGGAATAAAAAGTAGCCTATGTGTTAATCCAGGACATGATCTACCCGTGTGCCAAATTTCATCGAAATCCGTTCAGTAGTTTTTGCGTGAAAGAGTAACAAACATCCATACATCTATACATCCATACATCTATACATCCATACATTCTTACAAACTTTCGCCTTTATAATATTAGTAGGATTGGTGTTACTTTTTATGGAAATGTAGCGCTTACAAGGCGAACGTGATTCTCTACCCGTTTCACAGTAATTTAAAAAAGGTCTAGTTCCTCTTTCTTTAAAATATAGTTCTATTTTATGTTATCCAACTTGGCCTAATGGCTAGGTCAATGCTAAGAACATTCTCGGTTTCTTTCCATATGATGCATTCTGTTTAGTAACACGATGTCATGTGATCAACTATTCATCTCACGAGACTAAATCAACAACGTTATCACTACCGAGATAACACACACCGAGAATTTAGACATTACGCAATAGATTTCGCTAAAATATTTCCCTATCTCCAATCTGGCAGAGAATAGCACTGTGACATTCATGCCGAAATGTCAGATTCATTTATTTTGATATTATATTATCTATAGGTGCCTACAACTCTTGTGAAACGATAACCCAATTAAGTTAATAGGCACTAAGCGTAGATGCGACTAGTGGATCCACAGATCGCAATCTCAAAACTGCCCTCACAAGTTATTTATTAAAAGCTTTTGTTTTAGAAGTAAAATCTCTAGAACTTTTAATATTTCCGAACAAAATAATTTATTTATTTTCCTAAAATGCTGTTTCCTATCTTTCGACCTTAATATGTTTTATTTTTGCAGTAAAACGTTGGTAACACTACATAAGCCTATACGTGGTCAAAGACATCCAAGGGCATGCCAAGCATTAAAACATAATACATTTGAGTAAACAGGGCTTCCACAAGCCGGTTGAGACGGGACGGCGGCAGGTCGCCCCTTCAGGGTCGCCAGTAACTCGAGACTGCGGCGCGTATAATACCTTGTTACAGTTTACTTTTACACAATACCCAACTGTATCCGATTAGAGGTGGACATGGTACGCGGTTATGTCCGTACCATACCTTAAAGGACCTATCGGAACAAATCCCAACTCTAGTACCCAGTGCTTTTCGATCAAAATTCAAGTATTTCACTACAACTGATATGTAGTTCATGGCAATAAAAATGGTGCAATACACGACCCAATTCTCAGAAAATTGGGCAGAAAGTTCACATATTATGTTGTTCGAAATTCGAATATGGCGATGTACTCACCAACATACCATACCCGCCCTGTATTATATACTGCCCACTGAGAGGGCCTCCTCTACAACTGAGAGGGTTAAGCCTTAGTTCACCACGTTGGCCTAGTGCGGGTTGGCAGATTTCACATACCTTTGAAATGCAGAGAACTTCTAAGGTATGCAGGTTTCTTCACGATGTTTTCCTTCACCGTTAAAGAGAGTGATAATTCTCAAAGAATACACACAATTTTTTAGAAAAGTCAGAGGTATGTCCTTGGGTTTTGAACCTGCGGACATTCGTCTCGGCAGTCCGTTCCACTTCCAACTAGGCTATCGCCGCTTCACCTACATATTGGAATGGAAAATGAAGAAAATTAGTCCGGTGTGGTGAATCCGACACTCACTCCAACCTCTACCTATCTTTCGGGTGTATAAGCGTGGATCTGTATTACATGATTCATGAATAACTGACCTATCCCACTCTCCGAAACAAACTCGACATTACATCATAACTAAATACTAGCAACTAAATAAAACTGAGTCTCGTGGTATTACACTTACACACACCCATACTCTTCTTTATGTAATGTTTTTTTATTTTATTTTTGTAGCTTTCACCTTCTTTATTTATTATTTTTCATAACTATGTTGCTTTTAATAATTTTTATTCTTTGCTCCAAAACATTGTTAGTTGTTCCTATCCGGAGCTGGGCGCTGTTAGCTGCGACACTTTTATTTTAAGGACCTTTGTCTTAGAGTTAAGGATATTGTAGCCATATTGCTGGGACATATGGAAGATGGAATATTGATACGGTATGATGAACGTACTTCAATACAACAGTTTTTATCCCTCATCTACCATGCAAGCAAAACTGCCATCAAAAGTTAGTATAAAAGTGAGTAATCCAGTTGGCCATGAGAACTTATGTCACGAAGACGGCTGGTCAGTGTCCAGGGTCGCGGTAACACGAGTACAGAATATGGTACAGGGCCAAGCGGCTCTAGGGCTACAGCTCTGATTACTGGCACACGGCCGCTAGGAGTGAAGCCTTGTTCTCCTAAACCGAACGGCTTAGCCAGTGTTATATCATCCGTGGTCAAGCAAATTGGTCTTATTATATTGGAACAGTGTGCAGCCTCTACGCTCGCTGTGAATTCTTGATAAAACTTTAACATTACCTGACCGATTGAAATTCCTTTATATTTGTTTAATTTATAAAATTATTCATCACAAAACAAATGTCAACGCGGTGTGCAGGTGAAACGATTTCCTACATTATAATATTGTTCGAAAATTAAGCAGAATTAAAGACAATGCACATTTAGTAATAATTTCTTCACAACCGCCATCTTATAAATCTAGTTAACTCATGTGACTAGTAAACAGTAATGTGCGAGTCACAACGAGGCCAATGCCGGCGATATTTCACAATCACACATGCATTACCATCACAGCCAGGGCATTAGTTCTATGTCTAAATCCGCGGAGAATCCGCGCGGTTTACAAGCAGAGACAAGCCAATTTGTAGTAGCAATTTGAGACCAAGGATTACATGCATATATGATGTATACAAACTCATAATACCGAAGTCTTACAATATATAAACCTTGTTAGTATCTATATTTGCGTAAACCTTGATCTCAACTTTATGCATGGTATTCCCAAGCAAGCAACTAAATTAACGTGTTTACCGATTCGAAAACATATGACTTTTTCAGAATTAAGTTGGCCTGTAGCATTGTGCGAAAATAAGCTCAACGAAGGGATATGTTTCAGTAATAACTCTAAGACTACTCCTATGAGGATAAAGGCAGAATATTTGTTGGCAAGGTTCCCGCGCGACATAACATGATTATTGTCACACGGAATAGAGCAACTAGTCCACACTGTCATCGCTAAACATAACTCCAAATGTTATTACCGAACGAGTAGTAAACGCGGCCTTGTAGATTGTCGTACACAATCTTATGAATTTATAGACCTGCTCCGCGACTGGCAGAATCCGGTATTGTAACTCAGATCATCAAGTGGACCACCTTATAGCGGCTCGTGGCAACACTCAATAACTGGCTACGATGAATATTTTTCTTATATGTGTTTTTTTTTTAATGCAATCAGCCCCGTATTATATCCTGCCCACTGCTGAGCACGGAGCTCCTCTACCACTGAGAGGGTTTAGGCCTTGGAACGGTCTGCCGAGACATATCTGGTTTATGTTTATGTATAGAGGAATATAAAGAGAGGACGGGTTACAGTTAGAATTACTTCGAAATGGCCAACAAGTCGTATTAAGGGATACGTAAATTGACAGTGTGTCTTTACCAATACTTTTGTCGGGAAAATCTCTTTTTTCCAAATTACCAAGTGTCTCGTATGCATCATTCCGTCTGGAACACTTCAGCCTCCTACACTTGTGTATTGGGTATTATGTAACCCAACATCTTGTATCAGAAGGGCACTTCAATAACCTGTGGTACTTGATAAGCCCTAAACTCAACATCTAATATCTCTCATTTCATTAGCAAGCAATACTGAGAAATCTAGACGATGCAATGGCATCATTACTATTTATGAACAGTCGTGGCGCTTACCATTAGGCGACTTGATCTCGCGATGGAACAAACAAAACCATAGTCCACATCCCAAGGCGTAGCTAGAGGTGCACCTAGGGCACCCACTTTTTGTCATAACACATTACTGTGACATATTTGATATTAATAGATGTCGCACACTGGGCTACAAAACTAATTACATGCATTCATAATATCCCCGCTCCAAACAATGGTAGTATCTTATCGCATTATTTTAGCACATCTGTGGCGGCGCGTTAATTTCACACAATATGCGGAACGTGTGATGTATTGAAACTAATTAGGCTATCGGATCATTTTAGCGGCTGCATATTTGAAATCTGTTGTGTCTGTTTTACGAATCCCAGAGTGGCCCAGATTCGTAAAATAAATTGCCCAGGATTGAAATTTGTATCTAGGTCAAGATTCCTATTACAAAACAGAAGGGATATGTTTCTGGAAAAATATGTTCTATAGGTGTAATTATTGCCTCTGCCTAGATCGTTTTTGGATAAGTTAGTTTGCAACCACATAGTTTCAAGGTTCTATACTACAAATTTTATAAATATTTTTTCCTAAAAATCGCTATATGTAAATCAAGATAATAAATAATGGGTAATTATAATTGACACTAAGTATGTCGCTGGAATAGAATTTTAACTCCGGAAATATATTTACGATTCCAACATTATAATGCGATAATTAAGATGGTTACAAAAAATGTGAAGCTATGACGTATTTAGTACATTTTAGTATCAATAAGTTTTAAGTTCAGCGCATGCCATGCTATATCGCAATCAGTAACATGCTGCGTTAAAAAAGCTACCTATTGTCTATGAGCTAGTCATATTATAAACTTTTGTAAATAACGCTATTACGTGTAGTATAAAATATTTTATGCGCCAAAAACGATATTATATGCAAATGGAAAACGTGTTAAGTTTCAAACATGATACATTTGTAATCATAATATAACATCTTCTCAATTCTCACTCATATACTTAGGTTACTAGTATTAGTACATTTGATTATGTTCACATACTAAAAACAAATAATTTGCTGAAGCGACTAAATATCTACGAGATACTTCTAAAAACATCGCTCATCTCACTCATATCATTTATGTCCCGATGTGCGCTGACCACAAAGAGTTGGCAGGTAAGAAACGAAACAATTACAGACGCTTGTCGACGTAATGAACAAATTATAAACAATACAATTACAGAGTCGACATTACGCAAACTCAAGGGTACAGGCTGTTATTGTCGATGATTTGTTACTTATTTATGTACCTACTCGTAAAGATGAATTATTGGAATACTTAAACTGATTTATTTCTTAAAATTCATCCAAATGTTTTGGTGAAATGAGGAGGCCGGATTAGGGCCTGTTTATTACGTTTCAAAAGTACCACTTACGATTCGTCACTGTTCGCTGTACAAAGAAGCCTTAACCACAAAGCACTAACTGATTGTCTACACGTAAATATATTTAGAGGTGGAACGTGTCACAGAGAACAAACATGAAGTGGTGGCACAATGCGTCACCGTTCTTTGTACAAAGAACCCTAAACCACAGGGCATTAACAGATTCTATTCAGTGGTGGAGCGTGCCACAAAGAACACACATGAAATGGCAGTCCTGTTGATACATTTTATACGATCAATGATTTTGCTAGAAACAACAAATATCTTTCTTTTCGACAGATCGACAACGGTTCTACATTTCTCAGGTGTGAGTATTGTGTGTTAATCACTTACCATTAAGTAGTCCACTGATCATTTGACTACTTAATACCATAAATCTGTTTTAGTATTCGTATCCGACCAGATAGCTTCCACTGCAACCAGCCGTAGTGGCCCACATTAGTGTGCCGCGTTCCGGAATTAGCCGGTGTATTTCCGGTTTCAAACGGGCCGGCATAATAGTGTCGATTGATGAGGAGTAATCATTTCTCTTCATCTGATACTCTATCTGGATCTCTCTCCACATATCAGGTGCAGCAGGGTAAAATAACGGATACATGTGCGTATGCAACAGTTAACAATATGCAATCTACTTACACATCTTGCGACATCTACTTGGCTACGATTATAGCTAATTGAGCTAATTCTAGGCACATTAGCCGGCCAATTGTCATTGCTGCCGAATGTAGCAAGAGGTCGTTGCACTTTGAGTTATTAGCTAATCTTAATTGGTAGATAAAAATTTGTATATGCTTTTCGAATTAAAGGAACTTTGCAATTGAATCAGTGAAATTCTTTGACAGCCTTCGTGGCTGCGATAAGTTGGATAATTAAGGCAAAGAGAAATGTAGATCGGAAAATAAGTTTCAAGTTCGATGCTGAGGGATCAAGTCCTTCGAAGCCCATGTGACGTACGGACATTCAGATAGATTGCTTCAATAAATAAACCTCAGATAGTAATTATTGTAACTGGTTTATTTATTAGTAGTTGTATATTAAACAGTTAGGTATTAAGTATTGAATGGTTTTCCTCAACCGGTTATGTGATAACGAACCTCAAGGTCTTTATTGTAATGAACTTGGAGTTTCTAGAGGTGACCTTTCAATTACAAATAATTAACTAAGTTCCGTTTACTACAAGAAAACCTCTCGTCGTCAATTTAGTTAAACTGCGATTTAGAATCTATTCTTGGGTATGTAATATGACGTTACTAGTTATTCTTATACAGACAGGAAAGGAAAGGGTCGATCTGACCGGGATGGAACCATTACCTTATAGAATACCCGAGCGAAATATATCCCCTAAAAGTTTTTTAGAGCCAGGGAAATCTCCTGATGCTCAAACTCCCTGCTCTCAATTTAAATACTCAACACTCGCCAACGCTTCCGTAAGTTGTGAACCACAATTATGTCAACAGATGTTCAATAACACGCAACACTTGCACGTGTCCCTAAAAACTAAAAGTTTGCGAACAATCAACTATCCATAAAAAATATTACCAGCACTTGCGTTAAAAGCCCACCTCCTTTGTCGAGGGTTGTTGAGGCCACGCTATTGTTCTAAAATCTAAAGGGTCAGCAGAGCACTCAGGGATCGACACTACATTGTTATAAGAGCTCTCGCACTCTGTGGTTAAAGTAGTTTTTTTTAACTCTTTCATAACGCTAGCGAGTTTAAGGTTTGAAATAGGTCACCAGACATATGGAAATAGAATCTAGAAATAGGGAACCTAGATAGCGGTGTCTGAATACGTGTGTAAGCAATGTGTAAGCACTTCTTATTTTTGTGAATAAAGCCCGTTGCAAACCAAGAGCCGAAATTAATTTAGCTTACCCCGAATAGCTAAGATTTTCATACGTACAGCCCGAAAACTATCAACAAGTACGAAAAATTACCTCAGCTTTAAAGGCTAAGATAACTTAGGTTAATTCTTGGTCTTCAACCGGCTTATTGTCTATGTTTTTTGTAGTTTATGCCAACGTCTCAGACTTCGCAAATGGTTATGGACTATAAACTGCCATAAACAACGCCCATAATGGTCGTATCGCTGATTATTTTATTATGTTCGTGAACAGTTATTGTGTGCTATTTACATGAGCCAGTGACCTGATTTTAGTTCTATAAATACGAACTTAGAGTCTAAATTTAGATGTTCGTGTTTAAACATAAAATAATAGCACCAACTCGTGGGGATATTTTAAGCGACTAAAGTATTTTCTTTATTTTATCTCAAGAAATATATATAACAATTAGTAAGAAAAAACCTTAAGGACACATAATAAAAACCATTGTTTTTTTAAACATGTAACTACATAGTTTTTCTAAAAGCTTATGCCTGGAAATATACTATGCTAAGCCGTGATAAATAACAATAAACACGTGTATTTAAAGAACAATACAATCGAGTATAGCAGTATTTAAACAATACGTTCAGTATATATTATAATAATAAACCTATTGTTCCCTGAGGGTGTGCGTGCCTTATTGGTCCCAGCTGGACGCTTTATTTTTTATAACCTCAACGGGTTATTATATTTCAATATTAGCTATCCCCGAGGCTCCATCAGCGTTACACTAAGTAGATAATATTCATAAAAAAATCTAAAACTCCGAGCAGAGAGTCAAAAAAACGTGATCAAACAAAAAACACTACAAAGTAAAAATTCTACAATATACACATAATACAACCAAAATGGCAATACAAGCAGGCTTCTCGGTCATGATTCGTGAAAGGTGAATGAGCGAAGAATAGTGGCATGCTTGTGTTTTGAAATTAAGTTCAAGTAGTGCTCCTACTGTTTATGAACAGTCCTTACTATCAAGCAAATATGCAAAAACTGATGGTATAGCGAAGTGCCCCCACTGCGTAATAAATTAACAGGATTGTTATCCTCATTATTCCTCGCCAGCTGGCAAAAAAAGCCGTTCCTTTCGAAATAGGTTGTGTACGATTTAATTTCATTTTCATACCATATAACGATGAAAACAGACGTCTAAATATAGCGCGTACCTCAGGCACACGGGCGGCATAACTATACAATGTACAGTCCAGATGTTATTTATAACGTCTGGTCTAGACTTTAACCTGGCTGTGGAATGGAGCGCATCTCGACATGATATATGTGTAGGTACTCGTAGGGGGTGTCATTAAGAATCGAGACGTTGTCGCCCTTTGTTGCAGTTTGGCGTATTTATACTACGACGAAGGGGTGGTAAAATGCGTCTATTAAGGCGTGGGGTGAACTTACTTAAACTTCTTTGGTAGTTAGGACTTGCCACCTAAAAGATTTCAAGTTCTTTATATTTTAAATATTTATCTATTTGCCGTTAAGCAGACCGGCATAATTATAGCAACCGTAGATCTGCAACCTCTATTACTGCACGCTATTTCACTTTAAATAATATTATACTCAGATCAAATTCAATACGGTAATGAACAATAGAAAAAATAGCGATATATTTTTAAAGTTTTTAATTCGCGATAATTTATGAATATTTACATGTCTCTTTTTTCAATACCCGCTGTGTATTATTAATCAAAGCCCGCTATATCTCAGCACAGTGCACGCAGGCCGGCAGCCAACAGGGCGGATCGGCGCGCAATTCAAGGGCAATTAAAACTGCAACGTTTGTGATGCGAATACCAGATAACGTTTTATTTTTGTACGTAGTCTTTTGGAATTTTAGTATTTGCAAGAGTTTAAGCGGGGTTAGGTACTATGCGTGCAGTTACTTAGAATACTGCATTGTATACAGTTGCTATGCAAGACGATTTTAAAGCAAATCGCTACATTATTGCGGCATAAATAAGTACCTAAATGTTATATTGTGCTCGGTAATCTCAATTTGGTAGAAACATATAAAACTAATTACGTCTTAAGTTATATATTATGTATGAATTTACAACATACACATATACACTCACGCCTTTTATCCCCGAAGGGGTAGGCAGAGGCGCAACTAGTGCAACCACTTTTCGCCATTATTCCGTCCCATGATAGGGGGCGAGCCTATCGCCATATCGGGCACAAATTCCAGACTCCGAGCTGATACTGAATAGAAAAACTCAATATCACTGCCCGACCCGGGGATCGAACCCGAGACCTCAGCACTGCAGTCATACCGTAATACAACCACGCCACCGAGGCAGTCATGAATTTATGAATTTACAATTTTATATCTATACTAATATTATAAAGCTGAAGAGTTTGTTTGTTTGAATGCGCTAATCTCAGGAACTACTGGTTCGAATTGAAAAAATCTTTTTGTGTTGAATAGACCATTTATCGAGGAAGGCTTTAGGCTATATAACATCACGATGCAACTATTAGGAGCGAAGAAATAATGGAAAATGTGAAAAAAGCGGGGAAAATTATTCATCCTTGAGGGCTTCCATTGCGTGCGCTGCGAAAACGGTTCAAGATACTAAAAATATATGTATGAAAGAATTATTCCTCTTGAAATGATCTAAAAAAGTGTCCGCGACAGTGTATGTCTATCTTTTAAGATTAACTCACTAGAACCGTTTTTATGGTAATCAAATTTGGTCGAAGTTAATGCATTATATGTTAAGAGTTGTATCAACGTCATAGTCATAGAGTGATTAAACGGGAAGGTTTTTATGTACTTTTAGGCCGGAAAAACTTATTAACACGGGCGAAGCCGTGGGCAAAAGCTAGTTATTAAATATTATCACACATAACCCAAGGCAATAACACCGGCGCCAGATTAAAACTGGATTAATAAATCAAAATCCGCGAGTTAGTTGATTACTTGAGGACTGGCGAAACTGGTTGTACATTTTGCCAGTGACATCTGCAGAGTCGACCGCAGCAGACATCGAAGGACAGGATTGACACTAAGTAATAATATTAGACCTGCATTATATACAACCCACCGCTGAGCACGGGTCTTCTCGACTTCCGAGAGCGTTTAGATCTTAGTCCATTACGCTGGTTTAGACCGAATAGTCAGAGGTGTGTGCTCTTAGGTTTTGAAATTGCGTTCTTTCGTCTCGGCAGTCCGTCCCAATCCAAACTAGGCTATTCTGCACTTAAGATATTAAATACATGGTTGTAAAGATACATAGGTTGAGGACGCTGGCGACTTATTGTGGTAGGTGGGGTTTCACTTATGCCGTGAGTACATTTAGTAAGACAAGCCGGCATAATTTTACCGAGTGCGAGGAACGTCATTCGTTAGTCAACATTATATTATTTGGACCATATTGACAATCATCACAGTGCCATTATAACAGTATTAAAAAGAATAAAACACAATGTACTATGTAGTCACAGCCTATACGAAGATCTTGCTTTACTAATTCGACATAGTTTTTCACGCACAGCCTCAAAAAAATGACAACATTTGTCTGCAAAGATAGTATCTGAGATGTATCGTTTTACAAACGGCTTGTCTTCCGGTATTTCAGCGAGGCTGCTGTGTGTGGACACTATTATTCTACTGAGGGTTTCATCCCATCACATGACGCTGGTTAAATGCGGACTTAACAGGGGAGAGTTGTTATTCTAGAAATCTAGAAGAATATTATTACAACAAAGTCACATCTTGAAGTGAAAAAAGGTGACATAATCCTATGTTGTATTTTGTTTCTGGACTGTGGTATATACATATGTGGCAAGCCTACAAAGCGGTTCAGTGACACGCAGGACCGGCCCAGACCGCCTTTATATGGAAACTACCCTCACTATAAATAATTTATAATGTATGCTGTAACAAGTTTAATACATCACTAGAGCGATAATGGGTTCCATTCTCGTTATGTCATTACTAAGGTCAAATGACGTGCTTTGATTTAGCATGCGAATGTGAACCGATTAGAAACAGGTTTTCGTACCCAGATGGAGTAATTTCCGAGTTCTACAAAGCCGAATTGAATTTTCCGCGATTGGTCTTTGATCCCGATATGGTAATAGGCATACTACAGACATGGCTCCGGCCTTTGAATTTTAAAGAAGTCATTGTACGTGGAAAAGAAACAGCATACTAAGCTGCATGGCTGAGTGCCTTTGCCTTCTCCTTAGACAAAGGAGAAAACAAAACAAAAAAGACACGCTCGCAGTCGCAGCTCGTAAGTCTATCTTGGGTCGGAAATGCAATGCAATCAGCCCTGTATTATATACTGCCCACAACTAAACACGGCAGTGGTCTCGGACGACAAAATGTGAAATCGGTAGATGCCAAGAAAGCTCGGTATATTTGATAATCACCTCGAATTGCTGAAAATCGGTAGAAAAATCGGGAGAATCTTCTGGATCTCTAAAAATCGTAGAAAAATCATGTCATTTCGGTATTTCGGTAGGACAGACCCAATATCGGTAGAAATACCGAAAAATCGGTAGGTTCGAGACCACTGGAGCACGGGCCCCCTCGACTACTGAGAGGGTTAAGGCCACCACGCTGGCTAGTGTGGGTTAACAGACTTCACATACCTTCTACCTTTATTATGCCAAAAATAATTTTAAGTTTGCCGAACTTATTTCCTTTCTGCGACGTGATATAAACGGTGTCCTACCTATGCTAGGATATCGCCGCGCTTGCATCAAGTTCAAATTCTTGTCGACGAGAGTTTGGTTGTGTGAGTAGTAAAACTCAGCCACCAATGAGCCACACTTATTTTATTACCCTACCTGGCACCGAACCTCGAGCCGCACCGGTTTTAGGCGAGTAAATTTCGTGTGTGTGATGTGTCAGAAATCAAAAATATTGAATTGTTATGGTTGATAGTTTGTTAATCATTATAAAGTATCAAAATAATACAATAAACAGTACAGTTAGTTAATATAAATCACAGTTTGTTATAAAATGCGGAATTCCCGCTAGTAGGTATGACGAAGATAACAAATTATAGTAATTGTAGTATAAAAATATTATATTACATAAGTATCTACTACGTGTTATCAGTGGGTATTTTAAAATAAATAATTTCCTTAAATATGTATCCACCAACCACTTTAGTTAAAATTGTCAAATGAGACGCAATACAAGGTGATATTACCCAAATTATTTATATTCTTTTAATAATAATTATTAAAACAATGTTACATTAAGTATATATTCATGCACATTGAAAAATTCTAATTGTTTTAACGTTTAACAAAATACGAAATAACTAAATAAATATAAAACCCAGCTACCAATAAAAATAACACGCCAAGAGACGTAAAATTCCAGAAGCCGTAGATTAAATACACACATCAACAAATAATAAAACACCCCTCGCGAAGGGATGCCTCGTGTGCAAAAACTACCTACCCACGCAAAATTACATTATTGAAAGTCACAGCAAGGTTGTGTATGGCGCATGCAGACCAGTGTACTCACCTTTAAAGACATTATGAATTTCAATCGATTTCAGCTCACCAAGTGAAGAGAAACATTCATTATTTTAAAATAATTTAAATTTCCGCACTTCGATACTTTACGATCAAAATGTCAATAAATATACACTCGATAATTATATTACGTAACGTAGTATACATGTAATGTGTAATTAAACTCTTGTCTTATTGTCGCGTTCCACTAGACGGTACCGATCGAATTTATTTCGGTCAGACGCAAATCGTAATCGCGCGTGGCGTCGTCACGAAACGTACGTCTAAACGAGCTCACTATGGCGTCTCATCTATTTTTTTACCAGCCGCCAGCGTGCGTACGACTCGTGCTTGCTGTCAAATTGACTTTGACGTTAGGAGTCACGTTCCATTGAAATGAATTAGTTTTACTGATATTTTTAGCATTATAAGTTTCTGAAAAAGCCATTTAAACGGGAATTTAATAAAAAAAATAGTAACAATAATGATTCCTTACGTTTACGCGAATGTTAGATATTGAAATTAAACTATTTCGTCCGCCCCATGACCACGAAGTGCTGAAAAGCCTTCGAAACGTCGGGAGAAAAAAAATAAAAACCGCGATAAAATCCGTAAAAATAGTTTTATTTCAATAGTGACAAATTCAATACTTCATACTCATAATATTTGGTAGGTAGGCAAAAAAGGAAACCATAGAATAAAAATAAATGCAGTAGAATTAGTTATAATTCTGCTTCTTGATTAATCATAAGATGAGTTTTCACTGCTTCGATAGCTGTTTTTGCGTTGTATTTATCTCCATGCGTCGTGGTGAGATGTGATCGTAGCTTCGTTGCCATGTTTGTAGGGTACTGGCAATGATGACAAGTGTACAAATACAAGCCATTGTGTCTTCCACTGCGCAGTACGTGCTTACGAAGATTTTCCTGTAATAATAAAGTAAAAT
This sequence comes from Lapara coniferarum, assembly GCA_949316025.1. NCBI lineage: Eukaryota > Metazoa > Arthropoda > Insecta > Lepidoptera > Sphingidae > Lapara > Lapara coniferarum. The sequence goes on from OX438919.1 coordinate 24,350,173, forward strand.
CTGTTGTCGTTTACTAGCACACACACACACACAGACACTCACGCCTGTTATCCCCGAAGGCGCGAGCAGAGGCGCAACTAGTGCACCCACTTTTCGCCGTCATTCCGTCCGATGATGTGATAGGGGGCGAGCCTATCGCCATATCGGGCACAAATTCTAGACTCCGGGCTGATACTTAATAGAAAAACTCAATATCACTTTGCCCGACCCGGGGATCGAACCCGAGACCTCAGCTTTGCAGTCGTACTGTAATACAATTACGCCACCGAGGCAGGCAGTCGTTTACTAGCACTGTTTATATTATAGACTAGCTTTTGCCCACGGCTTCGCCCGCGTTAATAAGTTTTTCCGGGCTAAAAGTACACAAAAACCTTCCCGTTGAATCGCTCTATCCAACACATTTATTTGGATAAAGATTAATATTATGACGTTGATACAACTCTTAACAAATAATGCATTAATTTCGACCAAATTTGATTACTATAAAAACGGTTCTAGTGAGTTAATCTTAAAAGATAGACAGATACTGTCGCGGACATTTTTTTAGATCATTTCAAGAGGAATAATGATTCTTTCATACATATATTTTTGGTATCTTGAACCGTTTTCACAGCGCGCGCAATGGAAGCCCTCAAGGATGAATAATTTTCCCCGTATTTTTCACATTTTCCATTATTTCTTCGCTCCTAATAGTTGCATCGTGATGTTATACAGCCTTGCCTTCCTCGATAAATGGTCTATTCAACACAAAAAGAATTTTTCAATTCGAACCAGTAGTTCCTGAGATTAGCGCGTTCAAACAAACAAACTCTTCAGCTTTATAATAATAGTATAGATAATGAGGCAATTTGCACAGCATTTTCGTTTTATAAAGGGGCTACAGGCAGCGTACCAGTGATTGGACTCTAGTTACCGGTGCTAGGTCTCTCATATGTAAGAGTCCGTCTGGGTGGGTACCACCGCAATCTCTATTTCTACCAAGCAAGCAGCAGTGTGCATGCACTGTTGTGTTTTGGTTTGAAGAGCATTGTAGCCAGTATAAGTACTGGACATAATGAGACTTAACATCTTATGGCTCAGGATGACGAGCGCAGTGGAATGCCACACAGTACTTTGTAACTCAAGGCTGTATGGTGTTACTACTGTTTATGGGCGGTCGTATCGCTTATCATCAGGCTAACGGCATGTTCGTCTCGTCATTTAATGCAATAAAAAAAAACTTGAACCCATGGTATTTTCGAGGAACTGAAGAATTTATGGATTCTCATACCAAACTTTTCAAATCAATGAAAATCAAATGTAGTATTACCGAATTCATATTTGGCATCTGTTTTGCACTTCCGTGGTTTTCACACTCGTACCAAAATGAGCTGTTTCGAATTGGTACTACCAACGCCATCTATGTTTATTAAAGTAATAAAGCGAATAAAAATTGAAACCTAATAAAAATACAAACCAAACTGCCACATGTAAACTGGCAATAAGGGCAGCCGTAGGGTTTAATTCCTTTGTGACAAAGCATATGCCTTTTCATATGGCTCGCCTGGTCCGTTTTAAATGTGCACAAATTACATTCGTGGTGTTTCATTCGCTCGCCGTGGGAACGCCGATGCCTGAAAGAAGCATTTTGTCTATTGTTTTTTCATACGTTTAACAGCATTAAAAACATGTTATCCTATTCTATTGACGTAAGATATTAAACAACTGCAGTCAGTATGCCATCTATGAGTTTATATATAATTCAATAAAACATTGCGTATAGCGACATCTATTATACAATAAAATCACCAACCTTTCAAACCGACCTTGTTTACCAAAAGTTTAACAAAAAAACTTATAGATGGCGTTGTAACATATAATTTATGATATGGGCACATTTTGACATGGGCCAGGAAACCTGCAAAGCAAGAAATTATAGAATGCCCATCATAAATCCAGCACTTTCATACCTTACGAGTTGAGAGGCAGTGGTTGCGACATAGTTGCACTGGTCGTATGGACAGCGTTGCACTTGATTGGTCGACACGCCCGTGCAGTTACCGGCCACATGGCGGGACAAAGCAGATCTGAAATTACCAATTATATTACCGTAGAAAAATAAAATAGATAGGAAGGAATAGGACATAGGAAGATATTGCATAAAATGAATAATATTAAGCAACTGTGTTCATGTGAAAATGAGGTATGCTTTTATAAATTTATGAGAAACAAGACATTACAATATAGTAAAATAGATTTGGAAAAGTCTAATTTTTTTCTGTTATTAGTTGTATTATCAGCTAGTAAGATTTTCGTATATCAGTGTCATTTGCGTAGACACGGAAGGTTTGTCTATTTCTGGGCCATTTTTCTATTTTGTATAGGGAACGTGCACGTCGTAAGCTCTGCCATCTGGTGGTGGAATCTGATATTTTCAGCCTATAGATACAAGTGGCATTGACGTAAAATATTCACATTAAAATAATGAAAATTAACATTTTGTTTGTTGATAATGTATTGCACTGTATCTGGATACTCCAGAACAAACGTAAACAAATCAAATGGTGTGAAATTCTATTATGTTCCAAAGACTAGTACCGAAGTACCTACTTACATTCCATGGTTATGTGAAAATCGAAAAAAATAATAAAAGCTGTATAAAACATACATAATTTTGAGTTCAAAAGCATTTAGAAATGTCTCATTACGTAATTTATAAAAATAAAGATGTTTTGAAGATAATATTCAATACAAACAAATTTGCAATTAAGGAAACATAACCTCCTAATTTTGCTACAATAACATCCAAATAACTAGCTCTCATCTAAAAAAAAAGCTTATTCTGGCCACGCTAGGTATCAATAATATTCAGCCAGAACCCACATTTCATCATTTTTTTGACATAATAAAAGAATAATAAATAAATTGTAGCTATGAAAAGTTCCTTTTTTTATCCACATGTGGCTCTTGTGTCGGCTTTTGTTGCCCCCTATAGTTCGTGCACGTTCCCTATGGGTTTGAAGAAAATTACAATCATAATCGTAAGACAAACATCCATTTCTACTGTCTCTAATTGCAGAGTACAGGGCTGTCAAAGCAAAAGTTTAATGTAGGTGGTCCTAATAATTGAATACAAGTACAAAAATATGTATTTATGTTAAATCTAGCCACCCCACCTGCCTACGCTTTTAGAGTGGCATCATAAGCTATATGTAAGTTTTTTTCATTGCCATAGTACGCAAACGAGCATGCGGTCCACCTGATGGTAAGCAGCATCCGCTGCCCATGGACTAAAGCAATGCCAGATGCACAGCCAAGCTGTTGCCTACCGGGATTCTATGAAAAGTTCCAAGAAATATCTAAAGCATTTTTTTTCCTTCGCCTTGTGTCATGTTTGAAGAAATTAATAATTATTTTCCTAACTCTAGGTATAAGAAAGTGATTATTTTAATCCGGTACAGTGTCTAGCATACATCGATTTCAACACTCAGTTACTGGGAACCGTTTGGAATCTAACATCGAACTTTACGACTCCGCAATTTATGATCTGTGGAGAAATCTTAATACCGTCGCGTTTGCTTTCTAACAACACGTCTTATTATATTTATTTGCGTTGTTGTATTATTATTGTGGAAGACCGACAAATGAATATGTTAGTGTTTTTTTAAAGCATACCGTTTCCGGCGGCTTTTATGTGCGCTCAGATTTTGAATAAAGACGGTAGATAAAAAATATCTGGGAGATGATTGGTAAAATTCTCGCGTGAACTAGCACGGGTAGACCTATAAAACACAAAAGATACTTTCACAAGTGTTTATGTCTCTAACTTCCCCTATTCAAATACATACGTTTGGAGTAAGCACACAAGACGCGATTGAAATAATTAAACATAGTTGTCAGTAAGTTATGTTCACGCCAGGCGGAGTGGACGGTGGACAGGGACGCAGTGAATGCAGATAAAGACCGGCCCGCCTTAATGAGACGTCCAGTTAGAGGATTCTACGAGACGTGTTAACTGTTAGATTTAGGTATGTGAGAATTTGTTGTAGATATTTCTTATGCGGACACGGCAAAGCCTCTGTTAAACGAGGATCAGCAAGATACACTTATTACTTGCCACAATTATGTCGGCCTGAATTATTGCGTGAAAATATCACACTATTCGACGTTTTATTAATATAAATGCCATAGGCTGGACAGTGAGCAAATGCGTCACCAAACAAAAAAGTACTATCTAGCTCTACCAAACATTTCATAAGAAAAAGAAGCAAAATTAATTACATAGACCAAATCGGTAGATCCAAGCTGGCAACTTAGGCATTACCGCAGCTGCATTAATGCAAGACGTCGCAATAACACGTAAGATATTACACAAGTTAGATCATCAGCGGTGTTAGGCGCCCCCCAATGGCTCCTAGATGTGCAATTGTCTAGATATGTTGGAAGTTGGCCGGTAATGGCGGCGAGGAGTTGATTCACGCGAAATGTTTCAGCTCCCGCAAGAGTTCGGACGGTTTAGATTGTTCGATTCCCGTTTCTGGAGATTGTGGGGTAAATTATGTATTTTGTGTATGTGAGGTTATCATATTTCTTAGTGTTCGTTGTCGTTGATATATTAGATGTAAGTCTCACTATGACAATTGTAACAGTTTAAAGACCTTTCAAATCCTACTAATATTATAAACGTGAAAGTTTGTATCTAAGTATGTATGGATGTCTGGATGTTTGTTACTCTTTCACGCAAAAAGCTACTGAACGGATTTCGATGAAATTTGGCACACAGGCAGATCATATCCTGAATTAACACATAGGGTACATTTTATCCCGGGGAAATAAAAAGTGCGACTTTTATCCCGGAAAACCTTTTTAACGCGGGCGGAGCCGCGGGCAAAATCTAGTAATATATAAAGGGGCTGGCAAATTGTACCTATCGTTGCAGGAACGAACAATAAAAAAAAATGTCGTAACATACCTAATATTCAATTAAATATATTTGTTTTGTTAAAAATAAATATCAATAACCTCATTTTGTATTTGTTATTCGCGACATGTAAATGTAAAAATAATGATAGCTTTAAATAAAGAAATTTATATTACATTTGTAACATCTGCATCTAATTAGATTAAAGATTAGAAAGTAGGTACTGTGAACTCTGAACATACGTAAACATTTTAATTTATACAAGGAATAATTTCTTTTTATCGTAGTTATAATAAGTTATAATAAATTCGATTTGTAGTAATGGCCACTATACGAGGTACGAATAGGGCAAGTCCGATCTTATTTCTAGATAACTTTTTTTTTATGAAGGGTACCATAGGCTAGATATAAAAACACACATTTATGCCTTTTATCTTCAAAGGGGTAAGCAGAGTCGCAACTAGAGTACACGCACTTTTCGCCGTTAGTTCGTCCCATGATTTAATAGGAGGCTAGCCTATCGCCATATCGGACATATTATATTCTAGACTGCCTCGGTGCCGTAGTTGTATTACGGTACAACTGCAATGCTGAGGTCTCGGGTTCGATCCCCGGGTCGGGCAAAGTGATATTTAGTTTTTCTATTCAGTATCAGCTCGGAGTCTGGAATTTGTGCCCGATATGGCGATAGGCTCGCCCCCTATCACATCATGGGACGGAATAATGGCGAAAAGTGGGTGCACTAGTTGCGCCTCTGCCTACCCCTTCGGGGATAAAAGGCGTGAGTGTATATGTATATGTATGTATGTATGTATATTCTAGACTCCGGGCCGATACTGAATAGAAAAACTCAATATCAATTTGCCCGACGTGGGGACCAAACCCGAGACCACAGCCTTGCAGTCGTACCGTAATACACCTACGCCACCGAGGCAGTGGATAATAAAGACAAGGTATTTTATCATCGTATTAATTATAAACGAAAAAATTTTTTGGTATTGATTTTCGGTGATGATCCCTAGCACATTGCAAAGCTGAACAAATCAAAATGCTATACGAATTATGATGTTGCTATTGTTAAACCTCGTTTGTGGCACAAACAAACTGGTGAAAGACCAGCTCGTATAAAAAAATAACACGATTGTCGATTGCATTTGCGGTATAGCCAGCCACAAATACGAACTGTCAACCAAACACAATTCACGACAATCATACACTGACAGCGCATACCTAACACGTGCTAACGATAAACAGAAACTATCGTCGTTTTGATCCGCGCTGAAAATACGACGCATCCGGCCGCCAAATTTATTACTATATGGTATAAAAATGTCATCGCTGGCAACACCGAGCGCACAATCAAAGCGCTGCTGTCAAATTACGCGGCTGTCGGTATTTGTGAAGGAGTTGTGGCGACGTGTGACACGAGTCGCATCCGCTGCGCGTGCGCTGACCAACGTGACAGGCCATGTCGAGGTTATTTCTGTTAGTCTGTTTTGTTCTTGCTTCCGAGATTGTTTATGGTGTGGATAAGTGAGTTATTTTAGACACACCAGGCATATTTTATTAAGACAAATATTTGTTGAGCAGTACAGTGCTCAACCAGGATATACCATTAAGGTAGAAAACCGACGTGAAGTAACTCATGTAACATCACCAAAGGATGGAGAACTAAAACCTCGTTTTCTATTTTTCATATTATTTCTTTTTTCATAGACATACAACGGCAGTGTTGTGGTTGTGAGCAGTTTCTTTTGCTATTTATAAAGATCTTTCCATGAGCGCGAGAATACAAAGGCAGCCCACCAGAGTCGACACTCGTGTCTCAGTCATCTCGATATAAAATAACTTCTTAAAATCAAAGTGGGTGAAGATTTGAAAAATATATCGTCATTCGTCAGTTACACTTAATTGAAAAAATGGCGTGTAAAAGTTCCATTAGGGGCCTAATTACTGAATAAATAATTTGAATTTGAATTTGAATACAGAACTGAATTAAAAAAATATCGTCTTCGTATTTGTATCGTTTGAAATAGGTGCTTAGGGGTCACGAGAATTAATCATATACATACATATACACTCACGCTTGTTATCCCCGAAGGGGTAGGCAGAGGCGCAACTAGTGCGCCCAGTTTTCGCCGTGATAGGGGGCGAGCCTATCGCCATATCGGGCACAAATTCCAGACTCCGGGCTGATACAGAATAGAAAAACTCAATATCACTTTGCTCGACCCGGGGATCGAACCCGAGACCTCAGCTTTGCAGTCGTACTGTAATACAACTATGCCACTGAGGCAGGCAGAGAATTAATCAAGTTGCCAAAATCGCAAACTTTGCTCCTCTCCTAATTGTCATTGTCAATCTACACTAGAAGGTATTTTTACACCAACAAACGAGAGATTAGTAACTACTAACCTGCTAGAAAACTTCTTAAAACACTTGCCGCATTCCCAGTCCACGTTCGGAGCCTGGATTCTGTCTACCGAAGGCGCCAACGTCGGTAGCTTCACTCTCCCACTATGTTCATTCTTTCTATGATTAGCCAAGCTTGTCTGCCGCGTGAAGTTCGCCCCACAAGTCCCACAAACAAACGGCCTTTCAAAAGTATGCTGTCGAAGATGTTGGCGTAAGGACGCTTTCTTAAAACTCTTCGGGCAAAGAGGACACATGTACTTTATGATAGTTTTTGCACCTTCTCCAACATTGGCGGTGGTACGAATTGGTTCTGAGTGTAAAACTTCGTGGAAGAAGCATTCGGCTTGAGAATCTGTGGTGAAGAGGCACTGGCTGCAGTTCCAGTAGATTGAGGCGTTCGAGGTGGATGGAAGGAACTGGCAGGCGTTAGATCTGATGTGGCGGGTTACTTCTTGGGATAGGATGAAGGCCATACCGCATTTTGGGCACCTGAAATTATGTAAAGGCCGGTACGTGGTAGGTCTCTCATATGTAAGAATCCGTCGGGATGGGTGTATTGTACCACCGCAATGTCTATATCTACCGCCAAGCAGCAGTTTGCATGCACTGATGTGTTTCGGTTTGATGAACATTGTAGCCAGTGTAACTACTGGACATAATGAGACTTAACATCTTATATCTCAGGATGAAAAGCGCAGTGGAATGCCACACAGTACTTTGTACTCATGGTGCTGAATGGTGTTGCTACTGTTTATGGGTGGTCGTATCGCTTACCATCAGGCGAACGACAGGCTCGTCTAGTCATTCAATGCCAAAATGTTGTATACAAGGTATTATTTGATATGTTTACTTACTTTTTCTTGATATCAGGATGAACAGCACGGATATGCTCTTTAAGTACCAGAATATTCTTCAATATAACGTTATCAATGCAATACGGACACTTTTTAGACAGGTCTTTGGACAATACTCCTTGCTCTTTCATAGTCTCCTTTCTTTTAATTCTATGCTCTGAAGTTTGCCGGTGATGCTTCGCTTCTTCCGAAGAGTTGAAGTTTTTCTCACAAACAAGACAGAAGTAAGCTCTTTGTTTATGCTTGGATTTCAAATGAGCTGCTAACGTCAACGAAGATTTGAACTTCGCAGTACAAAGTTGACATTTATGAAGCTCCTGATAATCATCTGTTCCCGTTAAAGCCAGCGGATGTCCCGTTCTCTCGCTGTGTTTCTTCATTTCTATATTGTACCTAAATTCTTTCAGACATGTGTGACATTTCATAATTGTCTTCTTTCTGATGATTATGGGCATGGATCTGTTGATAACAGCGATGACTTCGCTATGGTCAGAGCTGGACATGTGTTGCAGCATCTCTTGGGAGGACTCGCACTCGAATTTGCAAAAAGAACACCAGAACCGACCCTCCATCGTGGACATTCTCTCTTCATGTTCCTCCGAGAACCAATGTTGCATGAAGTTGGAAAGCCAGTTGGTGTAGAACTTGCAAGGACTGCATTGAAAAGGGGATTGGTGGACTATAGCGTCGATGTTGTCGAGGATCAATTGTTGGTAAACAGAGCTATTGGTCTCTCGTGCTTTACGAAAATGGTAATGGGATATAAGATGCTTTCCCATCAGATGTTGTTTAACCCTCGATTTACAACCTCCACAGTGGACATAATTCGGCTTTCGTTTTCGTTTTTTCTTCTCTATTTTCACATGCAATTTCGTATTAGATTTCTTGCGTTTTCTTTGAACTTGTGACTGAAACTTGTGAAAACCAGCGTTGATGAATTTAGATGGACGTGGTAGACGTTTCTCTAGGTTTAAAGGTTCAAGATGGCCAGAAAATTCCAATTCATGTTCAGGTAATACTTTTTTCAGATGCAAACTTGACTGCAGATGCTTGTCATAAATCGCTCGTGAGCCCAACCTCCTGTTGCAAGGTCCACACCAATACTGTACTGATCCTTTACTTTGTATAATTGGTTGCATGATTTGAGTCTTCTCATTGGCACCCGGAACCCATTTTCCTTTGGTATGACCTGGAGGTGGAGCATCATAATCATCATCCCGATCATTACCATCAGGAATGATTTCTCCTGTATGTTCCTGATCATTCATATCCCAGTCTTCGTGTTCAGGAGACGCTGGTCTCCACTTACCTCCCGTGTAATTTGGAGGTGGTTTCCATTTCTCCCTAGAAGCATGATCTTCCTCATCATCTTCTTCAGAAACCTCCGATTCCTCGCTATCTTCATAACACATAGTATAAGGCGCAGAAATGTCTTTTTTGACATTACCACTTATACTGGCAACGGCATTAATAAGTTTAGTTTGATTGTCAACGTTACTTCCGATCCTCAGACTGTGTCCTCCTATCCAGTCTTCTCCTCTTAGATTCGTTTCTAGGGGACTCATACGAGGAATGTCTCTCGAAGTTGATGCTACTATCAAACTTTTTCTATCGCTAGCTTTTGATAAAGGAATAGGTGGCGTCAGTCTTGCCAGGGACGTCTTTTTTACGCTGCTCTGGAGTTCTAAAGACTGGAAGAATACATCAGCTCCGAGGCTATAGGTAGGTTCAAGAGGGTCTATGGGTGCTAGGCCAGGTTTTGATACGTCGTTCTTCAGTTTGCCGCATCTCTGGCTCCGGTGTTTGATGTAGTTATCCAATCCGATAATGGTGGCGTTGCATTTGATGCAGAGGTGATTGTCGTCGTCATCATCATCTCTTGGTGACAGCATCTAAAACTAAGGAAATAGGAGATACTATAAGTGACATAAATTATTATGTTTGCGGTGGAATGTGGGACGAGAAAGTATATTTTATTGTGTTAATGAAATAATAATAATTGTTGTAGATTGCTTTAGGATTTTTCTGGGTCTTGGTATTTTTTGATAGAATTGGCGTATGTAAAGTCAGTAGGTTTTTTCAAACAGAATTACAACTCCATTTTGTATTTTTTTACTCAATAAATGCAATATAAATATTTCAATACATTATTTAACGTAAATTCTCGATTTTCTTTGACATTATGTTTGAACTGCACACATACTATCAGGTGCATTAAGACATCCTTACCATGCATTATAAAAGTACTACAATCTCAGTTACATGATGATTACTAAAGTTCTAAAGGGTCGATTACACAGGAGTGTAGACCGCGGCGGGTCGCGGCATCGCGTGCGTTCGAACATTAACTGACGACGCGCCGTCACAGTTAACTGTGCCAATAAATACACATCGAATGCGGATTATTTAACGGAATAGTTCGCGATCATCGATTATGTATGCGCGGTAAGGTGGCGTACTCAATGGAGTTGGGAAACGCTGCGTGAATTTAATCTGTAAGCAATACGTGGTCAATCTTTATCATCTTAGATATGGTTTAGTTACGTTGAAATGATTTGTGCGAAAAATTTATATACGTTTGTAAACATATTTCATAATTCCCAACAAATCCTACTAATATTATAAAGGCGAAAGTTTGTAAGAATGTATGGATGTTTGGATGTATGGATGTTTGGATGTTTGGATGTTTGGATGTATGGATGTTTGTTCCTCTTTCACGCAAAAACTACTGAACGGATTTCGATGAAATTTGGCACACGGGTAGATCATGTCCTGGATTAACACATAGGCTACTTTTTATCCCGGAAAAACATAAAGCAGGACTTTTATCCCGGAAAAACTTTTTAAGGCGGGCGGAGCCGCGGGCAAAAGCTAGTTCATAATAAATTATTGGTATGCAGCACACAAATGGTGTTCCAAATTAAAGATAGTTTTATTTTTGCCTATGATGAATTAATTACTCAATTCACGTTTTTTACAGCCAGGAAATCCGCTGCCAGCCGTCGCGTTCGTCTCAAGCATTTCTTTGTGCATACCAAGACACCTATAAGGAATTATCCATTTCGAAACTATTAATTTTATAGAATTAATATGCTAAGATATTTTAACAATATAATTTATTTAATATATCCGAAAATTAAAAGGTACACATTATTATTTTACAACAAAAAGCAGTTTCGTCACAAATGTGCAGGGTCCTTTAAGCTGATTATGGCGGAACTCGGGTAGTATTTAGCATACGACTGAGTTGTGAAAAGTATTCGCATAGTTGGAGCGTCACTAGCATCACTGATAAATCAACGTGACGTCACAACAAGTCTAACCGTCGCATACTTTGTGCCTACTTAGTAGTTATGGTTATAATTTGGTAGAAGAATTGATAATCAATTAGTCATGTGAATGGCTTTTTTTCTAACATAGGAAATTCACTACTGGTGTGATGTGTAATATACACTATGGTAGAGTCTAATACAATTTTGACCACGGGAAAAGGTTACTTATGAACTACTTATGAATTAATACCTACCAGACGACCACGAACGACGGGTTTTTGCCAAGAACAAAATTCTTATATTCGGTACGGCGTCATTAGCAATGTACAAATAAAGATAATTGTATTGACTTGTTGGATATGGTTTGGTACACTCACTCAGTGCTAGTTTTATAAAGAGCAGGTGAATGATGATGGTTATCCAAGAACACATCTACGAAAGGTATTGCGAATTAAAAAAAATGGTGATGTATTACATCAACAATTTTAGCAACTTAAGGCTCTGTCTATCCCTTTAAAAAGGTGTTATGTTAGGTGCTAATGACTATAATTACATTTAATAACAGTAATAAACACGGGAACGGTGGTGTATAGATAATTGTTATTTATTAAACAATAAGTCAAAGAAGTATTAAGTTATGCTAAAGTAATTAAGATGCGAGATAAGTGAACAGGTGGTCAGGGCATGTGTTATTACTAATTACCAGCATTATCCGATCTTCGGTATTAAAATGTTCGGAATGGCCGGACACATAGACTTTGTTGCATATAATTGTAAGGAAAGCAGCAGCGGGTGAAATCTGAGAAAGCTGCTCAAAACCTAATTAGTCATATAATTCACGGCCAAAACAAACAAACCGATTGTTTGATTGATTTCATGGTAATGTAATGCGCGTGTTACCCTGAGGCATAAGATGTTACACTTCTGGGAGCGAATCCATAAGCCTATAGGGCGCATATTCTATCCCCTCGAACTTCAACTTTGCTTTACAAAATAAAACACAAATATTTTTTGATTCTACTTGTGAATCGAACCAAGTACTTTATGATACACAGTCTAACCATGCAAGAACTTTACTAGTAGAGCGATTTAAGGAATTTATAAGTAATGATAATACACTATTCTGTTATCAAATCCAACCATGAACCAATTGGTAAAAACCATAATTACAAATCAAATTCGGCGAAGCGTAACCCTGAGTAACACAATCATGGTACGAATTAAACGATTTTTAACTATCTTCGGAGAAACCGGATACCTGTTACGCGCGGGGTGAAGGGATGCCAGGGGAGGAGTGCAAGGACATCGTGTAAATCAAACGCTCATTAATAATTCGGCAATCACCTGTCTGCCAGAGCTTACCATCGACTTCTCGACGCGTTACTGATATTCTCTATATAGATCGAAGTCTAAAGATAATTAAACTTTACCCAAGAACATGAAAAAAAATTAAAATACACATTTTAAATATCTCTATTGTGCTCGAAGTAATTAGAGAAGAGAGATTTGTCCGAATGTTACTTCAAAAGAAGATATTCTTAGTTATATTATTTTTTCCTTTTCTGAACATTATGATTTAAAGGAAGCGAGTCAACTAATAGTAGTAAGGATCTGGCAACATATATTGCGGCAAATATTTGGGGGGTTTGTTGATGCGCCAAGGAAAGAAGATTGGTAATACGGGCCGATCGAACTTGCAGTCAGATTGCTGGTCCAAAAATCCTTTGTCAATTTCAATCCATTACAGACAATGCGTTCACCATTCTGGTATTACTAGTTCACAGCAGTCACTTATCATCAGATCAGGATTCGTGAAAACCCTTAATCGAGTACCCCAAGTAAGATCCGCAGTGACGCGCGTCAATCGCGCCCGCGCCGCCTGACACCATTGTCACGCACTGACAAATGACTGACAAATAGCGCGTCACCCGGGCCTCGTTAACGTCACTATCATTACCGTACCTTTCAATTATTACTTTACTGTGTCTTCTGTTTTGTATTGATTGTCATTCGTTAATAAGTATTACATATGCTGTTTACACACCTATATCGTGCCTGACTCGTCAAACAGACACAGATGTGTCGGTGTTTATTTGCATTGACTGCCTCGGTGGCATAGTTGTATTGCGTACGCGTTACGAGTACGATTTGCGCGCTGAGATCCTGGGTTTGAATCCCGGGTCGAGCCAAAAACAATGTGACTGAATTTTTCGTAAAAGCTGAAGCTGAAGCATGTAAATGCCGTTGGTCCTGCGCCTGATCTCTGGCTGGTCATGTCAGATTGCCGTCTCACCAGACCATGAGAGTGAAGTAATAGTGAGTGCACCTGTGTATTGCGCACACACTTGTGCTCTATAATATCTCCTACGTACCTGGGTAATCTCCGTTGAGATTGGACGCCGTGGCCGAAACTGGCTAGGAGGATTAAGTTATTTGCATTTCTGCTTAGCCCTTTGTAAAAGACATCAGTATGATTTTCTTGTATACCGAAGTATTAACTACGATGAAATTAAATGAAAATACCGATAAACTGGGTTATATATGATACTTAATAGATGGAATGTTTTAGATATTTTCTACTGGAATTGAGAGCGATCGTATCTACACAGCAAACTGGTGTATGTGTAACTAGACAAATATAATATTAGCACTATCGGTACGTTTACGGTAGGCAGCGGCTTAGCTGTGCCCTTGGCATTGCTGACGTCCATGGGCGACGGTAACCACTTACCATCAGGAGGGCCGTTAGCTCGTCTGCCTTCGTGGCAATAAAAAAAAATGCAACGTCTCTCATTATTCTTAATTACACTTGGCATATTCAATCACTTTTGACTGGCAAAGGCCATGAAGACAAAAATTAAGTATTAAAATTTGATCATTTCATGGTTTCTGTCCAGCTCCCTTACCACCGGAAAGGTATTACCAACCTTGATAATAAAATAAGAAAGAGATCTAGTAATAATTGTAATTAAAGACAACATAAGAGCAAATAGTTAAGCTCTTCAGGTGTCGCTAGATATAGAGTCGGTAATCATGATACTATGGACTAGCGAAATCTGTGGCTTTTCTCCTGTGTCAGTGTAATTAAATGGGCTAAATATTAATAAACTGTTTGAAATATTTATTTCCCAACTCTACGTGGGGAAATTTTAGTAAAAATATATGCCCCCGTGATTGGCTGAATTATTTACTTCGTTTTTTCTTTTGTACTTATTTATTTTATATACTTGTAATAATACTTGTTTAATACTTGTTTATTTTACATATCTCTTACTTCATAGTCAAACTACATTAAACATCTCACCATACGACTACATGATATGCTACTCTATAATATCATCAAATAATATTAGACTGCTTTAAGCTACCACCTACCATCTAAAACCCATAAAATGTCTCAATACATCAGCCGTCAATCTAACACGACCACATCTACACTTTCATTACCCACACACTTGGTAGCGAGTGTGTGTGTGTGTGCAATACGGGTGTGTGAGGACGTCCGTCAGTCACGCGTCCGCGGAGGCGTGGACCTCACCCGAGGTGGGTGCCGCTTGGTACCGACGATTGAGACCTCATGTATGAATATAAGGTTATTTATCAATGTTTCCGTAAAAATATAAGAACATTATCCAAGCACTACATGGCCATTAACATATATAAAAATCATATTAATATAGGATATGAATATAAGGACTTGGAAAATGTTGACTAAATGCTATTGGCTTGTTTTAAAACACGAAATTGTGATTAATGTTATAAAATGCTTTTTATTTGAATCAGGTATCAAAATATGATTTTGTTATCTGTTTCAAGTAACGGTGCCTTAATTTTGTAATAATTACACAGCACTTCTTCTTTATCTTCTTCTTTTAAAAATGGCTCCACCGTTTTTGAACATTACTATAAATCATACAATCTTAATACAATGACAGATATGAGAAATTGACATTTGTTCACTGCAATTAAGGATTAAGTTACAAAGAAACTATGTAAGTACTTTCACTGTTGTATTCGCGTTATGGTATACATTATGATCATCAAATAGTTAACGTAGATAATTATCATAAATCAACAATTATCATTTAGCCTATTTGATTCATTTAATAAAAAGGTCTCTATAAGAACATAAAAAGGGTTTTGCGTAGATATGACATTTAAACTTGAAACAGCATGCAGAATGTCATAAAATAATACACTAATTGTCATACTCAAATGACACAACATAATTAGATTTTTAATTATGGAATTATCACAGCACCAACCGCCCGCCCCAAGCGGATCGCATCCGCGACGTCGTCAAAGGCTGTCGCCCGAATAACGACGTCGCCATCGATCGAGCTGCGGCCCCCGGCCCGCGCGCCCCCGCGCCTGCACCCGCACTCACTGGCCGCCTCGTCACCTTAGCCGTGCTGCCGATTGAAATGTTCCAATTTCAAACTTAAAAATAGCATCTGACCAATGCACCAATAGCGACCTGGCCGAATTATCCCCAAACAACGAAGTGACCGATGAAATTTTGAAAATAGAAGGAACTCTATGGGAGTTGTTCCTTCTAAATTCAAACTATAAGTGTCCATTTTATGATGCACAAAGTGCAAACTAAAATAAATAACTGGAAATTAAGTTTAAAAACGTAGAATTTAATCCTAATTTTTAATGCAAACGGACATAGAGCGAAGTTGAATGTGTGACTGCATTGTCACAGGATTTTCTTTTGTTGTCTCTCTCAAGTTGTCACGCTACATATTGTAGAGCTTAGTGCTCTTTTTGGTTTAATTTTTTTTCCATTCAACATTTTCGATATAAAGTCTATAACATACATGATGTATTTTAATACATCAATGATAACATACGAGTTTTTTTGGAAGAGTTGTCATATTGACACAAATTACTAGAACAGAAAATTATGTTCAAAATATCAAAATGATATTATTTAACTGCCTGCCTCGGTGGCGTAGTTGTTTTACAGTACGACTGCAAAGCTGAGGTCTCGGATTCGATTCCCGGGTCGGGCAAAGTGATATTGAGTTTTTCTATTCAGTATCAGACCGGAGTCTGGAATTTATGCCCGATATGGCGATAGGCTCGCCCCCTATCACATCATGGGACGGAATAACGGCGAAAAGTGGGTGCCCTAGTTGCGCCTCTGCCTACCCCTTCGGGGATAACAGGCGTGAGTGTGTGTGTGTGTGTGTGATATTATTTAATGATCTATGGGATGCATATTTTATACTCTGGTATCTGAAGGTTCTCAGTTCAACTTCTACCTCGGAAACTTTATTATTTTCGAAAAATAGCAAGTATATTTGCGAGAATTGGTTGCATGTATGTTAAACCATTGCTGTTTAATAAACAACTGATGGGCCAATAACTTAAGTAACTTAGCTCCCAATTTGACTAAAAAAAGTAAATGCTGTAACTTTGGGCAAATTTCAGTCATATTGTAACTTCTAAAGACAGATATGAGGCTCAATTTTCATTTAGAGTTTTCTCTTTTAAGCCGTCTGATCATTTTTGGACTTATGGTAAACCAACAGACCAACGAACTATATTGTGACGACCGATCTATATCTTATCACTGTTAATGACTAAAGATATGATGTAGTTATTTAGTGTAAATTATATATGTAAGCGTGGGTTAATGCATCATGAACGCCAATATATTGTTATTTGGTTGCTTCGTAGTTGTATTTCATTTATATCTCAGGGCTACATTCATGTATGCATTAACCTTTGTATTAATCATACTGTAAAATATATATTAAAAAAAATGCAGTATATCATGACAATTGATGACGAAAAAATTAAGCCCGGAGTTTCTTTCTGCCTTTCTTCTTCGGGTCGTCATCGCTTAGGTAGCTAGTGAAAGGCTGGTAGGCTAGCTAGGCTAGGACCTTTTTATCCTCGCCGGCGAGGACCGTGGCGTTTCCTTTCCTCGTAATGTAAAGATACTCCTTCCCTTTCTTTTATATCAGCTCCATTTCTCCTTTCCCTAGCCCTATTCCCGTCCCTAATGTCCGTGTCCTCTGTACCTATCAGCCCGTGCTGGTTGTTCGATATTTAACTTGAAAATTACTTTATGGTTTATTGTACCTTTGTTATTGTGTCTACCTTCATGTCATGACCTGTCATAAGTGCTTTTTTATAAGCCTATTTGACCAATAAATGATTTTATTTTTATTTTTATTTATTTTTTATATAACACGGCAATAGGTACCTCCTTAATTTGCATTGAGGCAGACATGATACCAAATCTTGTTAGAAGAGAAAACATATGGGACTATACACATGGCTAATATACAAACACGGCATAACATTAAAACATAAATTTCGTTTCAATTAATTCTACCCCGTGGTTTTTACGGACCTTCGTTAAATGGTACATTATAAGCCTAGGTTGGGAGGGAATCAATTATAATTCCCATTAGATGAAGGCGGGGCCCTCTGATTTATACGAGTGCAGGATGGTCTCTGCACAGTTCTGTTGCCATATTGTAGCTGATTCGGTAACTTTGGAACTGCTTTCGATTTGCAGATGCTGCAGAAAATGTTTGTATAACGGACGTACGAGAATTATTAGGTGATGGGAGATCCATCATATTCAAACTAAAGCCTGTCGTTACCGTCAAGCAGAGTGTAAGCTCCGTTTCGCTCTGAATGGCATTGTAGCTAATAGTTCTTGAACTAGAAGCCGGTCACAGTCGAAAAGTTGCTATTCACTTAGTTTTTTCCTCAATGTGCTACAGAGATGCTTCTTCCTATATCCTAAATGTGCAATTAATTCGCTTGAAGCGATGTTCTCCAATCAATCTTGCACCTGTGGACCGGTGCCCATTGCCCGCTGCCGTCCACACGACGTATGCCTCCCGCGGGAACATCCATTAGCGACAACGGCCCGAAACTTCACTCTTGTTATGCATCATATTAATAACTATGTAAATTACTTTACCTATGTAGTTATTGGAGAGGCCATGATTTTTTATTGGTGGGTGACTAGACGAACAATTTGCTCGGTAAAAAATTGGCCTCAATCAGTCGCAAAATCATCCAGAACTTTGAACTCTAAAGTGTATGGCACAGTACGCGTCATCCTGAGACTTAAGATGTTAAGTCTCATAATGTCTAGTAATTAAACTGGCTACAATATTCTTTGTCTCGAAATATAACGTGCACTTAAGGCATAAAAATGTACTTATTGGATAAAATTAATATTCTAGTGTTATAAATATGATCGATTGGTCCGCATGACACATGACGGCCTCTAAAGAACCGAAAAAATGGATGTTGTTCTTTTTATGTAAAAGTTTTTTTTCTAATTAGGGGTAAATTCTTTTAACCTGTCAATATTCGCAACGTGTTCACGGGGGAACAAAACGTCACTTGCCAATTAAGCGGAAGTCGTTTCTACGCGCCTACCCATAGGATTCTAATTAGAAATTTGAAATGACAGCTGTCAAACTGACATGGAATACTGAAAGTTTAATTTGGTTTATAGGGAACGTGCACGTCGTAAGCTCTGCCATCTGGTGGCGCAATCTGACTCTTTCGCAGCCCATAGACACTTGGCATTGAGGTAAAATAATAATTAATATTCATATTAAAAGGATGAAAAACAACATTTAATTTGTTGGTAATGTATTGTCGTGTATTTGGATGCTCCAAAACATAAAAATACATAAATTAAATGGTGTGAAATTCTATTATGTTCCCAAGAATAGTACCTAAGTACCTACTTACATTTCATGCTTATGTGAAAATCGCCAAAAATAATAAAAGCTGTATAAAACATACATAATTATGAGTTCTAAAAGCATTTAGAAATGTCTCGATTCGATCACCCATAAACAGCAGAAACACCGTCCAGCACCTTGAGTTACAAAGTACTGGTTGGCATTCCCTGCGCTCGTCATCCTGAGACATAAGATGTTAAGTCTCATTATGTCCTGTAGTTACACTGGCTACAATGTCCTTCAAACCGAAACACAACAGTGCATGCACACTGCTGCTTGACGGACAGGTGCAGGTTGCAGGTGGCGAGCCTATTGCCATATCGGGCACATATTCTAGATTCCGGGCCAATAGTGAATAGAAAAACCGAATATAATTTTGCCCGATCGGACCTGGGATCGAACCCGAGACCTCAGCATTGCAGTCGTACCGTAATACAACTACGCCGTCGAAGCAGACCTTTTATTATGACTTTAATTAAAACATAACTTGTATTAATTATCTACATCCTTACGCTTTTTATCCCCGATGGTGAAAAGAACCTAAGGGATTGTATACCACGTAGACTGCAAACAATTAATGGACCAAAAAGTTAACCCTGACCTCTCTTTTCAAAGCCGGCTCATCGCCTACTGCGCATTGACAGCGTTGTCATCAACTCTACATAATGTCCTTAGTTCGATTACCCTCACAATACTTTGCGTGAGTTTGTGTTTGTAAACAAGATACACCGGTTCTCTGTTGGTTAATTGTAAATTTGTCACACAATTAGATATGCCTCATCCGATTTGGAGAACCAGTTATTATATTGACATTGCACGAAACACGAATTCGTGGCCCGTGTTTAGGTGGATGGATCGACATTTATTCTGCTTTTAAATGATAGATTCGTAAATATTTGGAATATATCTGCTACTGGATAAGTATCTACTATTAGGAATTGGTGAGCAAGGAGTGTATATGTATATCATTATATTAATTTAACAACAAATCTTTTTACTTGACCAAAATGTCTACCATTTCGGACGTTTTGTCCGCTACCATAATGAAAGGTATCAATGGTATACATCCATGATCATTCCACAAATAACTACCTATCAACTATGTTCTACGAAACAAATTATCTCGTATAACCTAGGGCCATACTTGGCGAGCTAACTGCTCGTAATATCTCACAGCCAACACACTCCATAAGGCACAATAGGATCAGAGGTGCCTATCCGTCATTGGTAACAATCATTAGTAACCGTCACGCGGGCGGGACGGGGCCGGGACGTGCGTGTGCGCATCCAGTCATTACGGGCGCCAATCAGCGGGCTGCGCGCGCGCACCCCGCCGCGTTCTTTATGACACGCGTGCCCACGTATATATCACACGTCACATTCAAAAGGGTTCTATAACGGACGCATCTCGTATTCGTCATCGTTACTGAGACGGTGCGGAGGCTGCGCCGAAGAAATACCTGAAAAGGCATTATTTATTGATACGCGTCATACCTTTTTTTAAATTTGTTTCTTGACACGGATTTGTGGAAATGAATGCGTTCATGAGCCGTCAGTTGTTACGATCATTTTAAACTTTAACACTATAATAATAAAGATTATTTTTATTACACGGTTTGTGTTTTTGTTTTTCTCTCAGAACGCACGTCTCAAGATTCATAATAATATTATTCATACAGGTATAATAAAGAGATGTCCGTACATAAACATAAATTATTTGATACGTCTGTACGCGTGCGATGTATAAAATATAAAATATAAAATGATATTATCAAACGAGATTGACCTCGTGAAGTGTCGTATGTTCAAGAAATTTTACAAGTTGGTGGACATATTTAAGGAAATCAAGTATTTATACAACGAAATGACGAAACGAGCAAAATTGTTAATCGGCTCGAAAGCCTTAACCTGTAGAGTTTATTTTCGTCTCTATATATCTTAGATATGGCCAAATGGAAAAAAAATCCTGTCCAGGCAATTTTCGTGCGGTATTTTGAATCGAATGACTCATAAGTACCTACCCATTTGGATGACTCGGCCTGGGAGGACAACCTTTGACCTCACGTGTTATAACGCCTAAATAAACCGCTAGACTAATGCAACTACCAAAATTTGTTAAAGAAATTCGCCCCAAGTCAAAGTATATCATACTTCTATATTTCTGTCCACCCCTTTGGGAATACAAGTGTGAGCATATCGGCAACTAATTGATAACAATTTAACTTGTCAAGATTTAAATCATAAAGCGAAATCAATTCAGATATACAACAAAAGATAAAATCGATTATTCAAATATGACAAACAATTACTCGCCGTAACTATAAATGAAAGTTGTTTATGGACGCTCAGTTGTCAATGCTCGAGGTTTCTTGCAGTTTGAATGTGCTTACGTAAATTGAACCTCTTTATTTAACATCATTTAATTAAAGGAAAACATGGTATTTACTGTTTTTAAAGCTGGATAAGGAGTTTAAGGAAACAATATTAGCGAAAATTTAAAATAACAAACAATTACAATTATTATAACTACAGCTCCAAAAGGAAAAATAAATAAATGAAAAAGCCAAAAATAACACGCCTTTTCACATTCAACATTCAATTTGGATTCAAAATATCTGGATGAATTTTGGGTGGTAGAGTCACGTAGTATGTTAAAAACATATCTAAGTAATTCGTTTTGGCCATCGTACAATTTACGTATGACATCCAAAAACTTTTAAATGCCCCTTCGAGAATCGAACCCGCGATCTCATGGTACACAGCCGAAGTAAACACTATACCAGCAAGGCGACTATAAATATCTATTACAAAAGATAATCAGAAAACTAAATCGCTCTCAAGCAGTGACTTGGTTGAACGCACTGAATGTAGACCACTTCATATGCAAAATCAATTTGGGACATAAATAATAGTTTATAGTTGCAGGTTATTTAGCACTTAAGCAACTTACTAAGTAACTTAGGTCTATAATAAATTTCAACTAAGCCTTAGTTTAATTGAGAAATTATTTCGAGTCAAAAATCTATTTTTGTTGGGTTCCGTATTCATTGGGCAATGTCGAACCCTTTTACTAAGGCTATGCACTCTGTAATTATTGTATTGATCCTTAAAATCTAATCTTAAGCCGAATAATTTAAATGTTTAACATAATATTATGTTACGATATAATAATACACACATACACACATACACTCACGCCTTTTATCCCCGAAGGGGTAGGCAGAGGCGCAACTAGTGCACCCACTTTTCGCCGTTATTCCGTCCCATGATGTGATAGGTGGCGAGCCTATCGCCATATCGGGCACAAATTTCAGACTCCGAGCTGATACTGAATAGAAAAACTCAATATCACTTTGCCCGGCCCGGGAATCGAATCCGAGACCTCAGCATTGCAGTCGTACCATAATACAACGACGCCACCGAGGCAGTCGATGTAATAATTGAGAATGATAAATATAAAAAATGGTAAGGTCGTCGCTTCACAAGTCCGAAGCGCACTTTACCAATTTAGCACAAAGTTAATCAGTATCCTATCCAGAAAAGTAACAAAATTATCCAATATTTTAAGTAAAGTACTGCATATACTACGTCCTTCGAAGCGAACGATATTCAGACGAAAGAAACAGACAAGGCGACGCGGCGCAGGTATAAAAGATATTGCATATGAAATAACATCTCAGAAAGCGATCTCATACAATATCACCGCAACATAACCTATGATTATATAAAACAAAAAGCACTCGTCGAATACCCAGTACCCTTGAGCGTGGATTGAGCCAGCCATCGTCCGTCCCGTCTCTCGTATAAATCATTGTGGTACAATAAACTCGACGATTTCAATTATACATAAATCTCAACTGACGTATCGCTAATGGACTTGATACTTCTATGTTTCTTGTGTTTGTACGATGTTTCCTTCGTAATATGTTTTCATTTGTCAAATATTGTAATTACCTCAGAATAATAATTAAAGCTTAGTAATTATTTTATTTTGATAGATATATGATAGAGATATGATTACCGCCGCAACTTAAATAGTTTATATGGTATTAAATATAGAGGGCGCTATTTAAAAGTAAAACAACATTTAATTATTTTTTAACAAATTTAAAAAGTATGTAAATATAAATTACGGAATGTACCGTAAAAAAAGACAAAAAGTTTCTAGCAGAGCGTGGTTTCGATCCACGGACCTCTGGGTTATGGGCCCAGCACGCTTCCACTGCGCCACTCTGCTTGTTGACTGAGCGACGAAATTGTAGATCTAATTGTATATACATGTATTACAAAATTTTTGGCATTATATTGAAAGTAACTAAGAAATTTAAATAATTACAAATACTTAATTATACTTCAATCTTGTTCTTCAATGAACTACGTAAATCTAATCAAAGTCATTATTCACCAACGACATGACGCAAGTAACACGTAATCAAATTCGTAACAAAACACCCAAAACATTTTATCACCCACATCGAGAACACAGCGTCAAGGATTTTTAATTTTCTCAGTAAGAAAAAAAAGCGCTGGAATCCAATATTGTGGATGTCTCAACGTAGCACAATAAAAACCGAGCTGGATATTGTTCGAAGGCGGGGCGCTGACGTCCTTATTAACTGGGAAAATTGAAAATTGACTGAGCTACATGATTGGCAAGGGAATATTAGCTCGATGCAATTTTACCGGGCTGCTCTTGTTTGCGTTTTTAAAAGGGAACACTCGTGTGACGTTAATCCATCATTTTGGCGCCGCGCGACGCCATTGCGCGGGAAAACCCGAGCGCGTTGTGTAATAGTTATTGTGTTATAAGTGGTTGATTCATTCAATTTGTAAATATATATTTTCGTAATAAGAGAGAATTCAATATGTCCTAGCATGAATCAGTGTGTGGATCCACTTTTCACAAAATAGCTCCTTTAGCTTGACAATAATACGAACCGGAATAATTCACAAGTTTATTTCGCTATCATGATTTCTATTCTTATATTGATAAATATTAAGGGATTATGTTAATTTATCTAGTTAAAGTGTCTTTGTTTTCTTTTTTGGGTCTGTCAATTACTCCGATGTGTAAAAATGTAAATATTGAGATCGTAAAAAATGTTAAAACATATTAGTTTAAATAATAAAACCTAGATGGCGTTACTTGTATCTAAGTTTTATTATAATTGCAATAAAATGCATGATACAATAATGAGAAAAATAAAGGTTACATGTAAACGATATAACGTGTATAATTTTTTTTATGATTCAAAGCGTAATGTCTTGCAAGTAACTGCGCTATTAGTGCTTATGAGCTGATGTTTAACTTAAAAC
The DNA here is from genome assembly GCA_949316025.1 of Lapara coniferarum. Classification (NCBI taxonomy): domain Eukaryota; kingdom Metazoa; phylum Arthropoda; class Insecta; order Lepidoptera; family Sphingidae; genus Lapara; species Lapara coniferarum. Next base: position 24,374,663 of record OX438919.1, read on the forward strand.
CTAAATAAAACATCAATGTAAGTAATGTTATTATCAGTAGTAAAAACTAACAGTAAATAGCAGCTGGATTGTAAATGACTTTGTATCTTAAAACTAGTTTTCTGTCAATAAAAGGTACAAAAATAAATTGATCGATAATAAAATTCACTAACACGAGACTTGATGAATATAATAATGAATAAACAAACGACTGATACATTTGGTCGGCACTCGGAACCAGCAGGCGATGTGAGACCGTGTAGAGGCGTCTCCTGAGTCGCAGCTGCGGCCCGCGTCTCCCCTTATTATACGTTTATTATTGTCGTGTTATTTCCAATATTTTCGCCATCTCATTACCGGAGGCGTCGTGACGGCGACGGCGCTAATCCGTCGGGAGACGACGCGCCTTAATGGAGGTGATCATGTGTCCTAACGCGTAACGTATTGAAATATGACGTATTGGGTGTACCGCGGGGATTCGGTGGTAATAAACGAAAAACCCAACTCGCTCGGAACATCGGCGGCACGACGCGGCGACGGAGGCAGCGAACACGTCGGCCACGCATCGCAATAATTCTCCCGAATGACGGCCCAATGATAAATCAAGGCGACCGTGAGAGACGCCAATAAATATAGCACCCAAATCCAATAATTACGAGCCAATGAGCCGGCCGGCCACAAATCAACGCACCGACGGACGGACGGGCGCATACTAATGTCTTATCCTAACATCAGATTAAAAACATCAATACTTGTCAATAGAGGTCGCCTCCCACGTAATTATAGCCAACAATATCCCGGGGAGGCCGGGACCGAAAAGGATTAACATATATCAAGGTGGAATAATTGAAGGAATCGATTAAATGAAGAGTATTAATTGCTGATGCGCCCGCGCAGCCGCACGGCCGCGCTGAGATCCCATCGCGCGGCGCTTTGATGCGGCATTGACCGGCCACTCCGACGCTTCGGCGCAACGGTCCGGCCGGCACCGCTCCGTCCCCGGCCCGGAGAATAAATAAGCATTACGCTTATACGTAACGTGTAAGCTCAGCGGCCTGCGAGCGAAACGAGCGCGACGATTAACGCAGTTAATTCCCCAATTTAAAAACCGAACAAACAAATGTATGTAAATGGCGCAACTCTATGTGAGAGCCGACAATACCCTTGCAAGGGGTGTGAGAGTGTTGCTACAATTCTCAACCTTGTGCCGCCGATGTAAGAGTGCGCTGGCGGCGTTCGTAACCTTGCCGAGCCGACTCGAAACAAGCACGTTCAGAAACTGCTTACACGAATTAGCGCATCAAAACGGGGCGCAGGGGGCGAAATTAGAAAACTCTCCGTTCCTCCCCCGCCATCGTCCCTCCGCCCCGCCAGCGCCCCGCGGCCGTTCCGCACGTCATAAACTGACAATTTACGATAACGCCAGGATTATCCCTGTTTGTCTGTTATGCATTCGAGTACGGAACGTAGCTGCGAGAGTTAGGCGCGGACGTGTGAAACGGAACAACGCGACGTCCGGGAGACGTCCCGACTCCCGAGCCGCGCATACAGCGCACATCACATTACTTCATATTTATACGCAACACCTCTGCTATCTATGACAACCATCCCTCCGATACTTCAAACAATTTTCCGGACATGTATATGATTTCAGAGTTGAATGGGTTCTGTGCATAACAGGAACATTGGGGAGTGCTTGCTTTTATTTATTTTTACGCAATAAAATCACACTTATGTAAGGATTTGATGATGAAAAATTCACAAATTATCCCTTCCGTTTACCCCAAGGTGTGAACAGGGAGCTAATTGGTTCTTCCATAGCTTTTCAATGATTTTTCATCATACCTAGTACCGATTACTTCAAATTAATTTAAATGAATAATTTTACAAATTCAAAAGCAATATATAGCACATGAACACCTTTATCGCCAAACGAAACTAAAAACCGATTCTCCAATTGACTAAACTGGATGCAGACTAGACACTAAATAGCGTAATTATCAGAGACAATTTCAAGAGCACGCGACTCACATTTAATTCCGACAACGTCCATACAAAACGTAAACAATTTCCTACAGAGCAATAATTACTAATAAGTAATAATCGGAAACAATCTAAATGAATTTGGCCAAGATATATAGACGTTGGACACGACACCGCGAAGTAGGTAATTGCTTTCGTTGTGACGTCAAGCGATGAGACTGTAGGTAGGCACGTCATTTTAGTACAACTGCATAACGACAGCAACTGGCTTATAGTAAGCGCTGACTGTCCCGAGACTAGCAAATAGCTTGTTTAATTTCTATGAAGTATGAACAGTACCAACACTAAGATTTGATTAACAAAGATCTCTCATATGCGTGAGATCGCCTAGCTAGGAATCACCATCACATCCAAGCAGCAATATATACCATTGCGGGCCCATTAAAGGACATTCGAGTTAGGGACATTCAAGAAATTCTAATGACTATAGTTGTATTACGGTAAGGTTCTTTTTTTATAAAAAATAATAATGCTGAGGTCTCGGGTTCGATTTCCGGGTTGGGAAAAGTGATATTGGAATTTCTACTCACTATCAGCCCTTAGTCTGGAATTTGTGCTCGATATGGCGATAGGCCTGCCCCCATCACGGAACGTAATATACACGGCGAAAAGTGGGCGCTGTAGCTGCGCCTCTGCCTACCCCTTTAGGGATAAAAGGCGTGAGTGTGTGTATGTATATAAGAAATTCGAATTATTGTGTATTGTGGTAACAGATGTCTCAAGCACTCTGCAGTATAAGAAAGTATCCCAAAACCTTAAAAAATGCGAACAAGAACGAACTACGTCCCTGTTCTGATGTAATGCTATCCCTTATTTAACTTTATAATAATTGGTCCCAATTACTTGTGTCAAATGTTATTTGAAGGTCAGAGAAATTCGAATTATTTAACGAAATAAATTATATAGTGAAAGTCTATTTGCACTTTTACAGATATTTTTAGCGACGTCAGAGCGCCGGCCACCTTTAGGAGAATGTTATCGCGGCGTGGTCAGTTTGAAACAGTTTGATTAAAGTAACATTTTAAGTGTTTTTATTGCTTATTTAAATAATTTATTGCTTACTTTTAATTTAAGCTCTAATATCTTTTAAATTGTTTTGGTAATAAGGTGTCTTGACTCTTGACATTCTGCGTAACATACGATGTAATACGATTTAATGAAATGAATGTCTCGGATATTAAGTAAATAATAATTAACTTAATATTACTGATATTTCAAAAATATTAAAAAATAATTAATAACTAAGATACAGAATAAAAAAAAAGGTGCGTATACGTACGTACGTCTTATGTACGCGCGTGAGAAGCTATACTTCTTTGGCATCATTAAATAATTTAATATTTAGTATTAATTATGATAAACTAGGGGGTCAGAGGTCGAAAATGAGTGTGGGGTGTCAAGGTGGGTTAGGAGGTAAAATTGGGTTGGTGGTCAAGGGGGGTCAAAATGGGTTTGGTGGGTCAAGGGGGGTCATATTGGGTTAGAAGTCCAGAGGGGTCATATTGGGTTGTAGGTCCAGGGGGATCAAATTGGGTTGGGTGGTCAAGGGGGGTCAAAGTGGGTTTGGGGGTCAACGGGGGTCAAAATGGCTTGTGGTTAAATTTGGTTTGGGGGTCAAGGGGGTGTGGGGGTGCACAGTACAGTAGACCCGCCACACTAGAAACCATACACTATCCTCTAAGGGAAAGTTCCTGATAGAATAAAGTGAGGATATTAAGAACCTGTAACACATCATACAAAAAAAGTAGTTCCATTACATCGCCAAGAGATGGCGTTACTACGGAAACGTACATATCGTAAATCGATATATCAAAATTCTCCGGCGAAACCTGCCTGCAGAAGAATTATGTGAATTGGTATGGTTAATGCGTAGATATTCCTCTATAGACAAATCACAAATCGGGCGTTCGAACTTAGCTTCCATCCACTTCGTGGCACTATTTTTAGGAGCGGCGTGTAGTTTGATTAAAGTGATAACGCTTCCACGTCGTGGGACGCATCACCTGTAGTAGGCTAATTCATACCGATGGTATTTATTCTCGTCTATAAATCGATTATAAATAAAAATCTTCGAACCCTGAGACTGTGTTTTCCACCATCACCAACCATAGCCCCTTACAAACCTCCTTTATTGAAGTCGGTTAATAGTATTGAAACCTAAATAACTTACAGTTTACGCGCGTTGCGCGCGCATAACCTGTGGCTTTTTGTGTTACATGATCGCATTTTAAAATTTCACTTTCATCATTTTTTCATAACGCGCCTAAAAGAGTATAACATCAAAAAAAACTCCTACATAACTACAAGAATTATGCGTTATAGAGAATAGAAATTAAAACGCAGGAAGGCAATGCACATCCTTATTAACTATTCGCAACGTTAAATTTATTTCTTGTTAGTTGTTATAGGTCAACGTATTCCGCCGATAGTGTGTTGGCAGCTCGTAGACGGAACGATCACTAGTCGTTTAAAGATAACGCGCTACTTTGGTGATGTAAAGGTCGTTATTACTTGATTCCGCTACTCAAATACCATTACCGGTCACTTGTTTATTGCTGTATAGATACATGGTGAGAAAGCAGTAATAGTGAATCCAAGCGATCCAATTCGTTACAGCGCACTGGTGGTTACACTGGTGGTAGGTCTCTCATATGTAAGAGCCCGTCTGGGTGGGTACCTCCGCAATGTCTATTTCTACCGCCAAGCAGCAGTGTGCAAGCACTGACAGAAGGGCATTGAAGCCAGTGTAACTACTGGACATAATGATCTTAATATGTCTCAGGATGATGAGCGCAGTGGCATGCCACACAGTACTTTGTAACTCGAGGTGCTGGATGGTGTTGCTACTGTTTATGGGTGGTCGTATCGCTTACCATCAGGCGAATGGCATGCTCGTCTCGTCATACAAAGCGATAAAAAAAAGCGTAACGAGTTGGATTCGTTGGTGTAGAATTTGTCAATTAGGCCTGGGCATCCTCAGATACATTCAGAGAAAGATTTGTAAAAAATTGTGGCTGTAGCTGGATTTTAGTACTTTTTGAGGTTATAAAACGACAATATAAAAATGTAGTAACATCGTTTTCCATGCATGTTGCAAAATTGAGTCTTTGACATAGATTTTACAACCGGCGTCTCACTAATTTTCAACCAACGTCATCTCAATTCAATTTGACATAAACCCACTTAAATATTGACCAACTGAAGAATCGAACACAGGACAGGGTACGCTTCCACTAAACTCAAAGATGCGTTGAAAGATGAGTCTTTACCAATGTGTTGGTCGCCATTATCTACTATACCTACCATCGGGTACAATGGTCACCTTGACGGATTAAAAATGTGACCCATTTGATTGAAGACATCGACTAATAACGGAATATCAGTCCCGAGGTCAACATCCGGTTGAAGAATTTTTGGAGTGTTTTTATTGCTTTTTAGAAACAAAATATGAGGAACGTAGGCATTTTGTGACGGCCCTCTCGTGTGCCCTCTCTAATTTTTACCGTTAACAGCAGTGTACATCGTTGTGGCCTGATCAGAAGGACTTGGTAGCTAGTGTAATTACTGATTATTGGGAAACTCAATGTCTAATGTCTTGGGAGGCGCCCGCAGACAGTTTAGTAGGTATAGCTCTATATAATTTGACGGACTAGGTTATGTAGCTACTGTTAATAGACAAACGCTAGACGTAACAAACCGGAATTTTTACAAAATGATTTCATACAATATATCAAAATTTCACTGCCTCGGTGGCGTAGTTGTATTACAGTAGGACTGCAAAGCTGAGGTCTCGGGTTCGATCCCCGAGTCGGGCAAAGTGATATTGAGTTTTTCTATTCAGTATCAGCCCGGAGTCTGGAATTTGTCCCCGATATGGCGATAGGCTCGCCCCCTATCACATCATGGAACGGAATGACAGCGAAAAGTGGGTGCACTAGTTGCGCCTCTGCCTACCCCTTCTGGGATAACAGGCGTGAGTGTATATGTATATGTATGTATGTATCAAAATTTCACACGAATCACGAAGTCGGGGTTGAAAATCCTCCATGAATTCATAATTCTGACTAACCACTTAACCCAAAAAGTCTCAGAGTAAGTAGTAAGGCCAATATCATAGCAAATTAGACGCTACTGAGTCTAACAAACGAGACGAATCCCACAATGTTACTTTATTCCCAACGTGGCCCTACCGCTAATTTCTTTAAGGGCGACTCCAAATAGCCCGCCGTGAATAATTGTCGTGCTAAAAGAAAACCCAGCAAATCTCTGCGATTAGCATAAAAACCATCTAAACAGGCCAAGGAAGCCGCCGCCTTCCTTCCGCAATATTTGTGAAAAAATTACAAGTTTCCTGCCGACATTTTGTCTCCGAGGCGTTCGCGAGCGCTTGCGACTGCAAAAAAAATAACTAATGTTAATTGCACCGCGCTCGCAAAATAAAACAGCAATTAATGAAGCGAAATTATAAAAAGAAATTATCATTCCCTTAAGTTTACCATCGAGTTATTTCTGGTGCTCAGTGGCAGGCCGTACGATTTTTTATCGGCCGCAAACATCTGTTCCTTGGGCTAATAAAAATATAGTCGGAAACTGAATTTTATCAGCGCCGTGTCCATCATAAATAGGGGCGCGCAGGCGGCGGCGCCGGTGAGCGGGGACGCATAAAAGTTTACAGGCATTCGGCTAATAAATCGTGTCAAATAAATAAGTGTTGAGTCGGTTGGCGGCATATTGATTCGTCATGTGCCGCCTTAGAGCGGAGCGCGGCGGGCCGGGGGCCGGGTGCCCATAAAGGTGCGTAATGGCCGCCGTCGGAAGACAGCGCAGTGGCGCGCATCGATTAGCGCGCGCTCGCCAGCCGCCGACGCCGGTCCCAGCGCCTCCGATAACACCACATATACAACAAACATTTCACACTCTACTCACTACTAATCACATCATATTTTTTTAATTAAATTTTACCCAATCAAGTTCATGGTGTTTTCATTTGTTTTATAAAGTCCTTGGCTGAATACTTAGTGCAACTGCGCCACGGTTTTAGTCCGCGATTAATAGATGGCGCTAGTTGTACTACAGTCAAAGCACAATCGTTACAAACTCTAGTCAATAATATAATTTACATTAAAATTATTATGTAACATACAATTTATTGTCAGGACGTAATATTATAATATCTCTTTACAGTAAAATATGGAATAAAATATGAAAAATATTGAAATAAGTATTGAATTTACATTTGACCAACACAAGAAGTACCTAATAGTTAATACTTAATAATAATTGTATTGGACAAATATAGATCATCAAATTATTTCGTGATTCCTGAAAGGGTTGTACACTCGGATGGAAATTGAGAATTTATTATTATGCAAGTAAAAATATAAATTGCTCTATACAAAATAAAAATCTGTACCTATGTGTTGTATTATACACTGTACCTTTGGACTGATTTTGAAAAGCGCAACCCTAGAGTTTCTTGCCTGTTCTCTAGTGGAAACTGTTTTCCGAACTGGCGGTAGAGTAAAAATTGACTGAATCTAAGTAATGTTTAACATTTCATTTCATTTCAACGTGTTAATGCTTATAATTAATAATAATACATTGTGCACTTTATAAATATGATAACAAATTTATAATGACCGTTAATAATATTTATTTATTTTGCCAATTTATTCTAAGATATGTCGGTCTATCTGTATTAAGGGTAAACCGCACATTCATCATATATAATTTTAAATGTGTATATTTCAATTTATTTTCGTGCAATAATTTTATAACGGCATAAAGAGTTGTTAATAAAGAATAAGTTTAGAAATCGGATTTATCATTGCTGTAATAGACGATGATTATACAGTCACTGTAATTTTATGATCGAAAGTATTCAAAGTTATGTTTATGTGTCATAATATTATGTAATTATTATGTACGAATAATATTATGTCTCCTTTCACCTGCCATGTCAAAGTCCCGTAGCTTGTTAAAATGTAACATTTATGTGACATTCGTAAAATCTTTATGCATTAACATTATTTACTTTGTAACACACGTATAATAACAGAAATTCCTGGATGACGATATTTGGAGCTACTTAAATAATATCAGCAAGAGGAAAGCCGAAGATAGGGTGCCATGGAGGCGGCTCGTCATCGACTCCATCAAAATGTTTCAAGACGGACACGATCTTCAGGGATGAAGAGAACGATTAAGAAGAACAGAAATATTATCAAAGATTTTACTGAAATAACCCTCCTTCTGTCGCAGTCGGGTAATAAATATTTACTACGAAAAGACGACGACTGACGAGGTTTTGGACAGGATTAACACTATGTAGAGCCCTGACACTGCTCCTAGGCGTCGAGGTGAACCAAAGTAGAGATGGCGGGATGAACTGGATTTATTTAAGAGTAAATGGTTGGCTATAGCGCAATATCGCGGTTCATGGAAGGATCTTGGGACGGCCTTTGCTCACATTGGGACATTATAGCCTAATACAATAAAAAACAAAAGTATGTACTATTAGTGAAGAAATGTGAAGTCTCTAGTAAGGTAATCCACCTGTCTTTGTCTATTTTAAACTTGAACAGTGCATGTTGTGGTCCGCTTTGAAGGACATTATAGGCTTTATAGCCAGAATAACTATTGGGTATTGTGAGAATCAACAATAACGTTATAACAATAAATAAATAAATAAAATACTTTATTCATCACGTAGGCGAACATAGTTGCACTTATGATATGTCAAGATACATTCAATTAAAAATTATAATTACAAATAGTCACTTATATAACTAAAGACATATTTAAAGGCAGCAAAATCAATATAAACTAAATATAAAGAAGCCAAGCTCGGGCTGGCAGGAAAGAGATAAAAAAAGAATATTTTTTATTAAAATTAATGGGAGGCACGCGTCGCGATCCTCACCGGTGAGGACACTACAGGCCCTAGCCTAGCTAACCTACCAGCCTTTCACTAGCTACCTAAGCGATGACTACCCGAAGAAGAAAGGCAGAAAGAAACTCCGGGCTTAATTTTTTGTCATCAATTGTCCATTGAATCTTTATATAATATATTTTTTTCTTTTTTTTTCAAGTCTTTTGCATACAAAGTCAGATTAGTTATATAAGCTAATGCACACACATCACCGTTAGATAAGGATAAAATACAATTGAAGGAAATTTACAAACACAAAACATAAGAAAATGAGAGAAAATGATAACGCAATTCAATGTCTTCCAATCTTGTAGAGCTAGTGTTTTTTACATATTTTGCCACCAGACAAGTCTTACTTGCTCTTAATTCTGACGTACAAAGACAACTCAATATTTAAATTAAATGTTTTATTATTACAATATTAATTAACAAGAATAAGATTACTGAATCAAATTAACCACAATTTTTCCAATTTAACCGTCGCGAATATTTCGGAACCGATACAACAATCAATACGATCGTGATCGATTTTAATTAATCGTTAAATTTTTAATTGCCCATCCGGCCCGGGAACCGAACCCGCGCCATTACACTACGGACGTTGATTAAAATCTCTCACTGCATTCACAAAGACTTACTTTGATATATGTATAAATCTTACGAAGCGTTCGCTGAGGACCGCAGCCGGTGCGGTGTTACTGCAAACACGCTCTTAACTGCTCAATCATTAGGGCTTAATTAGCGTGTACGACCTGCCAGACCAACCTACCACCTGTCAAGTGATATATGAGCTTTAAATAACATATCTTATTTATGTTGAATCGGAAACAAAATGGTATAAAAAGGGTTTTTTTATTATAAATAATCGTGGAGGCAAGTGGGTGGATAACTAAATTTGTACGCGCTGTTGTATTACCAGTGCACCAGTGTCCGAGCACCACTGATAAATTGACTTCGATAGTGGTTCTGTTATGATTGGTCTCTATCCGCCCTCGTCGTCAACTCATCGTTTTGCTAAATTACCCTCTATTGTAATGTTTAAGTTAGATTTATTTTAAATCCAACTTCTAACTAGGCATTGGTGTTACAATAAATAATTTAATTAGGTACGCCGATTTTAAAAACTTTAACTATTGTTCGCTGAATGACGAAGACGATGATGAAGACGCATATTTTTCTACAATGTAATAAGGTAATAAGGTTATGCTGAATTACTACATAAGGTACAATCATGCACACAACATAATCTACTCACGTTGTTTTAATTGTATTGTGTTTAGAGTATTTAAAAGATTGAAATAGAAGACATTACTTGTCCACATTCAGGTTTTCTCATCCCTTAGTAGATATAGCTAAGTAGATATGACACATAATCAAAGGAAATAAATACTAATATAAACGAGAAAAACATACAACGTTTACCCTTTATAACCATGCATCACAACCACAAAAGACAATAAATAGAAAACAAAATGGAATTCGATTTTCGAAAACAGGTGGAAATTAAATATGGCGAGAGTGATATGAATTTTAACCCGCCAATACATAACGTTGTTCGGCGGAACCATTAAAAACACACATATATCAGTAGAGATCGGGTTTACAGCTCGCCGAGTCTATGACACACTCGCTAAATCTCTCGGAAGGCGGTCTCGGGGGCCATAAATTTTTATTTCGTATATAAAAATAATAAAAATAAATAAAAGCGGTACGTTGTGCGAGAGGAAACATTTGTCCCGCCGCGTCACGGATAATCCGGGGGGCCGGTTGATTTATTATTAATTACCTTATTTAATTCTATATGTCTAACGAGGTGCCTTCTGTTTCGCGCGTGAATTTTAGGGTTATGCGTCTATTAAGTACACTTGCACTCAATATTATGTAAATATTGTATATGTATGTATTTAGTATGACCGATCTTTCTTTCTTCGTGGTTTTCAATGTATTTTAGTCCTTGTAGGATATTATCTATGGAATATCATAAGTTATTATTTAAAACAGACATTATTTATTTGTCGAATGCGCTTATGCTGCCTGCATTCTAAATTGCCTTGTACCCTTTTACTTTCAGTCTGTCCTTTATCTCATGTGCCCCCTATGACATCATGGGACGGAATAACGGCGAAAAGTGGGTGCACTTGTTGCTCCTCTGCCTACCCCTTCGGGGATAAAAGGCGTGAGTGTGTGTGTCCGAGATTGTACATCAATCATGTTCAAGTTGGTATATTGGCACTTTCAAGCGTATTTTATGATATTTTTTTCCCTGAAACTAGTTGCAATGAGGTACAACTAAAATATACTGTTTGTTAGTAACTCCTAAGTTTCATAAATATTATCATTGTGTACAGGAAAATTAGGCATGGGTACTTAATCATAGGAAGTGCATATAGACGGTTCTTAAACGACATTTTTTTGCGACATTAAATTTTATACATATTTGGAATCAGCACATTCTGCTCCGTTTTTTGAACATAGTTTGAATTTATCGAAAAAGAAATGTCGCTTAAGTTAATTATACCGCAAGCCGTCGATATGTACTTGTCATTTTCCTAAATCGATCAATTCATTGAAGCTTGTATAACATTTGAATTGAAACACATCATTAATACTGCCCTCGTTATTCTAAATGCAGTACTTGGAAAATAGCGGTTTCGAGAAAAACGCAGTTAATTTTTTTTTAAATCTCTACTCATTTACAAATCAAATCTATTCATATCTCTAAAAAATTATTTAAATTTTTATAACCCAATTTTTAAATAGGTGTCCTATGATGCCGTTTTGTTAAAAAAAAGAAAATGCAATAAACTTCGATTACTGCATTCTTTATTACGACGGCAGAATATGTGTCCGGATTTGTGATCAGTGTAGGTGACTACGTTTACGTCATTAGAAATATCTTCGGCAAATTTGGCATCATTTAATGCTTCTTTGTCTATTCCAAGTTACATGTGTGCATAACATGTATCCTGATATGATACTTGGGCTTTGTAACCAGGATTATGAAAATATACTGTCTGGGTGGGTACCACCGCAATGTTTATTTCCACCGAAAAGCAGCAGTGTGCATGCATTGTTGTGTTTCGGTTTGAAGGACATTGTAGCCAGTGTAACTACTGGACATAATGAGATTTAACATCTCATGTCTCAGGATATTTGTGCGGTGCGTAAAAATGTATGTAAAGCAATACGATTTTTAAGTAGCGACATAATACAGCAGACTTTTCATAAGTCTTTTGCAATGCAATGCAATCAGCCCTGTATTACCTATATGTTGCCCACTGCTGAGCACGGGCCTCCTCTATTACTGAGAGGGTTCAGGCCTTAGTCCACCACGCTGGCCAAATGCGGGTTGGCAGACTTCACATACCCTCGAAATTCTTATAGAGAATTCTCAGGTATGTAGGTTTCCTCACGATGTTTTCCTTCACCGTTAAAGCGAACGATAATCGATAAACAATAAACACATAAGTCTTTTGGCACGGAATTAAGTCCAATTATTAACAAAATCTACCTCCTTCTACAGACTCACTAAACTCTAAACAAAAACATACAAAGTGCTCAAATGAAAAACTTTTTCAAAGTACAGTCAGCCGAATTAAACAATAGCGCAACTCACTATTATGCAACGGTCGTAAATCTGTCATAATGGCTGAACAGACGTAATCTTTCCATTATGACGCGTGATGTATGGCTGTCATTGTTTATTACTCGTAAATTTTGTTTTTTTATCCCTTTGTGCAACCGCTTCGGAGAAAATTTTGAGGAGAGTAATTCTGTTTGAATTATTGAATGGAGGCAGTGCGATTTTTATATGAATAGGGAACTAAATTATAATCGCAGCTGATTTTAATAAATGAAAAAGTAGTTTGGCCAAATTATGAGTCGACGAGTCGTTTTGATACGTGAAACAAATCACAAAGTAATAAAAGAAAAAGTCATCAACAAGAATGCAATATAAAGGTCCAGTGGGCTTATATTAACAACATTTGATAATCCTTAAAGCAAAATGAGTGCATTTCAGTATCAATGCCAACTTGAACTAGACTATGAACTCCTATAAAGTGTTTCGATAAAAAAACTACGTACAAGACGCAAAATGATTAATAATAAGAATCGATTTTATGCACTGTCGACATAAAATATCATGTCAGAAATATTATAACGTTCTTGTACGTTATATTTCAAAAATATTTCCATATTGATACACTAGTGCTTGACAGGCAAACAAGGATTATTATTGATAAAAAAAGTATATATGACTTTATCGGGTAAAACTTTGAGAAAGGAACATTACATTTTCGGCGGGAACAGCTATGTAAAGCGGGGGCGAGGCAAAGGAAGCGGTAAAAAAGGGGTGCTTTTAAATAAACTGTATCACTTCAATCTCGTGGCATTTAAAAGAATTTTGAAAACGTTTTAATTTCGTGTGGGAACTGCAGGAGCGCGCGGGGGTGGGGGTAGCGCGGTGCGTACAAGTAACAGCCACGCACGCCATAAATCTGTCACGAGTCGACCCCCGGCGACGCCTCGAACCGTTCGCAAGACACAACGTGGCATTTTGTTGTGCTATTTTAACAATTCCGGAAGAGGGAACTTGTAATTATGATTATAATAACTAGTATTAGACATAATATTATTTCTCAATAATTTATGTAGAGCGTGGAAAGTATTGCTCAATTTGACAAGCGACATTTGGGGTGGTGTGATGAAATAGTATATTCTCAAGTAGCAATTTTCGCTTTGAAAAATATTAACAGTTCTAAATACTATTAAAAATGTACCCACTAACAACGCTTCAATGTGATAACATTTCTTATACTCATTACCGCACCGCATAATGTGACATATAAAAAAGGCGTTAATTAAGCTTAAAAGTAGCTGGTTGTTTTTTGATGACGCTACAAGACAATCGGCCTGGATCAATCTCGTACACCACGACTCAAGACAGCTTGCTGACGATAAAGAACTGCCATGTACCAGTACAATTTGCTTAAATGAATGGAAAAAAATAATGTTAATCGTAAAAACTCGTTAGTGTTTTGAAAACACAATAAATAATAAAATTTAATCTATAATTAATATAGTTTATAATATTATTTATTCGTTTTTAAAATTAATAAAGTTTATTATAATTTTCAAATATTATCTATCTGAAATAAAGTACCGTTATAATTCGCAGTTGTAAACTTACATACAAAATATTTACGTAATTTTATTTGTTATGACCGTGTGTGAAAGTTGTGAACTGTATTAAACAAAATATTGATTCAGAAATAATTCTAAGTGTAGCGAATTAAGCTTTCAGTAATATTTATATGAAGTGCAAAATTATCAAAAACTTCTAGACAATAGAGACCTTCAATTATAGCGCACATGATGATAGTCTACATCGCGCTTCACAACTAAGAAGCTCCGCCCACAAGACTAGCACCATCTCTCGGCAGTTAGCCGTAAACTACAGACGTCAGTGACACTTTTGAGGTTATGCTGATTTAATTTTACTTTGTTTTTTATATACGATATTACCAACCTCGCCACTATTAAAACACCTTCCAATTAATTTTGATCCATCCCTTTATAACCACCGATAGCCTTAAAACTGGATATTAGTTTGTGAAAAATAGTTTACAAGTACAGACGCTTTGTCAACACAATAATCCTGATATTGCTATTTAATGCAAAGCTTGTGGAGATTCAGTGTCTGTTATTCGTTGGAATAGCGTTAATAAGGAAGAAAAGTAGATATAAATAACTCACCAGTCCTTTAGTCTATTAAAAATGTAATAAAAACACACAGAAGACACAATGTAGTGCTTGTGACTCAGGTCACTTTGCGAGTACAGAGTAGAGCGAGAGGTGCGTTCCGAAGTTAGCCGAACACATTCGAGGCCCGTCCCTCGTTGGCCCGCCCCCGTTGTTTGACGGACAGCAATGACAACGTACAGCAGACGCGCGAGACGCGCCGAATGTTCAGTACGCGCGGCGCGAATTTCGAACGCACGCACGAGCGCGCGCTTTATGCAACCGAACGGAATGATTTCGAATTAACTCGATTAGGTTGTATGTGGGTATACTTTTGCCTCATATCATTTGTTAAAAGTTGTTAACTAACTGATAATTGTTGATATATTTTAGAGAAATTTTAAACACTTGTTTTTTGCACAGCAAAAGTGTAAATAAGTGTTGATAACAATCGTTACTATGCATGAAAATGTTATTTATGTGTGATGAATGACTCGTGTGTGGTGTTTGGCTGTATAAATTGTTGAAAATAAAAGTCGGTGTATGGTAACCGGTTGGCAGCGAGCCGCTTCAGATCCCGCAGGTAAGCCGTAAGACGGACAATGGCCATCGAGCCTTTGCATTCGCTTAATTAAACATTATATAAATAAAAGAGCGTAGCGGGAGCGCGCCCGGCACTCGGCACACGGCGGAGCACATGCACTGTGATGCAGACGCATGCACATCGCACGACCACATCGCACACCACTGTTTGTACGCGACAGATTTATGATTTTGTTTTTCATCTCCACAGCGCATTATCCGTGCTCCGACTCCTCGAGCATCTTAAACGTTTTAATTTTATAGGTTTTTAAGTAGATTCGTAGGTTATGAAGTTTATTTTAAGATATTAATTTGATTGTCATGAGGTGGTCGTGGGTGTATGACTTGTTATTTTGAATGAAATCAATAAATTGTTAAGTATTATTATAATCAGTTTAGCCAGTTTCTACACACGTTTTGAATATCAAGATAATATTACAACACGACAATAGCACATACGAAATTCTTAAAAGGTTTTTTGGGTTAAATATTGTTTGAATAATTTAAAGTTATTTAAAAAAGATTCGCCTGAATATATACTTATATATTATTTAAGATACTAATTTCCTAAAATATGTTCGCTGCCGTGTCGCTATTTTCTGTATGTCCGCTATACGCTGACAGATGGCGCTAGTAGTCAGTAAGCAGAGGTTTAATCCACATTGTACTATTATTATTTGGTGTCATCTTCGCTATTATTTAATTCTCAATATTCTAGACACAGCTTTGAAGCAATTAATTTATATCATTTTTAATGTTTGCATATATTAATTTAGAGTCATTGCTCCGGTGATTCCAATGCGTTCCTAATGTTTGTGTTGTTAATATTTATAAAATATCAGATTCCATTTCATTTTTTTAGGTGTGACAAAAAATTAGTGACGATATACTTTTGGAGATAATGAGATGGCTTCCATTTGACTTACGAGTGAACATGGGAATATTAAGAAAAAATATGTGCGTAATTTCAATAAATACTTACTATAATTCAAAATGGTATTGCTTATGTTGATGAATGTTCATTGTGTACAAATATTTTCCCGTTTGATTTATTTTTTCAGTAAGCACGGGTCATTGAGTGGACTATAATAATATTATATGTATATAATTAAAAATAGAAGTGTATATAATTATGTTTGTACCCCATGGGCTCTAAAATTGCTGTAGATTTTTTTTAGGGCTAGCTTAACGGGTTGTCAGGTGAAGTTTGGATTTTTGGCGATTTTTTGTCATCCACATCTGGCTTAAAATTATTTCAGTGCTAATCATAATAATATCTTGTTTGATGCCCAGGCATCACACGCTTGATGCTTAAGCATTATGCCCGCCTAAAATCAACACTTGAACACAATTCCAAAACATTCCACGACTGCACTGCGCGCAACGCCCTGAGACTAGGGTTGCCAGGTCGTCAAACCTAATAGCCGAACACATACCAGCCAGTTTGGCCGGACATGTGGGTAAAAACGCCGGACATCCTAAATTATTAAGGATTTTGTGTCTTAGTATAAATACGATTTTTAGCTCCTAGGTGCATTTCCATGGCCGATTAATTTTACGCATTTTGCAGCTTCTCTAAAGTCACTGGTCAAATATAAAAAGCCAAAAAAAATCCGGACAAGCCGTTGTTTTGCTGGACACGCATTCAAAAAGCCTAACTATGTCCGGCTTTATCCGGACGCCTGGCAACCCTACCTGAGGCAGATGTTAAGTTTCTTGATGTTCCTTAATTTACTGGCTACAATGACCTTCAAACTTGAACACTGATGTTTCACGTAAATAAATAAATTTCTAACTAACTGACTGCCTAACGAGAGACGTCTACCTTATATTAGAACCTAGGAGTTTCTCTTTGTAAGTATTACATGATTTTTCTCTAACTAGACTTTTGCTGGCAGCTCCGCCCTCGTGAATGAGTTTTTCCGGGATAAATAGTAATCGATGTTACTTGCTGATGATAAAGCTTTATATTGGTGAAAGAAATTTTAAAATTGGTCCAGTAGTTTCTGAGTTTATTCGTTACAAACATACATGTTTATATAAAATCTTCCCTCTATATAATATTGAACACATATAGATGAATTGATATTTCCCAAAGCACAAGCTCAATCCTACTTCCTACTAATATTATAAAGGCGAAAGTTTGTAAGAATGTATGGATGTTTGTTCCTTTTTCACGCAAAAACTACTGAACGGATTTCGATGAAATTTGACACACGGGTAGTTCATGTCCTGGATTAACACGTAGGCTACTTTTTATCCCGGGAAAATATAAACCGGGACTTTTATCCCGGAAAAACTTTTTAATGCGGGCAGAACCGCGGGCAAAAGCTAGTAATCCATAAGAATAATATCTGTGTCGTTATCAATTGATTTCGATACATTTAATTATGAACACGACAATACTTCACGCCAAGACGTGCTTGCTTTACTGCACGCGGCTGTAACACTTGAGTAACTAAAAACAAACGTATCTACTCTGGAGCTGTTGGTTGGAGAAACCGTCATAATTTTGCAGCTAGCAAGGGACGAAATGTCGACATTATACATTATAGCATATATTAGGCCAGCGTGGTGGACTAAGGCCTGAACCCTCTAAGTAATAGAGGAGGCCCGTGCTCAGCAGTGGGCAATATAATACAGGGCTGGTTGCATTGCATTGCATATTTTATAATCGCTATTTATCATCACTGCACTTTTAGTCTAAGCACTGCACTTTATCACGTCACGTTTTATGATAAAGTTTTTGAGGTATTGCCATGTCAGTGATTCCACGTGCAATTTTTGTAAGCACAAACAACGTATCTTCGAGTAAGAGCAGTTATAGTAACCATGTTAAAGTAAATGGTTATAACATAGAATTCACGACCGAATTCTGAAACCTTGAGTCGCGAAATAATATCAATAAGATAACAAAATCATATGTAAATAAATGCTGAACTTTTTAACGACGGAGCCAATTTTTTTTATTGTATTGATTGACGAGAGCATGCCGTTGCCTGATAGTAAGCGGTACGTCCACCCATAAACAGTAGCAACACTATCCAGCACCTTGAGTTACAAAGTACTGTGTGGTATTCCACTGCGCTCGTTATCCTGAGTCATTAGATGTTAAGTCTCATTATGTCCAGTAGTTACACTGGCTACAATGTCCTTCAAACCGAAACACAACAGTGCGTGCACACTGCTGCTTGGCAGTAGAAATAGACATTGCGTTGGTACCCACCCAGACGGACTCTTATATATGAGAGACCTACACCAGTAATTAAAAAATACTTCAATAAAAAAATCACACATCCAAAATTCATCTAATACAGATTTAATCCCAAAAAGTGTAAATTCCACGTAATCAAGCATCTCATTCCTTTTATTTATTAATAAAAACATCCGAGCAAATTACATTATCCGACGTCAAAAATAGGCGTCTCTTTCGGCGGCTCATCTCGCGTTAGATTGAAGGGGAGGTGTTATGGGTACAATCTAAGTTGGCTCGTTGTCGTTGCCAGCCTTGGCGTAAATATCGACTGTTAGGTCATCAGTGGGAAAGTTTTAATGAATCGCGGAGGGTTTTTGTTATGTACGCGGTGCATGAGAATTAGGATTTTGGCTTAGTATTGTGTATTTTTTAAAATCGTCTTAAAAGCTTTCCTAGGGAAACAATAGATTACAAAAAAAATTGTATAGGATATCTTTAATTTTGATTTCCATTACTTTTGATGGCATAAATATTTTCTTTATATCGGACATTTAGTCTATTTATAATTGAATCACGAAACTTTGCAAATAGACATCGATTGCGAAATTATTTAATTTTATGCTGCAAAAAAATCTAAAAAGTTATCCATGTAAATTTAGTTTTAAAACCAACACAGTCTTCTGAGCAGGCCCAAAGTTGTTTAGACCGCACTTTATCAACCTCATAAAATTATATTTAACGTTCAAAACTCGGCACTTTACAACTTTTTCATTCGTTGGCAACCCCAAAATCCCTTTAACCCCACGTATTCACGATACCCTAAAGTACCCACATAAGAACCTTTGCCGAGACCTTGTGCCAACCGTACAATGTATTATAGTGTATACATTTTGACACTAATTGTCTGTCTGTGCCAGTTCCTGAGGTACCACGCCACGAAGGTCGCTGACAGACGGGATATAAATATCTATCATTATTGATACTGTCAGCATAACTTACAGCGACCTAGGTCTTGTATCGTGAAATGATGAAAAAATGATATGAAATGTTTGATTCACTGACACAGGTAAGAATACAGAACGTCTTCTTTTTATGGTATTGAATGACGACACGAGCATGCCGTTCGTCTGATGGTAAGTGATATGACCGCCCATAAACAGTAGCTACACCATCCAGCACCTTGAGTTATAAAGTACTGTGTAGCATTCCACTGCGCTCGTCATACTGAGACATAAGATGTTAAGTCTTATTATGTCCCGTAGTTACGCTGGCTACAATGCCCTTCAAACCGAAACACAACAGTGCATGCACACTGCTGCTTGGCGGTAGAAATAGACATTGCGGTGGTACCCACCCAGACGGACTCTTACATATGAGAGACCTACCACCAGTAAAACTATAACTGTGTTATATACCTTACCCATTAATATTGTTTACTGTTACTGGATTAATAAATTGCTATTTTTTTATTATCTTTACTATTTGAGAGGTAAACTAAACTCAGGGAAGCTAAAGCATCGATTAAAGATCGTTATCTCGACCATCGATATAAATATTATACCAATGAGACGAATAATTATGATTTTACTTGATTTTTTATTGCAAGTACAGTAGCCTAGTGCCTTTATGCTACTTTAGCCTGTGTATTACAAAGGTCTTCTGTTGACGAGTCACCCGGCCGGGTATCAAGTGACCGTTAGTGCCCCTCTGGGCACTTCCGATCACTGCCTGGTCCAGTCGTCAGTACCGTCCGCTTCACCCCCACGTCCCGTGCGAGTCAAGCGGAGGGTCTGGCACTACTCGTCGGCAGATTGGGATGGTATGCGGGAATACTTCGCTTCCATCCCTTGGCGGCAGCGCTGTTTTGAGGGAAAAGATCCTTCAGCGAATGCCGAAGCTATTGCTGGCGAGATCAGGTTAGGAATGGAATACTACATTCCTTTCTCTGAGATCGCTGGCAATGGTCGAGGACGCTCCTGGTTCAACCGCGCATGCGCCGACGCTGTTGGTGACAAACAGGCGGCGTATCTCGCTTGGATTAGGGGTCGCGCAACGAAGGATCCTAATATCGACTTCCTCAAGGCAGCCTATAACAGTGCCACCAAGGCCTGCAAGAAGGCCTATGTAAGAGCGGATGCCCAGCGAATATGTGGGATTGGGCGTGCTTTGGCCAACCATCCCTCGAGCAGCCGTGCATATTGGAGCCTGGCCAAAGCCGTCCAATCTAACTTCTGCCGTCCATCGCTGCCACCGCTGAGGCGTCCCGACGAATCGCTGGCTCACAAGCCGCAAGAGAAAGCCTCCCTGCTGGCAAATCTTTTTGCGTGCAATTCCCGACTCGAGGACAGTGGCTTTCAGCCGCCGTCGGCGCTGCCTGACTGTGGATTCATAATGTCAGATATCCGCATCAGGCAGTGCGACGTACGGCGGGAGCTGCGGTTTCTCGATGCTCGGAAAGCCAGCGGGCCGGATGGTATACCGGCGGTGGTTTTGAAGCGATGTGCAGCCGAGTTGTCTCCTGCACTGACCCGCCTCTACCAAGCGTCCTACCTCTCGGGTATTGTGCCTGAGTCTTGGAGGGAGGCCAATGTGCAACCGATCCCCAAAAAAGGTGATCGGTCGGACCCTGCCAATTACCGTCCAATCGCCATAACCTCAGTGATATGCAAGGTCATGGAGCGGATTATTAACGCTCAACTGACCCGCTACCTGGAGGATCACTCGTTGATCAGTGACAGACAATACGGGTTTCGTCGGAATCGATCAACGGGTGACCTTCTAGCGTATGTCATGCATCGCTGGGGGGAGGCGATTGACAGGCATGGCGAGGCTCTAGCCGTGAGCCTCGACATAGCCAAGGCATTTGACAGGGTCTGGCACCGTGGTCTCCTTTCCAAGCTCCCGGCATATGGTCTGCCTAACAACTTGTGTACGTGGATCTCTGGCTTTCTGCATGGGCGAAGAATCCGTGTCGCCGTAGATGGGCACGCTTCGGAGCTCATGGCAGTAAATGCCGGAGTACCACAGGGCTCGGTCTTGTCGCCCACCCTGTTTCTTCTGCATATCAATGATATGCTGTCACTCGGCAACATTCATTGCTATGCAGACGACAGCACGGTTCATGGGCGATACTTCTACGGGCCCCCAAGTTCGCGGGCAGACACCGAAACGGGGCGCGAGGACCTTGTCTCTGAGCTTAACCGGACTCTGGACTTCATTTCTCTATGGGGTTCCAGCAACCTGGTTGAGTTCAGTGCCAAGAAAACGCAGGCTTGTGTCTTTTCGTGCAAAAAGTTCCCGTTTACTCCCCTCCCCATTCTTCAGGGCGTTCCCCTCTCATTGCGGAATGACCTGTGTATCCTTGGTATGGATATACGCTGTGATCTGAATCCAAGGAATCATATCGAAGGCGTTATATCTGCCACTTCTCGCAGGGTTGGAATCCTGAACAAGGTGCGTCGCTTTTTCACGCCCGGTCAGCTTTACCGTTTGTATAAAGCGCAGGTTCGGCCGGGAATGGAATATTGCTCGCACCTATGGGACGGTTCCGCCCAATACTTGCTTGATGCCTTGGATGGATTACAGCGGCGGGCCATCCGCATTGTAAATAATGCAGACGTGACGGGCAACTTGGAGTCGCTACAGTTGCGGAGGGATGTCGCTTCTCTAAGCGTGTTCTACCGTCTGTATCATGGTGAATGCTCTGAGGAGTTGTTTAACTTGATCCCCCCCTCTCCTTTCCTTAGCAGAACCACGCGTGCGGGCGCGCGAAGCCACAGCCTGAAGGTGAAAACCATTACGACCCGAACCAATAGGTTCTATAGTTCCTTCCTCTGTCGCACCATCAGGCTGTGGAATAGTTTGCCGGCGCACGTGTTCCCTCCTTCCTACAATCCTGGGTCCTTCCGCCGTAGCGTGAAGAAGCAGCTGGTCAGGCCGGCATAATTGTGTCGAATGGCATGGGATATTCGTCCAATGCCATTCGATTCTCTATTTGGACTGCACTGTGCTTACCATCAGGCGCAGTGCAGTCACTATGTCGAGCTCCTATAATAAAAAAAAAAAAAAAAAAAAAAAAAGGTCGTGATGCACTGTAATACAATCAGCCCTGTATAATATATTTGCCCTCTGCTGGGCCTTCTCTACTACTTAGTCTTAGTCCACCACGCTGTTCTAGTGCGAGTTGGCAGACTTCAAATACCCTCGAAATTATTATGAAGAATTCTCATGTATGTAGGTTTCCTCACGATGTTTTCTTTCGCCGTGAAAGGGAACGATATATAATTGATAAATATTGCACACGTAACTTCGAAAAGACAGAGGTGTGGGCCTAAGGCCGTGATAGTACTAAGACAACCTAAATTACATTTAAATGATTTCCCTAAAGACTAAATTGTAGTTAATCGAAAATGAAGAGAGCAAAGCTGCAATCGATTATACAAAAATACGTATGACGTAAAGAGATCATTTAATCCGAAGGACTATATCTAAGTGTCTCCCAAGGATGCCTTTAAAAGCTAGACAAGAACCATATTCTCTTTAAAAATAGTCAATAGACTTGCAAAATACTTCACGAACTAGACAATCCGACATCCAGATGATTCCGCGTGTCAAGATAGTGTTACACATTGATTGATTCGATGATTGACAATATCATTCGGTTGATACGAATTGATAAGCGAAAGGTCACGAGATAATACTTGAAAGGAGATTGTCACGACTGATGGCTTGTCTACTAAAGATCTAGGGTATTGGCATATTTTCAGGTGCGCAAATGAGATGACGTGTCTTTATGGTGGGTGATCAGAAGACTTGTGCAATACCAAGGTTCTGGACGGTCTGCTGAGAAAATGTCTATTGTCCCCAGGATCAAAACCCAAGACACACACCTCTGACTTTTCGAAGTTACGTTTATATTCTTTATTAATTTGTTCGCTTAAATTATGAAGCAAAACACCGTAGGTTACCGTACGTATTCGATAATTCTTCACAAGAATTTCGAGGGTATGAGAAATTTGACAACATGAACTAGGCCAGCGTGGTGGACTAAGGCCTAAACCCTCTCTATAGTAAACAAGGCCCGTGCTCAGTGGTGAGCAGTACACATTGTAATATAAGGCTGGTATTATTAAGCTTTTAAGCTGAAATGTCCTCCGCCTACATAATATTTCGAATGTTCATATTGTGCCTACCCTGATTACCGTTGGGAGCTCAACTCTCGAAGTTGTGAACGAGTACGTCTATTTAGGTTAAGTAGTCCAACTAGGCAAGTCAAATTTTGAGAAAGAGGTCAACCGTCGAATCCAGCTCGGTTGGGCAGCATTCGGGAAACTAAGCAAGGTCTTCTCGTCCAAAATACCTCAGTGCCTGAAGACAATAATATGTGTTGGTAACACATATTGTTTGTAATGACATACGGCACTGAGACGTGGCTTCTGACCATGGGCCGCCTAAGACGGCTTACAGTCACTCAGCAAGCTGTACTACGCTAGGCTATGCTAGGTGTTTCTCTACGCGATTGAATCAGACTTGAGGAGATCCGTAGATGAACGAAACTGACATAGCCCAGCGGATTAGCACGCTGAAGTGGCAATAGCCAGGGCACATAGTTCGAAGAACTGACGACAGATATTGAAAAAGCTCTCGACTGGAGACCACGTACTGGCAAGCTGCGCTTGTCACCAGTCCATCTGCAAGGTGGACAGACGACTTGATAAAGGTCGCAGGAGCACGCTGGATGCGGGCCGCTTTTGACAGGTCCATCTGGAAATCTTTGGGGGAGGCCTATGTTCAGCAGTGAACGTCATGTGGCTGATGATGATGAGGATGATCACATAATATTTCCATTGACATTTTTACCGAGTGTAAGTTATGTCGTCTCAGTAAAAGAAACAATCCAAAAACTGTTATTCCACTCCAATGACCATCAACAGAAGGCAAACTCAATTCCCGTAACTGTTTCTTAAGTGAATAGGTAATTGTGTATACCTCTGTGTGTTAGAAAAATTGTCCAATAGCCGGGCCATTATGGCCGTTTTACCCGTGGAACTTAATACAGTATGCGTGTGTTATTTCTAATTAGCCGTGGTAAGGGCCCTTAGTCGGTTTTACACGCGGTTTCGGCCGTTTCGCCCTATTACTGCCCTATTATACGTCTTTTGAGTGCCTACTTGGTTCGCTTTTAATGCCTGTTTTCCCAAGTATGGAATATAGTCTAAAAAGCAGGGAAGACACGGTTCACTCAACGCGGGCGGTGGGGTTGTGCGAGGCAATTATTACTGGTACAAAATCATATGTATCCTTTATATGATATATTTTACATAGCCAAAGTAAACAAATATTGTAAATAATTATCAGTTTTATATACAGCGGTATTTATTAATTAAATATTAATTGTTTAAACTATGTTACCACATAATGTTTACTAGTATCCGCTACTTTACATTTATTTTACGCTAAAACTCATCGTACCATTCCATCGCCTTAACAACTCATTGCTTCGTGCCGGACAAATAAAAACTATGTAGGGAAACATACATTTATAATGTATCGACGTTCCTATTAAAAGGAATTCTAATGCTCGGGCATGTAGGGTCATTCAGCTCAAAAGTACGCACTTTTTTTTCTATCGTCTACACACTCAAAAATATAGGGTCCTGATAAACGTTTTAACACTTTATTTAAAGTAAATTTATTCTACTTTCATTATTTAATGAGTTTTTGTACATTTCTTCATCGGTTTTTTTGCAATACATGTTTAAGTGCAGCGGGAAAAAATCGTACTCTTGACCCGTCATGTGGGTAAAACTACGCAGAGATGCGGTTAATAGTTTGCATACTGGGTAAGCTACGCACGCATGTAAACTACAGGCATATAATTACTAATTGTACAAGTACACATGGAATCATATGGAATATGTTTTTAAACTTCCTTTATTCTTGGTACAAATATTGTAAAAAAAAAACATTAAATGTACACCTATTGTAGGCACCAGAAACATAATTAATTAGACTGTACTTATAACAAACTTTAGTTATTTTTGTAATTTAATGATCACTGTAAATTTAGGAACTCTTGATGTTACTTTTCATTGTAATGAAGTTCTAACAGCGTGCGTACTTTTAATCCCGTACTCTTACCCAACAGGGAATATTTTAAACAATCACACGTCAGTTGAGATGCAGTTATTTTTTAGGAAAGAATTAATAACTAAAATAAATACTATAATAATCGTGTAAACTTAATATAATCAACGGTCTGTTGTAAACTGATGCATCGACCATCTATAAACTTTTCCCAGCACAAAATAGATGATAACTAATCAACAAAATCACGTTGATCGCCGTTTTTCGCTAAACAAGTGAGGCTTGGTAAAATAGCTTGTGGGCTGTGACATCATCCCTGACGCACCCTTAATTTAGCCGAAAAAGTGTCTGAGCCCCCTCAATAGGTTCCGAGATATTGACCATGCGAAATTTTACCCACTGCGTGCTATTACCCCGAATGACCCTAAGCAGGCAATTAAGTTAGGACCAGCATTAGCATCGAATGCAAATTATTATATTTTACTAGATAAAGTAACGTGACACACCTGTGATATATATTATAAACTATGTGTATCAATTATATCAAACACTATTAAGGGTTATTTTATTTAATGGTCACCGCATGGCAGATTTAATCGTCGCTCGCCGGTGACCAATACGGCAGGCACGTCCGCTCCCGATGACAGATAGCGACAGAGTGCGTTTTTAAATTTTTAAAATTGGAACGTGCTGCTTGCTTGCGTGCGCACGCGCATAATCGCTGAAATTCCGTAATGAGCAGGTGAGTGCGATATCGCCGCTCGTGTCTACTTAGTGTCCAGCAAAGTAATGTCCGTTGATATAATTACTCCAATTTTGTTAGCCGACTCAACAGGGAAGTTGTTTATGTAAATGTAAATTGTTGTTTCTCATGCCCTTTGTATGAATTTCAATTGCGAGTGGATAAATGTTTCAGTTATGTGCAAATAATGGGGTGGATAGATAACTAGTTCCATATACTGCGAGTGTGCAGGAACTGCAATTGTGGAGGTCATGTAAAAAAAAGGAAGGAATCCTCCTAGCTAGTTTCAGCCACGGTGGCCAATCTCAACGGAGATCAGCCAGGTACGCAGGAGATATTATAGTGCACAAGTGTGTGCG
The DNA here is from genome assembly GCA_949316025.1 of Lapara coniferarum. Lineage (NCBI taxonomy): Eukaryota > Metazoa > Arthropoda > Insecta > Lepidoptera > Sphingidae > Lapara > Lapara coniferarum. The sequence continues at coordinate 24,401,323 of OX438919.1, forward strand.
CAATACACAGGTGCACTCGCTATTCCATCACTCTCATAGTCCGGTGAGACGGCAATCCAACATGACCGGAGCGAAATCAACGGCATTACGTGCTTTCCGAGGCACGGGGGTATCACACCGTGAACTTCCTGACTCCGAGCTGTGATTGAGTAATTTTTAAGATGGAAAAACCTAGTCACAATATTTTTTACTCGACCCGGGATTCGAACCCAGGATCTCAGCGCGCAAATTGTACTCGTAACGCGTACGCAATACAACTACGCCACCGAGGGGGTCATGTATTATGTATACCTAACTACATATGTATATGTTATAAAGTGCAGAATACAACTTTATAAGTTTATTTGGATGGGACACTATAAACAACAATTGAATCGCTACTAAAACACACTATCAGAATGTTACGCTCTTCCCGGGCACCATAAGGCATATTTTATAAATTGATTCAAGTACTTTTATATCGAAAAAAAGACTTATAAAACAACTAAAACTAGCTGTCTATAATTTGACACCCTATGTCAGTTATCAACGACAAAATTAGTTCAATTATTTGTAAATACTTTTCTCTCAAAGGCCTCATCTAATTCAGTGTTTTACTATATTTTAGAACTTTTAATTAGGCACATAAAGCGTTGGAGTAGCTCAGCATTGTATACAGGCGTAGCGGCGTCTAACATTAGCGTATGTGCAAAACAAAAGGCAACAAAAAGGCAAAACAAAAAAATGTCTGCCGCCGCGCTATCTGCAGCCCGCGATCCCGTCTCAAATAATGACACAGAGGAGCTGTGGAGATGCCATGATAGGTTTTTTTTTTTTATTTTGCACAGCGTTGATAGATTTTTTAAACTGAGATGTCAGTTGTCTTAGTTTTATGTGAACAAGGATGCCTGCTAAGTTTATGAAAATGTTTATGTTTCAGTCAGAATTTAAGATCGGAATGTCTGGCTACAAGACAATACCTATGTAATTTATGTATTTTTTACAACCAAAGTCACAAATGACATGGTCGTTTATGAAGACATTTTTCTATGAGATTATTGTGTTTTAATAAATGTCGGTAGTTGAAACCCCGAATCAAACTAATCAAATTATGAGACGCAAAGTATTTTAGAGTGATTTACACGGTGGCGCTTGTAGAACGAAGAGTGAACACTATAGTTCTAACCAATATGTCCATACCAAAGCGCCTAACAAAAATTATTCGATATGAATATCAAAAAATATTTTTACTCGACTCCATAGCTCTCCGTGTGCCCAGGTCGGGCCAGTAGAGCACGAAGCGTCCGCAGCCGCGTAAATCTACATCAGCGCGGTGTCGCCACTCGTTTTGTTCTGACCCTACCATCTTCGGCCTGATGCTGGACACACGTCGCCCAGACAATTGTTTCAGATAATGGGAGCCTAGGTTTGTTTTCCTGAGATTATATGTGAATGTTATTAAGGGAATTTTTAATTTAACATAACCAGAAGGGGTAGGCAGATGTGTTATTAGTAGTTATGGTTCAGGTTTCTTTCGTTCTATGATATGATAGGTGATTAATTTAGGGACAAAATACAAATACAGGCACTTATGTGTGAAATTTATTTGCTTACGGAAATTTTGACAGTTGAACTTGGAAATAGAATGTACTTTTACGGGTTAATTTTAAACTTATACGGTATATTACCTACTTTCTTCAAAACGATGCGCCAGAAAGTTGTACTTCTTTTCTTTTAACATGGGTTATTATTTTTCAGCCAATGGTGTGATGATGATCGCCTTATTGATATTTGAAGTAGTGCTTGTACGTATAGGTAGGTACTGAAGGCAAAATTTCTTAATCGAACTTCAAGCCTTACAAATGACTTGTGTAAGTTTGGTTACAAGCAATACCAAGAGAAATGTCAAGCCGCTCTCTACTATGCAAATATCGCTCCATAGACAGTTAAAAATTATAGAGCAATGCTTAAGATATTGATGCGGTTCAGGGAAGTTCATTTCAGCGTATCAAGTGCATAGCACGAATACAGGTTAGCCACAATACTTGATTGTGGTGTGTCATGATAAAACAAACTGTATTGCGTTGTTTGTGGGTTTGATGGGAGATTGACGATGGTGAACCATCAGAAACACTTAAAGTATTATACTGAACCCTATCCTCACTTTTAACCCCTGGAATGCCGGGCTCAGTTTGCGTAAAAAACGCTTGCGTGCCGCCCATACATTTGAAAAAATCGGATTTTAGGTGTAAAGGATGTTCCAATTTATACACCATAAAATTCATTTAGTACGAATTTTGAAATAATTTATTTACTTATTTATTATGGATCAATGGTCACTAAAATATTTAGAAACATTGTGAGATTTGGCATAGACGGCCGCCATTTTGAATTTCTTTGTTTTAAGGCCAATTGACTTCAAAATCGATATCTGGGCAGGCCTTTAGGTACAGAAGTCGGATCCAATGTTAGAATTGAAAAAAGTGGCCGCCATTTTGAATTTCTTTGTTTTAAGGCCAATCGACCTCAAAATCGATATCTGGGCAAGCCTTTAGGTACAGAAGACGGATCAAATGTTAGAATTGAAAAAAGTGGCCGCCATTTTGAATTTCTTTGTTTTAAGGCCAATCGACCTCAAAATCGATATCTGGGCAAGGCTGTATGTATAAAAGACGGATCTAATGTTAGAACTGAAAAAAGTGGCCGCCATTTTGAATTTCTTTGTTTTAAGGTCAATTGACCTCAAAATCGATATCTGGGCAAGCCTTTAGGTACAGAAGACGGATCCAATGTTAGAATTGAAAAAAGTGGCCGCCATTTTGAATTTCTTCGTTTTAAGGCCAATCGACTTCAAAATCGATATCTGGGCAAGCCGTTAGGTACAGAAGACGGATCTAATGTTAGAATTGAAAAAAGTGGCCGTCATTTTGAATTTCTTTGTTTTAAGGCCAATCGACCTCAAAATCAATATCTGGGCAAGCCTTTAGGTACAGAAGATGGATCCAATGTTAGAATTGAAAAAAGTGGCCGCCATTTTGAATTTCTTTGTTTTAAGGCCAATCGATCTCACAATCGATATCTGGGCAAGCCTTTAGGTACAGAAGACGGATCCAGTGTTAGAATTGAAAAAAGTGGCCGCCATTTTGAATTTCTTTGTTTTAAGGCCAATCGACCTCAAAATCGATATCTGGGCAAGGCTGTATGTATAAAAGACGGATCTAATGTTAGAACTGAAAAAAGTGGCCGCCATTTTGAATTTCTTTGTTTTAAGGTCAATTGACCTCAAAATCGATATCTGGGCAAGCCTTTAGGTACAGAAGATGGTCCCAATGTTAGAATTGAAAAAAGTGGCCGCCATTTTGAATTTCTTTGTTTTAAGGCCAATTGGCCTCAAAATCGATATCTGGGCAGGCCTGTAGGTACAAAAGACGGATCGAATGTTAGAATTGAAAAAGTGGCCGCCATTTTGAATTTCTTTGTTTTAAGACCAATCGACCTCAAAATTGATACTTGGGCATGCCATCGTTTTGTTTTAACACTAATGGGATTCAAGATAGATATTTGGGCTTGTCTTTAGCCAAACAGAATAAATCGAGGTTGTAATTTTACTAATTTAACAATTTAAATACGCAATCACATCAAAATTAGACACTTTTAAAAATGAATAAGGTAATCAACCTGAGTAGCCTTTTAAGTCTGGTGATGGGGGGTAAATAAATAAAAAGATACAGTAATTTAATGGCCACCCAACAGGTCATAACGATGTGGGGGAAGAAAAATATAATAAGATAATTTCTACTACGCGGCTAATTATTCTTATAGCAATCGTTGAATTGTTAACGACTCCCTGATTTTTAACCGATTTTGATGCTTTCACAAAAGAATTTACTTTATTTGCTGCCACGGGACACTTTTTTCTTCTTCAATTCTTTATTTTGCGACATTACAAAGCTGCGTTATTGAAGAGAATTGAATAAGCATTGATGGTGGCCATAATATTTAAAAAATCTATAATTAAAACGTACTATAGTTTGTGGCCATGTCCAGCGGGTTTTGATTTTGATACCAATAGCCCTTAAAACAAGAACATTTAACATGGAATGCAGTTCTTAAAATTCCAACCTCGAGTTATTCTACTTGGCGAGACAAGCCCAAATATCTATCTTTCCTCTCGCGGAAGGAGAGTGCCGAGAGGGATCGCCAGCGCAGTGGTGATCCCTCCCGCCGCCAGACGAGACGTAGGAGGCGTCGGGTGGACGACTGACCGATATCTCCCGCCCTGTGGATTGGGGGCGTTGGAGAATTCCACCACGGTATCCCCTGCCTGTCGTAAAAGGCGAATAATAGGGGCCTCCGGGGGTCACGGGTGGGAGGGAGGGGCCGTCCACCTATTAATCTAGCCAACTTCTGTGACCCCCGTGATGGACGGCAGCGTGCCTCACGCTGCCTCGGACGCCAAGGGCGTCCTTCGGTGTACGGGGGCTTCTGAGCCCCCGCAACAACAGGAGACAGACCGCAACAGCGGTACGCGCAGGGGCGGTTGCTGACGACAACTTAGACGTGAGTCGGAGGAAGCCCGCAGCCGTCCCTAATGCGCCGAAGATGGCCACCGCGGAAAAAAAAATCTATCTTAAATATAATCGGTCTTAAAACAAAGAAGTTCAAAATGGCGACCACTTTTCTTAAGTCTAACATTAAATAATTATGACTTTTACTATCAATGCCATGCCCAGTATCGATTTTGAGGTCAATTGGCCTTAAAACAAAGAAATTCAAAATTGCGACCACTTTTTCAATTCCAACATTGGATCCGTCTTTTGTACCTAAAGGCCTGCCCAGATATCGATTTTGAGGTCCAATGGCCTTAAAACAAAGAAATTCAAAATGGCGGCCACTTTTTTCAATTCTAACATTGGATCCCCAACGGACACGGCCCAACACACGTTGGAGTTTTGCCCAGCCTGGGATGAAGAACGCAGCGCTCTCAGAGCAGTCGTCGGAGGAGACCTCTCGCTGCCGGCCGTGGTCTCTTCCATGGTCGGCGGTCGGGAGGCCTGGCAGGCGGTGGCCCACTTCTGCGAGGCGGTCCTCTCGCGGAAGGAGAGTGCCGAGAGGGATCGCCAGCGCAGTGGTGATCCCTCCCGCCGCCAGACGAGACGTAGGAGGCGTCGGGTGGACGACTGACCGACGTCTCCCGCCCTGTGGATTGGGGGCGTTTGGAGAATTCCACCACGGTATCCCCTGCCTGTCGTAAAAGGCGACTAAAAGGGGCCTCCGGGGGTCACGGGTGGGCGGGAGGGGCCGTCCACCTATTAGTCTAGCCAACTTCTGTGACCCCCGTGATGGACGGCAGCGTGTCTCACGCTGCCTCGGACGCCAAGGGCGTCCTTCGGTGTACGGGGGCTTCTGAGCCCCCGCAACAACAGGAGAAGGACCGCAACAGCGGTACGCGCAGGGGCGGTTGCGGACGATAACTTAGACGTGAGTCGGAGGAAGCCCGCAGCCGTCCCTAATGCGCCGAAGATGGCCACCGCGGAGTTTTAGTTGGTATGCCGTGCGGTGTACATAGGTTAGGGACTCGGCCCGGCGGTCGCCCGACGTTTTCCATCTTTCCGGGCGGCTGAACGTCGGGTCGTAAGGCACGGTGAACCCAACATAACCGCTCAGTCGTTCCCCTTGAACTCTGGGCGGTAGTAATAAGTCACTTTCTCCGCGTCAACAAAAAAAAAAAAAAAAAAACATTGGATCCGTCTTTTGTACATACAGCCTTGCCCAGATATCGATTTCGAGGTCGATTGGCCTTAAAACAAAGAAATTCAAAATGGCGGCCACTTTTTTCCATTCTAACATTGGATCCGTCTTCTGTACCTAAAGGCTTGCCCAGATATCGATTTTGAGGTCGATTGGCCTTAAAACGAAGAAATTCAAAATGGCGGCCACTTTTTTCAATTCTAACATTGGAACCATCTTCTGTACCTAAAGGCTTGCCCAGATATCGATTTTGAGGTAAATTGACCTTAAAACAAAGAAATTCAAAATGGCGGCCACTTTTTTCATTTCTAACATTAGATCCGTCTTTTGTACATACAGCCTTGCCCAGATATCGATTTTGAGGTCGATTGGCCTTAAAACAAAGAAATTCAAAATGGCGACCACTTTTTTCAATTCTAACATTGGATCCGTCTTCTGTATCTAAAGGCTTGCCCAGATATCGATTTTGAGGTCGATTGGCCTTAAAACAAAGAAATTCAAAATGGCGGCCACTTTTTTCAATTCTAACATTGGATCCGTCTTCTGTACCTAAAGGCTTGCCCAGATATCGATTTTGAGGTCGATTGGCCTTAAAACAAAGAAATTCAAAATGGCGGCCACTTTTTTCAATTCTAACATTGGAACCATCTTCTGTACTTAAAGGCTTGCCCAGATATCGATTTTGAGGTCAATTGACCTTAAAACAAAGAAATTCAAAATGGCGGCCACTTTTTTCAATTCTAACATTAGATCCGTCTTTTGTACATACAGCCTTGCCCAGATATCGCTTTTGAGGTTGATTGGCCTTAAAACAAAGAAATTCAAAATGGCGGCCACTTTTTCCATTCTAACATTGGATCCGTCTTCTGTACCTAAAGGCTTGCCCAGATATCGATTTTGAGGTCGATTGGCCTTAAAACAAAGAAATTCAAAATGGCGGCCACTTTTTTCAATTCTAACATTGGAACCATCTTCTGTACTTAAAGGCTTGCCCAGATATCGATTTTGAGGTCAATTGACCTTAAAACAAAGAAATTCAAAATGGCGGCCACTTTTTTCAATTCTAACATTAGATCCGTCTTTTGTACATACAGCCTTGCCCAGATATCGCTTTTGAGGTTGATTGGCCTTAAAACAAAGAAATTCAAAATGGCGGCCACTTTTTCCATTCTAACATTGGATCCGTCTTCTGTACCTAAAGGCTTGCCCAGATATCGATTTTGAGGTCGATTGGCCTTAAAACAAAGAAATTCAAAATGGCGGCCACTTTTTTCAATTCTAATATTGGAACCATCTTCTGTACCTAAAGGCTTGCCCAGATATCGATTTTGAGGTCGATTAGCCTTAAAACAAAGAAATTTAAAATGGCGGCCACTTTTTTCAATTCTAACATTGGATCCGTCTTCTGTACCTAAAGGCTTGCCCAGATATCGATTTTGAGGTCGATTGGCCTTAAAACAAAGAAATTCAAAATGGCGGCCACTTTTTTCAATTCTAACATTGGAACCATCTTCTGTACCTAAAGGCTTGCCCAGATATCGATTTTGAGGTCGATTGGCCTTTAAACAAAGAAATTCAAAATGGCGGACACTTTTTTCAATTCTAACATTGGATCCGTCTTCTGTACCTAAAGGCTTGCTCAGATATCGATTTTGAGGTCGATTGGCCTTAAAACAAAGAAATTCAAAATGGCGGCCACTTTTTTCAATTCTTACATTGGATCCGTCTTCTGTACCTAAAGGCCTGCCCAGATATCGATTTTGAGGTCGATTGGCCTTAAAACAAAGAAATTCAAAATGGCGGCCACTTTTTCAATTCTAACATTGGAGCCGTCTTTTGTACTTAAAGCCATGTCCAGGTATCGATTTTGAGGTCAATCGGCCTCAAAACAAAGAAGTTCAAAATGGCGGCCATTTTTCTCAATTCTCATATATGATTAAGATTTGCATCCAATGGAAACAAAAAATAAGCTAAAAAGAAACCACCTGTAGATGTTCAGTTTTCATACATTTTGCAGAAATCGGCCCGAGCGTGGATCCACGCTCCCGGCAGAGTTTGAACACTTTTTTTGAGCGTGGATCCACGCTCCCGGCACGCGAGGGCTTAAAGGCTCTAGAATACCCCTGAAATTGTGTGAAGTCCTAATCATTTCTTTGTTCGACCTCTCAATGAACGTTTGAGGTTTGATATTCTCTTGATGACTAAATCAGAATGCAGTTAAACTTTCTTAACCAATGACTAGACGCAACCAACCGAAAGCTGTTTGTTATTTCAAATATACTGCAATAACAACATCTATACTATATGTACATCCAAAGAGCCCATCGTTATTCCCTGAAGCGCGCTATCATAATCCTTAACACTCCAGTAGACACGGATTCAAAGCAAACAACTTGGCAACGCGTCACTCCGCGTTGACACTCGTGTGACGCGCGCCTAAAACCGCCGCGACATCCCCATATCGCGTCACTGTCAATCTCTTCATTTAAATTTAGAACGCGCCTGCCGTTTGACTGGCGCCCGTCAGCTGATTTTGACGGCGCAACTGTCAAACTGGACGAGCTCCGCTCGCGCGAACTGACGGCTGCCGATAACGGCCTGACAAGTGTTTTAGAATTGGAATTTAGATTTTTTGATGTTGTTTTAAAACGTTGTTTATTTCCTGTAAATTATTATTCGAATTATTTTTCAATATCTGTAGAAATTATAGGCAAAACGGTCGTTAGAGACTATTCGTAGAGCATTGATGTCACATACAAAATACATACATATATACACTCATGCCTTTTATTCCCGAAGGGGTAGGCAAAGGTACAACTAATGCACCCACTATTGGCCGTGCGTATTCTGTCCCATTATGTAATAGAGGGCAAGCCTGTCGCCATATCGCTCACAAATTCCAGATTTCGGGCTGATACTGAGTAGAAAAATCTAATATCACTGGCCGACCCGGGGATCGAACCCGAGACCTCAGCTTTGCAGTCGTACCGTAATACAACAACACCTCCGAGGCAGTCGAAATACCTACACATGTAACGAAAAACTGCATTAGGCAAAGTCAAGTTTTGCAAATACAACAATTATTTATCGGTTATTTACTATATTTATTTTATTAATACCCCTTAACATTCACAGTATGTGGGTAGTATATCTACACATAATCGGTTGTCACAGCGAACTGTTTCAGTACATCACATTATAACTAAATAAGGCTTAAAGGTGGTGCAGAAGGAAATGCACGAAGCTATATTTTATATCAACAATACATTCTAATGGCGACAGGTGTGCCAACCGCATGGCGTACAATGTAGCCAGCCGAACAACGTAACGATTTGTAGGAATTTTTTAATTCATCCTTATTACTGATGATATCTTGAACGTGTGAGCATTAATCTAAGGTTTATGTATGCAATTTTAATGCTGTTTTATTGTTATCTTGTTTATGTCTGCGTTTGAACTGAAAATTGTCGTGGAGCCAGCTGTGAGGAGTTACAGGTCAAGTTTTTGTTTTAAATAATTCCTTACTGAGTTTGATAACCTATTGCGTTGTTCAAACTTCCTTTTCACGTAGGTTTAGTTCGTAAAACATATTTATAACTTAACATACCTAGCAGTAGCACCGTTAGTTTTTGAATTGAAATTGGAATCACAAGAAACTGATGATTAGATTTATCTAGTATGATGATAATGATTAGATTTATCTAGTATGCTGATATTTGGTAGTTCTCTAAAAAATGTCAACATAAATATGATTTCATATTGGTCTTACTCTTACATTCGAGTCATCTAATCAATGTCTCGTATAGGTAGTCGTAGTTTTTTCGTCGTGTGTCAATATTTTGAACATCTCAGGAGAATGCCAATGATATCCGATAACTGATATCGTATTGTCATGTAAACCTTTATTATCGATGTATGTATAATATTATTTTCTTATAAGATTGAGCAGATGCAGTGCATTTTAGGTCCTTCGTATACTGGTCCGTCTGGGTAAGTTTGGTTTTGTCTGTTTCTGTTGATATAACCAAGCATTATGTTTCGTTGTTATTTGAAGCCCATGCACATCGCACATTTTATAGCTAATGACTCACATGCAGTGTATTTGGGTAGTTCTGCTACTCTTTACATAATCTTGTGGTGTTTGCTTTCAGAACCCGTCTATTTAACTTTACTGTAAAACTAGCCAGTAGGCTCAGAATGTGGCTAAAACACGACACGACTACGTTTCGTTTTATTGGAATTGGTGGAGAGACTAACACGTGACTGACATATGGGTCTCTTGATCAAACATCAAAATTACATCGACTTACGAGTTGCGTTTCTTTTTCATATCATAAGCACACTGATCATTCTGTCCTCATACGGAACCACCTACCGCAACTGACGCAATTACACGCTTATTTAAAGATTAGATTAAGACCTTCAGTTCACTAATTATGATTACTATATTTGTAGAATTCAATCAGCAAGGAAACTCAATATTCAACACGACCTAGCCCAAACAGTTACAAAACGCCACTGTAATGCTGAGGACAGGGACACATTCAGTGGTTGTTGATGGGGGTCACGATGACAATGGATGATGATGTTATTTGGGATTTATTTTATCCGGTGAAATCTTGGTATGATACACCTCACCTAACCATGAAAAGTAAAAAAGGCGTAATGCTATGTGTAGTATCTACGAAATTTTCTTTTATAATCTACAAGCCGTCATATGGTTGTTTTTCTATTACTCAATATCAAAATTAGCTTTAGGTCACGCTTATAGTTTATCTTCAAGAGCAGATTTTTACGGACACTTCCTGTTTGTTTCTTTATCATTTAAATATGCTTATTTATTTGCACAATTTCTTTCGAAAATTTTGCAGGTATAAGTATTTTAATATTTTTATACTTATTGTTATGTATTTGTGTACAGTGTAAGTTAATTACGATTTCGGTTTCTAAACTAAGTTAATTAAACAATATTTTGCTGTCCGTTATGGAATAATTTTAGATAGAGAATCGAAGCAGAATATCCTCACAGTAGATTTTGATTATAAAGTAAATTAGATGTCCTACATTTAAGTCTAATTAAATCAAACAGCATTGTGTATATCATTAAATTGAATAATTCAAATACACATGTAAATCAGGATACATATTATACTCTGAAGATGTTGCGGGCACCGACCCCGTCTCCATTCACCCACTCCTTGCCTGGTGACGACGCGGTCACGCGAGCCGGTACAGCATGACTATCTACTGCGGGATTCGATAATTAATATGCTAATAGTCCAGCTTTGCCCACCCTTGCGTACGTGAGAGCCGTAATGCCTTCCACTATAGACTAGTTCGCAGACACGCTGCTGGCGCATTCAAATCTGCCTATCGATTGTCTAATAATGGATAGTTTTATGGTTATTTTCTGAGGTATAGTGGCTTCTTGGTATAGGGGTAGTTTGGCATGAAGACAGGAAGGTATTGGGTTCAATTTGTGACTACACTCTTGTGACCCTTTGTAGCACAATTTGTGTGTTATTAAACCTATCAATGGAGGATGCGATCAGGCAGTCTTGACAATAAAAAAAAACTAAGTGAAATCATTTCTAAACTAAGTTTGAAAAATTTTGATGGGGAAAATCGAATACTTACAACTCCATCTATCCTCTAACTTCGCGTCTTATATATGACCGATATTTAAAGATGATAGACGATGAATGACAAATGCATTTCTCAATGGCATGTATCGCATCGCCTTTATCAAAAGATTCTTGTAATTTGCACTCTTATCTAGCTTCCAACAGTCTGATATGTATGTCCTTCTGTGTGTTGATAAAATACGGCATTTTCCTAAGTACCAAATAAAATTGACAAATGCTTGACATGAGACGAATTGCATTTAATATACCAACTTTTTCAAAATAAAAGACTTTGTGTTTTACGGCATAACAAGTAGCCTTCACGTTAATCAGTTAATCCAAAATTAGGCGTATCTGGGAAAAAAAATCCAAATCTGTTCACCTAGGATTTTCAAAAACTTTTGCTTTTATAATACCAGTATGAAGTGAGATTAGAACATAAATATAATTCATTAAAACAACCACTCTCGATGTATAATAAATAGGTTTTGTTTGTTTCTGTCTGCTTAGGATTATAGTAACTTGATAACTCTCTGAAGTCCACTACTCTCTGAACCTGCCAATACGAGTCATTCCAAAATCGATTTAGCCGAAGAACCCGTTCAGGCTAACAAACAAACAGACATTATTTTAATATTTGTAATTATAGATAATGTTTGTATATTGCGTATTTAATCATAAAGTAGATATCAAAGCAAAGAAAATCATTTTTTTAATCCGTTAAAAGCACTCTTACGTGTCACTTTTAAATTTGGAGAAGTTAAGTACCTACCTTAAGTACCACAGGGACTTACCAAGAAATTCAAAGATCCCTTATTCATGTTGTTTTTATTTTGAATTTTGACAGATTTCTTCTCATATCAACTACCATTACTTTTTTCATATCATAATATCACATTAAATAAATTATAACCACATAGGCATTACAACAACGTTAGATACGGATGTGTAGTCTATGTAATATCGAGCGTGCGCAGGCGCAGCGTAAAAACTGCAAATAATTTACGAGCGGCGAGTTGACGGCTGACTGACAGCTGGCGTGCATTGGCCCGTACAGGCGGGCCGTACCTAAACTAACGAGCTGGTTATGTCCTCTAATAGTATGTAATAGCTCCTTGTTAATAATATCTAGTTGTTTTTTGCTCTTGGCCATAAACTGTTAAACTTTTCAACTTTTTGGGATAAAAAGTAGCTAGGATGAGTTTTGATCTAAGTGCTAAATCCCATACAAATATGGTTGCTTTGTTTATTTCTAAAAATCATACAAATATAATAATAATTACTACCTTTTCCTCGCGGCCCCGCTTGCGTCAAAAAGTTTTTCCTGATAAAAGTGACGTTATATATTTTGCCGAGTTAAATAGTAGCTTTGTGCTATTCTAGACTATAATGTATCTCTGTGCCAAACATCCTGATCTGTTCAGCCGTTCTTGGGTGATTGAGTAACAAACATCCATCCAAACTTTCGGATTTATAATAGTATAAGTAAGATTAATAAGATAATCATAAACAGCGGTCTGGCGGGAACTAATAGTTCGAGATTTCGTAGTCAACTCAAGGTTAGCTCTAACATTTCAGTTGTTATTGGAATTGTGAATTATTGTGCCAGTATGAACAAAATGCAACTTGGTAGTTTTTTTTTATAATAGGTACTAATTCATAAACTTATACCTATAACCTAATGGATTAGGCAGAGGTGCTACGATTGCATGTTTTAAGTCTCGTGATAAAACGAGCCTAGGTTCTATTAAAACTTATAAACAGCCAAATTATCAAACAGTCAACTGATTCTGAGCAGATCTTGTAATCTAACTTATAGTGACTAATAATAATTTGTATTTCGCTTTGACGAGGCATTTAAAACTTTATTATTTATGGTAATACAGCAAAAGGTCAAATGAGGGGACGACAAATATCGTACAAGTAATTACTTGAAATTATGCAAATCTATATATGGTTATACTAAGTTATTTTAGTGCTTATTTTTATAAGCTAATTGAAAATTGTAATTATAATTTATCAAATGCCTACATAGTTATACTAGACAAGATTTGGGGTCAACTAAGGTCTCACGTAACTTGATGGAGTGAAATATATTTCAAGACCATCAGCGGTGGCGCAGGTTGCCGACACACGTATTCTCTACGCCATATATGGGCCAAAAGTGGAAACTGAAGAACTATTTAGATGCTTTCTACTGCCAAGCAGCAGTGTGCATGCACTATTTTGTTTCGGTTTTAAGGACATTAGAATAAACAAATGAAGAAAGGGATCTTGGCTGCAGCTCCAGTAACCACACGTGCAGTAAATAGTATAAGTTCACGTCCAAACCTTCCAAATGAAATTAAAAAAACCAACAAGCATTTTCAAACAGTGGCATCACAAAAAAAGCCGTTCACGATGCGCCAGATAAACGGCAAGTGAACAAAGGTAACTGGCGGTTAAGTAGCGGGCTATCTGCGTGCCGTCTAATAAATTAGATTGGGCCCATAAACATTCGCCGTCGATGCTAACCTCGTCATCTGATACCGCGGACGGTGGGCGCGCGGCTCCGCTGGTGGGGACGATAAGGTTTTTCAAAGAGGTCGCTTGGTCAATTTTTCCCTCTTTATCATCATCATCAGCCACTACTGAATATAGGCCTCCTTTACATATTTCTGAATCTGTCAATTTGCCCTCATTCAGCAGTAACTCGGGAGCTTTAAATTGCCATGCCACTTTTGTGACACTCTGATACATCATAAAGATTTTAATTTTCTTCTAGTTGCAACTTCAAACCGAATTTAAAATGATTGCATATTGTTTAGTAACAGAAATAAATATCGGATGCTTCAATGCGTAGTGCGGTACCTTTAAGTATTATTTAATTTTTTGTGTTAATAATGGGGGGACGTATGATAAATGCTTCCATGTAGTCACACAGACTATACATGAATCAAGAAATGATCTGTTTGTGTGTCAAATTTCTCTCCAATCCATTCGGAAACTGAATCATTTACCTATATTCAAAAGAATACTTTCATAAACTAAAACATTTTTAATACAAGCAGGATTTTTTTTTGATGCTGCACGTCAGGGTAAAAAGTAAAAAGTACATTTCAATTAGCGGGATTTTTTCCCATTGTGAATTACCCTAAAAACTATTAAATATCGTGGTACAATGGTCACGAGCGCCCTCTGTTTCGCATCGACAGCGAGGCGGTGGTAGCGGCCGGCGGGCCGACGGTGGCAGGTACAGCGATGGTAGCCTGACGGTGATCTATTACTGATCTGGATTTCAGGCCGCTTGCATAGGCGCACTAGGTGCGGGTCGATGACCGCACGGAGCTACGTGGTGCTTTGATGTGGTTGGTCGTAAGACACTAGAATGTTAATAAGGGAACATAGATACTATTGTGCGATACAAGCCGAGTTGTATGGTGAATTACAGTTGATAAAGAACTTATCATAGCTGATCTTCACACCTTGAAATAATATAACGTAGGTAGTTAGGTAATGAAAATTTAAACATATTTTAGCGGCAGTATCTATTGCCTACAATGTGTTATAGTAATATATTATTACTCAAATAGGGTGTGCACTATTCATAAGCCCTAGAGGTCGTTCGGGCTTAGACGAATCATCTTCAACGACTACATTCAGGTCTTTGAAACTAAAAGTCCCTGTTACTGGCTATGAAATAAGATTTATTAATTCTAGATTGACTGCGATTGTTAAATTTTTAAACAAAACAGGCTAATTTAACATATTATCCAGTAAGAACCCTTAACTCACCAACCACACTTCCCTATATTTTAGCTCACAACGCAACCAAGGTTATCCAATTACACCTAGCCGTATAATTAGGGTTCAAGGGGAAAGTAGCTGGTGGGAGGTAATTCGCTAGATAGGTCTGCGCGTGCGCACCTGAGCATTTACCGCATATAGCTTGATTGATTCTGTAATAGCGTATGTAGGAAATACTGGATTACTGTGTGTAGGGGTTGCTTTTGAAATCAATAGATAATAAATAAAAAATGAATGATGCGATCAATATCATGATTAATAATTTACATAAACTCTTATCATTGATTAACTTAATCTCATTTATAATAAATGTTGTGTAAGAAACCCTTGCTCAAAATTAGATGCTTTCTAAAGCCAGCGATTTAAGCTGTAGGTACTGTCTGTCACTCATTATAGAGTATACGTATTTATAAACATAATATTACATTCAGATTCTAATTCAAAACCTAAAAACGTGTGAGGAATAAGCCTGACATGAATCAGGCGGTTTTTGCTGGTCCCTAGCCGGTGTTGCGGTTGAGCGCGCGCAGGTCACCGGGGAAGTGTCGCGTCCATCAAATGGTTTATAATGGGAATCGATAATTATGTTACATATTAGGTTTAACATCTCTGCCTCATGAAGGTAGGTTGGTAAAGAATGCCTTTGACAATTATTACTTTCTTCATTATTGTTTATGAAGTGTTAAATAAAATAAAACGCAGGTATTATACATTTATAATTTATGTACATTGATTTTGGTGTGATTTTATTATTTATCAAATACCTAGTCATTCCGACTGCCTGTCAAAGTTATGCTTAATACTTTACAAAATTACGACTATCTTAAGAGTAGGTATCCAAAAACTATTTTTAAGGATAAATTAATATTTCGTTTACCTTTTTTTATCGGAGATCGGAGAATTTTTTATCGCATCCCAATTACGAATATCCAAAAGAACATAATATTATTGCCACTTTCTTTAACTTAAAAAAGGGGATTACTTGAAGCACTAATTATATATGTTTATTGACAGACCCTAAATCATTAATAACATAGTATGCAACGTTCAATAACATAGTGCGCGTTCCGGTGGAGCGAGCAGACGTCATCGTTGGTGGTGCGTGACCACGTACGCAACTGGTGTGAAGATTAGCAAGGACTGCTTCCAAGTCTTGCATAAATCCTCATAATATTTTATTGCATTAAATAAGGAGACGAGCTTGTGCTCGCCTGATGGTCAGCGGAACATTAACACCATACAGAACTTTAAATTACAAGTACTGCATGGTATTCCACTGCGCTCGTCTCCCTGATACATTAGATGTTGTCTCATAATGGCCAGTTATTATGCTGACTATAATTATTGTTCTATGGCAGTATCATACAAGACTGGGGAATGTCAATATCGAAGAATGATGATTTTAAGCTGTAACTACATTGGAACAAATATGTCATTCACACCTGAGTAGTTACCACAGTATGATATTTAAGTCTCCTTGACTGAGTAACAAATTCTTAAAGTTTTGAATTTCTCTATACAGTCTTAATTTCGCTTTAGTCATTGATCTTTGGTATCATGTGCTTATAAACAGTTTCGCCAATATATGAAACTATGGTAAAAGCTGAAGAATTCGTTGTTTTGAAAATGCTTAAGTTTGAAACTATGCCGATTCCAAAAAATCTTTCTCTAATAAGCTGTTACATTAAAGGCTATGACCCAACTAGAGTGAAGCAGGAAAGCTACTGATTTTATTATTCAGAAAACTGACTCTTTCACGATCAGATGCGGTCTACAGCAAACTTTTATTACCAAAGAGATTACGACAACTAGGTTACGCTACCTAGCTCAACTTTAGACTAAAGAAATCCCAGATCGTATCAATCGTAATCCAGCAGCTGTCCATCGTGATTACTATAACAATAAATTGATTGCGACAAATGTCGCGTGCGGCATGCATGTGACATCAAACGCGGTACGTTGACCTTAGAGCACCGCGCAATGCGTACACCTGGATCTTCAGACCACACATATTCGCAAAGCGCTAGGCAGAGTAGTCCATTCACTACTGTGCCTACTACACTACATCGTGATGCGATAGGGGCGAGCCTGTGCAGACAAATTGTAATCTCGGGCAACTCAGAAGCGTTTTCGAATGAGATAAATCTGGAATAGATAGATGAAAGTGTATGGGCTCATATATTATTTAGTAACTAAGTGCACACGTACGTATAAGTTCGCATAATTATTAAGGACGAAGCAGCACTGCCTTTGAACACTTATATTACTTACATAAGAGAAAAAGACGTATTACTAAATGGAGGTTCTACGGTTTTATTTGGACAATAGCAATCCCATTGACGTCTAAAATGTAACGCTGTCAATTGTACTACACCTCGATTGAATAAGTCGATACGGTAGATAAAATAGACAACCACCTTACTGGTACCAAAATTACTACCAATGATGATTATTGTCTAAACACAATTGCCAGAGTTATTCTTGTCTCCAATGAATTCCAACTGAAAGCATCAGTAATCTCAAAATTAAAGTACAAACTGTGGATTTAGCAGTAGTTGATCTCAGACGCGCTGCGCTTGGTAGTTTGCCTTAATTTATTATGATATTGTAAGCAGAAAAGTCAGGCTGCCTACAGACATTATTAACAGGCCCTACCGAGCTCAACTAAAAAAAATCTAGGATACCTTAATCAGATATATGAGTCTTGTAATCTAAACGAACATTTTGTAAAAATGAAAGAATTTTGAAGAAATTGTGTTTGTTTATTTTGCAAAGGTAATCATACTAACCTCTCGGATTTGTCTATTTTTGGCGCTAGCAGTATTGTGCAAACACTGCTATGGTCTAGTTTGAAGGACAGTATAGTCAGTGTAATTAGAAGGCACAATGAGACGTAACAATATACATAATATTATGTCTTAAAATGTTAAGAGCATTGCTACTTTATGGGCAGTCATATCGCTTACCAGAAGAAATACAACAAGCATTGTAATTTAAAATAATAGTAAATAAGTATAGTGAATTTTGATAACGTCACTTTTTATTGTCTTCGTTTACGATTCAATTAAACACAATAATTTCTAACATAACACTGATTTTAATTCCCTTTGACGCGATTTACTGACAGAACGAATCGACCAAAAGCCACGTCCACTCCGGCGGGTAATGTAACCGTTGAACAATTAATAAAAGCAAATGAACTCGTCGGATAAATGAATTATAAAGCCGGGGGCAGTTTTACATTTCAATAGCCGCATCACGCTGAGACTGACTTTGTAAAAACATTGCGTGCCGAACCGCCTTCGATCAGCGAGTACCAGGTTCGAAGCGGGGCTTTTTCAACAAATTATGTACATGCCAATAGGTATGCTAATAGAGACTAGGTCCGCCAATTATGTCTAGAATTAAAATATATGGCGAAACGTGTAATTGATAAAAAGGTTTGTTAGTTCAGGGCGGATGTGGATTAATTCTGTTTGTTTATACTGTTACTGGACAGTTCCTTGCATCGAAAGGGCGGTTGAATTATCTGTCTTGGTGCGACGCGCGACGATGTCAACACTAACGTTTTTAAAAGATTACGTTGTATAATTTGAAACGAAACTTATGATTTGAAATCGAATTTCTATACGGTCTAAATCCCGAAGTACTCGATTCATAGGCACTAACAATACCACCAGTAGACAATTTGCTTAACACTGCTTTGCGCCGACCATCAGACAAAACACTCGCTACTGATTCTTTCCGTTGATTCCAATCTGAACACATAAGTACATACCTCCAGCAGCCAGAATTGAACAAAGTAGTTGTGTTTACTATTTAATGAATCAACTTATCGTCCTTTACCTACTTAATTAAGAACGTAAAAAGCCAAAGATCTTTTTTGATGTTATTAAGGATGGCTACGAACAAATTGTCCGGAGGCGATACCGCAGGAGCCATGTCGCTTATAATTGGCACAATCGGGAAGTTCCCGGGCCCACCATTACTACAGGAATTGTCCCAACTTACTCACTAAATCTCAAATAGTACTTTCTCTCAGACGGATCACGGGATGTGTGTATGGAGGAACAGTATGGCGAGTTTAAAGTCTGTAAACATTTTTGTGGTTGAAAAGTTTTGATTTAAAATTAGGTTTTTTGATAATATGTTACATTCCGTACAAATTTCTCTATTTAAAAAAAGGTGGTAAGCAAATTCATTTGTTTAAATATCACGTCTATGGAACATCTTATGTACAACATAATAATTTGCCAAAGTAAAAGTAAATTCGATATTTGAAAGGATTAAGAATATTATAAAACTGCGAAGCATAATAAAACCGATGATTCCTTTACGCATATAACATGGATGTTATATGTATAATTGACATCACTTGCAAGGTCAATGAATGCCTGATAAAGGTTGCGGAAAGTCACTGGATACAATCGCTTCTAACAAAGCGCCCACGATATTTCAGGAGGAAGCCGATGTTCGGTAGTGAACACCTTGTAGCTGATGACGATGATGTCACACATATCCGTGATCCCTTACCACCAGACATCTTACTGCTAAAACCGTACACAAGTGCTGCACCTCAGAATATTGAATAATAGACTTCTGCAGGCGGCTCTGTTCGCGTGAATGAGTTTTCCGGGATAAAAGTCTCGCTTTGTATTTCCCCGGGATAAAAGTAGACTATGTTACTCGCTGATAATGTAGGTTTATTTGGTGAAAGAATTTTTCAAATTGGTCCAGTAGTTTCGGAGGCTCTTCAATGTAAATAAAAAAACAAACAATCAAATCTGTTCTCTGTATAATATTAGTATAGACTACCAACTCTCCATACGACCGCGCCAAATGGAGACGGCCGTGTTCCGTATTAACCGATCCAGAGGACGAAATCACTCTGGCCATCCGCCGTAAGAACGAGTTCTTGAAACTCCAACACTCCACAAGACCGCAGTTCCGTCCTCGCCGTCGAGGACCTCGCCGCGTTCCCCGTCGCCCCCCGACCCTCCCTAACAGTTCCGGCACGCGTGCCGATGACAACACAATCTAATAGGATTAGGCCTAAAAATCAATCTTTCCCTAATCGTTGATGTCTCATCCTCTCTCAGTGGCTGTCCTGAGCCGAGATTCGTAACCCGTTAGTGGGTTGCCTCCGAGCGCTATCTGCGTTCACCCTAAAGACCGGTGTGGCCAGAAAAGCCGACTCGCGTCAGGCTACTGGCAGTACGGCCATTAACAAAAAAAAAACGACCAACAGCTAGAATAAAGAGTGTCGTTCCTTACTGTTTCTCCATACACGGGGCGGTAAGAAACCGATGGGCTATAACTAAAGATACGCTGCGAGTATTGTTTTCCGATAGCGGTTTAACGTAACTTGCATCGTCTCAATCCAGAAGTGGGTCAGATCTATTACTCCAGTTGTGACCTTCCGTAATGATTTTAAAATTTTGGAGCAGTTTTCAGTCATTTGACGTAAATATTAGTATTTTATGTGCTTGAAAGTTCTATTGCTGTGTCTCTTCTGCCAACAAATGCTAATATGCTTCCGTTTGAAGGACATAGAAGACTGTTTTATGCTACTAGGTGTCATGAGACTTCTCATGTTCCAGTATTCAATAAGAACAACCGGCATCTGTTGACCGTCAGTACGCAGCTAAGAAATCGATGAGGTAGGTACTAATTTCCATTCCAAACTCAAGGGAAAGGACATGTCCACTCTTCTTCTTTGTCGTATTCTTCATTACTGAAGGTCGTGCCCGCTTTGGTAAGCCTTGGTGGTGGCGGTGACGAGCCGCTTCCACTCCACTCTGTCTTATGCCTGTCGCAGAACCTCCGTGACTGGACATGTCACATGTCCACAAACGGGCCTTAAAATTCTAACCAAGACAGTTTATACTTATATATAATTTGGACAGAATTCCTAAAAACTAGCCTTTTACAATGAATCGTTGAATCTTTAAGACCTTCGATTTTGAGATTTATGTAATTTTATCTTGCTTAAAAACTATACTAAAAATTAGAACGTTTTTAAAAAAGTTAGTTATAAATGGAGGGGTCTAAAAACATATACACTCACGCCTGTTATCCCCGAAGGGGTAGGCAGAGGCGCAACTAGTGCACCCACTTTTCGCCGTTATTCCGTCCCATGATGTGATAGGGGGCGAGCCTATCGCCATATCGGGCACAAATTCAAGACTCCGGGCTGATACTGAATAGAAAAACTCAATATCACTTTGCCCGACCCGGGGATCGAACCCGAGACCTTAGCTTTGCAGTCGTACTGTAGAACAACTACGCCACCGGGGCAGTCACGGATCTAAAAACATTATTTTTAATTTATCAAGATCCATATTTTTCCCCTTTAATATCCCTAAAGTTTGAGCCTGGTTAGACTTTGAGGCTCAGCACCCACACGCAAAGCGGACATCTTCTTTATGTACGTTGATTCGTTACAACACTCGTATTTCCAGATTGGTCGGGACCAATTTACCGAGGTAAAAACCATTTTTAAAACACAACGCAATATTCATTTGAAAGTGTGTAATTTAAATTAATTTAGGGTTTAAGATTTTTACGACTGGCTTATCCTTTTAATGACATATTCTTTTAATTTTTTTGTTAATCACCCGCAACTTGTCCTTTTTATGTAGGTTTAAGTTCTAATTCCTCTCTATTCCTAGCTTTACTTGTTGCGCTACCAGCATCATAGATCAACGTCTTTCGCAACTCACACCTTGTATACCTTTCACAATTAAGTAATGAAGCCTGTTGCCCTGTTCTTAGAAAGTATTCGTGATTTATACTTAGACTTAACTGGGACGTTATGTCGATGGTACAGTGCGTGGTGAAGTCTACGCGACTGTAACTCAGTCCTGAGCTTGATTCCCAGGTTAGGGAGTATTTAGTGTGGGGTCTTCTAATATAATTACTTGAGAATTGAATCCATTAAAAGAGGTTGCTGTGAGGCAAGCGACAAGTCAAAACTAAGTCAAAAGTGTGCTATGTCGACTCTATATTGGACTACGATTAGAGTACCTACGCAAAAGGAGACTCTATACGCTATGGGTTATAACTTATACCTAAAAATATTACTGTATAGGTTCTTATTCATTTCTGCCGCCAAGCTAGGAGGCTACCAATATTATTTTGGGATTTAAAGGATATTACAGCCTGTGGTAGCACTGTGTACAAGATACATCAAATGTCTTAGGATGACAAGAGCCATACAATACTTGGTTTATTCAAAATTCAGCGCAGATACTTTTTAGAAACGAGACCCTAACCAACTCTCATCATTCTTTGTACAGAAAACCCTTTGCACCGAAAATATAAACAGAATTCGCGAAGAAGCTGAAATAACGCAAAGAAATATCTATAAAGTTGATACAATAAACAAGGCGCGGATAGCAGTTTTAGCGCGATGGCCGGGGCCACCGCCCCCGCCCCCCATCGGCACACATTTTATACAAACGATGACGTAAATACTCATTTGCAAGAACAATATCCGATATTGAGTGAGGCCTGTCTTGCGAGCGCGGGCTTGCACTGGCGGCACAAGGGTATCGGAACACTTTTTTATAAGACGAGAAAGTCGCCCGAGTGTTGGTGAGCGAGTTACAGTACTCGACCAGTGGTCAATCAATGCAACAGCCCTGTATTATACATTGCCCACTGCTGAGCACGGGCCTCCTCCATTACAGAGAGGGTTCAGGACTTAGTCCACCACGCTGGCCTAGTGCGGGTTGGCAGACTGCACATACCCTCGAAGTTCTTATAGAGAATTCTCAGGTATGTAGGTTTCCTCACGATGTTTTCCTTCACCGTTAAAGCGAACGATAATTGATAAACAATACACACATAACTTCGAAAAGTCCGAAGTGTGTGCCTTGGGTTTGAACCTCCGGACAATGTCTCGGCAGACCGTTCCATTCCCAACTAGGCTATCGTCGCGTTATGGACCAGTGGTAACATCTAAAATTACGAATTACACAGCTCTGTATGGGCTCGTCACCCTAAGATATTAGATTTCAATGCATTTTTCCATTTGTACCTACGTCATACCAATTCGAGCTAGCACAACATACTTTTTCAAGCATGTTTTAGTAAGGATTTAATTTAGTTGTTACTATGGTAGCTTAACGTCAACACGCTCAGAGGATCCAATCTAGACTCTAGGAAAAATTGCCTTAAAATGTATTTCTTTCAATTTGCACTTCTATTTAGGTTTAATTATAATTATACCTTTATCTCTCTGGTTTGATGATTCATTTGGAAATTATATTATCTCTTACTTGAAATATCAATCTTCAACAATTTCAGTTCAAAATGATTCCGAAATGTACAAAAATATTTCCAAAATTACATGTAATTACCACAAAAGCAATATCGATTGTCAATTTAAGCACTTTCGATACACTCATCCACAAAAAGTATGATAAAATCGAAATTTCCGATCCTAACTGCCTGTGAGCCACATAAAGCCGCGCCCACACTGCACATTATACTAAAATGTTTCTTCAAAACGATAATTGGTGATTTTATTGCGGTTGGCACTTAGTAAAATGTTATGTCGCTGTTTGATTGAAACGTGTTTGTATTAAAACTTTATTTTTGCAGCGTGAGATCAAACGGATACGTGGAAAGAAGATTATAATATTATGTCTTAAGCATAAAAAAAAGTTTTTAAAATCTTTGACCAGTTAAATAGACTCATACTAAAACCACAGTGTCTAATTTATTTGTACCTCTTTTTGTAATTTTTTTCCGTCTCATGGTAGATTCCGTTGGCCGCAAGTGTAGGCACATTCATGTTTATTCACTGTGCCTCAACCCAGCCGATATATTTATTGGTTTGCATCCTCCCAAGTATGTACGTGGAATTTACCGCGCGGCACGCTCCCAATTCATCTAACAGTTTACACCGATATGTAGATGTAGAACTTGGAAGTATGAATGAGCAAGCCAAATATTAGCAAATGCTTTGGATAAATATTCGCTCTTTATGAACGGTTAAAACAGTTATTGTATTGACTCTCAGGCTTGCGTAGTTTGGATGCGGTACGACTATCGAGCTGAGGTCTCGGATTCGAATCCCAATGATTTTTTTCTGGATATCACTTTATGCTATCAGAGCTGGGATGCAGACGCACCAAAGACCACATACTTTTTACTTTTTGTGGACATTTGTGTATTCATTATTGTTAACTATCCCTGCACTCAACGGTGAGGATGGGCATCGAAGGCACTCCTACATATCCGAAAATTTTGAATTTCGAAGATGTTTGAATTTAGAACTCTGCCAGTCTTTTCTAGGCCAGTCTTGTCTAAGACCCTCTCAGTAGTAGAGGAGGGCCACAGTGCAGCGGCGTGACAGGTTTGGTATTATTGAGGTACATAAAAATCGACATCTAGAAATAAACAATAACATTGATACTACTACGTCGAATTCCGTTTTTACGTGGGGTCAAAAAGAGGTCACGTGGACGCAGCCTCCGATTATTATTGTACTAATGTGTAGAAACAAACCAATCACATTATGCAGGCCCGCGGCGTGTCATAAAATCACGTTTATCACAACCTGTATGATTAACACGCTTGGGCCGAGTGTTGGGAGGGGGTGGAGGAGTTAGCGATTAGCGATTGTGGCTAATAGTATAGGAGAGATATGAAGTGATGTAGCGTTGGCTTGCAGGTGAAGACGTTCGTGAGTCGTTTTCGTAATAACATCTATTACACTGTGCATATTTGCGGGGGATAAAGTACTCTACAGAATTGATTCGCAAGCTATGCAGATGGTTTAAAATATATACAACGTATTGTAGTTTTAAATGTGTTCATAAAATACACACCTATTCTAAATCCCATGTCAGTATTCCAAAACTCATAAAAACAGATCGCTTGATTTCACTTATAAACGTCACAATACATTTCTTGCTTTTTTACTATGAGTCGCGGTCGCCCCTACCTTAAACCACAAGAATTGCGGACCCATACCAACTGCGAAAAAAGATGGCGGATTTACATAAAAACTGTTTAATCGTAACTCCGCGCTGGCTATCTCGATCTGAACATATTACCATAAATTAATCCAATAAGGGATTGAGCCGAACAATTTATCTACATTATGCGCTTGCGCAGCGGATAAACCGAGGTGCTAAGCTGGGTTCTAAGTTATGGCGTCCATTAGCCCCACAATACGAGGCAAATTTTGGGGTTATATCGTTTATGCGTGCTTTATCTGTTAGAGGACGCCGCAAAGGCATCTAGAAAATATGCCCCAATTTTTGCTATAAAGCTATAAAGAAATGTGTGACGAAGAGTGGTGTTTACTTATTTTATTTACCTTTTTTATACAACAATGATAGCCTAAATTTATTGTGAATTTTCTACCATTCAACCTTTGGGTGCTTCAGAGATAATACAATGTATTTAGGTGTATAACATGAAAAACTAGAAAGAAGAATAAATATATATTATCGAATGAATATTATGATTACAGGTTTATTTTAGTTGTCTATGTAATCTGGTAAAAGACAACCAAGTCTAAACTTGGGTTTTACTAAAGTTTCGAATTGCAGTACCATATGTTTATTTTATTTTATTATTTATTAAACACTTTGTACAAGGGTTATAGTACAGGCGAAGTAAATGCCTAAAGGTGTTTTCTCCCAGTCGACCTGCCAATCCTGGTTCAAGGAACTAAAGGGCGGATGTGATCAAACTTTACGTATGCGACAAAAATAAATATGATTCCATAAATTACATTAATACATTATATACAATAATTACAAGATTTATTTCAGAAAAAAGATTGATAGATTTTATTTCCATTAAGCTTTTTATCATTTGTATTTTTGCCCGTTTAAATTTTTTTTAATAATTATATAGTTTAGATTACTTTTTAAAAGTGTTCTTTTGTTTTATCACTTAATGCAAACTTCTTTCGAATTCGTAATTATCCTTCACAAACAGACAAACAAGCAAATGCATATTATCAACTTGCAATATGAGTTTAAATATAAACCCACAAAACTATAGACATTTCAATATATAGACGTTCAGAAAACTTTAAGGAAGCGTGTACAACATCAATCAACCTGGTAAATAAAGTCAGAGGAACTGTCGATCGAGATATTTATTAAAATCCACCATCGATTGTAATATTATGCAGGAATCTGTGGCCATGTATCACGCGACCTTGGCATTTGCCGGTGTGAACGAACCTACCTCATTCATAAATGGAGCCGAGTGGGTTGGCGATACAGTTCGTCAGCGAAAAAGACAATCTAAAGGGTAGTAAGAAATTGGCAACTGGCGTTTCGTATTCGATGTTTCCTGTATGATGTCAGCGTTTTGGTCCTTCAGGTATTGTTGGTGTTTATGCACTGTTTAGATTTCATCAATTAGGTGACCTAATTGCTTATTTGCCGATCTATGCAATAAAGGGCATTTTGGTTAAACCTAGTTGGTCAGATACCAGGACGAACCCGAGTCGCTATAAAGCAATGTTACTCTGAATTTCTCATAACAAAGCTGTATGGTTTGGTAACCATTGCCACTGTTGGCCTGCAAAGATAAAGCCTCGCAAATTATTAGGTCCCCTTATCGACCGGTATTTTTTCGCCTATTCGTGTGCAGCTAATGAAAGCGTTCATTAACCGTGGTAATTTATGCTATAAGCAAGACGGCGTGCATTAACTAGTGTATTTTGCATCACGTGGTGGATCCGCGCGCTCGTTCATCATACACTCTCGATGCGTGCAGCGGTTCTCAAACTTGTTCACGATGTGTCTATCAACAACTGGACATTAGCTGCGTATTTTAATTCAGCGAGAATGGATCAAACAGAATGAAGTTCGTTTGACAGGTTTAGAAATGATATATTTTGATTGGTTTGTGATTGATTGTAAGAAAACAGGATCGACATCAATATGATTTGCCCGACCCAGGAATCAAACCTGAGATCTCAGCACTGCAGTCGTACAGTAGTACAACTGCGCAGCCGAAGCAGTCCATTTACTGCATTATAAAGTTTCTTAAACACAAATTGGACTGCAGACTTAAAAGCCAACGTTTAAGGTAAAGAAATATCTTCTACAATTAGGATACAAATAGCAACTGGAATGCAATATTCTAAAGTCTAAGCCATGAGCATGACCAGGTAACAGGCGATCATAAGTTTATTTACCTTTTTGGATCAATAAAACGTGGGTCAAGTAATATGATAACTTACTGAAATTAAGAATAAAAATTAATTGCTCTTAGTATAAATTTATAATTAATATTGTAATAAATATTCAAATTGTGTGGCCTATCAGATGACAAGTTTTTGTATAAATGTATTTAAATCTCTAAAATAAGAAAGTGATGGGTATAATATGAGGATTAGGAGAATAATTAACTCAGTAAAAATAATTCATTTAGAATAAATCGCACCTTTAGAACGAAAACGGCACAATTCAACAAAATAGAAAATTGAGTTGTCATTTTTAAATTACTAAAAACTAGTCCCTTATTTATAAAAATATAATAAAAAAGGGACCGATATAACAGTTTTGTCCCTTTCCTGCTCGAATATGGCTGTGTTTGAACTATTGTTGTATTGAGAACTTCGTTTTAAGGAATTTTATGACGATAACTCAATTTTCTATCTTTTTGATTTGTGTCGTTTTCATCCTAAAGGTGCGAAATATCTGTACATACTTTTAGGTGGTGAGTAGAGTGACGGTAGGGTGGGGTAATGTAATGAAAACGATGAAAGGTAATACGTAAATCAAGTGCCCACACTATAGAAAAATGTATTTAGGAGACATAGTTTGATAGACAAATCAGTATTGATCAGAAATACTGATTGTAGGTCTCTTATATGTAAGAGTCCGTCTCGGTGGGTACCACCACAATGTCAATTTCTACTGCCAAGGAGCAGTGAGCATGCGTTGTTATGTTTTGGTTTGAAGGACATTGTAGCCAGTGTAACTACTGGATATAATGAGACTCAACCTTATGTCTCAGGGTGTCGAGCGCAGTGGAATGCCACAGATTACTTTGTAACTCAAAGTGCTGTATGGTGTTGCTACTGTTTATGGATGGTCGTAACGCTTACCATCAGGCGAACGGTATGCTCGTGTCGTCATTTGATGCAATAAAAAAAAATAGTAAGTTGATAAAAACCCACTAGTAGAGCATTTGAATCCTGTGTGTAATATTTATATCTCGTTGTCTGAAATACTAGTTAGATAATTACTATTTATCAATCCTCGACCATAGCTATGATTCTAAATTTTCGAGTGGAAAACCGTTAGGTTTCTATTTTATATTTATCGGGAAGGATAGTAATAAATTATTTAAAAACTAAAAATGATCATGTTACCTATAATACTAATGCTAGATATGGCTATTATCTCAGGGGGCAGGAGTCAATCTTCTTTTTATATTCCATTAGTGATATCCATTCGCTCAATAACATAAATAACTCACAGCTTGACTATGAAGTCATTATCGCCTATCTAAGCAGATTCCACATATTGTTATGCAAAATGGTCTGACATTTATTGTAAATCGTATAATTAAATATGTTTAATATACAAAAATTAAAAATATCAGAAATGCGAACCAGCATTCCTTTCATTAGAAATACAAATATTTATCTCTGTGCTCTCACAAAAGAATGGTCACAAAGTTCTATTAATGTGTTTTCTACTGTTTGAATATTAAAATTTATTTAAATGGTGCCCCTTAATTAAGAAAATATTTGTATTGTAATGTATGCACACATTAAATCGCTGGAGACAATAATGTCCAGCAGAGAGGAGCGTCGGTTTCAGAGGCGCCGTCGTGCCGTCGTGACGCCCTCATACATACTTTATATATTTATGATTACTTTTAATGTGTCAATGATGGAATTTATGATAAAATAATAATAAAACAAACCATAAAAAAGTGTTCGTCCATAAAAATATATGTTAAAACTTTATGTTCAAAATTTTAGAAATTTGTAAAATGCAGATGGACGCTGCGATAATGATGATTAAGATGGTATCATTTGCTTACTGTTTGTTCTCGAGAGCTGTAGAGGCTTGAATTTAAAATAATGTTGTTATTTGGAACTTTCTACGACAGCCGATATGTCAACAATGTGAAAATGTGAGGCAGGCATCTGTAATGAACTGCTTAAGTTATATGTGGAAATGTCTTTGTGATTTAAAATAACCTTTAAGTTATTAGATAATAAGATTAATGATTATGTAGGTACTAACGAATGTACTGCACTAAGTTAAGATAAAATTGAAATCCAAGCAGTTCGTAGCGTAAAAAAACAATGGCGAAATCGTATTTATAAACAAACTGTGCGTTTAGAAATTCCATACATAGTAAGCTCAATATAATTATTTTGTATGATTTCAGCAAACCAATTTTAGTTGTATAAGTGCGTATAACTTGCATAAAATAAAATGAAACTTAATTGACTTTTCTTGTTAACGTGTCGCGGCCATTTTTTTTATGAATGGCTTATGGCATAGAATCTTTTAGGCTACCATAACATCATTTTTATCAAGTCCCTAAAAATTGCTAAAAATATATCTGACTATAAAATGTTCATTAAGAATAACAACATTCTTACCACATTTTAATTACTATGCAATGAAAATGTGGTGTGTATGGCTGTACAATAAAATATCTGAATTTAATTTAAGAGGCAGTCCGGATACCTCATTAATAAGAGGAAAAATAAAATCACGCCATTTTTCAAGAAAATAATACTATGTATATGTGTTTGAGAACAATGTACTTGGTCGAGCAGGTATTGGCTATTGCTGTAGTTGCTTGGTCGGGCGCCTTACTTGTACGTTACTTCACTCATACCATGACAGTTGTCTAGTATTTGGGATGGGCCAGACATCAAGGCAATGTATCTGCCCCGGGAGAATTTTTAAATGAGATATTTATCAGAGAGAATGATTATGAAGAAGAGGGATAAACAAAAAAAAAAGTGTTTTAGACTTTTTCACTAATAATCTTGATACAAAATTGTTTAAGCATTGCTGCTGAATTGTTATAATTTTTTTTACTTCTAAACGCTTCAAATGTACATCAACTAAAATCATGTATGGAGACCTGCAGAGTCCTTTTGGGTACTATATTAAACAATATACTTACTTAGGCATTAAAATATAAAGCAAAAATTACTAGATTTAATGACGTATGTATGACCTTCGTAAATATAAGGTATTTATGAACTAAATGCGAATTATGACAAAACCTGCGCACAAACTTTGAGAAGCACACGTCAAAAACAGTCAATTACAAGCCATCGTTGTATGAGTGCGTGCGAAGACCATATTTATTATCTCGTACATGGGCGTCGGAGGCGCCGCGCGGATGGCGGAGGGGGGGCGTAGGGTAAGCAGGGGTAATTAAAACCGGGTTGCATGCAACTTTGCCGCGGTCACCCTTCCGACACCGCTTCCTTTTATAGAGAAGTTGAGGCAACTTGACAGCTCTACTGGTGCATACAATTGTGAGTTTTATTTATTGTTTATCATGTCGGCATGGGAAATGCGGCGAGGGGCGGGGGCACGGGGGTGCGGGGGCGAAGGTGACGTGGAAAAGTTTTGAAACAACTGAGTAACGTTTGTAGCACACGCTTCCGATAGTTAGCTACATTGATAATACATGATATAATTACTTAATCTTGAGAAAAAAAAAATAGCTCGCACGTCAACTAATGTACGAGTACCTATATCGGAAAAATCTGTGTAACTTATTCATAGTCACTAACATTTTAAATAAAGAAAGATAGAAAGAAGGAACACCATTCAAGCATACTCAATAATTGATATTAAAACGAAGTCTTGCTGCCCTTTTTGTGATAGTAAGCATCACTACTGGCTATATAGATTGTAGTTACGTTATTGTAAAACTAACCACCTAGAATTTTGAGTTATAAAGTTTTGCATGATGACCCTACACTGTGATAATCGCTCTGAGACATTAGTTGCTATATATAGGTAATGGTCAGTATTTACAATGCTCTTCAAACCATAACATACCAATATGTAGTTGTCCAAACTGCTTGCCGGCACAAAGTCATAACTTCCCAGACGGGCTCTAAGGACCACTTTTAATGTTTTGATTGCAATATTATCAGGCGAAAAGATTGCATGAAGTCATTCGTCAATCTCAGGTGGAAATGACGAATGACTCAGCCAAATGTCATTAGTGCATTTCAATCGAATGTAGCGCGCGCATGCACCGCTGCCGTATAATTTGGCGCCATAAAAAGCCCAGACTGATGACAGATTCAGACGTAGCTTCTCGCGAAAATTACCGATTTTTACGAGCCTAAATTACATACGGATTATTGGCCCTATGAAACTCTCGCGCGATATTGAACTCTAACCTAAGAGTGTAGAGTTGACAATGATAGATAAGTTTTACTCTCCGTGAGATGATTTTGATGGATTGTTTTGTTTTGTGTGAAGGTTGACATTAACGTTTGTGTACGTGTTCTCGAATTGAAAAAATTAAGTAAAAAAATACTTTTACCGCGAACTATGATACTCTAGAGTCTAGTACATCGATATGTAAAAAAGCATACATCAATCCTCTAGTATCAATTCTTGGTTTGATATTTTATTTGTTCTCAAATTGGAAAGCATAGTAATAAAAATAGTTTGCCGGCCTGGCTTCTTCATTATTCTGAAACAAATAGTATTGCGTCTTACCCTTTCGTAAGTAGCAACTAGCTACCACTGTGACCACTATTGGCACTGTATTCCGGTTTGAGGGCTTGGTCAAAGTAATTGCTGGTCATTATGAGATCCGATGCCCCAAAATAGTGCAGTTATGACCCTTATAGTCTATTCAGATTAGATACTAATTTCAGTCATCATTTATTACCACCACGCACGATTGAGTTCTATTCACCCTTCTGTTAAAGAATACTGTATACAGTATGTATCTAATTAATAGTGTCCTCCTCGGTCAAGTTGACCATAGAGGAGTTCCAGGCTTCGATTCCAGCCCAGTAATACTTAGGCTGGCACCATTTACGGTGCCTTGGTGATGTTGACGTCAAGCAAGGGTTTGGTTGGGAAATTAAGTCAAATCATTTATGCAACATGTTTGTGTAAGGTCTATACGTGGTTTGCGTCGACCCCACATTGGATTTGTGTAAAGGCAGATGGAAGACTGTACACAATATTTCATTGCAAAAAAATTAGCACATACCTATTTAAATTCCAAAAACATGACTAATATTGACCACCTTGATGTAAATCTATATTTGTATATAAAAATAAAAACGTAGATACCTGACGGTTGACACTCGCCGAATGCCAACGACCCGTCAGGCTCTAACCGATTAACTGCGGAATGGGATAAATCTGCCGTCAACGCGACCCATAAACTACGCATCTTATGCCCACCTGTGGGAATTCAAACTTATTGTAATAAGGGTTTATTCAGGCCGCTCGCTCACTAAGTAGATGCGCAGGAAACTTTAAATGCTCATATAATTTCTGAGTACAGAAATAATCCTTATTCTTTATGACAGTGTAAACGCGTAACCACTGTGTTACGTTATCTTTGTGATATTGGCGTGTAATGGTATTTAGTATGCCAATTTCAGTTGTCATAAATGCGATGAGAACTGTAAAATAACGTATGGTACCTATAGCCTATAGGGAATCAGGGCCCTGATTTTGCGCGGTATATGCGTGGTTTTGAAAGATAGAGGAGAATGGAAGAGAAAAATATGTTGCGCCGACCCCAAGTAATTTGGGAACAGGGCAGGAAGATGATGATGATGCGTGGTTTTGAATCAATGAATTATGATGATTGTTCCTGACGTGTAATGTCATTGAGATAATGGATTTTTAGTAATATTCATAAAACAAGATTTTTCTTTGTTTTCTCTTGGCACGGCGAAAGTCCTGCACACGCTGGACTTGTCTTTTCTTCTAGATGAACATCGGATAATCCCAAAACTCGATTCCGCTGTTGTCCGTTGGTCTCTGTCTTACGGAGTGCAACCTATCTTTTCTGTCCACCAGCAGCTAATATTATGTTTGCACGTGGAAAACTTATGCTTGATCCTTTTCATAGAATTAAGGAATAGGATGCGCGGGCGCACCACTAACACTAAAGCCATATTAAGCCACGCTTGTCATATCAATTTCTTGAAGAATCGGTATCACCCATTCCTGATTCGTGATAGTATGCGTCGCGCCTTATTTACCGACTACCCGCGCGTAAACTGCACAGTTTATGACAACCGCCTCTCGCCCGGTGACTGATAAGACGCGGATTTATGCTGCCCCGATTGGTGCCGAATCCAATCCGCACTCGCGATTAAGATGTCAATGATCTTTGAACACTCGATCCGAATGTTAAGTATTTTCGATGTCTTTTTGGTACTTTAGTATAGTATTAGTAGAGTTATGACTGCCTCGGTGGCGTAGTTGTATTGCGTACGCGTTACGAGTACGATTTGCGCGCTGAGGTCCTGGGTTCGAATCCCGGGTCGGGCCAAAACTCTTTGTGACTGGGTTTTTCCATCTTAAAAAAATTACTCAGTCGCAGCTCGGAGTCAGGAAGATGGCCGTGTGATACCCCCGTGCCTCGGAAAACACGTAAAGCCGTTGGTCCTGCGCCTGATCTCTCTCCGGTCATGTCGGATTGCCGTCTCACCGGACTATGAGAGTGAAGGAATAGCGAGTGCACCTGTGTATTGCGCACACACTTGTGCACTATAATATAGAACAAGAAGAAAGAAAGAAAGAAAATTTTATTATTGGTACAATTATTGCAAACGGAAAACAAAAACAATAAATATTATAAAATGTAAAGTTAAATAAAAAACAGCAATTATTGCACCAACAATGGGCCTCCCATTCAGCTAATTGCCACGGCACCACCAGTGTAGTACCGCAGCGCTGGTTTTCAATGGGATGCCCATATGACGTTGACAGACATCAAGTCGGTAAACCATAAAAACAAATTTAAAAACTTACAAATAATAATAAACAATACCATATTCAAATAAACATAACAATATTTAACTTATACACACGCTACTGAACAATATAAACTGAACGCACAAACGTTTCTTTTACTAAAAATAGCTTGTGTTGGTCACTACAATGACAATTATTAACAGGTTATGGAAACGGAATACGAGTTAATGATAAAACCTCAACTGGACAACGGATAGTAACAATAAACCACCAAATCACCATGTGATCTATACAATAAAAGTAATAGGTAAGTGATTTAAAACAATAGTACTAAAACTGTTGCTTTTTGGCCTGCAATAAATAACGCTTAAAATGAAATTTAAATGTAATTTTATTGTTTTTAGATCGACATGCCGGTGGTATATTGTTCAAGCAGCGAGTGGCGGCTGTTCCAGCAGCGAGTGGCGGCTCCACTCTCCACCAATGTCTCCTGCGTACCTGGCTGATCTCCGTTGAGATTGGCCGCCGTGGCCGAAACTGGCTAGGAGGATTTTTTCATTTCATTTTCAGTAGAGTTATAGAGAACGTGCACGTTGTAAGCATTGCCATCTGCTGCATTGCCATCTGGTGGCGCAATCTGACTCCTTTTCCAGGTTATAGTTTAACAAACCCCAAATGACCATAATATTTATGACCATGTTTTTTTATATTATTTTGGTACATTTAGTAAGACATTTCAAGTTATTAAGTATAAGTATTAATGAAAATGTTTTTTTCCCGATTTTAATGCCGACTGATTTGAGCAGGGTACGGTAGAAGCAGCTTTTAACGTCAGTAATAGAACACTCTTCGTCCATCAACCTGTTTTAATTCCTTGGCTATAGTGCCAATTAATAATAATATTATTAATTCAAAAGTTTCAAACGATTTTGCATCAAAATTTAAAACAATTTGGACTGGGATTATTTTGTGCCTTAGATCAAACTTTGAGATGCCCTTACTTTTCGGAAGACGATTTAGGTATAAAAAATCTGAATTACAAATTTCAAATTGTATTATTTATAATTAATTGAAGTTTATTAGTATAATACCTAATACTTATGATAAAAAAATATCTGCTTTTGCTGTAACTAATTGTAATTGTAAATTATCAAAAAAAAAACTAGCCGCAACAATAAAAATCAACAACTCGTAACAAAGCGTGTTCGAGTTGTTTTAAATAAAACATTACGTACACCACCAGACCTGTTCATGCAACACAATTTAGATTTTTTATAAAATTTTTTTTTGCTTTAAATCATTAAGTAACACAAAGCTGTTATTTACTGCAAAAAAATAATACAATAATGTTATAATTATTATTTAACGTATTTAAATTAATTATCTTTAATTTCATATTTGGAATCGTCAAAACGTAGGTACAAACAACAATTGGAATGAAAGTGAATTACCGACGCGGGAAAAAAGGTAAAAAGCGGGTGTAGCGCGGTGGGCGGGGGGCGGGGCCGCGTGACGCCGCCCGTCGCGCGGTGCGGCCGCGGCGGAGCGGGGCGGCGGCGGCGGAGCGAGCGAGACGCGCGCGGTGCAGCGTGCACGCTCGCCCCGCCGCCGCACCGCCGTACTCCGCCGCACCGCCGCACCGCCGCGCACCGCCAACTGCAAGGTCACGTCACCGGGCGCGGGCGGCGCGCGCTTCACCCGTGTTTTGACAATACTTGCAACATTTTTAAATGTTTGGGCTATTTTATGACATTTTTATGTTTCATGACTGAGTTAATGACAGCTCACGTATGAATTGTTGCGGTATCATGTCGCGTTATATTTTAGAACATTTTAAGACAAATGCAAGGTAATTTGTTTATTATTATTATTATCATAATTTAAAATGAATTTTTATTAATGAATAATCATAATGCACACGAAAGCAATATAAAAATATTGAAACTGGAAAATTAAAACATCGACAGTAAAAGTATTTTAAAACCCTTGCGTTGCGTTGGGCGCCGCATGCCGATGCAGCCGATGCACGGTGCTGGGTGCAAGTTGGTAGATCGCGCGGCGTTGGGCCAGTCGGGCGGCGGGCATACTGGGCTAGTTCTGGCGGCAGCCGTGCAGGCGCTGGCGTCGCGCGGGCGGCTGGCGGGCGGCCGGCGCGTCACTCCGGCCGCGGCCCGCGACGCGACCGCACCGCGCCCGCGATAGCGCGATCTCACGCGACGTGTTCACGTGTTGTGCCAAACTACGTGCTGACAACTTAGTGCCAGTTTGTGACCAGTGACCGGGAGCGACAGCGGCCGCCCTCGCGGTGCGCATCTGTTCAAACACGCGAGATTTGTTTAAGTTGCCCATTGATGGATTGGAATGAGGTTCTACTTCGCGCGAGCTGTCTGAGGTGCTCAAGTATTCGTTTCACGTATGCAGAAAACAAATACAAGTTGGGAAACAAAGGATACAGTACCCGGTGAGACGGCATTTGCTTGCTCAGGTGGTCGGACACCGCTGGAGACGCTGGTGCAGCGCCGGCCGCCACCGCCAGCCCGGCTGTCAACATTATAATATTCATAGGGTCTGGAAGGTGAGCATATTGTACCGAGATACGTGACAAAGGCCCCGATCGTGTGTGTTTATAGAATTTTTATGGCTTTTTAACTCGTCCGCACGTTTGTTTGTATAGTGTCACCTGTAGGTGTTCGTATGCCCGTCACGGGAACGGAGTTTGAACAGTTTAGGTGTGGGCCACCGAGTTTGTGACGCGTGTTTGTCTGGGAAAAGTTTGGAAACTGGCTGTTTTCGGGCAGTGAGGATGCGGCGGTGGCCCGCGGCGGTGCTCTCGTCGCTCGCGAGCGCTACCGAAATGCTCGTGAATGGATCACTACACCACGATATCTAGTAAACATTGTATTTAATACTACCCTACACCCAAAAATTTGGGGATAAAAGTACTTTAGTGTCATTCAATATGTTTTTCAAACATTATTGCAAAAAGTGTAATTTCCTACATCCTAAACATTAGTTTATTGAATAGCTTTTGAGTTAGGCCTTACCTGAGCATTACACATTTTCACATTCACCTATGTAAATAATTTTTATTTTTTATTTTGTAAAAACAAGGTAAGGGTATTAAAATATTAATACTGCAAAGATGTTATTTAGGAGAAAATGATTTATCAACAAAAAAAATATTAAATTATCTTAAGCCACTTTCATTCAACACACTTGCTAATTATAGTTGCATCAGCAGTGGCACCAAAACATTGGTTGGTTGCCTGTTATTTTTCAAAACATATACACATTAGGCCTACATCGCCAATGATAAAAAAAGACAAATGTGATTTAGCACGGTGTGTATACTGTATGGGTCGGCCATCTTTATTCTTTGGCGAGTGTTGCACCG
Organism: Lapara coniferarum; assembly: GCA_949316025.1. Classification (NCBI taxonomy): domain Eukaryota; kingdom Metazoa; phylum Arthropoda; class Insecta; order Lepidoptera; family Sphingidae; genus Lapara; species Lapara coniferarum. Next base: position 24,438,804 of record OX438919.1, read on the forward strand.
ATGCGCGGTGGCAAGCGCTCGGGAGTAGCGCGCGCGGCGAGTCGGCCGCCCGTGTGCAGCGCGCGGGGCGAGGGCGCCCAGAGGCGGGGCGATGAGGGGCGCCGCCAAGCTATAAACATTGCAACATGTTTTTGAAAATCGAATGCGAATTTATTTAAAAGTTTAGTATTTTTTGTTAATTATGATTTTAAATTAATATTTAATTTTAATAGTTATGATGGGTTTTAAATTTTAAATGCAAGTATTTTTATGATTTTGTTTTTGAAAACGTAGGTATTGAATACTTAACAATCTTAAACATAGCGTTATTTATCTATTTATATGCAGTTTCTATTTTTTAAGTGCCTACATTTATACCTACCTATAAAACAAAGAACATAAGAAATTCCTTTTTCATTTATTTAAAAATCTGATATAATTTTAATTTGGGTTTTCTTAAAATTCCATAATACACATGTAGCGAAACATTTTACATTATTGTAGGTAGGTACTACCTACTTGTATTATAAATATATCGATGATACGTACATGCGTATTGAATGGTATTCCAAATTCGAATTTCAACTGTAAATTATTTTTCGTTTTCATATTACATGAATTCAACGTTTATTCTCTTCGTATTTAATTTCATGTGTTTTATTAAACTAATCATTTAGTTGTCTACTTAATTTTTAATACAAAAAAAATAAAGCATAATTGGGTATGTTTAGTCTAAAGTGCAAAACGCTAGTTACGAATTATATAAATTCATTTTAATGGTAGTACCATTAGAAACCTATTTAATATGGGTAAAGATACAATCCTATTTAGCCCTTAAATTGTAGACAGAAAAACATCCCAATGATTTTAAATTGATTTCATAAGCTCACGCCTGCATCTCCGAAGGTTAAGCAAAGATATAACGTACACTCACTCACGGTCCGCTACGCAATTTTCATTTAACAGTGTAATAGGAATATATCGCTATAGGTATGTTTTTTTGTATTTATCAAAATTCAGTTAAAATGTTACCTGGTATTTGGATTATTGCTATTCAAATATGAAAATGAAAAATATTTTATTAATAATGCGCTAGGTCCATGCACCAAACGTCGTTCGCGCTTTAAGGTACAAAATTAGGTATAAATATAAATACCTCTTTACCATTCTGAAGATTTTCCTCTTTGGTCCATATAATGTGAGCAATTTGCCTTAGGTACATTAGTTTTATTATGGTTTAGTTAGTATTTAACCAAAATAAATATTGTTTTTTTTTTCCCATATTTTTAACTTTATTACATTGATGAACATCCGTGTCGGTCATTATTCATATCCACTTTCCGAATGCTCTATTTCAAGTTATATTATTCAACTAGCTTTTGCCCACGGCTTCGCCCGCGTTATTAAGTTTTTCCGGGCTAAAAGTACATAAAAACCTTCCCGTTGAATCACTCTATGACTATGACGTTGATACAACTCTTAACAAATAATGCATTAATTTCGACCAAATTTGATTACCATAAAAACGGTTCTAGTGAGTTAATCTTAAAAGATAGACATATACTGTCGCGGACATTTTTTTAGATCATTTCAAGAGGAATAATTTTTTCATACATATATTTTTGGTATCTTGAACCGTTTTCGCAGTGCACGCAATGGAAGCCCTCAAGGATGAATAATTTTCCCCGTTTTCTTTCACATTTTCCATTATTTCTTCGCTCCTAATTGTTGCATCGTGATGTTATATAGCCTATAGCGTGCCTCGATAAATGGGCTATTCAACACAAAAATAATTTTTCAATTCGAACCAGTAGTTCCTGAGATTAGCGCGTTCAAACAAACAAACAATCTCTTCAGCTTTATAATATTAGTATAGATTTACTATGTGACTATACATACTTTCACACTTCACAATTACTAAATTACTTGCTTTGTGATTCCTGACTTATTATTTATAAAAAATAAATTGCATTAATTATACAGCGAATATTTGTTTTTGGAAACTCATCTTTAGGTAAGTAGGTACTGTTTCGTTAGGGTTCCCACTGGTACAAATAAAGTTCTTTAGTTAATTAAAGGTAGAAATCATCATGTACCTTACATGATGTAAAAATAAAAAACGATTTTCTGATTTAATTATTTTTCTTTTAAACATATTTTTCATTACTCTTAGCAATTATTAACAAATAAAATTATGCTAGTAAACAGCTGCACAGTATCTTTAGAGTCTATATTTAAGTTAAAGTACTTAATTTTTATCAGATTCAAAAAGACTTTGTTTTATTTTGATTCGCCATTTGCTATCCAACACAAAAAACTGAGAATACTGACGTGTCGGAAATCGACAGAAACAGTTTAATGAATGTACATTTAAATAATATATCATCGTGCTTATTAAATAAGCATAGGGCTGCCAGAAGGTTAGGAATCGTCTGGATTCTCCCCATAATTCGTGTGATGTCCCGACAAATAACAAAACGCCAGAAAAACCGCTTATCATCATGTTCTACTTCAATAAAAAATTTAAATAGTCCAATCTTATTTACTTGGGAAGAGCTCTCTGATTTTCCCACCGAACATTTCAAGAGATGTTGATAATTATGCCTGTAGTATTGTAGACAACTACTCTTAAATCCCGACATTTTGTAATGATATCCAAGTAAATGTTGGTATATGTAAAACGAATACCAAAGAAATCAAATCGAGCTAAATTAAATATTGTTGCGTACTTTATTGCTCTCATAAAGTACAATTACTCGATATGACTTGCTATACTTTTGTATACAGTACGGTTGGCAACCCTATGTGTAATACATAATCGGTCTGATTCAATAAAGGAAGAAAAAAGTTATTAGAATCATAATAGGTATGCTAATTGATAGTGTTAGTTTAAAGAAAAGATAATTTTATAGTTTCAGTATTTGTTGACGTATTTAATAAATTTAATACAACTTAAGTTTTTTTTCTAAGGTATTATAATGAAAAGACTAGAGTATTATAATTGACTGCCTCCGTGGCGTAGTTGTATTACGGTATAACTGCAAAACGGAGGTTTTGGGTTCGATTCCCGGGACGAGCAAAGAGATATTGGGTTTTTTAAATTCAGTATCAGCCTGGAGTCGGTAATTTGTGCCCGATATGGCGATAGGCTCGCCCCCTATTACATCATGGACCGGAATACGAATGGCGAATAGTGGGTGCATTAGTTGCGCCTCTGCCTACCCCTTCGGGGATAAAGGCGTGAGTGTGTATGTATGTATGTATTATAATGAAAAGGTATGGTAGTGAAAGCTGGGTATGGCAGAAAAAGCACGAAAGTGAAATAAAAGCAGTGGAAATGAGAGCGTTAAGAAGCACGTGTGGGGTGACTGTGAGTGATAGAGTATGGAATACTATGGTGATGCACATATTGTGGGGAGTGACAGGATGTAGTGACTAAAATTGAGAAGGGTATGCTAAGGTGGTTTGGGCATTTGGAAAGGATGGATGATTGGAGACTGACAAAGAGGATATATAAGGCGAGTGTGGATGGAAGGGCCGGCAGGGGTCGACCGCACCGAACCTTCGAATGTCAAATATCTGACATTCTAACTAAAGGCCAGGTCAAAAGTACCCTGAACCGGCGGGAATGCACGAAAAGATTGATGAAGGTATAGGAAGCGAAAATAGTGTGCCAGCATCGAGCAAAGTGGCAAGCCATAGTCTGCCTACCCCTATGGGATAGAGGCGTGATACTATGTATGTATGTTATAATGAAAAGTCAAAAGAGAAACAGACAAAGCTTGCATAGTTTGAATTACAAAGAATAAATAAAACAATATTTGTAGGGGCTCTGGAACTAGTGAACCGATTTCGAAAATTCTTTAATTAATAGGAAGCTACATGAGTGCTACTCCTGAGTGCTATAGGCAACTTTTTATACCGGCAAAATATAAAGCGGGTTCTATCCTAGAAAAACTAATTCAAGCGGGCGGAGTAGCGAGAAAAAGCTTTAAAAAATGTAATTACATAGAACACACACAGCATGTTGTGCGGGAAGGTCCCCTCAAGGGGGCTTGTAGAGCCTACACCAGGGGACACCGAAGGCTGTAGCATGGCTGTCAAAAATGACGATCGAAGTGAACTTTAATTACTAACTACCTACCTACTCTGCTATACGATAATAATAATATAGTATACTAAGGTTATGCTTGTATAAACTACAAGGATTTTACCATGAGAGCAGCCGCAAAGCTGTTGACATTTTGTTTGTGAGAATGCACCAATAGAATTTCATTCCCTAATCATTACCAATTGAATTTGAACGGCGGGTTACCATAAATATTTATCTTTTAAAACACTCCAAATTTTAGTGAAAACCGCATCAAAATCCATTTAGAAATACATGAAATAGGAACCGCCATTTGAATCCATTATGTCAACCACCATGAGCCTCACCCACAAAAATTATCAGATATTTTCAGTGTTCTTGACTATCGTAGGAATCAGACGCGGTCCGAAGGGGAGGGTCACAGGGCACATATCCCCCCCCCCCCCCAATGGTATACGTCAAATGGAAAGATCTTCTAAAAACATGCAAAATAAACATATTGATCTTGAAAACTATCTTGGCTATTTTATAAATTTACTTAGTTTAGAATACCATTTTTTTCATTAGTAGTTTTAATTTACCTCATTCTTGCTCGCTCTTTTCTTAGATCTCTCTGGTTTATCGTATCAGTACATAATTTTATATGGGGGTTGGGTTCCACCTTGTATAGTACACAATATATACTATACAGGTTGGATTATTTCAACAGAAGCTGGCCGTAAGAGACCTCAACATTGAACACGCGATTGAACCCAGCTTTGCTACGTCTTAAACCCGTCTGCTATGAGCACCCACAAAAATATTAATCTTAAACCTCAGTTTCTGTTAATTGTAACTTGAAAAGACATTAGATGTGGTATAGTTTAGAATATTATATAGCAATTATTGCTTTGTTAACTGTAAGGACTGCCTCGGTGGCGTAGTTGTATTATGGTACGACTGCAATGCTGAGGTCTCGGGTTCGATTCCCGGGTCGGGCAAAGTGAAATTGAGTTTTTCTATTCAATTTCAGCTCGGAGTCTGGAATTTGTGCCCGACATGGCGATAGGCTCGCCCCCTATCACATCATGGGACGGAATAACGGCGAAAAGTGGGTGCACTAGTTGCGCCTCTGCCTACCCCTTCGAGGATAATAGGCATGAGTGTGTGTGTGTTAACTGTAATGAAAAAACAAGTTTGTAAAGGAACCGCCAAATTGAAGAGCAAGTTGCTCGCTTGATGGTAATCCTTGACTGCCCTTAAACAGTGACAAACAATTATATCTTATAAAATCTCAACCTTTTTTGTTACATATTTCTTACTAGCTTCTGCCCGCGGCGCCGCCCGCGTTAAAAGGTTTTTCCGGGATAAAAGTCTCGCTTTATATTTTCCCGGAATAAAAAGTAGCCTATGTGTCAATCCAGGACATGATCTACCCGTGTGCCAAATTTTATCGAAATCTGTGTAGTTTTTGCGTCAAAGAGTAACAAACATACATACAGTCTTATAAACGTTCGAGTTTACAATATTAATAGGATTTATAAGGAACTTATAACTTTAAAACTTTTTAGAAATATTTGAGTGTGTATGCTGTTTCAGTCATACATTACTGAATGAATTTGAATTGTGAAATTTTCAGTCAGACTTTGGATTTTGTGTCCGATTTGGCGACAAGCTCGCCCCCATCACATCATGGGACGAAACACATGGCAGAAACTGGGTGCCCTATTTGTAACTCTGCCTAACTCTTGAGGGATAAAGGCGTAATGCGTAGGTGTGATTAAATAATAATATCTTATGTTTACGCGAATGTTCGACATTTAAATAAAACTGTTTTATGGATTTTATCGCGGGTTTTTAAAAAAGAAAATATAAATAAAAGTGACTTTGTCGATTAAGTACCTAGTAATATTTTTATTTCAAACTTTTTAAATTTATTTATTTTCCATCATGGGGCCTTGATAATCAACTATCTAACACCTACTCGTTGAGATCATCCTTATGAGCCCAAACACGCTACAGTATCTGCTATAAGTTGCTAAGGAGTTGGGTATCCCGCGGACTACTTGATGCTGCAGCATGAGATCATGTTGAAAAATATTTTAAAATCCATCGGGCTTCTTAAGTTGGAAATGAGCTGATAATCTTCAAACACCTGAACAGATCTTTATAATTTATAGCTAAGAACCATCACGATCACATCAGCTTTCAAACAAAAAAAAACCGCGTCCAAATCGGTCCATTCGTTTGAGAGCTACGATGCCACAGACAGACATAAAGATACATAGATACACACCCTAAACTTATAACTCCCCTCTTTTTTGTCGGGGGTTAATTAGAAACCCGCGATAAAATAGTTTTATTATCCGACTTCAAAAAGGAGGTTCTGTATTCGATCCGTATGTATGTATGTTTGTATGTAAATTTGTATGGCCGCGGGTTTCTCAAAAACTACTGATCCGATTTGGATGTGGTTTTCGATGTTCAAATGTATAGTTTTCAGGGAAGGTTTTAGTATATAATTTATGAAGATCTGATGAAGATCTTTGGAGATACACAATGGAACTCTTCAATAACTAACAGCAGATGACTCGCGAAAGGTGAATTATTTTTTGGTTTGCAGTGGTTTTTTAAGTCGGTTTATTTTTTGTTAAAAAGTGTTTTTTAAATGAGTGTATAGTATAGATTTAGATAGATGTCAATGATAAACCCAATATATTATAGAACTGATAATATGTAAGGTCATTTCACAGAAAAAAAACAATACAATTCGGTTTACTATGCCGGAGACTGATTTCAGGTCGGCAAAATTATAAGCAATTACTACTCGCGTCGGCAATTTTTTGTAGGCACGGAAAAACAAATGTCGCAGCAATCTAGATATTTTTACACTAAACTAATAACCTGCAACTATGCGGGAAGTTTGCACCCCACCTGCTGTAGGAAATTGTACAATTCCAACATTATCGATAAAATTGTAGGCCGGCATATGCCGCGACATGTGCGTAAAGGACTTTTTGACAACGTTATGTTTGTTATTTATAGCGGTGTCACATGCGACAAATGAACTGACAGGCGAAGTCAGGTTATGCGATGTGGTGGGGGCTACTTATAAACAATTTTTTACGCTATAAAAATATGGGAGATACAATACTGTATAGGAAATTCGTTACGCAAACTTAGAAACATCCTTTTTAATGCTTTTTGATTACCGCGATAATATTCTAAATAATTTTTAATCGAAACATGTTACTTTGTATTTCTTCACCTCTTATTTACTACTGGGCGCTGAGACCTAACACCTTGAATCTCAGGGTGAAGAACAAGGGAGTGCCACGCAGTGCTCTGTATTTGTAGTTCAGTTTTGGAAGTTGTAATGTATTTGGACAGCCGTGTCGCTTACCCCAAGCGAGATGACTTCTCGTCTTGTGATTCAGTTATATTAAAAAAATATAATAAAATAGACGACGTGTTTCAGAAAGTGGCGACTTTTATCACTACAATAATAAAGCGTAGACTCAATAGATCTTCTGATTTGACCACTTTGAAGTAAAGATTCGTCGTATCAAAAATTTGAATCACTGAGAGAAATATTTAAAACTCCACACTGGGAAGTTTTTAATGTCATTTATAGTAAACAGCTGTGAGATAAATTGCCTGGGACTTTAGTAAATAAAAGTACCCAGAATAAAGAGAATTGAAATGCACATGGATTAAACTAATATAAACATAAGTCCATTAAAGTAAAATATTGGTTTTCATTGTCTGCAAGTTCTTTCAACAACAATGAGTACAATATGATTCATAAAATGAATGGTATTTATAAAAATGGCGAATCAACCGAAAAGGAACTTCTGCGCCTTAGAATTATATTAAGATATAAAAACAATGTTATCCCATTTAAACAACATAAAATAAATTTTGATCATAGATAACACGATTGAGAATATTTTATCTGAAAATAGTGTGTTGTTAAATATTTTTTTTCTATTCTTAAAATTCATAATTTATGCATCACTTTACCTGAAGACGTAAGGCGGTTTAACAGTTAAGCTATTATTTGCTATATATTCATGTATTTTACATTTCTGACTCGGTGGCGTAGTTCTATTTCAGTACGAATGCAATGCTGAGGTCTCAGGTTCGATCCCCAGGTCAAGCAATGTGATATTGGGTTTTTGTAATCAGTATCAGCCCAGAGTCTAGAATTATTGCCCGATATGGCGATAGGCTCTCCAAGCACAAGTATGGAACCACTGATGTGTTTTCTTATTGGCGCAAGGAATCCAGGGTTATTTTGTCATTGCATTAAAATGAAACCACATAATCATGTACTCGTCTTTGCCTCTGCTAACATTATGCCAAAAGTCATCATAATAAACTAATATTTTCACAAAAAATATTAATTTTACTTTTCTGATTTCTTATCATTTTGTTTATTTATTTAATTTTAGAGTTACCAAAGGAAGAGACATTAATCATTATAAATAATTATATTAAGCTATAGAAACAAAGTTCAATGTTCCTCCGTAAACAGGCAACTACAGCATACAATGAGTGACTTACATAAATCATAATTATTTAAAATAAATTCATAAATCTATAGAAATGGAACATTGGGGGCGTTTGGAGAATTCCACCACGGTGTCCCCTGCCTGTCGTAAAAGGCGACTAATAGGGGCCTCCGGGGGTCACGGGTGGGCGGGACGTGCCGCCCACCCATTAGTCTAGCCAACTTCTGTGACCCCCGTGATGGACATGTCCGAGGCAGCGTGTCTCACGCTGCCTCGGACACCAAAAGGCGGACACGGTACGGTGTTTCGGGGGCTTCTGAGCCCCCGCAACAGGAAAAGGACCGCAATAGCGGTACGTGCAGGGGCGGTTGCGGACGACAACTTAGACGTGAGTCGGAGGAAGCCCGCAGCCGTCCCTAATGCGCCGAAGATGGCATTTTATATAAAAAAAAAAATAGAAATGGAACAACAACAATAATAATAGAATATATGTAACACCGATAGCATACAAACAACAACAAACTAGTAACAATTAAAAGTAGAAACAACAATCAATGCTGTCCATCCATAATTAAAAGAACTGTTCACAATTAAACACACTGTGAATTTTTTTTTAACGTGGACAATTTATCGTTTAAAAATTAAATGTATCGTTATTTTGTAGTTTAGTGCGAATACGGCGTGTGCGGGTGTGTTTTTTTGACTGAGCGGTTGCCGCTACGACGATACTCCTAGATACTCCTAGAGTAGTAGATTTATTTTGCTCGAAACTTACACTTTTTATTTTACACCTATTATTAAAATAACTTAATGGAAAATGTTATTTTCAAGGAAATAAGTATGTGGTTTCATTTAGTAACTCAATGTCAATATGACCCTGTTTATTGGACATTACGAGACTTACAATTAATGTCTTAGGATGACGATTGACGAGCATAGTCCAGTGCCACGCAGAGCTTTGTTATCTATCGGGATTTGCTACAACTTGGCAGATATTACTCGTATACATGATATCATCATAAGCCACATGATATCCACCGCTGAACATAGGCCTCCCCCAAAGATATCCAGATGGACCTGTCAAAAGCGGCCCGCATCCAGCGCCGCAGGAACGCGCTGGATACATGACATACGCCCAAGCAAATACAAATGACTTTGCAATTCTGCGCAAAAAGACTGCCTCAATGCTGAGCAGAGTACGGGCTGGTTCCAATCATATCCTGAAAACTGATTGCGGGGCGGTATGTCTCTTTTGTATTATTGTGTACGGAGGTGTGTCTACCGTAAAATTAGTGCAAAAGATAATAATATTAAACTGTTTACTAACGTAGTCTTTAAGTCAAAATTGTTAATTAAAACTATGGACTAATTGAATTTGAAATAAAATACATTTTATTTTTTTTATTATTAGTATAATAAGTGACTTGCTTCTCTTGTCATAAAATGCATAATAATTATTCTAATTTATTGTCGCAATTTCACCTAGCGGAATTCTGTTTGTGGTTAATATTTTAAAAGTGTCCTGTTTTTATGTGGAGAAAAGCTTACTCCGTACCAAATTTGATCAAAATCGTTACAGTGGTCTAACCGTAAAAATGTAACAGACTGTTACTTTAGAATGTATAGTACCTACTAAGAGCCAGTTTCAGAGGTTTCAAGTAAATTTTATTAACAGTGATTGTATTAAACAGTACTCATTTTATTACCAAATATTTGGGAGCATATAGTAGAGTGTAAAAAAACCCTCTCAGTAGTAGAGGAGGCCCGTGCTCAGCAGTGAGCAGTATATAATACACGGCTGGTATTATTATTATTATGGTATTTTAGTAGATTGTGACTTTTGTATTCGGTCAACGTATTATGTGACGAGTAGCATTCATCAGCAAGCACAGAAATTGCTCCTAATGATATATATATGGATTGAACAATTTCAAAAATAATTTAACGATTCGACTGCCGATAACTTTAACTTTTGACGAGCTATAAATTGACTATAGATAGTATAAATTAACTTGTTTAGTCAATTTCGTTAACTGGCATATGTCGCGAAATGTCAACACGCGATGCTGACGTGTGCCAGCAGAACATAAAATATTGACCAAGTAATTATCGGAGACTAATAGTATGTAATGACGCGCAGGTGTATTTGCAAAAACTATTAATTTCCTGTTAAACTATATATTTTATGCTTAATTTTATATGTTGGGAGGGTAGACGATTGTACCTTACTGGGTAGCGTGTGAATGCGATGGGAACTGAACAATATAGTAGGATCATCGGATTGTCACTTTTCGGGGCTAGCGGTTTGTGCGCTACACGATTGCGGACCATATGCAATCGTGTAGCGCACAAACCGCCGTCAATTATTATCCGGTTGCGCACTGGGTTCGTGCTGCAGCCGCACCAAATCAGGTCGTCTGTGACTACTTAAGTGAGGTTACTACTTGCCTATACCTCTATAAGCGACAGTTTACTTTTGCTATTTTATGACTCATTTTTAAATTTCAAGGACCCTTATTTCATTGTAATTACCAAATGTGCGTCTGTTATTGCTTTCTATAGTTCTAGGAAATTACATTGTATTCGAATGATGTGATTGACACAATGAGATGCATTGGAGACGCATCACAAGTTTTATGAATATGTGGCAGTTGATCAAACCATTTTTGATGAAATTTACGGACTTGAAAACCATACACAAAAATAATAACAAAATCGCAAAAGAAATTAACAGATGTTTTCAAGTAAGGTATTTATGAGATTATGTAGGTTAATAATTATGTTCAGCTATTATTTCAATAAATATATAATACCCATACATACATGTATTATGTTTCTAATTATGTACATATTTACAGTATTTTTATAGACCTCTATAAGTGAGACAGATTCTTCCTCTAAGCTCTATACGCTAGAAACTTTATAAGCTAAAAACAGATCGCGGTCCATGAGCTCTCACTTATCCAGATTTGACTGTATTTCCCATGCGAGCAAATTACCGGGAAAAAAGTAGCCTATGTGTTAATCCAGGACATTGTCTACCCGTGTGCCAAATTTCTTCCAAATCCGTTCAGAAGTTTCTACGTTTACTACTAACAAATACTTATACAAACATTTTCAAAAACTTTCGCATTAATATTATTAGTAAGATTTTAAATCATAAAGTTAAGGTTCTTCTTAGGTAGATATATTTCTATACATAGTGAGAATTAGGAAAATGTAAACATACATAGGTACTTAGAGATTGTAAACATGACCTCTGTTAGGAGCTTGATTACACCAAATGCAATACTTATTTATAGATAGAGTTTACTGGTTTCATTTACTTTTCCTTATCTGAATTTGTCATACTAGTAGGTACACGAGGACCAAGATATAATTAAAGGTAACGTAGGTAAATCAATTCTTTCAGGTGTAAGTCCAAAAATGCTAAATGAATGAAATAATTATAAATTTCAATTATCACTACTTCTTTCATTCTTATTATTACAAATGTGATGAAACTACACTTGTAAAAAAATAATATGTAATTCAAAAATGCTTCTTTATCACATGTTTTTATTATAACTCTTGGCTCCTTTTAAATAAAATGTCCAAGAGGTTTGCTCATAGATAGATGTCTTTGATGTTAAGGATGTACAGACAAGACAGTTTGTCAGTTTGTTACCGAAACACACAAATATCCGCCTGTCCGTCCATCTGTGTGACTGATTTAACGACAGAGCGGCAATTAGCAGGCAAGATGGCGTCCTGCGAGCGCGCACCCAATGTCAATACCGACATAAATCATCCGCCATATTTATTTCCAATGGTTAAGTAATATTTATTTTTATTCGTATTATTGCCGATATGTGAAATAGGTTTTGTATGCAGTGTCATTTTTAATATTAATTAGTTAACATTGTCTGCATTTCTTATTATGGTGAAAATCAAAATGGCTTCGGAGTCAATATTTTATCTTATTACTTGCAGGGATATTTTTCTATTATTTAGAACAGCGTTTCCTAAACCAAAGGTCGCAACCATGATGGCCGATGGTGTGTCGCGAGGAAATATTGGGCTGGCCCCATTACCATACCATACCATACCATATCAGCCCTGTAATACTGCCCACTGCTGAGCACGGGCCTCCTCTACAGCTGAGAGGGTTCAGGCCTTAGTCTATCACGCTGGCCTAGTGCGGGTTGGCAGACTTCACATACCTTCGAAATTCAGAGAACTTCTCAGGTATTAACTGGTAATTAACTGGCCCCATTGCTGGCCCTGAAAGATAGGATGGATGACGGCCACTGATGGACGCAAAAATATCTAAATGTTTTCTTGAAAAACCCCTCTTTAATGTAATTATTTTATATGTATATTAAAAATGAATCAATGAGAGCGAAGAAGTGAGTCCATAATTTGGAAGGTTAATTGAGGTGGGTCACGGATCAGTCAACTTTGGTAACCATTGAACTTCAGAAGATTTTCAATAGTAATTTTTATAAATATTTTGTTCAAACGTACTATTTTCGTATCATTAAATGCTGAACCCGCACGAGGTCGTCGTGGTGGACTAAGGCCTAACCCCTCACAGCAAGTAGTAGAGGAGGCCCGTGCTCAGCAGTGAGCAGTATATAATATTTCATTGCAAATGCTGAGACGTCACACTCATTGGCTATCCATTTTTTTTGCTCAAAGATAGTATTTATGACAAAAAAAAATACTATAACACTGTTTGCCACTAATAACAGTTATTCCGCAAAACTTTTTAGATATAACTCTTCTTTACTATGATAAATCAAACAGGAAAATTGTATCCTAATGGTTTCTTTGGAAATACCTAAAATAGCTGCGTGGTAGAACATGTCTCACGTCGAAAATCGAACCTGCGACGTCTGTCGCATTAACATAAAACTCCAATAAAGTGGGCTAATTGACACGATGGATTTATAACGTTTGCTTTCACGAAATGATTACTTTTAATTTTCGTCAAGTCTAGACTTAGTCATCATGATTATACCTATATGTTCCATTACATCAAATATTGGCAGTATCTGTGGCGTGGCGGACGTTCAATTGAGTTTGAAGCGATATACCTCGGGTTCGAACCCGGCACCTTGTTGAATTGATACACGTTTTGTTACTGATCTGGGCGTCGCGTTGGCCGATGTTCACTTATTGAGTACTGATTATATACACAAAACTGACTCGGAGGAGATCAGGAAGGCCTAATTTTAATTAATAGTTTACTTATTTCTATAAGAGAAAATATTTCTATACAACTAAGCCTCTAAAATTATGCTGTTCATTTGTTGATACTATCGATGAAATAATACAGGTTTGTATCCATTTTTTATCAGAAACATTTACTACTTAACTAAATATTTGATAAAATATTTAGTCGTAATTTAGCTACTTTATTCAACAAAAGACATATAAGATTTTTTTTATGGAATTAAATGACGAGATGAGCATGCCGTTTGCCTGATGGTAAGCGATACGACCGCCCATAAACAGTAGCAACACCATACAGCACCTTCAACCTTGAGTTACAATGTACTGTGTGGCATTCCACTGCGCTCGTCATCTTGAGACATAAGATGTTAAGTCTCATTATGTTTATCAGTTACACTGGCTGCAATGTCCTTCAAAGTGAAACACGACAGTGCATACACACTGCTGCTTGGCGGTAGAAATAGACATTGCGGTCGTACCCACCCAGACGGACTCTTACATTTGAGAGACCTACCACAAGTATACACAATGACCTCAGACAGACCATAACATATTAATTTTCTTTTGTTTTTAACGTTTGCAGGATACATAATTCATTGATCTTTGCCCTCATCAGCTCTACACCTACACAGTCATAAAAAAAACTAAAACAACCAACTATAATAGTTTATCGATTTAAATCGATTAAAGATATGCAAAAATGTCTATTAATGGTTCTAGTATTTTCGGTTAGTGCAAACGTATTATAACAAACAAAAAACGCCATTCGATTTATTCATACATGGATAGGTAGGTACACTTATTTTTATAGTCATTAAATAATGTTAATTTATTAGATGGCTCATAAAACACTCGCTGCAGAGAATCTCATTTGGAGCGAGAATGTCGAATGTGAAGGAACGGGAAACGACTCAATCCGAATATGAGATTCATTCGTTTATCTCGTTACGAATGTGATGATTTTACGATATTTTTTCCGTTCATTTTTTTAGAGTAGAATAATAATTGAAATCTTTGATCGATGTTTGAATTGAATCAAAAATAAAGCCAACAGCCGATTCGTTTAAGCGCGATGAAATATGTTTTACTTATTTTCCCAGTGGTGTAATAAAAAAATTAAACAAAGGATCTAATGTGTTCATAACAACCAATTAATCTATTTAGCGCTGCTTCGACGCCGGAACACTCAAATCACATCCAGGCCGTCTTTGATCAAGCAGCGGTGCACCAATCATCGCCTCATATCGCCGATGTTTCTAAAAATATTGTGTGATCGAAACGTAAAAAATATGTTCAATCAAAATTAGCGCGACCGGGAACCGCGAGGGAAGAACGAAACTTCTACGTGGCAACACTGGCCGCGTGTGATTGTTGCACACCAAAAAAATATAGCCCCCAATCCATATATGCGATCATCTAGCCCATCCCGCAGCCGAATCTCATCTTTATTGCCATTATACACAAGAAATATCAAGATTTTTTATCCGAAACTCGTATTTTTGTGATACGACTTTGATCTCGATGCCTCGTAAATTCTTTCAATAATGTTTGTAGAATACTGTTTTCATGTGTTTAAGAATGGCAAGTAAATGTTTGTTTTCTATCATCCGCCGGCCAAATGTTGTTCGATTTCGCTAGTTAGCGTTGTTTTGACAAACTCAATCGTGGCAGCCCCGTAATAATTCTGTCCACAGCTCATTCTCGCCGACATGCGCGTGTATGCGTGGGCCAAATTCGATCATTGTAAGTATTTACATATGGAATGAACGTATGGGAAAATGATTATTCCGATCTTACGCTGTGAGTCATTCATTTTTTTAATTCGATCTGTACCCGAATGATAATTTTGCACGGCGTTTGTTTTGTCTGTCAAAATTCCGCGCCCAAATTAATGTTGCCAACGAAAGATTTGTAGGAATGAATGAGCGAGCCAGCGATTGAATAAGTTTTTCGTTGACTGAGTAAAACTTGTTCTACAAAGTATTTACATGTTACATTTATTATTTTTAGTTTTTAGAACTCCGAACCCGAAATCTATGTCATGTGTCATTTACACTGCAAATAGCATGAGAATTTGGTTAGAGATTTGATCAAAACCAACCCACAATCCTGTATTAAAGATGATGGATCACTAGAGCCTTGTTTGTCAAAATACACAAGTGCAGGTGAAGTTCACTTGGGCCTTAAGATGTAGCTGGCATTGACTACGATTTCGAAAAAAATACATACATACAGACACACTCACGCCTTTTATCCCCGCAGGGGTAGGCGCAACTAGTGCAACCGCTTTTCGCCGTGCGTATTCCGTCCCATGATGTGATAGGGGGCGAGCCTATCGCCATTTCGGGCACAAATTCCAGACTCCGGGCTGATACTGAATAGAAAAATCCAATACTACTGTGCCCGATCCGGGATCGAAACCGAGACCTCGGCATTGCAGTCGTACTGTAATACAGCTACGCCACTGAGGCAGCCTTGAAAAAATACTTCTGGTCATAATGTTTAAGGCTACTCAATTTATGTGACGCATGAATCAAAATCATCAACGTCTGCTGAAATAAATCATTATAACTATCTACTATTCACAACAAATGTAAATTAATACGCCATGTACTTGTTTAGGAGGCGATTTAAGTGTTCAAGTTAACAACTCAACTCACTTATTGTAGAACATTACAAAGAACTGTATAATACTGCACTGCGTTCATTAACCTGCGTGTCCAGTAATAACAATAGGTGACATGAACTTCAAATAACAAGACAACATAGGAAAATTAATACTACAAAAATGAATTTATTGTTTGAAAAGCAATTTCTTAAAAAAAGATCGGGCAACCAATTTTAGTGTTGCTTTTCAAAACCTGTTTACAATACGGTGGCAATTCAAATATTGACATCAATTATAATTGGCGTAGACCATAACTTTATATGAGGTGAGTCAAAAGAAATATCATTTTATATTATGTTATCGAAATAATTAAATGTACATGACGACCAAACTCAAACCTTTTTAATAATACATATATGTTATGCTTAAAAAAACAAAGTTTTGTTAATTTTAATTTAAACTGTAGACTTTAAAAGTTACTACACATAAAAAACACATATTTTTTGCCTTTGGAAACCTGTTCAAAGCACGATATCCAAACAGATTCCCAGACCAGTACATCACTACAGATTTTAATTTTTCCCCACCCTCGGGGGGAAAACTCTGAAGGCGCACGGAGTCACGGGACTAAATCAATATGATATGACAGTTACGGTCAATTTATGGCCCTCAGTTAATTACAAACGGGCGGCCCTCCCGCCCCTCCCGGCCCGGAGCCTGGGGTGGCGCCTCTAATGACTTGTAAAGATGCGCGCCTGCTACTTACTGTCGTGTGTGATTCGGATATGCTTATTGTTTTACATTCACGGTCCTGCCATTTTAGAATATTTGTCTGGAGGTGGGATATTTTTTTTCGAGTTGGGTAGACGTCTTTGTTTTGATCCCAAATGTAACTGTTGTTCCGGTTTTTAAGATTATTGCTAGTATAACCACAGAATCCTACTAATATTATAAAGGCGAAAGTTTGTAAGAATGTATGGATGTTTGGATGTTTGGATGTTTGGATGTTTGGATGTTTGGATGTATGGATGTAAGGATGTAAGGATGTTTGTTCCTCTTTCACGCAAAAACTACTGAACGGATTTCGATGAAATTTGGCACACGGGTAGATCATGTCCTGGATTAACACATAGGCTACTTTTTATCCCGGGAAAATATGAACCGAGACTTTTATCCCGGAAAAACTTTTTAATGCGGGCGGAGCCGCGGGCAAAAGCTAGTAGATTATAATTAACAGTACTACCAATAACTTTAGGCATTTTTATTTTTTAGGCGTATCATCGTTTGCCTCAGGGTGACAAAATAAAAAGAAAGTAACCATATACCACGCCCGTAACTCCGAAGGGCTAGGCAGAGATGCAACCAGGGCACCGCCACGTGTGTTCCGTCGCATGAATTGATTGGAGCAAGTCCAAACTCCGGGTTGATTCTGAACAGATACCCTAATCATCACTGCCCAACCCGGGATTCGAACCCGGCGCACTATGCTGCACTTCATAAACTTGCTGCTGTTCATACCACTCATGACCACTGGCTGATTCAGTAAACCCATTAACGCTTGACGTTGTTAAATTCGCTCTCAATTTCTTTGTTTAGCGTGTCAGAGCGTAAATGGATGCAGGAATAGATGATTGATTGATCGAGAGCATTCGAATGACTTGGATTGTGAGTTCATTGTCTCCATACAAAAACTTTGTTCACAACTATTGAATGCTGGATTAGAATCGTTTTTTGCTTCGATATAGACAGGATGTAGAATGTAATGCGACGGTTTGTCTGCTAATTATAGCCTACCCTTCGATGAAGGGTAATAATGTTGGTTGAAGAACTCATAGGAGATCGTCCTGTGACACTACGTTCACGCAAAATATATGAATATTATTTGTCCATTCTCATAGTCTTTCATTACATTGTCTCTCAGTGACAGGTTACATATTTTGATTTGATCATTTTTCTTCCAAGAACTACTAAGATGATACATGCAGGTCGGTTTCAACAGGTCGATTAAGACTTTTTAGAGGGAAGCCCATATTCAGCAGCTGACTTTCTGCTACCTGTAGCACTGGCTGATGATGCATGTACCTATACCTTTCGAATAGAGTTCCAAGAAAAGTCAGTAATAGAAATTTAAGATTTTTGGCCTTGTTTAATTGATTATAATTATTATTAATGTGAACAATAGAACTGTTGAGCATTCTTATTGTACTAAATAAAAAAAAACTGCAATTATAATAAAATGAAGAAATAAAACAAAAATAATCTACGTGAGTTCCGCAAAGAAGTCATCGCGTCGTAATAAGGATTAAAAAAAATTACATTACTCAAGAGGTGTTATAACGTCGCCTTCATAGTTTGTAATTCGTTTTTCAAAAATATTTGCTTATACTAATCCTCCATGCCTCAGAATTCTATAAATAATTCATTATTTTAATAATTCTTATTGTTAAAAGTTTTTTTTACATCAATGATATAAGTTCTATAATCATTTAATTTATGTGATTATTTTCCTTACTAGTTAAATAATAATGAATTTAATATGTTCGCATGTCTGTTATCGACAAAGCATTTAATGATATACTAATATAAAATGTTCATTTAGGTACTTTTGTCTCTCTGCAGTTACAAAATATACCTATTATGTATTGTGTTAATAGTTACTTCTTTTCTACACAAAAAGCCTTGCGACTATATTATATTTAGATAATTATATATGGTTTGTTATGTTTTTAGTTTCATAGGTTTTCCCAGATTCAGTGTAGGGTAACAAACGTAACTATAAATAATTATTGGGCCTATTGGGGTTTGGAAACGGAATATCCAATGTCCGTTGATGACCAAATTAAAGTTCAAATCGGTCTTGCTACTGTTTAAGGCAAAGCGCACACTATCAGACAAGCCATTTGCTCGTCTCGCCAAGTTTAAAATACATTACGTAAACATGTTACATGTTCACTATATAGTCCAAAAGCTTTTTTGCAATCAATACCAAATACAAAACAATGATCACGGGTGGTGGCAGTGGTGGTGGCGACCCACATCAGACGAGTGCGCGCGTCACGTGTCAATCAATCATCGGATCAATCAGCCGACCGCCGAGCCGAATTAATAACGCTTTTTGTTCAATACAATGTTTTTCATAATTGCAACTCATTAATGTTTCATTTTTAAATACATTGCGTTGCGTCATTATGTGGCCAGTATGTTTCTTTTGAATTTCGAATAAGTAGTTCTAAATTAAATAAATTAAAAGGTGATTCAGTAATACGACTTTTTAAATAAATATTAATTTTATTTATAAACCGACAAAATATTTTTTAAGTAATTTAAAGAATAATGAGGCATAAAGTAATAACGCAATCTAATGGCACCATTACAAATGCAAATATTTTATTACCATAAAATAAATTTTATAAACTAGTTGTTTGAATAGCGTATGTGTTGAGACCTTGAATGTTTTTCTTAATGTATCTTACTAAACCCGTCATAGAGAAATCAGACTTGCGAATCAAATACTAATTTGTAAGCCGGTATATCATCTGCAAATAGTGAGATTTATACCTCTTAGGGATCAGGTATATCACGTTATTAGTCTAGTACTAGCAAACACGTGCTGTGGACTGGAAGGTCCCGCGATCGTTCGCCATGTCAGTCAGCCAGGCTTTTCTCAAACGATTTGCCTGATATTCCAGAGTTTGACGTGCTGCAGGTGGTTAATAGTATTTATTTTTATCGCGTCAAATAACGAGATGAGCATGCCGTTCGCGTGATAGTAAGCGATACGACCACCCTTAAACTGTAGCAGCACCATCCAGCACCTTGAATTACAAAGTACTGTGTGGCATTCCACTATGCTCGTCATCCAAAGACATAAGATGTTAAGTCTTAATATGTTCAGTAGTTACACTGGCTACAATGTCTTTCAAACCGAAACACAACAGTGCATGCACACTGTTGCTTGGCGGTAGAAATAGACATTGCGGTGGTATCCACCCAGACGGGCTCTTACATATGAGAGACCTACAAGTAAAAACAAACTTTCCATTTTGCAATATATTTCAATAGCAATTGCATTTACTATGCTTTGGAAACATGAATCCATTGCCGAACAGATATAGACAAGCGTTACCTACCGATTTGTATTCGCCCGCATGCAAGTCATCTCGTGTCAAACAAACAAATATTAAAATGTGCATTGTAATTATGTCCAATCAGTGCCCCGGGCCGTCCGTCAATCAACGCTCGATCGGGATTCGATATCGGACAAAAAAATAATCTTTTATACCTAATTGTGTTGAACGTTACGAATAGTTTAAAAATTATAATGAAATTCTTTCATTACTGGCCATTACGAAATTTATTATGCAAAAAATACTGCAATATCTGCCTGAGACATTAGATGTTGTCTATAATATCCAGTACCTATACCCTATACCTATAATCCTTCAAGCCATTGATTAGGCAATGCTGCTTGGTGACGTAAATTACCATTCCTAACACTAACATACAAGTGTTGTTACCGTGGACTACCAGGTACTTTCGGCACTTGTCATAAGAGAAATACTTGTTTACATCACTCAATCGATACCGTCACCTCTTATTTGAGGCCATCATCGCCGGCTGCGCACACGAAGTCTTTCATAATAGACACATACAAGTGTATAGTGATAATTAGTACAGATACATTTATAATTATTGCATTTATATGGACAACCGTCACCGCTTTCAACATCCAATTAGTATCAAAGTGTACGTCGCTTTAGTTTACTAAAGGTGTGACCACACCTGATACTGTTTACAGATGAGAAAATTAATTAGTGCTGATGTACTCGAATTTACAAATAATGAACTCTTAGGATATCTTAAAAATACGTCGTAAGTAAAATATTTGATGATAAAACACTTGATTTTCTTAAATTCATAGAAACAGACGACAGCAGGATTTGAACCCACGACCTCCAGCGTACCGTGCCGGTGCTCTGCCGGACTGTTTCTTTTTCAATGTTTCTATAAATTTAAGAACATTATCCAGGCACCACATGGCCATTAACATGTATAAAAAATCATAATATAGGATTCGAAAACACTTGATTTTCAAAAATACCTAATGATTTGTGTTTACTCTTAATTATGATTGGTAAAACGACGAAAAATCTACTAATACAAATACAAGGAGCAGTGTGCATGAACTGTTGTGTTTCGGTCTGAAGGACATTGTAGCCGATGTAACTACTGAACATAAAGAGACTTAACATCTTATGTATCAGGATGATGAGCGCAGTGAAATGCTACACAGTACTTTATAACTCAAGGTGCTGGATGGTGTTGCGCCTGTTTATGGGCGGTCATATCACTTACCATCAGGCAAACGGTCATGCTCGTCTCGTCATGCTTAAACTAATACAATCATCATCATCCGCCACATGATGTCCACTGCTGGACATAGGCCTCCCCTAAAGATTTCCATACGGACCTGTTATACTATTAAAATGTAACACGGGAATCTTCCAGTCCAAAGCTAGTAGTCGCTGCCAGGGGGCGAAAAGGTTCTCGCCAAATCAAAACAAAAAACACGCAAAATTACACTACCTGGTAATCGATGTGATGGCTCCTTCAAATCACACATTTGAAAATCAACGTAACAAAAAAAGTTTCACAATTACATGTACAACTAAATTTACAAAACCCTAATACATACTGATTAAGGTTGCATGCGTCAAACAATGTTTTGGCTCGGTTCGTCTTCGTTAAACGTCACTAAATAAAGCAAGATAATAATCATCAACGTTTAGGGCTGATTTCACCGTATGCTGGCAATAGGCAAATGCTACTCATCACATAAGTTTATAAGCCGACAAATACAAAAGTCACACTCCAAACTATGGTAATATATGATAAATGGTAATAAAATGAGTATTATTGACAGTGGTTTAATAAGATAACTGTGAAATTAAATTTACTTGAAACCTGTGAAAGAGGTCCCTAATGCTCAGCGAATGAGACAAAATACCTTTTGTTGGTGGGAAGATAATCCTACTAATAATAAACGCGAGAGTGTAAGTATGGATGTATGGATGTTTGTTACTCTTTCACGCAAAAACTGCTGAATTCGATGAAATTTGGCACACGGGTAGATCAAGTCCTGGATTAACACATAGACTATTTATCCCCGAAAAATGTAAAATGGGACTTTTATCCCGACAAAGTTTTTAACGCCGGCGTAGCCGCGGGCAAAAGCTAGCAAGGATATATTACGTATCCGCCCGGATAGCCACCACCTTACACAAGCGGTTAAAACATTCCACAGTTGCCCACGTAAGTGTGTCGCGTTCCGGGATCAGCCTGTGTAGTGTGTATATCCAGTATACACAGGCCGGCATAACTGTCATCGCTCGTCTAGCACTCGGGATAATCATCGCTCTACAGTCGACACTCTATCGGGACCTCTCTGCTCACCTTCAGGTAATTTTATCGTACCGGTATAAAAAATAACAGTAAGGATGTATGGAGAAAAAAAAATTTCCAATTTATACACATGTTAATAAAAAACTGGCTTATTTCTATAGAATTGTTTTAGAACTAATTGGTAAAGGTGCATCGATTGCTGCAGATGGCGACTAAGTCCTTCCAGCGTGTTTGATAAATTACTGTATTATGTTATGTATTTATCATGGAAATCATATGCTTTGCGCTTGTCGTACTGAGACATTGGTGTTAAACTTCATAATGTTCAGTAATTATACTAGCTACACTCCTAATCGAAATATAGAGCCTCACAACACAAATATGCAATGCGGTAGTACCTACTCAGACTCGCAAAAGACTTACATAATCTTCAGGAACACAATATTTGCTAATTCGTTTTATCTGCGTAAGTTAATATTAGTTGCATTTGTTTAGCTGTGCGTTACAATACCATTGTTGTTACGCTTTCCTGTGGTATTTCATGTGATGAAGTTTTGTACACTATCCCCCCTCCCCTGTTGACCCCCACGCACCCCCTTCCAACACGCTCGGCAAAATTAACTATTTTCGATGGACAGCAAAATTTCAATAACGATTCAGATAGAATGAAATCAATGGCTCCTACTATTGGACGATAGTTGTGTCGATAAGTTGTCACTTTTTAAATGGTTTTGTTAGTACTTATTTTTTTACGCATACGTAAATGTCTGCCCCGTAGCCTTGAACGCTTGTCTTCAAAATTATTCTTGAAATTCATTCCGGTCCCGGAAAGCAATTGTGGTATTTGTAAATAATGTTGCTTCTTATTAGTGAAAGTTTTTTTCTAATTTAAGGTCTTCAATGACGTTTTCTATTATTTGTGGAAAGAAAGTAAATTAAGGCTTATTTACTTTTTCTTTTACATTATTTAAAACAGCTTCCGGTGTTTAACTTTTCCTTATTTGTACGTAGTCATTGTGTTTTACATCACTTTCCGTTATTGTAAAAGGAACTGGCATTCGTACGTAAGTTTTAATGTTCCATAACCAAGGCGAAGGTTATTGGCTATTATGCGTATATTATGGAAATTAACAGCATTTATTATTAGAACTAGTATGCGGAAAAAAATTGCCACTTTTAGTAAAAATTTGCCTTAGTAACCTGTAATATCATTGCTATTATAATTCTTTTTTTTAACAATCAAAACTTTACTATGCAAATCGAGTTAGTGAGAACCAATGGTAAGGCATCCCGAACAGCGCCCATGTAAATGTACAGCTAAATAATATCAGCCTTCAATCAGTGGGTGACTGCTGATGCGTTGACCACCGACCACCTCTCACCACCCAGTTACAATAAATGCACTCCATTTTTAACCGTGAATATAATTTATTAGGTTTGCTTTTAGCTTGGCATGTTGAATGTGTTATTTGGGGCTAATTAATATCCATACAAATATTAATTAATTGATTATAAATAATTAAATTATATAATTTATTATAAAATCTATACTGTCATGCTTTCAACGAAAATACTGAACTATGAAATGTTGATCAGAGGAACTTTGAACTCCAAGTAAAGGACTAGACTAGTTTGTTAAAGAACTTTATAATTCAAAGATCCATACGCTGCATAGGACATGCACGTTTAAAAAAGAGACCCATCAAAATCCAGGCTCACCCGAGACTCTAGTGTTTACGAAATGATCACTCGATCAAATAGCGTGTGGCGGACGTGTCCAAGCTGCATTACAGGCGTTTACATAAAAAAATCACACACACACACGCCTTTTTATCCTCGGGTGGGCAGATGCACAACTATTGCACACACTTTTCGCCATACGTTTTCCGTCCCATGACGGGGCGGGTATATTCCAGTCCAAAATTCACTCACTGTACACGAAACCAGATATGTTTTCTACTTTGATATGTAATTTCGTATATATTAAACTTGAGAGTGTCTAAAGAGTTTAATACGTATTTACAACCTTTGTTACAGATGCACCCTTTTAGTTTATTTTTCATCGTAAATTTCATCATGCAGAATAATTACATCAGTATCGTTCAAACCAAATCACCAAGGATTGTATTCTGATCGGTGGTTGAAATTAACAAATGATTTACATCTATCCAAACTTGTACCTATTCGAGAGTCGAGACACTTACAATAAATTCTATGACAGCATTTAAAAAAACGCTTTATTTACAGATTTACGAAATCCATTAAATCACTACGAAATGATGTCGTTGAAATTTCCAGTATTTTGAACTGGACTAAATCAATTAATTTATGTTTGTGTGATGAGTAGGCGTCGATTCGTCGCGCGCGCATAACGGAGGCATCCGAAGTGGAACCGGACCGACCACCAGTCTTACCGATTTGTGGACTAGCTTCTGTTCGTGTCTTCATTCGCTTAATTGTCATAGACAATGTTGTGTTAGTTATTCTCGCCAATATAGTGTCAGTTTGAATAATATTGTTATTTTATTACGCAAGTATGTATACGGTTGCAAAAATATTTGCTTGGAAATTTTAACTCATCAGCTGTAGTTTGTATGTTTGATTGTGGGTACATTTCGTAGGATACATTTCACTTTAATTTGATAGGCATTCTATTAAAAATCAACGACATACACCTAAAAATAACACATAATGCTCTACGTTTAAATATCATTGTGTATAATATCATCTGTATCATTGGAAATATGTACCCTGAAAATCATTCAGTCAGTATTTTGACAAAATGACCTCACGTAACCCTAATGAAATAGTTTGACAGACAGACATATGAAATTTATTCGTATGCATGTATATTAAAAAAATTATAAATTTATTTCAATAACAATATTTATGGTAATCCTAACATTAGTGACAAAAAACGTTTTGATTCAATAATTTAATAGCTTTAAACGTTATGAATTAATGTAATTATGTAAGTTGTTCATATATTTACATTATTTTATTACTGTTTTTTAAAAGAACTTTGATAATACCATTTCGAATCGGTCAATATCGGAAATATCTGGCAATATCGGTAAAATTATGAAAAAAAATTTTAGACAGGATTTTTTATATAAGGCTTAACAACAAGACTGCCTCGGTGGCGTAGTTGTACTATGGTACGACTGCAATGCTGAGGTCTCGGGTTCGATTCCCGGGTCGGGCAAAGTGATATTGAGTTTTTCAATTCAGTATCAGCTCGGAGTCTGGAATTTGTGCCCGATATGGGGATAGGCTCGCCCCCTATCACATCATGGGACGGAATAACGGCGAAAAGTGGGTGCACTAGTTGCGCCTCTGCCTACCCCTTCGGGGATTAAAGGCGTGAGTGTGTGTGTGTGTGTGTGTGCTTAACAACGTGTCTAGGCCATTTGGACTATTGCAAAAATATATTTTTGTGTTTGAAGATGCATGCATAATTTATCTTTATTTTAAAATATGTAACGTTTTTGACAAGTCCGGCTGGAAAGCTTTAGGAAAGACCTATGTTTAGCAGTGGACATCATAATATAGCTGATCATGACGATTATGATGATGATGAACGTCTTTGGTATGCGATTTTTCTTTACTGAATAAGATATACCTACGGTTTACCTTGATAATAAAACAAGTAACGAATACGTAGTCTAATACAGTATCAAGAACCAAATCAAAACAAGCAATACAATTTGCACAAAGCAAAGGTAAGGCAGGCAACCCTCGCACTCGAGTTAGGGTCGCGTGACCCGCGCGGTGACTCAGCGCATTCCGCGCCCGTCTGTATCCGCATCTTGTGGGGTGTATTTCTCTAGTATTTGGTTAAATTTAGAGTTTTAACTGATTTCTGATATACATTGATAAGGTAAAATGAAACTTGCTGTCTGGGTGTGGTGACATTCCCTATTTTGGCCGTTAAGTACTTTTAAAAAATAATTTCTTTGAATTCATATTTCAAAGGTTGTAAGCCAGGGTAACTTCGGCATTCTGTGATTTAATTATAATCTTGAATTGATTACACTCAATTGCCTTGTAATCAAAATGTTGGGGCGTTGGTACTTGCTACTTTTTATGGACATTCGTAGTGCTATCTAGAGTGATACTTTCTCGAACCAAAGTACGTAAGTCATTACGTACAAGGATATTTATAAATATTTTTAAAACGAATACATAATGCGTATGAATTTTGTGTCTAATTTAGTAAAGTGTTTTAAATCACATGGTTTCTTATTGACGCTTTGTTTGCAAATAGGAAAAAATATTTATTTAGTTCATTAAATATTTGAATATCTAAGTAAGGCCAATGTGACAAGCATTGTCAATGTTTACGGACAGTCTGTGTTATTCGTAAGCTATTTATTAATATTTTGAATCTATACTAATATTATAAAGCTGAAGAGTTTCGAATTGAACTGGTTCGAATTGAAAAAATATTTTTGTGTTGAATAGACCATTCATCGAGGAAGGCTTTAGGCTATATAACATCACGATGCAACTATTAGGAGCGAAAAAATAATGGAAAATGTGAAAAAAGCGGGGAAAATTATTCATCCTTGAGGGTTTCCATTGCGCTGCGAAAACGGTTCAAGATACCAAAAATATATGTATGAAAGAATTATTCCTCTTTAAATGATCTAAAAAAATGTCCGCGACAGTGTATGTCTATCTTTTAAGATAAACTCACTGGAACCGTTTTTATGGTAATCAAATTTGGTCGAAATTAATAATCCTACTATCCTATTAATATTATAAAGGCGAAAGTTTGTAAGTATGTATGGATGTATGGATGTCTGGATGTATGGATGTTTGTTCCTCTTTCACGCTTAAACTGCTGAACGGATTTCGATTAAATTTGGCACACGGGTAGATCATGTTCTGGATTAACACATAGGCTACTTTTTATCCCGGGGAAATAAAAACCGGGACTTTTACCCCGGAAAAACATTTAATGCGGGCGGAGCCGCGGGCAAAAGCTAGTCTATACTAATATTATAAACCTGAAGAGTTTGTTTGTTTGAACGCGCTAATCTCAGGAACTACTGAACCAACTTTGAAAATTCTTTCACTAATAGGAAGCTACATAACTCCTGAGTCCTATAGGCTACTTTTTATCCCGGGAAAATATTTTTGTCCCGGAAAAACTTTTCACGCGGGCGGAGCCGCGAGCACTACTAGTAACATATAAAACCGATGTCGTGAACAACTAATTAAGTTCCGCCTGTGACGTGCACAATCATGTAAATATAATATTGCCAAAGCCTATTTAACTTATGCCAGACCACGGGTAACTTAGGTTCAAAAATATCTTTATTTCTCGAAATTTCAACAAGATACATCTCTCTTACAAATAAACTAATAAGTTGAGTTTATATAAAACCGATGAAACTTATAATTTAACGGCAAAGATAAATTACTATACTTAAACATGATGTATACGAAAACATATTTTCCCGGGCTCGCAAAAGGCGGTGTCACGTCTCATCAATGGCTCGGCTCGGCGATAGATCACGATCGGGCACTCCGGCCCATTTTCTGGGCCCTTTCTATCGCAAACAACATCATTTGTTATACCATTCAACGGTTTTTTCACCAAATAGAATTGATGAAAGCACTGTTAATAAAATCGCACTTCATCCCTTTTTGTCGATCATCGTCACTTACTGATGTGCGGTGGATATGCGTTGTGGATTTTGGCGGACTTTTTAGATTTTTGCGGTGTTTGTGGTAAAAGTTTTTATTTTATATTGACCTTGATAGTCATTTTCAATGTGAGAAACCAAATATAAAATTGAATTCTTAGTTAACTATGTATATTTCAGACTAAGTAAAGTGTTCTTTTAGCGGATGCATTTTGATAAACATTACTGTATAAATTGAAAAGGAAATCTATAATGAAAAATAAATACATTTTACTATAAAAAAAAAATCTTTGCTTAAATCGAAACTCCACAGCAGACAGAACATTACACAAATGTTTCCTGAAACTATCCTCACTGAAACTCAAGTATGGTTACCCCAGCGCTCAACAGGGTCGCGTCAGTCCGCAAGTCACGCTCCCCGCGCCGGCTCTGACGACTTCTGACGCATTCCTTTTGACACACCTGGCACACTCCCGCCACTTTGACGCGCCATTTTCTTTTTCCTTTTTTGCCGTTTAATTTAAAAGTTTTTGAATTGTCACTGTGTTTTGGGAGGTTTTTAGATAGTTATGGGCTTAATTCAGTGCTTTGGTATTTGAGGAAAGACTTTAATAATGGAATATAATCAGATTGTTTCATGTTTCAAGGGCTAGGGCATTGCTATATAGATTTTTGTAATTCAACTGATACTGACGAGGCATAGCTTATTCAATACTATAAATAATTTCGAAATAATTTCAAAACAATCATTTTTAGTTCGACATATGAATCATTATAGTGGAGTTTACGAACTCAAGGCTACATTCCCAAGATATTTTAATTACAGCTTGATTACATTGCTCATTGGTAATATTTTGGGAATAATGTTTCCACCAATTAATTGCTTTAAACCAAACAATACAGTTGGGTTATCGCTGCGTAGTTAGAATTGATAGATCAAGGGCTCGAATTTCAAATTTGCTAGGGACAAAAAACAGTTGTATGTTACAGTTAAATTTTAGTTTTGAACATAAATGAAATTATTTAAACATACAACCCACACCTAACAAAATTACCACAGATTAATAAAATAAAAATTATTTAGAAATACTAATGAAGGAAAGCAAACAATGCATAGCCGTTGAACCTATTCTGACAGTAAATTAATTGCCGAATTTTTAAATTTCTGGCTTGATAATGAGAATATGTCTAAATCAAGAAAGTGCGCGTTGTATGTTTGTACAAGACGACGAAGAGGTGCTCGCTCACTGGCATTAGTTTAGCACTTGCCAGTGTGAAACAACGGGGGCACGCGCACCGCTCGTCGGTACACTGTCCTGGGTACTGTATAACATAACATATTTGTAATTTCACTACAATCATATTTGTTATTACACACGCTGTGAAGCATCATAACACTAAGAAGTAATCGCCTTGATTCAAGACTCAGGATATTACAACGCTTCAATAACTCCTCGTAATGTAATTTAGAATTTTTACATTTATAATTAAGAGTTCGTATAAATTTCTTTTGAACTAACTCTAATCTTTCGTTATACCTACTTAGTACAATAAGGATTCCAAATTGGGACGGCATATTCTAACTGGGGTCTTATCAAAGATTTATACAATAGCTGAAGTGTAGAGGGGCGCACAAAGTCGCGGGTGGATCTTATGACGAAACCATACATTCCATATGCTTTAACAATAAAGCATATATGCACATATGGTGTTTTCAGTTTTTTATTTCAAAAGATAGTTTATTTTAAATTAGTGTGGCATACACAGCCTCATTTAAAAAAAAAATTACCAACGCATTATCTACCATACAGAATATACCATACAAAATTTTGGATTCAAATTGTATTTATACTTATATTGTATTTTGAATCATCGTTAAGTTTTAGGAGAGTATAAACAATGCGAGGGTAGTGCGAAGACCTCAGCTCCGCTCTAAGCCGACCAGTATAAAGAACAGTCTCCTTATAGGTACTTGAGTTTCTTTGAATTTTGTTTGAATATTTTGAGGATATTATAGTACGTTCAGCTTCTGCTCGCGGCGCCGCCCGCGTTAAAAAGTTTTTCTGAGATAAAAGTCCCGGTTTATATTCCCGGGATAAAAGTCTCGGTTCTAATTCCCGGAATAAGAAGTAGCCTAGGTCCTTCACAGGGTCTTAAACTATCTCATTACTAAATTTCATTGAAATAGATTCATTGGTTTGATCGTTACGGCTCCAACGACGAGATTAAAAAGTCCGGGATACAATTCCCGGTGCATGTTTTTCCAGGATAAAAGTAGCTTATATCCTCTAGATCTCGAACTATCTCCATACTAGTTTTCTTATGGTTCCACTCGCAGAAAACGATTTTCCGGGATAAAAGTCCCGGGATATGAAGTGAGTACCCTAGGTCCTTCCCAGGGTCTTAAACTATTTCCCTACTAAATTTCATCGAAATCTGTTTTTTTTTTCTTTTTATTTAAAAAGCTAGTGCAGGCATTTGACCACGATCTCACCTGGTGTTACGCGACGATGCGGTCGACGATGGAGCATGCCTGTCTAGTAGCAGCCTATTATTATATATCGGTCAGTGGTTTATAATAATAGTAGGATAATTAGGAACGAAGTAAATGTATGTAAGTGTTTATAAAAGTGGAATTACGTGATGTGACCCCAAAAAGTTCTAGAATTTTCTGATTCACAAGTTATTGGATAATAATAAGTAAGTTCTATATAATAGATGTTGTTGCTTTTAGGGACATTTTTTTCACAAACACGTATTACTTCATCGTATCCAATTGAGCTTTGGAAATGATTTTATTCACTCTTATTTGTCGTCGGCACATCCACTCGTCACATCATTCTTCAAATCTTTTCAAACCTGATGACGGACCGATGATTCCGCAAAATCATTCAAGGGTCCCAAAAAGTCCAAATGAACGTTAGCAATTAACCATCAACGGGGCGTCAAGGGGATCCTGATTGACGGGACGAAACGAGAATCGAACCCGCGAGGTCATTAGACAATGCAATACTCAATATTGAGTTCGGATTGCGATCTCGGTCGTGATGGATAAATCTGATTTGTTTTTGAGTAAATATAGTTCTAAGAAATGATACTTCCGCTTTAAAGTACTCTAATTATTTTATATTAACAGCCTTATTAGAAAATAACTCGTTTTTTTCGAGAAACATTCGTTCTTTTCCCGATTTTTAAAGAAACGGAAATATTCCCAGTTTTTTTCAACGCTATTGCGGACACACATACACACATTCATCTCGATTCTGGAACTATCTCAGATTCTATAGCTAGCGTTTTATTCGATATATTATCGTTGAGCATCGCCATTGATTTAAAAAGAAAATTTTAACAAAATCTATATGACATGAAAATTGTATAAAAACCTTTAATACAATAATTACAAATTGCTAAACAATTAACCCGTGGCGCGTGCCTCGTGGTCGCCGGTCGTGGTCGCTGGTCGTCGGTCGTTGGTCGCGAAATGCAACGTCATGCCGCGTCCATCACGGCTCCTTTGAGATGACAGCGCTTGTCCGAGCTTTGTGACGGCAAACACCAATGGTATAGTCCACTTGGAACCGGCGTGTTTTGTTTTAATTATTACAGAGATTTGTTTTTATTGACTAGGTTTGCTTGTGGTTCTGCTCGTATTAAAACTGCTTCCCGAGATATAGATACATAACAATCAGGGGTGAAATATGTAACTTCTAGTGAAAGCAATTTCCGAATTCGAGAAGTTTCGGGCTTTAGCGCGTCCTATATATTAAGTTTGATGTAATACATAATTTCTTTGCCAAATATTTTCCAATATACTTTGTTTGATATATTTACAATACAATACAAAAACATTTATTCACACAACACCATGACACAAGTAAATTACAAACAATATAAAGAAAAAAAAAGAAACAAAAATACACCAATACACGTAAAAGAAATAACAATGAAATAATTAAAAAAAAAAAAAGAACACAAAAATAATAAAACAAAGAAGAATTGCAAAAGTATTAGTGTATCGTCCCAGCCGTCATGGTGTGAGTGCGAAACGGAACCCATTCAGCACAAGCCGCGAGCAGTGAGCAGTCACGGCGCTGGTCTTCCATGGGCCCGACATTTCATGAAAGCCTGTTTGTTTTTTACAAATAATTTAACAAATTGTAATGAACATTATTTAATTAATTTGCATAAGACATGACTTTGATATGTCAAAATGGTTTACCGGCTGTTTAATTTATATTATTAATATCAGCCAAACAATACTATGTAATAAAAATGAAAAGTGAGCGATGTGTTAAAATGTATTTTTGTACCAAAGTCACATTCACACCTGTTCACACAGATGTTGTCGTGTATTAAACCATTTGTAAAGGCTATGGTGTCAATGGGAAGCATTATATATCAACGAATATTTACGAACGAATGAACGAACATTGTTGAGTCTGATAGTTCTTAGTATTTAGGGCTCCTGTGTACCTCAAACCTGAATACAATAGTCCTTGCTTATTGCTGGCTGGAATAAAATAAATAAAAATAATAAATAATTTATTGAATAAATAGGACAATCACCAATCTATAAAACTTGTGAAAACAAGTAATACATCCAATCGTCAGTGATAGCACAAAATGTTTTTAAAAAATACAAGAATATGAAAGAAAAATTGTAGAGCCAAAACGCTCGGCCCCATGCGGAACACACCCATAGAAATGACAAGAACGCCGACAAAGCAACCGGCGCACTATAGAGCCGATCACTTGTAATTGTGTGGTTTGATACCAAAACCATTGTGGGACCTCAAGAAATCTCTATCGCGGACTAATCACAACCAATGGACACAACAAATTTATCTTTTGTGCGCGCCGAACGGACCCACGATTTTCGTTTAGGCTTTGCGTATAGTGCGGGTTCACAGATACGTGTGCTGCCAGGGAAGTGTCAGTGTATTTCTACGTCGTTGATTGAGTGGCGCGCGGTACTAAGTTCAATCCTAGAGTAATTAAAATTCGTTTGACTTTTACTAGATAATACCAAAAATGAAAAATACCTATGGCGATGGACTGGCCTCAATCATGTTACGGAAATAACCTTGGAAACGGTTGGTGTACTTTTTACTCGTCACCTTCTCTTAAACTTTTTTTTTTTTTTTTTTTTTTTTTTTTATCCCGCAGGAAAAATCCTTCTTATGGATACTTATTCTAAGCCTGGGGAGGGGAAGAATAGTTATGTCGGACTCACCGGCCTTCCGAACCAGATACCACCTAAGTGACCTCTGGAGCGGATCCCTCAAATCATGCCGGCATACCGACTAAAACCCGCGGTAGCCTCCTTCTGCGCATGTGAGACGGTTCCGGGGGGTCGTGAATACATCCGAATTCGCCGGCCCCGTCTCCGCGCAATACCGCTTCGCGGCTCATCTCTTTGGGCTCAGAGGTCCCCTTCTGTAATGGCAGCACGATGATTCCATGCTGCCGTGGACTTGAGACTGCGTATTCCCCGCTGCGCAGCCGCAAATCCCAATAGCCCCCTTTTAGTCGCCTCTTACGACAGGCAGGGAGTACCATGGCGGAATTCTTTAAATGCCCCCATACCACAGGGCGGGGGGCGCAGGTCAATCTTCAGCCCGGCGCCTCCTCCTTCTCGTTAGGCGGCGGGCGGGATCGGTTCGTTCTCGATCCCGATCGGCGCTTTCCTTCTGCGACATGACACGCTCGCAGAAGGATTCTACCGCACGCCATGCCCTCCGTCTAGCGATCATAGCAGCTACTACGGTCGGCAGAGAGAGGTCTCTACCAATGGCTGTTATGAGAACGCTGCGTTCTTCGTCCCAGGCTGGGCATACCTCGAGCGTATGCTGGGCCGTGTCCTCTGGGCAGTTGCCACAATGGTGGCACACGGCGGACTCCTCTTTTCCGATCCGACACAGAAACGAACCGAAACATCCATGATCGGTCAGGATCTGCGTCAGTCGGAAAGTGGGCGCACCGTGACGCCTGTCGAGCCACTGACCAAGGACAGGTCGCACTGCCGCAATGGTCCTTAAGCCTGCGCTCGGGCTCTCCAGCCTGGCCAGCCACTCCTCCACGACAGCCCCTCGAAGAGAAGTCAGTTGGGCCCTGACCTCTCTGGGGGCCGGCCTCACCCCGCGACGGAACACCTCCTCCCGCCAGAAGAATACTGACGAGAGGGATTTGGCATCCAAGTCCCAGGGTAGAGTACCGGCCAATACGCAGGCCGCCTCGTACGATATCGTGCGATAACCCCTGATCATCCGCTGCGCCACTAAACGTTGTGGTTTACGCAGTAACATGAGGCAGCGAGTGCCCAGGGACTCGGCCCAAACAGGACATCCGTATAAGGCCATAGATCGCACGATACCAGCATACAAGCTTCGGCAAGGGATGCCGGGACTTTCCAGGTTCGGCAGCAGGCGCGCAAGCGCACCTGCTGTTCGCACTAATTTTGGTGACAACGCCTCGAAGTGCGCGCGGAAGTTCCACCTGCTGTCTAGAATCAGACCAAGGTATTTCATCTTGGAGCCGATAGGAATCCGCACGCCCTCCACTGTTATGTGGGCTTCCCTAGGTGGCTTCATCCGAGGCCCATGAAAATAAAGGGCCTCAGTTTTATTTAAAGCCACAGAGAGGCCCAGGCGCCGTATCCTTCCCACTACGTGTTCGGTACCGAACGAGGCGAGCAGGGTGGCTTCCTGGAAAGTCGCTGCAGTCGCTGTCACAAGCGTGTCGTCTGCATAGCAAATAACAGCGACACCCCGGAGGTTGGTACCACGGAGCACCCAGTCGTATCCAATGTTCCACAGGAGCGGCCCAAGTACCGATCCCTGTGGAACACCGCACGACATTGCTCTGCGGTTCCACCCATTCAGGCCTGGATACACTATAAATCTTTCTGAAAGATATGAGTGTACCAGACAGCAAAGATAGGGTGGCACCTCGTGGTACCGCAGTGCTTCTTTGATGCAGGCCCAGGGTATAGTATTGAAAGCGTTGGCGATGTCAAGAGACACCGCCACGACCACTTTGCCCCGGGCCATCGCATCTTCCGCTTGAGCCTTGACCCGCAGAATCGCGTGTACAGTCGACCGGCCACGGCGGAACCCATACTGGCAGTCTGCCAGGTCCGGGCCAACCCTCTCGAGATGCTCGACGAGACGAGCGTGCACGATTCGCTCGAAGAGTTTACACACCTCGTCGAGCAACACGATAGGCCGGTAGGCCGATGGCGACTCAGCAGGTCGACCCTCCTTTTTGAGCAAGACCAATTTCCCAGTTTTCCACTGAGAGGGGAAAAGGCCTTGCTCCAGACATGCGGAAAAAAGGCTACGGAGCCTCGACCCCAAGTGCTCGACAGTAAGCACCCACACACGGCCGGGTATACCGTCAAGTCCCGGGGCCGAGTTTTTGCCCCGCAGCCGATACACTGCAGCCTCAAATTCATCCTGAGAAACCTCCGGAATCTCCCCTGCCGAGGTCGGCGGCGATGACACCGACACGTGTGGGGCCATCTGTGGAGGAATAGCCTCTTCGGTGGCTGGGAATAACGTCGCGACCACATTCTCCACCAATTCTGCCCGGAGACTCTGCGTCAGCGGAGGCGCCCACGTACGAAATTTCTTCAATGCCACGCGATAAGGACGCCCCCACGGGTCGTAGTCCAGAGTACTCCGGGACTCCTTGTAGGCCGCGGACTTTGACTTCGCCATTGCCACTTGCAGCGTTCTCTTGGCCTCTTTGTAGAGGCCGTGAAGCAGGCGCTCCTGGTCTTCGTAATCGGGTTGACGAACCCGGCGACGATGTCTGGCAAGACGGCGACGTGCGGTAACACAGGAAACGCGTAAGTGC
The DNA here is from genome assembly GCA_949316025.1 of Lapara coniferarum. Taxonomy (NCBI): domain Eukaryota; kingdom Metazoa; phylum Arthropoda; class Insecta; order Lepidoptera; family Sphingidae; genus Lapara; species Lapara coniferarum. Next base: position 24,475,104 of record OX438919.1, read on the forward strand.
GTTAACTCCGCCGACCACCAAAACACTTGGTGTTTTACAGGCAGGCGAGTGACTCTGGGCATAGCCGCATCACAAACACGTGACATCGCTACACCGAACCACTCTGCCTCTTCCTCAACCCCTACTGGTCTGTCCGGTAAGGGGAGCAACGCCTGTGCCAGAGCGGCCTCCTCCAAGACCTCCTTATCGAGGCGCTTTATTGCCCAACGCGGACCATCCCGATGCAGGGTGTTTGACACCCCATCGAGTTGGGGGACAGGGGACGCGGAGACATGAAACCGTATATATCGATGATCCGACAATGTCTCCTCGTCCACCAAGACCCTCCAATTGAGAACACGTCGGGCAAGTTCAGGAGTGGCAAACGAAACGTCGACCACTGAACCGCCATTATACCGCACACACGTGTCCTCAGAACCCCGATTTAAGATGGTCAGCCCGGACGCGATCGCCCACTCCTCCAAGACTCTACCTCGCGCGCTAGTCACCGATGAACCCCAAGCCAAAGATTTGGCATTGAAGTCACCGGCGACAAGAACGGGACGAGGCTGACTACTTTGCACCACTAGGGCCCCGAGCCGAGTTAGAAAGTTCTCAAACTCGGACAGGGGTCTGTTGGGAGAGAAATATACTCCTACTACCCAGATCCCCCCCAACAGAACCGCCACGCATCCCGAGCCCTTCGCTACTTTTTCGAAGGGTGGGGAGCCGGCGGCGCCCCGAGTGATGATGGCTACCAAGCCGTCCAGATCCCCTGCCCAGTCATCTCTGGGAGGGACAAAATACGGCTCGGCAACCACAGCCACATGTATCGACCACTGCGCCAGGCTCTGAACAAGCAAGTCCTGCGCTCTGGCGCAGTGGTTAATATTTGCTTGGAGAAATCTTTGTGCCATATTAATGGGCGATCTCCATTGGTAACTCACGGGAAGACGATTCCGGCTGAGTCACGACCTTTACGCCCCCACCATGATTAGAACGGCGGGGTCGAGAGGAGGCGACGCATACCTTAGCGCCCACCTGGTGTCCCGCAGGCTTGCCGACACCTGCACAAATCGTGCAGTGCGGCTCTGCGGAGCAACTCCTGGCCATGTGGCCTTCTTGACCGCAGCGGTAACAAGTACCGCTACGGTCACATTCGTCTGTACAGCGCACCCGTACATGACCTCGGCAAAGACAGCGGAAACAACGCAAAGGTCTTGGCTCAAGGAGTTTAACCCGCGCCGTAATCCAGCCAATCAGGACGCGTCCTGTCTTAATCACCTTCTGAGCGGCCGTAGCTGGACAGCGGACCCAAACTGCACCAAGACCAGAACGATCAGTTCGGATCTCCCCGACCTTAATCTCACCCGCTGTGCAAACCCCCGCTTTGGCAAGAGCTGCTGTGATCACTTCCGGATCACTGGACGGATCCAATCCAGAAATACGTAACTCCGCAGTCTTGAAGGGTCGAGAGACGCGGACATCTTCTGATAGTTCCGATGCGCTGAATGCCTCTCTGATTTTTTCCGCGAGAGAGTTAGCTTTCGCCTCTGACTCCGGACCGGGGACCTCATATAAGTACCCGCCCGTGGCCATCAGCCTCGCACGAGTACCGCTAATACCAAGGCCAGCGAGGTCGACGCTCCCCTGGATTCTCCGCAAGACCTGGGCGTATGTTATCTTCCGCTCTAATGCCGCAGGTGTCAATGTCAATGACACGGCTGCCTTGCGGGGTATGCGGAGATGAGGTTCCGTCCTACGCAGCGACTGTTGCAATTGTTGTTGTGCAACAGGTACCGCAATCGGTTTGGGCTTCTTTCCCCGCTTAGCCACTACGGTCCACGATGTGTCCGAGGGTTCGGGAACTCGAGACGCCGGACATGGCTCACTTACAGGCTGAGCAAGATGGGAAGCCCTCTTCGCTAACTTTCCCTTTTGGGAGGAAGGCAGAACATCAGCTGCAGAGGGTGCTGGCAGGTAATTGACAGCGTCCGGTCTGGACAGGGCATCGACGGAAGGAGCACTATGAATTGCTCCTTTGCCTTTGCCTCTGCCTTTCCCTTTCTTCATTGATGTCCCAGCAGTAGCAGTCGCTGCATGCGAGGGCTTAACTGGCGCAGTAGTCGCGGTCGAAGACCCAGCGACGGCGGCTGCATACTGTGATGACTTACCAGCTTTGACCATATCGGCGGCCAATGGAGGTCGGAGAATCTCTTCCGGTGGCAGCCGCATGGATATCGCCTCGAACCGCGCATCCATGATATTAAATAGCCGACGCTCTAGTTCCTCAAAGCGGTCAGCTGCACCAGAGATGATGCCAGGTACAGCCATTTGTTGTGACTGCGGCCAGATGACCGCCAACAACTCCTCTAAGCGTTTGCCCTGAGCGGCTAGGGCTGCCTCCAGTGCCGTAATGCGTTGTTGCATAGCTGCCTTTTCCGCTTCTACCCGAGCTAGCTCTGCAGACGCTGGCTCCTCAGCCATCTCCATTAATTCAATAACGGAGTCATTTACCTCCTTCTTTTGGGTCCCCTGTAAACTTCGGGACTTCTGAGACACTTTTCGGAGTCGTGTTGCCAACCGAAGGCATCTATCTCGTCGATTTGCTGGAGCCTCCGTGTCATCATCGGGAGTTGGAGTGTTTTCTGGCACTGCAATCACCACCTCCTCCTGTCTTTGAGCTTTAGCGAGATGCTCGTCATGGACCGCCACCTTGTGCGGCTTATTAGCTATGGCCAATGGATTGTCACCTTCCGTAGTTTTCACCACCGTAGATGCCCTCGTCATCCTTTTGGATGCAGCGAGTATTTTTGCCGAAGGCTCCAGAAATCCCGTGTCCTCGCTCGACAGGGAGTCCCTTGAGCGAACCAATGGTCTTGTCGTTAGGCCACCGGCAAGCTGCGAACCTCGACCTTTTCGACGACTCCTCCTTGGTAGTGAGGGTGCGCTGCTCCGCTCCGACTCGGAGTCGAAGTCTAAGGCAGGTGCGGGCAACTCCTTAGACATGTCCTCGGGCTTATGCCCACTATCTATCGTCTGATTCGATTTGGAAACTAGTTCCGATGCAGACATCTTCTCTGTATTCTCAATAATGTTATTTTTTAATTTTTCCATATTATTCCCACGAGAATGGGGGAAAGACGGTCCATCCAGGCAGAGCCCCCTGTACCTGGGTAAGCCTTTAAGTGACCCGCCAGGAGTGTCGGCCGGTTCTCCGGCGGAGGTCGCACTAGAGACCGAACTTCCCGTCGGCCATGCGTCCCCTCGCGGTGCGCCGCCGCTTGGGATTCGGGGTAACTTTTTATAGAGGTTTTCTCCCTCGCGACCCAGACAATTAAGCCAAGATCCTCAGTCTCGTAAGACGCCGCGAGACATGACCACAGCGTCCTATTGAGTTTCCGAGATCGGCGGTGACTAGAGAGAACAAGTTCTACCCCAGCCTGCCCCGTGACAGTGTAAGTGTTCACGGGGCCCGTCCATATTCCTCCAACATACCCTCTGTTTATCAGAGGGATACTTGGAAGAATCCCTTTGCTGGTTTTGGTCCACGCCGTTTCCGGTACCCCCCATATCTGGGGGGCGTTCCCCTATCCGCCACCCAGGGAGACGCGCCCGATGGGAGACCAGCAACTCCACACGGGACCTTCTCTTAAACTTGGCATACAGCCAGAAGTTACACTCGTCATCGTAAGTAAACTCAAATCGCGATACAACGGCACGGTTGCAACTCACAAGACACCTCGTCCCCGGCACGTCCCTGACACTGCGCGGCGGATTACAACCGAAGCTTTAATTAAATAGACCGGGCGGAAAGTTGCGTCGCCGCGCGATAGTGCCGTTGTTTCGAATCGCGATTGTTTTGTTGATATTGTTAATTGCCGATGCTCGATAGTCGGTGTCGTTGGCTCGCGCACCGATCTTTGATACGCTTTTGGTCGATTATTGACGGTTTTGTTTGATTAAGGAAATTCTAGAAATTTTGTTATGAAGGTTAGTTTTGAGTTTGAAATTGCCAAGGTGCCTTCAATGTGATTACATCTGTTGAAGGTTACCGACCCGCTATAGAGGAGTGTGATAGACGTGTAGCCTGATTCATGATCCTTCTTAATCGCTAGGAGGCCTTCCAGATAATAAAGCAGTAGAACCGATGTGTCTGTACCTTTAAAGAAATGTAATAAAAAAGAAAGGGGGTGACGAAAGAGGGTATAATGGAAAACAAATCAGCGATTTTTATAGTTATTTCTGTCTGTCTGTCTGCTTTTCTATTTGCTTATTACCTACTGCGAATCTCTAAAATTCCTCATCATGTCATGGATTAACACATAGGCTACTTTTTATCCCGGGAAAATATAAACCAGGACTTTTATCCCGGAAAAACTTTTAACGCGGGCGGAGTCGCGGGCAAATGCTAGTTTAATTATGATTGAAAAAGTAAAAATAAACTACAATACTGATATATTCTTAGTATTACCATGATTTTATTACATTGCTAAATGATAATGATCATAACCTTACTCTATCTATTGAGACTATTGCATTGGTTAGTTTAGTTCATTTGTTACCATTATTGTTTTCGTAAATTGTTTTAGTAAGTTAAATTATTGTTGGCTGACATGCTCTTCCATTTCATGTAATTCTATAATAACGTTTTGATGATCCAATAATCTTCTCTTGACAGTCATCAAAATTATGCCGGCTTTAAATTTATCGAACAATCAAACATCCGTAAATGGATGATGGTAAACAGCGGTTTTACGACACGCCCCGGGGCCATGTTTAAAAAATTAATTAAATCCACAATATCATCCGCAATCAACTTTAGTTTAATTAGTCACTTGTACCCGTCCGCGCCATGACTTATGGCATATTGGAAACGCGGCCATATCTCGCCGCTCTCGTAAATTTACTAAAGTAAACATCGGCGTTCTTTGTGCTCGATTATAGTTTTATTGTTATGTAGCTATGCTTCGACAGATATCCCTGGAAAAAATGATCTTGAAAATAGACTAACTTTAAAAATTATTCCGAGGATATGTTTTATCAAAAAATATTTTAATATTTTGATGGATTTGAATATAATTACATATCTCAATCAAAGAATTACAAATGCTAAGACAATTTAAATAAGATTTATTATTGTAATGTATGAATTGATGTACACGTGTTGTTGGTTTTAGTTCCTTTATTAGACTGTTCTTACAACTAGCTTACAATACACCTTACATCTACTTATATACTAACACACACTACACTACACCTTCCCCCTTTGGGAAAAAAATAAAATGTTACAATAGGTACATTTTTTTTTACTTATAAGTTATACTATAAAATTAAATTGTTATATAATATAATATTTATGTAAAATAATGTAAAGTACTTAAAAAAAATTAATATACTTTAAACCGTTTTATAAAAGCATTGTTTTGTTTTTAAATAAAATCTCATTAGTCCTTATTTTATTCTAAATCTACGTTATACCTACAGATCGTTTGTCATAGATTTCACAAACATCTATAAAAAGGTTCTTTTTCTTTTTAACTCCTAAACACACATCATTTTTTCCCTCACTTCCTATTCTAGAATTATTAATTACAATATTTTTATTACCCTTATAATCATCTCCAAGGTTCATATTTGACCATTCAACTGTATGCTTTAATATTTCCCTCTTATTATTTATCGTCGCACTACTTGTCGACATACTATTATAATCTTTATTTTTATTCTCATTTCTTTCTCTATATTTATTTTTAACTTCCTTAACTTTTACAATATCTATAAATTCATTATTAATTCTTATTCTTGGATATCCTACATTATACTTTCTTATTACTCTTATAAACTTCTTAATATCTTTTCTACTATTCTTATTCTTATTCACTTTTATTTCCTTAATATTTCTATTCCTACACAATATATCTAAATCTTTCATAAAAATCTTACCTATCTCTAAAAACTTCGGATCTAAATATAATTTCTTCTCAGAAGGCACATAATTATAAAACCCTTCCTTTGATTTAACTAGCTTTTTACATTTAACACTATCCTCTATATTATTTCCTGTCAATCAATCCTGAACATTACATTCGTTCAAAGAAACATTCGTTCAACAGCCGTTTCAAAGTCAAAATTTTCAGTCATTGTTAAAGATTAGTTTGTTCGGATCTCAAAGGAAAAAATAAATATTTGAACAGCAAAAATAAATCTAGATTATTAGGGTATTTCTAAATGTATGCTTTCAATGTTACTTAGATAATAGAGCTCATATTCTTATGTGTAAAAACTAATAAAATATAAAGAAATGTGTATAAATTGTGAAAAGGATATAGGTAGACCAAATCTTCTTTATGGAGATAACTCGACGACTCGCTCGTGGATCGACGATGTAGCTGAGCTGCTGCCTGGTGCTGGTTACTGGGTGGGCCGGGCTATACCCTGGACTCCTGGGCCGGGATCACCCTGGACACCGCTCGAACATCTTAATTTTCATTAAAAAAATCTTCATAATATTGATTCTTCTTAATTATTCCATTATATTTCCTATTCATTTTTCTTCTTATAAAATGTTTCTTATTTCTTCGCATATTTCTTCCTTATTTTATTTTCTTAAAATATCTTTATTTTTCATTCTTCCTATTTTCTTTCTTCATTAAATAATACATTTTTTTTCTCTTTTCATACTTCATAATTTTCGTTTTCTTTCTTCGTAAAATTATTGATTTTATCTCTTATTATTATCTTCAATTTAATTTTTATATTGTTTTTCTGAATTTTAATCTTCAATATTGCCATCCGCGCCGCACGCTAGCGCAGGGCTGCGCCGACGCGACTGGTAGGGTCGCCATGTAATGAACGGATTGATGTAGACGTGTTGTTGGTTTAAGGTTCTTTATTATACTGTTCTTACAACTGACTTACAACATATCTTACATCTACTTATATACTAACACACACTACACTACATTATGACTAATCCCCAAACTCAGGCCAGACTGAAATGATCTGAAATGCTAACAGAATCAACATTTCTAACTATAAACACGGCTGATTTACATTAGAGACGAATTTATACTTGTTTAAATATAAAAGTCAAGTACTTAATTGGTTCGTGCAGTGTTCACGGCAATTATTTACGAAGTAGGTACGTGAATTATGATTATGGTATGTGCGTCATATATTAGTATATAATTAGGACTTTACAGACTTTTCTAGTTCGATAAACACTTGAGTGCACAGCCGGTGTTACTATGGACTACAATAACTTGCCACTGCGTGGGTGCACAAGTTGCGCCTCTAGTGTCTATCTACCCCTTTGCTAGGCGTGGGGACTCGACGTAGTTAAACTTTGAAAGTTTTTATGAGTTTAGAATTAGAGTATCTTATTTTGAGAAGTATAAATATATTTATGAACAGTAGCTCCACATTCGGAGCTTATAATTAAGGATGTACTACTTTATTAATTAATTGCTTAGTACTATATTAAAACACTATATGTACTGTATTGTTAAAACTGAGATATCGGCTGTTGAATCTCATAAGAAAACTACGATAAATAGGTACTCAAATAAACTTCCATAAGAGATGTATCTCCTAAACAGACTAATAAAGTTCATTGCACTTATTTCGTCAATTTGTCCTTTGAGTGATACGTATGAATATAAATGTATTGATGATTGATTCTTGTTGCAGATTCGAAAGGAATGGCGTAAGAGAATAACAACGTAAGTGTTTGTTTTTACTTCAATAGTACCTTTTAAATAGTCTCTCCTTACCCTCATGGAATGAACGATGCGTATAGTTATTACGTATAAATTGTTTAGAACTTTAATCATTTCCGGAAATTCACAATTTTCTCTGAATCGAACGCAGGTCCTTCTAAATCTCAACCCAAATATAAGTACTGTATAAGACTTAGACGCCATTTAAAATTAAGGTCCCATATAGCTATAATTAATTAGTTTAGTTATTCATTGGTATTCTTTTTGTACAAAAGATTAGGAAGATACTTTATATAAATAAAGACATCTAGAAGCTATTTTAGTAAGCGGAATCAACATTATTCATAATTTATATGACATTCGTCACTCGTCTGAGGAAGCGTGAGTGCGCAGTAGTGTGGCGTGGGAGTGCACGTGGCTAAAGGTCGCTGCAGCGGAGCGACCCTCACACCAATTAGGGTTCCGCATGCTAATTGGAGTACTGGATGTCTTGAAATCAAGTCGATATACCAGAAGGAATGATTAACCAACTCATACTAATTATGAGAAGATAACTCCGTCTGTTATGCTTTGTAATAAGAAGGTTGGCATGTATGGAATACTAAGATTTAGATTAGTATGACAATTTGCATTATATTATAATAGGTGTTTGAGAGCGACCGGCATCTGTTTCATCGCATGTGAAAATGCTACTCATTAAATATAAGACGACCAAATTCAAAGATCATGCTGTGAAATATGCTCTCTTGAAAATACAACAAGTAAGTACTATACAGATTACATGTTATACAAGTTAACTATCGGATAATATTTTGAACACTGTCAAAAAAGTCCTAAGACCCAAAAGACCTAGGTGGAGTCGCGAGCTAGTCTAGTGAAGTACGGAACCGCTCTCGAGTCTCGCATGACACACGCGTTGATGTATGACATCAAATTAGCTCTAACCAGCGAGTGTCTACTATTGACGCGCATTGTCCGACTCCGGCTAAATTAACCAGATGACCTTTTCTCGTTTGTTTCCAAGATTTATACGTCGTGTTGGCGTCTGTCCATCAGATCATGACTGTCCTTTGATGGCCTGTTACTAAAGGCCTTAGTAAAGTTGTTTGCGACTGCCATAGTAGTATGTTTTGTTTTACTTCCACTACTAGTCAGGCGGCTAATGTCTAGTTTAGGAATTTCTTTAGCCCATGTTACTGAGCTGTGTACAATGTGCAACGGTTGTTATTATAGTTTTTTTATGATTCATACAAAGAACATACAATGTTATCACCTTAAGCTATTGCTAGTCTGAGATTTATAAAAACTACTAGCTTTTGCCAGCGGCTCCGCCCGCGTTAAAAAGTTTTTCCGGGATAAAAGTCCCGCTTTTTGTTTTCCCGGGATAAAAAGTAGCCTATGTGTTAATCCAGAACATGATGTGCCCGTATGCCAAATTTCATCGAAATCCGTTCAGTAGCTTTTGCGTGAAAAAGGAACAAACATCCATACATCCAAACATCCATACATTCTTACAAACTTTCGCCTTTACAATATTAGTAGGATTTAATCACCTCAATCATAGATAGAATACGTGACTCTGAAAACGATCAAGTCTGAGATTCGATCTCCAGATTGGTAAAAAAAAAATGTAATTTTTCTAGACACATATTTAGGTTTAAGGGCGAATTCCTATACCGGAGTAACTCTCGCTATGGGAATTCCCTCGTACAGCCAGAATTAATCAAACAAATTTTATAAGTCGCTAATCGAACTCGGTCCATCATAGGAGTTATGGATAACACCACATTCTGTTGTACGTGCGTGACCTCACAGATCAATGCCTAATATTTGAACGGTAATGGACAATATCAAAACCGGTATATTTGAATAAATACCATTTCGCGAATTCCTTAGCATTATTCATATTACGAAAAAAAAAATCAATCAGAAATAATCCTAAATATAATAATAGAATACATTATGTTAATAATTTAACCTACGATTTGTGAAGGTTCTTCACAAATCGCCATAGTAGTTCCAATTAGTTCTATTCCCATGTTGTAAAATTAAAATAGTACATACAATTCTGCATTTCTCGGGTTCGATTCCCGGGTCGGGCAAAGTGATATTGAGTTTTCTATTCAGTATCAGCTCGGAGTCTGGAATTTGTGCCCGATATGGCGATAGGCTCGCCCCCTATCACATCATGGGACGGAATAACGGCGAAAAGTGGGTGCATTAGTTGCGCCTCTGCCTACCCCTTCGGGGATAACAGGCGTGAGTGTATATGTATGTATGTAATTCTGCATTTGATAAATTGTTCGCGATAATATTAACATCCGATAAGGCGACAAGTTCTCCTATCACATCATGGGACTAAAAGGAAGCTTGTCAAAGCACTAGTCTGATCCCTGCCTACCCCTTCAGAGATACTTATAGCACAAATCCCAAGCTAAGACTATAACAATGTTGGACTGTACACGACGGGTAATTGTGATCCGATGTCACCCGATATAGAACAACGCATGTCAATGGGGGACATCGACACCCGATTAATAAACCAGCGGCCGCTCCTGTACTCTACACCTGTCTTTGAATGTTTGATTCGAACCTGGCACGTTTTGGTTGTCAGTGTGTTGGGTAGTGACTAGTGAGAGTGATGTTGTTAGGTAAGGATTGACGTGTGATTTGGTACTTAATCTATGGGTAACGACAAATATGAGTTAGGAATGAATTCTAGAACATCTCTTTTATCGTTATATATTACAAAACAAAGTTCTCAGTCGCGTCTGTCTGTTTGAACACGATAAACTAAAAAACGAACAAATAAATTTCGATTAGTGTTTGAGACCCTGGTAAACACGTGAACTGGTGAAGCCGCGACCAAAAGCTAGTTTATAATATACATTTCTAAACATTACACTTATGTTCTAAAAAGCTAATGTATGTAAGGCTAACATCTGTAACTACTTAACTATTTCTGGAAATTGCACCAGCAATTATTTGAGGCATTTAGATTTGATTAATTTTACACCGAAACAAGACGGACTTGATATAGACATTGAACACAGCTGCTACAGCTAGGATGCAAACTAAAACTAGTTAAATAAAGTAAAATTTCTGTCTATATATAACCTCTTTGCATACCATACCAGCCCTGTATTATATACTGCCCACTGCTGAGCACGGGCCTCCTCTACTACTGAGAGGGTTAAGGCCTTAGTCCACCATGCTGGACTAGTGCGGGTTGGCAGACTTCACATACCTTCGAAATTAAGAGAACTTCTCAGGTATGCAGGTTTCCTCGCGATGTTTTCCTTCATCGTTAAAGCGAGCGATTATTAACAAAGAATACACACATACATTTTTGGAAAATCAGAGGTGTGTGCCGTTGGGTTTTGAACCTGCAGACATTCGTCTCGGCAGTCCGTTCCACTCCATACTAGGCTATCGTTGCTAATCTCTTTGCGTATACAATACATTTCAACACTTTCAAGACCGTACGACTGTCATTTCTAAACATACATCCTCATTCCTCTCCACACAAGTCATTTCCTTTAATACCTCTCGAACAGACCGCTTTCTTCGCTACACATCGCCGTAGATCGTTTCCTATTCATATCAAATTAGCCGATAGTGGTTGACGATGTCGCTACAAGTGCGTCGCGATGTCCGCCATCCGCCATTAATCATAAATGGGTCTAGTTCGCGACACGCCAAACGGCCCGCCGCGGCCTGCGTCACTTGAATAATACAACGCTGTGTCCACGCAGCCGCCCCGCACACGCCCCGCAGACGCCACGGTTTGCACCGCCACATTTGTCTTACCTTATCTCAAATGCACGAACAGAATAGTTCGATTGTTGACATGATTGGAAATAGAATTAGGTACTGATGTTACTTGGGATCGAAGGGGTACCGGATGTATTTTGTATTGGACAGCGACTGCATATGCATAGCACAAACCCGTCGTTGTCAGTTTTAAGTGTCAAGCTGCAGTACGTAAGCTTTTTGTTAAAATTGGCGACACTAGTGTTTAGGCATTATAATTCTGAGTATCTAGTGGCATGATATAAAAAAAGCAATGCAGTGTCATGCAGTAGTTACTTTGTAATTCAAATTTCTAGGTGGAGTTGTAACAAAAAAAGCAAATACAGTTCAGTTAAATAATCCATTCATTTTATGGACAGCCCCAAATCGCACTCATTAACCGTAAAATCAATTAAAAGACTGTCGGAATCGAACCCGAGTCTCGACTGCGCCGCACTCAAACTATGCAATACCGGCTTGCGAGCGTAATCTCCCATCGTCGAGGGACAAATTTGCGAGATCGCAAACATAAATCAATGTTGATTTAGCGTCACATCAAAAGGGTACATAAACTGAAGGAACGTTCCCGATTTAAGAACTTTATGATTCGGTACCGAGAACCGGTCGCGGCTCGGAGCTCATATAAATCAATTTAATATGTACTAGAGACAATTGGCGCGAACACAAAACAAATCTTATGCTAGTATCGTAATTGTATCTAAAGATGTTAATAATTAGGTTGTTTTTCCATTGCGTGAGTTATGCAAGTTAGGTTAAATGTAAAAGTTGACACGGTGCGTGAATCAAAGAGATCTCTCGGCTAGGGCTGCCATGCGCTCCAACGACTTCCTATTACGTTTATTACTTGTCAGTCCTGCCCTGCATCTGTGCACATCGTCTATTTGTTGAGCTGCGTGCTTATGCTGAGAGTTTGAGCCTGGCTTTGATATCTAAGTGAGAATAAAGGAAAAATAATTATTAAATTAAATAATTGTGTTTGTTATGACCATTGGACAGCCCCTTTCTACAGCACAGTACTTAATTTCCTAGAGGAGTTTTTTTCTCTCAACTAATATTATAAAGATGAAAGGTATGTATGTTTGCAACGAATAAACTTAAAAACTACTAGACCGATTTTAAAAATTCTTTCACCAATATAAAGCTACAATATCAGTGAGCAACAATGACTAGTTTTTATCCCGAGAAAATATAAAGCGGGACTTTAACCTGGAAAATCTTTTAGTAATAAATATAGGCGGTACATTATGGGTGTACCAGTTGAATATCCATTGCCCAAACCTTCGAGAATTTAAGATTTTTTAAATATAGTGGTCACCAAGTATCTGCAATTGACACCGTTAACTATCCTGATCTAAATGCACTCGTGGTTCAAAAATAATCTAAATTATCACTCACAGCCCTGCGCCTAGTAAATGTCGCGCCGCAGTTATTAACGTATTTAACAATACAAAGGCGTGTAATTGTTCGCAGACGTTTATAGTTCAAGTAGTGTCGCCGCGGTGTCGCTGACACTCGCCGTCGGTGTCGCGATCTTACCGGAGACACACCTGACGCAATTGTTTTTATGCAACATGCCAGGTTTGGATAGGTAATTAATGTGCTATTGAAGGAAGGATTTGAATAAGTGAAATGGGGAAATGCACATATAATTTGAGGAGAAAAACGTTTCTGCTTTATTGTTACTGTTGTGTATGTCGATTGTTAACTAAAACGTGTTGTATTCAATACTCACGTCATTTATCGATTTTCTATAGGTGGTAAATCGGTATACCAGGTAGTGGGTCACCTAAGTACTCTCCACAAAGTGGATTTTATGACCCATCTAGACTAGTAGTCTCCAAAAATCATTAAAAGACTCAATTCCCTTCCTCCTACCATTATGCCACTCTAATCTGAGGACTGCGCAACACACCTTGTACATAACTCGAAAAATCCCAATCCACGTCGGAATTTTTTCTTTGATGTACTCATCAAAAGTAATCTCATCTAATGAAGAGATTGGACAAAAACAACAATGATAGTTAAATTTCAATGGTTATGTCAAACGGCAAACAATGGTGCGACGTGGCCCGATGCCGGATCATTATCGGATCATCTTCACTTGACGTCGCGGCGGTGAGAGGTAAAAAAACGCGACGGTTATATAACCGCTGTGGTCTACTGGTTACCGTGAGACTTTTTGTTGGGAAAACATACAATGCTGTTTATAAGTAATTAGTACGGTAGATTGTGCAGTAAAATACAGGTGAATGATTGTAAAAAACTATGTAACTATATTGATTGAATTCGTTCTATAGATCTATGAGGTTATATTTAAACTCTACTGTTTTATATCCATTGTTCTATATTTATATACTTAATTGTAAAGGCTCAGAAGGGAATGCGGTAAAATCAAACATAAATATACACTGCCAACTAATATATTTTGCTCACAATCAATATTCACAATCATAATGAACACAGTTAGCAACTTTGTACTTACACAGGTAGGCGCTCGGCGAAGGATGATCGCAAAGTGTGTCAACCACGGCGCGTTGTTAACTTGAAAATTAGTGGTGTCACTGCCATTGTCGATATCGGTAGTATCGAGCAACGGATATCGACTAGGGTTGCGACACCTGTTTGTATTATATTAAATGGACCTGTTACATAATTAAACTTTGAATTAAAATACTAAAAAACTATTTTTTTCTGATACAGATTAAAAATGCCTGTAATTTAGTAAGATTGTGTAAAAAGCACCGCGTTTTCTCAACCAAGTGCGTAACAAGGAATGGATGGTAATGAGTTTTCTTGCGTTTTCACATCCAATCGGACAAAAGCACAATGGAATCAAATCTGCGTACATCGCGGACGCTTGCTTTGTCCCCCTCAAGAGCCATAACAATGGGGTCAAATCAGTTCTCGGTTGTATTAAAAGTTCATTGATTGATTCCGGATTGCTAATATTCTTCTTTGTTATTTTCTTTGTGTTTTTTATTGGAAATTTAAATCTATAGTGATACGGTTGTAATAAATATCGTTTGTTGATGCAGTATTTTTGCGAGGTGTGACATTTAATCCATTATATTATGTGAGTAGTAATTAGACATTTAGGTCTACATAATGAATGGGTCTATTCGACCGGGCTAATATTTTTTTTACCGAATGCATTTTCCGAAAGTTGATAACGTATATGGTCTACTTGATTTTACGCGAGTTCAGATGTGGTCATTATTTACCATAAGAGGTTTGATCTTTCATGTAAAAATAAAAAAAATCTATGCCCTGATGAGCTGTGTATCTTCTGTAGTATTATCACAGTAGTGTATAACTCTACGTTGTAGGGACGAGTCCAGGCCAATATAACAATTGTTTGAAGTATTCAACCATAAACCGCTAATTCTTACTGGTGGTAGGTCTCTCGTAAAGTAGCAGTGTGCATGAACATGTAGAGAGCGTAATTATATAAATAAGACTTAACATCTTATGTCTAAGGTGACGAGCAAAGTGGGGTACCACGCAATAGGTCAGCTAAAAGTTCCGTATGGTGTTGCCACTGTTTATGGATATCGTATCGCTTACCATTAGGCGAGCGGCATGCTCGTCGTCATTCGGAAACAATAAAAAAAATCTATATGCCCGGAATCAAACCCAGAACCTCAAGCTCCAACTGGCACTAGACCAACAAAACAACTCCATATTTATGTGGCACCACATTTAGACTTTAGGAATTAGACGTAGTGTCTAGGTTTATCGATTGTGTCAGATTTAGCTCGACCAGCGGCGGATTTAATATGATCAGGTCACAGTATGACAGTTATAACCTATTTATTGACTAAATTCATTTTACTATAGAACGGCACATCGTTGACCTTAAATGGCTGTTAATTTTAGTTTGACATTCATTATTTTATGAGAATAGGTTTTGATTTATGGTGGTTATGTGGTTACCTTTGACTAAAATTTACGCAGCATTCACAAACTGTAGGATACTTAGTTTATTATCTAAGGAATATCAGTTTCTTTAAGCTAATGGCGTGGTCACCTGCTACAGCAATACAATTAAAATATTTAAAAAAATATTCCATTGTGTTTTACAAGTAGCCTTCTCCTAACAAGGGCGACAAATTAAGCTAAATACTTTTAGCATCATGCTTAGAAAATTCTATTGAGTCATTTCCACATAGCGGTGGGCAGGTGGAAGATGAATGTACTATGTAGATTGTAGTCTTCTACTTTGTAGTTACCGCCACTTTATCCTTGTACTACAGCTTAGTTTTATAAATTTCTTGTCCTGTCTAACAATATTACCCAGCAAAGTTTGGTAAGACCGCTAAATTGGCTCATCACCTCCAAATATCGAGTTTAGCATTTCCCAAAAGACAAATCTTCATAATTCGAAATTAAAACCACATTTAAACAATAAATAACTAAACACGAGAAAACTGATGGTACAAACGTTTTAAAAATGCGACAGTTGCACCGCGAGTTACAACCGGATACAGATCTAATATCGCGTGATGCGTCGTGGATGTCGCTGCAACGTCGCGACGTCCCACGACGTCACACGATGCCCGCGACGTGTCTCGACGTCCCGTCAACGCCAAGTAATAACGCGCTGTTGCGCCGTCTGTCGGCGTCATGATGCGATTTAGTTAGTGTATCATCCTTCTGATTAGCATGAAAGGGGTAATTTTTTCGTTAATGCTGTAAGTAGACGTTGGAATGTTTAATGTATTTTTTGATGATTGATAATTTTTTGCCATTGCATGATTTTAAGTTTGAGCTAAAATCCAAATATATTATCTTTAAGGTAGCACAATATGCCTCGGTGGCACAATTATGTCACGGTAGAACAGCAATGTGATGTCGGGTTCGATCCCCGGGTCGGGCAAAGGTATATTGAGTTTTCTATTCAGTATCAGGCTGGAGTCTAGCATTTGTGTCCGATTTGGTGATAGGCTCGTCTCCTATCTCATCATGGGACGGAATAAGCACGGCGAAATTTGGGTGTACTAGTTGCGCCTCGCCTGAAGAGGTATACTCGTTAGTCTAATTAGGTGCCTAAATTATATTACACCTAAAATACTCGTTAGCACTTTGTCTCTTTCATAAGAAGAATGAATTTGATTTTATCTATAATCGATGTAGTATTTTATAACAAGTGGCCCTAATACCATTACCGACCCACTCATTCGTATAATGTTCAATGAACACAAGGCACTCTCCAAACATCATTGACAAGTGACAATATAAAAAAACCATAACAAAAAACATGTCAATTGACAACGTCATATCACGTGACGTTACAATCAACAAGTAAACGTTGGTTTACATGATAACGTTTGTTTTGTCCCGCGTACTTCATCGGGTTGTTTCAAAATTTCGTACAATCTATTACGATTGACTTACGCCTCGGTAATATACAGTTGCCTGACTTTTTCTTCTGTGAAAAGGTAATGAAACACTTGACGACCCTTAGCGCAGCGGATGATAAGGTGCTGGTTCGATTCCTGCACAGATATTAATGTTTGAGTGATTGGACATTGTATATTATTAATTTTAATCCCGTTTTATTAATTTTGTGGGACAAAAAGTTCGTAATTCCTTAAACTAAATCAAAATTACCGACAGGAAATTAGTATGAATGCAAATTAAAGACTGGATGCGATTTATGGGTGTATTGATTTATTTACAAGAAATCTAGGGAGTAAGGACAGTTTAAGACATATTTATGTACTTCCGATGTCAGGATGATAATAATAATACCAGCCGTGTATTTATACTGCTCACTGCTGAGAACGGGCCTCCTCTACTACTGAGAAGGTTTAAGGTCTTAGTTCACCACGCTGGCCTAGTGCGGGTTGGCAGACTTCACACACCCTCGAAATTCTTATGGAGAATTCTCAGGTATGTAGGTTTCCTCAAGATATTTTCCTTCACCGTTAAAGTGAACGATAATTGATGTAAGGATGATGATATTTACATTTTAAATCATGATAATGCCGGGCACATCTTTCTCCGAAGGGGTAGTCTAAACACCTACCTCATATTCAGTCCAAATCCGTATGACTCACAGTCGAATAGCCAGTCTTATGAGGCGATAGACACACCCATGTAACCGGCGCGCGTCCCGGGAGCGAGTCCGGGCGCGGCTCGGACAACGGATTACAGTGGGCCGTGTCGTGTTATGTCATGCAGTTTATTAGTAGTTTGTGCAGTGAGACCACTTGTGAGCAGGGCCGTGTGTTACAAGTTACATGCGGCAGGGGTTACTTGAAACGTCCATAGACGTTAATCGATTTTGTTTTCGAACATTTTTGTATTAAAATAGTCATAAAATAATGACTGATTTTTTTATGGAATAAGTCTGTTAATATGCGAACAAGTGTTGTGAAGTACGGATATAATTAAATTATACATATAATGTTATTGTGTTAAATGTAATTATTGGTTTGCGGTTGCATACCAAAACCGAGATAGGAAGTGGAAAGTAGTAATTGAAGTCGATTCTTACAAAGTCAATTTTATTTCTCGTCGAAGTGTATCAGTCTTATAAATTACAAGGTCTTGAAATCGTCTTTCCGTTGAGCTCCTTTTAGCTTGAGTTGTCCTCAATTTGTTTTAGTTCGTATCATGACAACAAGTAATAAAATCATACGTCAAAAGCTTTGATTAATTATATACCTAGATAGACACTGAACGTTTTAAACGCATCGGAGAAACTAGAGGCGAACAGTTCCCTACTAAATGTGTTGTTTTTTGTTGTTTTTCATGGATTTAAATTTCTCCCCGTTTTCATAGAAACCATATAATTTAACTGCTATCATTATTATGCGGGCACACAAGGATACGCAAAATGATAGCGCAAAATATAACACAGCTGTCACGCATACTAGCTTAAGTAAAGTTTGTCCTTTCTGTTTTAGTTTCATTGCAGCGCGTCACGGTATATAACTAATTAAAAGTCAAAAGGTATAAAAAGTTATATTTTAACGCAAATATTTGAAATTTATAAATTTCTATAGATCCGACATTCAAATATAAAATCTGTTCAGCCGCTATCTCCCACACCTTGCGCCCCACCACCATCCACCAACGCAGTGCATTCAGCCACCGGCCCATCCACCAATATTAAGTCACAACATGTGTGTAAACGTCTTTATCCCAGAGCGACGACCGGCCCAGCCGTGGGCGGCTTATGGATCGTTCCCACTATGTTC
Source organism: Lapara coniferarum (assembly GCA_949316025.1). Taxonomy (NCBI): domain Eukaryota; kingdom Metazoa; phylum Arthropoda; class Insecta; order Lepidoptera; family Sphingidae; genus Lapara; species Lapara coniferarum. The sequence goes on from OX438919.1 coordinate 24,493,822, forward strand.
TGTATCATAACTTCATTCGATATGGAATGAATGACCCTCGGATGTGGGTGGATTCGACTCAGTTTGGACACAGTGACGTCATGGCTATCTTAATATTAAATCTTGTTTGCTGTAGATCCTTAGTCCCTGTAAAAGTCGGAGGACTGTCTAAACCTTGATTCCGGACTAACGTAGACCAGGGTGGAGTCTCTAATGCAGTGGAGGTTACAGATAGTCTCGGACTAGTTATGTCAACAAGGCAGGGGCAGGTGATATATAATTGTTTTTATGGTTATGACTGTTCATTCGTATATTCATAATTTATTTTTTCCTTTTACGATCATCAAATCGACGGAAACGATAACTTAGTATAAAACAACGAAATGCAATGCAATCAGTCCTGTATTATATACTGCCCACTGCTGAGGAAGGGGCTCCTCTACTACTGAGAGGGGTTAGAAAAAAAACAACGAAATACAAATATCTAATTTCATAGGTCATATGAAAATCGCAAGAATTTGACATTTGCAGTACTAAAATTATTCTCATGAAAAATTTATAAACTTCATACCTATTAAGAAATAAGCGAACAGTGTCGCAGTCTAAGCTATGCAAGCTCGTAAACGTAAACTTAATATTCATTGACTTTACGATTTTATAGCAACAATTCTGTAGCCTACTGTTTAGTGTTTTTTTATGTATCAATGTGTCAGATTCCCGCGGCGTCAGTCGCGGTCAAAGTTGATAGTCGAGTCTACTTCGTTTCATATTTTTATGACGTCCATTAATTTCATAAATTATTACAACTAGGAAATTGGGTTTGTATTATACGAGATTTGTGTGATTTTTATTCAGTGTTTAGTTAATTTCAATTCAAATTCAAATCATTTATTCAGTAATTAGGCCCCTAAGGGCACTTTTACACGTCATTTTTCACGATGTTGTTTTACTAAAAGATTCTACCAGTGCTTCGGAAAAGCCCACTGACCTGAGAAAAAGCACCAAGAAACTCAGCGTAGGTCTATTATCATTTTTTTTAAATATATATATTTTACAATTTGCAAATCACAATATTACTTCAATTTTAAAGATGGACATTAAGTGAGAAAATTAACGAAGAGTACCTAAGTACCTACATCTTTAATTTTAAGTAAAAAATAAAGTCAACCATCAAACAGAGCAGACCAGTCCACACAAGCAGCACCCGTTCACGAGTATGACGCATGTGCCAGCCATCGGCCTCCTCAACCATGTTACAGGGAAGTGACCGACCCGGCACACGACGCCGCCGCAAGCACAGACGTTAAAGCGAGCAAGACTACTCACATTGTGGCTAACCAAGACAAAAGAGATGCAACAAAGGGGTATATCAAATGAGTAGTATGTTAAAAAATATACTCTTAGGACTACCCGGGATAGTCGCCCATATCCATCTGTCACAAATCACTTAAGCTAAATACAATCGATCTTATCCTTGCGTAACGAGCAACTATTCCCATAGGTTTTTGTCATTAAAATAGTCGTCAACAGTATAGTAACCCTTTTTGAATAATTTGTTTTTGATAAATTGCTTAAATTTGTTCAAGGATAAATTTAAGACAGTTGGTGGTATTTTATTATAAAGTTGTACCTATACCCAGTCCCACACGAACAACGTACCCTGTGCAATCGGTGACCTGGTAGGTACTGTTAATTTATCTTTATTTCTAGTATTAATATTATTTATCTATACTAATATTATAAAGCTGAAGAGTTTGTTTGTTTGTTTGAACGCGCTAATCTCAGGAACTACTGAACCGATTTTGAAAATTCTTTCACTAATAGGAAGCTACATAACTCCTGAGTGCTATAGGCTACTTTTTATCCCGGGAAAATATTTTTGTCCCCGAAAAACTTTTTCGCGCGGGCGGAGCCGCGAGCACTACTAGTTATTTAATATGCATTGCTCGCTTCCCCGCGTGAGAAACCTGTCCTGCTACAAAAGTTGTTAAATTCCTATAGCGCCATCTGTACGATGCCAGCGCCATACATCCAAACATTTTCACAAACATTTATAGTAATGAAACTAGTAATATTAGATGCAACGTAATCAATCCTGTATTATATACTGGCCACTGCTGAGGATGGGCCTCTTCTACTACTAAGAGGGCCGAGGGGTTTCCTCTACTACTAAGAGAGGTTAAGCCTTAGTCAACCACGCCGGCTTAGTGCGGGTTAGCAGAATTCACATACTTTCCAAATTCAGCGAACTTCTCAGATATGCAGGTTTCCTCACGATGTTTTTCTTCACCGTTAAAGCAAGCGATAATTCACAAAGAATACACACATTTTTGTTTAGAAAAGTCAGAGGTGTGTGCCGTTGGATTTTGAACCTGCGGACATTCGTCTCGGCAGATCTTGCAACTCCCAATTAGGCTATTCCCACACCACCTTTAGTTAACTATGTAAGCCCCTGCGATTAAGTAAGTCTAAAGATCATGTTTGTAAGGTAAATAAATAAATATATACAACCGTAAAAAAAAAATATTCAAAGTATGAATTTTTACAGATGATAAAAACAGCTAAGTACCACAGCACCTGGACTGTTTGAACAAAGTTATATTTTTTTTAACATCCTGCCTAGTTATGGTTCATCGGCGGCGGGTACATTTGCAAACTCTAATTGAAATAAATAGCTCAATGTCCTGGGTGGTATTTATAAAATTACTCGTAAAATAATTAAGTAAATATTATTTTTTATTCGTGTTGTCAAATTGACGATAATTTTGTGCTGTACAAATATTCAGCAGGAAGTCGGAATGTGCTTTTGATTTTTTGTGTCATTGAAATAAAATTACTTTTATCGCTGTACTTTTTTTTTTAATGTAATCTTCAGACGTTTCAAGAGCTTGGTCATAGAGCAGGACATTTGTGTCCTTTAATTCACATGTATGATTCTTACAATATACGTTAGCTGGCTGATGCTGGAAATATTACCAGAATACAGAGTGAGTTATAGTATCAACAAATTCTAAATAAGCTCATGAATGTCCTGCAAGTGGTGGGTCAGTGACGAGTGGGCGAATGGGCCACACGGTGGTCCACATTTGCATCACAACGCACGCGATATCTGTGTTACCGAAATGACACAATCGCACTTTTACGCGCCCCCCAATGTGCTTGGGTGTCGACCCTACCGCATTGTGGTTTTGTTTTGTTTTAGACAATACAGTGTTTTTTTTTGGGGGTAGTCGAGAAACAAGTGATTTGGAGAGAAAAGAGGAGAACGTCGTTCTCTGTGATGGTTTTTTGTTTTTTTGATATGAAAAAATATCACAATAAAAACCAGCCATACATACAAAGTGTAATAATTACGCCCCGATTTTAATTGTCGAACTAGAATATAACAGTGCACATACTGTGGCTAACTAACTATAACTACCTAACTACACTCGCATCGCCCCCCGAGGCAATTCTTGTGCGCTGGGTCTTCACAGCCAATGCACGCCCATGCATGGGGAGACTTTAGTCGCGGGCCGAGGCGTACAGTTCAGTGTGTATACCTCTTGGTTGGATAACACATTGAGGCCTAAAAAGAGCCCGCGAACATTTCCTGGCACCCACTTCTCTTTCCGCCCATCCTGGGAACATTCCACCCTTCCTCCCTTCCCCCACTTTCCCTTCCACCTTCCTCTTCCTCTTCTTTCCCAGGCCCCTGCAGTCGTCATGCCGGGGGACTCCAGTATCCCATTCGCAGGTTTCCCCCGGTGTTGACTGCAGGACCGCCTAAGAAACCCATTTAAAAACATTCAAATAGCAAAACCAACAAGACATTTGCAAACATAAAACCAACCGTCGCGACAATTTAATACGAATGCAAATCAATCGTATCAACCCATCTACATGCACAACCTTTAAAGTAAATAGATAGACTAATACCTTAGGCTCGTATCTGAAGATAACTATATCCAGGGTTCGTTAAAGTGGCCGCTAATTCAGTATCTTAGCCGATTATAATTAAGGCGTTGGACCTCACACGGGCTTAATTAACGATTGCTGATAAAAAGGAAAAAAACCGCGCATCGTGGTGGCGTCGGTATCGCGCGGTTGATATGCGCCCGCGTATAATGAAGCTATGCAAATTGAGCGCTCCCACGCATCGAATCGCCTTTGATTTGCGCCAACCGCCACTGATTTGATTGATTTTGATTGCTGTTGCGTCGTGGGTCCTAGGTCTGGGTTAGCAATTCGGTAACATGGTCGACGAAATAAATTGTAGATTGTGCTATTTGTCAGTTCTAAAATGATTAAATTACACGTCAGTGAACTTTCTGCAAGTAAAGTTTAGATATCGTGAAACTTAAAATATCGTTAGTTTTAGTCCACGCCTTATCAATATAAGACATGTGTATTAACATCACACAATGTGAGCATTATCAAAACGCACCATACATGACGGAATTGCATGAAACAAATCCCACATGGTGCTCGTCTTCGGGCGTAATTAAACGACGAAAAAATGTTACCGGCGCCGCTTTCAAACTTCGCCGGCGGTTTTCGCAGTGGGCGGTGTAGTCGTGTAGCGTCCCGACGCCCTGTCAAGACGACGTCTTTATGCGAAGACAACGGGCAACGCGCGCCGCCGCGTTACGCGCGATTGCGGGTTACCGGTTATGGTTTGGTCTAGGAGTCTGTGGCGGTTTTAGACGCAGAGTGTTGGTAGCTTATCGCGTACCAATTGTCTGGATTAATTTGGCAATTTACTTTTTACCTTACATGTTCAACTGAAAATAATAACGGTGATTTTTTTGTTGACGATTTGACAAGTTGATTTATACATTGGCTATTTATTTGACATAAATAAATCAAACATTTTTGGTCGGTAATTTATCAAAACATCTTTTACCAAATTGCAAATTTAGTAATAGTATTAAAATGACCGAATTCATAAATTATCACCCGATGACCTCAGGAATGAATCATAAATGGGTGTGATTTCAATTTAGCTCATTCAGAATCAATCTAATTTTAGAATTTCCAAATAATATCACTCAAATTAATACATTCAAAATTAATTCAGAATATTAACAAGATTCAATGAATAATTCAATAACTATTCCCTACATTCCGCAACTCTCGTTGCACTAACTCCGCGCCAACAGCAAACATCGCGCGGCACCACGTCCGGATATGAAGATACGCTGTGGAAAAACGAGCGTTCACTCCTCCGCCTCTATCCGCTATCCGTCCTCTCCTCTCCGCTACTCACGCCGATGAGTTATGTTCTTGTGTTTTTTTTTTCGACGCGTTGTTTTTTTTTTTCGTCTTTTGTGTCGCCCGTTGCTATCGATTTGCGCCCCATATGTTACGGTTTGATTCGTTTGGACTGCTATCGTTTTGTTGGGTGGTAGGTGCATGTGGTCGCATTGGATCACTGTGCATTAACACAATATTGGAAATCTTAGGGAAATAATCAAAGAGTTTTTTAGGGATCCAATAGTCTTTCTACGGATACAGAACGCAACAGAAAATCGTTTTTTTTAATGCATAGAATGAGGAGACAAGCATGCCGTTCGGCTGATCGTAAGCGACACGACCACCCGTAAACAGTAGCAACACCATCCAACACCTTGAGTTTCAAAGTACTGTGTGGCATTCCACTGCGTTCGTCATCCTGAGACATAAAATGTTAAGTCTCATTATGTCCAGTACCTACTAGTTACACTGGCTACAATGTCCTTCAAACCGAAACACAACAGTGAATGCACACTGCTGCTACCCAGACGGACTTTTACATGTAAGTGACCTACCACCAGTAAAAAATTGAGTTGATTTCGTTTGTCTATAGTGGTAGCCCGGTCACGTTGGCCCGTATAATATCATACTGAAGACAACTAGAAATAGCGTAGTTTTTTTTTTTGTTTACGCGGAGAAAGTGAATTATAACTACCGCCCAGTGTTCAAGGGGAACGACTGAGCGGCTATGTTGGGTTCACCGTGCCTTACGACCCGACGTTGAGCCGTCCAGAGAGATGGAAAGCGTCGGGCGACCGCCGGGCCGAGTCCCTAACCTATGTACACCGCACGGCATACCAACTAAATCTCCGCGGAGGCCATCTTCGGCGCGTTAGGGACGGCTGCGGGCTTCCTCTGACTCACGTCTAAGTTTTCGTCCGCAACCGCCCCTGAGCGTAGCTTGATCACATTAAGTTTACGATGTGGTATATCAATTTCTGTCCATAAAACCGTGATTGCTTTTTACTATTAAGATACCCAATGTCTTTCCTTCAAGATTAAGAACATTACCTACTTCATGTTCAGATATCAAATTATTGATTTAAATCATAGCCCTAAAGCTGACGTGATGTCTGACCTGTCAAAGAAAGAAATTGCATTTCAAATAGCTATCTCGGACGGCATCGAGTGGCCAGCGTACCTGCCGCGACGTATCGATATACGACAATCGAATGCGATATCAATTGTGCGCTCGTCATCGCACCGATACTAATCGTCTTGGCTCAACCCTTGCTCTTGACGGATGCATTTTGCGGAGATCTAGATTAGCTTTTCCTTTTTTTAAATTAGGAACGATGAGATTTCTATTGGTATTTCTATTTTATGTGACTATTAAAATAATTCAATGTTATGTTAGCATATTTACTATGTGGTTGTTACTCATATACAACCATTGCTTTATTATTCCGATGATTGGGATTGAACCTACAACATCAACTCATCGTTGCACATTTCTAGGCTATACCCGCTTGTCATCTAACATCTAGTGTTCGCTAAACGAGTAAAGCCAGATCATATTCGCGAGCAGTAAACGTCCGAAAGGACTAAGGCAAGTGCCGGCTAAATCCGCTACCTTATGTTCAAGGGACAGCTGTTAAAATTTTATTGTCGTTTAATTTCATTGCAGGTAGGGTTGTCGCGTTTAATAATTTATAACTTTTTCTTAAACTAGCAATTCGAAATTATTGGATACTGTTCCTTTGGTATTTTTATCTGTTTTTAGAAGTAAGTATTAATCAACTTGTTGCGGTAAAAGAAAAATATGTTTCGATTAAAATACGAAATTCTGTCATTTAAGAAACTAAATTTATTATATTTTTGTAACCCAAATATGTAGAGTATATAAATAATGAAATGCCTCACTTAGTCTTGACTTTTATTTCCCTAGATTTTTTGTATTGTCCTGTGCCGTTTTATTGCCAGCCCTACTCGCCCATCAGGCGAGTTCGTCACCGACATTACCCGCTGAGTTATGATTGAGCCGCGACTTCGCTCGCATTACCGTATTTTGCGTCGATAAAAATCTCCCACTTTATATGTTTGTGTTGTGGGTGGAATTTATGTTGTAGTTCGGAATTTAATGTATTCGATATTTTTTATTATTTAACCCTGGACTTTGTTATTGTGATGTTTAGTATATAAGACTGTCAGTTGGAATAATTTTGTCGATTATTGAATAGTGTGTTATAAAACCACGATGTCCTTCGATTTTTGTATAACATGCTAACTGGCTAAATTATGTGCCTTACCTTCCGTCTATGGATTGAGTAGCAGTTTGTGAGAATTATTTTGACACAGACAGCCATTCCATTCTTATACATACCTAAGCTATAATTTAAGTTCCTCTTGTACTTTATCGATATTAGTGCTATTAAAGCACAGTGTTGGAATAATTTACAATAACTTTGTTGGTAAAGTGACACAAGACATAAAATAACAGCCACTTACCTATCAAAAACTCCCTAATTATACAATACAATACAATACAAATATTCTTTATTGCAACCATTTCAAATAGGAAAAAAAAACCATATATACATACAATTTCCTTAAATGTATGGTGTACAATGGGCGGCCTTATCGCTACAAGCGATAAGGTTATAAACAAACAAGACACCGTTACATTGTCACAGCCAATCACCAGCTCTATAACACATTAAAAATAAACGCGTCATTAGACTCAAGTTCTTAACATCAGCAAATCAACGGTTTAAATTTTATATCAACGGTTTTAATGATCATTGGCTTAAGACATAAAGTGAATACACCTGTACATATTAAGTTTTATGTGTCGTGAAACTGCAGTCAGTTTATGTTTTTAAATGGTGGTGTTGGGAAGAAAAATTGCCTTGGAATGTACATTTTGACGGCAATTTAAATAGACGCAGCCGAAAGTTTGATTGACGAAGTACTTCCTTATCTTTACATAGTATAAAACAAAGTCGCCCATTGCCACCGTACGCGATCAACGCTAAAACAACCGAATGGATTTTTTTATCGCGGGACGTTTATCGCGGAAAAACTCTTTCACACGGGCGAAGCCGCCAGCAAAAGCTAGTTAATAATAATGCACTGCGATCACAGTTGTGTATCTTGACCAGTGGTTACACAGGATAACATTTTTGACGACTTTATCACATTGCATAAACAAAAAAACATTGCCTAGAAACGTGGACTAACTGTTTTCTTACTCAATGGACAGCGTAGTCAGTGTGGTAGCTTGGCGTTATTTTTTGTTAGAACCCGCTTATATAATCGATCCTGAAATTTCTTTCACTGATAGAAATACACGGCACGAGTTTTCATTAAAGATTTTGGAGTGTCTGCACTCACAATTAGCCTGCCTTGTCATCTCGTCATCCAGTTCACATATGAATCCCATATCAATCTCCCGGAGTCAAAATGCCCATCAATACAAGTATGATAAACACACGAAGCGTGCGATATTAACGAGATGAATCAGTGGAGCGAGGCTGATGGACATGAATCTCAATTGTTCGCAAGCGACGGTGACAGCGCAGGGCAGTCAACTTCTACAACTTTTTCCTTTTGTACAGTTGTAAATCAGTCCGCGAAGATTAGTGCTAAGTGATGATAGTTCCCGATATTGAGATTGATTCTAGTGTGGGATTGTGGTTCAGGAGTTCAACTACTGTTTGTGCCTACTCGTGAGGGTCTGAGACGATACCAGATATAGATGACAATACTTTCTAAACTTTAAAGCGTCCCTATGTTTTAAAAAGTGGATGATAGCTGAGTTGTGAATGGAACGGTCTGCTGAGACAATGTCCGGAGGTTCAAAACCCAAGGCCCACACCTCTCACTTTTCGAAGTTACGTGTGTATTGTTTATCAATTATTCACTTTAATGGTGAAGGAAAACATCGTGAGGAAACCTACATACCTGAGAATTCTTCACAAGGATTTCGAGGGTGTGTTAAGTCTGCCAACCCGCACTAGGCGAGCGTGGTGGACTAAGGCCTATCCCCTCTCAGTGGTAAAGGAAGCCCGTGCTTAGCAGTTGGCAATATATAATACAGGGCTGATTGTAATGCATTGCATGTTTTCAAAATTATGATCAATCTAAGTATCTATTGTGTTGTCTATTTCAGTCGTCAGGCTGTGTACAGCAGGCTCAATGTCTATTATCAAGTCGAGTGCAGGACATCATCAAGCGGTATACTTGAAAGTTTTTGAAGGCGTTTGACTAATGTTACTTAACATCAGACGGCATGATTATCTTGTCATTTGAACAAATTGAAAAAGTAACGTTACTCGTTGGTCAATTTGTTTGGATGGCACCGTGTTATCATATCCTATTAAAAACTACCACTGGTTCCATTATTAGTGAATCAATTAAAAAGATTTATATTCAGTCCAAATAGCCGCTCAACTTGGCTATAAAGCCAAATATATTAATCAATTAATAGTTCTAATGTGTTTGTCATTTCCTTTAAATAAGACGTAATCCAAAAGATATATCTTCATTTCTGCAAAATGCATAAGTAATGAATTGAACGCTTTGCCAATTTTTTCTTCGCTATTAACATTTGAATTTGACTTGTTTAGTAGCTATCACACAGCCACTTTATCACATGGTAAGTGTAGTAAGGTGGCATACAGTAAGCAACTGACGAGAGATGATTGCCATCGTTAGTGACAGTAAAGTATTATATCGGCCTGATTGAAACCGGATATGCAAAGGTTGATCATGGAACTCGACACATAGCGGGGCCAATATAGCGGGTTTAAAACGTTGTGTACGGTGGTGCTAACATTGTGTAAAATCAATCATATTTGAATCTAAATTCCAAAGCTGCGAATAAAACGGCGTATCAAATATAAAGTCAAAATAAAATCACTAACGCATCGATCAAGTTAGGCTAGGTCAATAGAATAAATAACCTCGATGTAACAATAAATGGCCAAACATGTCACAAAATAACATCTTATTTCAACATTTCTTTATTCATAATCACTAATCACAGTCTACACGGAAAAAATGACACGTCTCAATTTATTTTATAATTCGAGAAACTTCCAATTAATAAAGAAAACGTCGTGACAAAGACTGACTATGATTAATATTGCATTTATTAAAATGATATTATAAAGTATACATTGACATTCCTCAAGATGAAAAATTCAGTGCAGTGTTTAGCTTGATGGTAATTTCTTAACCAACTTAAAAAAAGACGGCGGTTCTATTTTCGACTATGTGTGTTTTTATACTATGAACTTATGGATAGTTATTATAAAGGAATCGAACTCGTCTCATCACACATGTGTTAAAATAATGAACTAAGAAATAAATTTTGCAAATATAAGTATCCGCAAACCTGAGATTTGTCATGCTGGCATTGAGCATGACGTGAATTTTGATAGGTCATGTCTAAACCCCTTTGTCCTTATTCACGTCGTGTTTTATTGATTGATCAAGTTACAAATAAAATTATTCATCGTTGATCACGAATGATTCATTTAAATACCTTCGCAGTCGTCACGAGCCGAATGGCCGGACAATTTGTCCGTCGGTCTGATTTGTGTCGCGGTGGTAACTTGTCGCGTGGCTGCAGCCCTGATCCGGGGATTAGAGTCTATATCTGACAGATTCCTTGCATTGTTGCAGGTCATTTAGACCTAGCAATATAGTATTATAGGTTTGTATGAAGTTCCGGCTGCACGGATAAAACCGGTGTGTTTCATATAATAGAGGCTGTATAATATCACTAATTAGCTAATTTTTTCCAATCTGTTCTACGTGATTACCTTATAAACGTCCACATTTTCCCTAAAAAGGCATTTTCTCACCGTCGAATTGTACTCTCTCTCTGTCTCACTATATATTTTCGGTAGGTGACGATTACTAACCCCAGCTTCGGTCATCTTATGATGGGATAGCACCTTACCTTCAAACTCTTCTTCCTTCTTTCTAGCTACTTAATACTGTAGCACCTTGTACTGTAAAATCTCGGCATTTAACACACAGGATACCCTAGTTCAGATGCCAAGGTTCCACTAATTTGTAAATTACGGAATTTCAACAAACATCTCATTTATATATTTGTTACTAACTCGCCTTTGAGCAACATTGTTCATCAATTATAATTGTTGCTCATTTTACTTTAATCTTAAGATGGACATACCTACCGTACTGAGAATTCGCGGAGCTATAGCAGTCTCATCCCAGCTCATTACCTGCACAATTTATGCGACGCTGCGACCGTGTGCGTGGTACGATGCGTATGCGCATTTTATGTAGATCCGATGCTTTCAATTTGCTTTAATGGATGCTGATATGAGACGCGCTGCGGGGAATCGAATGTTGGACGGTACGGTAATACGACACTGAGTTTCAGATTGATTTGGATGCAGATTTGTATGAAAATTGTGGGTAATGCTATTCTTAATGCGACCGACTGATTGGATGGTTACATCTATTTATAGTATTAGAAATGGCGAATCTGAGAAATAAAAGCTAATCGAGTAACTCTGAGTTGTTTTATATTACACACACACACACACACACTCACGCCTGTTATCCCCGAAAGGGTAGGCAGAGGCGCAACTAGTGCACCCACTTTTCGCCGTTATTCCGTCCCATGATGTGATAGGGGGCGAGCCTATCGCCATATCGGGCACAAATTCCAGACTCCGGGCTGATACTGAATAGAAAAACTCAATATCACTTTGCCCGACCCAGGGATCGAACCCGAGACCTCAGCTTTGCAGTCGTACTGTAATACAACTACGCCACGAAGGCAGTTGTTTTATATTAATAATTAAAAATGAGTATATTGGTCTTCTGATGTAGGTAAGACTAAGCACAGATTCAGATTTATGATATATTAATCAATAAGGTGGCGTGAAGGAGCTTATTTGGGCATCCGATATTACAAGTATTTTTTGTCCAGTCTCCATTTATGGTAACTCTCATACACGGTAAAATATTGATTTTTTTTTTTAATTCAAATTATCTACAAGTCATAAAATCATGGGCAATTTGTTTACTTGCGGATAACAGGAATACCTACCACCCAGAACTTAAGATTACCGAATACTGCACTTCCTTCGTCACGATGAGACATGTAAAATCATACTATACTCCATAATAGAACTGAAATACAACAATATTATAAACCTTTGCAGCAGAAGGAGACAATACAGTTAAGATTCTTGATACGAGACCCACCCTAGTAAACGTTATCCCATTATGTGATCAAGTTTAAAAGCACCACAAAAAGTACCTGAATCGCGAGATCGTGAGTGTGAAATCAGTGCTTATTAGCTTCACCGACAGCATCCATCATAATTTCGCCGCATACGAACCTTTCATCCCCACTCTTAACACGACGCAATAAAGTTTATTTTGCCTCGTCTCATTTCAAAAGTAAAGTGGTTCTGCGTAGGCATTAGAGTAGGCTGTAGATAGGTAATTCCTTTGCATTTAAACTACCCGGTGTTTGTTTTTGTCCCATTTTATTAGTAGTGTAGACAGTTATTGTTTCCAATGTCTATTTGTTATACATTTAATATTTCAGATTACCTCGTGTTTTGAAGTGTTATGTTTATTGCAAAGACAGTTATTTTGTCAGTCAAGCTGGACTGATATGTTACACAAGCAGTCATGGCTGGGAACCGAACTGATACTAATAAGTCTCCTTTGGCATCCGTTAAGATAGTAATTTGTCAGTTACTCATGAATAATTTTCATCCAGGATCAGAGAGTTTAGACCTCAAGATAATACAATAATCATAATTAGAGAAAACTTTCTATTTTATAAACTACCAAGTGAAGTGTAATAATTGCTAGGACAAGATAAAAAAATGAAAGACAGATGAGTGGAAAGACATCTAAATAATTCAATGTTAGTTCAACGAAGGAAGAATCTTTCTGTATGATGGGAGAAAAATCGCTTTGGTTGAGTTCTATTAGTTACAAAGGCATAAACTCATCGTCTGTCACGTCTGCGTGTATATTCAGTGCGGACAGGTCGGCTGGGTGTGAAAGTCGCTGATGTCGGACCAGGATCAGTGCACCAATCTGTTACGGCAATTTCACTTCACATTGTAGCGTATAGACTAGCTGCTGCTTGCAGCTCCGCCCGTGTTGAGGTCTGTTTGGATATGTAGTCTACAGCTCTCGTAATTTACGTGGGGCATGTGTTACGATATCTGAGGAAACACTAAGCGTCGAATATAATATAGGGCGGCAGAATACAAGTCATGGTCCAAAATAAATGACCCAGTCAAGAGTACTTATAGGTATTCATTAACTACCTTATACGAATAAGATTTACGTGAACATTATAAAACAGTCTAATTTTCAAAATCTAAGGCATAATTCCAGAAAATAGCCGCCTTTAAACAAACAAAAATATTAACTTATGGTTCATGTTGTATACTTCAAAACAAGTATTTAAAACCTTCCCTGAAAAATATACATTTGAATAAAGAAAACCCCATCCATATCGGATCAGTAATTTCAGAGAAAATCACGGCCATAAAAATTTACATACATACGGGTCGAATACAGAACCTCCTTTATTGAAGTCGGTTAAAATACGAGTTTTTTCAACATTTTGCTGGCCCTGATAATCGAACCCTGCACTCCTCAATTTCACGCTATCACACCATCCACCTAATTACGGGTTTAAATTAAGCCCACTTTATAAAACTAGTTGGTTTTGTCACGCTGTTCGAGGGCCAATCACGCGGAGTGCTTGACGTGTCAAAACACTGGCCATTACCTGAACACGAGTGTTGGTGACGTGACGAGTGCCTGTTACCTACCTATTACGTGACAATTGTACTGTTACGTGACAATGCCTAATATTCTAATGGAAATATTTGTAGATGAGCTTTGTTGGGTTAGTGGTAGTGCGGCTGTTCTAGGTTTGATTTTAAGGTAATTAAAATTTTCGCATGTTCAGATAACATTTTGAAATGAGATAATTGATGTTAGATATAGCGATTTGTTCATAATTTATTAACACTCACTGGGAGGAAAATAATTGCGAATATTGATGGCACTAATCGATCTTAGCACGCTTCTGAGAGCTATTAGACTTCGCGTATCTTCAATTTCCTCACGGAGAATTCTACGCATACCTTCCATACCAAAAACAATCCTTCTTTCATGAGTCCTTAGCTTGAAATATTTATAAATGACATGGAATCCATCTTAAAAACTTCAACTCCTATTATACTGTCCCTCCTTCCATATATCTAATATTCCATATTTAATATACTCTTTATTTACAAACAACTGCACAACGTAATGTAGTTTATCAAACTTCAATCTTCGTAACTACACATAAGTTGCGGTTAAGAATTATGTCAAGGTCCATTACAGCGCCAGTTTGCGAGACGTGAGTCCCTCGGTGTTGCGAGTCCATTGCTCTTCATATTTACAATCGGCTATTATGTTTTATGGACGGCCGTTGTTGGAACTGAAAGTGGAGCGGGCGTACAAAATAACGTTTTATGTTATCTGTCATAGTATCACTGATAAAACTTGGGATGTGAGATGTCAGGATGTTTTGCGTTCGATTTACTCATCGCTTATCTTCAAAGTCTTCCTGGAGTAGAAATAGTAATTATAAAAAAAAGTATTACTTAGGGCCAGTTTGGCTTTTAGTGTAAGAGATTTTTCACTATCCTTTCATTGGTTCCGGAGATTAATCACTACAAACTAATCTATATTTTTAAACATAAATGTAAACAGAAACTAAGTCACCTAGATCTGGTGACATTGTATGTTTTATCACAATTTTGTTGGCAATTATTATACATCCAATGAGGTTGACATAATTTCAGTGACCGATATAACGTCTCGTTTGTAGGCTGCACATGACTGTTCAACCCATTACCAACTAGTACTTATGGTAAAAAACTTGTAATACAAAGCAGATGAAAGCTTCCTTCCGGGACGCCGCAACTCTGGCGGCGGCGGGCACCGGCCAAGTAGTTGGAAGAATTCAACGTTTAGGTTTGAAGGTGGCCCTCGAGAAAACCGAGGCCGTGTGTTTTCACGGACCTCGGAGAGGGCCACTGGCCGGTGCCGGCATCGTCGTTGGGGGGGTGCGGATCCCCATCGGCTCTAGCATGAAGTATCTAGGTTTAGTCCTAGATAGCCGATGGCGATTCCGCACCCACTTTAAGGAGTTGAGGACGAAATTGTCCCGCGCAGCGGGCGCTCTTTCCGGCCTGCTGCCCAACCTGGAAGGTCCTGGCTTCCCTTGCCGGAGGCTGTATCACGGAGTCGTGCGGTCCATGGCCCTTTATGGCAACCCCGTTTGGGCTGACTCCCTGGGCCGCCCCTGCGTCGCCCTTCTGCGCGCCCCGCAGAGAGCTTTAGCGCAGCGGGCGGTCAGGGCGTACCGCACGGTCTCTTTCGAGGCGGCTTGTTTATTGGCCGGATTTCTGCCCTGGGACCTGGACGCCAAATCCCTTGCCGATGCATTCCATTGGCGGGAGGAGGCGTTCAGTCGCGGGGAGCGTCCGGCCCTGAAGGAGGTGGAGGCCAAGAGGGCCTCCTTACGGCGAGCCGCCGTGGAGGAGTGGCGTCTCAGGCTGGAGGCCCCGTCGTGAGCGCACAGGGTCGTAGAGGCAGTGCGTCCTGTCTTTGCCGAATGGCTGGACAGGCGCCACGGAGCGGCAACATACCGCCTGACGCAGGTGCTCACCGGGCATGGCTGCTTCGGTGAGTTCCTGTTTCGGGTGGTGAGGATAGAGGAGTCGGCCGTGTGTCACTATTGTGACAACTGCCCAATGGACACGGCCCAACATACGTTGGAGTGTTGTCCAGCCTGGGATGAAGAACGCAGCGCTCTCAGAGCAGTCGTCGGAGAAGACCTCTCGCTGCCGGCCGTGAGGCCTGGCAGGCGGTGGCCCACTTCTGCGAGGTGGCCCTCTCGCGGAAGGAGAGTGCCGAGAGGGATCGCCAGCGCAGTGGTGATCCCTCCCGCCGCCAGACGAGACGTAGGAGGCGTCGGGTGGACGACTGACCGACGTCTCCCGCCCTGTGGATTGGGGGCGTTTGGAGAATTCCACCACGGTATCCCCTGACGGTCGTAAAAGGCCATAAAAAAAAAAAAAAAAAGCAGATGAAAGCTTGCAATGATACTATCGCAATTACGTCCCGTTGTTAGCCTTATCGTTTTTAATAACGTTCTACCTACATCCGATACTTTTCATTAACATTTCGTTACATAATATAATTGAATATGAAATTAAATTATGATTCCGTTACTATCAGAGTCCATGAATTTATATCGGCACAACACGCGACCGTCACTAAACAAAACCAGAAACTAAAATATATAGTTTTGCTTCGTTGACCTCTGCCTGGCGTGCTTTACGTTGTCATTTTATTCTCTTAAGCGATTGAGGTATAAATCCACATATCTACAATAAAATCTACTCCTCGTACCTACTGACTTGTGAACGCACAGCGTATGGTTCGTAGTCTACTATTCAATTATAAGACAAGCTTCAACATTCTTGTAATTGGAAACACTGCTCTTAGAAATAGACAAGGCAGTGGGCTCATATAACAGACCCAACAAGTAAACAAAGTATGTACTTAAAATTTAATATTTCATCGTGTCAGTTCGTTTTGATATATATTTAATGAAGCAAATGATGAAGTGATCACTCAAATTAATCAGTGAGGACACGCGACATCTTAATTAAAGCTTTTATTAATAAACTCTGTTGGACTGAATAAACTGCACGTTTTTAACGAAACGTTATGACGTGGACAGGGGATTTACGGGGGACGATTTTAGTCGTAGCGCTAAAGAACACAAGGCCGATTTTAGACATTAATCGTCATGACATTACGTTAGGAAACAAAACTCTATGCAGTGTGGTATTGACGTTAAAGAGGTGATCATATTGTAAGGTATATAAGCAATAGCGTTATAAAGGGCCGGTCTAACTGGCTTGGCACATTTTCCTCAAAGAAAATTGATGTAATCGTATAATTATTTTTTTTCGCGATTGCGGTCACTAAATTTGGTAAAGGTTAAAGGGGATATCTTAATATTTTTATAACGCAATGCGCAACTTAGATCAGGTTATAGTCAAAATAGAGTGGGTATTCAAACACGATGAAAATTGTTTGCCATTATAATCCAGTTGCTAGTAGTCTAAATATCAAACATTTTCCTACTATGGCTTTCTCTGAACCGTATCAATAATTTTATTTCAATATTGAGGAAGGTAAAATGAACGTAATTTACTCACTATGAAGCTTGGGGGATTAACCTATGACTAAGTTAATACATAAACATAAATATTAAGTAGCTAAGTTATTGAGATTTCTAATAAAAACTTTGTGTATGTTAATATAACTCGTTATCCTCTTCATAAACGAATTGCGAGTCCACTGACTTTGTTAATGTTTGTAAGAGTAAAAACACATCGGATACTCTAAAACATTCCACCGACCTAACTTCTATAAGAATCGACATCCCTAGTCCACCGACATACAGTACATAATCGTATAGCAATCGTGTCGTACATTATAAACGCATGTATATCAATATCCGCCAATATCCAGGTAATGAGAGGTCGGTAATTAAATGTCGTCTGTCAAAGCCGTCGCCGCGTCAAATTATGTATGAATTCAAAATGGCGACCGGTGACGTCACGCTGGCCTGCTTACTAAGGATACGCTTTTATTTAACACAAATAGTATGCGATGACAGTTTTGTTTTTAAAAAAAGGTATTGTGGCGTTTATTGATCACTCTTTGAAGTTGCAGTTATTAATTTATATCTGAATGCTATGTTCTTAATTACCAAAAGCGCTGGCTTAAGAGAGTATAGACAAATTGGTCAATGAAGGGCGCTGGTTCAATCCTGTTACGTGGACGATGATGTCATTGGTCGCTGCATATTGCATAACACTTGTCAATATCATTATACAATAATTATGGAATTAGTATGTTTGATGTATGACGCACTTCACTGATATAGAAAAATGAAACGCAGATTTTATGTATCAAACAGTCGAGTGAATGTTCTCGAGGCTATTTTTGAGGAACCATGCTTTTATTTTAATGTTAGATCACGTATATATACTGGCCTATTTTCCATCTATGAAAGATGATTTAAGCAGAATCCGTTTACGAGGTCCGGCCCTTACGACAATGACTATTAAGGCCGATGCGGGAGCGACAGCAACGACCGCAAAACTGACAGATGAATTGGGTACCTGGTGATGTTAGAGAAAGTGTAGCCCGCTGATGGTGTTGATGACGCTTTTGGGACAGCAAATCAAACCAGGCGTTGTCATGTGCGACTATCCCCTCGGCTAAAGATTTCCTCCAACCATCACGATCGTTTGTTGTTTTTTCCCAGAAGAAGCCTAGTTTTGTGCCATAGCATTAACAGCCTAAATTGGATATTAATGCATATTGCAATTATAATATTTTTATATTGCTTTCATTTAAATAAATTTCATGTCGAATAGATTATATTACGAGTATATTAAAAAATTAAAATACTATAATTTATTACCAAACATTGCGATTTCAAACCGACAGTAAAATTTGCGCGCGCAAACGGAACTACACGCCCCGTGACGTCACACCTGCAAGCTGTCATTCACTGGCATTAGGCATATATTTTGCTCGCCACTGGCAGTCTTTGATACGTTTGATGCCTAAAAGTGGGCACATACGATGCGATTTGGTACAGCCGAACCATTAAAATGGTATGCCATCGAACCATATCGCATCGTGTGGGGCACGGTTCGATGGACATTATTATTATTATTGTTGGTACGGCTGGTTCGATGGCTTGTCCATCAAACTTGGTTGCATACAACTGGACATCGCATGGGACGGTTCGATCGTGTGACGTGAAGACTGTACCGCGTGACGAATTGGTCACATGATACCAAATCCCATCGTATGTGGATACTATAAGTTTTGACTTTCGAGATATTGTTTGAATAAATAAGTACATAAATTTTATTATGAACTAATAGAAAATGAACAATCCATCAACATCAGGTAGTCACAACGATGCCGCCAATGTTCCGAGAAAACTCCGTATTGATTCATGTTGTGCCACTGTGTCCATCGATTTCAACGAAGTTTCCCAATAACATATTTTTAACTGGACCTTCTGATCCGAAATTAAGAAAAAAGCGGTTCTAAGCGGCGAAGAAAGAGACAATTTGCATGTGTGACATCACAAGACGATTATCTATTTTTAAAACACGTTCCTTTTCACGTTACTTTCAGTTCGTAAAGAATAGTATAGTAAAGAATCGATGTTAATTATAATAAAAACGTTGTAGTGGCCCTTCTTTTATGTTTTTTTTGCATTTTAGTTATAAATCATCATTGATGTATTAAAAAACCCAAAATATTGATAAATATTATATTTGCATCTTTCCTATTATCACGGATTTTGAATATGGAATTGCGTATTTAATAATGTCAATATTAAAATTTAGAACAGCGTTTGACGTCACGTATATACAACCCTTGAATATTGATTCAAACCACAGTTTTAAGCGCTATTTACTGCAGTACGTACGAATTAAACCGAGTGTACCGGTAATTGTCAAGGTTCTCATGCGATGCACCGTTCACAAATCACTCACCGCTGCGCGCATAACTCAGCGTTGCGCGTCACATTTGACAGATTTATGACATTTCTTTCACAATTCACGCATTATGGAAAGTCGACACCAGGGGCGTCGCTTGTTCAACTTGAGCCGTTTGAGCCGTTGATTTAAGGCCTTCGGGTTGAGTGTTTTTTTTTATTTGCGTTCAGATTTTAAGTTTTATGCTAAATTGCTTGTGACGGTTAATTATGTTGACAGAATATGTTGCAAACCATTATCAATACAATACTTGGAGACTTGGATATTTGGATGCTATTAAAAATTTTGTTCAAACATTTACTGACGTCTTGTTTATAAATATGCAAGTGACTTATTAAAATAATAGATCCTTTTAATTCCTTTAATTTATAGTCTATGGACATGCGTTCCACGTAGTTATTAGTTTTGCCAAAAGCAATTTTAAACTTTATTTCTCCACCATAACAATGAAATTACCAAAAATAAATTGTAATACCCAGAAGTATTAAATGTTTAATTAGCGCCGCTCGCCCCCCGCGCTCTCGCCGGTCCCCTCCCACGCCATCAGCGGTCAGAAACAATTGGGGCGTCCGTCATAAATCACACAAAAATAGTAGATAATAATTAAATGCAGTATGACAAGTGGGATTTATGGGTCAATAAATATGTCACGTTGGGGCCTGTTTGGCGATACGGATGGTTAATGACGTCACTGTAATGACGGACGGGAGCCCAGCGGTGGGATCGATCTGATACGAAAATTATAATGTTGGGTTAATGTGGTTTTTATTTGAGTGTTGGTTTAGAAACGCTACGGTTTTGACTTAGAGGTCATGTAATTTATCCGTTAATTATATTGTATTCCCAAAATATGATTTTCGTGAGTTTGAAATTTTAATTTAAGTCATAGCCACATCCTAGATTTTGTGTACACCATTAATATTAACTGAAAATCCTTGTAGAATAAAAATATTGTAACAAACATTAATTCGTCCGTCCGTCCATTTCTTGAATAGACTAACGCAACAAAGATAATGTCAAATGGAGGACAAAAAATATTTACGCAACAATTTGCACAACATAGACAATAGGCATGTTCCGGGATATTAGGGACAAGGTGCCCTTTCCGAGAATCGAACTTTCTCTCACGCTGCGCTTATTATAATAACAAGTGATGTCTACAGAATCGGATGTGTTTAACTTGTATAAAAAAACGAAATTTTAGTTTTTGTTTCTAGAATAAGTAGGTACCATGGAAATGTGTATTAAGTGGTATATTAATACCATATTTAAGAGTGTATAGAGTCTATGAGCTATAGACGAATCTATTACCATATTGGACAAAAGTTCTATATTCGGGCAAGCCATAATTATTCAAAATACACGCAAATTGGTCGACCTGAGAGTCAAAGGCAGCACCTTAATCGTCAGATCCCAGCAATCGTTACACCAATGAAGCGAAGATAAACATGTCATGTTTAAAACTAAGTAATTATATTTTTTCAAAGAAATGTCAAATGTCGAATATTTCGATTTATTGATAACATGGTGTTATGTTGCATAACATTACGCCTTCTTGCATTTAGTTAATTAAAAAACGAGAAGATAAACAACAACATATTTTATTTTCCAATTTGATCAACAGCTGTCTAAAATTTATGTAGTATATTATGATTAAAAAGGTGAAATAATTTTGTTTGTTTATTGCTTATTTTCATTTAATTACTTTTAGTCAATATACAAACTGCGATATCTATTAGTGATAGAATGTTTACAGTTGGAACGGAATATCTCTTCAAACACACTTTGTAAAAAAAAGGTTTAGCCAGTTGTCAATGTGAGTCATTGTTTATACAACCGTTATCTAATATGCAGTCTGGTTGCAACTCGTCTAAACTGTAACAAATTAAATGCATAATGTGAAAATTATTCATAACATTTCAACAGATACTTATAATCGCCATTCATCTAGATTTACATATTAAATCTAAGGCTTGTCGCACATGAACTGCTGTGCAATAGTGGTGCGCAATCGCAACATTCGACTTCTTTTGAATAACTTTGTTTTTTAGGTAATTTCGACATATTTTTTGTTCAGAGTCACCAAGTATCGTTACTGTAATCGGTATATATGGGTCGCAATATTATTTTTGTGTTTTTAGAGACTATCGGGCTGTCACCACCACCACTGCAACTCTTGTAAGCCAGGATTGGTCGTGGGCCGTGGCACGTATTTTATGTCACCGTACGGTGAACTTCGGCGAGTCTCTGGGAACACTAATTACGCCTTAACCTTGAACGAAATTAATTTAATCTATACTAATATTATAAAGCTGAAGTGTTTGTTTGTTTGTTTGAACGCGCTAATCTCAGGAACTACTGAACCGATTTTTTGTCCTGGAAAAACTTTCTCACGCGGGCGGAGCCGCAAGCACTACTAGTAATAGGATATGGAGGTGATAATTTTAATTTATTTCCCTGCCCTCCATAATAAAGGATTTTTATGTATTTGTCGATATCAACTACGTATTCTAAACCTTCAAAACTGACTATGTGCTACGTTCCCACTAGATAGTCTCTGTTGGTCCAATCGTAGTAGCACATGTGCATGCACCCTGCGTCCGCGTCGAAGGGTGGTTCGTTATCGGACGCGGTCTCGCATCCCGACATAAATCTATCACATGAAAAGAATTAAAACATTCCCCATTGTAGACGGGTGAATAAATCTTGGCGATATCTTTGTGAGGGACGCTAGACGCCCGAGGCTCCTGCGTCGCACGACGATATTTTACAAGTTTTGACAGCCGATATGGCTTTCGTGTGAGGCACCTGCCCAATGCGCAGTGACGCTCTACTTCTGCCACGGTTTGGAAAAATTGTGTTTGGCTTTAATTTCGTATTTTAGTCAACTCATTGTTGCGCTAATGAAGCGGGTAAGTAAAGAGTTTGATCCTCAAGTCGGGAAATTATTCACATGAGAATTGTTGTACATTGTTCGTAAAATGTGAAGTCACATAACGTCTGTCAAATAACACCATGAATTAGAATACCGCACGAAAACAAATGCTTGTAAATATCATACTATGAGATTTAGGACCCTTGTGCAGTTGCCGGTAAATATTTTATTACTTATAATCTAGAAAGTGCTGGAATACATTTTTTTTGTTCAGAACCATATTGATGAAAAGAATGTCACATTACGTTAATTGCTCTTGTTATTTAATTAGCAGCCAGTTTTTAAGTTATAGTAACACAATATAGACAGTAATCTGGAATTTGTATATGAAGTAACTTAGAAATATATTCTGTTTGTTTTCGCGGCAGAACAACGATCGGCATTTATTTAATGCTGTATGGGCTCTCGGTTCTCCGCTATCCGCCTGATGATAAGCGATGACGCGACCTAAGGTGAAGCAATACAGGAGACAACTCGGGACCACACATCGTCAACACTATGGCTGGGATACCATCGGGACCACTGGCTTTGTTCACATCCAGATTGCGTAGCGTTTTTCGAACCTCTGTTTGGCGAATGCCGATTCCAGACAACATAGTCGTACTACCAGGCGGAGTTGCAGGTATCGCGCTACTAACACCTAGACGTGAAGACTCTACGAATATCTGAGTAGCAAACAAATTTCCTTTCTCTTCTGCAGCGTGGTCTAGGGTCAGGTGTTAGCAGGGGCGGCATAAGTTAACTAAAACTGATTTAGATGGGGTCCAAAAGGCTTTACTACGAAGGTTACATATATTATTATTTATATATTGTTACATACTTTATGCACAAATGCTAATTTGACATTATCGTCATCATTATCAACCAAATGACGTCCACTGCTGAACATAGGCCTCCCCCAAAGATTTTCAGATGGACCTGTCAAAAGCGGCCGGCATCCAGCGCGTTCCTGCGATCTTATTTGACATTATACACTAACTAAAAGTTAACTTGAATTTAATGCTTTAAATATACTTAAATGTGCAAGAGGTAGTTTGTCTTTTCTAGCAGCAACATAGTATTGTATATATTGATATTTGCGTAGACAATTCATGGACTGTAAAGTGATACTATCTTACACTACTCCTACAATTTTGTAGTAGTCGAAAAATTCTTCTTTTTTGTAAAACTTTTATTCATTCAATTGGTTCATGCGCGTGAACTCGCAACGAAAAGCTTATAATTAGTTTTTCTTTATACTTGAAATTTAAACAACTAGTGTGCTCCGGTTCCCTTTCTACATCAGAACTAAAAGTATTTGCTCGAAAGTGATTTCCTATTTTTTTTTCAGCTTTAATGTTTTTTCAGGACTTATAATAAATAACAACGCACCTAATAATATAATTAATGATCTAATTCAAGAACATTGAAGAAAAACCTAGTGATGGATATTTATTAATATTTATTTTCTTGATCAACGTTATATTATCTGGAAACAGGTAGAATAAAAGAAAAACATAACGTAGAATATTTTTTTTAATTATAGGTACTATTCTTTAACTTGTATATTCAGGAATCAAATATCATTTTATATGTCTATAAGCTCGACCTCCATCACATCATGGGTATAGAAGAGCGATTTTATCTGCTATTTGTGTATAGTGTAGACATTAAGAAATGCAATTATTTACCAAATACACTAGAATAATATTGGAAATTCCGTCGACCGTTTACGATCAATTAATACCCACTTCAAATCATATAATTTTAATCAAAGTCAAAGAAACAGAACAAAACGTTCTCTGTCAGACCACTTAATAAATTGTCTGCAGCTTGTAAGGAAAAGAAAAAAAAAGGGTAAATCGAGCAACCAATAACACTATACTACACAGTTTATGGTGATGCCCTTGAAGTTTATCAAGGCGACGATTCTTTATTAACACAATAAAAGTGGAAACACACGGGGCGGTTTCGTCGACGCGCCCGCTCGTAAACGCGCACTGCCGCTGATACGTCCCTTCATTCGCTCGCTCGCATTTTTCTCGCACAGTTACATATGAATTTACTGTATCATAAAAGTTTAGTGTATGACAGGAGCTGATAGTTATTCCAAGCTGGTAATGTGCAGTTGATATGGTTTCGTTAATTGCCGCCTTAGTCGGCGAGTGGATATTTATTTGAAAAGTCCCAGCGTTTTATGTCGACATGACATATGTTTATGTAAGCATTGGTTTTATGTATATCTTGCATGTAAGTGCTGTGTACTTGTGTACAAAATGCAATTTCTTTTTATGCGAATTACTTCAACTTGAAAGGTCACATCGTTCGCTCACTCCATACGAAACAAAAAAAAAAAAATCGATTTTTAGTGACATTCTTAACTTATTTTATAAAGAATAGTAAATTTTACCTAAAATAATAAATTTGTTGTTGAACTATGACGCTATAAGCCGTTATTTAGTAAAAAAATACTTGCCAATTAACAGAAGCTATACGTGTCACAAAGTATTTGCAATATAATCGCGCAGCGGTTGCATCCCTTATTTAATTCCAGCCCGGCAAATAACCAATGCGAATAAATTGCCTGACAAACGTTGATAATAAATATAATATTTTTTGTCGTCTGATGAATCTTGGCGCATATCTCACGCGTTCCATACAAGTGTTATGGAAACATATAAATTACTGTCATAAATCATGCAGCGCCTACGTGAAAACTCAATTACTACATACGTGCATTACAATGCAAGGTTACTCATAGGTTGCAGGTGAGCGTCGGTGAAAAATTGTTATAAATTGCAATCGCCTTGATCGCTTTGAAAAATTAATTGACTTATAAATGGAATTTCTGTAGTTATGTGCGAGATTATGTAGGAGACTAATTTATATGCGAGATGTTTGATTGATTTATTATACCTTGTATTAGACGGATTTACTGTCTTAGAATATTGAATTAATTGATTAAGCTGCCATAGTAATTCTGAGACGGTAAAACCATGTTTCGACATAAATAATTATTTCATTCTGTGCGAAAAGATTTTGTTAAAGTTTATGACATTATAATCAGGCTCTTACTGTAGAGAAAACGTTTCGACACATCCCATATGTCATCGAAATAATGGCCTCCAACCGAAACGATCAAATTAATAATGTAGGTAACTTTATTTCGTTTCCCAAACACTGTCGCGGCTATTGTAATAAAATTTTACAACAGAAATATTAATATATTCAAAACACTTTAAGACGCTATCATTTCAAGATACCGCATAAACTAAATATAACTCGTAAAAATTAATGTTTCCAGATTATTATTTGAAAAGTGAACACGATCGTTTTATTAGTGGCGGATGAGGTCGACGCGCTCGCAACTCGCACCCGTGTGTCTCCAACTATTAGCGTGACTGATTTACAAGCCTTTAGCGTTGTCCGTCCGTGTGTCCCGTTTGAAGTCGCCCGGTGAGCCACCGGCCCAATAATCGTTAAGACAAGACGCGTTAATTTTTTTGTTAAAGATTGAAAAATACACTCCCTGCATTATGGAGTTTAAATTGGTTTATGGTATCGACGTATTGAGATCGTCGTTTGGAAAAGTGGATTTTTGACGTTTTTAATTATTGTTTTAAGTTGATTGCTCGTTACGTATCGCGTCGCGTTCGGTTTGTGTGATCGCGTCGTGTAATGGCAGAGGCAGTTACTCCGAGTTATCGTTATGGGTACAAGCTTGATTTAGTATTGTTCGCAAGTATGTTTCAAATGCGCTTCGTCTTTTAATGTAAACCGATCGGACGTATGACAGACAATTATTTATCATATTGATGGTATTCCTTCCACATAATAAAATTGAAGGAAAAAAATCATAAACAATTTTGTCCTTACCGGAGACCATAAAGCAGTCCGCCCACTGGGCCACAGTGCATCAAACTTATTGTCAATGTTCTTGTTATAAACAAAACAATATTAATCAAAAAACGTACAGACTTTATCGGACCGATGTCCGTCATAAATCGGGCGCGCTATCACCGCATCGCGCGTCAATGTATCGCATTACGACATTGTGTGTTTGATATCGAATTTATTACGAGGGGGTTATTCGAATCACTCGGAACACGTCACCCGGCGACGCTTGGCTCTCATAAATTCTGTGACATATCGTCCGAGTTCTGAGATTTTTCTTTATAATAAACTACGGGTGTTTGCTGTCTATGTAATCCTTAATGCTGGGACATAAAGTCAGTTTTACGTTATATGGCTGCAGATACAACATTGTTTCCGATATCTTGCCGTGTCTTGCCTCATATTAATGACGGTTGGTTTTTTTTAATTTACTGAATATGCTTTTTTAAGTACATTTCAGTGTTTCACCGTCGGATTCCTTAGTCATTGGTTACGAGAACTCATCGCTGTCGATCAGAGATAAATTCCGATTAGGTATTTGTGATCGACGCGACTTTGTGGTCTGTGGTCCGCTTTCCAAATCAATTTAACATTGAAGAATATGTTAATAAATCAAGTCAAATGACGTTGTATGTATACATATTAATTTAGATACTTATTTGACGAAATACTTGTTTATTTACCAACAGGTTTCTTTATATTATGTTTCATTGTGTTGTTTAAAACTTCATAGAATCAGGCTTTCATTGTTACTGATCTTGCCATTTTTAAAAAGCATTTTTTTTTCAGATGAAAGCGAGTGAGTCAGCTGCACGGTGGAGCGACTAGAGATGCGCTCCAAGCAGCAGCCACGACCTTCCTATCGTTGGCTCAACACTAATGAAAACGGTGAGTTTTATTTTATTACACTTATTTATAGACGAAGTTACTTAAGGAAGTTTGTGACGAAAATCCAGACTACTCGATCTAAAATTTTTACAAAAGAGAACAAATTCTACCTATTTCGAATATTATATTAATGAAGAAAAAAACGTTTACACATTAGATGCAATTTTGATTGAGCACTTCTATTGAATCATCTATTTAGATGCGTTACAATTAAATCAGCAATACAATAACGATTATAAACACAATCGAACAGTTACCCTTAACATATCAATTCAACCCCTTCTTTGAATGCAATTTTAAACATAAAAAAACAATAAATTTCCCTTAACAATACCCGCCCATTTAAGGTTCAAAATCGTTTTAATAAAAGAGAGCAACACCGTGAAGTGACAGCGTTGAATATTCAACTAAATCTCCCAATAAATATAGAGTTACGACTATAGAAAAAAACCGGGGTACAGAGCGCAAATTGTAATACTGCCCCGTAACTCATAGGCGGTTTGTATGTAACTAAGCCACCGTGAAACGATAAATAATATTTATTTTTGCTATTATACGCGTTTTTGTGGGCCGTAATGGGTGTAAAGCGATGAGTGGGGTGGGCCATGCAGACTGCGGGACTGCACTGAGAAGACGGACAAGTTACATCTGTGTAAGGATAACTTATGATATAATGTGGATAATATTAGTTGTCGTTTTTAAAAATATTGATAGTTAAAATTAATATGTATTTTTTTTAAATATATTTATTTTAATAATAATAAATATGCGAGCAGAATTCAGGAATTAAAGAGACAGGTGGAACTAAAACTTGCTGCAAACAATAACGTAACTCAGACTACACTACAAAATCCAAAGCAATCTTCACTTGCAAATGAAACTGAAACTACTATAGAGTCAACATTAACACATTCAGACATACAGCTTACTATACAGGATATTGTAGGCGATGAAAACACTTTAAACCCAACAGTAGATAACGAGATAGATTTTAATATTATTGAAACAGAATTAACCACAGCCATAACACGATTTACTGCCATTGATCCAGAAGAAAGACCTTACATCCCTAAACAGAAGACATCACGCAAATTTGCTCAGATAATCCAATGCCTTAATAGTACAATACTCCCAAAATACCTTAACTACGACTTAGATTTTATATCATTACACACAATGATTTATGCTACAGCTTTTACGGCGGCTGTTTGCAATGGTACAAAGATTAGTTTAGAAGCAAATACACACAAGAGAGTCTATAGAAAGCCTAAATGGCAGAGAAGAATTGAGGGTCGAATAAATACATATAGGATTGAAATAGGAAGACTAACTCAATACATATCAGGAAATAGAACTCGAAAAATCATCAAAACTGTAGAGGAAATTAAAACTAAATATAAAAATCACTCACAGCACGAGGAACCTAACACGGAACCACTACATTTTTTGGATACTTTAAAGCAGAAATTAAACGTAGCGTCAACCCGACTAAAAAGATATCTTACATGTACAAAACGAAAGCAACAGAATTCAACCTTTAACAACAATGAAAAATCATTTTACAGAACATTAGGTAATAACGAACAAAACAGCTCATTTGACTCTTCACAATCTCCATCACCACAACATTTACATCAGTTTTGGGCAAACATATGGGAAGACCCTGTGCAACATAACACTGATGCTGACTGGTTAAACAAGATACCAAATATAACAAAAATGAACCAAATGATATTTGATAACATATCCATAGAAACATTAGCAAAAATAATAAACCGTACACATAATTGGAAGGCACCAGGAACCGATAATATACACAATTATTGGTATAAGAAATTAACATGCACTCATCCATTCATCCACTACCATATTTCTAAATTCATACAGTCACCACATACTATACCGAAATTCATAACCCATGGAATAACTTACATGTTACCGAAAAGCACAGACTTAAAAAACCCAGCTAACTACCGGCCTATTACCTGTCTACCAACCATATACAAAATCATAACAGGATGCATTAGTGACATTATTTACAGACACTTATATGAACACAATATACTTGCAGAGCAACAGAAAGGATGCAAAAAAAATAGCCAAGGGTGCAAAGAACAGTTAACGATAGATTCAGTTATTATGAAACAAGTACAAATAAAAAACAAGAACATTCACACAATGTACATCGATTACCAAAAGGCATTCGATTCAGTACCTCATAGCTGGTTGATTCATGTGTTAGAACACTACAAAATACACCCAAAAATAATAGAATTCTTAAAGTCGCTAATGGCTCACTGGACAACAAAATTAAAGCTCAATTTAAAAACTTCTCCCTTAACTACTAGTTCGATTAAAATACAGAGAGGAATTTTCCAAGGAGATGCGCTCAGTCCATTGTGGTTTTGCCTGGCTCTCAACCCCTTGTCCGAGTTGCTTAATAATACAGACATAGGCTTTAAATTAAAACACGATAACACACACCATATTATCTCGCATTTGATGTATATGGACGATATTAAGATCTACGCAACCAACAACACAGAACTCACGAAATTAGCAGACATCACGCAATCATTCTCTGCGGACATACAGATGCGGTTTGGGGTTGATAAATGCAAAATCCACTCAATAGTTGGCGGTAAAACAATACACAATACTTATATTCTGAATACGGGTGAAACAATAGAGCCTATGGATGAACACGCTACATACAAATACTTAGGTTTTCATCAATCTAAGTATATACTCCAGAAACGAGCAAAATTAGAAATCACTACAAAATTCAAACTTAGAATAAACCAAATATTAAGGACACAATTAAATTCTCGCAATATTATTAAGGCCATTAATACCTACGCGATCCCAACTCTCACGTACTCATTCGGAATCATAAGCTGGTCCCAATCAGATCTAACAAAATTGCAACGAATTATAAATACACACCTGACTACCCACAGAAAACATCACCCTAAATCCTGTTTACAACGACTTACATTGCCACGTAGAATGGGCGGCAGAGGAATAATTGATATACGCAACCTTCACAATAACCTTATTACTAAACTACGTCACTATTTTCACAGTAAAGCTGAACATACGCAACTTCATAAATTTATAGTAGAAATAGATAAAAAACTAACTCCGCTTAACTTGCATGACACTAACCCGGAATCCCATCATCACATCACCACTACACAGCACAAGGTAGACACATGGCTTCAAAAATCTCTACACGGAAGACACCTAGCCGATCTGGGCCAAACACACGTCGACAAAGTAGCGTCGAACGAATGGCTGCGGCGTGGAGAGCTCTTCCCAGAGACAGAGGCTTTTATGTGTGCAATCCAGGACCAAATAATAAACACACGCAATTACCAAAAGCACATCATTCGAATTCCTAACCTACCTTCTGACCAGTGTCGACGTTGTTATAGCGGCTCAGAGACGATACAACATATAACCGGGGCTTGTAAATCTGTTGCACAAACTGATTATAAGCACCGTCATGACCAAGTTGCCGCTATCATTCACCAACACCTAGCGTTTAAACACTCTCTCGTCACACACAAAACCGCGTATTACAAATATAAACCTCCTTCAATATTAGAATCTGCTGATCATAAATTATACTGGGATCGAACAATAATCACTGATAAAACAATACACTATAATAGACCGGATATCCTATTCTACGACAAAAAAAATAACACCATATACCTAATAGATATTGCTATACCTAACACACACAACCTTGCATCTACATACACTCAAAAAATTGCCAAATATACAGACCTATCCATAGAACTAAAAAAACAGTGGAAAGTACATACAGTTAAAACGGTCCCAGTTATTTTATCTTCCACAGGCGTCATACCTCACTCCCTACATACCAGTCTTCAATCTCTTGGCATGCACAGACTCTCATATATCCTCCTTCAAAAAGCAACAATTCTGAATACTTGCAGAATTGTTCGAAAATTTTTGTCTACTTAGTCTTAACTAACCATCAATCATTTACTGTCCAACCATTTTTTGCTTGGCCCAAAAGCCCGCATTAAATGGATTTACCCCATTCTCATGGGAGAATAAAGTTGATAACTTAAAGTGAATTATAATAATAATAATAATAATATTTATTTCATGCAAAATAGAAACAGAAATTTACAAAACATTGTTACAGTAGGTAGAAGAATATGAATTTTCTAGGTCGACATAATTAATTAACCCTGCCTCTCAAACTAGGGAAACCTGTATCTTGAGAGACAGTGTTCAGCTCGGGTAACATAAAATTCAGCAATTACATTGGATTGAGTCAGTCTACCATTACATAAATTCACTGAAATTAGCATGCACGCGTGCGCGTGCGTTTGTGTGAGAGTGTGTGTGTGCGCGCGCGTGTGTGTGTGTGTGTGTGTGTGTGTGTGTGCGCGTGTGTGAGTGTGTGTGTGTGTGTGGCATATTATCTTATATAGGGTTGTGGCTTGTGACTTTTAGTTAAGTGTGCATGTTATGCTAGAAAGGTGAGTAGATTTTCTGTAGAGTTATGATCTAGCTGTAATAGCCACCCAATAACTTTTCGTTTAACTGTGTATTTGTTAGCCTCTAATATATCTAATTGTTTGTGGATTTTTTTATATATATAGGTGCCTAGTGTGAAGTATTGGTGCCTGGCAAACGTCGTCTTGTGAGAAATGTTTGAAAGAAAGGTGGGTCTGCGCTTATTATAGTTAGAAGGTAGGGTGACAGAATGTGTTCTAAGAACAGTTTGTAGTATGTACAGTTGTCGTACTGTTAACACTCCGCATTCAGAGTACAGTTGGGAGGATGGGTAGCGATAATGTTTTCTGCACATAACTTTAAGTAGAGCCCGTTGCGCACGTTCTACCTTCATGAAGCTTGTTTTTGCTGCACCCCCCCAAACACATATTTATTTATTTATTTATTTATAGCCTTTTTTCAGAAATACATTTTTTTTTTTTTTTTTTTTTTTTTTTATAATAGGTTTTTATTTATTCTGTGTGCCCTTTGGCAAAGGCCTCCTCCAACACCTTCCAATGCTCTCTCTCTCGCGCCAGTCTTGTCCAGGTTTTTCCTGCTGTTTTAACCACATCATCTTCCCATCTTCTGAATGGTTTCCCCTTTTTTCTCTTTCCCTCTCTTGGGTACCACAATGTTACTACTTTGTTCCATTTCTCTTCTCCTCTTATTACATGACCAGCCCATTTCCACTTTAAAGTTCTTAATTTCAATACCACATCTTGGGTCTTTGTAGCTTTTCTAATTTTGCTGTGGTTGATTTTATCTATTTTCCTTTTCCCCAACATGCTTCGTTCCACGCTTCGCTGGCAAGTTTGAAGCTTGGCTTGTTGAGATTTAGTGAGTGCCCAAGTCTGGCATCCATATGTTAGGATAGGGAGTATGCAAGTGTTAAATAGCTTTCCTTTAACCGAAGTGTGTACTGTTTTGTCTTTCATTATTTCTCTGTGTGCCCAGTATTTCCTCCATGCAAGTCCTATGCGTGTCTCGATCTCTTTGTTTGACATATTGTTTACTTGGATTACCTGACCTAAATATGTATACTCATCCACATAATCAATAGGGATATTGTTTACTTTGATTGCTTCTTTCTCTCTGTTAGTCATTGCCTTAGTTTTTCATGTATTCATGTTTAAGCCCACTGCTTTGCTATGCGTGTCTAGATCTGTCAGCATGTTTTGAAGCTCCTGAGAGGACTTTGCGAAAATAATAATATCATCAGCAAATCTTAAGTTGGTTAGATACTCGCCATTGATTCTTAGGCCACACCTCTCCCAGTTGAAATGTCTGAAGACTTCCTCCAGTACTGCAGTAAACAGTTTCGGTGAAAGTGGGTCACCTTGTCGTACACCCTTTTCTAGATTGATAATCCCTCCTTCTCTTTCTAGCTTAACTCTTGCTGTTCCACCACTGTAGATGTTCTTTATTATCCTAATATATTTTTCTTCCACCCCTTGTTTCTTCAAGGCATCCCAAATTTTATTGTGGTCCAAGGAATCAAAGGCCTTGCAATAGTCGACAAAGCAGCAGTAGACTGGTAGGCCATATTCTTTATATTTTTCAAATATTTGTTTCACCACGTGAACATGGTCAACGATTGAGTACTTGCTTCGGAATCCTGCTTGTTCTCGTGGTTGGTTCTCATCAAGTACTTTAGTTATGCGGCTCAAAATGATTTTTGCAAAAACCTTATAAATATTCGACATTAAACTTATTGGCCGATAGTTTCCAACATCATTTCTGTCCCCCTTTTTGTGTAGTAAAATTATAGTAGACTTTTTCCATTGGTGCGGTATGATTTCAGTCCTTAAGACATGATTAAAAATTGAAGTTAGAGGTGGTGTTATGGTATGCTGTAATGATAGCAAGATTTCATTCGTTATGTTGTCAGAACCAGGGGCTTTGTCTCTTTTTTGTGTTTTTATAGCCTGTTCAACTTCTTTTTCCAATATTGGTGGGACATCATTTCGGTTTTCGAGCGGTACATTGTCTGTTGATAATGACTTTGAGTACAAATCCTGAAAAAACTCTGTTGCTATTCTTATTATATCTGGTCTCTTTGTTTTAGCTATACCTCTTACATTTTTAATGCTTGGTATCCAGTCCCTCTTCGTGGTTAAGCATTTGATGGCCTTTTTTACTCCTCCTGATTTGATAATATGTTCTTCAAATGTTTTAAGTCTATATGTCTGTCTATCTTTCCTCATCCTAGTCCTCAGTTGTTTTGAAATATTTTGTATTTCTTGTACGGTTTCTTTGGTTTTGTTTTTAGAGCTAATGAGTTTACCTCTTTCTTCTTGTAGCTTTAGCGTTTCCTCGGTTAGTACTTTGTTTTTATTCCTGTTTGCTTTCGTATTGTTTTTGGATACTTTCTGGGTTATTAGGTTTTGGAAATAGTCATATTTGTTTTGAAGGTCTAGTTGATCTGTGAACACCTTGAAAGTTTTCATTTGGTTCTGTAGAGTCGGTATAAGTAGTTGGGGTTCCTCTTTTTCAAAGTCCACACATGCTTTTATGTTACATCTAGGTTTTCTTAATGAATTCAATTTAAGTTTTGCTCTCACCATTCGATGGTTCGTATGGAAGTTCAAGTTGCAGATTGTTCCACAGTCCTCAAAATAATTCCGTTTATTGCAGAGAATATAATCTATTTGATTTTTATATGTTTCACCTGGAGATGCCCAGGTCCATAGTTGTTTTTTTCTTCTCTTGTATATACTGTTCAATACTGTGAGGTTGTGTTCAAAACAAAGGTTTACTAACTTGCTACCATTTCTGTTGCGGTCACCTATAGTATACGGACCAATAAAGTCAACTTCACTTTCAAGTCTACTTCCTATTTGGGCATTAAAATCACCCATGATGAGTAAGTTCTTATATGCAAATTTATTGATGGTCACGTTTAAGTCATCATAAAATTTATTTATTTCCTGGTCGATTGCGACTTCTGTAGGTGAGTACACTTGAATAATGGACCACTTTTCTTTGAGGCCAGGCAGGCTTAAATTTAGCATTGTTAGCCTTTCAGAGACTGCTATGATCTCTTCTATACAATTTTTTAAGTGTTTCCTTATTAAGAAACCAACTCCATGTCTGCCTTTTGTTTCCCCTTTGTAGTGTAGGATGAAGTCATTATATTCTTCTATCCTTTCTCCCATTCTTCTGACTTCACTTAGGCCAATTACGTCCCATTTTACTTGACCCAATGCCATTAATAGTTCTTGAAGGCTGTCATCTGATTTCAATGTTAGCGTGTTTAGTGTGCTAATATACAAATACTGTACTGTATCCCTAGATTTACTTGGTTTATTTTGAAGGTAGATTGTTGGAGGGTATTGGTCTTCTTCCCCCACGGTGACCGGCCGGATTGGGGTGCTGTTTATAAAAGTTGATTCAGGTATAGTTGTGATGATTGTAGTTTTCTGGTTCTGGTTCCGGGTGTTGGAGGGAGTTATAAGTTTTTTGGATGCTCTGATACTGACTCCGATCTTTTCCTTTCAACATAATTGAGTATATTTGGTCTTAAAATCTCTTTTGCTCCAGTTTTGTGTTTTGGATTATCTGTTAAGTTAATTTTCTTTTGCGCTGACGTGTTTGAAGAGTTTGGAGAGTTTGGTGAATTGGGGCCTACGCGCTTTCTTTTTTCCCTGTTTGCCTATTAGGAATGCTCTATTTCCTTTTTTCTTTTCTTCTTCAAGTTGTGGTTGTAGTTGCTTTCTCGCATCTAATACTTCTTTAGAGTAGTCTTCCATCACGTGTATACCTGGTGGAAGTTTTGATTTATTTCTGAGTATAATATGTTTCTTCCATATAGTCGTAATGGTGACTACGACGGGGCGTTTTTTATTGCTAGTCCAGCGCCCAATTCTGAATACGTTGCTGATTTCGTGGCTATCCAAGGAAACTCCCATGTCTAGTATAATCGCTTTCACGCAGTCAACGAGTTCACTTTCAGTTTTCTTAGTATCCTCAATTCCAAAGAAAACCAAGTTATTTTTTCGATTCGCTTTTTCTATGTTACTGAGTTTTTGTTCGAGTTCAGTCACCTTGGTTTTGAGATTATTATTTTCTTCTATGATTGTTTTCATTTTTTCATCTAATGCCTCCATGATATTCTTCGTTACTGACGTTGAAATAGGTATAGCTTGTTGGTTAAGCTTCTCGTCCAGTGTCCCTTCGAATTTTTTTAGTAATAAGTCCATACTCTTATCCATTTTGGTATAAAGTTAGTTTCTACAATGGCAACACTGGTTTGTGGTAGAATTTTAATTTGTCTGTTGGCAATCCAGTAGCTGTCAATGTCACCAGTACAGCTATTGTTAGGTTGGTACCAATGCTGGTTGCTCTATAGTCTATGGTTATGAAGTGCACTTTTTAGGTTATGTGTTCGCGTCTTTGACTCACAATTCCTCTGACTAAATGCAAAATTATTCACCATTCACATTAAGGTGCTGTTTTCCTTTGCGTCCATTTGCTGAATCACTGCGATGCACACTTGATTTTCACTATTTGTCGCTTGAAACAATTATTTTTACGGGAGCCGACTGACGCACGCGTTTACGCTTCGAACACCGGAAACGGAAGACATATACAATACCCTAAAACCGATTGACTCAAGGCGTAATAGACCATTTTGAGGGTTTCGAAATTTGCTGCCTCTCTCAGGGACTTAAATATATGTATAAGTCGCATGGTTTTGGTGCTCAGATTATCAAGATGTACATCCCATTTTAGTCCTTTGTCTATGTGAACACCTAGGTACTTTACGCTGTCAGATCTAGTTAGTTTTGGGCAAATGCAAGTGGCTGTAGTGGAAGGACACGCGTGCGCGGTTATTTCATGTGTGGGAGGGGGCGCAGTGTTATGTCGGATACTAAAAGGGACGTAAACAGTCTTGTTTAAGTTCAGGGTGAGCAGGTTTGAATTTAGCCACGCCATTACTTGAGATAGTGCCTTCTCCGCATTAAATTTAACAATATCCCATGAGGGCCCATGAACAAGTATCGCTGTGTCATCTGCATAAGTGAATATTTTACAATTGGCCAGGTTTAACTTACATAGGTCGTTTATATAAATTTGGAATAATGTTGGACCCCGTATGCTTCCTTGCGGCACTCCAAAGGTTAGCGGTTGTTCATCACTCAAATACGTGTCAATCTTAACTTGTTGCTTCCGGTTAGTGAGATAGTCTTTAAAGATTTCCAATGATAATATAAGCCAGACTGTTTGTAAAGAAAGCAAATAACGAACCCATTGGTAAGCCACCTTTGCCTATACAGAAACCAAAACAAAGTATTGAATTATAAAATACCTTAGTGATTTCTTGATTAAAGACATTGTCACAATACACAGAAAATACACTTTAAAAAATTATTCCTTATCTTATCAAGCTCGCAGCCATCGAACGTTACGGGATAATTTAAACAAATTATTGCAAAAACCCGTAATAATTTTTGCCATATTTTCTTACGATTTTACTAGCTTCTGAGATCAAAAGAGCGTTCACACTATGGTAAGAGTGATCAGCGAGCGATCGTGGCCAATCCACCATGACGCTCATGTGTTCCCACGCTGGGCCTACATAAATGTTTACAGATTTCACCTGTATCCAAATTGAATTTGCTATGCTACATCGTTGAACTACACTTTGCTAATTGGTTAAAATATTTTGGTAATTTGTTGTTTTTTTTTATATAGGTATCTAATGTAGTTTGTCTATTTTTATCGGTTTTGTTACTAGGCAATATATATGAACTGAGAAATTCTTTATAAGATTTTTGAATAGTCAGTTCTATGACGTGAAGGAGCTAAATCGAAAGAACTTTACTGCCTTACAAGCAGTCAAATATAGGCTCAAAATGACACTGAGTAAATCTTGAACAAACTGCAGCTGCAACAACACCGTGACGATCATAAAAATCGTTGCAAGGATCCTGACTCGAAACGAGACATTTGAGGACTGATTTACAAGCGTCATACATTACAGCTTTTGTCTAGCGTAGAATAATTTCATCATTGTTAGATTATGCAATGGGTTTTTTTATAAGGGTAGAAGGCGAGAAAGTGGGTTAGGTGGTAAGTGGCGGAATAAACAATTATAATACTAAGGAAGGTGCTTATGAGATTTTTTTTGAGAATACTAATTGCAACAGAAACGTAATTATACGGTCTTGGAGTCGATGTGATCGCGGACGAGTCGGAAGTTTATGTTTACTAAATAAACTTGTGTTTTAATTTGATTTGATCAACTTGCTCATATTTGTCTTAATTAAGTAATACGTACTACTAAAAATAATTTATATTTTGAAAGTTCTATTTTAAATTGATTTCATTAATTTTTTTAGGTCCACCAACGGTTTCCACATTATTATGTTATTTTATAGTTTAATATAGTGTTGAACTAAATGTGACAAACCAACTTATAAGCTTGCATTATATATAAGATTATTAACTTTAAAGTAATTGACGGTTACGAATGTTGTATGTATTATTATTTTAGGTTCTGTATTCGTTAATAATAAAAGAAATAATGCATAAAATTGTATTTCAGAATTTTAATAGCCTTTGCATCACAATAAAAGCGGCGATAGCCTAGTTGGGAGTGGAACGAACTGCCGAGACGAATGTCCGCAGGTTTAAAACACAAGCAAGGGCACGCGTTTCTGGCTTTTCTAAAAAAAGTGATGTGTGTATTGTTTGTGAATTATCGCTCTCTTTAACGGTGAAGGAAAACATCGTGAGGAAACATGTTTACCTAAGAAGTTCTCTATAAGAATTTTGAAGGTGTATGAAGTCTGCCAACCCGCCAGGCCAGCGTGGTGGACCAAGGCCTTAACCCTCTCAATAGTAGAGGACGCCCATGCTCAGCAGTGAGCAGTAGGTATACAATACAGGGTTGGTATAGTATGGCATGATGGCATTACAATTATTACACTTCCAAATATTTTTTCAATATTTACTTAACAGACACCGAACTTAAACTTTTTAATTGTTCGACACACTTCGAATTCAAAGTCACTACCTCACACACACATGTCTCACGCACAAAAGGAATAAGCACGAAGTTTATGATCGCTTTTTATGTAACCAAGAAACAATTGTTAGCCCACAAAACGGTGATGGACAATAAATCGAGTCCCTAACCGCACTTTTGTTTACGAGCCCACAGTTGACTCCCAGTCTTTAAGCGCCAATCATTCAGTTGCCAGTTGATTTTTTTTAAGGTTATGCTAATTTGTGTGGTTTTGTAAGGTGATTGTCATTTAGTAATTGCGTACATCCTCTAGAATTTGTAGAATTGATGAATAAAGTGTTTTTGCCGGGTTTTCATTGTGTGAGGCGCATTTGTGGTTTTGAAATGGGGTCCTAAGCTTGTAACGCACCTAGTGGAGTTTATTTGTGTTATTTACACCCATTCTATACATAGGTGAATATGGCCCATAGGTATAGTTATTAGAGTTACACTTATAAGTAAAAATCTCCAACAATAGTGAGACAAAAAGTATTTTTTGTCTCACAATTAGATATTTAACCACATATACAATTAAGCCCTGAATAAAGTGAACCAATATAAAGGACATCATTTCTCGCTAGTTCGACAAAATTTTTAATTTGTATTCATCATTTCCTAACCTAAACAGTTCGATACACAAAGATCATCAACGTGACGCTACCACGCTTGAATTCATAAAACCGCCATAAAACGGGGGAAAAATATGCCGATGGCAAAGGAACTGTTTACAAACAGTCCGGTACAGCCGAACACGGCCGACCGTCGCCGAAGCTTGATTTACGGTGTCCGAATGGCCGGCTTCTTTACCGCCATACTGGATTTACTGCATCATACAGTTTTATAACTGATTTTATAGACGGTAAAATTTTACTCACCGATTTACGCACTATTAATTAGTTTGTGACAATTATTAACAGTTTTTACGTGTTTAGTTGTTATTGTTTTTTTTTATAGTTCTCTTAGAGTATTTAACCAAATGCTCTAAGATACTTGTATGCTAATATGTATTGACTGCCTCGGTGGCGTAGTTGTATTGCGTACGCGTTACGAGTACGATTTGCGCGCTGGGTCCTGGGTTCGAATCCCTGGCCAAAGACATTTTGAATGGGTTTGTCCATCTTAAAAAAATACTCAGTCACAGCTCGGAGTCAGGAAGATGGTGGTGTGATACCCCCGTGCCTTGGAAAGCACCTAAAGCCGTTGGTCCTGCGCCTGATCGCTCTCCAGTCATTTCGAATTGCCGAATCACCGGACTATGACAGTGAAGGAATAGCGAGTGCACCTGTGTATTGCGCACACACTTGTGCACTATTATATCTCCTGCGTACTTGGCTGATCTCTGTTGAGATTAACCACCGTGGCCGAAATCGGCTCGAAAATGATATGTATTGTAAAGAATGTAAGGACAGATTAGATTTTTTGTTGATTTGTTTGTAATGGACTCAAAAAACTCAAAAAATTCTACCACCGACTTTAAAAATTATTTCATCAATATAAAGCTACATTATCAGCGAGTAACATAGGCTAATTTTTATGCTGAGAAAATATACAGCGTGGCGTGGAGAAAACATACAACAAACATACGTGGCGAGGTCCTCGACGACAAGGACAGAAAATCATCTTACATCTACTTATATATTAGGCACTCACACACTACACTACGATAGTGTGTAATTCTCATTTTGGATAGATTAATAAGGCAGAGTAAATTTCGTACCGGGTTACATAGCGAAAAAAGCGGCGATAGTCTATTTGGGAGACGAACTGCCGAGACGAATTTCCGCAGATTCAAAACCCAATGGCACACTTTTGACTCTTTAGAAAAGTTATGTGCGTATACTTTGTGAATTATCGCTCGCTTGAACGGTGAAGGAAAACATCGTGAGGAAACCTGCATACCTGAGAAGTTCTCTGAATTTCGAAGGTATGTGAGTCTGCCAACCCGCACTAGGCCAGTGGTGGACTCAGGCCTTAACCCTCTTAGTTGTAGAGAAGGCACGTGCTCAGCAGTAGGCATTATATAATACAGGGCTGGTATGGTTACATAGCGACCATAAATGTTGTGAACGATTTGCATAGTTTTATTCTGATGAACAAAGATAAGCCGATTTACAAGATCCCAATTCAGAAAGCTGTAGATTTAAAATTTTTCTTGATCAAGTTGGACATACACTAATTAATGGTATCTATGACATTTATAATCTAAACATTATATCAATCAGCCACGGGGAGTCCAAAGATGAACTTAGCTTTACCCAAAAATAATATAGATATCTAAAGATACTAAAAAGAAAACTGGCTCGGTGGCGTAGTTGTATAGTTGTTGATAAGTGATATTGGATTTTTCTATTCAGTGTCAGCCCGTAGTTTGGAACTTGTGCCCGATATGGCAATAAGCTCGCCGCCTATCACATCATGGGACGATTACGCACGGCGAAAAGTGGGTGCACTAGTTGTGCCTCTGCCTACCCCTTCGGGGACAAAAGGCGTGAGTGTATGTATACATATATGTACTAAAAAAAACTAATCGCACCGTTAGGATGAAAACGACACAATTCAAAAATATAGAAAATTGGGTTATCGTCATAAAATTACTTAAAACGAAATACTCAATATAACAATAGTTCAAACACAGCCATATTCAAGAAGGAAAAGGACAAAGCTGTTATATCGGTCCCTTTTTGATTATATTTTTATTATTAAGGGACTAGTTTTTAGTCATTTAAAAATGACAACTCAATTTTCTGTTCTTTGAATTGTGTCGTTTTCGTTCTAAAGGTGCGAAATGTAATACAGTCTGAATGTAACAACTAACCATCACAAAATCGTAACATTTTCACTATAAAATATATAGTAATTAATTATATCATTTAACGCCAAAGTGCCTTGTAGAGTTATAAAAACCCCATGTTTACCTATAAATCATGGGCGGAATAGATTCCGAGTGTGGCCAGAGTGCTTGTAAACGCGATTGTGAACAACGCTTTTTCTATGGGCACACACGATAATGCGTAGGAAATGACAATAGGCGAAGTGCGTTCGCTGTAAATTGGAGGTCGTGGGTTCGAACCCGTAAATTCCTTGCAGAAAGAGTATTTCGTATTTGGGTTGTTGATGCAAAGTCCCTCGTAACATAAGACTTGTATATGTGGGAACTATGTGTAACATAACAGCACTTTTATGTGTGTGTTTTTATTGCTTCTCTAGTTTATGCTCACGGCGCCGTTCTTCGAGCCAATTAATAGAAAAGAACCCTATGCATTCAAAAATCGATAAAACCAACCGACATTAGCATTATCAAGTTGACAGATAGAATTTGATATTCGATTATAAATCCTACGCGTTTATAATTAAAAGCTTAATGCATCAGTGACACGTCCGGTGTCAGTTATTAAGACTCCCACGCTGTTGTCGATATGTTTGTTGCGGAATATTGATACCTATTAATTAACTACAGTCCACCAAGCTATGTGAAAAGCTCTGTTCATAATCTGCCTAATTCTACACAAATGTTTAGAGATATAACTAGTCACAAATACCAGAATTGAACAGGAATAATTTTGTTAAAAAAACTCTAAATGGTTTTGCAACAACACCATTGCCAAGAACTTACAGATATAGGAATTGAGAGAGAGAGAGAAGAATGGGAATACGTAAGGGAGTTTATATTATGATACATACATATACATATACACCCACGCCTGTTATCCAAGAAGGGGTAGCCACGATGTGATAGGGGGCGAGCCTATCGCCATATCGGGCACAAATTCCAGACTCCGGACTGATACTGAATAGAAAAACTCAATATCACTTTGCCCGACCCGGGGATCGAACCCGAGACCTCAGCTTTGCAGTCGTACTGTAATACAACTACGCCACCGAGGCAGTCTTTATATTATTACTTTAACAATAAAGCTGTTGAAATTGTTGGTGATGGAATTCAGAAGTATCTGAAGCACCACACAAAAATACCATTTACACACCTTACCTAACTGATGGTAAGCACTCGCGACGTCCCCCACTCCAAACTACAAAGTGCACCATCGTACATTAAACCCATTCTGTGACGAGCTCAGTGAGGAGTGCGTGGGAGGACAGCCGACCCCGTAACACGAGCCGGCCACTTGCGAATGGATTATGAACTAAATTGCACCTTGCAGGTGCGTCTGTTTTGGTTAGCCATTATTGTCCTTTACACATTAAATGTTAGTATTAATTTTATTTGCTTTTATAAATGAGACGAGCAACCCTGAAACAAGATATTAAGGTACTGTTGCACAGGTTTCAAGTAAATTTAATTTGACAGCTACCATATTAAATAGCTAACGTAGATAGTAGGTACTTATTTTATTACCGTTTATTGGGGAACATAGATTAGAGTTGGTATTTGGTCGGCTTATAGTACATTTATGTGACGAGTAGCGTTTATCAGCAAGCGGTACATTCAACCCTTGGCCTCATAATACTCAGTGAAAAAAATGGCTACAATGTCTTGAAATCACAATAGTTATAAATATATAGATCTAGCTAGATAGTACAGATAGAAAAAAAGGCAGTAGGCAACAGATGAAAATAACTTGTGCGAAGGTCAACTAGACCATTAATCATACTAATTCGACCTAGTCCAGCATTAAACATAATATATACCTACAATGTTGCTAATAAAAGGACACGACCGTCACAACGTTCGTTATGTTTATTATTGCCAATAAATCGGTCAAATCGAAGGAATGCTGTTTGCAATCAATATTTTGCCAGGTTTAAAAATGCAATAAAACGATAAAATTATTTTGTCTCAGTACAGACAAATGAGCAGAGGTTGAATGTTTGTTAGTGTCGTTTAAAATCTATCATCTATTAAGTGTTGATTGGTTCCATTCGCTTGAAATACCTCTATCCGAACAAAAGTCCCAATAAGTACTTATTTGGTGTAAAACGTAGCCTATATTAAATCCAGGACATGTTCTATCTGTGTGCTAAATTCCAT
Source organism: Lapara coniferarum (assembly GCA_949316025.1). Classification (NCBI taxonomy): domain Eukaryota; kingdom Metazoa; phylum Arthropoda; class Insecta; order Lepidoptera; family Sphingidae; genus Lapara; species Lapara coniferarum. The sequence goes on from OX438919.1 coordinate 24,537,936, forward strand.
CCAAATCTGTCAGCGGTTTCTCTATCTCAACATCTTATTTCACTTACGCTCTTACAGTAACTATAATTAAGAACAAACAAGATTTTGTGTTTGGATATAAAAATGAAGGTACCGTTAATTAGTGGACCATCTTTTCTAATAAATACTCATTTGCTAAACTAACCATTTTTGTCAAAGCAACTTATCAACGGTTGATGGCCTAACAATTCAGTTGATGCCACTGTCAGTTCTAGTCAATTCCATCTGCTATTTTGTTAAAAGCAACAGTGATTGACCGCGGTAGCTAATTTTACAATGTTAATCAAGTTCTAGAAGGCGAGAAATGTTTGTATTCACAAATTTATTAGGCTTTAACTAAAAGATTTATGTGAAGCATAAAAATAACGACTGGATTGCCCAATTAATGCAACAACTGGAATGACGAGATATCTGTGTTCACTAAAGATGTTTGCATTCGAACTCTGTAGTTTATAGAGAGAAATATCTGTGATTTTGGATATTCGTCTACAATATAAATGGATCCTTTTCTATATTAATTGGTACATGTAGTTGAATTGTACTTTTTGATTGCTTCTGAAAGACGAGACGAGCATGCCGCTGGTCTGATGGTAAGCGATACGACCGAATTACACTCCACTGAGCTCGTCACCCTAAGAAATTAGATGTTAAGTATCTTAATGTGCAGTAATGGCGCTGGTTACAATGTCATTCAAACCGGAATACAACTGTGCATGCGTACTAACTGCTTGGTGGTAGAAATACACTTTGCGGTTATATCTGCGTGCCGTAAGTACTTGCTTATAATTACTATGTTACCTAAATGAATTTGGATGAAATTTGGCACACAGGTTCTTTCGAAAAAATACCATTGGACCTTCATAAATGTCAATTTTGACTATAGTCATACTTTTATCAAAAACCAACAACCTCTCAAACCAGTCTATAAGACATAACCATAACTTTAACCGTATAACGGTAGCATGACCGTCATATATTTGCATAGGAGAAATCCTAGCGGGTCGTCAAATCAGAATCAAGTCGATTAAATAAATCACATGCCTTGGTGACATTTACGTACATCATCGAGGTTATTGTCTGTCTGTTTCTTTCGTTTCGTTTATGATAATAGTTTTTATCTATAAGTATTGTGAAATCGGCTTATTAGAAACATGTATATTGTCGGTTATAGCATATAAGATGCATGAATTTAAGGGTATACAGCGATATTCCAGTTGTTCGATGAACTATTCTCCGTGTAGTATGAACCTACGAATATATAGAAAACTTTTATTTTACACGCTTACCTCTATATTTTATACCCTATATTAAATTTTCCTATTGCTAGGCACAGAAAAAACGAAGAAACGCGAGTGGACCAGTGAAGAGAAACTAGTATAAGTACAGGAAAACGATTAAAGATTCAATGTAATAAATACATCAGCTCGATGGCATTTTTCAAGACGTTTAGTCGTTAATGTCATTGCTAAAAACTAAAAACTAAATACCGACAAATAAAACACACATTTAATGAAACACTGTCCTTTAAAAGGAAGCAATGTGTCAACCCAAAACCGCGACCCCACATACAATATCTTCATAAAAATATCTTAGCGCCAACGCAAACTAACCTACCTAAACCGGTATAATTATTATGTAAAAAATATTAAAACCATTCGCATTTCATTGCTAAAAAATGTGATTAATTCATATCATATAGGCGATAATAGCCACAACCAGCGTCTATAGTTACCTCTCTAACCGTTCCACTAGATATATTTATTAAAAACATCGTTATTATAATAAATTAATATAAAATACACCCAGAAACACCTATTAATAGTGAAGCGTCATAATTTTGCCATCAAATATCTATACATTTAATTCAATCAATCGATTATATCGATTTTATTTACAAAACTAGATTTGTTATTTTTTTATTGCTTTTAAATCGATCTTAAACAGTTATAAAATGATTCATTGGTTGAATGTTTGTATTTAGTTTGTGCGGATGTTTCGGTTATACTTAATATTCAACCGTTTTATTGACTCGTAAATGTGTCCGGATATATGGATGTATCTAAATAGATTGCTTATTTTTGGGAAAACTTACGAGGCGATTTGAGATATTTGAAGCCATCTATATCAAAACATTTTTATTGGCTGTCTTGATAGGCAGATTATAGCTTACAGATATGATCTCTAAAATTATCCTATTGTTATAACTTACGTAGTCTTTTATCAAGTCACATCTATTCTAGTAATTTCAACAGCTCAATTAAGGCTGGTAAAATCATCGGTACTAATACTGCATCACGTATCAAAATCATCCCCATAATCAAATTATTTGCACGCAACGTGCAATCACTTCAATCTGAAATCGATAATTCATTCATATCAATTCGATACATTTACACCCACAACACTAGTCGCGGCGATTTCAAGAATCGGCACACGATAGCGCGATCGAATAATCGTATCGTATCGTTATAAATAATTGTTATTGTCGACGTGAGTTACGGTAGATGGCGTTACGTAGCTAAAAAAGTAGCGTATAAATATCGCTGCGGTTATCCGCGCTATCTGTAGATTGAAAGCTGTTGAGAGTTTGAGTGGGTGATACTTTTTTATTTGGTTTAATAGACTGTAAGGGTTATATGGATAAGGATTCGGTTAGGGTAGGTACTGATGTGAATAAAAGAAAATACAGAATGTATTAATAATTTGTTTTATGACCATTTTAGTTACGTTGGTAAAGGTGAACTTTAAAAATTATAGAACGTTTTTATTGCTTTGAACTTTTTTTGCAAAATATCTATAAGATAAAAGTAATTATATTTTTTGCTGTGTTAGATATCGTAGCGTTAATACCATAATTATACATTTAACTGTATGAAATAAATTTATATTAAAACATTTAACACGAATTTCTCATTAGTTTTACATTACTCTTAAACATATACAGTAAAAACTGGCACTATAGACAGTACCTACCTACATTTTATATCTTAGCACCGCAATATAATTATGTTACATCTAAGAGCACACGCATTTACTATTTTATAGCTGTTTCTTGATGATAGTCAGAATCATAAGTTGGCCACCAAAAATTATTAAATATACGAAATAAGATTTCATTATTACAATAAAAACAGGCAAATCTTAATTCTCCGTTTATTTACAATCAACAAATTTTAATTCCGTGTTTATTTGGAACAATATTTTTTTTCCTAGATCCTTAGATACAATAGAGTGAGTCGTATTGGAATCGTTACTTTCATCGATCTGGTATTAACGTGGCACAAAGCCGGAACTATTTTAAAATGGCGCGAGACCGATCCCTACTAGATTCGAGTATTTATTTCGGTTTTGTTAGGACGCCATGAGCTTTATTCGGAACGTGATGGAAGGAAGTTTGAGACTGTTATTTGTATTCTGTTAATGCAAATGCTATAATTTGCTTATGTTTCGAAATGTATACGTCCCTATTAGTCTATGGAGGTTCTACCTCACAAGCACAAGCCTTAAAGTTAGTCATTTTTAGTTACAAAAACTAATAACCAAAATGTATGGTTTACTTCAACTTAACTGTAAAGCTGGGTAACCCACTTAGCAGTCAGAAATCAGAAATCCTTTATTGCAGAATGTAGGTAGGTACTTAATATACAGGTGGTTATTAAACAAAATATGTTCCAATACATTCTACCGGGATAGGTACCGGTGTGCAATACTAAAATACATATTACTACTACATGTACATTGTTCTTTTTTTTTTTTCATATGTATAGGTACAGTAATTTTCCTATTCCTTTACAGTGTAGCATGTAATGTATCAGATACGGTATCAAGTGAGTACGTAGGCACGAACCCGCTGCGAGCCGCTCGCGCGTGGAGCGCTGTAAGCTCGCAGTGACCCGCCGAATGGCGGTATCACTGCGAACACAAAGGCGGCTTGCAGTGTGCTCGTAGTAGATAGATACGTGGTAGACCGTGGACGAGCCGTACCCACTTGCAGGTTGATACAGTATGTGATACGTTACATGCAACACTGCTAAGTGAGTACCCAGCTTACTATGTAATGTTAAAAAATGCGAAAAAATAGTTCGCTGTAAAATCAGGCATTGTTTTCGATTAAGCCAATTTTAATGACCGTACGAAAGAAAACCAGCATTGCTGCCATCCCATTCGTTTTTTGTATACACCGACCATTCACGTGATCATCTCTAAAACACCTAATTTAGCCATAATAATTGTCCGCCAACTGATGTAAAAACATAACCGGGTTCATTAAAGTTAACCGGTATTTGACGCGAGTGGTTGGGGCGAGTGGCAACAGTCCCGCGCCGCAAGTCAGCCAGGTGCGCCCGGTTACAGCGGCTGTAACGCGCGGTGACGTCGCACCGTGAGGCTTTTCACATCTTGGGAGTAGTCCACGGGAGAGACGGCGGCGGGAATGGACGATATTGATGGTGTAGAGGTGATGAGAAATTGTGCGTTTCATTTGTTTTTTAAATTCTAACGTTCTTGACTTGTCTTATAGTAAGAAATACAATTTTCATGAATATAAATGATTTAAAGTTATAATACTGATTCTGTATACTTCCTAGCTAAAAACAATGACAAAGCTAACATAAGGCTCGGAAACCCTACACTAACGGTACACCGTATAATTGTAATAATTGATTATTACAATTAGAGAAAGACACATGTCTGCCTTTACATAAAAAGTTTCTTGCATTATTTATAAAGCTTAATAACAACAGATTTCCTTGGCAACACGTATGTAAATTAAATCAGATGGATACATAATATATTAAGTTGATTTTTAAAATAAAAGATTTGTGTTACTTTTTTAAACTTAAGTTTATCGTATTGGACGATTGTTTTATTGCATTTGTCAGCTACTTGTTGACATATAAAGCACTTTATTATACCACAATGTAAAGTATAATGCATTTTATATCAGCCGAGTGACATCTTTATCTCGAAGATTCTAATATTTGGCTATTTACTTATGTGTAATTGTTATTATTCTTTTGTTCTTTGTTCGATGTGGTTGACATTTCTGTAGCTTGCTTTTGACCGAGTTGACCTTATGGTCAACCGTACCTTGTATTAATGAGGTACTGCGTATCGCCAGAGGTCGGATTCCATCAGTTATAAATTATGAAAACTGTTAATTAATGATTTTCTGATATTTATGGAATCGGAGCAGACCTGCCAATTTTTGTTAACAGATGTCTGAGTTCTAATTATGTATGTAAAATTTAATGGGGTATTAATTCTGCCATGTGGGTGATTATGTGTTAAATACGTTGTTATAAATAAGATGAGCTTGTGGTCATATTTTTTTTTTAATTGCTCTACATAAATTATAATACGTAAATGTGTTATGGAACATTATAGGATTGGGTTGATGACCGTATAATTAACATTATTTCGTCAAAAATACATTTATCGGGAATTCCTGACCATTATTTTGGTGCATACTAAAATATGCCTTCAGACAGACGTATAAATGAAACTTATTTATGTTTCTGTCCAGTTGTCTTTCGTGAATGTTAAATGTCGTTTTTAAAACATTAATAGGAAGCCATTAGGTCAACACAAACATTTATGTATCAATCTCAAGCATAACGGATCCTTGTCAACATTTTATTTAGTTGTTACTTTGATAATTATGATTATTTATGTGAAATAGCGAAAAATTACAACATGAACTGTTATTCGCTACCGCTCGTGACTCGAGGCGCGTTTTAAGCTCGATCGCTGATAAATTGTATCAATAACGCGGCGCGCGAGACGTCGGGCGCCTTCAATAGTGTTTACCGTCGAACGCGCCGTAGCACCCTGTCATAACAACCAGCCTGTACATACGCTCATTAACTAAATAATATGACCGGTTATACGTGAAATAGGCTATTTTTGTGGACATGATTTTCTAAGCTGGATTTTTATTCTAAGGGGGGTATTTACTGTAAAAAAATATACTCGCTGCGATACCCTAGTTGGGAGTAGAATGTACTGCCGAGTTGAATGTCCAAAGGCTCAAAACCTGATAACACGAAGCTCTGACTTTTCTAGTTTTGTGTGTATTCTTTGTAATTAGCGCTTGCTTTGACGGTGAAGGAAAACATCTTGAGGAAACCTGCATGCCTGAGAAATTCTCTGTATGAATTTAGAAAGTATTTTGGTATTGGTATTGTATATATTGTTAATTATTAGTATATACATTTAAAACAAATGATAATTATTCATTGTTATACAGATAGTGGTATATAATCGATAATCGGTAGATAATCAATATTTTCTGTTATAACAAATGATATTACCTTACTGAAGAAAACTCCAAAAAATTGACAATATAATTTTTGTTTTGTTAATTTGAGTAGTTATATGATATTACTAGCTTTTGCCCGCGGCTCCGCCCGCGTTATAAAGTTTTCCGGGATAAAAGTCCCGTATTATGTTTTCCCGGAATAAAAAGTAGCCTATGTGTTAATCCAGGACATGATCTACTCGTGTGCCAAATTTCATCGAAATCCGTTCGGTAGTTTTTGTGTGAAAGAGGACCAAACATCCATACATCCAGACATTCTTACAAACTTTCGCCTTTATAATATTAGTATGATTACAAAACAATTAACTATACGTATAAAATCTTCCTATTTTAAAATATTTCCAAAGAAAACAATAAATAAACTAGCTTTAGTAAATATATATGAATACGATGCATTTACAAACATTTCCATATATTTTTAGTGAACTAAAAATCAGCCAGCGTTCTATTTTAGTGCGATTTAGCTCACAATACCAACGTTAGTCTATCTAGAAGCTATATTCCCAGCGACAGGTGACTGGGCGTGTCTCACGAGTGATCAGCGAGTGCGGATAGTGAAGTACTTGCGGTTACTGCGGATATATCCGACATATCCGACAAGAATATCCAACGGATTTGAAGATATCCAAGTACCTCATAATTTTCCTTTGGAGTAAGTTGTAAATACCTTTAAGAGGTAAGCACACGGCTCTATACCTAACCTAAGATTTTATTTAAGATAGTTATACTGTGTATTACCTAATTGTGTTTCGAAATAAAATAAAATATAAAATATCCGATCGCTTTGTTATTTAATAGCAGGTTTGAGCTGTGAATTAGAGGTGTTTGGTTTGAATCTTCGATTGGGCAATGCAGTGTGTTTCTATTTTAAAAAGATACAAAAATTAAATGTATGCTTAGTAGTGTAAGCAGAGGCGCAACTAGTGCACCCACGTTTCGCCGCGCGTATTCCGTCCCATTATGTGATAGGGGGCGAGCTTATCGCCATATCGGGCACAAATTCCGGACTTTGGGCCGATACTGGATAGAAAAAATTCAATATCACTTTGCTCGACCCGGGGATCGAACCCGAGACCTCAGCATTGCAGTCGTACCGTACTACAACTACGTTACATAGGCTTTTGTATTTCTTAGTGTATAGATAATAAAATGTGTCAATTTTTAAGAAGATACAATATACAACCCGAAGCATGCATACCTATTGCGTTCTTCCATCATCGGAACAGTAAGATATACAAGGTGTTAGTGAAGGTATTGATATGCAACAATATAATTAAAAAAACAAGTTCAGAGGCGAGCCATAGACGCTTATCACTAACCATTATAAATCTACCAAAATATCCGCATACCCGATGTCACATCACTATCGCAAATGCCATGCGCACGCGCACGCCAATAACTCATATTCAAAGCGTGATAGTTCAGAGTCGACGGGATTGTCTGACCCGGCCGCTTGTTTAAGGAGTGCGGTGTTTGTTCTAGCGATGTATTGACCTATTCCACGTATTGTAATAGAGTTGTTGGAAGGTTGTTGAAGATGTTTATGGGCTCAATTCGGTTGCAGTCAGAAGGTTGTATGAATTAGTTGGAAAACTCAAAAATACTTTACCAAATTTTTCAACTGTAGTTAGGGTAATCATCGGTGTTTTTAAGCTGGACGCGCTCGCAGGGCTTCGAGTGCTCCGGCGCGGTGCGGCGTGAGGCGTGAGGTGCTGCGAGCTGTTCCAGCTTAATAAGACCCTGACAAATACATAACTGCAGTTGAAAAAACGGGGCATTAGCCTCTATGTTAAAGTCGAACATTTTATAAATTATGTGGTTTCTGCGTATACTTCAAACAAATATAGTACTAGGTTGTATGGTAGGCTAAGGTATTCTTAAACGAATGTTTCAGGAAACGTGTTTTGGTTATTTATGTAGCAAAGCACTGATAGCATATAACAGCTCACGTTTGTCAATTATGTAAAGAGGTGCTACCTAACGATTACTTCTAATGGTTTCAAATAGAGCTTTCATTTAGTTTGTGTGTCACTTTAACAAGCGCCAAGCCTTGCAAACTGCAGGGTAGACAGAGGTGTAACAATTAGCAAATATTATTTCACCCCATAAGTTAACGCTTTCGGATATATTTATATCCGCTGGACAGCAACCGCCGTACAAGAGATATTAAAACCCTCGATAGTGTCTCACCTGTGTCGCGCACGGGGATCCTGTGTGTATCCAGTTTCGTATAGCCAGCATGATTACGTCAACTGGTTAGGGATAATCATCTCGTCAGTCGACACATCAGGACTCCAGATCAAAAAAAATCCGACCTAGGAATCGTATGCAATACTTTACAGTAAGTTGCCACTAGATGAAACCGTATAAGTCGCGTTTCAAACGAGGTAAATAGCGGGCGTTGTCAGCTGAATATACGAGTACATACGGCACGGTGCGTACTGTCGCGTTAACAGCGCTCGTGACCCGCCCGTCACCGGTTCGATGTCCGCGAGATAGTTTTATTGCGTAGCACTTTATTAAATTGTCTGGAGTGATGGTTTTCTGGATATTTTGTTATTTCAAGTTTTGATATTTTTTGTTGTTTCAAGGGTTGATTTTATAAAAGAACAAACTTATGTTTTGTCTTCTAAAGAGTTATTACACTTTTTTTCGATATTTGTCAATTTAAAAAGTAATTAGGTATGTGTAATTGTTTTTGAAAGTTAATTATTTTTCTTTTCTTGGAAACCGATTTCTATAAGAACACACATCATACACTCGACCTGTATGGAAACTATTTTAAGAATCACTAGCTATTAATGATGTAAGAGTATTATCGTAGTCTACCTCTTTAGTGTTTTAGGCGTGAATATAAAAACCCTCATTTAATAATCTCATATTAAATTATTAAAATAACACCTATAATATTTTCTCTAATAAAGCTCAACCAATTACTTGCCCGACGCAAAACTTTAATCAAATCATTACCTATAGCTTAAACAAGATTTTTACGATCCCCATAATGGACCTGCAGTTTAGTGGTAACACAGGCTCGCACACTTATTACCGCTATAAGGTTCGATTCCCGTCTGATGGGTACGTCACGCAAATTGCGATTTCATTACAGTGTATGAGCTTATTGTAACTATTACTTAATCAAGTATATTGAGTTAAAATTATGGTATGACTGCCTCGGTGGCGTAGTGGTATTGCGTACGCATTACGAGTACGATTTGCGCGCTGAGGTCCTGGGTTCGAATCCCGGGTCGAGCCAAAAAAATTGTGACTGGGTTTTCCATCTTAAAAATTTACTCAGTCGCAGCTCGGAGTCAGGAAGTTGGCGGTGTGATACCCCCGTGCCTCGGAAAGCACGTAAAGCCGTTGGTCCTGCGCCTGATCTCTCTCCGGTCATGTCGGATTGCCGTCTCACCGGACTATGAGAGTGAAGGAATAGCGAGTGCACCTGTGTATTGCGCACACACTTGTGCACTATAATATCTCCTGCGTACCTGGCTGATCTCCGTTGAGATTGGCCGCCGTGGCCGAAACTGGCTAGGAGGATTTTTCATTTTCATGTCTTCATGTGATGGTTCATATTGTTATACCAAATCTCAGAAGTTACAATTTTGAAGTCTATGTTTTGGGTTTTGGTTATTTGTTAACGACTTTGTAAGAGTGGATAACTTATGCCGATATCCGATTCTAAGGAAATGAGGCGTATATTTTGCTTGAATTTAAACTTTGTCCACTTGTTTAAAGAACATGAAAATCCGTTCTGTAGTTTCGGAGATGTGCGTTAATAAACATAAAACAGACCGAAAATAATTCTAAAAATTGCTGATTATATAGTGTTCTATTATTCGTCTTTAGTCACCCACCTTTTTTAAATAACTTTTCTTTCAATATACAGACGCACCGGGCTCTGCTGTTTTATTATGTACTAGCTTTTGCCCGCGGCTCCGCACGCGTTAAAAAGTTTTTTCGGAATAAAAGTCCCGCTTTATGTTTATCCCGATAAAAAGTAGCTTATGTTACTCGTAACTTAAAGTACGCAAACGATACCACTCTCCTAGCCGCAACTAGAGATGAAATCGAAACTCTTCTTCGACGCTTGGAAACCACAGCGATAGATTTTGGACTCTTAATCAATCGGGATAAAACCAAGATGATGATTGTAGATCGCATAGAAAACAACCGACCTGATGTCCAGAATATAGAGGGATGTGAAGTAGTGGGTAACTACATATGCCTGGGCTCCACTATCACCAACATTGCAGGCTGCGAAGATGAGATCCCAAGACGCTGCGCTATGACTAGATCTTCAGTGGAAAAACTCGCAAAGATCTGGAAAGATCGCCGAATAACCAGAAATACTAAGTTTCGGCTAATGAGATGCCTGGTCTTTCCAATCTTTTTATATGGAGCTGAGACGTGGACACTGAGGATCCAAGACAAACGCAAAATCGATGCTTTGGAGATGTGGTGTTGGAGGCGCCTTCTCAGGATCCCGTGGACCGCGCACCGTACCAACGTTTCAATCCTGGAAGAACTAAACATCAAGGAGAGATTATCGTCGATTGTGCAATTACGAATCCTCAAGTTCTTCGGACACATAAGTCGAAACGAGAACTCCATGGAACATTTTGTGGTTCAGGGAAAAGTGGAGGGCAAAAGAGCCCGTGGACGCGCTCCTAAACGTTGGATAGACCAAATTAAGACCATGACATACTCCTCTGTACACAAATGCTTCCACTCCGCCAAACATCAAGACATATGGCGACACATCGTCAAAACGGCAGTTCATCAATCAGCCCAAACATGACCACAACCACTCTGTCAAGAGTGCACGACTAAGAAGAATGTTACTCGTTGATAATGTAGCTTTATATTGGTGAAAGAATTAAAAAATCCATCCATTAGTTTTTGAGTTTATTCGTTACAAACATGGAAATCTTCCCTCTTTATAATATTAGTGTAGACTAGGGTTCGTATGTATAGATAGATTTGATAGCCCACATGATGCTGGGGAATTGAGTTAGATCGTCACCCCGGATATCTTGCAGACAGATTTTATAGTTATTTTATTACCCACGATATATGGCGTATTTTATGCTAAATTTCTTGCTAAAAATATTTTTATTAGCGCCAATATTTCATTGAAAATACGTTAAAATATCCCCTTGAGGTATGGTCCTATAGACATCAAAATAATTCCGAGTACTGATTAATATAAAACAAATCCACGATCGATAAAACTGCTTCAAAGACACCTGTTGTGTAATGAGGTGAGTTAGTTACACGGAAATATTGTAATGAACTTCATATTATAGATGTTAATGGTCGTCGCATATCAAAGAGTAGTTTGAAAGCCAATGTCACGATTTTTTAAACAAGCTACCAACGCGATACAGTCGTCAACTATATAGATGTTTGTGGGTAAATCTGTATCTATATACTCCTCAACAGTGATGTACCCAGCCTGTACAGCCCAGGGTCAAAAGACACTAAAGCGAAAGTAATAGGCATTGTAAGGTTCATTATGTAACAATGAGGAGCTGCGGGCAGCTTACAGAGAGTTTATTTATTTATATAGTAACGCCAACATAACGTACATTATCACATAATTAATTACTGTAACAACGTTAATAGTAGTCTTGAGGTAGATACCGTTACAATATAAGGCCTACATGGCATGCATATAAACACGACCAACATAACAAAATTATGCGCAAAAAATAAAATAATGTATGGTGCGTGAATTAGTGCACATACTTAACTTACATACTATTTTTACAATTTTAAAGATAACAATAGGAAAAAAGAAATCTATTAAAGTTAAGTCTACGATATTGAAACTGAGTGACGACTGATCCAAGTAATATGTACAATAATAATATTCAGTTGTTTACTATCATATTCCAACTCATCTTGATATTAGCTCATATTGCTAGTTTTCCAAAATAATTTAAATATCCCAACTTGTTACAATTCCAAATGAGATTGCCTCTGTACCGTGGTTGGGTTGCGCGGAATTACACCACTTTGCGGTCCCGGGTTGAATTTAAGTAAGTATTCGATTTGGCGATAAACTCGCCCCCTATCATACTATTAAAAGGAACACTGTGCGAAAAGTGTGTGCCCTGGTTACACTGCCTACCCTTTCTGGGATAAAGGCGATATATTTTATTACAATTACTAAGTCTCTTACCTAACAAAAAAACTGAAACCACCAATTTATTAGCAGCCGATCTTCAACCCTGTGACTCTTGTCTTGTGTGATTACCTTCAGACGAGGCTAATAAGACACGCGGTGGAGGGCGGAGGGGGGAGGTACGGAGTGCCGTCTCAGGACACCTGTTGGGCGACTTGTTGCGCCGCGGTTTGTTGTGGTCCAGTTGGAGTTGAAATTTCGATTCTTGATTGAAGTAGGCTATAATTGGTTATTTGATTTAAAGATCTCAGAACTCAAAGTAATCGGCGTAAATACATTAAAAATTATACAAACACACGAATTGAGATCCTCCTTTTTTATTTTTTTTCGTTACCTACATATAAAACTACATATTAAGTGGTCTTTATCATTTTTAAATTTTTCAGTAACGCAATTGTATCGATGCTCTGTAATATGCTCTAGGATCTCTTCCTGCACTAACAACTGATGCGCTAATTCGTTTCAAGTCTCATTGTAAAAATCTTTCGCACCTCCTAATGATAAGGTACTTCCACGTGTCAACTACCAGTGCCTAACAAAGCAGACTCAAAAAGTAATGGCGCAAGCTTCAAATCCGTAGCCCTAAAGTCCCGTATAAAACTTAGATCCAAAACATACTACTTATGCCGGATTTGAACTCGCGGCCATATTCAGCCTCATCGCCAGCTATATCCGGGGTGTAATGCCTATTGAATTGAGTGGATGTGACTAGTAAATAACTCCGTAAATGCTTGCGTCACTGACCGGTAATGTTATTTATGTGACCATTACAAGTATTGAACGCCTCAAGGTGTGCGGAGAATATGTCTAAGATTTTTAGTTATGCATTCAACTAATACTCGAAGCACAAATAATAAAGAATTGCGTCGGGTATTTACTTAAATTACTTCATCGTTGTAATCATATGTCCCACGAAGTCCACCGTTGAATATAGGCGTCTCCTAATCCAGACGGTCCTGTCAATCTTTTCTGACGCATTACTTACTAAAACGTAAAAAGCTTACAAAATTACAACTTTTCGTATATTACAAAGCAAACATTCGTGCTACGGTTACTGGTATAATTGGTATTGAACAATGTTTATGGGCGACAGTGTGGTCCACTCGCTTGTTTGTCCCATTCTATTGTAAAAAAATATACTAAAAATGAGTGCAGTAGTTGCAGTCATACTTATCCTCTAGGGAAAAGGGCGGGTGATCTGTAACGTTTTTCTTGCTGCTGGGCTGTTTATGTTAAAGACTTAACGTTTTGTATGAGCTAGCTTCTGGACGCAGATATTTATGAGTCTATACCCGTAACAGAAGTCCTACTAATGAGTGATATGATGTTTACCTATAATTTGCTCTATCAGTTGAATTTCGTTCATTTCAATTTCATGCCATACCAGCCCTGTATATACTGCCCACTGCTGAGCATGGGCCTCCTCTACAACTGAGAGGGTTAAGGCCTTAGTCCACCATGCTGGCCTAGCGGGTTGGCAGACTTCACATTCCTTCAAAATTCAGAGAACTTCCTCAGGTATGCAGGTTTCTTCAGGATGTTTTCCTTCGCTGTTAAAGCGAGCGATAATAATTCACAAAGAATACATACAGATTTTTTTAGAAAAGTCAGATGTGTGTGCCCTTGGGTTTTGAACTTGCGGACATTCGTCTCGGCAGTCCGTTCCACTCTTAACTAAGGTATCGCCGCGAAATTTCATCCTCATCAATTTAATTTATGCCTAAGTTTTAACAAACTTTCATATCCATAATATTCATCATCATCATCATCAGCCATATATATGATGTCGACTGCTGAACATAGTCCTCCTGAAGATTTCCAGATCAAACATATCAGTAGAATATAATGTTAAGATTATTACCGGGTTTCCTTGTTCACTGTTTTTTTTTTTGCATTCTGTGTTTCCCAGCCAAGTCCGTGGCACACCTCGCCCTAGCTAAGAAGTACAAGGGATTATAATGAAAAGCTTGGTAGATTATCGCCAATTTTGCAATATAATTAATGGCTGCGAGTGATCTAGCGCAGGATGCGCACGCGCAGATAAAAGTTCCTATTATCTTTTACAGGTCTGGGATGCACTGGGACCTTATAAAAAATATTTGTTTAGTTGTTAAATGGGAACTAAAGTTGTTTTTATGATAAGTAAATGTGATTAAATTAAAAGATGAAAAGAGGAAGTTTAATGATAATTTTGTTTATACTAAGGATTCAGAGGAATTGTTACCATTTGTGACTGTATCGAAAGTGGTACAGCTGATATGTAAATGTGTCTGTAGTAGTTTCAACTTTCTTGCATTTTTCTTATATTAAAAGTAATTATGTAAATTGATATGATTAAAGATTTTGAGGCTCATTAGTAACAGTTTTAAAAACTGGTATAAGTTCCAGCATTTGCTTCGTATAGACATACAAACTGTATTTTTTTATATAAGTAGCTGATGTGTCGGTAATCGTAAAAAACTGTGTATGATATCATCCAACGGTGACTGATTTTCAATTATAATAAACTTCATTGTGTTTTGAAGTTGATAAATATGTTATTTATTACGTTAAAGTGACTTTAGTCATTGGCTATAAATTACAAAATGGATTCGTCACGGATCTGTCGACATTTATGTCATTGGTATTAAAAATATAAGCGGTTTGTCTTTTATATATTTAATTTGACGAACTTCCAAAAAAAGTGACTTTGATAAACACTTGTAATTTGCAGTTTTCTTAGTCCTGTAACGGCAGACGAAATTGTAATGAAATTGATTATTAGTACAGAATAGTTTAATTATAGTATCGTCCGTCGAGGCTTTACAAGGACAGTCGCCAGAATTATGCCTTCCTATTTATTTCATCGTGTATTGATACAGTTGTTATTCAGTAGTGTAAAAATATGTATCAAGTATTTCCCCCACTAGAATTCCTGGTAAACCTGAATATAGTATCGTTTATTTTACAATGTTTTTTGCAATTCATTCCCATCTTAATTTTCCCCTCTTACGAAAAATGTTGTCTTTTTAACATCATAAACCAGTTCAAAGATGTTTGACATTTAAGATTTGGTTGTTAACACAAATTAAATAAAATATAAATAAAACATTTCAAAAACAGATGGCGGGAATAAATTACTTTTTGAGATTTTATGATAAGTGTTGTTTCATGGCCAGCCATCGTGGATCTATTAAGCAAAAATAATAGTTAAAAAAACTTAATAATACGCTTTATAGAAAATCCAACTAAAAATCCTATTAATATTATAAAGGCGAAAGTTTGTAAGAATGTATGGATGTTTGGATGTATGGATGTTTGTTCCTCTTTCACGCAAAAACTACTGAACGGATTTCGATGAAATTTGGCACACTGGTACATCATGTCCTGGATTAACACATAGGCTACTCTTTATCCCAGGAAAACATAAAGCGGGACTTTTATCCCGGAAAAACTTTTTAACGCGGGCGGAGCCGCGGGCAGAAGCTAGTATAAAATAAATTTTAATAAACTTGAATTGAGAAAAGTGTAAATAAGAAAAAGAAGTATTTTATTGTAAAAATAGCGTGGGGTGCTATTTAAGATGTTATCAAAATGATAATCCTTATACTCATATTATCGGTCAATAAAATATTTATAACTATTGACACCATGCACCCCACGTTTTTTTTTTACATTAAAATACTTCTTTTTCTTAATTACACTATTCTCAATTTAAGTTATTTTCTATTTTTTATTTTTAGTTGGATTTTCTATAAAGCTTGTTTTTAAAGTTTTTTTAAACTATCATTTATTTTTATTTTTTTTAGTTCTATTTTATTATTATCCAACAGAAGTCACTAAAAAACAAGTAGGAATTCTTTACAAATAAGAGTAGCCAGTTTAGTTATAATTCTACTATGGTCCAACAGATGCCATTAAAAAATGAACTAATATTTATACATTTTTTACTTGGATTTTCTATAAAAACGTGTTTTTAGTTAATATTGAATCGGTCCTTGATGAGTATGCCAAATTTCGATTTAATCCGACTTTTGAAGGGGGTCCAAATCATGTTCAAAGTGTCAGTTATATACATACGTCTGAAGCTAATAAAAGCGTTTTCATAAAAATAGGACGGATTTGGTAAGGACTCTGGTACCCACAGTACAAGATCCACACATCTTACATTTTGTATCATAGTGTGGTTTCTCCACGATGCGTGTATTATACATTTTAAAGTTTGTGAAAATGTTTGTTAGGAGTGAACACAGAAACTACTAAACGGATTTGGATGAAATATGGCACACGGCTACATCGTGTGGATTAAATCATAGGCTACTTTTATCCTAGTAATTAGGTCTCGAGAGAAATAATTTATATTTTTAATCTGATTCTTTGAGTACTTTTATAGCGGGAAAGGCTTTTCACGCGGGTGAAGCCGTGAGCAACGCCTAGTTTATTTATAAATCCCGCACCAGGTGTGCCCCCAGCCTATGAATACACCCTTATTATCGATACAGGCTTGTCCATTACCCACGGACATGGCCAAGGTGCGCCTTATCGTTAATTACCGGACCGTGTACCGGTTACCGTGATTTACCGGTACACCATTACGTTTATAATTTTACTAGTTTCAATCAGTTACGGTGCAATCCGTGAAATTCTTTTGATCCTTTGAAATTTTGTTATAACTGTATAGAAATTGAATGTTATTGGTTAAGTTTTTCCTATGCTTGAGTTTGATTGGGTAATATTGTCTCTCTGAGTCCCTGCGGTTGTAGGCATTTTTGTGTTCAGATTTGGAGGCATTGTTGCTGGTGTAATTAGGCATTATGAGACTTTACATCTTACATTTTGTCTGAGATGTGATGGGTGAATGGCGAGAGTGGCAGTGTATCTCGTCATTCAATTACATATATGGAAAAATATAAAAAAAATATTTATACTTACAAATTCAAATTTACCAATTTGGGAATCGAATCCAGAACCACACAAAATAACTAAAGCTGCAGCTAACCTCAACCACTTTACATAATAATGGAAACAAATGTAATTTTCGACTCTCCTTTAAATTGAACTTTTAAACGTTACCTTTTAAACCTCAATTACTCCAACCTCCGAATCGTTAATAAGTCGTGATTGGGGCGAAAGTAATCAAAAAGCGATCGTCCGTCTGTCCGTGCTTTCATTCCCCATTCATAAGGCCGAAATCTTCGGATAAAGCGCCTTTTGTCTTGAGAACAATTCCTGCAGATCATCTTGGTCCGAGAGCCGTCGCGTGGAAATTTCGCTTTCTTATTTACCTGACTTTTTGTTGTATTTACCTGTAGTCATGCTGACCACCAATTTAAAATTACCTCTGAGATAAACATTTAATAAAAAATAAAACAGTGCTCTGAGATGAAGGTTAAGCATTGCGATGCTCGCTGTGTGTCCGTTATTAGAAGTCTTAAGTAAGAATGAAGTAAACAGGTATAAGATGTCAAGCATTTATTCCTGCATATCATGTGTACTCCTCCGTAAATCATTTAGTACATTCCCATTAATACTGGGTGGTGCCGTGTTAATATCGCGAATTAATCACTGGATCCAGTAATTAGTCAGTCGCCACTCGCTTTGATGTGCCTCATTCCTCTCGCGTCGTATATCTCAATTGTTAGTTGTTTTTCATTTGCCCGTGACACTCCGCGCGTCTTGTCACCAGTGCTGTCTCGTTGAGCCATTCTTCGAACTACGGTGCGCATAAACGCCCTGCCAAGCATATAACAAATGGCATTAATTTAATCCCACTGACACACATATAATGCATTGAACAAGTTTTAGTAATTATGTTTCCCAATCGAAAGAATAACAAAACGATTGGTCGATTTATCTCCACTCGCAACACTTAACAAACATAATTAATTTCATAATATTTTTATTATAAATTGAATAAAACTGGCATAACGACGTTCTTTATTTAATTTTGATTCTAATTAGATTAAGCATCCAAATGACCTTTGTTAAATTTATAGTTGCGACTAAAACATGTTGATATATGTTCAAGAAAATCAATCAAGGAATACGTTTAACGTTTTTTAAACAATGGCATTATGATTAGTGAATACATTAACTTATATGTTTTCGTTGGAGTCTAGTTTTTTCTGAAGCTCTACTTCCGATGTGCCCATATAAGTATTGATAGTGGAAACGGGTTTTAAGTGGAGGTCTTGTCTAGATCGTTATCGTATAATAGAATAATCTACAAATTATAATCGCGGACGTGTTTCATAAAATTATTACAAACATTAAAAGTTGTTGAGTTTTTGTACCAGTAATTCACAAAGTAGCCTTAATTTGTCAGTTACGCGTTTGCTTCAATCTGGAAGCAACAAAGATTTAAATGTATACATATACATACATATACACTCACGCCTGTTATCCCCGAAGGGGTAGGCAGAGGCGCAACTAGTGCACCCACTTTTCGCCATTATTCCGTCCCATGATGTGATAGGGGGCGAGCCTATCGCCATAATGGGCACAATATCCAGACTCCGGACTGATACTGAATAGAAAAACTCAATATCACTGCCCGACCCGGGGATCGAACCCGAGACCTCAGCTTTGCAGTCGTACTGTAATACAACTACGCCACCGAGGCAGCATTTAAATGTATAATGTTTAAAATACATAATTACTGGTGGTAGGTCTTTCATTACTTGTGGTAGGTCTCTTATATGCAAGAGTCCGTCTGGGTGGGTACCACCACAATGTCTATGTCTACCGCCAAGCAGCAGTGTGCATGCACTGTTGTGTTTCGGTTTGAAGGACATTGAAGCCTGTGTAACTACAGGACATAACATCTTATGTCTCAGGATGACGAGGGCAGTGGAATGCCACACAGTACTTTATAACTCCAGGTGCTGTTTCTACTGTTTATGGGTGATCTTATCGCTTACCGTCAGGTGAACGGCATGCACGCTTCGTCATTCAATGCAATTAAAAAAAAATACATTACTCACAAACTAAAAAACCCATTGAAATATGTATCATTTTGACAACAAAAAAAAACATTAACCGTTCAAGCCCCGCTTATATATATAGATGTATGGGAAAACCCTATATATATGGACACCGGTGTCCGTAGCGGGGCTTGAGGAGTCAATAATAATAAAAATTTCCACTTGTCTATGATCCCTTTTTTATACGATAGTTAACATAATATTATCTTCCTTGTTTAGAATGTGTATCTGTTTCTGTTCTCTAAATATTATAGCATTCAGATGCATTCAAATATTTGAGTAAACATTTTACTAATTAATCTAAAAAATATTTATTGAAAACAAAATGTCAATATATGGGCTACTGTGACGTCACTCGCCACAAATTCATCTGCATAGGTCAAGGTACTGCTACAACCTCTGCACACAGAATATATCGCCTTTAATTACGGTTCATTAATGTTTTTGCCAAACATTCGCAGCGACATGCATCCGGTCGAACATTATGCATCTTAAACACAAATAAAATTTGATAAATCACATCAGAAACTTGCTTTTATCGTCCGAGTGATATCTACGTTCAGAATATATTTTACAAATGGCTTATTTATTTTATACGTGCTAATGTTTATTGGCAATTTGATATGTTAATTCACTTTCCAAAAAGATCGTTTTAATCTGGCACTAGAATTTTTAAAGCCTCGTTTTTTATACGTCAGCGTCCGAATAATTTTCCATGACGGTTATTGTTTTAGCAAATTTCGAGGATTTAAGTATGTTTAACTAAACAGGATTAAAATTATTCAGCTTACATTTGTTATCTTTATTGGTGGTAATAATATATCTGGACGAACTAGTTGTGGATTATGATTATGTATAAATTGCACAAGAGAAACTTATAACATAATATTTTTATCTATACTGCATCTTATAGCAAATACTTCGGCCAAAAGTCAATGATATCAATATCTTCTGAAGAGAGATGTTCCATTTAATGACAGTCTCTGAAATGATGTCTTACAAAGCTTGCTCCCAAAATACTATGCATCAAAACAAGAGTTTTTAACTTAAATGACATATACAAAAATAAATTCCAATTAGTGTACAAAACAAAAAATCCCGTTTAAGCTCTTAATAAGACACAAAACTAAACATCTCATATAAAATCAAAACTGCACACGCAGCGTACGTTATAAAGTTTTGAGTGTCTAGCTCTCGCGCTAACTCGGCCGGTTGTCGCGCTATCGTTGTGTCAATCGAGATGCTTCGCTGATATCGATACGATGCTGTCACCGAGCCGTTCAGCGCGTCATCGATATTCTTTGTACATCACTATTTATTATCCGGCTTTGTTGCATTGTGCGTGCCAGTCTGGAGTTGGGATTAAAAATATACCATTCTGCATTATGTTTCTTTTTAACGTTGAAAGAATGTAGAGTGAGGAATCCTGTCTCCCAGACTTTAGGTTTCTTTACAAATTTCACAGTTAGTCTACTGAGTCAGATTAGGCTAGCGTCGTAGATAAATTGTATATCCTCTTCTTAATAGTATTCTTCTTCTGTGGATTAATGGCCCAAGTACAAAGCTAATATTGTCAAATAATTTAATACTCCATAGATCATAATGCATGTCATTCAATTTAATCTCCCCTTTTCGTTATTGCAAATAATATGTAGATCATATACAATTATATAGGAGCCATTCAACATAACCATATAGAAAAACGCGATGCGCGGGCGCATGCGTAGGCGCGTCGTAAACATATCACCGTCTCTTTTCAACCGCTCACAATGCGCAAGATGAGGGGTGCTTTACGATGGGGTAAATTAATAGAGTAGGACGGGGATATATCAATCTCGTGTGTGAGTGAGATAGAGTAATGTTAATGGTTTAGATATGTAAATGTTCTTCCGCCTTCATGGCAGCAAGTAAATATTTTTTATACAAATAGCATAGAGTAAATGCTACAGCAATTGTTTAAAAAAGGCGCAAAGTCCATTCCCATATTATTGTTTTTATTTATGCATATCACGGCATTGCTGCTCTATTACTTAATTTTGAAGTGTTTATTATTTTGTCATAAATTATTTTTCATTATCGGATTTATATACGAAGCTATACATTAACTGTGTCCCCATAAGCCTTATTATCCCTATCTCATGTATTTGTCACATGCTTTTCTAATTTGGGATTTACTTACGCCGTAAGCGACAAAATAACTTCTTTAATAAGGTCCAAAATCAACTACAAACATAGGAAACTATATTTTTAGGAACTGATTGTCGGAGGTGATAGCGTAGCCCTACTAGAAACGGGGCCAGGCAGGTTGAATGGGCATTTAGAAAGTAGCAGATATACTGACTGATCTCATTGCGTAGGAACTCTACAGGCGGACACACTGTTTAACTCGCTTTACAAGCTTTACTAGCATTTACAAGTTTTGTATTTAATATTAACCACTTGAGAACATTATTTAAAAGCAAACAATAAGGTTTTTTTGTTGTTGACAGCATCGAAAGGTATTTATTTAATTTAGCCGATTTACGTGCGCAGACAACTTTACACGTATTATTAATAATCGTATTCTATTCATATTATAGAAAAACAAAACCGCTTTTTGTGTTTTTTTTTTCATGTCATGAATACGAATGTTTGTAAGAACTAAGAACGTGAAGACTTCATGTTTGAAAAAGTAGACGGAGAAATAATGAACGAATTTTTATGAAATTTGGCACACAGAGGCATGTCCTGGATTAATATATTTAAAGGCTACTTTTTATCCTCAAAAAGTACACATTGTTTTCATCGGGAACGATTTACGATCATCGAGTGCAAGTCCCACCAGTCGTTTTCCTTATGTAGGCCCCGCACGGATACGCACCAGAATTGTAAACGCACGCCAGTCAAATATCTCATTTCTGAATGGTGGCAGATTAGATTATTCAAACGGTGAAACGGTCGGCCGACTTGCAACCCGTTCGTAAATACCAATTGATAAGTTACCGAGACCCTAACTGAACAGTGTGGAGTTTTCTAACAGCGGGTATATGGGAATTGTGGATGTGGAGAAGTAAAAAAATATACTGATCAATTTTTTATGTCAAAGAAAAACATTGGGGTGTTTGGGATTAATATTTTAAATTAGTTCCAATCATTAAAGGTAAGGATATTAGTAGACTCTGTGGTAATACAACCGGTGTAAATTTGTCGTTAAAACAGAAACACATGTAATTTACATATGCAACTTCAATATAATACGAAGTATTTTGTTATATAGCAACCGTTTTCCGTAGTTTATAACCAAGATGGCACATTACCGCTTTTCGCTCGCAGCATAACCGTGCCCCAAGCCCGTATCTCATCTGATGTTTCAGCAATAAAGTGTGTCAGAGCCGTGAATGGCTGTCTAAACACAAAATTTAAGTTATATCGCATTATTGTAAAATCAAATCCCTTTGAAAGCGCGTAAGAACGCAAATGTAGTACACCCACGTTTCTGTTAAGATGGGTAGGGGTGTGGTTAGCGTGACAGCGATTTAGTTGCATTTTTTCGGCATTTTAATTTCCGTTTTAGCGTAAAAAAATGTTATTTTTACATTTGCAAGTACTTATTTACAAAATAATTACTTGCAAAGACTGCCTCGGTGGCGTAGTTGTATTACAGTACCTACGACTGCAAAGCTGAGGTCTCGGGTTCGATCCCCGGGTCGGGCAAAGTGGTATTGAGTTTTTCTATTCAGTATCAGCTCGGAGTCTGGAAATTGTGCCCGATATGGCGATAGGCTCGCCCCCTATCACATCATGGGACGGAATAATGGCGAAAAGTGGTTGCACTAGTTGCGCCTCTGCCTACCTCTTCGGGATAACAGGCGTGAGTGTATATGTATATGTATGTATTATTTACAAAACATATATGTATCAGTGACGTTGATAACTTTATTTGAAAAATAAATTTACGGTTTTGTTTACAGAAAAATATTCAAAAGCCCTTTAAGATTGTGCCAGATTGAGGAGACTTCTTAAACTAGTCACTAAATAGTGTTTTTCACCACCTTTATGGTCGCTATCCTGTCGCAAGTAATGTTATTGGGGTAACCTCCCACCAGCTGAAAAGCATAAAAGTCAAAGACCTATAGAATGAGTCTTCTAAATATATTAGTCTTCTCTGTATATTTTTTTTATCCTCGTACATTAATCTTACTAATTAATGTAATAAGTTTAATTTTGTGACAGCGATTCGTTTCACCATGATGAGAAAATTAACGGCAACGCATCCTTTCTACGCCGCTTATTCGTAAGGCGGTAGTTCAACCCGCGGTCAGCAGCACCGCGTCTGACATATCACGGCCGAAGTGCATCCTTTATGGCATTAATAAAATGTGCTGCACTGAATGCGATGCCGTCGTGTCATGCTTGTCTCTGGTCACTTAGTGTGGGCTTTGTGGTCCCACATGTGGGCAGCGAGGTGTTGTGAGTTGGCTATTGACACACGGTTTGTACAGGTCTTTATTTTTTTTAAATATAATTAAAAAGGATCATGAGCCATAGTAACCAAAGAAGGGTGTATATCTACACAATATGCTTCTGCCTTTACCGTACTTCAATCTGGGGTTAATGTAACGCATAGGAAATAAATGATATCGTTCAGTTTCTACGGTCGCGAATCGTGTTAGCCTACATTTAATAATGCTCTTACTGAAAATCTAACCCCGGTATCTCATTGCACGGCATAACTATAAATTTTACGACACATCTATAGGACATTTGACTTCTTTGTCAATGACAAATCAATTGATAGAGCTCATATTGGCGCGTCATTAGCGTGGTAGTCCGGAAACTGTTGACACAGTGGCGCCCATCATGCCTGTTAGGGCAGTTATCACGTTTTATTTAATCAATAGCATTGTTTATAGTCTTGTTTTTCAAAAAGGTATCATAAAGACTATTTTAGTGGGCAAAATGACTTTATAATACAAAGTTATGTTGATTAGATATTTCTGCTACCTCGATTTATGTTTATGAAAAATGTGAGCTATGGAGTTTACGGTGTATTTTAGAATTCCAAGTGAAATGCGACTTGAGATATTATTCAAAATTTTAATTTCGGGTAATGTTACCAACTTCGAACTAAAAAATCTCTCAAATTATGCTTGACATGGGAATCAAACCTACACCATAGCATATAAACACGCTGTAATCCAACAGCGCGGCCGTAATCTGTAAAACAATAAACCGCTATCAAAGGTGTTATCGCGCGGTTTGATTTCTTTATTCCTTCCCCTCATTAGCAGCTGAACAATAGCCAGCTTTGTAAACACTAAGCGGTCTGTTCGTTGACCCGCGTAGCTCAGCGCTTGGAATCATTAAATACTAAATAGTTTTACTTATACATATTACTAAGTACCTACTATATTTAGAAGACTGCCTCAGTGGCGTGGTTGTGTTACGATACGACTGCAATGCTGCGGCATCGGGTTAGATCCTGGGTCGAAAAAAGTGATATTTGGATTTTCTAATCAGCATTAGCCCGGAGTCTGGAATTTGTGCCTGATATGGCGATACGATACACGTTTGGTGAAAAGTGGGTGCACTAGTTACGGCTCTACCTACCCCTTCGGGGATAAAAGGCGTGAAAGTGTGTGTCTGTTTATATTTGTAAGAGGTAGGGTCTATTTCACTACATGTTGATCAAGTTTCTGATGAGCTATTCGGAACTCATCTGCCATATAAACTACAACTTTTGGTTTCACAGGTCTTGAATAGAAATATCTGGCAGAAAGTCACTAGTAATGTGTCATATTTGTTAGGCAGCGTTATATGTCAAATAGTTATCTAGGCCTTTATCAGGAACCGGTGAAACAGGCCCGTGAAGTTATATTCTAGACATTACAACATGAATAGATTCTACTGGGATGTTACCTTTGACTCCCAGAAAAAAAGCAGTAAAAAATATTTCCCTTGAGGTTCTGCGTTCGATTCGATTATAAAAGACCACGTGAGTTTTCAGGAATGAGATCCGTAACACGGCGATAGATTTGCTATTTATCACATTGAGGGACAGGAATGTATGGTAAATCATGTTTGCGTCAATTGCATATCTGTCTACCTCTAAAAGGATGGCATGACCTAATGTACGTGACTTCACAGGCAATACACAAATCAGTGTCACCTATCAGCCGATTAAGGAAAAAGCAACAATTTTCCTCGAAATCCATTCAGACCCTAATATATCTTATATTTTATGTAAATCAAAATCAAGCCTCGATCAAACGACACGACCAGAAAAAACCTACGAGACATCTCCAATTTGTTCTTATTTCTGCGAATGCTAAATGGAAACGTGGTCACTCTTCATTCCGCGTTGAAATCCATTAATTACCTTTAAAATAAAAAGCTAGCGAGTACTCCCCAGCTGGACACATTAACAATTCAAGGAGGGAAGGCAAAGACCTAACATGTCTTGCTGATGTAGGCCAGCGACTGACTTGCGACTTTTTGTCGCAATGTTTTGATATACCTTTGTAATATGTGTTAGAATGTAAAAACCCAGATTTCAAAATACAATGAAGCTATTTACAATACGATTCAAATAAGAATAAGATCGACTTTGCGCCGTATTGTGACACCTAAATAATTAAATATTCTACTAAGCTAATTTAGCAATAACGTTTTCATTTATAATTGATGTAAGAGTCTAATAGACAAAATAAAAAGACATAAAAAACTGTTATTGATATGCTAATAAGTTTTCTATACAAATTTACTTTTCACGTGCCATTTGACACATAAAGGTCTTTAATGTTCCTATTCTTATTTGAATCCACGTTTGAATCCCATTGTTCTACAATTTGACATCTACATTTTTAAAATTGGAATTGATAGTTGAATAGCTTGGTGACAGATAAATCAGATATCCGGCTTTATACAAGACCTACCATCTTATACGGTGATGTCTCTTACCGATCCTGTGTGTAATCTAAACTAGAATTAGAGTATATTTTTTCCTAGACGTGGGCTCAAATAACCAAGTGTCCTGTTTCCCACGACTTACCGTTGCGTCATATACTTTACTGGTAAATTATAAATATTGTTTGCGTCATTTGAAGTTTGAAGTGGTGACGTCGCCACTTGCTGCAATGCGCTATTTAAGGCTTCCTGGAAAGATTTGTGCCTGGTGGTTGTTAAATAAATTATGTTATTTTGAAATCTTTAAGAAACCCATTTATAGACTTTACCTGGAAAAAAACATTCAACAGGTTGTGTGATGCAATAATACACCTACGTCCAAAGATCTTCAAAAACTTATTATATGTTTAAAAGAAAATAAAAAAGTACATTAAAATTGACAATTTTTGTTTATTGCATTGAATGACGAGACGAGCATGCCGTTCGCCTGATGGCAAGCGATACGACCACCCATAAACAGTAGTAACACCATCCAGCACCTTGAGCTACAAAGCACTGTGTGGCATTCCACTGCGCTCGTCATCCTGGGACATAAGATGTTAAGTCTCATTATGTCCTGTAGTTACAGTGGTTATAATGTCCCTCAAACCGAAACACAACAGTGCATGCACACTGCTGCTTGCCGGTAGAAATAGACATTGCGGTGGTACCCACCCATACGGACTATTACATATCCTACCACCAGTAAAAATCTTTAAAAATATAGAACATTTTCTCTACATTTTCAGTACCTCTGTAATCTACAATTATCCTATCTCGTTACCTAACTCTGTCCATGTTTAGTCCTCTCCATTCAATAATGATGAATTTCTTCGCCAACAGATCTGTAATTGGATCTCGCGTGTTGTTTCTTCGCAATTAGCATAAACATATCAGGTTTGTTAACAATGCGTCCAGTTTTCGACGCTGCCTCGACAGCTGCGCGCCGTCACTCTGTTTGTATGATTGGCAACGCTTGCGTTAAATATAATTTATAAAGATTTGTTATTTGTAAGATTTTCGGTGAGATTTACGAGGTGTGCTATTAAAATCTCTGAAACAACTATGATGTATATTGTTATTGAGGATTGATACAATATAGATTAGTTTACAATAAAGAAATGCTTTTAAACTGAGATACATTTTACTACAAACTACAGAAACATATGTGAATATTTTATCAAAAGTTACTGTTCAATTTGAACATACTTGATACAAACTGTATAAATATAGCTATGTATATGTTTAAAGTAAATTTTACTGCTTTCCAAAAAATAATATTATTACTCGTAAATAATGCGACAAAAAGTCGCGCATCTCTAAGATGGACCCCCATGTATACTAAAGAGCTGATAATTAAATCGCCGTCGATCGCAACAGTCCACTCGATTATAAATCAGCGAGCTTTTGCAGAGCTTTTTCCGTCGGTGCCGTCTATAAGTTATGTGGGATTGGCAGTCTCCTGTCTTGAAGTGGGATTCAGTAGGTTATACTATGATTTGTGATAATATTTCTATAAAATATTTTAGAATATGTTTTATTAGCATTTGTAACACAGCGAGTAGTCAATTCTGAAATCAGCCTGGATTCAATTTCCCCAATGCCATTTCTTGAATCCAACAATGGAGTAAATACCTTGTGTCACTGGTTAGTGTACTTTATGTAGAGACTGATTATTTTACGTCTATGGCATAGTAATTACTATATTTACTGTAAAAACTAATTAGATCCGATGTAATTAAGCCACAAGGCTTTATACAAACAAAAAACAATCCACCTACACATGGCTTTCACAACGTGCTAACAAACTTCACAAAACACGAATCTATTTGGAAATGTTAAGTCATATCCACAAAACGTAAACAAACATTCATTACAAATCTCAAATCGCATTGGCGGCGTCTCCCGCGTCCTTTGTCCGGAGACGGCGCTCGGATTTTCTTTTTGCCTCAGTCACTCCGAAATGAAGTACCTCTGTCCATACGTTACTCCGGAAGTGGACAGCCCAGTGAAATGGCCGCCTTGTCGCTTCCGTTGCCCACCCCCCTCGGAGGTTTTAATTAAAGGCCAATGTAAGGTTTTAACATGTCTCTACCTTGTGAGGTGCGGATTGATTTTTTTGGCGCAGACAGCGAGGGCGATTAGGGTGGAAGGGTTGAGTGCTCCGGTGTTTGTGGCGTTGATTTAAGTGTAAGGAGCCTCTTTGCACTTTCAAGCTTTTTACAGAGCTCAGATGAAAATTCTTTGTGATTTCTTTAACATTTTTTTTATTGCTTATGTTTTTTTTATCAATGTTTACTTATTATATGTTGTCTTGTTTCAGGTAAGGCAACATACTATAATGAGTGAGTCGTGTTTATTTTTCTAGGTAAGTCACGTTTGCCAAAGTATCTGTGCAGATACCAATAGGCTATTTCTGCCGCTAGGCAGCAGGATGTTGGCCCTACGGTCAATCTTATTATGTTTGTTTGAAGTTAACGTAGAAACAAACGAATTTGGAACACGGGCAAATCACGCCCTGGATCAACACATACGCTACTTTTTATCCCGGTAATTTGTTCCCTTTGGAATTAATGGATCTTTTTATTCTGATTATTTAGGTAGATGTCGCTGACGTCGCTCTGTGTTTTAGGGAGTTTTGTTGCGGGAAAGGCTGTCTACGCGGGCGAAGCCGCGAGGAACACCTTGTTAGTAATAGGTGTTATGGGACATAACATATAATGTCATATAACTAATCATAACGGGTGTAATCTAGTATGTAGATCTTTGTTAATCGTAAAACTATTTATAGAGAGCTTTATCATCATCGGTTATAAACTCCGTGTAGAAATGATATCTCCGAATGCTGTATAGTTTTATTGATCATGACGTCATCAAATAAAGCCATAATCGTGACCAAAGGCACGCTTTACAAATGGCTATTGTAAAAACATAATAAAACAGTACAACGGTACATTTTAGTGAAATTTCTTCATTTGTGAGATGCGCCCACGCACGAGAGCTTGTATGGACTTGTATGGACGATAAATAAGGTTTGATGGCAGTGACAGCGGGTTCATAGGATGAGCGATTACGCTCCGCTTTTGACTTATTGTTAGAATAATATTTAAAATAATAATGAGTTCCTGTTTAAAAGTATGCAAACCATGCGTTTATTTATTAATGCTGATGTTGGATGTTGCAAATGTTTATAGATGAGTATGAGAATGTATTCATCCTTTCACTCATAAACGTTAATAATTTCTTAACGATTACTGTTGTGTTTTTTTCATAACTTCAATATATAAAAATGTATGTCACAAGAACAGGAATAAGGTTATCTAAGTATTGAATAAACAAACTTTTATGAATAGGTTCTTAGTTTTGGTATTTATTTGAAATCGTCAACAATAGAGTCATGTGCTACCCATCCACTCATGTACATTATTAATCAACGTTTTAACCAATTAAATATGTTTTCTTCATCCAAACTTCTAATATTTTGAGAATGAAACAAAACACGGATAAGTTAATTTACCGATAAAAAACTTTTATAAATTGGTTTCAAAATCGCCGAGAGTAGAGCCTCATCCTGCGCGCGCGCATTTATAATGCCGTATAACGATCACCATGTCAATTCCCCAAACTATTCGAGTGAACTCTAATTTAATATCTAATATAATGCCGAACAGACGGCGTGTTATGACAGCTTCGTAATGAAACAGTTTTGAATTATGTGAACTGACTCATAAAGTTTGTTATCTAATGATTTTTTTACATGACCACTGTTGACATAGGCGTCGTTGGACGGACTATAATCGTTTTTTTTATTAAGTGCCCATTGCAGGTGGCGTTGAAATGTTACTCATTAAGTATTAGTTAATAGTTAGATATATTTTAATGATAAAAAAGCGGTGATAAGTTCAAAACCCAAGGGCACGCACCTCTGACTTTTCTTAAAAGTTTTGTGTGTATTCTTTGTGAGTAATCGCTCGCTTTAACGGCGAAGGAAAAGATCGTGAGGAAACCTGCATACCTGAGAAGTTCTCTGAATTACGAAGGTATGTGAAGTCTGCCAACCCGCACTAGGCCATCGTTGCAGACTAAAGCCTTAACCCTCTGAGTTATAGAGGAGGCACGTGCTTTGCAGAGCGCAGTGTACAATACAGGGCTAGTATGGTATGGTATGGTAATGATACCAAGTCTGTATATGCTGCCCTTAATGGAAATCCAATCATGGGATGAGGAGAGTAGGGGAATACACTTAATATGAATAAAAGTATTACATTAGATGTAATTGCTATTAAATAATATTATTATTTATTATCTGTCCTACATACAGGTACGTTCGACCACCACTGTTGTTTTGTAGTGTGTAATTTCCTTTATAATATGTGTGTCAGCATTATGTATTTGCTTCATTATAACATTTTATATTCTTATGTGTCACTAATGAATAGCAACCTAAACTGGCTTGACGTGTCTTCTTTATTCGAACCTTGGACCGTGTCCACCAAGATACACTACAGTTTTGTGCGGAATAGTACGTTTCACATTTGAAATGATTGTTTAGGAATTTGACGTATGTATGCAAATTGTTTTCAATGTTTTCATTCGTTCAAGGTAGTAACAATTATAAACAATGTATGCGCACGTAACTATCATTATAATGCTTGTTATTTGTATTATATTTTTATTCGTTAAATCAACCTTATACGTACCAAATTTTCAGATGAGGATTTTTTTAGTTGAGTCAAATATACTACTAATCTTGTGTATAATAAATTAATAAAAGCCTACCATAAATTGGCTCTACAAAAATAAAACAAACTTATAAAACATATTAAGTACTTATAAAAAATCATTTTAAAATTAAACAGGTAGGTACCTAAGTTAATATTAAAATAGAATAAACCAGTTTTCTTGCGAGTCACTTAAGTGAGGTACAGTCACTTTGTGTATTTCCATTTTCCACCAAGAAATATTCCATCTCAGTGTGATAAACACAAATTAATATTTTGTCTGAAGACAAGCGCATTGTTTTATTTTAGAAATTAAAGTTTAATGTTTTTTGCTGTTAGGCAGACGACAAATACATAAATTCTAATTAACAACAGATTCTAATCTATAAACAAACATATCACAGTGTAATACGTTTCAAAACCGTTTAGCTCATTCACATTTTAATTGCCACACGATAATCTGACAAATCGCCTGTAGATTGTAATAACCCGGCGTTCGACAAAATGTTTTATCTCGCGGCCCGCCTACGACATGTCGAGACTCAAATTCTTGTGACATTTTGATATAACATTCTTGCAAGGTGATCTAAGATCGATTAATGCGGTAGTAATTATTGTTTTAATAATCGATTGGCTATCAATACAGTGGCTTTATTAGTCTTCAAATTTTACGATGTTTTTTTTGGCTGGTTTATGTGCCGTCTAAATCTTTCGACTGTAAGATTTTATGTTGATTTCTTTACGCTTGTGTATAGACTTGATTCAATATAGTTTAATTGAATTGGCGGTATTGTTAGTGCAGAATGTATAGACAATGCTTTTCTTTTTATTCATTTACCGACCATGTTTTAGATTAGAATTATGTATTTATGGATTTTTTAAATTGATTTCGACATACAGAATCGATTATACTTTAAACGAAGTAATCTCACGTACAGCATTTTATGCGTTCTATAGAAAATGAATAATAAGTAAAATTTCAATATTGGATCTTGAGGGTTTTTTTAATAATAACAAGATAAACCTTTATAATGTGTAAATTTTAAGAATCAAACAATAGTTTTAGTATCATAATTAAAGTAAAATGGAATCAAATTAATTAACAGAAGTATAAAGAACATAGTTCCATTAAAATTCAACATCAAACTATTACGTCTAAATACGAAAGCATACTGACATCTGCATGTGTCCAGTAGATGACGCGAGCGCGCCATCTGGCGGGTGTCATTGTCCGCCGCAGATAAGCGATGTGCTGATGAAGTCATCGACGCATGTGTCATGTCAATGCATGTTTTTCAGAATCATTGGATATTGGACCTTATAATGTTGATTGATATTAGACCTCGGTTTTTGACTGGTGTAACGAAGCCTGACGTTCAAGTAACGGAAAATCTACTTATATGACTAAGTTGTGCTTATTAAAAGAAGAAGAGTTTTGCTTACCATTATTAATTGTATATATACAGTTAGAATTAAAATTCAGAAGTGGTAGGAAATCATTAAAGAAGACACAGAATTAACTGCCATACAATGATTAAATAACAATGCAATAAAATAAGTCACCATACGTTAACAAAACAGATGTCCTCACAAGTCGCTTCGACTGTTGGCATACCTTTTCCACAATTACAAAATACAAAAGGAATATCAGCCATACTACATTGCTATCGATACAAGAATATAATTATGAATGACACACTTCAAAGACATTCTCCTAGTCTGTCATTTAGTTACATCGTTCCATAATTAAACATTATCTCCTCAAAGAAGTTCTATATAAAAAGAGTATGCTAATAATACTATAAAAAAGTATCTAGTCTTATTTTTTGAAAAACGAAAACATTATTCGCCGGTCCTTTTCGGTGCAGTGTGCATTATGTGTGACGATTTTAAACATAGTGTAAATATTTTAATCATTTCAATAACTTCAGCAAAAAACACGAAAAGAATAAATAAATCATTACAAATCTCGATCTATAGCTCATTAAAGAGCGAGACACAAATCAAACGCAGCAGCGTATTATAGTAATGCACCGGCATCGATTACCGACTGACAAGTTAATACGTGTGTCAACCGGCCGCAGCGGGGCGGCAATGGATATCGTATAATTAGGCCACGGGAAATCTCATTACGTCGCCATGTTTGCACTGATTGCTTGACGCGACGTTATATTGGGGAGGTTCTTGGTAAAAGTCTAGGGTACAAAAGCAAATTTTACTTAGACATTACTAAAAATAAAGACATTGTCACCTCGGTCTTGAGTGGCTCCCCAGTCAAGCCGGTCCTTTCGGGCCATAGATAAAATCAGACTGTGTACTGAACGAATCAAAAACGATTACTTTGTAAAATATCCTGCCCTGACATAAAAAGTGCATTGTATTGATATAACGAGTATAATATCTTCACTCATTTATAATTAGAATTATTTACTCAATATGTTTGCCCGTCATTTATTCTTTAACTTATTAAAAATATTTCTCATGTCACCTTTCTAGAAAGTTATTTTTCATAGTTAAAACTACCTACTAACACTGAAACATTTTTAAAAAGTCGAATAACCCGAGTCGAGCCTACAACATACATTTCACGATCTCCTTCGATCACTACTTATAACAAGATTGAAAGAAGAATTCTTTTAGCACTTAAATCGGCACCTTACAGACCATCCCCTCCCTAAATTGCTGCAAGACTGTTATTATTCGTTAATATATTATATTATATGTATTTATGACATGCAAAGCCTTATGGTATTAAGGAACGTTTACACAGACCACTGCTCTTGACAGAAGGAGATACGGCCCAAGTCATAAGATATAAGCGGGTTGTTTTGAATTTGTAGTATAGATTTCGCTATTTTTATAACATATAAAAATTTCATATATAACTGCTGTTATAATTGTACACTTAATTTGTATAAACCTAGGCTATGCGTGGTACATACTTTAAAACTAGTACTTTAAAATTTTTTAAGTAACCATATCGTATATCGTATAATATTATAGTATTAGGCTATGCGTGGTACATACTTAAAAACTAGTACTTTCAAATTTGTTAAGTAAGCAGATCGTATAATATGGATAAAAGCGTACGTTTCTTTTATAAATAATTTTATTCCTTAAATATTCATGCCGCCACAATTATTTCAGTGTCCATGGAAAGACCATTTCCCGCTATTAGATATATTTCCTCGACAGAAGTTTACCATGAAATGCAATGTAATCACCA
The DNA here is from genome assembly GCA_949316025.1 of Lapara coniferarum. NCBI lineage: Eukaryota > Metazoa > Arthropoda > Insecta > Lepidoptera > Sphingidae > Lapara > Lapara coniferarum. The sequence continues at coordinate 24,572,299 of OX438919.1, forward strand.
GCTGTAAATAGATAAATGCCGCATGTCGATGACTCCGCGTTTAAAATAGATAAACAATTTAAAACCTTAATATCAGTAGTAGCAATTAGCCATACACTTCGAAACGCATTCTAGGCATCCTTTGTGTCCTATTTTAATTTAACTACAAATTGTTCAATACAATAGAATTCAACGTACTAATTTATGGCAACGACCATACACCTGCCATTTAATTATACTTTGTTAATGGCTAGCTATTTAATTGTTATGTTCTTTAGCACATTATAAATTAAGTATTTGATATTCAAGTATTTGACAGCTTTCGTGGCATAGCAGGTTGGGTAGCTGCGGAACAAAATGCTGTGAAATTTATTCCCGCTGAGAATCAGATGATTTTTGTTATCTGCGAGTGTTTTATAGGTTTATATATCGACTGAAATCATGGCATAGACGTATAACTATTAGGATTATTTTATCGTAATACTACATTTGCAAGTTTTGTAAACCCGCTCCCGCTACCTCTCGTGACTAGCGCCGCCGTCCAAGTCGGAGACAATTGGCACGTCACCGGCAGAGGTCGCTTTTGCAAGTAACCACAAATCACGAGTGTCGCCCGCCGGTCAAACGCCGGCCGGCTTAGCGGGCACGCTCCATTATACAACATCTACACTACTGTTATAATTACTGAACATACCTGGATAGGATGGATTTAGGATTCATCAAAAAGGACGATCAGTCCCAAATGAATACCTGCATTTGTGAATGCAGATTTTATTGTCTTCAAAAATGATGGACATCGTGGTAAGAAAGTTTTCTTGTAGCTACAGCGGTTAAGCTACCTTTACTGCCCTGTATGTACATTATCAAAGATAGACGTTGCATAATGATTTTGTAACTCGTATATTTGGTCTTCCGCATGCACATTTGAGATTAGTCAAACTCAACTGTACCGTACAATACGATAATTAGGAGATAACTGACATCAGTTAAATCTGTGACCTACCTATATTAAATGACGAAACTGACTTTAGTTTTATGATCACTTTAAATCCTTTCATCCCGATGGTGGTAGGACTCTCATATGTAAGAGTCTGTCTGGGTGGGTACCACCGCATTGTTTATTTCTACCGCCAAGCAGCAGTGTGCATGCACTGTTGTGTTTCGGTTTGAAGGGCATTGTAGCCAGTGTAACTACAGAACATAATGAGACTTAACATCTTATGTCTCAGGATGACGAGCGCAGTAGAATGCCACACAGTACTTTGTAACACAGGGTGCTGGATGGTATTTCTACTGTTTATGGGTGGTCGTATCGCTTACCATCAGGCGAACGGCATGCTCGTCTCGTCATTCAATGCTATAAAAAGAAAAAAAATCCCCGAAAGGTTAACCAGAGGCGTATGGAATACTTCGCTGCGCTGTTACATTATCCACAGCAGACAATAAGGACGTGTTTTTCTAGCCATGAACTTATTAATATTGTATTTGTTTATCTTAAACATTGTAAAATCTCCCATCATAATCATCATCATTGCGTATGGCTTATTATCCTGCATGGATCAAATTTCTAGGTCTAGTTGCCTCAACCAGTTAGCTGCGGCAGGCGTGAATTCGTGAAGCTCAGCTATACCGCCGGAAAAACAGCGAAGCGGACATTCATTCACCACATGGGAAAGGGTCTGGTCAGGTGCTCCGCAGTCGCATTGTGGTGACTCCCTCAATCCCCATTTGTGTAGGTGGTAGTTTGATTTCCCATGGTTGGTCCGAAATCGATTTAAGCGGCTCCACGACTTTCGGTCAGCATTAAAGCCGGGTAGCTTTTTTGTAGGGTCCTTAATAAGGTGCGAGTTAAAGTTTTTAAAGAGGCTCCACTCCGAACGCCATGCCTCGTTGAGTTGAAACTGGTGTTGGATCCTCTCGTCTGTCCAGATTGGAGACCTGGAGTTTAAACGGAGACGAGGGAGCTCGTCCAGTGTTTTCCCATCATAATAAAAAAGCGCATCAATTTTTTTTAAATATTGAATTAAATACATACATATACAACATTTGTTTCTAAGTATAAAGTTGTATTTGACCTGCCTCAGTGGCGTAGTTGTATTACAGTACAACTGCAATGCTGAGGCCTCGGGTTCGATACCCGGCTCGGGCAAAATAGTGCCCGATGTGGCGATAGGCTCGCCCCCGTATCACATCATGGGACGGAATACGCACGGCGAATCGTGGGTGCACTAGATGCGCCTCTGCCTACCCCTCCGGGAATAAAGGGCGTGTTTATGCATATATAAAATTTTATATAGTAACCTCATTTTTTCCTTACGGCGGCAGAATTCTAGTCCATTTCCTTCCACCATTATAGATGATTTGTTTCGGTTTGCTAACTATATGTATTAGTCCCAACTTTTGAAAATGCTTGTAATTTCCCCATCTCGTTATAAACCCAAGCATTTCTCCCGATGGTTAGTGTCTGCACACACGAGCGATTATTTCACGCGATCGATCGCTTCATCAGTCGCCCGTCTGCACGATAAATGTTCCACTTTGCCGCAGATATGAATAATTGACAATCTTATGTTACAAATAGGTATCCTGTGATGCGAGGCTGCTTGAAATAATTGCAAGGGAATAAAACGAAGAATTGTGTCGCTCGTTAGGCTGTGTAAATGATAATTAGGTCTGTATGCAACAGTTCGCTACAAATGTTTCTTTTTCTCCAAATATTATGTTCATGCATTATGGAGCTACATCATGGTTTTGGCATGAATTTGGCGAACCATACAGTAAAAAACTAACTTTATACTGGTAAGTAGACTGTTTCTCTGGGATTTAGACTCGAGCAAACACGCAAAAGTACTACAACTTCAACAAGTAATTAGCGCAAAGCACCTCAACATAATATTTTTAAATTTTACCAGCTAACCCTTCCGGACGAATAAACTGAAAGATAAGATTTAACTAAATGTAAAAGTTACTTCTCTGAGGCGTTATAAACACGACTCCAGAGTCCGTCCCGCGGCGGTCGTCACTCGGAATCACTGCATGGGTTGCATTAAGTGTGAGCGAGATGGATATACACGTGCCGCGGGGCGTGCGAGAGAGAGGGAACAGAAAAGACGTTTTGCAGTCGTCATAATTTCGCGGGGCAGACTAATAATAAAGATAAACCTAGGGGGTTGGCGGTAGCGGGTGTTGTGTGGCCCGGATTTAGTACGTAGATGGGGGGTCGAATTGCTAATGCTTGGATTAAACCCATGTATGTAACTAAATAAAAAATATTTATTAACATTATATTTTGCAAACTGTTCTTTATAGAAACTAAAGATAAGTTAAATGGTTAATGTGTCACTATTTCTCAATGTGATGTGCGAAATCCTGATCCCATAACTCAAGCCTCGTGGCGTAAATACGTCAATTTACGTCTCTTTCCAGAAGTTTATCTAGTCAGAGTAATGATGTGATGTTTTATTGCCAGAGATGCTCACTCAGATCTTATTACTGTAAGTGCCCTAAGTTATACATCTGTCAATGTCCAATAAAGCCGTAAATTAGAGACGTTTAGCCTTTAATATAAATTGGAATGGCTCCGGTATATTTCTTTATAATTTATATGATGATAAAGTATCGTTAAAATATTTATTATTTGTATTTGTATTATTTAATTAGTGAACTAGTATTGCATATATATGTTATTATCATATTTTAGCTAATAATCTAGTCTTTCTGTTTGTATGTGTAGCCGTAAATAAAGCGACTTTTTAATATCTCATCACCTTGAAATCCCGTTGCTTATATGAAACCTAGACCTCGCCGCCTTTTCTTTTTATATTATGTAATCATCGTTCTCTCCCCCACGATTCTGCCCAACTCCGTCCCCGTTCATTATGTTTATACGTTGACGCGTTAGTTTTTGTACAGCGCAGTTTTGGGGTTAGTTTGCCCGAGTTGTCTTCAAGGTTCATTCGTTAGTCTTGTAGTTTATAGTCCACCAGTGTAATCTCGGCTTAATGCTTCTAAGCATTGTTAGTATTTTTGTAAAGCTGTAGTATTTAAAACACAAAATCAACTTACAGTAACTTAAATTAGGTAATCTAAGATCAACCAGTCTCCCGTGTTTAAGTCTCAGGGTAGTACGGTGTGTCTCTTTCTGCTACCAGGCAATATTGTATTGCGATTTTAGGACAACGTAGATAGTGTACCTACTGAGCATTATTAAACTCATTTGATCACTAATATCTCAAAGAGAGGAACGTGGTGATTTCATATGTAATTTAGGTCCTTATGCTGCCTATGTCTATGGGATGTTGTGGTGAGTACCAGGTGACTTGATCCTCATTCAGCTCTGAAAAACATACTTTACCTACTCACTGAATCCTAAATGCAAAGGTTGTTAAAATAGGTCAAAGTTGAAAGTATGAAAGTTTACACCAGTTTTGTTCACAAAAAATTTAAAAATGGTTCCGCTTAACTATTACTTTCTGCTTTGAAAGTGCAATTATGAATATTGCAAACTTTTGCTGCTCTAGGTAATATAAAAGTATTACAGAAAAAAATAATTGACTTCAACGTGTTTCTTTTTGTTTATAACCAAAGTCTTAAAGTGGCGAATTCGTTTTAAAATCTAATAGCATATTAGTGTTTTTTGAAGAAGCTTATTTTTGGTTTCTGTCATTTAGTCGAGATCAAGATATTATGCGGACTTAGAATGGGTGTGTGTCGGTTTATGGAATTACTAGCTTACCTTTGGATTATAAAATGTTACTAGTAGTACGGGCATGTTTCTGCCGTAGAATAAATAAAAAAAAAAAGAAACACACCGAGGTGCAACCAGGGCACCCACTTTTCGCCCGTATGTTCTGGCCCATGTTTTGTCCTAAATGAGTTCTGTCCCAAGGTCAAGCCTATCGCCATATCGGGCACAAACTCTGGGCAGATACTGAGCAGAAAAAATCAATATAATTTTTCTCGACCCTGGATTTAAACCCGGGACTTCAGGGTGGTGTACCACGTACATAATACAACTATGCCACCGAGTTAAGAAGAAATTATTATTGAAATATCATTCGTAGCCAGCAAATCCTACTAATATTATAAACGCCAAATTTTTTAAGAATGTATGGATGTATGGAATATGGATGTTTGTTACTCTTTCACGCAAAAGCTACTGAACGGATTTCGATGAAATTTAGCACACTGGTAGATCATGTCCTGGATAAACACATAGGCTACTTTTTATCCCGGGAAAATATAACGCGGGACTTTTATCCCGGAAAACTTTTTAATGCGTGCGGAGCCGCGGGCAAAAGGTAGTGAAGTATTTTTGAAAGTGTAGTGAGACTACTTCAATGCTCTTTTAAAACGCACGAGTTACCTACTGTAAGTTAATTGTACTAAGTCTAGAACCTTCTTGCAATCTAAATAATAAGTTGACGTTTTATCGCAATCGGGTGAACAGTATGGCAGTGCATAAATACGTATAAATAAACCTTCATTTATGAGAAGATTTTCTACATGACATTGATAGCACCCTGATAGAACGTTTCCACACTGTAATAGTCTAGTCTATTCGTGTTAAACAACCTAAAATCTTAGTTTATGGTTTTGGGGAGTTAAAAACAAATTAACTCTATTATATCGTTGAACCCTAGTGTTAAAATCATGGATCAAAGCATAGATCGCGTGGAGACTGCTCGTATCTTAGGTCTTGTCATGGACCCAGGGCTGCGGTTTGAGGATCGTATCAATGGCGTTGTTAAAACTTGTTTTTACAGATTGGAGGTTTTGTATGGGATAAGAGATTTTCTTAGAGTTACCACGAGGAAAGAGACTGGTAGACTGCTTGATTCTATCAAAATTAAATTATTGCGACACTGTTTACAGCCCGTGCCTCTTATCTCGTACAGAACGTTTAATCCAGCGTGTCCAGAAAGCATGCGCACGATTCTGTTATAGTGTAGCCCATAGAAACCACATAACGCCATACCTAAATCAAAATAATGTACTAAAAATGGCTTCTCGTCGTAAATTATATTTTGCGAGCTTATTATTCGGGCTGATCACCAGCGAATCTAAGTAATCAATTTCACACCGATATAATTATATGCTCGCTTTCCCTTATGAATAAGTGAGCGGCGTCAGTCGATGTGACACGTCACCACGCGCGCGTCACGACGACTTGACGTTTCGGCGTGACGGCCGCGTCATATCGCGTGATAGCGCGAGAGCGACGCCCAATCATACTCCAGAGGTTACATTAAAATTAAATCTTATACTTTATAGTACTAACGAGTAAGGAATACCTTCTTAGTTCTCGGGAAATTTGCTCATCACTGGTTTTCTGTGATATTATGGTACTACCCCAGCCGAGACAGCATATCCTTGACATGTCTACAGCGAAGCCTTACCACTCTCAATATGGGTATAAAACCGCCATAATAGCTCACGCACTTGGGGTTGCCATCATTCAGTCGACATTTTATCCAGACCATAATTAACTTACCATCACGTGCAGTGGTTCATTTCCCCGTGCCCGTATAAAAAAAATAGGATATGACATGTCAAGGAATTAAGACTTGCTATCAACTTGTGAGAGATTTTTACAACCCTATAGAATAGGTACACACAAACAAACTTACAAAGATATGGATAGCGGATAACAATTCTTAAGCTGTGTTTACAAGTAACTCAGTCAAGGCATGAACAAGGCACTAATCTTAGGAACCTATGAAGCACTTTAATACTAATTTTAATAATTTATGAATATTGTTTCCTATTGTATAATAGTTAATTTTTAAAACTATAATAATATGTATAATTACGCGTTCTCTTTGCAGGTAAATAGTAGGTGCAATTTGCCATCGGCTGCGGCAAGTCATGCCTATATGTCACGAACTCTATCAATCATGGCGGGGGACGGGTTCGATACCCTAGTGCGGTATTGCTTCAAACTTTAAACCAGCCAAGAAATATTTGCATATTTCAAAGATGGATGAGTCCTTTAGGTGAAACTATGGAAGTATACTATATGAACCAGTCAAAAGTATTTTTTCTTTACTATGACTTTTTTTAATTAAATGAGGAGACAAGCATGCCGTTCACCTGATGGTAAATGATACGGCCACCCATAAACATTAGAAAAACCATCCAGCACCTTGTGTTACAAAGTACTGTGTGGCATTCCACTGCGCTCGTCATCCTGAGACATAAGATGTTAAGTCTCATTATGTCCTGTAGTTACACTGGCTACAACGCCCTTCAAACCGAAACGCAACAGTGCATGCACACTGCTGCTTGGCGGTAGAAATAGACATTGCGGTGGTACCCACCCAGACGGACTCTTGCATATTAGAGTTCTACCACCAGTAAACTACTACTATTACTATGATGACTTTTGTTTTGTCTTAAAAAATACTAGTTTTGTGTGCGGGAGTCCAACGCATTGTTTATTTTTGCTGAAAATTGCGATAGTAGGTACCTATTCAGAATTTAGGGTCTTACACGTAAAAAACACTTTTTTTTTCTAACTAAATTAAATAATTTGCTCTTATTTAAAATAGAGGAACCTTCTTTATATTTCAAAACATTTTTTTTCGCATAAACAACGATCAATAAATTCTCCACTATTACCGAGCCTTAATTAATCAAGTACATTGAAATCAGGGCACCCACGCACTCCCCCATAACCGGAAAACCATGTCCTTAATTTTAATTAGGGGCCCTAATGAACGCCATCTGGGGAGGTACAGGCTAATTAAGGCCCAGTGCGACAAGCGACCGCGACACTGTCTCTTTGACGCCAGTGTCCTTTATTTTGCTACGTGTGAGAAAGTATTTGTGAAAGAGTTGAATTCTTTCCGATTGACTCGTTGGTGTTGTACAGTTAGCCACATATTCTGGACAAATTTAAACTTCAAATCGCCTCTACGCGTTAAGTTTAATTAAAACATTTTGTTTTTTTTGTGTGAAGTAAAGTAAATTACCTTTATTTTGTTTTTGTGATGAGAAGACGGGAATTGGTAAGAACACAAAAGTGTAGAGGAGTTTTGAAGTTTTAATTTGTTTAGACATTTATGTGGCTGATTGTAAGTAGTACTGCCGTGCTGAGGTCTCGGGTTCGGTGCGCCGGTCGGGTATATTAGGTTTTTCAGTACAATACAGACCGGAGTTTGGAATTGTCTTTAAAACTGTAAAAGGCTTGCTCTCTAGATTATATGAGACATGGCACTTAACATACCCAACGAAATTCATAAAACCATATTATACGCCCTTTTTCCTCTTTTGACTTTGTGTAACACCTCTGCCAACCCCACGGGATACGTACCTGAACACGTATAATGATTTCTTATGTTTACGCGAATGTTAGACATTTAAATAACATGTACTGAACACGTATGTTTTACTGTACCTATATACTTGCTGTATCAAATCCAATGTTATAACAATCAACAATTTTTTATTATTACTCTTGGACCATATATTAAAACTAATACTAGAACTACTATCCAGACTTACATCAAAGCTGACCTTTGCCCCCACTTAGGTTAACAGAGATAATCTAATCACGCTATACTCATGAAAATATTCTGAGATCCCATTCCGATTAGGTATTATTCGCACTAGCCGAGCATTATCACACAATACGTTAACGCCTCAGACTTATCCGCTTCTAATATGATCGAGACGCGCGGGTAGGGGGGAGCGCGAGCGTCGTGCATCAGATATGCGCGCGCGCAACACGGGATCTATCGTCGCTGCTGCGATCTAAATAACGAGTCGATCGCGCGGATAAATCGCGTTCCCCACTCGCCGCTAGTTACCACGCGTAATTAATGACCTTCCTCAATCCCCCGCCATTATGATTTTGCTCACAAACAGGTTAATAGGGCCACTGAAGTCTCAACAACGGTTGACAGATAAATGTATCTTACGAAACCGGCAGACGGTGACCCGCGTCCCATAATGTTCTGTTTTTGTCTCGGCCCTCCCCCATAAATTATTCTAAATCGGGCCCTATTAGATATTCAGAGGAAAGCTGGTGCATTTTACTAAACGCTGATCGTATATCAATCGTTCGATAGCGTCTTAGGTTCGATTCCGGGGAACAATGCGTGCGACCTGCTACCTGTTGGTTGCGATTTGTGGCGGCGTGCCGTACCCGCCCCTCCTTCGCATTGAATGATATCGTCTGTATAAATCTGGTACGTGGTAAAGCACGAGATGGGTCGCTTTTGTTTCGAACCCGAGACGTTGGGAAGATATATGCGCGGCGGTTCAGTGACTGCATTAAAATATTTCGTGGCTGCTGCCGCGGTGTATCTCCTGTCCACTGCAGGTATACGGCTCAGGAATGCGAACTTACAATCGCTATATTTTAAATCGTTTTAAATCTTATAGATGCTATGACGTAATCCTTTATTTTAATAACAACTGAAAGTGTATTATTTGATACGTTTGCTGCACGATTCTCAAATGATATGGCAGTGACTGTATGCTTAGAAGCATGCGGATGGTCTTTAAAATTAAGCCTTTAATTTTTGATACAAGACTTGACTTGGAGATTGGACTCTATTAATGACAGGTCGGACCAGATAGAGGTGCAATATCTCTTTTTACGAAGTCCATCAAAAGAACCTTACTTGGTCAGTAAAACGCTGCACTGGAGAGAATTTATTACGTCTCGAGCAATCTGCTATTATTCTCAACACTGCATCACTGACATTTTCAAAGTAACAAATCATTTAAATCCTATTAATTAAGATGTCTTAACGACCTTCGTTCACTTCTACAGTTGTTACATCATTTAAAATTATATTATTTAGTACAGCTACAACTCTAGGAATATCGAATGACTGATCTCTGGGGTATATTTAGATCAACGTGGAATTCGGGTACTTATAGGAATTTTACAATGTATTGAAGTGGACGATAGCCTGGTTGGGAATGGAACGGTCTGCCGAGACAATGTCCGGAGATTCAAAACCCAAGGCACACACCTCTGACTTTTCGATCGTTCGCTTTAACGGTCAAGGAAAACATGGTGAGGAAACCTACATACCTGAGAACATTCCATAAGAATTTCGAGGGGATGTGAAGTCTGCCAACCCGCACTAGGCCAGCGTGGTGGACTAAGGCCTAAACCCCCTCAGTACTAGAGAGAAGATCCGTGCTCAGCAGTGTGCAATATATAATACAGGGCTGATTGCATTGAACAATGAATTTGGTTTTACCTTACAAAGCCTAAGCTGACGGATGCCAAACGACGGTAAGTTACCCATGCATATCGATTTTACCAGTGGTCAACTAATCTTAAATTAGGTCTTGTCATCTTTAACTCTGCAGTCTGTTTTATAATATCCCGTTCGATTGTCAATCGTGCCCGAAGGTTGTTAATAATACTTACCAGTGATACATTATATCCTTTTTAGCTAGCCTGTTTGCCACCAGTGAAGTGCTATGAAGTATCTAGTGATGTCAAATCGCTCATGTTATTACCTGTAACTGCCCTAGTTTGGAAAAGGAGTATAGATAACACGAATCTATGGTTCACCCACTCTATTCCATGCGACCAACAGACTTAAAATTAAGACGGACGCAACATTAACTAGAATAGTCTTGATTCATTACAACCCAAAATGTAACCCGAATCAACACTTCAAACATTCTCCCCAGTAATCACGCAGACGGATCCCGCCGTTCCGTAACGTCAAAACACGGCTCATGTAAATGAAGTCTTAAACACGCTGCGTGTTACAATAATGCCCTCAGTCTTCTGTCACGGCGACAGACTTACGACTCCCGGCCAGACGTGTTTATTCAAATCTTAATGTTCCATCGTAATATTTAAAATTTATAACGGTCTTCTAGAGTCGACGCGAATGCCGTCTATTATTGTGTTTTTTGGGTTCTGTACGTTTGATCGGATGGTTCGATTGAAATGAGGAACTCTAATATACTGTTTGTGTCAATGAGCTATGAGAATGCACTCTTATAATTTACTTCCATATATTTATATATTATTATTATTGTTAATAACAAATGGTCTATGGGATCAAGACATCATATTTATAGATATATCAAATAGGAAAATCTAATTAAAAATGTTGTGGTTCAAAAAATATTTCTAACCTTCTTCTGGCACTGTTTGGCGATGACTAAACTCAGTATAAGTGTCGAGATAACGAAATAAAATACCTAAATAATTAATATTAAATTCCAAGGAACCCTCAAAGCCAACACAACGGCCGCCTAACCAATTCTTTTTATATAAAAATGAATTATTATGATTAGCTTACACAGAGATACTTATTTGTGGCGGACGGTCAGACACGACGCGTCCACATTATTTATATATGTCTTTGGACGCTGATTTGTGGTAACTAACACTAATCTGGGACATTTTTAATTTTCATATGCAGGTTGATCCAGATTTATGGTATATTATTTGGGTTTAGGACAGTCGATGGTTGATCCAATCTCTTCGCTTTAAATATAAAAAAGTTGAATAAGGTATAATAAATACCCAGTGAATTCCAAATTATTTTAATGCAATAATCAATATTGATGAAGTTTCCGTGATATTTTATAAATAATGCTGACTTGATAATATAATGAAACGATAACGAATAACGAGACGAATGTCCACAGGTTCAAAACCCAAGGGCACACACCTCTGTTTCTTCTAAAAATGTATGTGTGTATTCTTTGTGAATTATCGCTCGCTTTAACAGAGAAGGAAAACAACGTGAGGAAACCTGCATACCTGAGAAGTTCTCCGAATTTCGAAGGTAAGTGAAGTCTGCCAAACCGCACTAGGCCAGCGTGGTGGACTAACGCCTTAACTCTCTCAGTTGTAGAGGAGGCCCGCGCGCAGCAATGGGCAGTATATACAGGGCTGGTATGGTATATGGTGCGATAATATATAGAAACAAAACCTCTATTATTTTCTTTTAAGTGTATAATGTTATTCATCTCTTTAAAATATACACTTTTTGTACAAAACAATTTATTTGTATTAGACGTTTATATTTACCGAATAATAAAAAATAATCCCTTTCTTCATTTTTAAAGTAAGTACATTATTAAAGAAAAATCTTTGTGCCAGTGTTATCTCAATCTTAGCATTTTCATTAACAAAATCCATAATAAAAATAATATAATATGTGGATCACGCTGTGTAGTCGGTTCACTTGCCCGCTGTTCGACTGCTTATAAACAATAAATTCTACTTAGCATCGAGAAAACTTATTAAGTTAAGCTGGGATGCATCCGTCAACACTCAGGGGGGTCAATTTTAATAAAAAAATAGAGATAATATTTATATTTGAGATATAATTTAGTTATTGCTAAATTATGGTACAGTTATAGAAATGTTATTCCTTGAGCAGGAAAAAAACATTTTTAAATAAATTCTACTCAATTCCAAATAAAGTAGTTGAAAATCAGTTTGTATTATAAATACAATGAACACAGTAGCAAATGATAATCAATGATAAATAAACATTATCTTTCCCCCGTTATTAACCAGCATTATATAGACATTGTCGTAAATTCGTTTGTACCTGCTACAGCATACAATATTACCAGATTAATATAACAACCTTAGGACTTATTTATGACAAATTATGACTTTCTTACTGTAGACATATTTATAATGAACATTACGTATATCATAATGATAAAGTAACAGATAGATAAACTCGTCTTTGAAGACGTTGGAGTTATCTCGTTGTATTTAAGCGTTTCGTGAATAACTGGACGCTTAAGAATGTGTAAACGGCTTTGATATAATATGCGATTTATTTGTTGATTGTGTCTAGAAATCCTGGTGTTATTTTATTGATTCTTGATTTAATCAATACCCAGATTTTATGATATAGGTAAATTGAACACATTATCTTCTAAAATGTATCAAGACAATATTGTACTTGAATACCAATACTTATTGCATGAAAATCTTCTTTAATTAAATGTCAAGTCAAGCCTGTGACTCGGCATTACATTGGCATTGCAGCGTTGATGTTTGTAAGTATATTTAAATTAATTTGTATGTTACAAAGACAAATTAATTGGATTTTTATAGTTTAAGCATAGTTTTACACAAAAATTCTATGCACGTTATTTTCCGCCACACAAAAACCAACATCAATTCAAATCAAATAGCATATCCACACATGGGCCAATTAACCCCCATTAAAATCTAAGTCCGTCCCTGCACACCCATGGTATAGTAAGTAATAAACTGTCCGATCCGGTATCTATGTCGGATACCTGAAGGACCTTAAATTAGACAGATCCAGTTGGTCGGTATTGACGGGTTTTTTGTACCATCGGGTGGGGCCTTATACCTGCTATGTACCACAAAAAAGGGAATGATTAATGTATAATACATTCATTGATGTGTGGCACCGCCTTGAGCCCTGGTAAATTAGGATGTCATAAAAACGTACACAGCTGTTATGTGGTTGAGATATAAAAACTTTTGAGTATATGATTTAGCCACATTAGTCCCATCACACGAGTCGGCTTTTCTTGCCACACCGGTCTTTAGGGTGAATGCAGAAGGCGCTCGCAACCCTTTGAATTAAGTGACCATGCTGAGGGCAACCCACCAACGGGTTACGAACCTCGGCTCAGGACGGCCACTGAGAGAGGATGAGACATCAACGATTAGGGAAAGATTGGTTTTTAGGCCTAATCCTTTTAGATTGTGTTGTCATCGGCACGCGGGCCGGAATTGCTAGGGGGGGTCGAGGGGGCGACGGGGAACGCGGCGAGGTCCTTGACGGCGAGGACGGACTGCGGTCTTGTGGAGTGTTGCAGTTTCAAGAACTCGTTCTTACGGCGGATGGCCAGAGTGATCGTCCTTTGGATCTGTTAAAACTGAACGCGGTCGTCTCCATTTGGCGCGGTCGAATGGAGTATAAACGGACGCTTTGCGGACTAGCGTATTTGGGCTATTTACCGCCCGATCGAAATAGATGTGAAAGTGATTCATGCTAAGAGGATTGAGATCAAGTGACAAATCATGCTGTACCTCGGAACATTAATTCCTGTACCACCCATAGCGCACAAAAAGTCGGGTCGGCGACACTTCTCGTCGGCTGTCACTCAGCCGGGTATTTACGGATACGGCGCGTCATTGATGCACTTTTAACTGGACGTTTTAGTAGTCTAGTCTATGGGTTTTCTGTTTCTTGTAGAATTGCCTGTAATATTATTAAATACTCTCCTCACTGCCATTGTTTACCGCTAAGTGTTATAATAACAGTCGGACAGAGGTCAGGTCAGGTACAGGTCAGAGGCAGTAAAAAGATATCATGGTATTTTTCTAAGTGATCTTTGGAATAGATTATTCTGTTTATTTTATTGTCTCGTCAGGCTCTGTGCAACGGTCATTTTAATCTCGGTTAAAAAATTACAGCCAGTGTAATATATATGCTTTACATATATTTTTTCAGAATAACGAGCCCAAGTCATTGTCATGCGATTTTTTATCCTGTATGGTGTATCAAATTTTAGTATCTGCAGTTGCATGTTTAATAACACAATTTCTAGGCCAATAAAAACTTCAACCAATAGCATCCGGCACATCCAAACTCCGAAATCCGGGTTATTTGGCAACACTGAACAGCTAAATTATTGGCAGATCTAGCCGACAACAGTCTAATAAATACATAGCGATTGTAATTGGCGGCGCGGCGACATTTATTGCGACTAGCGACCGACGCGTGCGTTTAGTTCACTAATATTCGTTGATTGTCATAAAATTATACAAAGGTCAGGATTTTGTGTCAAATTGTTTGGGATTGAGCGTTGTGTTTTCGGTATTTGTTGAGTAGATATTTATTAATTATTACAATGCTCATTACTAGAATTATAGAGAAGATCATGCGTTACATGATATGCTATTCGGCATTTTCAATCTTGGTCAATCTAGAAAGCAAAAATCTTAAAAGTTTCCCTGTTTGATTCAGCAACTACCTCAAAACAGTAAATCATTACATTTGATTTAGTGCTTTAGTGAATTATAGCATAAAATTATTACCTACATAATTAATAAAACTTTCATATAAATCTCTAATTAACTTTGGAATTTAATTTAATTAATGTCGCCGAGTTCTGCCATCTGAATATTCACGCGCATTACACATCTATTGCGCGTGATAAATAATGCAAAAATGACAATAAATCAATTGACTCCATACCGCAAGCACGGCGCGGCGCATGCGCGACACTGGACATGCGTGTCATAGGTGCGCGCGCGTAGTTAGCGCGCCAACAGACAGGGTTGTCAGGTTTCGGAAGTAATTGGAAAGTGTTTGGAATAATTTTATTAACTTTTACAACTTAAAGAAACAACTGTTAAAATTAATTAGAATTAATCTTTATAGAAGTACTGTTTGATGGCGTTTGAGGAGATAATTTTTGATAATGTTGATGTTCCATCTGAGAAACATTACATGATGCTCACCAGGTTTATGCCAGAATGTATATATAGATATATGAGCTGACCTATATGACTTGTCGGAACGTATAAATAGGGGAGGCCGGGGCTACAATTAACAAAAAAAGGATTTTTAGTTGTAGATTAGTGATTATTCAATAGCCATATTTGATTATTATGTTATCCGATGATTTAATTATTCAGGTATCGTTTAATTATCTCAAATTAAACAAAACAGAAACGATGACGGAAATAGAACTCTTTTTCACAAAAGAGTCAGTTGTTAATTCTTACCTCACGTTCGGGGCTAGAATTAACAGGTCGAGGGTAAGTATTAACAGAAGGGGTAACAATTAACATAATGATATGCTGACTCATGTAGAGGAAAACAAATACATTTATGACACATTTATTTATTAGGTAATTAATACAGACTTGTATGAGTTATGCTTTCCTATAAACTGACAACAATAATCACAATTTATAAAAATATGTAATCATGAACGATACCTATTTTTTTTTCTAATTAGCTATATTCAACGGTTTATAGTATATTTATTCTGTTATATATTACATATTAATCAGTCTCTGTTATACATATATTCAGACTTGCATTATTCATCATTTTTATGGTATTAAATAACCAAAACAAACGACTTATACAGCATTATAAGATCCGCCACAAAACGGCTTAACAAATAGTCGGCTATGGTTATTTTTTTTTGTTTACGCGGAGAAAGTGAATTATTACTACCGCCCAGTATTCAAGGGGAACGACTGAGCGGTTATGTTGGGTTCACCGTGCCTTACGACCCAACGTTGAGCCGCCCGGAGAGATGGAAAACTTCGGGCGACCGCCGGGCCGAGTCCATAACCTATGTACACCGCACGGCATACCAACTAAAACTCCACGGTGACCATCTTCGGCGCATTAGGGACGGCTGCGGGCTTCCTCCGACTCACGTCTAAGTTGTCCGCAACCGCCCCTGCGCGTACCGCTGTTGCGGTCCGTCTCCTGTTGTTGCGGGGGCTCAGAAGCCCCCGTACACCGAAGGACGCCCTTGGCGTCACATGCAGCGTAAGGCACGCTGCCGTCCATCACGGGGGTCACAAAAGTTGGCTAGATTCAGATACCCTGTTAATAATAGCCCTCACATCCGGGGCAGCTATTACACGTTAAAACAAACCCCGCAAATTTGTTAATTGTAGCCCCAAAGGTTCATTTAAAGAATTAAATAACATACTAAAATATTGATCAATAATTTTGACAATTAAGCAAAGTAGAATTATTAAGTATAAAATATGCTGCCAGAGAAAAATGAATATTATCATAGCACTGTATAATTTTTGTAGAAATCAAAAAATTGTAAACTTTAAAATGTTCTTTACCTGCGTAAAAATGTCACCCGGCATACAACTCACTTGTACGGCGAGTAGGCCGCAACTGACCGATCCTGTGGCATTCAGCTTGGTCTAGTTGACGAATTAAAACTCGCGTTGGAGATCTAGTGTGTATAGTTTTAGAGAATTTCGCTTGTTAATACTTACCTCCGTTAATTGTAGCCCCGTCCTCCCCTACATACATACATATACACTCACGCCTGTTATCCCCGAAGGGGTAGGCAGAGGCGCAACTAGTGCACCCACTTTTTGCCGTTATTCCGTCCCATGATGTGATAGGGGGCGAGCCTATCGCCATATCGGGCACAAATTCCAGACTCCGAGCTGATACTGAATAGAAAAACTCAATATCACTTTGCCCGACCCGGAAAATCGAACCCGAGACCTCAGCATTGCAGTCGTACCATAATACAACTACGCCACCGAGGCAGTCGTACAGAGGCAGGCAGAACGTATAAATATAGCAAATTTTTCACCGCGTGCCCACTCGCTATCTAGTTTGTTATAATATTCAGTATCTTCCCAAAAGAAAGTTCTAATTCCTAACCAAAAATAATAACTTTAAATTTTATTGAGACTTCGCCCTAGTAGAATTCGCTTTGCGACAAATCTCGAAAAAGTAGCCTCCTTTCTCGGGTTTCAAGCTTACTCCAAACCAAATATTATCAAATCGGTCTGGTTTAGCCGTGATATCGTAACATAGAAACTTACTTTCGCATTTACAATTTCAGTATGGATAGCCTGACAGCCCTAACGTCCGCCATCTTGTTGCAGTGAACATTCCGTTTAATATATTTAGTTAATGGCGATGATACTATTGTGATAGTGCGTAAGTTACGCATTTTCTGGCGGACTGACTCAGGTCAGGTTGACGGCTTGATGTCATATTCCTAGCTACAGGATTAGACTCGCGTGGAGAGAAACCTCAATTTATGTCGAAATTGGATGGGCTTAATAAAATGTGGTAGAGATCTGCTGTGAGGAGATAGAATTAGATCGACTTGACATGCCAGTAACACTGTCCCAGTAAACTGCTGTTGCCTAAGTGAGATTGTCGAATATTTGACAACGGTCCGTCTTTCTCAATGAGTAGCCCTTTATCATGAATATGCTCTTGGAGGTAGATACCCCACGTAATGATTCCCTATTCTTGTTATGAAATGATGGATATAATCTCAATTACAATAAAATATAATTCTGTCAAATCGTGGCAAACTAATTCATAATCCAAAAGAGTACAGTTCAAAATGGACATGTGATTCATCGTTTAGTGGTATTAATTAAGGAAAGTGTTAAGTTACAACTGTTTCACGCGGCGATGTTTAGCATGTCCTTAGCTGATGTGTCGGTCGAAAACCTCTCCTCGTAACATGAAAGCGCCGGCGAACTTATAAAGGTATGATCACATAGGGGTTGGAAAACGTGCGGGTTAAAATATGAAATTATGAAAGGTAAAAGTGAACAGATTTTTGTTCTATAAATGCATAACTTTGTTTTTTTCTTTATGTTGTTATTGAATTAAAAATAATTCGATTCCAACAGCAATGCGGGCCACGCTCCCCTTAGCATTATAGGCGGTAGCTATCACTTATCTTCAGGATCTGCCGTACCTGCATATTTAGCTTCTTTACATCGAAGAATAATATACAAACAAAATCTCTAGGTTTTTCACTCGCATCGTCGGTCGCAGCATATTCTTTTCGGATCCTGACATTACTAAATAATGATAGAAGAAAACAGTGTTAACAAACCACGCAATCCAACGTCCATCTCAATCACAACCAACATGTGCACGGCCCTTAAACATCTGTCACTGCTTAACAAATGCAGACAGAAATTGATGCGAGCATGGACAGTGAAAAACGCGGAATCGCGCGTCCGGCCGCCCGTCTATATATAGCGGTGCAGCTGTCGCGCCGTGTCGCCGCGTATCA
Organism: Lapara coniferarum; assembly: GCA_949316025.1. Lineage (NCBI taxonomy): Eukaryota > Metazoa > Arthropoda > Insecta > Lepidoptera > Sphingidae > Lapara > Lapara coniferarum. The sequence goes on from OX438919.1 coordinate 24,591,049, forward strand.
AACGCGCTGTTTGTCATCGCGCGCGCGTCTTAGAGTAACCTTTCGCGCCGTGACAGACGGGCGGGCCCGCTGAATGATATTAATTAACGCATACGAATTACACGCTCGGGTGTCGAGAAAATGAACGGGTGATCGCTAGATTTTGGAATAGAATTTTTATAAGATGCTTTGTGTGAGAGAAGCAGATTAGAGATACGTGGATAAAATTCTAGGAAGATGTCATGTAGGAGGCTTTGTTCGGATTTCGGATTTTGCTGCCATGAAGTGTGTTTAAGTTGGGTTCAATATTAAGGGAGATTTAAGCAAGTGTGATCTGGTCATGATAAGACTAACATCTTATGTCTTATGACGACGAGCGCACGTCACTACTATGTAAAACAATTCTAAGTTCAGGATGATGTCATCATGTCAAATACCACTTGACGAGAAACTTGCTCGTGCAATAACACAGTTGTATAAAATAAACTTGCAATATGTATATTACTGTAGTCCAGCTGTCATGTCAATTTGAACTCCCACGTAGACAGGCCTAGTACATTTAAAAAGTAAACAATACTTTGTTCTAACTACAGACGTTTGTATCATATCAAAATATCGAAATACATTGTAAGCTCATAACCGCAGAGATACATTCGTGTCAACCCAATGTCGTGTAGGCGTTATAGTAATAACTAATAACCTGCAGATTGAACGCAACAATAGACTGCAACACAACACAGATATGTCTTTAATATATTGTATAAGCTATAGGGAGTCAAGGTTGAGTTAGCTATAAGGATAATTTAATCAATCAAAACTGTGGATCATAAAAAATGTAATATGCGTTACAATGCTTTCCTTACATGCCTATATTTATTTATTTTGACGAGCGCAGTGCAATGCCCCGCAGTGTTTAACAATATTCAGGTATTGCTTAGACATGAATGTCACTAGCTATCAAACAGTTTGCTCGTCTCGCTATTCTAAAAATAATCATTTATATATATGGCATACAGTATATGTTTGGACGTCATAAACAAGTGACAAATGATAATAAGCAGATGTTTCATCTCTGAGAAGTTAGCCAAGGCGGCTATTAACGAGTGTCGTGTCTATCCAATTATCTAATCTGTGGTGAGCGACGTGTGGGCCGGTGGGCGGCTGCAGTCGCGCGCATTCTGCCAACTCGCGGGTATCAATCTTACGCTTAATACCCTCAAACGAGATACGAATTTTTGACTGATTTTCATATGTGGCAATTGCGTTTTGATGTGAGGAAATATTTTAGGATTATAGGGTTTCGTGTGGGTGAATTTGAGGATAATGGCTGGTGTTGATTAATCTTACTAATATTATAAAGGCGAAAGTTTGTAAGTATGTATGGATGTCTGGATGTATGGATGTTTGTTCCTCTTTCACGCAAAAACTACTGAACGGATTTCGATGAAATTTGGCACACGGGTAGATCATGTCCTGGATTAACACATAGGCTACTTTTTATCCCGGGGAAATATAAACCAGGACTTTTATCCCGGAAAAACTTTTTAATGCGGGCGGAGCCGCGGGCAAAAGCTAGTTCTGCTATAAATGCATGAATTTGTTAAGGTATTTGTACATTTTCTAAAAGTAAACAGGATCTGATAAAAGCGGTTAGATGTGGTACACAGTTCTGTTATACGATTTTTTTAATGAATTTACAAATTTAATGTTGATTATTCACAATGAGTGGATTGAATGGTATACAGATTGACCAACTCTTGGGCACATTAAGCTACTTTTAGCCCGGAAAATTTTATGTTGGACTTTTAAACCGTGAAAGGGTATCACAGGTGAAGATAATCTCACAATCACGGCACGCATTACGCTATATTGGCAGAGAAGCGACAAGGCGTTAGATAGCCTCCAGTGAACAATTTTTTCATGTAAATTCGTTGAAATTTTCCACTTGAATGAAGCCGGCTTATTTAGCCTTCCACCAATATAGGGCTTAGTGTATTCATTTAATAATAAATAACGTTGGATAATGTATGTTTTGTCGTCGACTGCGATCACGATACACGGGATAAAAATATTATAAAGGTTAAAAATTATTTGCACGCGTAAAACAAGCGAAGCCACGAGTAAAAAATATTTCATTATAAAAACATGTTAAGACTTATCATATCTTAGTAGTTTTTCTAGACCCATCGCCCTCATGATCAATAAGCAACAAGATAAAAACTAAAATATTCGATGAAAAATTGAATCGACACCGCCCTTCAACCGAGCACGGAATCTGATGAACTATGTCCCACCAAAAACTCCAGTGATTAAATAACAAAAAAACAGGAACATTTTAACCGAAAATAATCCAGCACATAAATAAACTAGATAGAAGCTCTCATAATAAACTCCATAACTTTGCGACGTTAATACAAAACAAAGATACAAAAACCTATTACAGTAAATCAGGAATATGACAAAGGAAAGAGAAAAAATCACAAAGAATGACCGCAGAGCGGAGTCGACGAGTGAGGGAAGAAATGGCTCGGAATCCATAAATCCACGGGATCCTGATCTTGAGACCATCACAAATATGTCAAAAATAGCCATAAAATGTCCCGGAAAGCGTCCCGGGATAGTTTATTCGAGCTAACACAATGAGAGTAGGAATATTGTGGCGCGATTGATGAAAGTGCTGCGGTGATTACGGGATTCCCGCGTCCCGTGACGAATACGGGAATGTTCGTACCTGGTGGTTAATGCTTTGATGTTGGGGATAAGGTTCAGATGGAATTTATGACTTATGTACTTGATTTATAACCCTTTCTTTTCACATAGGCACAGACGTATGTGTCGAGATATTAATTCGTATTATTTAGTCAATTAAGATTTTATTTAGTGTGTTTATGTGTTGTTGTGTAGTTGTGATGCATTTGACAATCAATTTAGCAGTATAGATCATAAAAGGTTAAATTTTGACACGCTTACAGTTAGTTTGAAGCTGTATTATGTGTATAAGTACCTACCCGCTTTAATAGTCTAATGATTTTTTATATGTTTCGGCATCGTCTAGGCGGTAATTCTCTTAACAAACTATAATTTTTTGAGGGCTCGAAATCACTACGATATTTTATATAGGATATCCCACAAGTTATTTTATAAATTCACATGTAAGGACACGTTGTTAATAAAAAAATAATCAAAATGATCTTATAGAGAACTCGGATGTAATGCAAGCGTAATACGTATTTGCTACTTGTTTATGAAACCAGCAACACTTTATTTCTACATAATAAAAATTAAATTTAAAAAATAAACAATTTTATGTGCTTTTTGTAACTATTCTTTTTAAATTTTACCGTTATTTTAGTCGCATATTAAAATGTTATTGTTTTCTTTATCGCAGTAATGGCGGGCAATTACAAATTAAAATAAAACAGAAAATTGATTCAAAATTTTTAAAAATACTGTAATGGTTCTCATAAAGGATTATATGAAATTAATACAATTTCAAATTGAGAATGTGTTCTTATAAAAGCCATTCACGTTCATTCAGTTTCGAAATTTTTGTACCGTTGTAATTTTGCAGTCACGTTTCACGCATCGTCGATGATTCAACTTATTAAGATTAAAATAAATTATAACATTACAGAGGCAAAAGTTCGTCTGAAATTTGTGTTATTTAAAAAATATATATGTATATATAAATCCGTTGCGTAGTTTTAAAGCTCTAAGCATACATAGGGACAAGACAGCGGGAAGCGACTTTGTTTTATACTATGTAGTGATTAATTCGAAAATGTAAACGTTTTATAGAATTTGAAATATAACAAGCGTTTATTGTTCTAAAGACATGCAATCAAAAATCCAATGTTGCCATAATCCTTGTTCAAATTCCCGACACGTTAAAAAGGGATTTTAATTTACATCTATCAGTCAATAAACAAAAAAGTCAATTGCACAATAAATGCCCGTCATTGACACGTCACTTTGACATCATCAAATTCAAAAATGGAACGCGTTGAACGTACAGTCGTATCAAAAAGCCGTTAACCGGCCAGTACGGGTTGATATATATAAATAGGCGCAATTAGCTTTGATTTATACACGGGCGGACGGATTAAACTCGGCGATTAATATGGACATCTGCGCCGATCGATCCTCTCGCGACCTTTAACTTTTCTCCGTGACTGTACTTATCGGTATGGCCGGTTGCGAGCACCGGCCATTTGTATTATCGGCTTATAGTGTATGATACTTAGAATGTTTGTACTGATGTTTTAGTTAGGCCGTGCTTAACAATCGTTTGTTAGGATGGTGATATAGAGATTAGAGATGGTAATAATGTTGGTACCTAATACATTGTAGCTTGTTTGATAACTTTGAAGTTTCTCACCGTTCATGTCGATGAATAGACCCATTTCTATGCTGAAGTTATCGGCACAAAGTAGTTTCTTCTAATACCAACTGCATCGAAAATACTGACAAAAACATTAATATTCTATAGCTGATTAACGAATCCGTAAATTAGATAAATATTGACATGTTTTAAAATATTGGTGTCCGAACTAAATTTTCCGTCCACTAAACTATTTGTTGTTGAATCGCACTACTTTTATGTTTTGGACGTAAGGTAACGACCTACGTAAAAAGGTTACAGAATACAAACATTAATGTATACGTATAACCTTTAAAACTATAATAGTGTGTATTGAAGTCAGAAGTGCGTTTTATGTGGAACGGCACAACAGACGCAAAAACAAACAATGTTACAATACAAAAACCGCCTTTCGAGTTCGATCCTCGATGACGCTGGGACGAATTAAACTGACGCCGAACAACGGAAACTGTGGAGACGCGCGATAGTATAAGTTTTTAAATTGGTGAGACATTTAAAGGTTATAATAGAAAGATTGATAAAATTGATCAGTTGATGACGACGCATTATAACGTCTTTGTTGTTGATAGGGCATGGCGTGCGATGCCGTTCATATTTTATCTCAAGATTGATAAAAGACACGTCTGTTAAAGTTTCTTATAGATTCTTTAGATAATAATATTGGATAAATCCTAAATATCAGTACCTACCCCATGCCCAATTTCAATTACTGAGAGGGATTAGATTACTTGATATTAACCAAAATAGTGCCTTAAGCGGATTGAAAACACAATACCTACTCTTCCTATGATCTTAGTAGCCATATCAAAAAAATATCGGCCAGCTCAACACCTCCCCTGTGCGTGATCCGCTCGCCGGCTGTGTACACGACGCGAACGTCTCGCGCTGTCTGTTCGTTATCATTGTCTACGGCTTTATATATTTCATTATATGTGTCATATTATACGGCGACTAGATTGTCGCAGAGGTGACAATCGGCCCGCGTCCACTGTACCTCGCTTGTTTATGAGTTCAATTGTATAGGTGTTCTGTCTCTGTGTTAATGTGTAATTTGTTGGTGTAAGTAGCATGTTGTTGGTATGTGTTTGAGTAGCATAAAGATTTCCAAACATATTTTTCTGTTCTAGTGTAGAAGCAGTATGCTTAGATTGCCTCTAGAGATTATGGGTTCTATTTCCAGATTGCATATCTAAAATGGTGTGTTATTCTATTTGACAAAATGCATATCTCAGCGAAATTTAGATCATTACTTGCGCTTCTATCTGTCCGTCGGAGATGTGAGAAGGCATGTATTTATGATATCCAAAGAAATACTTGCTCTAATAACGAAACATTTCTATATTACCGACGCAAACTATATTTCACCGAATACAAATAATTTTTGAGTTTATACTCATCTCTCATCAGATAGCGGGAATAAAAGTTAATAAATCTATCAATCTGGTCTATGACGTCCATACACGTCACAGTGTATTGCTGTGGCGGGCGTGCATCATCGGTAAATCTCTCAGCGGCACACAAAACTCTTGGACGTGACTTTTTATCAATTCCCGGAGTCTATTTTGATTAAACAATCTGGATTCCGTTGGATCGAGGATATAAATAGAATTTAGAATGTTTAAACGACTATGAAACTAAAATGGAATAGTTAAGTTTTTAACTAGTCATAAATATTTATTGTTGTGGAAATTCTATTAAATAGAATTACCCGACAAAAATATTGATGACACGCTCAACCAGCTGCTTGTGAAAATAGCCTTTACTTATCTAATAATCTAGTGACTAATGAGACCAAAGCCTTTATATTTCAACGCATGGCATATATTTACAAGACTATCTTGACGCTATCAAACTAACTTTGTCCCTCGCATACGCTTAATTACACCAACTTTAACACCAACGTCCAATAATCAATAGTTACAATAAATTCGATAGAGCAACGTTGCGCTCTCGAGTGTCGGCTGACAGCGGTGTCGAGTCTTAAGTGTCACTCGCAAGTGACAGCGCGTTTTGTCCGACTGTACCTAAGCTGTGACGTGAAAGGACTGTCGCGCACACGTGACACGTTATTTTTTTGTCTACTGTACTTTTGTGTTGATATTTTTTATTTCTGCAATTATTTAAATGATATTGGACGGAAAAGGAAAAATTACATGAAGATAAATACACCCCGATATGCCCAATGGGTAAGAGTTGCAATTCATTCAGATGAAGCTATTTTCTACTATACATCCGAAATAAATATGATCTCATAAGTCATAACCAAGTAATACACACACACGCCTTTTATCCCTGAAGGGGTAGGCATAGGCGTAACTAGTACACCCACTTTTCGCCGTACATATTCCGTCCCATGATGTGATAGGGGGTGAGCCTATCGCCATATCAGTTATAAATTCCAGACTTCGGGCTGATATTGATTAGAAAAACCCAATATCACTTTGCCCGGCTCAGGGATCGAACTCAAGATTTCAGCATTGCAGTCGTACCGTAATACGAGTACGCCACCGAGGCACATTTAAAAGATAAAACAATTAAACCAGTAGATGCCACTACCCAAACAAATTCCAACCCAAAACGAATAATTCATTAAAATAGCCCAATAATATCCGTACAATTGACACGCGGATACGAGTAGTGCAAGTAGTGTCCGGCACGTGACGATGTATTTTTGTCGTGGCGTCAATAAATAATGCTCACCGGTCAAAGTCTGAGAGCTAATGTGTGTTCATCTTAGTCCTGCCTTTATGTTGCCTGATGTGGGAGTACTAGTGGTGAAAAAAATATTGTGGACGAGTTTGCGGCGAGTTTGAAGTGAGATTTAACAGTTTTTGAAAGCTGTGTTTTCTCATAAAGTTGATAGATTGTAATAATATTTTTGACACTAGCTCTCCTCCGGCTGACGTTAATATTGAAGAAATCTGAATATAATTGGGATTCCACTATTCTCATTGAAAAATACGGAACCTTATGCTTTACGTAATAAACAACTTACTCATAAATTTGTTACTAAACTTTTTCAATGAGGCTATTTTGATCCTTAATCTTCAAACGGCATTTAGGGCTATACGTGATTTACTTATATCAAATTAATATTAAGATCTAAAATTTAAATTAAGAAAGGCCACTACCATTGACAAACTATGCCTTACTCACATTAGTATGTATCCATACATTTTCATTAACGTGTTCCAGGTCGAGAACACGTTGTACCTCGGTGTTGTCTCGAGAACGTAACCGTAGTCTGGACAGAAGCACAATTACTGAAATAACTGGACTTATCGGCGATTGTACCTACTCCGCGCGTCTACGCTTGTTGCGCCGAATCTACGTTTGTGATTAAGGTTTTATTTGCGACTAAACCTTATAAAAAAGGATTCTAAATTTGAATTGAATCAAAAAAAGAATAGTGGACAGTCAGTCAAAATGGAAATTGAAATAATTTTAAAATTGTTCTTTTGATAAAGTTTTAGTTTTATTTAATCAGAGGTTTATTATATTGGACAAGACATTTAATACAGTGTATGAATTTCGTAATTACTTGATTCGATACCACTATGATAGCTTCCAGTAACAAAATATAAAAGCATTGAATAAAATCTGGCGCTTAAACGAAACATTTTTTACACGACTTAAGCAAATGTCGCCCACATAGAACAATTAAAATAACTTAGCAAAGGTATAGTTAAAAGTATCGTAAAAATTACATTAAATATATAAATTAGATAATTTTAGTGTCACGTGACCTTGGGATCAGAAGCTTTGTTTTTCGTGTTCGAAATTCAAATCGCGTGGGGTTTTTAACGACGGCCATTAATTAATTAGATACTAAATTTGCATAAAACAGAAATTAATATCTTTTGGTGTTTATGCAGATTTTTTATGTAGAATTTATTTTATGCATTTTGTCGTGCTAATTTATTGCATGTATTAGATAATATTTTTATTGATGATTTTCTTTGTTTTGTTGCAGGTAAGCGAAGTTGAGATATTATGTGCGATGTTTCGATTCAAAATTTAAATTTAATTTTCAACCGTAAGTGATAGATAATAATTAGATAGTTGTTTTCAGTACCTGCATATGTAATTTCTAGATACTGTCAGCAAGTTCTAGGAATCAATGTGTACAAAATATGCATGTAATTGATCTAAGGTCGGTTTAATGATTATTTGTATTACAATAGTGAAACCGAAATAAATTTTGTTAGTACTTATAAGTTTTAATATTGGTAATTACTAATTAACCTCCTATTTTAAAACGATTACATAAAACAAAAACACCACAGTAGTTAAGCAATCAAAGTACATCCGAATACTCAAAACTCCACGGTAACCAGTAAATTTGTCGTATAATAAAACAACATCCATGCATCAATTAAACAGCATTAAAGATCAAAAGCGCCGCGACGTCCTTAAGTAGCTTCACATTTAACTATCGTTTATTTTAAACCATAAAAATTTATGAGGTCTAAATATTTTCACCGCTTCGCGATGGGCGGCGTTTTAGGGTTATAAAGTTGGTCGTAAATGGTCGTAAAAAGGTAATGGTTCCTTGACAGATGGTGGTCGCAAGTGGCGAGTGCGGCATGCGCAGGCGCAGGGCCGTGTCGGCCAATCGCAGCTCACTGCCCAACGCCATTTTCTTACTAGACATGTCATAGTACAGTTAGTCTTTATTGTACGGAATAACGTCAAATAACAATTTACCTAACAAATCGGATATTTATATCGGATATTAATAATCGGACACTACTAATTACTTACATCTTTTAAATCCGTGACAAAGTGGGTGATAAGCCGACGTCTTAATAAGAGATCACAAATATCGGTTTCGAGTATTTCCGAGATAAAACTAGCCTTTATAATCTAGAAAACAATCTATCAATATGTTTAACATTTAAAACCTAGCAAACATCTTCATAATATATCAATTTAATGTGAGTTGCGCCCAAACATATCCTACTCAGTGACTGATCAAGAGTTCTGACCGCCCTAGGCTAATTATGAGGACGCGCCCCCGCCAGGTGTAAGTGATACGGTGAAAATTTTAACATGGTTCATACTACCTATAAACGGTTTCAGATCGATCTGAAAGTGAAACTAACGTCTACACGACATTCAGCCTTAGCGTGGCAAACCATTTTTTTTAGCTGACCGTACATAAAGGCGCATTATACGACTAAAATCATGACAAGTGACTGCAGGCTACCAAGTAGAAAACCAAATCCATGTCGTGTTTGGCCGCATGACTTGTATTGGCTTAGTTTCTATAGAGAAGTTAGTTTTGCGGTCATTGACCATGTGCGTGGTCATCTAGTGTGTGAAGTTACATTTATCCTGTAGGCGACTTTTATACCAATAAATAGTAATTTTTGTTAGTTAGTTTCAAGCACGATTTTGATTGAAAACGACAAGTTTGAGTCTCCATACGACAAAATTTCTGAAACAGACGTTGGAACTTGGTGTGGCTAAATTGAAATTAAAGAAAGATATGAAAAATCTGGCTCGTTTATTCCATTAGTATTGAAATAGTTTTTCCGATGATGTATTATAAGTTAATCAGATCAGTTTATTTTTTTAAAAAATCATGATGAAGAGTTAATTGAAGTAGTTGAAATTTTTGATACGGCCTCTTAATTCTTGACTGTAGACCTTTGTATTGACCAGAAATTTCTAACGTTTTATCAATTGTCGCAAGAACAGCCTTCTTCATATGCCTTTATGACCGCAATTGGGTAAAAAGGTGACAAAACGTTCGACAGGTTCTCCGTCAGGCAAAACATAACGAATTATAAATGTCAACTGCTCGGTGTGTGAAATATCTGCAGTAGAATCAATGCTAATCGAATAATATTTAGCTTTTTTTATTTCTCCAATAATCGAAAGTCGAACTTCATCAGCGAGAAGTACCATAAATTCATTGATTATAGAGGATGACAAGTAAGATGGAGCACCTCTGCCTTTTTATCCAAATCTCACCAAATGCTCAGCCATGAAAGGATCAAATTTGGATATAAGCTCAATACAGCCAAGAAAATTTCCGTTTAGTGCAGATCCAATAATTTCATTTCAACCGTGAAATGGAAGGCCACGAGAAGCTAAAAACTTAATTGTTTCTATTACACGTAGTAATACATTTCGCCAATAATTTATTTCTTCATTATATTGTTTAATTATTTGGGTATGCAATGGTTATAAAAGTTTCCTCTACATACATATTGTCCCAAACATTTACGATGATCCGGAGAATTGTCATGATAGTTAAGTTAAAAATTTTCCAGTCATTAAATCCACTTTTGGCAAATATGGATGTTCCTCCATATAATTTACAAGGACCACAAAACACGTGACCTGTGGATTCTGAGTATACTAACCAGCTTCTCTTCACAATTTCGCCATTAACAAGCTTTATCTCAAACATATGTTTAGATAGAAATCTTTTTTTATTTTTATACTGCCTTTCTGATCTGGAAAAGTATAATTTTTCGTTTTGTTGCAGTCCTGTTTTAACAATATAATCTCGAAATTCATCGCTTACATGCCACAGTGCAGGGTCACTTGACGGAATAGACGGCCTTTCTTCTATTAGAATTTCGTCTTCATTGTAGATCGTCGGCGTCGTCGCTACTATAGGACTAGTGTTGGACGGAGAAACGTAAGAACAGTCCGCGATCGAATGACCAGGGCAAGAAATCGCTGGCGATAGTTCAGCATTCGTCACCGTTTTGTTCCTTTCTGCAGAGCTCGTAAAAAATGTTTCCAGTTTACGAGTATGTCTTAAAATGTTTTCTCACTTCTTTTCCTTTTTTTCTGTATTTTGCTCCACTTGGTTTTTTTACTATCGAATTACTCTCGTTACTCCTCATAGTCTTAATAAAATACTGAATTACGAAGGAAAGGACAATAAATATCAATCACCAAAAACGAATATACTCGAGCGCGTGATAATATGACGGATATTATCGGATAATATAACGAAAGAGAATAATTTTTTTTTTTTTGGAAATGGCCCTACTGCCTGTAGCCTGACGCGAGTCTGCTTTTCTGGCCACACCGGTCTTTAGGGTGAACGCAGAAGGCGCTCGCAACCCTTTGAATTAAGTGACCATGCTGAGGGCAACCCACTAACGGGTTACGAACCTCGCCTCAGGACGGCCACTGAGAGAGGATGAGACATCAACGATTAGGGAAAGATTGGTTTTTAGGCCTAATCCTATTAGATTGTGTTGTCATCGGCACGCGGGCCGGAACTGCTAGGGGGGTCGGGGGAGGAGGCGAGGTCCTCGACGGCGAGGACGGAACTGCGGTCTTGTGGAGTGTTGGAGTTTCAAGAACTCGTTCTTACGGCGGATGGCCAGAGTGATTTCGTCCTCTGGATCGGTTACTACGGAACGTGGCCGTCTCCATTTGGCGCGGTCGAATGGAGTATATATTGACGCTTTACGGACTAACGTGTTTGGGTGATTTACCACCCGATCGAAGTAGCGTCTGCTGGCCATATGCATGAAATGCCTGATGGTCAGCATGTTGGTGTCCACGTGGAAGTTGCGGTTGCGAACGTACCACGGGCCGCCAAGAGCATGTCTGAGCATTCTATTTTGTAAGACCTGCATACGCTGAAAACGAGCTGGCAATAAATGGGCGAATACGGGCGATGCGTACGTCATGATAGGTCGAATGCAAGTCGTAAAGATCCTAATCTTGTTGCGGATTGACATTTTACCTTTCCTGTTTAAGAGCCAATGCAATTGGCCCATCGCGAATGCGGCTCGCCCGCGTAGACGAAAGAGAATGAAGCGCGGCAAAGTATACTAACTATTAACCACCGGGGAGTCCCCGCGCGTCGGTGACGTGTTTCATCGCGCGGCGAACTGCGCTGTTGCCAACTCACTCACTCGCTCCAAGCGAGTGAGTGAGACGAGTGAGTTGGCAACATCGCAGTCGAGCGAGTCGCTCGACCACCGACCGATTCGAGTGATAAATAAGTGTTTGTTTTACGCGTGCTTTTTAAAGTAACAAATCAGGGAGTCCCAGGCTTTTTCAGTTCACAGCGCTTTTAGTTTTAGTATTTTGGCTCGGTGTAGTTGAAATACGTAGGGTAGATGCAATGATGCTAGATTAATAGTGTATGCGATGACACGATTTCAGCGCGCCCCCCCGATCCTCGCGCCCTAGGCTGCAGCCTAATTAGCCTAAGGGTTAATCAGGCCCTGATCCTACTAATATTGTAAATGCGAAAGTTTGTAAGAATTTATGGATGTTTGTTCCTCTTTCACGCTAAAACTACTGAACAAATTTCAATGGAATTTGGCACACGGGTAGATCATGTCCTAGATTAACATATAGGCTATATTTTATCCCGGGAAAGTAAAAAGCGGGACTTATATCCCGGAAAAACTTATTAACGTGGACGGAGCCGCGGGCAAAATCTAGTTATTAATAATTATGCTCTAAATATTTTCTTCATTTACATTTCATTCCAAAATTGATGTCTTTTGGAATCGAAATCTGTTAAAAACGGACAGCGTATTCGTACTTAAGGTGTAAATGAGCTACATTGTTCTTATCTTATCTCTTGAAATAAACATCGACAGTACGCGGTCTTGCTGATTGTGAATGTAATTGCACGCAGTGAGAAAATCGTTCTGTCTCGCTCTGTATGACTAACGCTAGTGAACACTGTTTTACATATTGTTATAACTATTATTTAGAAAGATATATCTGTACTATCTGAAATGACAGGCCGAAATAAGTACGGTAAGGTCCATAATAAATGTGGGATTAGTGAAAAGTTAAATAGTGCAAATAAATTGCTTCTTATAATTTTTTGCCTAACGTCTTTCGACCGTCTTTTCATTTTTTTATTCATCGAGTCTTTTCTTTACCAACCCAGGTTGAGGCTATACAGGCTGCTTCTCAGAAAAAGGCCTCAATGACCCCAATAGATTGTTACCCCAATCCAATGTGGAAATAGCTCAACACATTTTAAACACCAAGAAATGAGCTTAGATTTTACGACGATCCTCTTACCTCTAGGCCAGAAGCTACTAAAATAACCCTGTGTCTTGCCTAACCTGAGAATCGAAATCAAGACCTCCCATATTCTTATCACTGGGCCTATTTAGTCAAATATTAATATTGTTATCTCGGCCATATGGAATCACTAATAATCAGTCACTGCTTACACTTCCGCGTTTGTGCATAAATTGGCCCGATACGTTATCTAGCTGGACGCTTGTTAGCGATCGGAAGGCATACACTACCAACAAGACTAGCTTAATTATTGTCATTCTACTAGGGGGCTGCGAGGGGTCAAGATACAAGATAAATCTATAAGAAACTTAGGCGATGGTTTAAGAAACTATTCCTGTCTATTATAACACCCCCTGTTGAAATATTTTTGACTGACTGTTATTACCCGACTGTTTTAGAAGTAGAGTACTTAATGATTTTCGCCAACCGCATCATCAAGACTATATTTCCTGGTGATTTCGAGTTTAGCAAGAGTGACGTTTTGGCAGGAATAAATAGGATTAGGCATCGCGTATTCTTATGGTTAAGGTAGTACTCCTGAAGATATTAAAACAGTTTAAACGATATGCTACTAAGGATATATAGTAGTGCCATCTAGCGAAAGAAATGAAATGGACAGTTAAAGTGAGTTCAATACAAACCTGATTTCCAATAACTTATCCGTTCACACCAATACATAGCCAGCGTGCAGGCCGCAGCGCCGACAACCGAAACAAAAAACCAGACGCGGATTGATAGCTCGCCGCGAACAATTTAATAGTTATGTACGCACAACAAAGCTGCGCACGATTCGAAGGGACGAATCCATCACTCTGTCAACTTTAAAAAACGGACGCACCGCCGGCCAATCACGGCGCACCATTTGAATAATTGTTCGTTCGACGTCGACCAATAGCGTGCGCCCGCGGCACTTCTTATTCCTTATTTCTAAATGATTAATGCGATATGCAGACGTATTTACGATCGGCTGTGAGCCGATTGTGAGTGATCTGTTCGGCTGGTGTCAGTACTGAGTCAAATTTACGATTGCATGTCCGAGAATCGTGCGTCGCTGAATGAATCATTGCCCCTATTTTATTGCATAAGGTTCGACGCGGATTGTGCTGATTTTTGATATGGTCGTGTCGCGTTGTCGCTGGGTTGACTAGCACGACCTGTTGCGAATCTCATCTGTCAATTGTCGCTAATCTTGATCGCTTTAATGAGCCGGCTAGATTGCCAGATGTGCTGGTTTTCTCCGCGTCTTGATTTCAATAGTGTTTCCTAACGTTAGCACAATGCCAGATGCACTTTGTAATCCGCATTTTAGAACACATTTAGATTGTAGGAGAGTCTATTTCGATCAAATATCTTGAGTTATGTTTCGATAGTTTGGTATCAAAATGAAATAGTAAGAAATAAAAACAAGAAACAGTCTTGTAGACTCCTAATTCTTAAGATGAAAGAAAGATACAACTTTATACCCTAAGAAACTATCTTTATCTAAATAAAATTGTTTCCCGTGACATCCTAAAATATTAATGTGCCTGTCCTCATTTTACAAAGGTCCAAGAATAAAGATCTATTTGTCTTCAAAGACAACACTACACCTCTAGTTAATGAATTAGACCCATCATTAGACAAAGGGACGTTTCAATCAGACAAGTGACTTAAGTCTAATCTGTTTAGTCCACAATGCACAAAAAACAATGTTAATTATCTAATCGCGCACGCAATCGGCCGGCATAATGAAGGCGAGTGTCGGCGCGGGGGAGGCGCGGCAGCGGCGAGGAGCGGGCGACGCGTGATCTCGGCCGTCCCACATAAATCTGTCAACTGGGCTGCGCCGGCGCACGGTAACGCACACATCTTGATCTAACTCAGGGATCAGCAACATTTTGTTGTAAAATTATTTATTAAACAATATTTTTTTTTACATTTCCTCATGATTTGTTATGTACGATGTGTTTAGATATCCATCGTATGCTATATTATATAAAAAAACGTGCAATGCAATCAGCCTAGTGTTATATACTGCTCATTGCAGAGTACGGGCCTCCTCTACTACTAAAAAACATGTTTAACATAAATATTATTTATGCGATGTAATTGAATCTGTCGGTTGAAACTTGATGGGACGAAGGGTTTTAACTTATATTCGATATCAGTTTTCTAAAATAGACGAAATTATTTTACTTTATTCACTAAGCCTTTGGTAAAGATTAATATAACAATTTCTAACTAATATGTATACAGGAATTATTTATAATTAGAATGTTTTTCTGTACAGACAGTTTTAACTAAAACAACGTTCAAATAATAGTGTAACACAACAGTTTCAGCGAGTAAACAATTAAAAAAATGTATTAAAATTTACTGTAAACTTTAATTAAAATGCAACAGCACACGGTGTTATTAAAAAAATCCTAGCGACGCAAACGTTGTCCACCGCTGGCATCTGTGCGTGTTCCAAACGGAAAAGCTTGGTGATTTGTGATTAGAGGCTTTTAAATTTATGTACCGATTGAGAGACGTCGGTGGAAATTCTTTTGTTCGGTTTTGTTTGCCTTTTTATATGTTTATATCGTGTTTATGTTGTTACGTGATTGAGTGCTCTACTGTTTTTATTTATTTTAAAATTTGAATAAAACGTTGAGTTGGGAAATGAAATATAAATTTAGATTGTTTGTGACGTCTGATATTTATAATTAGTGCAATGGTGGTTTAAATGCTAATTTAGTTGCTTTACACAAAATAAACGGAAAATCTTGACTCACTGATATGCAAATCTTATTCGTGACTATCAGGAACGGGAAATTTTAAATTTCGGTCTCAAAGCGTCCGGATACAATTTTTTTATAGGCGCAGGAATCAAACATGCGACCATTCCACACGGCTCGCCCACTGCCCCAAGACAACAGAACTTGTGATGTTCTTATTAAATATCCTTGTAATGTTGTTAATAAGAATTATAGCGTCAACACCAGTTTCATTAACTAGGTACCATCTATGGAAATAATACCCTTTAGCATTTAAAAGCCGATTTATGAAAGGTGATCTATCGAACAAAAGGTTTTTGCATAAAATGGACGAGATATTAAAGTAAATTCTCGTTTTTATGCAATTTGAACAAACGAGAAAAGTGACGACACGATCATTTATTACGTTTTCGCCTCTTCGAACATTTCGCTAGTTTTTGATTTAGCAATCCACTTATACTCGGAAAATTCACCTGTATACTTCCTACCTGCATTCTGTAAACCTGCGGCTAAGCTATTCAAGTTTCTCATTAAACTCCCTTTAACTGAAAAATGCTTATATACTTAGTGTCAGTGTAATATTTTCTAATAGACTTATATACCAGCTACAGGCAACAAAGACCTTTCCAGAATTCTTCAGGAATTTTATGTTTTTATATTCGAGTTTCTCATACACTATTCGAGCCTGGTATTATAATTAGTGTTACCAGTAAGTTGGTCAGCTGATGCAGACTAGCTTGTCGGCTGACCTATGCTACAAAAAAAAACTAATCAATTTATAACCCTCTGATTTACTTGTGGGTACAAGTAAACCAGAGACAGATAGAAGTTGAAAGTATTAATTTCCCACTCTAGGTGAGTCATGGCATTTCAGTATCAACAGATTTCCGATCAAAATCGCCTTTCCCCAACAGTTTAATATTTACGTCAATAACCGGATTCAAATCTGCGATCTATCTTGAATCGGCGGGCTCGCGATCGAACAATAGTGCATTAGATAGACACCGAACCGACGGCCGTCGGGCATGTGGGATGGCTCACTGAATTTATTAGTTACGTTTTATTTTATATTTATAGAATAGGTATTGTTTTGAAATGAAGAATGCGGTTTTCTGGGTTTTACGTATTATACTATGTAATAACGAATATCTGTATAGGTTTCGTGGGGCCGGAGTTTGATATTTATGTCTGCAATGGGGATAGGCTCGTCCCCATCACAAAGTGAAGAAAAGTGGGAACTCTAGTTGAACCTCTGCCTACCCTTTTTTTTTTTTTTTTTTTTTTTAAAACGGCCATCTTCGGCGCATTAGGGACGGCTGCGGGCTTCCTCCGACTCACGTCTAAGTTGTCGTCCGCAACCGCCCCTGCACGTACCGCGTTTTTGCGGTCCTTTTCCTGTTGCGGGGGCTCAGAAGCCCCCGAAACACCGTACCGTGTCCGCCTTTTGGTGTCCGAGGCAGCGTGAGACACGCTGCCTCGGACATGTCCATCACGGGGGTCACAGAAGTTGGCTAGACTAATGGGTGGGCGGCACGTCCCGCCCACCCGTGACCCCCGGAGGCCCCTATTAGTCGCCTTTTACGACAGGCAGGGGATACCGTGGTGGAATTCTCCAAACGCCCCCAATCCACAGGGCTGCCTACCCTTTTGGTAGTTGTGTCGAACCTACCGATTTTTCGGTATTTATACCGATTTTGGGTCTGTCCTACCAAAATACCTACATGACATGATTTTTTTACCGATTTTCAGTAATTCGTAGTTAATATCCTCCTTTTCTTTTATATTTTACGATTCCATTGTTAAATATGTTACTTTTTGGGGCGGCGCAGGTAATACTTTCAAAGGGACGACAAGATTTGTTCAATATTTTTACTTTGATGACAGGGGGGGTGTACGCGTGACTCTTGTTACTTACTTACTTACTTGTTACTTGTCGTACCATAATACAACTATGCCATCGAGGCAGTCAAATTTCTTCACCAAAGAAATTTGTAGCACATCAAAACTAGCAATTTCTAAGGCAGTAATTTCAAAGTCCCAGTCCGATACTCAAGGTCATACAAAAATAAACACAAAGAATAAAATCCAAGGCTTCACAGTTCAACATTTATTACCACTAGGCCTTATAAATCAACACACAAAATGTTAAAATGCTCTCACATACCATACACATTAAATGTATGATTTATGTATGAGACGATTTTAAATTAGAAATTATATTAAAGATTTGGTAGTCGTATTAGTTTTTTTTAAATATTAAAGTAGTAGTATTCATGTTTTAAGACATGTAATATGATTAAATCATACTGTATATGACAGCATTAAAAATAAACCTGTATTAAATACGTTACGTACGTTGCGAGGTAATTGGTAATGGGTGTCTATAACTAAAATTATTCTAAAAATATTTCTGTAATAGAAAGCCACATTGTGTCCTTGCATTAAAAACAATATTTTGTTTTGATTCATTGAATTTTAGGAAACGCTGCACGTAAACTTTCAACATATTAACATGAAAGGAGCTATGTTTAGAAAATGCGTGGGAACTCTATCATATTATAAAGCGCACTCACAATATTCATAAACATTCATCCTTAAATATATCGTTTTCTACTGTCAGTTTCAATACAAAAAACAAAACCCCGGCCCATCCCACAAGCGGTAGCGATTAAAACCGGCAACCCGATACGTTAATATAAAACGTCCCATCGATGCACTCAGACGGACAGGCTAATAGCTATTAAGATATCAATCAAGCGCCGTGGGTTGCGTTGTTCCTTCGTAATGTCCGCGCACAATAAAATTAGCATTGAAATGGTCTCGTCACATTCTATGAGACGACAGTATCACGTTCTTGTGGTCACGTGAGGATTGAGAGATGCGCGGGGGATTGTCCGCTAACGCTTGTCAGTGTAGCTAGTATATTGGGCTAGTATCATGTCTTCCTAATGTTACCTATAAATGCGAAAGTTAGTGAATATTTGTTAGAAGTAAACGCAGAAATGACTGAACGGATTTGGATGAAATTTGGCTCTCGGACCTTGATCATATCCTGAATTAACACATAAGTAGTATGATTTATTTCAGTGTTATAAATGTAAACGCTAGATAATAAGGTTATATAATTTTTAATTGTAATGCGTGTTTATGTTGTTGACATGCCTTATTAATATATAAATAAATAAAGTGTTGTTACTGTTTGTAGGCCGTGATACTTGCTCGGTGAGCGATTAACCTTTGAGCTTAGAACAACTAGACAATAAAAATTCGATGAACATTCATCGGGAATGCAATTTTATTTACCTTTCTGAAGGTAATTTTCCACGACCGAAACGAATGTATGCGGAATTATTTTACAATAATAAAATACGCCATAATTATCTTCAAGCACGCTTTTGAGTTCGCTACAGCGTGTCAATTACACCACAACGGTACACTGATTCCAGCCATTACACGACCCTTAAGATAAGAGCGTTATGTTACGTGACCACTCATTTGAGAGCTGCCGGTTGCAAATGCGCTCGACTTGCGAATCTATCCGCTGTTAGGTTGACCGCACCTTTACGGCTCGTGATAGGGATTTTGAAGTAAAACTGATTGTGGAGTTTGAAACATATTCTCAATTGTTTGTGTAGGAATTTTTGTTCACAGAAAACCGAATAATATAAGTTGAATTGAGTAAGCTTTTTCCCATTTACTGAAACTTTAATGAATATTGGTATTGAAGATCCACTTTTGCATCACAATAATAATAGTAAGATGCGAAGCTTGCGAAGCTATTTGGTTGTTAAGATAGGTATTCAGATATTTGTAAGCGTAGAAACCGCAGCAAAGGTTTGGTTATTACATACATGCATATCCAACTCCTAGATTACAATACAAAATTAGTTTTTCCCTCGGAAAATCGAATAGACATTTATTATATTGAAAATCTCCTGCAGACGGAGGCGCGAGTAAAACCTAGTACTAGCTAATAGGTAGAAACCTAATTAGCCTTATTAATACCATAATACAATACAATTCAGGTACGAGAGCAGTAAGGATTCCGTTAGTTATAATGAAACGGTCAGCGACCTCGCAAACTGCTCCTAAACACTTCAAACAATAGGGTATAAATTCCTAATACGGCATAGATTAGGAGGCAGACAAGATGCGGAAATTTTACCTACGGGACTGGTCCTATTAGAGTTGGAAGTAGAACATGTAAAAATAGGGTAGCTGAGTACTTTTTTAAAAATATAATTATAAAAAAATTATGCTATACAAAATCTAATCGAAAAAGAATTTTCAAAATTGGCGCAATAGTAAGTCCTACTATCCTACTAATATTATAAAGGCGAAAGTTTGTAAGAATGTATGGATGTTTGGATGTTTAGATGTTTGGATGTTTGGATGTTTGGATGTAAGGATGTTTGTTCCTCTTTCACGCAAAAACTACTGAACGGATTTCGATGAAATTTGGCACACGGGTAGATCATGTCCTGGATTAACACATAGGCTACTTTTTATCCCGGGAAAATATAAAGCGGGACTTTTATCCCGGAAAAACTTTTTAAAGCGGGCGGAGCCGCGGGCAAAAGCTAGTAAGTTATAAAGCTTTGAAATTCGGTGAAAGGGGTAGCAGTCGAAATAACAATAATACTAGGCTGTGACGTCACCAAGAGCCGTCGGCCATAACGGTGCGCGCGTGTGAAAGAAATAGCGTGATATCCCCGGCTCGCCCCCACTTTTGCTCACAAGAGTATTTAAACATTGATGAAGTGCTTTATTTTTCAATCGATTTTGATGCTGATTACACAGAAGAATTTCTTTTTCATATTATTTTGTTACATTTAAAATAATGTACAAAATCAAATATAGGAGACTACCCTATTATAGAAAAAAATATATGTTAAGTGTCAAGGCAGGAAACAAAAATATTTGTTATGAAATTGTGAAAAGCCCTTGTTGCCTGAGATTAGAATTTGTGTTCAATGCGAGGACCGACAGGCCTATATGTCACAAGACGTATATTGGACAGTAGTAGCGCCTCAGATTTCCAGGAACAACGAAAGCTTGATGGATTAATTTGTACGTAATTTCTTAATTACGATTACTCTACGTTTATTCCCGGAAAAATACACAGCCAACAATTTTTCCGGGAGATGTTCAATAGCAAAATCAGTAGAAAAGCTAGTTGTATATCCTATTAAACTCTATGCCACTCTTCCCGGTTCCCCGGGATTTCTAATCCCGTTAAAATGTTTCCGTTACGGTCTTGAGCGATCGGTTGCTATCAAAGTGTAGGAAATTGTCCACAGTAATTTACTGTTAATCTTTCTGTGCCGTTTCCTTAATTCAGGATGAACCATTTCAAGTTTTGATGTTTGTCCCAATTTCTTTGAATTTCTCGTAAATGGGTTGACGAAATTACTAGCGATGTTGTTTCTATTCACGAGTTTTAGTTCATTTTATGTGATTGTTTGTTGGAGTTTGCCTTTTATGTTTCAAATGTAATGGATGTCATTTTTTATAGCTGGAAACCTAAGAATATAACTTCAAATACTCACATACCCAGAAAGCAAATAGGGCATTAATGATGGCAAGATGATATCCATTATTAGACTATCATTATCACTTTTTTATTTCTACCGCTTGACAATCATCATACAAAGCATAAGCTTGAATCTTTCTATACAAATTACACCCGTAAACTGTAAAATGCTAGGAATATAGCGTAATCTAAATTACCATTGTAATAATATTACCATATCAACTCTCATATCAACGCGCAGTCTCTGCCTACTTCACCGTCTGTTCTATCACTCAAGTGAATTGGTAGTGGTTAGTGCAATCTCGTGTACCCATTTTATTGT
Organism: Lapara coniferarum; assembly: GCA_949316025.1. Classification (NCBI taxonomy): domain Eukaryota; kingdom Metazoa; phylum Arthropoda; class Insecta; order Lepidoptera; family Sphingidae; genus Lapara; species Lapara coniferarum. Next base: position 24,613,035 of record OX438919.1, read on the forward strand.
TATAGTTTTTACCCTTGCATATTGTCTGGACCTACCTTTATATCTGATTGTATAAAGCTGGCTACTGAAGTAACTATTAGTGTGCTATAGTTTAGTTCAACAATAGACTGTCTCATCTATTCTTTTTGAAGATGTTTGTACATTAGAGAGACCAAGTCCTAGATAAATATTAGGCTAATTTTCATAGGAAATGGACAGTGCAGTGGCATTATTTCAAGAACGTACCTTTACAAGCAAAAGCTAGAAGTGTGTAATAAAAATGTATCTTCTATGGGAGGTTAGCATGAGCTTAACTTGATACTATGGATATTATGAGTTCGAAAAACTTAAATGATAACTTCATCTCGTAATAGAACTACTCTGTTTTAGACCAAAAATAACAAAAGATTTAACTATGTTTTTGTTTATTATGCTCTAAAATATGAAGAAAACATTTAATATACTTTCAAGATCTCAGGTAAATTAGTTTTCATTTTACGGAGATTTCCCACAAACAAGCCCGAAAAAGAAAAACAAGTGGGCTGCGGGGCCAAGTAATGCGGAAATAAGTGATAAATAAGTAACAGGAAAAAAATATCAGGATGTGCATATTTCAGGTGACCATCCACCATTTCTAGGTCACTGTATACATCCACCAGCCAATAGTAAACAATTCCAAAAAGGAAAACACTCAGCTCATTTCCTTATGGCATTAGCTTAGAATTATCATTACAGCCTCACAACGCTGCCAACGCAAACACAACCTTACCCAACACTCTTAAAACTCACATTCGTTCGACTTGAGAAATGTGCGGCATCCGGACAAAGTTAATATTTGCTGCCACTTGGATCTTAAAGGAAATGAATAAGGGTGATATTCGCGTGGCACTTACATAACAAAGCATTGTTACGCCGCGTTCGGGATGGCCGGTAATGCGACAGTTTGTAAGCATGAGCCGAGGACGGTAACGGAGGGGGTTGCGCGGGGGGCAGAGGGGGCCATGGGGGGTTGTAGGGATGTAATAGTAAAGTAATGCGTACAACTGTAGGTTGTTGACTTAAAGATATTAAGCTGGGACCTGTTTTGTATAGTTGTGCTAATTCTAGTTTTTATGTTAGTAATTGACGAACTTGGTATGACGGGTATAGCGTGAAGACGGAGGGAGTATAATGATTAACAACGTGATTACTTTGATTGAGACATTGAGGTAGTATTTTATTCCTTAATTATTTTTATTACGGCGAAGATAGCCATAACACTTTACGATACTGATTATAATTAATTCAAAATACTATCAGTTAACGAAGCGAACATTTTTCATAATTATATAAGGAAAATAGAGTAATATTAAAGTGTTTAAAATGTAGCCCATTTGAACTGCGATTTGGTTGATTGTAAACCGTAGCTTAGAAGTAAAAAGCCTATGAGGGGAAAGGTATGACTTATAAGAGTCCCTACTTCAACTAAATGTTAACAATATTACATGCCTCCCATTATACTAAGATATAATATAAATGAAGACAGCGACAAAAAAATAATAATAAACCAAATTAATTAAATAGAAACATACATAACGACATCTCGCGGCAAACGCCAGAACTCCGTATTAAACTACAGATAGAAAATACGGAATTTACAAAAAAGTATCCTAATGAGTGGCCAGTGACAAAATGTACACTGGCCAACAAAAATGGTTCGATTTTTAATTAGCACGGACGTCGACGATTCGCGCGTGATCGGAATGGTCTAACGGCCCGGGTTGCCAGATGCGATATTATTACTACCCTCCTTTTTTATGCGACGGACGAATGAAGCGGATTATTAGAATTCGTAAGTGCCTCCTCTATGTTTTTTCTTTTGTTAATTGGTTTTGAATTAACTTGTTAGTTATCAATGTTTGGGAGCAGTAATTTAAGTTAAAAGTAGGTACTTGTACGCAGTGGGAATTTAAATCCTACTAATATAAAAGCGAAAGTTTGTAAGAATGTATGGATGTATGGATGTTTCTTACTCTTTCACGCAAAAACTACTGAACGGATTTCGATTAAATTTGGCACACGGGTAGATCATGTCCTGGATTAACACATAGGCTACTTTTTATCTCGGAAAAATATAAAGCGGGACTTTTATCCCGGAAAAACTCATTCACGCGGGCGGAGGCGCGGGCAAAAGCTAGTACTAAATACGGTTTGGTTGCACTTCTTTATATATTTAATTAATTTGTTTAAGTGATAGCTCACATCACATTGTTTAGGTATATTTAACAAAGTGATAAATTGTGGTTGCGAGAACTTCGATCTACTTATGTAATGCTTATCGTCAAAGATAATAATAATAATAACCTGGGATAATAACGTCAATAATATTAGTAAACTAACACTATTATTTTACTACTATCACTATTATTTTATAAAAATCTGAGAATAATGACAGAAATTACAATCTAAAATTATTCTCGAATTTAAATATCTAACATGGTAACACCGAGCTACTTGCATACGCTTGACTGTCCGTTCTTCGTATTACAAATTCTAACTGAGTTACTTCGATGCGAGTGCAATTAGCGATCGCTACTAACGAAAGAAAAAGAAAGAAAAATATTAATGAGATCCAAGTCTTTTTGCCTACGTTTATGAAGTGCCCAATCAACCCTGCAAATTGATTTTGTCACTGACTGTACTTAGCTTATGCCAACTTACTTACTTTCAGTGTCTACAGTGTTGCATGTGTGGTAAACCTCACGGTTTTTATTTTCAAGAGGGTAGGCAGGAACAATAAGTCATACTTGGTATTAAATCCGTGTTTGGCGTATGGGTGTAAACTATCGCCCTATAAGTAATAATTGTATATAAAAAACCTCACTGCCCCGGTGGCGTAGTTGTATTATGGTACGACTGCAATGCTGAGGTCTCGGGTTCGATCCCCGGGTCGGGCAAAGAGATATTGAGTTTTTCTATTCAGTATCAGCTCGGAGTCTGAAATTTGTGCCCGATATGGCGATAGGCTCGCCCCCTATCACATCATGGGACGGAATAACGGCGAAAAGTGGGTGCACTAGTTGCGCCTCTGCTCATCCCTTCGGGAATAAAAGGCGTGAGTGTATATGTATATATATATGTAAAAAACCTCAAAGGAAATTAATAATAATATGAATTCTAACCCAAAATTGCACGTCTCCGCAAGGTAGGTGTCACGATACCAATGATCCGATTTATGACGCATTTCTTATTAGAATTCTTACCATCTGTACTTCTTATTAGACTAATATCAACAATGGAAAATGCGTTTCTAGTTGGAATACCTACTTACCTTAGATGTATTTTCTGTCTCACAACGAAGTCGTTCAATGTAGATATATTAGTGAGGCAATGCATTCCGAACTGGCATTATGACAGTTAACATCCAATGTCTTATAATGAGCGTAGGAGTGCATATAATTCAACAAAAAAATTACCCCCACCTGGCGCAGACGGTTAAACGCCCACCCTCCAGAGGTCAGGCTTAGCCTTTGATCGTCTTCCAGCTAAATCCAGTTTTCAGAGTGACCACCGCTCGACAGCCTCAAAGGCTGTCCGGCCGTCACTCACCCTTCGCAACCCTCTAAAAATAAACTAAGGCATACACGAGCGTTTCTTTGAGGCGATTTTAATTCGCTTATTTCGCTGCCGGGAAATTACTAGTGTGTTGCGGAATTAACGGTGTGGGTATAGTGAGGAGTGGTGGCGGGAGCGACAGCGATTTTGTTTGCTTGAAGGATGATAATTGGATGAGGGGAAGGTTAAAAGATAATATGTTAGGTTTAGTAAATATATGTTATTTTTTATTACATTTCATTTGCAGTTATTTGTAACATCAAAGAAATATAATTAATTCTTCGTTAAGTATATTGTTCTAAAAGTATATTGCAAATGGGTTCCTTATGAATTATGATCTATTTTATACCAATATAATTAATATTTGTTTACTATTCGGTTCATTGAATTGCAGTTTCCGACATATGAGCTACCGACTAGCATAGCTTTAATGGTAGATACCCTATTACGTTTGCATATGCTCCCATTTGCGGTGAGGCCAATACCTTCAACGCATTTTGAAAAGAGCAACACTAGAGTTTCTTGCCTGTTCTTCTCTAGTGAGAACTACTTTCCGAACTTAATATTGACGGAATCTAAGTAATGTATAACATGTTATGGGTTCGAATAAATTTATTTCATTTCATTTCAATAATTTAAAAATTGGCCTTCAAAAATTGGACGCATACCGCAAGCTGTCGCGGATCGCTACCTCTCCCACTATATGCTCTTTCTGCGTCTGGCGTAGGAAGTCTGCGCGAGTCAGCTCGGCGATTGTAAAGCGATGTGATCCCGCGCCGCCAAGCCTAAACATTATTCGCTTTTTACACTCCAATTAAAAATTTGCAACACCAACGCTTTATTTTGTGTCTCTGTAAGTAAATATGTTTTTATACTGGAAATTGCAATGCAACTGATGGTATAAGAAACGAATAAAAACTTTCAAAAGGAAAGCCGATAAGTACCACTTTGTCTAGTATTAGGTACAAGACGAGACAAAAGTTATTTACGGTAGGAAGCCACTTGGCTGTACCACTGTCATTGTCGGTGTCCATTGACGACCACTTACCATCAGATGGGCCGTCAACTCGTCTGCCCTCAGAGGCAATAAAAAAGACAAGACGATATTGACAAGTCTGCTAAGGTAAGCCGGTAGGAATTGTCACATAGATTTGCCATTTGACACCAGTATAATGGATTTTAATAAAAAATGCTATTGTTGATTGTTGCGACACGTGTTAGTTATCAGAATTATATCAGTCCTGGATGTTCATTGGCTGCGTCAGATACTTGTCAGTGATCCATCATCCAATAAAGTTTTTCATCAGTAACTTTCTAGTCGGGTATAAAATACCTAGATGTAAAATCTTGGGTTATTCCTTACAATATAAACAACCAGTATGCCATGTTTCATATTGAATCTAACAGTTACAAGCTAATTGCAGTGTATAGTACTCGCTTCTCAAGTGAGGAAAAATGTCGAACAAACTCAAGTGCGGCCTGCATCTCACCTCGCGACGCAGTTTCTGGAATACTGGTACGCTTGAAAATTATTCTACGTTTTATTGTATAGAGTAAAATTATAATAATTTTTAGTTTTCCTAATTTGGACTTCCTTAAGATAATTGAATTGAATTTGAATTTATGTTTATACTTATCTTGATGTCTACTGGTAAACGAAGATAAATAACTTTGATTATATACGTACACAGTGACGCGATGCAATGAAACTAAAACAAATAGATCAACTTTTCTTAAGCTACTATGCGTGACAGCTGTGTCATATGCTATCGCTGCATCATTCTGCGTATCCTTGTGTGCACGCTTAATGATACCAGTTATTACATGGTTTCTGTTAAAACGGGGAGATTATATCCATGAAAAACAACAAAAATTAATTCACTCGAACTCATTTAGTCGGGAACAGTTCGCCTCTATTTTTTTCGACGCATTTGGAACATTCAGTGTCTATCTAGGTAAATTATAATTAATCAAAGATAAATATATTACTATCAGAAACTTCTAGTTATTAATTCAATAATGGGCTTGTTTTTAGTTAGTGTTTCTTGTGAAACATTCGCATTAAATGGATTTAAATGGTTATTTTGTGAAAAATAAAAACGACTAATAAACAAGTATGTCAAATATTTTGGTGCAGATCACAAATTCCCACGACATTTAAACTTGGCCTCGTTATTTTTCATCAAGTCTGGAATTAATGAAGGCGTAAAATGAATCATGAATTATTCTTCAAATATAGTGATTAACAGAAAAAAGCAACCTAGTAATGGCGTTTATCGATAGACAAGTATCGATAATTATAAACTATGTCTACACCACACAGGTGCACACATGAAGGTGCAACGTAGCGTAATAAAAAACAGTCTTTTTTTACATACAATGCCCTAATGTTCATTAAAACACCTCAGTTTTATGTAAAGAGAAAACACTTGAAGGTAACATTAGGTCAGGTTCTCAAGATGATGGAAGTAGCATTCAAATATAACCAAGCCTTTTAAATTCTTATGTCCACATACATATCAAATAGTTACAATTTCAAACATTGGTGGATACATAGGTACATAATGTAAAATATCTTTATCTGTTTCACCGCTAAGCACGCAGTATTATGGTCAGTTAATAACAATTATAGTACATTAAAATCCCTATTTGCAGTGACATGTAGTACTTATTTAAACTCCTTCAGGCTGTGCGCTATCACGTAAAAAAAATCCTGCTTAATTTATTTCAGTATTCGCTTCAGTCGACTTACAGTCGCCGCATCGTCGACTGACCTGATCATATCTATCGCAACTCATTATTCCCCTGATTACGGAAACGGCCGTATCCACTAATCACGTGCTACGGTCGCCCATCCGTCACCGTCCGCCGCGCATCACTCACGGCTATTCGACCGGGGAATTACCACCTACCGATAACCAACCTTAACGCGTGCGCATAAAGATAAATTTGAATTGTAGAGATATCACACGCAACTTTTTTGAATTGCACGTCCAATATACCTTGAGCTGCGGGTGCCTTACAGTAACAGTGCAGCTAGGTCATGTTATAATGGGAGTTCGACCGTATGTCACTGTACATTATCAGTACTTCTTAATTGAAGATAATAAGGCGGGACATGTGTCTTTGTCAAGTTTTTATGGAGTGTAAGAGGGTTTTTTCAATACTCGTTTGGAGCTGGCGCTATTAATTTGTGTCGTTCTTTGTTTATGAAAGCGATAACTGACGCTCATTTTTTCGTGCTTTAATATTATTTGGTGTAAAATTATGTGAATGATTTTACTTACGGATGTTTTGGTTCATTTACTGTATATTGTGTGAGTTTAATTCTTAATGTATTCGACTTTATTACTGTTGAAGTACAAGTAGCATGGTGCGAGAGTTTTGCGACCTCCAAAAACATTTTAACGACTACTCTATTGTTGGTCGGGAAAGTACTCAAGCTGTATGTTAAAGGGGGTCGTCGCAATTGCCCCTTCTCTAAATCTGTCCCTGTGTTCATCATGAATCAGGTATTAAAAAACATAATATATGAACTTGCATAAGACGTCAAGCAAACCCACGAGCGATAATTATAAGTTAAAAAGGTACCAAATACAAAGATTTATCATATATAAATGAGTTAAAAAAAACGTAAAAAAAATGATTACTAAGACATTGATGTATGTCTTTAATAAAACCTGATGCATACAATCATTTATACAAACGTATTTAATTGTTATTAATCAATTTGACAGACTAATACATGTTCTTATTTATTTTTATCTATTATTTGCCCGTGGCTTCTTCCGCGTTATAAAGTTTTTCCTTGATAAAATTCCCGCTTTATATTTTCCCGGTATGATAAGTAGCCTATCATACTATGTTAATCCAAGACATGATTTACCAGTGTGCCAAATTTCATCAAAATCCGTTCAGTAGTTTTTGCGTGAAAGAGTAACAAAGATACATATCTCCATATTTACAAACTTTCGCGTTTATGATATTAGTAGGATTGACTAACTAATCTTGCCTACCACTAAAAGGGAAAATGCTTGATACTGTAATGACAACAGCTATCATAATAAATTTATTTTAATTTGAGATAATTTTAAGAGCAATTAAATCTGTAACTTATAACTATTTTTTTCTTTTTTATTTATTGCTTCCTAATGATGAATTAGGTATTTGACGTAAAGAAGACTCTTAAGTCTCCCTTTGGTCAGTCAAAATTTCACTGAACATAGATTAAGTTAATATTTTCTTACTCGTGACTTAAGTCTTATAAAGCCCAACTAAAATCTTACAAGAAACAAAGCAATAATACAAGAAATTATAAGTTGATATAAGTTATAGCTATTGTCCCGGGATCGGCTGCCCACCTGCATTCGCGAAGCAATATCAATCCATCTGGCTGGACGGGGGCCGACCCCCCTCCCGAGACGGGCGGACTTGACGTGCGTCTTTGACGTCTGTTTAATTCTGTGCAAATGACGTGATAGGACGTTTTGTGGACGAAAAATTGTTTGTGCAGGATTTTGTGAATAATTCGCTTTATGCTGAACATTACGCAAAATACATGAGTTTTTTTGCGGATATTAAAGTAAAAAACTTTATATTATTAAATTATTATTACTATTAGGAAACTATTCATATGCATCGGCGAGGCACGCTTTTAAATCAGTCGGACGTGTAACAGGTCAGAAATAATTTGACTTCCAAAGGTTGCAATGACTTGTCGGACGAGATATTAATATTAACATTTAGAATATACGAAGACATATTTAACATGAGGTTCAGGATTAATAATAATGAATACCCGAAATAATATATTTGCGAGTTGCAACTAATAGATTGATTTTGATTAAACTTGCACTAACCTCCAAAAATAGAACTCTACAATCAAACAATAACATTCACAGTCAACAAACACCAACAGCATACCAACTAACAAAAATGTCCACGTTTTTTCAAATACATAAAACCAACACACGTCGCGAGCGAAAGATGCCCCGACTTCTATAGGTAGCCAGTCCAAACCCCCTTGTTATCCGCACGGGGTTGGGGGTCAATATGCACCCCCGAGTGCTGGGGGCGGGGGGTCCGGGGGCTAGTGGGGGGCCGGCGGTGTCATGTCACTGTCTCTACTCCCCATCACGCCGTCCGAGCATCTCGTTTGCGTCCATCGCTACTTTTCAGCTTGATGTCTTCTGAAATACGGACGCGCAGTAATAGTGCCTTTTGAATACTATTTGTTTGCACGTTTAATTAAGTTTATTGTGTATTGATGCTTAGTTTTCGAGTTGAGACGGTTCGTGATTGATGTAGTTTCTTAAAACATTTTTATGTATTTAATTTTAATTTTTTCAACTTTGTTAAAGGTAATGGAAGATGATAATTTCGGAATGATTCGAAATATTTGTGTATGGATTAGACATGTTCTGAATACCCAAAAAATCTACATGCGTAGGTACACTTTATCAATACAAAAGTGATAATATGCAAAAGACAAAGCAATACAGACTTGATAATTTTAATCTATACGTAAAAAATGCTAAAAAGTGGCCTAAATTTTTAAGTGAAATCAACATTAAATTACCACATACTATTTAAAAACTACAATATGTAAAATTTTATTTAGACTCAAAAATGTTCGCTTTAAATCTACGCTCCAAAACTCATAAAAACAATATCGCAGCAAAAGCAATAACAAGTGATATACGATTTAATCTAGATGAGCATTTTTTTTTATTTTCTTCGTATGCAATCGCTCCATCTTACGTCGGCAATATCAATCCATCTGGGCGGGCGGCGTGATGGGCGACGGTGGCGGGACTAGCGTGACGCGGCCATCTCGATGTCACGCTTCACGCGACGGGGCAGTGCTGGGCTGTTGAGAAAAGAAAACGTTGATTTTATAAAGCTGTGTAGTAATATAATAATAAATTTGGAATTTCAGAGATTTTTGTATGTGGTATATTCTGTTGTTTAAGCGTTGGAGACAGACGATATACCAGCCAGTATTTTACTACGTTATAACTATTATAAAGTAATGGGTATTGCCGGTTCAAGCTTGATTATGCAAAGGAAAGGGGCATAAGCTAGCAAAATGCATATAATATTAATTCAATCACACACCTAGAACCACTGCTATTTTTGACAAGTCACTTTGTTCTATATGTCAAACGCGTTCCGCCCACTGCCCTGAACCTGCACGGCGTGTATGAACACACCTAAAGTGCAATGTGGAGAACGTCACGTCGATGTCGCGGGTGTCACGGTGCAGTCGCGCCCGTCTCAAGGCGACAGACGGAGTTCGCTTGATATTACGTTGTTATTGCAATGGCTTTTATGTTTTAGGTTGACGGACGTTTCTTTCTATGAGTATTGATGTAAGAACGTTCTGTAAAAATGAATTAATTCTTTAAATGGAACCAATTGAGGCTTGTAATAACAAATTGGTGTTTTATTCCTTCAAGGACACGCTAATAACTATATAAGTTTTAACGAATTAAAAAAATAACTGTTTAATAATCCTAGTTTGAAGACGTCCTTTGTTCGAAGCATGAACATTTATTAGTTGGTGGATATTTCGTATGATAGCGTGTATTTGTCTTTTTCCGTCAACCAGCGGTGGGCAAACGTTGTTGTTTTCAGTTTGAAAATTAGTTGTAGTATGGGCATTACAAGACAATATTTGGGGTTGATCAGCTCTGTACAAATCTTTGTAGTTCATAGTTCTGTGCTTTTTGGCTGACGCTTACAATGTAAACGATGTGATCATTTTATAATTCCGTTATATAAAAATAAACTGTCAAATGTTGTATTACTTTTGTTAGTAATAATTTTTGTTTAAATTATTAGTAACGTATTTGAAGAACTATTTATGTTATTCTCACATAATCGTAAATTTTCACAACCAGTGTAATATTTTGTTAAAATCTAGGTCGCTGCGTAGCATAATTTGACTGTATTCTTAGAGCGCAAAGCTATGAACGGTGAATACAACTTTAAATACTTTAAACGTTTCCGTAGTTTTGTATATTTGTTTTTTTAATTGGAAAACGTCCAATTATAATGTCGAGATGGTAATAGTCATTTTGAAAGAGGTCTTTAAGGAAATTTGTAAGATAATTTACTCGTCTAGGTAATATTTAGTTATTTTTGAAAATCAATTGAACGCAAAAATAAGCAAACGTCTATGGTTATTAGTGTCATTAATAAGTGAGACCTAATTAAGTATTTTATACAAAATAAAAACGTTTGATTTCTTAAGTTTGTAGATATCTCATTAGGATCAAGTAGTATATTAACTAGGTCCTTTTAAAACTCTTGACATAATTGCAACTCTACTTTTTACTGCACTTCTGACTCTACAATCATCAAATAACTGAACCACGGGCTCCTAAAACTGCCAAACATTTGCACGCAGTAGTTGCAAGTACTCTGAACACTTGCTTGCATTATCAACTTGCATCGAGATGACGCGGGCGTCGCTGTCACTGCCACGTCTCCAAGTTTACTCGGCTCTGTAGGAAATTTCACTCCAGACTTGCTCTGATTGGCGTAATTTTTGGGAGGAAGCGGGTATCAAGTCTTTTCGCTAAAAAATCTCAATATAGCCATCATATGTGACTGCCGTACAATGGATTTGGAGTACTTTACAATAAGTGGAGATGAGAATGATAGCCGTACGCGTACATCATTCTCCTTTCATTCAAAATAAATAACCAATACATATAGTGTAGTGTATTTGTTTATTTAAAGCCTTTTATAAGTCTTATAAATGACTGTAAATGTTTTTTTTTGCCTGACTGAAAAATTCAGGTCACCATTATTAGCCAACTATGAGCAAGGCTTAACTTACAAGATAAACACAATTATATCAAATATATCTTAAATATTAAGGATATTTAAAAATAAAAATTTGATACAGAAATTTTCCCACATAAATAAAACGTATCAAAACAAAACATACCAGAATATATCCTTCAATTGTCACGTCGCTACCGCTCGTGGCGCACGCCGCTAAACACAGAGTCAGTGCTGTCACGTCAGTGTACCCGAACTGTCTGCACGGCGATGACACGCCGCGACTGAATCGTCCCGCAGCACTTGTGACGTGCCGTTCAGTTTTAGTTTATTCTACTTGCTTGCCTGTTATTGATTGTCACGTCTTGTGCGATGCTTTTATAGTTTATAAACAGGACGTGTCACGCCAATGAACGTGTTAATACGTTTCGAAGATTGTTCGTTGATTGTCGTATCGAATATGATTTTGTAGTTACGTGACAAAGGCTTAAAATATTATGACACATCTCTAATGTCTCAGGAATATGACCACACTCCACAGTGCTGTATGAAATTGTACTTAAAGATCGGTTTAAAGATCTGACGGTATTGCTTCTTTCTGGGCAAACAAAGCGCTTACCATTAGGAGAACGACCTACTTATTTTATCATTCAGTTGTACAAATAAAACACTGTCATTCTTTGAAATTTAAGATGCTAATTGCTTGAGTATTTTGATCTTCCTTCTTTCATTTTTTTCACTGCAAAAATAGCGCCTATCACCCTCAATCACTCTAAAACACTTTAAAGAGGGACATTTGACATGTCAAAAATCACTTGCAACGCCCAGGGGAGGTCACTGTTGAGGAAAACTGCGTCAACAGCAGGCAAGCGACCGAATCATATTGTGCGTAGTACATCGCCAGTGCCACAGAGCGACGGCGCCGCCTGGCCCTGACAACTTATCAGTGGAGACGTAGCGCAAGGAACACGCTTAAAATCTGCAGACTAACACTGTCAGATGTCACGCGGACGAAAGTCCCCCTTAATTTAATTATTTAATTGGTTCTCTGGGTTGGTTGTCTCGTGTTTGTTATGCATTTTATAATGCCTTGAATTAACGGTATCTTAAACGATTTTTATTTTTGACTTTCCTATTTAAATAAAGTGTGTGAGTAGTTTCTTAGTTTCTTTATTTAATACAAAATGTTTGTGGAGTATAAGCTACTTTTAAAAAAAAACAGATTTCAAAATCACTACAAACCAAAAATAATTTAACTTTATATTATGCGTAAATTTGGAGTCGAGAGTAAACAAATACACGAAAAAATATACGAAAATGATTAATTTAAATTAGGGCCGACTCCAAATATACGGACCTAAAGTGATACTATTTTTTGGTTTGTAGTGATTTTGAAGTCGGTTTTATTTTTTGTTAAAAAAAAATATTGCTTTTTTGTTAGTTAATTACGGAAAAGTGTAAACAATACATCATAGATATACGATTGCAGCATTTGCGGGTCATCTGCTGTTAGTTATTGAAGAGTTCCATTGTATATTTCTTTTTTATGGCCTTAGTAGGCAAACGAGCAAGTGGTCCCCCTGATGGTAAGCAGCATCCGCCGCCCATGCCATATCAATGCCAGAGGCACAACCAAGCCGTTGCGTACCGGGAGGTGGGCACTCTTTTTAATAGTTCAGGCCCGCTTGGCCAATTTGGGCCATGTCAGCTCCAGTCATAAAAGCGAAAATCGTCGTTCCTACCTACGAAATAAGGTTTTAGTATAAAAATAAAAAAACAAATGTCAGCTGTCAAACTCGCGGTATCAGATAGGTTAAATCTCGTTTAAAGAAGGACAAGTCATAGCGCTCGGGAAACACCGATGTAGGGAGTCCATTCCAAAGTTTGCACCTCCGAAGATCTTCATCAGATCCTGATAAATTATGTACAAAACCTTCCCTGAAAAATATACATTATACATTTGAATAAGGAAAACCCATTCCAAATAGGATCAGTAGTTCTTCAAATAATCGCGGCCATATAAACTTACAAACATACATACTGGTCGAATACAGATCCTCCCTTTTTGAAGTCGGTTAAAAATAATAAAATATTTTATACGAATTTTCGAAACGCCCCGAAAAGAACTTAACGGAATTCGCATGTCGAAACATCATCCAGAATAACATCGTGCGAAGTTAATCTCTGCAACATATTTTGATTCAAGGGTGACTCGATGAATGTATTGATATTTTTTTAATAGTTCATAAAATGTAGACAACAATTAAAAGAAAATAAATGAGTGAAAATAATATTATTCCATTTCAAATTTAAATTCAAGAAAACGGCTACAAACTCTCTATAACTTTAAATTATACGACGTACATACACGTTCTAAGTAAATAATTATATCACCTGCACAAAACGTCTAAGATTCACGTATGCAGTTGATCGGTGCAGTAGCGTGATGCCATACATCGATTTGGCGGGGGAGGGAGGTGACGGGCGGTGGGCGTGGGTGGGAAGAAAGCTTTAAAAACAGAGCCAGCGGCGTCTCCGCGACGGACCGATACGTCCCCAGCTGGCCGTCGATTACGCTGCATATGCTGTACCGTGCGCAAATTAATCCGCTAAAATATCTGCTTTGGGAATTGGGTTGACTGTCCTGTAAGTTTAAGGTTTTGTGGACTGCACCAAACGTATATAAACGTTGGTTTACTTTATGTTATTAGGTTTTAGATTGATTTTACAAATGTTGAGACATACATACATACATATACATATACATATACACTCACGCCTGTTATCCCCGAAGGGGTAGGCAGAGGCGCAACTAGTGCACCCACTTTTCGCCGTTATTCCGTCCCATGATGTGATAGGGGCGAGCCTATCGCCATATTAGTTTTATTGACTGCACCAAACGTATATAAACGTTGGTTTACGTTATGTTATTAGGTTTTAGATTGACTTTTACAAATGTTGAGACATTTTTTATATTTGGAAAAATCTATTTAATTTTAAATTATATTTGTCAGTCTTACTGTTTCGCTTAGTACTACTGTTACCGGCCCTGTATTATATACTGCCCATTGCTGAGCACGGGCCTCCTCTACTACTGAGAGGATTTAGGCCTTAGTCCACCACGCTGACCTAGTGCGGGTTGGCAGACTATATACACCTTCGAAATTCTTATAGGGAACTCCTTAGGTATACAGGTTTCCTCACGATGTTTTCTTTCACCGTTAAAGCAAGCGATAATTCACAAAGAATACACAGAGTATCACTTTAGAAAAGTCAGAGGTGCGTGCCCTTGGGTTTTGAACCTGCGGACATTCGTCTCGGCGGCAGCCCGTCTCACTACCAACTAGGCTATCGCCGCTTCTTCTGCGTTGTTTCACTTACGTCTCCCTAATTATTATTTTTTTTATTTGTCAAAGTTTGCTATTTCAAAATCTTACTGGATTTATTGATGCTTACGTTTTTGAAAATGTTTTGGATGTTAGCAGTAAATACGGCAACCGCTGAACAAATTTAGATGAAACTTGGAGCATGTTCATGTTCTAGAGTAACATATAAGCTACATTTTATCTCAGAAACGTAAACAATGGAACGTTTATTACGAGATGTGTTCTTAACGACGGCGGAACTGCAGGGGTGTTCTTAATATAAGCAAAAAAACTGACGTATTAAGCTAACGTGATGGGCTAAACCTTGACAATCAGCAGATTATTGGTATTTTTAGGATAAGTTATGTCCATCCAATATTTGCAAGATATGTCACCCCATTACTAATCTGCTGACGGTACGCAAACACACGCTGTAATATGATTTTTCAGCACCTTCGGTCGGTATTGATTAGTGCTCATTCACGCCGAGCTTGGCTTCCGCTCCGTCCCCCCCCCCCGACCACTCCCCCACACTTGCTTTCTTTAAATCAACTTCCATCAGCCGTTGCTTATCGATCCTGTTGCGATTTTAACATTCGACTTGGTATATGATTTAGTCACATAGATATTCTTTTACACTTTGGATACAGAATATCATGGACAATACTTGAAACTATGGACGGTATTAATAAATGAATCTCAAGTTTGAGTTACATCTCAAGTAGACATAATGTATTGAACTCTTCATACATTATGTCTACTTGAGATGTAACTCAAACTTGAGCTTGATTTATTAATACTGCCCTAAATACTTATGATTTTTGTTGATGATATACAAATGCAATTTTATTGGTCCGTTCAGATAAAAATTGTCTTATATCCATCCCACGACGGATGACTCGATTGCCCTAGGCGATAAGATTACCATGTGTACCTATTGTTTTTATTTTCTCAGTTTTTTAAATTTTATTCTCGTGTGCGAAAAATATTTTTTTTAGTAAATTTGGAGACGAGAATTATATTTGGCGAGTTTTGACTCCTCGCATATTGTCAAATGGCAGATAGCTACATTATCGACATATTTAGCGTTATACTCATTTAAATAATCATCCAAAATCAAAATACTCAGCAGAAATTGTAAGAAGCAGCATAGTTTAGCTGTTGTCGAAGGTGCGAGACTGCCCTCGCCGCGGCACGCGACATCAACACTGTTGTAACCGTGACGTAAACTTAATTAAAACAGTGAAAAGTTGTCGATTTAAAAGCGTGGCTTGATGGTTGCGGTGTGAGTCATGAGAGGTAGCGGAATGCTTTTTTCGTCAGCTTCTGAATTCATACAATGGGAATTACGAGATCTTACTACTAAATATACGTTGCTCATCCATTGACACTTTGAGTATCTAGATTTTTTAAACGTCATAGATATTTGCTGCGTAATCCTGTTTCTTTTCAGTAAATATCCCAACCCTGTTATAAATGCTGTCGCACTGCTAGCCATGCGTATCATGCCATGAACGTTATTTCGGCCTTAATCTACCACGCTGATCTACTAGTTGGATTGTATATGTTATATACCGTTGTTCTATTCTATAAATAAGTTAAAGCCTCCAATAATCAATAAATAAATATTAATAACCTAATTAATACACAAAAATATCCCCCTGTAGCTTTTAACTTTTACAATAATAAGTCAAGATTTAATAATTATATTTATGTACATAAATACACGGAGATATCTCGCTATCGCCTCTCGCTTGGCCCGTGGTCACAACTTAGCCGCACACCGAACTGTCGAACCAAAAGAAACAGCAGCAGAGAACTAAACTAACAGCTTATTATTAGTTCACGGTACTAGTACCGAATACGAGTTTGAACGTTCTCTTATGTAAATGCGAAAATACCGAATTAATTCTGGTATCAGTAATGATTGTCGTTGATCACATCCATAGTGAGAATTGACTGAAACGAGACGTAGGCTCGATTCGAGATATATTTATATCGTATATGTTCACTTGAGCGAAAGTTTTCAAATTGACTAATGGGTTTATAATTATTCATTTTATTAACCGACTTCCAAAAAAGGAGGAGGTTGTCAATTCGTGTGTTTGTATTTTTTTCCATGTTATGGCAAATATAAATTCTAATTTGCATACAATCCGAACATGTTTCATTATTTGCTATCGAAAGCCACTGTGTATAGACATTTTACTTACAGTATACTGCAGTTATCGCAAGGTACACGCCCAAGCATAATAAAAGCTATTACAGCTGCATTATGGACACTTTAGAAAAAACCCACCAAACAATTTCATAAACTTTAATTTGAAAAGTTGCCGGGCTAATGTCGCGTGGCGTGTTGTATTCATGTCCGTCTGTACGTCACCGTAGTTCGTTCTTTTCTTGCGACAACTTCGGTTTTCTGTCGGTGTGTTCAAACTGTTTCTGAAGGCGTTATAAAGTTATGAGTTTTACATGAAGGTACGCCGGAGGTCGTGGGTTCGAGTCCCACCTTCGACTGTTTCTTTTTCAGGATTCTATAAAAATATATAATCATGTAACATTCTTTTTTGTCTGCAAAACCATATCGAACTTCAATAATAAAGAAGGAAAAATGTTCACAAATCGCCATTTTAAACCACAATTAAAAATATTGAAGTAACACAAGTCATCGTTTATTACGCGTCATATTAACAAGAGTCAAACTTTAATTCAACGTTCTGAAAAACAACAGCACTCACGACAAACGGACTAAATCTGGGAGCACTAGTGCGCTAAGTACCTCACGTCAACTTTGAAAGGGTTGGAAATTCGAGACCAAAGTTACAAATTGGCGGTTCTTTTTCTGAAATGAACGCGACGCCACGTCTCAAACGCCTATTAACGTCTATTTTTAATTAACTTCTCGTTTAACGTCCTTTTAACTTTTGAATTTGGGTAGTTCGATTTGTTAGAGTTTGAAATGGTTTGGTGTTCTGATATAGTTCGGTAATGCACTAGTACTTATTAGTTATAATTCTGTCGTTCGTTTTACGACGCAAAACATCTCGTTATTCGACATTATATGTAGGCAACATATTACCATATCACCGTTACAGATAAAAATAAAAATAAGATTCTATATTAACCCGCATCGATAAAAAGAACCTGAACTACCCGGACGCTCATAACGCGAACTTTTACGCACACGCATATCTTTCTTTCCATCCCGCAGAACATCTGCGCCCCTCTAACATGAATATAACATCCCTTAATTAACACTTATAAAAAACCCAGTCTGACCCTTCGTGTGTTTCCCACGAAAAACTAACTTACAAAACGCATAAACGAAAATTGGATGACAGTAAGAGCGGTAAGACCGGGAGTCACTGTCCCCGTACATAAATATTTTAAAGGCCCACTGCCTATCGCTGATCTCTTAACCCTAACCTCGCATGCCGAGACGTTATTAGATGGGCAGGTACGACCAATATTCGTTGAATCCCATCACGGTATTGCAAAAGAAATCAAATTAGATATACAATAAGCGGGGTTGTGGTCCCATTTACATAAGTATCTAAGCTATTTGGTCGGTTGATACGAGATTGCGGCGGGTAACAATATGGCTGGTGTTTACACGGGCTGTCGTGGCGCGGGCGGCCGTCCGATCCGGGGATTTGTTTTCTTTTTCAAATCGCATCTCGTCTTAAGTATTCGATACCCTCGCTGTGTATTTAAATTCGGACGTGCGACTTGTGAGTGGTATTCTAAATTCGAATTATTTTATGAACTGGGTCTTTTTATCTAATTTGATTTTATTTGATTGGACATGCTCCATTTCGAGTTTTCTGTGGATCGATTTGAAATAATAAAAAAACTGTTTGAAAAGGGGAAAATAACTGATACGTTTTAGGGCGATAGCTGTCCCAAACTCGGTACTACAAAGAATAAGGATTTCAAATCATTTTTACATCTCAATAAAAATTTAAACCTACACTAATATTACGAAAAGGTTATCCCGTATCCGTTATCGGTTTAGGGGAATGGAATTCATGCAAATCCACTGCTGGACGTTAAATAATACATAAATACTACAGGATTGTGGTCCAAGTGACCCCGCAATGGAAATTTCTCACTTGCCGAAATAAAATTGGATCACATATACCCGCCGGGACGTGTTTATAAAATTCCAGCTGCCGAGGGTTAGATGACGTACGGAGGTGAAACCCACTATACTTGCCGTTTTATATACTTGTGGGATAATTTTCTAGTGGATTTAAAGTATGCGGCATAATAAATTTTTGTTACTTTTTACTACTTGTGTATTTCTGCTGTGATTTCAAGCATCATTTTTTAATTTTAAAGTTTTTTTTAACTGATGACTTGAAACGGGAAATTAAAAAAAATGTAGGCATGAGGTTTTTATGAGAATTTCAATTTACACTATTACGCACGCTCTCTAATGTAGAGGCCATATTAACGTTCAATATTAATTATCACAATCGACATAAAGCGTGGTAGTCGCGACCTCAAATTCGACACCAGCAATTTGACATTAATTTATATTTTAATTTGACGCAATATTTTCGCTCCACATTTAGTCCTCATTAACCTTAGTGCACCCAGCATACGTACGTCATAAATGCCAATTTAAGTCATATTTTCATCAACATACAATTTAAAATGAAGTCAACGTAGGTCGAAGCCCAGTCCCACTGTGGTAAATCCACTCGCAACGTCTCGGACACTATCTTTCAGCGGGACATTCCGCCCGATATTAAATCCACTCCATCGTATATACAATTCCAATGGACTCCCCCATGCCCCGCTGTCACTCGCCCATTGCGGGAACACGATTGCCTTTATTTTATTTATGTACTGCTGTGGGATCACTTCTTGTCTTGTGTGAACGTTTAGCGGAATTTTGTTTAGCGTCTGAAGCAGGTATGGGTTATTGACTGACTAATTACATCTACGTGACACGTTAAGATGTTCACAAGAAGTTGAAATTAATAAAAAATTAATTAGCAATTTCAATTCTGTAGCAATATACATAAAAATAATGTTGTTCTGAATTTTAATGAATCCTATTTTTTATTAAAGCCATAAACATATTTATTTTGTTGATCATAAAAGGAAGAATGATATTTAAACATCTATTTTGAATTTCGGAAACAAACAATTGTAGTTCTAAATTTAAAAATTGTTATATGTACTGATATTAGTATTTTTTTTTTATGTTTAACCCATTCGTAGGAATAAATTATTTGGATGTTTTTCTAATTAGTGACGTCTATTTTTTACAGGTAAGTGCTGATTATTTATTGCAAATACCAACTTATTGGAGTAAGTAGAGATATCCTATTAAAATAATTATTACCTCAAATAGAAAGATCTATAAGTAAAACAAACTTATTTTAAGTGCTCTGAGTTCTGACATATTAAAGTATCCTATATTGTGATTTTTTATACGTGTTAATGGCCATTTAGTGCCTGGATAATGTTCTTAAATTTATAGAAACATTGAAAAAGAAACAGTCGAAAGCAGGATTTCGACTTCGCTTCAGTGAATTTACCCCTGTAAAGGAGTAACGCTGAGTTAGTAATTGTAATAATTGCTAACAGATGTCGCTAGTCATCTCCTTAAAGAGATCAAATACGAAACTTGAAATTGGACAGCTGAGAGTAGGGTCGAAAGAGCTCAATTGGCAGAGCCCCGGCACGGTACGCTGGAGGTCGTGGGTTCAAATCCTGCTTTCAACTGTTTCTTTTTCAATGTTTCTATAAATTTAAGAATATGTATGTATGAAGTATGGCCAAAATTCATTTTGTAATTAAATCATCGTAGGAAAACACAAAGTCAGTTGATCCAGCATCAATATGTGATGAAATAAATCGTGTCACGTGTCAATCCCGCCATAATGAATTTATAAATTATATTTTACTTCAAATAATACGTAAGCCGGCCGTATGAGCGATGCACTAACGTTGGTGCGTTTACTAAATTGATGTGCGCTCTGTCCGTTACTGGTGATTCGACTTTGTATTTGTGATATGAGAGTTAACTCATAGATTTGACGTTACATAGAATATTGAAGTTTACGATATTGTAGGACCGATTCTTGCAATAATAATTCAGGTTTCTCCTAATAAGGGCGTTACCATGATATAAAATGACTATGTCGTTACGTTTTACAAAGAAATTCAGGTTACTTTTATTGATAACGTTTCTTTATGTCTCTATATGCAAATACTGAATATTTTTTTACTACCGTTAATCGTACTCAAAAATGTGCCAAGGTTTTTCATATACACCTAAAATGATAAAGTTGAATGATATCGTATCATATCATCATCAGCCACACTACGTCCACTGCTAAACATAGGCCTCCCCTAAAGATTTCCAGACGGACCTGTCAAAAACGGCCTGCATGCAGCGTGTTCTTGCGACTTTTATCAAGTCGTCTGACCACCTTGCAGCGTCTCACATCCCAAGCACAAATACTAGAATTTACTACCCGTAAGTTGCCAGTCGCACCGTAGTCATCCGAACGAGCCTCACGCGGCACCTATCGAAAAGATCCCATTAAAATTGCCCCGTTATCCCTGCTATTGCCAATCATCCTGGAATCCCGCCTGATCCCGGCCTCGTCTGTAATAAGTGCATTTCGGGAATTTTACCGCGTACTATCCGGAATACTTGGTTAACATTTGATTGTATGTTGATTTGATTATCGGTCAAGAGGAGGGAAATAGTTTGATGTTTATTAAATCTTTTTTTGAATACCCATTGAACTAAATGGACTTCTTCTCATGACCCCTAGGCTAGCTAGCATTTATTTATTTAGAAATTATTATTCGAATTCATTATAATGAAAACTTGACTATTAAGAATTTTGAATGTGAAATCGGATCTACCAACCTGCGTTGAGCAAAGGTAGGATAATAAAAATGCGTAATTCCTATGATTAGTTAAGGTGGCCAATACTGAAGCGTGAGCTTATTAGGAACAATAATATTAGAAGTTAATTTACAAAACCGTTATTTTAATATCGTATTCATTTATTAAATAATTGAATGATAGCCTAGTTGGGAATGGAACGGTCTGCCGAGACAATGTCCAGAGGTTCGAAACAAAAGGCATACGCCTCTGACTTTTTAAAGTTACGTGTGTATTGTTTATCAGTTATCGTTCACTTTAACGGTGAAGGAAAACATCGTGAGGAAACCTACATACCTGAGAATTCTCCATAAGAATTTCGAGGGTATGTGAAGTCTGCCAACCTGCACTAGGCCAGCGTGGTTGAGTAACGCCTAACCCCACTCAGTAGTAGAGGAAGCCCGTGCCCATTAGTGGGACAGTATTTAAAACAGGGCTGGTATTATTATTATTTTATTTATTATTAAATAAATAAATTGTTGTAGAAACATTTCCAACATTCTAATTCAAGCAACACTTCTCATGTTGGGGAAAAAATGTCACATTACAAAAAACGCTGTGGACTAGCGAGTGCATTTAACTACAACATCTTGTGACGTCACCGTCCCCGTCTCCCCACAAGGGGAGGATGGGGGAGGTCCGCTGGACACCGCCTGTCCGCGACACGGGGCTCTTTAGACGAGACGAGATGTCGACGTTGTTGCTGGCATATTTCGTTCTGAACTTTTAAAAAGGGGATATGTTTGATTTCTGTGTTCAGATTTTGGGATGGATTAAAATAATATTATATACTGTCCCACTGCTGGGCATGGGCCTCGTCTACTACTGAGGATTAAGACTTTCGGCCTTATTCCACGCTGGCCTAGTGCGCGTTGGCTATCTTGGAATAATGGCGCGCGAAGAGATTTCGATGCGGTTAATTGTTTGATTTAATATGTATTTTGTATCGTTTTTAACGATATGTAGTTTCACCTGATAGTATTAGTACGTAGTAATATTCTGTATTTTGTTGGTAATCCGATCCCGTTCAAAAATATGTTTTCGATCGTCGTTCATGCAAAGCCTTCGAAATATCAGGAGAAAATATAAATAAATAAACCGCGATGAAATCCTTCAAACAGTTTTATTTCAATCTCTAACATTCGCGTATATATACGAAATCATTACACTAACGATAGACTTTTATACGGTTATGCCAAAGTGATCCCACTGCGCTCGATGACAAGCAGAGAGAGGTCCTAGAGTGTCGGCTGACGAACGATGACTCTCCCTTGCCAGTCGACACAATTATGCCGGCCTGTTTGAACCGGGTATACACAGGCTGATCCCGGAACGCGACACACTTGCATGGGCCACTATGGCGGGTTTTAACACGTGTACGAATGGGGGAACATCTGGGCGAATACGAAAGATATCCAGCTACCAACAAACTATGGCTAGTATAGTATTACTAGCGTTAATAATTTTAGAAAGTAAGTCTGCGATTTACGAACCAAATGTTTTGACATATCGTACAATCTAAAAGTCTTTACGGAAACTTCACAGCTCTTTATTGCCCATCTGACGGACTGTCCGTCTGTACTTTATATATAGCGGGCATTATTATATCCCGCTACGTGAGGGACTGTAGGTGTCGCCCCCTCTCCCACCAGAAGGGGGAGAATAATTGGGTATTAACAGATATAATCTGTCAGAACGTATACGGTTAGAAAATCGAGTGATTTTTAATTAATTCTTCATTTGGATTCTCGTTTTGTAATGTGCTGTTTGAGGTAGTTGGGGGTTTTGATTAGTACGGGGTAGATTTTGTTTTGTGGTTCTGTAGATTTTCTCCTGAACTCACAATTTGGAACATAGTCATATATGCAGATAAAATCTAAATGTAAAATTGCAACACTTAGGGCCATCATTTTAATATACCTATATTTTTTTACACGCGAAATTATATACATTTTACAACTTCTTATACGACTTAGATTAGTCTTGAGAAGGAATTTTTGGAAGTTAATTCCCTAAACGGGTATTATATGGCTGTGTTTTCAGTAGACACTTATTGTAAAACAATTTTCATTAAAAATATTAATGAAACTAGGCTGTGCTCCGCGCGCCTGCGGGAAAGATTTTTCCGGGAATCATAAGTCGTGTATTTTTCGCCTAATTACCATTAAAATTTCAAAGAGAATTGATCAACAACCTATTTCAGAGGCTTTACGTCAGTAAATCAAGAAGGCAATATTTCTTATAATGCTAAAATTCCACCAAAAACCTTCACAACTCAATCATACATTTGACGTGGAGCACCGCAGACGGTACAAAGTGTCTCACACAGAGCGATATAAAGGCACGCACACACCGACCGCCGTCCGGGCAGACCGTCCGTCCCGGCGGAAACGGCATTAAAACTTTTGAGTGATTTCGCTCCGTCAAACGGTGCAAGACGGGCGCGGTCTGGTCAGTATTGTGCTAGGGTTGCCGTTTGTTTTCGATTTATGTTGCTTTTTTGGATATGAAATTTATTAATGGGAATGATTAAAGCTATTTACCCGTGTGTGGTGTAACTGAAACAGCGATTATTAATTTGGTTTTAATTATATATAGTTCAGTAAATTTGGTAATTACAAAAGGTTTACTTAAAAAAACATTTTTTGATTTATTCATTTTTAATTTTTATTTCATTTGTCCTGAATGTATTGGCAAGTATTTGTTAGAAAGTTACTCGCAATAAATATTTTTATCCTTTAACATATTAACTTGCTTGGCCTAATAAACTGACATGAAACAAAAACGAAATTCATGTTAAATACCAAAAAAGAAAATAATCTCATGGGTACCGGTTTTTTTTCGGGCAAATGGACAGCGGCCCTACAGAGTGCGAGTGTGGCGCGACGACTAGTTTGTGAATAATTGCCCTGATTCGCAATTCGTCTGCCCGGCCTTCATTTACTCGCATTGTCTTACTCATTATTATGCCGACTGTATTTAAAAATCGGATTAAGTGTTATTACCTTCCAAGCCTACTCTGCAGTTGATGATAATAAATATAGTTTGAAATTAGAATAGTCTTTTCCGGTTATTTGTGTCTAATGTCGACTATTCCTTACAAAACTTTTACTTTTCATACATACTGTATGCATTAATATAATAATAATTAAATTTGACTGCCTCGGTGGCGTACTTGTATTACGGTACGACTGCAATGCTGAGGTCTCGGGTTCGATCCCGGGTCGGGTAAAGTGATATTGAGTTTTTCTATTCAGTATCAGCTCGGAGTCTGGAATTTGTGCCCGATATGGCGATATCACTCGCCCCTTATCACATCATGGGACGGAATAATGGCGAAAAGTGGGTGCATTAGTTGCGCCTCTGCCTACCCCTTCGGGGATAAAAAAGGCGTGAGTGTATATGTATATGTTATTAAATTTGAGATACGAAAAGGACTAAAAATATTCTTCACGGTGAGAAATTAAACCAGTCTTCTATAAATTCCGTTGTATATTCGAGGACCTAAATAATTGGAAGTATTGAAACGGCATTATTATGGCATATCAACAGTTTAATATAACACATTTTATAATGTAATTTATAGATTATATTACATTATTGCGAAGCTTTTAAGATTATTTGATTGCAACTGAAATCCCTAAATCTTAGCAATCCATGACCTCTCCAACTGTGAAAATGAGTGACACCTACGAAGTTCGTCCGGGCTGTATGAGCCTTCCTTTGTCCACATCGTGGCTGAGTGGCCGGCGACGGAGTTGTAACCTGCCGGGCTGCAGGGAGGCAATATTTCAAGATCTCAGTTTTACTGTAGTTTCGGAACAAGGAATCACTGATGGCGTTGAGTTTCTGCACATTAATTGAATGACTACGTTTTCTTTCGGCCACTTTCTTCATTTACAGTAACAGTAAATTTGCTTATTTTGGCCTAAATGATAACGTTTGTATTGTGGCTACTCATAATATAGAAGAAAGAAATATTTATTACCGGCACAATTTCGAAAACTCGAAATTTCTTAAAATTAGTTAAAATCCAGCAAAGGTACATCTCATTCACCTAGATTCTATAGCACGTACCTCGTACCTAAATAGCATTGTTTTTTTTAGTTTCGCTGCTTTCTTTTTGTGTAGCTGTTATGACATAAGCAACATACATAAAATATATATCTTAGTTTTAATATAACACGAAAGGAGCGTCACTAGAATTACCCTCTCCAGTTTCCTAACTTTTCATGTGGTAAAGGGCGAGTCCAACGTTACATCAGGCAAATGTAAATCTGATTCATCAATTGCTTTCAAAATTCAAATCAAAAAAATATGCGAATAGTTGTCTTTAGAATTTTAGAATCAAACCCAAAACCTCACGGTTCACAACCCAAGTACTGCTACTAAACCTTAGGTTATTACTTCTAATATAAATGTTACAAAATAATCCCCATTTATCTCACTTCTGAATTCTAACGCTTTAAAATTCCGACATTACTGTCAAGTGGAAATATAAAACAGTGTTCGCATTATCAATGACGTCTAAGCAGTCCACACGTAGGGGTGTGGGGCGGGCCGGTCACTCCGGAGTTTCCGGGGTGTCCGGGTGACGTCTCCATCGTCCGGCCCGTCACCGGCAGATCAATGCCGGACAGCCCCCACCTGCACTTTTAATTCGCAAGATGGGCAGGGCTCATGTCTGTAGATGTATGTTGTGTTTTTTATGCTTGTAGAATATAATGGAGGTTTGTGTTTTATGAGTGTTTTTTGTTGTTGAATAGGCAAAGGTATCAAAACAGATTTTTTGTTTAAATACAGTATACAATATGAAAATGAGTTGTTTAAAGTGAATTATCAAAGAAAATATGCAGGTACTAACTTTAAACACAATGGGTAACTATTTTTATATAAAATGTTGACTGATACGCTTATAATAGTTAATACGAAACATAATATTATAAATTTATATGCGTATTATTTCGTAAATCATTTACATTTCCATAAGTACATGTACCTATCAATTGACACAAATCGTGTAAACTTTGCATGCAAGAACCTGAAACCCTTTAATCCTCGCTACTTTTCGCTGACAGCCGCGACACCAGCCTTCCCACCGGTGGGACGTGCGAATTGAAAGGGTTTAACTACTACAACTTTGGTCAAAGCGACCGACGTCTTAAGTAGTTTTTGACGTCCACGCTCGTGTTTTAGGGTTAAGTTTTTTGAAAAAGGTTTGAAGAAAAAATGCCGGGTTATAGGTTAGTGGATTTCTGGCAATTTTAAATGATATACGGAACATTCGTATTTAGTTGGCAGTTTCTGTAAATCAAATATTACGATATAGTTCTGAGTTTTTATGAAGAAAAACGTTTCTTCAAGCCTTTATTTATTACTTGTTAAATATTTTTATTAAATGGATATTAAAAAAAATCCGTATAATTTTGAACACAATTTCAGAGTTCAAGCTCATTGTATTTTTTAATTGCTAAATACTTTGTCAAAGAAATTTATGAAATATTGTCCGTCCAAAAATATTGACGAATTACTAAATTTCGTTCCCAGATAAAATTTACAACCAAAAAGTAGATTTAAAAATATTTTTTAAAACAATATTGAGAGACAAGCGGTCGGACGTAACTGCGCTGATAAGGGGATGTTTCGCGTTTTTTCCAACGGAATTCAACCCTTTGACGTTATCTCGATGACGTCACGGGACGTCTTGTCCCAACGCGGCTGAAAGGTGCCTGTTAAAAATACCCACATTTACACAATAATTTTTAGCATTGTCATTTTGTGAGAATAAAATGTTTTTGCAGTGTTTTTAAAAATAATGGTATAATCTAGTTATGGAATGCGGTTACTGTTTATTTTATAAACCTGTTATAAATATTCGCGTGAACTTTGGTCATAGATCAATGACATCATATCATGCTTAGTACCTACTAAGCACGTTTATAAAAAAGAGCATTTTTATTCAATGTCGTGCTAAAAACTCCCAAATGTCACTAACTAAATCCCAAACAACATAACATCTTCAAAATACGCCAATGAATTCCCGCAGCAGTCCACTCTTAAATCGAATTCTTCTAAATTCACAGATGCAATAAAACAATACGGCATACGTAGTCGTGTGTCGCAAAAGTAAATACCACCCTGGGAGTGGGGGGTCCACCCCACTCCCTCGCCTCCGCACAGTTCGTTATCACGTCCCGGACATAATTTAAGACGGAGGCGAGTCTGCCGTCAGTCCGTCGCTCTGTGCCCCGACGTCGATACGTCAGTTCGAATGCATAAGGGTACTGTGACGTTTTATTTCGTCGTTGGAAGGGGCAGGGGGGTTAATATTTTATTGCAATTGATTATAATGAACAAAGTATTTCAGTATGTTTCTTTGTTTTGTTATTGAGCTATAAAAGTGTTGACTATACCTACTAATATTATAAACAGGAAAGAATTTTATTTTTGTATGTTTGTAACGAAGAACTTCAAAACTATTGGACCGATTGTAAAAAATCTTTCACCAATGTAAAGCTGGATTATCAGCGAATAATAGGCCACCTTGAAGCGGCGATAGCCTAGTTGGGAGTGGAACGGACTGCCGAGACGAATGTCCGCAGGTTCAAAACCTCTGACTTTTCTAAAAATGTGGATATGTGTATATTCTTTGTGAATTATCCGCTCGCTTTAACGGTGGAGGAAACCTACATACCTGAGAATTCTCCATAAGAATGTCGTGGGTATGTGAAGTCTGCCAACCCGCACTAGGCCAGCGTGGTGGACTAAGGGCTAAACCCTCTCAGTTCTAGAGGAGTCCGTTCTCAGCAATAGGCAGTATATAATTGCATTGCAATGCATGGTATGCTAATAGGCTACTTTTATCCCGGGAAAATATAAAGCGGGACTTTTATGCTACAAAAAATCGTTAATGCGGGCGGAGCCGCAAGCAAAAGTCTAGTTTTATATAAAGGAAGAGGTAAATTAACATGTTAGTGATGCAATGGTATGACATCTATCATAGTAATGAAGTATAGTGGCTTCTAAGCTTTGTCAACATCTCCAAGACAATGAAAGTGGCCAGCATCCACACACCGGGGACGCATACCTGTGCGTATCCCTTTAGGAAGGTGTGATAGAGCGTCGTAACTGCTACTAATATTAAACTTTTTAAAGTCTTATAATGCCCAATAACATTGCTTCCATAATGTTAGAAAAAAATAAAGCAGACCCAAAATCAACTTTTATATAAAATCCATATTGCTAATTAAAACCCGACGTTTATACTTGCGCGATCCCAACACTAGCAGGTCTCGATCCAACTCAATCAATAAGCAAGTGCCCCATAAATTCCCCGGAGCACAATAGACTCACCTGCACCCGGCATGCACAGTTTTCACAAAGTTCTTCAAGACAGCTTCGCCGCTGCACTCGTTGACAATCGATTGACGGGCGACCCCCACGGCTCCCCGGCTCCCGGACCCCCACCTCCCTCTGGACCTCCCAACCTCCACTCGACTGACCTACATCGTAGTATTTATAATAATTGAACTGTGCAACGAACTAGTCAATCGTTTTTACTGCGATTACATTCGTGTGGAGCTTAGATGGAATATTGTTAGTCCAAGTTTGAGTGGGGATAAATTGATGTAAATTTGGATACGCCCGATCTGACTAGGTACCGATGTGTTTATTAGCCGCTAAGCAGTGTGCAACCTTAAATCCTTCAAATGGGTTGAAGGATTTTAGGATATTATGAGACTAAAAAAATGTCACGATGCTTCTTTTTTCATGACCAGTTGTGACGTTTACCATCAAAAGAGAGGTTTTTGTGACAAGTCCATAAAATAAACAATATTGACCGGGTTACTACTGGTTGTCTCATATAAATTGCTGGACAAAAAAAACAGAAAGTAAATTAAGTAATTCATAACGCCACTAGCATATTTCTGGATATATAACTGTTGTAATCTGCCGGGGAAAAAAGACAGCTTTGATAAATATGTCTGCATAATTTTGTACTTTAGATGTACAAAGTCTTTTATTTGATATTATATTTAGAACTACAATGTTTCGTGCTAAATATTTCTGCTCAATTACTCAAAACACTTCAAATCAAATGACTCGCGATCGTGTCATCTCTAAATCATCAAAACCCATTTAAAACATACAGAAACTTACGCAAATCGTTCTTTGTGTCATAATTTAATCGCGCTACATTTCCGAACGCTCGTTAACGCGAACCAAAAGAATGTAATATTTTTTACACGTGCTATAAAGTTGGAAATAGCTCGGCTAGTCAGCTGTGACAGTCGGGTGTTCTTTGACGACAATAACACGTTGTTTTATGTCGTTACGTTGTCGTATCGTGGGCGGTACGAAAGTGGATAGATGCGGTATTTGGTTTGGATTTCACTTACATACGACAATTTACCATCAGGTGCAAAACCAAACGGTATAAAAAAATATTATTTATGATGCTCCCTTCTTGTTCGAGTATGGACTAGTCTCGACGAAGAGTATTCGATTTGGTTACCAGAATGCAACATACATGTGTATACAAAGTTTGTGTCCCATCTAATATACTATTAAATAGACTTCTCGCAGAAGTGTGGCTTAAGAAGTAAATTTTATCTGATATTATTTTTAAAAAAAGTCAAGGTAATTTTTAACAGTGTAATAAGTGAATAAGTTTAATGTGCAACTTAATTTACACACACACACACACACACACACACACGTACACCTGTTATCCCCGAAGGGGTAGGCAGAGGCGCAACCAGTGCACCCACTTTTCGCCGTTATTCCGTCCCATGATGTGATAGGGGGCGAGCCTATCGCCATATCGGGCACAAATTCCAGACTCCGAGCTGATACTGAATAGAAAAACTCAATATCACTGCCCGACCCGGGGATCGAACCCGAGACCTCAGCTTTGCAGTCGTACTGTAATACAACAACGCCACCGAGGCAGTCTCTTAATTTCCATTTCATTCAAAAACGTCTAAAACAGAAAACATAACTTGTATCAACTATCAAGCCCTTATGTGTTTACTCTTGGTCTCTCGTATCACGTATGCGTATGTCTTTTCCTTGTATTAAAAAATCATCTGCCAAATGCCGCATCCACAACACGTCGCTCCGGTGCAAGATCGACAACACTCTATTCTAGGATTGTTCAGAATATACTTTATAGCGGCATCAATCGCGCGAACAGCTGCGACACTCGTTAGCGGGACGATGATTGATCTCGCGACACCGGCGACACTCGCGCACGCGATTTATACTAATCTATTATTATTTTTATTGTTGGATTTAAGCATTTGTCAAATGGCGTGTCTTAAAATAAGCGTAGAGGTCGTAGGAAGGTTAGTGTTCTGGTTTTGAGAGTAGATATCTATATATTATACGAAGAAAAAACTTTGTGAGTAGGTACCCTTTTCGCATGCGCGCACGGAGGAGTGTGATCTGGCATAATTAAGGTTCAAATAGATAAGGAATTCAGAAAAAAATGTGTTACAAATATATTAAATTCGACCGCGAATCTCAACCACTGGATGACGAGAATTATACATGTTGTATAATAGTTACTGAACAGTGAAATATTGAGTTGTGACATATTTTGTTTGTACACGTATTCAATATAAATAGTATTGAGTCTATGTAGCGTTAAAAACCACACTACTTAGCTGTGATATTTAACTCTGAATCACAATCAGCTGCAATTGTGTATAAAAATCGTCTAACAATACAAATGTTATGTTTTAAAGAGTTCTATGCTTACTGACGAAATTTTTAAAAAAGTTCAGCACACGCCACAGTCCAATAACAAACCGAAATGAATAACCGTCAGCAAACAACGTCAGAAAAAACTTAACCCTCACGGAAGACATAAAACCACAGCTATGATATACGGCGGGCAAGAGTAGCAGACGAAAAAAGAAGATGCCAGCAACGTTGACATCTACCACGTGATTTATACAGTAAACACATAAATCTGACTTCTATCTGTCAGGCGACACTGCGGGCGGACAGACGGGCGGCTGGCTGCGACTTTTATGCGCTTTCAATCATACTTGATTAAACCAAAAAATGTGAAAAGCCGTGGTTGAAATGTACTTTGGAATTTAAAAATTGGTGGTTTAATAATTTAAAACAAATTAATGGTCTTCATACAACGTGTATTAAGATCCAGACGAAGTGGGTAATTTGTATTTAAACTTCTTATTGTGGCAAAGGAATTTGCTTAGTGGAAAGAGAAATGAATTTCTTATTAGAATATACTGCCAAATATCCCTAGGGTTTAATAAAACTAAATTTCCTAAGGTAGCTAGTGGAAGATTTAATTTCAAAACGCCATTCTTTTACTTATATTGAACTTTAATATCTTTTCAGCTAGACTATGAACTCGTAAATCGTAACGATTTTAACCGTCTCGTCTGCACGTTGATTAAAAATAAGCGCTGACCGTTGTAACTTAGCAAATTAAAAAAGCTATATACGTCATGACTAGAAAGCTATTACTAGCATTATTCACTATTAATATCTATACGCAATCAATAAGTTTAGAATATAAAACTTGTTGAAAGATTTTGGTATTTCTATGGGTTTTTATTGGTGCAACATAAAAGCTATGTTTTAATTAATAAAAAATCGCTGCGACTTTTTCCATCTCGTCTGCCAGTTGATTAAAAACGAGCGCCCTCCGTCGTAAGTTAACAAGTCACCGTCGAAGCGACGTACATCATGATTACTAGCTTCACGCATTACAAGGAATTAGTGACAATAGAATTAAGAAAATGTAGTAATGCCAGTGTACGAGGAAATCAGCTGTGTATCAAATCCCACGACACGACCCACTACGAAGAGAAGAGGTTAGAGTTTTCGTAAAAACGCCACTTATCAGTACACTTCACATATTTTCGGATTTCTAATTAACACCCTTGGAGGAGGCCTTTACCCGAGTAGGGGTTCTGGAAAAAATAAACTTAGCAACATCAACATCCTCATAGAAATAAAATTAGTATAGAAAAACATATTTAGTTAAAGTGTGTAAAATTAGTATCTTTTTATAAGTAAGTTTCAGTTAAAAAAACTATCCTAATGTTTCCACGAAATATAAGGCATTTTTATTTTAATTTTAATTAACACCCGTCGTTTTCAAGTCTCAACGTTACAAGTGAATTTTTCTCAACAGTCAACGTATTTTTTTTGTTATGGCATCGAATGACGAGATGAGCATGCCGTTCGCCTGATGGTAAGCGGTATTCCACTGCGCTCGTCCTCCTGAGACATAAGATGCTAAGTCTCATTATGTCCTATAGTTACACTGGCTACAATGTCCTTCAAACCGAAACACAACAGTGCATGCACTGATACTTGGCGGTAGAAATAGACATTGCGATGATACCCTCCCAGACGGACTCTCACATATGAGAGTCCTACCACCAGTAAACGAGCCCGGTGCCTCTACTCTGTAAAAAATACGACCTGAATTCAAACAACAATAATGTAATTGTACTGCACATAATAGTTGGAGTTTCAATGAACTACCCAGCTATCTTATCAGAAATCCTACTGCCAAACATCTTACATATCTAATTAGAAACCCAAACCCGCATAGAAACTTCACGATAAAGCGCGCCACTCACGCCGCGTTGCACTCCGTCCAATCGATGCGGAAAACGTACCCCGCTATTATCATATTTTTGAGCCGCACCACCGAAACTCGTAAACATAGCACAGAATGAGTACTAATTTCCCGGTGGCTGTATTACCGGCGCAAAGAGGGGGCCGTTTTACATAAATTTGTCATATTCTCACGCACACACCGTCCCGTGCGACGCGCGTGCCAAGTTTTAAGCCTTGGTAAACGGGTTGATGGGTCTAATGCGGCCCATTCATACGGCACCGTGTTCCACGACCAAATGTCTTACTCGGTGTTGTTTTTGAATTGCTCTGGAGTGTTTGTGAATGGGATATTTATACGGGTTTTATATTAAAGTAATATAGGGCAGTTTGCACAAATTACTAAACGAAATAAAATTGGTCTGTTTTATATTCCCTTTGCTTATTTTCATTCAGTAGGCTAAATTATATGCTTCATTTTGTAATTTTTTTAACGCAGTATGATATTCAGAATTTTTTTAAGACATAAAGCATACAAATGGAAATGTATATTTTGAGCTATGCTTACCTAATTTTCCCGATGTTATAATGTATTATTATTAATCTCATAAAATACTGGTTTATTGTAGTTGCGTGAATAGTCCATTTCAAACAATTTTATATCCGTCTCAAATCAAAGACAATTTTTAATTTAGCTATTGTATATTCCTAATTGATTTTCTTTTCTTTTTCAGGTAAGTCATGTATTTCGTGGCCCTGAATAAGCACACATTTATTAACCAAATTAAAGTAAGTTGATTACAATTTCATTCTTACCAACATTGTTTATTTTTTATACATTTTACTCGCGTTTTAATTTTTTTTATATTATAACCAACCCTTCATTTCTTAAGGGTCGAAAATACCAATTTCGTAAAAGGGGCGTTATATTTTACCTTATTTAACATACACTAGATATTATAAGCTAACCGATTTACGTGCTTCCATTTTTATTAACTGGAGATCGGATTTCGCGACCGTCTTGTGTTACAACGATATAGATCATAAAAAGAATGCACAGAAACGACAGTCCATAGACTCGGCTCACTATAGAATTTTGTGTTGAAAGTAAATTTTAACCTACTTCAAAAAAGGAGGAGGTTCTCATATAATTATCAAGATTTGTACAAGGTGGAGCTATAGTAATCTAATGTAACTTACCTGCCAATTTGTTGGAAATTTGAAGGTATAAATGATTTTATTACGTTAAGGCGAAAAAAATGTTTAAATGACTATCTCTTCTGATGCACATTGTGCGCGTTATATATCTATACATTATTTTTATAATTGGCTTTCAAACATCTTCATAAAATTTCACATTTTAATATTAATAAGATATATTATGTTACATACAATTGAAACAAGTCAACTGTCCCATCTGCATTATTTCCCACTCTATGCTTCTCGATGGTCTATCGTAGCAGACGCGCCATCCGTCAGTCCGTACGTTGTTTTTTTTAACTTAACACTCACGTTCACATAATCTGAGGCCATATTTCATGTTTATTTCTAGTTATAAAGACTACATCGATAGTGCAGACTGGATATATCATTGGTAGGGTTCAGTTGGCTTGATAAAAACGAGGTTTGATTTCGAGGTCGCCATACTATTTTTGTTATATGCAAAAAGTTTTTGGGATTGGAATTTATGCTTGGTGGTAGACTCGCACCTTCAAATAGAATGCATATGAGCTCTAGGAAGCGTGGGTGAATCGGTTGGGAAATATTTAAATTCTTTATATTATTATTTTTTTGCCATAATGCATCGAAGTAAAATCGGATAGTATCGAGTTGACTCCTACGGTGGCGTCGTTTATTGCGTCTGCAGTGCTAAGGTCCCTGGTTCGAATCCCGGGTTAGGCAGTGATATTGAGTTTTTCTACTCAGTATCAGCTCGAAGTCTAGAATTTATGCCCTATATGGCGATAGGGGCTCTCCCTATCACATCATGGTACGGAATAAGCACGGCGAAAAGTGGTTGCACTGATGGCGCCTCTGCCTACATCTTCGGGGATAAAAGGCGTGAGTGCGTGTGTGTGTATCGAACTGTTTATGTAAATTTCGTCACAAGTCTACTAGTTAGTGGCTCATATACGAGGGACTGGGTATTTCTATTTCATTTTCTATATCTGCTTTTATGCTGCCATGCAAGCAGGTATGTTCTTAGACTCAGTAAAATTATCCTACTAATCCTACTAATATTATAAACGCGAAAGTTTGTAAGTATGTATGGATGTCTGGATGTATGGATGTATGGATGTTTGTTCCTTTTTCACGCTAAAACTACTGAACGGATTTTACTGAACGGACATTTTATCTCGGGAAAATAAAAAGCGGGACTTTTATCCCGGAAAAACTTTTTAACGCGGGCGGAGACGCGGGCAAAGTCTAGTTGACTATAAATGCTGTTTATGCATTTCTACATACTCCAATACAAAATTCTAGATAGTGTTGTGATTATTCATGAATCACGAGGAATCACCTCTACTATCTATCAAACTGCTCGTCACTCATATAAAAAGTGATAACATTGTACATACCCAAATTCTTTACATTGAACATTCGCTTTAGACTTATCATAAATAAGACACAAAGCTGCAGGCCGGCATTGTAAGGGCGTTGCGGTCGCGACGGCCGACGTGTTCCGCTGTAGTTTCACCCACCACCCCCTAGCTTTTAATTATAATACTTTATAGCCCAATAAATCACGCGCGACCGCCCGCGCCCCCGGCCAGTGCTTTGAAGGATGTCCGTTCAATTCCCAAGTTTTGTATGATGTTTTAAATATAAAGCGAGGAATAGCTTTTTGGATTGATGTACTTTAGAATTATGTTTAATTAGATGTATGTTATCTGTGGCGATTTTGAATAAATTATTCGTTAACTAACGTATGCTTGATTGTTGTGGGCTACGTTTTATTGAAAAGGACATCTAACCCGATTGAACCATAACCTAAAATTAGAATAAAATAAATAA
The DNA here is from genome assembly GCA_949316025.1 of Lapara coniferarum. Lineage (NCBI taxonomy): Eukaryota > Metazoa > Arthropoda > Insecta > Lepidoptera > Sphingidae > Lapara > Lapara coniferarum. Next base: position 24,649,302 of record OX438919.1, read on the forward strand.
TACACAGACTATATTTCGTTAGCTTCGAAAGATCGAACAACCTAAACGGAAGACATTTTTAATTTGTAAAATAATGTTCCCCCGCGTTGACTCTGGTTTCAAAGGACAATTAATTTATTCTTTCCTCGCTGTACCTATTTGAATTGTTTTTATGACTGCATCCCTTGGGGTGTCTAGCTTCGATAGCTTTTTATAATTGAGATTAGTGGATATAGTATTCTTTAGTTATATAATCTAATTTATATAATTAGATGAGTTGATGAGTGGACGATAGCTTGGTTGGGATTGTAACGGTCTGGCGAGACGGATGTCCGCAGTTTCAAAACCTGAGGCACACACCTCTGATTATTCGAAGTTATGTGTGCATTGTTTATCCTACTAATATTATTCATAAATGCGAAAGTTTGTAAGAATGTATGGATGTTTGTTCCTCTTTCACGCAAAAACTACTGAACAGATTTCGATGAAATTTGGTACACGGGTAGATTGTGTCCTGGATTAATTTTTAACTCGGGGAAATATAAAAATATAAAGCTAAAAAGTCTGCCTCGGTGGCGTAGTTGTATTACAATACGACTGCAAAGCTGAGGTCTCGGGTTCGATCCCCGGATCGGGCAAAGTGATACTGAGTTTTTCTATTCAGTACCAGCCCGGAGTCTGGAATTTGTGCCCGATATGGCGATAGGCTCGCCCCCTATCACATCATGGGACGGAATAACGGCGAAAAGTGGGTGCACTAGTTTCGCCTCTGCCTACCCCTTCGGAGATAACAGGCGTGAGTGTATGTGTGTGTGTGTGAAAATATAAAGCGGGACTTTTATCCCGGAAAAACTCATTCACGCGGGCGGAGCCGCGGGCATAAGCTAGTCAATTATAAATATCGTACGATTTAACGATGAAGGAAAAAATCGTTAGGAAACGTACATACCTGAGAATTCCAGAAAAAATAATTTCGAAGGTATGTGAAGTCTGCCAACCTGCACTAGGCCAGCGTGGTGGACTAAGGCCTAACCCATTTCAGCAGTAGAGGAGGCTCGTGGTCAGCAGTGGGAATTATTTACAATACAGGGCTGGTATAAATGAGGTGATAAATGAGTTGATAAGTCACGTCTGTCTACAAATAATAGCAGCAACAGACAAAAAATAAGGTACTGACACACATTACGTTTGTCACACTGAGACATCGGATGTTAAGTCTCATTATTCCAGTTAATTATACTGGTTACATCGTTCAAATTAAAACATAAAAATATTTGCACGCTACAGAAATGGCCAGCGTAATTCACGTAATTAACTTAAAAAAATATATAATCGCGCACTGTTAATACTTTTAAAAAATTCTATACTCGTATATGACATTTTTAATACTGTTACTTAGTGTTTGTAGGAAGGAAAATCCTTCCTCCATTTTCTAAACCCCGTGCTAAACATATTTTTCCGTACGACGTCTAGTGACAAACGTTTTGTTTATTAAAGTCAAAACATAATACGCGAATGTAAATCATACGGCGCGCCTCTCCCCCATCCACCCCAAGTCCACTAATTTTCAGAAATGGCCACTGAAGTTCAGACGGTCGGGAAACGACGAGTTTGATTTGTGTATGTATTTTTTGTAATTATGTCCATAATATAGAATTTATGGTGTTTACTGTTTAAATAAAAGAAATCGTGTTTAGTATTTGATTTTGCTTTTAAGATGAAATTTTAACTAGAAAATAATGCGTGTTACTTCTGTGGCCAGTTTTGGTGAATATTTTTGTTTTTCTTCTGCACCCCCCTGTCTACGATAATGTGGGTAGAGATGTTCACTGATTACATGATGTACAAGAGAACTTATTGAATGTAAGCTTCAATTTTCAGTTCCGATGGGAATTCAATATCAGCCATGTGCTTTAGGGTTTTTTGTATTAAATTGCTACTGCATACTTATAAAAATCGTCGCACGACAAAATACTTGAACCAACTACGAAAACATAAAAGTATTTAACAAAAGTCCGACGCGACCAAACTCCTCTCATCCATAATCTTAAACGATTACTATGCACAATACGGAAGACTGTCCGCATCCGGGCGCCTCCGGGGGGAGTCCGGGGCCGCCTTGTACGAAATTAAATCCTGTCACAAACGGTACAACAAATCATGTTTATTTAGACCTAAAAATACCTCCGGCGACCATAAAGCGTCGACCGCTCGGAGATTAAGCAACGAGCGACATTAAACTGAAAATTATTTATTTAGGGGGTCCAACCTAGATTACATTACATCATACACATAAATAACGAAAACAATAAGAGCTATACTAATAAATTATCTTTTTATTGCCGGATTGTGAAAATTTCGGACACTTATCCGGGAGCGCGGGCGGGACGGCTCCGGGGAGGGCGGGGGAGGTTTTGTCCCAATTATTTATGGCGGTTGAGACGTAGACTGAATCGTCGTCTGCCGCTCTTATGGCGTGTTTTTTTTTTAATTAAAACTTCTGGCCAGTAATTAATGGGCATTGTTCGATGGCGTCTTTTAAAATTGACGTTGCGTGCGTTAGGCGTTTGTACTGGAGCGAGATGCATAGGTGTACACTTAATAATCGTAGTTTTTCTATATCCAACTGAACGAGATAGGCAGTAAATTGAAAGTAAGAACTGCGACTGTCCGTAAGCAATATCATATAGAATTTTTAGTCAAATGTATAGCACTGCGCTGGACACAAAAAATGTTGATCATAATATCCAGTAGTTAGCTACCAAAGCGAAAGACTATACAGTGCTACGACGCATGACGCTAAAAATATACATAAACTAGATTTTGCTCGCGATTCCACCCATTCTCGCGTAAAACAGAAAAAAAACAAACTCTTTAATACCACACATTTTGAACAATTCTAACACAACTTTTGGCTCTCTTCTTATTACATCATGAGACGAAATACGTTTGGCGAAAAGCGGGTACACTGTTTACGGCTCTGCCTACCCCTTCTGGCATAAAGGCGTCATGTGTGTGTATATTTACTGGATCATAATGGAGTAGCTGATAGTAGATGTACATTAACAGGTCCAGGTTATCATAATAGGTGACGAGATTTTAAACTGATTGTTTGCTACATTATATTAAATTGAGTAGTCCTTTCATTGCAGTCTCCTCATTGGAGTCTCGTAAGTAGGCATGCTGTGAACCATGGGTGCTGGGTTCCATTCAAATATAGTAAAAAATATTTGGTAGTTACTGTTGCTGCTTTTCTGTATGGTTGATTTCATTTTAAAAGCAAACACGTTTTCTTTTTAGTCTTATTAGAATCTTTGGAAATTTCCTACTTGCCAATTTGATTCTTATAGGAAAAGTATAATAGACAAGACAATTGTGTAATTCTATATGCAGATACAAAAATCTATATATAAGTATAAAACAATTGTCAACCATTATAATTTAAATAAACTGTTGAGAATAATGATATAAAAAGTTTTTAAACATTTTCACTTTCATTGGTTGCATTCAGTATAATTTACAGTTTTGAACTTGCAACTTTAACAAAATAAAATGTTAAAAATCGTTCCCCGATGTTATCTACTACTCGAGTCGCGATTTTAAGCTTAAACTCGAATCCTTAAAACATATGATGTCAACATTCCCCAAATACGGAGCTCATTGTCATACGACACAAATCAATCATGAAAAAAAAACGGAACCCAACCTACGGGACCATACACCACGCTCTATGAATAAACTAATAAATAATCTTTTGTAACGTAATTTATTAGCTCTGACGTTACCGTACGGAAGCCTTGTACAAACGAGACGGGGAGATAATTTGGACGGCGCGAGACAGAGAGGGAACACTGCCGCCCGTCATAAATAATAGCGGACAAAAACAATGGACAATGGTTTGCGGTGAGATACGTCTTCTTTAGGAATCCCCTTCACCGGAGGAGAGGGAGGTATTCAAATTAAGCGGGGCCACTCTCCGATTGTTTCCAACGCGTGCGCAACGTATCGTACATGTTTTATTCAAAAAAAGCAAAATATGGCCGGTATTGGGCATCAGTACGCGACCCTGGCTTTGTAATTTTATTAAAAAACGTTTTATTTTGTTAGATTTATATGATTTTAAAAGAATGGTTAAGAATTTGTAAACTTACGTAAATAACAAGATTCTCGTCTGATAGTGCACATCAGCTGTTCACTAGTACCAACAGTAATTACAAACATGGCAACTCATCTAGTAAAACAGATGTTAAGTCTCATAATGCTCAGTAATTACACTGGTGCCCTTTAAAACTCCGCCGCTTGGTGCGGCCCGTCTCCTGTTATGGGGGTCTCACAAGCCCCCGCGCACCGAAGGACGCTCTCAGCGTTAACGGTAGCGTGAGGTCTACGTGCCACGCTGCCATCCATCACGAGGGTCGCAACAGCCCCCTGCCGCCACTAGTGCTAGTGGCCACTATTAGTCGCCTTTTACGACAGACAGGGTATACCTTGGTGGAATTCTCCAAACGCACCCAATCCATACGGCGGAATAATTTGAGACCCTGGGCCTTCCCATTACTAGGTACATAGGCTACTTTTTATCCCGGGAAAATATATAGCGGGATTATTAAAGTTAGTACTATATAAATGCAGTAATGCTTTTCAAACGAGGTTTTAAAAGGATTTTGTAGAAGACAGCAGCGACTGGTCTATCCAAATGGCCATTCACTCAAGAAGACACTTAAAATAGCTTAAAGAACCGACCAGAACATTCAAATACACGATAAATAACCTAGGTATTGTACACAGCTGGCGCGAGCTACGTGCACGAGTAATAAATTTTGACGAGACAAAGACCCGCCATGATTGAAATGTGAACACAGGTGCCGCTTCGAATTAAACCTATTGTTATTTTTCCTGTATCGAAAAGTGCCTTTTGTAATTCCGATATGTCAATTTATTTTATTCAAGACGGGTTTTCTTGGTTACGATCAAATCGGATCAGTTGATGGTTTGTAATTAAGATAGTTTAGTACCTATTGTCCAAATGGAAGGGACTTCATGCCACTAACGCCATCTCTTATCAGATCAACTACATTACACGTTGTGTTTTAATTTACCTCGGTTTTAAGTCAACACTATTTTTACCTTAATCCGCCAATCTGTGGCAGATGCCGGTCTATCAGAGGATCAGCCATAAACAACGTTAAAACATTAAGGTGCAGTTTACACGAGCACAGTCATTATACCAATACACGAGGGTTATAAGCTACGTCCTATCTTAATGGGTACAGTTGATTGCAGGTGTTTTAACATTGCAAATGAAAAAATTCGCAGACCTTAATAGTATTTTTTGCAACTGTCGCATCGACCTCACAGCGAGATATTGTCTTTTAACAAATACAAGAGACTTCCGATCTCTCACTCTATGGGTTAGTTTTAATCCTATTTTTACTTAAATGGTTTTGCAGAAATAGATCCTATTATTTAATTATTCTTTTTTGTTAAAAAGTTTTTATTTATTGCTTTTTGTTAGTTAATTATAGAATAGTGTAAACAATACATCATAGATATAAGATTGCAGCATTCGCGAGTCATCTGCTGTTAGTTATTGAAGAGTTCCATTGTGTATCTCCGAAGATCTTCATAAATTATATACTAAAACTTTCCCTGAAAACTATACATTTGAACATCGATAACCACATCTAAATCGGATCAGTAGTTTTTGAAAAACTCGCGACCATACAAATTTACATAGGTGCATACGTACATTGAATACAGAACCTACTTTTTGAAGTCGGTTCATAAAAGAAGTTCCCATTTTACCTCAAAGACTACCTCGGTGGCGTAGTTACGTTAGTTACGTTTAGTATTACGGCACGACTGCAATGCTGAGGTCTCGATCCCCGGGTTGGGAAAAATGATATTAGGTTTTTCTAATCAGTATTAGCCCGAAGTCTGGAATTTGTGCCCGATGTGGTGATAGGCTCGCCCCCTATCACATCATGGGACGGAATACGCACGGCGAAAAGTGGGTGCACTAGTTGCGACTCTGCCTACGCCTTCGGGGATAAAAGGCGTGAGCATGCGTTCCCATTTTGATGTCAATTAAGTGAATTCAAACATTGGCAAACAAACTAACCACAATTAAAAAACAATACCAATAAAGTTCACCGTGGAACACCCACGTGATCATTTGCGCGCGCGCAGCTGTCGCTACAATTAAACGCGCTTTCCTCCCCATCTCGTACTAATTGATTTTTCATGTTACCAATACGCATTTTAATTCGACTGCCTGTGCGGTCAGTCTTAATGATCTAGTTGTTTTTGCCTGCATACGTTAATTATGTAAAGTAGTGTGATTTAACTATGTATTCAAATGAGGTAAATACCTCCCGTGTTTGCTGTTTTTTACAAGTGACATGAGCGAGTCACTCGCTTGCTAGCTGCCTACTTAGCAACCACGATTTGAAAAAAGTATAGTATCGCACTAAACTGTTCCTATCACTCTAATAGGTTTCGTGATGCGCATTTACACAGGGTATAATATCGCTTGGACCTAAACTCATCAATCCACACTGTGGTCAGCAAACGGTATTCTATTTTTGAAAAGTAATTCGTAGTAGTACTGGCTGTAATTTTTTAGAGGAAACCACTCTTGGAGATAACCTTTGAGAAAGTTAACAGGTTATAGAATTCGTAAAAATCAGTTATACAAATTCCTAATCGAATAGCATATTTGTGTTGGTAATATGTTTGAATGAACAAATGTTTGCTCAAGTTCACGTTACTTAGCGGTATTGCGGGATTTTACGTACAAAGACCCATTAGCCGTTTCCAAAAATTTTCCTCAAAATGTACAGATTATTTCACGATTCAATAAGCTAACAAGTTAATTTGGTTTGGTCTATATGATAAGACTAAATGTGTGACAACTCTTCTTTCCCAATTATTATTATTTTTCCTTAGTCTGCAACCCATGCACGGTAACTCCAACTATGTGTGTCATGGACGTCCTTGATCAGTTAGCTTCACATGACCCAGCTGCTCGTTTACCGATAAAAACTTACCTCCAATTCGTCCTATCTGTGTTATACGTTCTATACCGTACCACTTTTATATTGACAAAAATGTCAGTCCCATCAAATATAACCAAAACCGTCCGTTCTTACGTTAATTTCTCTCATGAATCACACGTCCGGGTATTTCTTTTTATACATACAGACATAAATTGTAAATCCTTTTAAAATTACAATTCAAGAGTCGATAGATTTAGAGAATGTATGTCTGTCAACCGTGGTTCCCGAAATAGTGCGCTAAGCGTCCCAAATCCCGCGGGACGGGCTGGGTTACCAGGGTTTCGGCACGGGATAGTTGCTGAAAGTTAGGGCTATTGTTGGCTATTATGCATATTTATCACACGTTTCAAATTGAAAATCCTACTAATATTATAAACGCGAAAGTTTGTAAGTATGTATGGATGTCTGGAAGTATGGGTGTTTGTTTCACGCAAAAACTACTGAACGGATTTCGATGAAATTTGGCACACGGGTAGATCATGTCCTTGATTAACACATAGGCTACATTTTATGCCGGGAAAATAAAAAGCGCGACTTTTATCCAGGAAAAACTTTTTGACGCGGTCGGAGCCGAGGACAAAATCTAGTTTCATTATAAATGCAAAATTTGGTAAGTATAGAAAATGTGTGATCCTATATATTTGGAGTACAAGTACCACTTAGATGCAGTATATTTAATTTGTCAAACCAATGTAAAGAAATTTAACAAATTAGGTCTCAATGAATGTAACTTTTGAGTTACTTACCCACAAGATATTGAACCTAAATAATATTAAGACCTTTTTTTTTTTTTTTTTAAGTTGCCATCTTCGGCGCATTAGGGACGGCTGCGGGCTTCCTCCGACTCACGTCTAAGTTGTCGTCCGCAACCGCCCCTGCACGTACCGCTGTTGCGGTCCTTTTCCTGTTGCGGGGGCTCAGAAGCCCCCGAAACACCGTACCGTGTCCTCCTTTTGGTGTACGAGGCAGCGTGAGACACGCTGCCTCGGACATGTCCATCACGGGGGTCACAAAAGTTGGCTAGACTAATGGGTGGGCGGCACGTCCCGCCCACCCGTGACCCCCGGAGGCCCCTATTAGTCGCCTTTTACGACAGGCAGGGGATACCGTGGTGGAATTCTCCAAACGCCCCCAATCCACAGGGCGGGAGACGTCGGTCAGTCGTCCACCCGACGCCTCCTACGTCTCGTCTGGCGGCGGGAGGGATCACCACTGCGCTGGCGATCCCTCTCGGCACTCTCCTTCCGCGAGAGGACCGCCTCGCAGAAGTGGGCCACCGCCTGCCAGGCCTCCCGGCCGCCGACCATGGAAGCGACCACGGCCGGCAGCGAGAGGTCTTCTCCGACGACTGTTTTGAGAGCGCTGCGCTCCTCATCCCAGGCTGGACAACACTCCAACGTATGTTGGGCCGTGTCCATTGGGCAGTTGTCACAATAGTGACACACGGCCGACTCCTCTACACCTACCACCCGAAACAGGAACTCACCGAAGCAGCCATGCCCGGTGAGCACCTGCGTCAGGCGGTATGTTGCCGCTCCGTGGCGCCTGTCCAGCCATTCGGCAAAGACAGGACGCACTGCCTCTACGACCCGGTGCCCCCACGACGGGGCCTCCAGCCTGAGACGCCACTCCTCCACGGCGGCTCGCCTTAAGGCGGCCCTCTTGGCCTCCACCTCCTTCAGGGCCGGACGCTCCCCGCGACTGAACGCCTCCTCCCGCCAATGGAATACATCGGCAAGGGATTTGGCGTCCAGGTCCCAGGGCAGAAATCCGGCCAATAGGCAAGCCGCCTCGAAAGAGACCGTGCGGTACGCCCTGACCGCCCGCTGCGCTAAAGCTCTCTGCGGGGCGCGCAGAAGGGCGACGCAGGGGCGGCCCAGGGAGTCAGCCCAAACGGGGCTGCCATAAAGGGCTATGGACCGCACGACTCCGTGATACAGCCTCCGGCAAGGGAAGCCAGGACCTTCCAGGTTGGGCAGCAGGCGGGAAAGAGCGCCCGCTGCCCGGGACAATTTCGTCCTCAACTCCTTAAAGTGGGTGCGGAATCGCCATCGGCTATCTAGGACTAAACCTAGATACCTCATGCTAGAGCCGATGGGGATCCGCACCCCCCCAACGACGATGCCGGCACCGGCCGGTGGCCCTCTCCGAGGTCCGTGAAAACACACGGCCTCGGTTTTCTCGAGGGCCACCTTCAACCCTAAACGGTGGATTCTTCGAACTACTTGGCCGGTGCCCGCCGCCGCCAGAGTTGCGGCGTCCCGGAAGGTCCCAGCAGTCGCTGTGACTAACGTATCGTCGGCGTAACAAGTCACGCCGACGCCCCGGAGATTGGAACCACGGAGCACCCAGTCGTACCCGATGTTCCACAGGAGAGGGCCCAAAACCGAGCCCTGTGGAACACCGCACGACATCGCTCTTCGGTGCCACCCATCGGCGCCCGGATACACCACGTGCCTGTCAGACAGGTACGCGTGCACCAGACGCCGGAGATAGGGCGGCACCACGTGGTACCGCAATGCCTCGTGGATGCAGGGCCAGGGCAGCGAGTTGAATGCGTTGGATATGTCCAACGACACCGCTATCACTACACTGCCTCTGGCCACTGCATCCTCCGCCTGTGCCTTCACCCGCAGAATCGCGTGGACAGTGGAACGTCCCCTCCTGAACCCATACTGTTCGTCGGCCAAATTCGGACCGACCCTATCGAGGTGCTCGACGAGGCGGGTATGGATGATGCGCTCGAAAAGCTTTGCCACCTCGTCGAGCAACACGATGGGCCGGTAGGCCGACGGCGACTCTGCGGGTCGTCCCCCCTTCTTCAGCAGGACGAGCTTCCCGGTTTTCCAACGCACCGGGAAGACGCCCTGCTCCAGGCAGGCGGTGAATAAGCCGCGGAGCCTCGGGCCCAGGTACTCGAGGGCTAGCACCCAGGCTTTCCCGGGGATGCCATCGAGCCCTGGGGCCGTGTTTTTGCTCCGCAGCCGAAGCACTGCCGCCCGCATTTCAGCGGGCGAAACCTCCGGGATATCCCTTGCCGGATTCTCATTCGACGATGACGCCACATCTGGTGGCGCCATCGGTGGAGGAGTGAACTCCTCGGTGGCCGGGAACAAGGCCGCGACGACGTTGGCCAGTAATTCTGGCCGGAGACTCTGCGACAGCGGGGGCGCCGCTGGGCGAAGCTTCTTCATCACCATCCGGTAAGGGCGCCCCCACGGGTCCCTGTCGAGAGTCCCCACGAACGCCTTACGTGCCGCGACCTTGGCTCCATAAATGGCCACCCGCAGCGCTCTCTTTGCCTCTTTGTAGAGGCCATAGAGCTGCCGCTCCTGGTCTGCGTGGTTTTCGTCTCGGAGCCGGCGACGACGATGCCTGGCGTATCGGCGGCGCGCAGCAACGCACGACGCGCGCAACTGCGCTAGCTCCGCCGACCACCAGTACACCTGTCGCACCGGCGAACGGCGGAGAGCTCGGGGCATGCCGGCGTCGCAGACATCCGACATTGCCACCCCGAACCACTCCGCCTCCTGCTCAACCCGTACCGGCCCGTCCGGCACGGGGAGCCACGACATGACCAGAGCGGCCAGCACTAGGGCCTCCCCATCGAGGCGACGAAGCGCCCACCGCGGGCCGTCCTGATTTGGGGCACTCGGTACACCACCGGACTGGACACTCGGGGACGCGGAGACGCCGAACCTGATGTAACGATGGTCCGACAACGTCTCCACGCCCACGAGGACTCTCCAGTCCCGGACACGGCGTGCGACGGCGGCACTCGCCAACGACAGGTCTATAATAGACCCGCCGTTGTGCCGCACGCATGTGTCCACCGACCCCCTGTTCAGGACGACCAGGCCGACAGAGATCGCCCATTCCTCCAGGACCCGACCACGACCGTTCGTCGCCGGCGAACCCCAAGCCACGGATTTGGCGTTGAAGTCGCCGGCGACGACCGCCGGGTGAGGTTGGCCTTGTTCCACCAAGGCCCCCAGCCGAACGAGGAAAGACTCAAATTCGGCGAGGGGTCTGTTGGGAGAAAAGTACACTCCTACTATCCAAATGTCTCCCAACAGAACCGCCACGCATCCCCTGTCCTTCGCTACTTTTTCGAAGGGTGGGGAGCCAGCGGCGCCCCGGCTGATGATGGCCACCAAGCCGTCAAGGTCCCCAGCCCAGTTATCCCGGGGGGGGACAAAATACGGCTCAGCGACCACGGCCACTTGCACCGACCACTGCGCCAGGCTTTGGGACAACAGGTCCTGGGCACTGGCACAGTGGTTGATGTTCGCCTGGAGGAAATTTAGTTCCATTTATTGGGCGATCTCTACCACGTCCATCGCGGCCCCTTGCGGTGGGCTCGCTGCCTGCGGCTGGGTCGAAGTCCCAGCGGCAGCAGCACTTCGTACCCCGTCGCGACGCCTATCGCGACGGGAGGGGGCGGCGCATGCCTTCCCGCCCACCGGATGTTTGGCGGGCCTCCCTGCGGCCGCGCAGACTGCGCAGTTCGGCGCGGCCTCGCATCCGCGGGCTTTGTGGCCCGGTTTGCCGCAGCGATAACAAAGATCGCTGCGGTCCGGTCCTCCGGTGCAGGTGCTCTGCGTGTGACCGTGCTCAAGGCAACGGAAACACCGCATCGGGCGCGCCCCGAGCACGGTCACCCGGGCCACAGTCCACCCTACCATCAGGCGGCCCGCCTTTATTTTTTGTGCCGCCCTGGTCGGCACCTTGGCCCAAACTGCGCCCAGGCCGGAGCGGTCAGGCCGGATTTCTCCGACCTTCACGGAATCAGCTGCGCACTCGCCAGCAACGCTGAGAGCCGCTGCGACCGTCTCGGATGTTGCTGCCGGATCCAGCTCCGACAGCCGCAGCTCCGTGCATTTGGTGGGCCGGGAGATTTGGATATCCTCCGACCCGCCAAAGCATTCCCTCAGCCTTGCGGCGAGGGAATCCGCCTTCCGCTCCGACTCAGCCCCGGGCACCTCATATAGCATGGCACCCGTGGCTGCCACCTTGGGCCTCAGCCTGTCAATGCCGAGGCCGGCGAGGTCCACGCGGTGCTGAGCGTCCGTCAGCACCTTGGCGTACGTTAGGCCCTTGGCCACCGCCGCCGGCGTCAGCGACAGCACTATGGCCGCTGAGCGTGGCTGACGCAGCTTGGGCTCCTTGCGCATCTGCTTCCTCTGCTGCGGTTTCGCCGCAGGCGCCGCAGCGGGGCTGGGCTTCCCCCGCTTCTTTTTCCCCACCACCACGGTCCATTCAGCGTCCATGGACGCTGGGGCCGGTGGCAGTGGGCGGGGCTCCCTCGGAGCGGACTTCGCTACGGGGGGAGCAGGAGGACCACCTTTCCCCCTCCCCTTCTGGGGCACCCCAGACGGTCCAGCGACCGCCACGGCAGCAGAGGTGGAGGGCCCGGCCACGATGGCAGGAGCCTTAAGAGGAGCAGGCTGCACTGCTCCTTTCCCCTTCCCCCTCCCCTTCCCCTTAGTGGAAGGCTGGGGAGCTCCGCCAACGAAACCACCCTGGACGGGGAGTGGTATGTCCCCGGGGGTGGACCGTCTCTCGTGGGCCAGCGGAGGCCTCTGGGCCGGCCCTAGGAGCACCGACTCCATTCTGGCCTGCCACTTGGCCTCCACTGCTGCCAGCTCCTCCAGACGGCGAAGGAGAGAAGCGTTTTCACGCTTCAGCTCCTTCACCGCCTCCTCTAGTTTGGCGCATTTATCGCGCCACTTCTTGGCCTCGCCTTTAGGGCGAGCGCTCGGTGCCGGTTCCGCCGCCGCCGCGACAGCCACCTCCTCGGCGGGCACCTTTGGGTTGGCGGAGCGAAGGACCATGCCTTCCCCGCTCTCCACCCTTCTCGCCCTTTGGCGGGCCTCCCTGCGCTTTAAAACGTCGCGCACCCTCTCCCTTGACTTCGGTGCGACGAATCCGTCGACCGAAGCTGGGCCTCCCCTGCCACGTCCAGCAGTCGTCTGCGACTTCGGAGTTGGCTCCTCCGTGTCGCTTCCCAGGGACGACCTGCTGCCCTTGTCCAACTCGGAACGTTTCCTCCAGAGCCTATGGCTCCGAACGGAGGAAACGCTCCCACTCGACTCCGAGTCGACGCCTATGGACATCTTGTCCGCGCCGACTCTTCGTCCGCCAACAACGGGCTTTCGCCCACCAGTCTCCGCCTCTCCAGCCAAAACTGGAGTAGGCACTCTCGTTAAAATTATTTTTGGTACATTTTCCATATTAGTCCCACGAGTATGGGGGAAATAAGAGTCCACCCAGGCAGTGCCCCCTGTACCTGGGTAAGCCTAGCGTAACCCGCCAAGAGGGTCGGCCGGTACTCTGGCGGGGGTCGCACTAGTGACCGAACTACCCATCGGCCATGCATCCCCTCGCGGTGCGCCGCCGCTTGGGATTCGGGGTAACTTTTTATAGAGGTTTTCTCCCTCGTGGTCCGGGCGATTAAGCCAAGACCCTCGGTCCAGCAGGAGCGCGAGACATGTCCACGGACCTCCATACTAGATTACGATCTGCAACGGTGACAGCGGAGAGGAAGGTTCCCCCCCACTGCCTGCTCGGGGCGGTGTTAGCGCACACCGAGCCCGTCGACACCCCCGGATGAACCAGGAGCCGCCCGAATACACGGGCCCACCATCTAAGAATGCGGCAGCCACCGCAAAAAAGCGGCGACTACCGCCAAGACCACTGTTGTCAGGATATTGGCCGTTGCGCCGATCAACTCGACCGACGCTCCGTTGCCCAGGGTGCACCACGTGGAGGTTTCCTGACTTTGCACCCCAAATAATATTAAGACCTGAGACACAAATACTAGCAATCAATTTTATATTAAACACTAACACCACATCAAATAAACTTACTGCAAACAGTACCTTTAAGTATAAATACCAGTTACCAGTTTTTAAGTATACGTATTTTAAATCGTTTACCGATTTGATATCTGTCGACGTCACATGGGCATCTCATTGAAAACTAGCGCTGCGGTACTGCACTGGTGATACCGGTGGCATAATGAGAGGCCCATTGTTGGTGCAATAATTGCTTTTATTATTTTATTTTATAATATGCTATGTGTTTTTGATTTCCGTGTGCAATATTGTACCAATAATAAACTTCTGTCTTTTTTTCTACCTGAAACATTTTGTTAACAAAACTACAACTGTAATTGCGTCCGTGGTGTAGTTGTATTGCGTATGCAGTACAGCTACCACTCTGAGGTCTCGCAATCCCGCGTCAAAGTGGTATTGGGTTTTCCTGCTCAGTATCAGCGCGGAGTTTCAAACTTGGGCCTAGTATGGGCTCGCTCCCTAACACATCATGGACGGAACAGGCAAGGCGAAAAGTGAGAACCCTGGTTACACATCTGCCATCCCCTTTATAAAGGCACGATGTGTATAGCTGTAACAAAAAAAAAAAAAACGCATCACCTTTTTGTGCATATCGTATTCTTTCCTCTGGCAACACACATCCTACGTGTCATTAGAATCACGGCCGGCGTCGACTCCCGCGCATGTACGTTTTTAATTGGCGACGTGATAAATCGTAATGTCGCCACGATGTGTTGTTTTTGTTTATACTCGCGTATTCTAAATATTTTATTTTAGTGCGAGATTACGTGTTCGCGCTTCCTTCGTTCTATTTGATGTGTTTTTTTTTATTAAATGTCTTGTGGTTTGATGTTGATATTGTTCAGATGTTTAATATTATTATGGTTTATAGGTTAAATATTTAACTTTATTATTAGGTTTTCTGACTATGGTCGCTAGAAGGTTTTGGAAGGACATTACTTCCAGCAAGCCGTTCTTAAAATCTTTGAGGAAGACCTGTGTTCATCCAGGACTTGATTTACCTTTTATGCCAAATTTAATTAAAATTCGTTCAGTGGTTTATGAGTTTATTTGTAGCAAATATTTAAATATCTTTACAACTTAGATATTTTGTTATGACAGTAGAATGGGAGTATAGTCGGATCTTGGATATTATCATAATTTAAATATAGTCACCTCTACCCCGTAAGGTTGTGGTTCCATATTTAGTTCAAGCAAATATTTTAGGTTCTTCATTTCATAGAGTCGTGAATATTCGCCGAATTTTTATGCCTGATATGATTTAACAAGTCACTTATAAAATATAATCGATACAAGTAGTATCACTTCTCCGCCCTTCAAACACCGTAAGCTTAATACAATAACATAGATTTCAAAAGCATACCTTTCAATTTCGCGAGGTTTCACATTATTTGTTACGCAATCAGATTTGAACCCGCTTTTGTACTGTCAGGCGATCGACAGGACAGTAAAGTATCAACGCTATAACGCCGCGGACGCGAAACAGAGCCGTTCCCAAACAGACCGACAGATTTGTATATACATAGTATAAGATGTGATTTATTGTATTGAGATAAAGCAGATAGTTAGAAATCTGCCCTTTTTAAAATAGATCGATTGCCATGATAGGAACACAGATAAGAACTCAGAAAGAAAGAACTCATTGACATAGAATGCATTCGTCTCTCCAGATGTTGAAATATTTGTTAGAAGTAAAGGCTGCCACCGCTGGATTTCGATGAAATTTGGCGCACAGATGAGATTAACATACAGGCGCTTATTTATCCCGGAACTCACATACTGGTACTTTCAAGTCTAATTTCACCATTTTTTTTATTAAATGGGCGTTTAATCGGGCATTAAAATTAATGCGAATAAAGTATCGCGCGTCCCATGAAAGATCGCCTAGTTAACGAAGATAATCACCTGTCAGGTCATGGTGGGGACATAAAAACCTTAAAATTCCGTAAGATAGTTTTGTTAAATTAACTAGCAGGGCTTGTGAATTAGACCTTAACTTGGGAAGGTCTTACACGCGGGCGAAGGCACGAACTAACTCCTACTAATGTAATAATACTAATATAATATAGTCATGTGCAGGAAAACGCACAATGAATTAAATATTGTATTTACTGTTCTTCACAAATTCACGTCATTTAATTCAACCGATAAAAATTCAATATTTTACCAATGTTATTAATATTTGAATCTAAAGCAGCAACCATGCTACAATGTTACCTATTGAAATATATTATCATACATATTATAACAAGTTATTTACACCACGTAATTAATAGCCATATCATACACACAGCTATACGAATGACTAAGTATAAATATAGATAATAATGTTTTGTTTTGAGTGGAGTTGTGGCAGTGAAGAATTCGCGAATGTGTTAAAAATAATACAGTTTATCTCATAACTTCTAAACCATACTAGGCCAGCGTGGTGGACTAAGGCTTAAACCCTTTCAATTGTAGAGGCACGTGATCTGTAGTGGGACAGTTTAAAATACAGGGTTGGTATTATAATTATTCCCATAACTTAGAAATTATGGGTAGTGCGGTATCAACAAGAAATCTATAATTTTAAAGCCTGGAAACAATCACACAAAAATCGTTTTAGTAAGAAAAAAATTGTACCACATATTAAAAAAGATTAAAGTATACATTTATTTCAAAATGAATGTCTGTGGAACATCATCCTTCCTCCCAGCCCCTGAAATTAAGTAAACATCAGCATGCCGTCCAGGCTTCGCCGATATTCTCGTAACAGGGCGACGACTTACATTGTATAAAATTGATACCCCATATAATTTATGATTTTCTCTAAATTTTCCAATATCAATCAAGAAATTAAGATACCACCCAATTAATTAAGTACACAGCTAAAAAAAAAGTATAAAAAAATCAATTAGTGATTCACAACAGTGTAAAGTCCAAAATATTAATTACAGTTCAATATCCCCATAAAGCACTGCGTGGTTATTATTCCTTACAACAGAATACACTGGCCAGATATTTACGCGTAATCGCCGTACTGATTGACCGGCTATTTCGCGTATTTACATTGGACGATACTGCACATTTTCACCTGCGCACACGCAGCGCATCGGTGCATACATCAACGGCGTTATAACTCAGTGCCACCTGTTTAGTTTCATTCAAAGTTGATGGGCCGGATTTCGGGTGATGCAGGGGATAATTTGATTAACCAATTGGTGATGGCATGGAGGTATTATGCATAGTGCACTTTTGCCTTTAGATATTCATGAAAACTTTTTTTATTGAATTAGTAAGTCGCCTAGAAAATATGGTAATCTACTGTCCATAAATAGACTGAATATCAATTACAATATCCTAGGACTTGGGATACCAAAATCTGGGCATAGATTTTGCCTGTCGTTTGTACTGGATAGTGAATATATGTACAGTAATGTTATACTCTAGTATTTGACGCCAAAGAACCGTTTCGACAAATGTTTTCAATAATAAAAGAACTCGGTAGTGACACATTTACATGTGTATCAATGTCGCTTTTCCACTTTTAACACATTTAATGACCTATATTTCACTAAAGTAATGGCCTCAAATCTGTCAAAATTTATTACCACAGATTGATCGTAAAACATTATATTACAATTTAGCGGAATCTTTCCAACTTTTCTTTTCTTTATAGCCATGAGGTATTGGAAAAAGTTTTATACGACTATCCAATTCGTAGCGCGATAAAAATGATTGAAACTATAACATGTTTTAAAAACTTATTGATCAAGACTCATTTAAAAACCAAGTATATGTATGTTACAAATATTGTGTGCCATATGTTAAGGGGGGTGATGATCCCTGCAATACTCCTGCTTCGGCGCTGTATGCATGCACCTGATGAGAGACGGCGGGTTGCGTGAAAGCGTACACGTCAATCGGCGGTGAATCGAGGTCATCAGGGCTGTCAAGCCCGTATTTGTGTTTTATTTATATTTAGCTTTCTTCATATACGCTGGCCCTAGTATATATATATACACTCACGCCTGTTATCCCCGAAGGCGTAGGCAGAAGCGCAACTAGTGCACCCACTTTTCGCCGACATTCCATCCCATGATGTGATATGGGGCGAGCCTATCGCCATATCGGGCTCAAATTCGAGACTCCGGACTGATACTGAATAGAAAAACTCAATATCACTGCCCGACCCGGGGATCGAAGCCGAGACCTCAGCTTTGCAGTCGTACTGTAATACAACTACGCCACCGAGGCAGTCGATGAATAATTAATAAAAAAACAAAATTAAAAGGATATTTATTGCACAAAAAGTAATAATCACATAATGGAAACAAATGAATACATCAAATATATGAACAAAATGACAAAATGTTTGAGTATTAGTACTAAATTCTAACGAATCCCATAATTTATTATCCTATTGGTTTAGTGATAGCGTATTTCCGTCATAACCATGTGTTCCGAGTTTGAATCCAAGGTATGAAACCTAAACTAAGCATTAGATTTTCGATAAAGTGCAAGAGCTACCTGGCATTCATTTGGACCAATGTGGCGGCTCGTTTTATTTTACAGAATCAGTTATACCTAAGTAAGCTTAACGAAATGTGCATGTATTAGATGCGCTTCTGTCTAACCCATCGGGCAACTAGGCGTAAGCATATGTATGTATAATGTTTATATTTTATGACCATTGTTCATATCAGTATCACAGATTTTTTTTTAAATAACCTCGTAATTTTCAAAGTACCTACGCGTATCTTAGCTTAGAACGCGACTCATTATATGAACTTGCTAAGTAACGTATATTGAAAATTTATTCACTCGGATGAAGCCGCAGTAAGTGCGTATATTTATTAAATAGCTTGTAGTATCATACATAATTGCGCATCAAAAATGTCTTTTGAAAAAGGAATATATTTTCAAAATCTCTTTCAACAATAAAAATACTGCATGCTATTCTAATTCATACCAAAAACTTTAAACATACCTTAATATAGTTGATATGTATAACCACATAAAATATTCACTAGAATAATTAATAGCTAGAAAATTAAACGCTTAAAAATTTACAGTACAATAAAAAAATGGCGTAAATACGTGTGTTTTAATAATTCAACAATGGAAATATTAGTCTCATTACCATAAGAACGTAATATTACATGTCTCAGTATAAATCATCAACATGGCTCAAACGAGTAATCTTTATAATATGTAAAGTGCAGGCCAAAAGGATGACCTCACCAGTCGATCATCAACGATTATGTCAAAAATAGCCGGTGTTACAAATCATTACAAATATACCGCGCGGCTGGCGGGCGATCTGTCGTCACGACGCGACATCGCGCGTTTATTGTCCCGCCGTCCACCGCCCACCGCTCCCAAACCATCAAATATCAAGAATAACGAGTCATTTTTCTCATTTTATGACAGTATCACATTTGAATTCACGTTCATAAATAATTGTGTTGGTCTGTTTTATCAACCGCAACGCCCACGGGCCCGTGTCGCCATACGCGCGATTTACGCTCAAAAACGTCCGATCCAGCGTTTTCTAATCATAACTATAAACTTGACCGACTCGAGTTTCTGAATATGTTATTTAGGATATTAAACGTACAATAAATAACTTGGTATATTCAAGTTTGGGTCATCGGTGTCGCATTAACAATTTTATGCGTAGAACGGAATCCGAAATGATTTGAATTAATATTATCACATGTTAGAAACGTTGGGAACATGTGTTTTGATCGCGCAGAAGTACGGCACTAATTATTCAATGATACAACGTTGTGGAATTTGAATAAATGGCCGCGATAAAAAAAATCCTGCGCCGTCGCGTCGAAATGTCGCAAGTGTAAGTGCCAAATCAAACACAAGCTGTTAATGATTCGTCATTCGGGCGACAGCTTTACGAGCGTCCCGCAACGGATACGCGCCCGTGGGCATTAACTACGTGTCTCTCGTTTTATGTCCCGAAGATTCGGTTTTTATCGCTTGAATTATATGAGTGAGCTAATCGTTTGCGAAACCGTCATGTCTCCGCCGTGAGTCATCTGACGTGACCGGGTCACATTTTATTTGGTCAAATCCTTGTTTTACGGTTTGTGCTACCCACGACATAGTTGTAGCCTTCTACGGATAACACCCATTTGGACAATACATCAAGTTTTTATTGCATCTAAATTAATGAAACAAACGTGACAGAGTGTCATAAAATGCGTGATATATTGAGTTTCCTCAAACTCATTAAATTAAACGCTTGTGAGATTACGTTGCGTGTGCATACATTATTTGAAGTGTAGACTGGAAATTGCCACTTTTTGATTAAATTTTGGATATTTATTGAAAAATATAGTTCAGTCTTCAACGCTATATAATGTAGTATTTATAACATAATGAGGATAAATGAGAGTCATTAAGGAAATAATAAATATTCTCCTTCTTAACTGTGATTTCAAGAGATACAAAAAATGCGTGGGAGTCTTCTTGACAAAACTATATATTCTCACAATTATAAGTTATGTTGACATAATATTTAATAGCTTATTTAATAAGCCACCCACCTATATTGTTTCACGCGGCAGTTATCCGATATTCTCGCCTATAAAAAATGAGTAACAATTTTATGAATATTAAATATTGATAAAAGTCGACACACTCGTTGATATTTTATTTTACAAATTTATGTGTTCCGAATTAATTTATATTAAAATTCATATAGCCGGTTTTATTGGTCTGCAGTTGAAAGAAGTTTACGGAAGCAGTCGTTATAAATTTGCTAATAAAGATAAACGAAATTAAGGAATTAAAGCTTTTTCATATGTTGATAAATCTGATGATTACATTTAGTAGATAGAACTACTAGAAAATAATGAGTTGTGGTTTTATGACGCTGCATCGGATTTATTGATTAAAAACAGGTTCAAAACCGATTTTTGCCAACTGCGATTACTCTTTTTTTTTTTTTTTTTTTTCGCGGGGAAAAACGTATTATCGCTACCACCACTGGGGGGGTGAGTGGGATGGTTATGTTGGTTTCGCACAGTCTTATAGCCCAATGTCGACACTCGGGAGTATGGCATCATCCGAGCGAGCATTGGACCGAGTCCCTAACACTATGTACCCCCTTCACTGGCATACCAACCAAAACCCGCGGTGGCCTTCTTCGGCGCATACGAGACGGCCCCGGGGTATCTTGTTGCACTAAGATAGCTGCACGGGACCGTCCCTGCGCGATGCCGTTACGGCCCCTCTCTATACAAGGGGGCTAAGATGCCCCCACACTCTACGACAGCGGGAGACCAACCACCCGCATTGTCAACCACCTCGGAGTCGCTTAAATTGGACTGAGCAGCCCCCCACTGCTTGCCCGGCGACTCTCTAGAAGCCCCCTTTAGTCGCCTCTTACGACAGGCAGGGGATGCCGTGGTGGAACTCTCTATATGCCCCCAGACCACAGGGCACAACTGCGATTACTCTGGTATAATTCTTGAAACTGTCTATAATACTTTTATTACTAATTGGCTGGTGGTTAGATATATTTTATATCCGTCCGTATATTGACCACCGTGCACAAGGTGTTGAAACCCTCCATACTGGCCCACGTGTGTGTCGCGTTCCGGGATCAACCTGTGTAGGTATATCCGGCTCACACAGGCCGGCATAATTGTTTCGACTGACGAGGGATAGTCACAACAATTCATGATGGCAGGTGACGGTGCCATTACTATTTTGCCGCCAAGCAACATATTCTCGGCGACTACACTACAAGAGTGACGAAATATCAATTTACTCCCTATTTCATGACTCATGACGCCACCCTGGTGACATAAAAGAGGCGTTAATTCATTTAAATAATATGATTCACTGTGGGTAGGACTCTCATATGTAAGAGTCCTTCTGGGTGGGTACCACCGCAATGTCTATTTCTACCACCAAGCAACAGCGTGCATGCACCGTTGTGTTTCCTTTTGAAGGGCATTGTATCCAGTGTAACTACAGGACATAATGAGACTTAACATCTTATGTCTCAGGATGACGAGCGCAGTAGAATGCCACACAGTACTTTGTAACACAGGGTGCTGGATGGTATTTCTACTGTTTATGGGTGGTCGTATCGCATACCATCAGGCTAATGGTATGCGATACGACCACCATAAAATAAATAAAAAATAAATAAATAAAAATGGCATGCTCGTCTCGTCATACGATGCCATACAAAAAAAAAAAAATTAAACACAAATTACAATTTCAATTTGCTAGCCAGTTATTGTAATACCTGTTCAAATATATTTCGCTTAATTATGAGTCATGGTCAAAGAATAAAAATGTCGTAAGGATATCCGCTTGTCACATGGTTATTGATGGCTAATGCATAACTGACATGTCATTTGACGTGTAGTTTCCTTCATTGGCCTGGGAACTAGAAAGTGGGTCTATTAATGAAGTGGGAGCTGAAACACCCTGACTCAAAGGTCAAGAGTTACATAAGTTATTGGATATCAAAAGCTTTACTTTAGATATAATTCTCATTATTTCTTGAATTTATGGAGTACTACATGTTGTTCGCGGCTTCGTCCGCGTTAAAAGCCTTTCCCACTACGAAAGATCCTTAATCAATTATTTCCCACGAGAACAAGTTACTGGGATAAAAAGTAGCCTATGTGTTAGTACAGGACATGATGTATGCTGTGTCTGAGTTAGAATTTAACAAACATACCCACATCAAACATTCGCATATAATATTAGTAACATTATTTAACAATATTTTATCCAATGCCTTGGTGGCGTAGTTGTATTACAGTACAACTGCGAAGCTAAGGTCTCGGGTTCGATCCCCGAGTCGGGCAAAGTGATATTGAGTTATTCTATTCAGTATCAGTCCGGACTCTGGAATTTGTGCCCGATATGGCGATAAGCTCGCTCCCTATCACATCATGGGACGGAATGTCGGCGAAAAGTGGGTGCACTAGTTGCGCCTCTGCCTACCCCTTCGGGGATAACAGGCGTGATTGTATATGTATATCCAATGTATCATAATTTCTAGATGAGGTAGGATAAAAGAAGTTAGATGCTCGCCTAATAACAAAACTTGCATATACTGTGCCACGGCAAAAACCTTTGGATTACAAACCAACTGCATAACACTGCACTTGAACTGAGTTTGACAGTGTCTTAGCGCTTACTTATTAACGCTACAATACTTTTAAACACAATGTCATACTCTTCCGATTGCCCGCAGAAATAGACAAATCGGCGGTATCTACTCCGAAGGACACACACGCGAGTCCTTCCATTATAATAGTAATTTTTATGGTTCAAGAATAAAATCTCCATCTTTCTTCGTACTGTCAAGGTTTACTAAATAACTTCGATGAATAGTGTCTAGAAAACATTTCCAAAAAGTTATTGTGAGGTCCGTAGGATCATAAATTTTGACTATTAATGCCCATTAATTCGGCCATCAATGCTAAGCATAGCAACACGCATCATTATTTAAATTATAATTTTATACTGATTTGATTTATTGGCGGCGTGAACGGTTATGAAATAGTCGGTGTCATTATGTACGATATTAGCTTGATAAATCATTGACATCTGCTTGGTTATTTATAACAACTTTGTTGTGATCGCACGCTAAAATGGACTTTATTATTTTTTCAATATATTGAAGGGACGTATTTGGGCAAGGAAGTGTGGGAACAAATATTTTTTTAAGCTATTGCATAGCTTCTATCGCGGGCCTTGAGCGTAGAGACCGAATCCAGAAATACCGTAACGAAAAAACCTGTCACCCCTCACTCCGACCGGCACAGCGGTGATATTTTATTTTCAACTCTATCACAACTATGTAGAGTGTAAAATTCCATAAGTTAATTTAATATCGCAGTCTTGTAAGAATACAATATGTAAAAGGATATGAGCTGAATGTTAAACGATACAGGTCGAAATTACCGTGTATTTAAAAATTGTTCCAGTCAGTGAAACGTATCGAAATGTCAAACGCGGCGGGATGACGTGATTCTAAGATTGAGTTTTTAAAAAGTTTTTATTTTATATCTGTTCAAAGAGGTTTTTATTTAAATATTACGGCTCTGGATACTAGTCCATTGAGCCCGTCTTTCATATTTTTTTTGTTTTGCCATCTATCGATGAATATTTTATTTCATATCTGTTCAAAGAGGTTATAATTATTAGAATTTATGCAATAGCTTTACCGCGGCAGTCTCCGAGTGCTACACGTCTTTTTTTTAATGTTTTACGAGTGAATAAATTTACTATACAAACAAGTTCCTAATTAATCTATCAGAAATTTATCAAATGGAAAATTACACTATACCTAAGTGCTTTTTAATGAATTAATAAAAGCACATGTCTATGAATAAACTTAATTATTTCTCAACTGGAATATGGAATAAACATCAATTTATGTAATCTTTTAATGTTAGTAAAAAAACAACTATTAATATAATTTATAATTCTTTTGTTTCTCGCAAAACATAGATTTTAAATGATTTAATATTGCAGTCTATTCAGCTCGGAGTCTGGAATTTGTGCCCGACATGGCGATAGGCTCACCCCCTATCACATCATGGGACGGAATAATGGCGAAAAGTGGGTGCACTAGTTGCGCCTCAGCCTACCCCTTCGGGGATAACAGGCGTGAGTGTATATGTATGTATGTATATATTAATATGGCAGTTTAATAACTGAAGTTACTGATACATCGTGCTGTCTCCATTTAATAACAAATCTTAACACCCCTATACTTTTATAATAATATTTTTTGTGTCATATCGATAGCTCAAGTTAATTACTCTCAGGGTCCAGTCCCCTACAACCCATCCAAAGTCCGACCCTGGACGGCGACCTCATACGTAGGCCCGCGGTGTTGTTTCCACAATATGTCACCGAACGATGACATTCATCGTGTTAATTTATAGTTTTATTTTCTAATGTTAATGCATTTTTTCAACTATTTATAGTCGTCATCTCCTGACGGGACGATGCGATTATTAGGTCAACGAACCTGGGTGTTGCGTAACCGTGATTTAAGATTATTATCGTCGTCTACCCCCCGCTGGTCGCTAGAATTATGTCGGTCTTATCGTTCCATATGACAGGGAACACAACTCGTAAGTAGCCATTACCCATTACGGAGAGTTCTTCCACATATATACACACGATACCTCTATAAGATCAAAATACATGTTAATGAACATACCTCATAGAGTACGGTAAGAACGAATTTCAAACGTCTGAAATAAACTCTGCAGGTTTGTAGCTTCACATATTAAAAGAAATAATCGAAAGCGGCGTCCTGTCACATTCTACTGACTGCTCCTATGCTGTGGCGCTTCCACATACTAAATACCCATACCACATAACCGCCAATTCAAAACAAACAACAATAAACCTAAAAATAGAGTGCTAGAGCACATTATTGCAAAACACGAGCGCTAGTTGAGATTTTAAACTTCAAAAACTCGAACGCCATCAGGACATTAAATTGTAATCGAAGACTTTACACTGACGGCCGCCGAGAAATACCGCTTTCGGATAGTATAAATATGCACTTATCTTTTCTTTTTAGCAAAAGTACGTTTGCATTATGCAGGCCGAGTGTGGGCCACGTGTGCCTCTAATAAAATTTTACTAGGCAAGCGGCGATTGTTCGGGTGTTGGCACGGCGCGGGAGGGAGAGAGACGCCCTCTGGACCATTCTGTTGAGGCAATAACGAAGCGGGCCGTGCGAATATAACTTGAGTCGGCCGGTATGTCCCACGTTGGGAATGGGCTTTTTTTTATCGAACCGTGTAAGTTAGGCGGGGAAATTGTCTTGCTTTGATTTTTCTGTACATTTTAAAATTATTGGATAGGTAATTAGGCGGGTTGGATCTATAACGTATTCTCAGAACACTATGAATGTATATTTTTTACAAGTATTTCATAATGTATTATACATAATATTTGTATTTTTTAAACAGAAATAAAAACGCAGAATAAAGTGCGTCTTTACGATATGAGTTCATAAACATTATTGTTTATGGGATCACTTTTTCGGGCCTCCATTACATATTCCTGGTAATGATACTGTATTGCTGTCATAGTGGATCAAGCCTTTGTCTTAGGTTCAATAATTGTTAATTTGTTTCATCATTCGTACGCGTTTAGATATCATCTTACTTATCAGGTACAGTAATTTACATGGAGAAATAGTTTCTTCATAAACCCTGTCTATGGATTGTTTAGAGCTTTAATTTAAAAAAATTAAAGAACTAAAGCGCATCATTTTGTGTAGTTGATATTGGGTAGATACTTTCAGCAACAAACTTTTAACATCAATTTGACTACTTTGGTAGCGTAGTTGTATAGCCGAACGATGGCCTCGCTGAAGTCTCGCGTTCGATCCCTGGGTTGGGTAAATATTGGGCATTTTTTCTCAGTATCAGACCAAAGTCAAGTGTGCCATTTACGGCGCTAGGCTCGCTCTATCACATCGGAGTACACATGACAAATCACTTGTCGCTCCTCTGCTTACCCCGTAGAGGATCAAAGGCGTATATACAGGCTAGTTCCTATAATTTCCCACGGCTAAAGCCGAGTTCTTACCGCAATAATCCGGCCGACGTTAAGCCCGGCGTCCGTCTGTGCGTTGATTGACACATTTACACTGTTAATTGACAGCTGTACTTTAATTGCTTTGACAGTCCGTCTGGCGAATTACAAGTTGATTACTTTGTTTCGGTCGCTGACGCGTTATGTAATTTTTTGTTCTTATATTTATATTATAATTAATAATTTATTTCTATAATATATATGGTTATAACTGAGTGATTTTAAGAGGATGCATATGGAATTTTAATCTTAATTACTAATACATACTAAGATTTCATCTTTAAAAGGCGTTATTTGGAACCATTTTGTAATGCGATTTTTTTAATGGGGGTATGTTGTTTTAGTGCGAATGAAAACAAATAATACTATATGCAGAAAAATAATCAAGATACGGAACTCTCAGTACACCAGCCGCATTGACCTGGATTAATTATAAGAAGTATAAATAAAAATATGGTCCTAAATACACGATTGCAAACAAACAAAATAGTACCATCAAATTAAATAACAATATACTGTGTTCATCATCCAATATACCCTGTAGAACACTAAAATAATATAGCATGACTGCACTCACCACCGTACATCATACTAAAACACTAAAAACAATGGAACCAGTAGCGCTGTAACCGAATCGCCGCAGTTACACCTACGCTAATGTCAAGTGCAGTCGGTCATGCGCTGACCTCGGCCGGTCGTAACAAGTGTTTAGAAACGTTTTAATCATCTTGTTAAGGTTTTTGAGAATTGTTGATAAGTAATGGGTGTAATGTCACGTACTTTGATGTTATCCTTTCGGGAGTAAATTTAAAAGGACTACTTTCCGCGAGAAACCAATTGTAAATTAAAGTTAAAATTCAATATACGAAACAACATAAAATACTTTATATGTTTTAAAAACAGGGCACACAAAATACGCAATGTTTTTTGCAATTCGAGCTTTTAAGTTCTTGCACGTCCACCTACCTCGGCAGGCATCAATCAAACGTCACGCGCGTGCCGGTCGCAGGGTAAACACGTGACAGGTCAAGGCCCCCGGGCCACGACGCCCCCCACCCGACGCCTACGGGGGCCGCCACTGGACTTGATTGATTTCGCATTGACGTCTACACGTATTTCGTAAGACGTTGATGATAGCATCATCTTGATGCTTGTTGTTTTTTAAGTTAATACGTTTCCATGATACGATTGTATTTAAACTATGTATATAATTAAGGCATATATAAAAGTTATAATAAAAAAACAGTAACTTAATGAATGCAAATTGTTGAACATATATTTACATAACAAAACCGGATGTTCTTAATATCTTTAACATGTCAAAGCGACTAGTTAATCTCAAAAACATGCAACAATAGCGTCAGTTTTTATGCCTTGTAGAATGCTCTGAACTAATTCTAGTTTCAATGACAGCCACAGCGGGCATTGTTCAACAATAAATAAAATATGATAATAAAAACAATGGTAGTAAGTGGCCTCTGAAAGGCTGCAATAGCCATTTGATTCATTGTAGAAGAGCACTAGCTCAAAAAACTTACTTTAGCGTCTCGACTAATTTTACTGACAGAATCCACATGAGTAAGAAAGATGTGATTGCTTGCAATACCTATACATTGCTCTTAAAGGTCATGGGTTTTATTTACGTTTTATTTTTTCAAAAATCGAGATGCCACTGCATTTGAATTAAGTGGGCGTTTTATAGGAAACGATTTTTAAATTCATTCTCATTTATTTTAATTAAGATACTTATTTATATTTAATGTATTGCAAAACCACATAGTATATCCAGTATATCTAATAATATTCGAATGTGCATGTAAAATGATCTGGATTGATCGACGGGCGACCTTTGCGTGACAGTCTGTAATAATGATTGATAGACAAGTGATACGACATGCGCAAATTAAATTCATTATCGACAAAAGTGATAACGAAGTCGTCATTTTTTGTGTTACGAATAGCTATAAAAAAGGCAGTAGAATGTATTAAATATTTGTTAGAACTATGCCGGTCTCCTTTTCTTGTAAAACTGGCTCACTCCACAGCGCGATATATAGACAAAGTTATGTCACAAAATGTATGATTTTTGTATTAAGGCAGACATTTTTTTTCATTAGGTGTCTTGTATTTACATATCCTGGAACAATTGTATAAATGACAAACGAAAAACTTGATAGTTATCTATACTTTAAGAGGTAGTTGCATGCTGTCTTCAATATGTTAGCGACATTTCCGCTTCTCAATTCTTATTTCTCCTAATTAGGTGCGTGACGGAGTGAAAGGAGAAATTCCTTTGCAATTCCTGTTCATCCTACTAGAGTTCTACTTCCCTCACATAATGCGCCAAAGCAATGTGTTTTAATAAGATGTAGCTATGATTCACAAGCAAATACTACGGCTGCATATTGATTCTTATAAAAAAAACAAACCTTCAAATACGTCTCCTCATCGAATAACTCAATAGGGTATTTGACTACTTTTTTAAATACAATGATTATGAATAATGTATGCTATCCAAAATCTAATGGAAAAAGAACTTCCAAAATTGGCGGAATAATTTTATGTAAGTTATGAAGCTTTGAAATTTGGTGGAAGGGGTAGTTGTCAAATAACAGCAATACTAGGCTGTGACGTCACTAAGCATCGTCGGCCATAACGCTGCGTGCGTGCGATAGAGATAGCGCGATATTCCCTCCACGTCCCCACTTTTGGTCACAACAATATTTCAAATATGAATAACTGCTTGCTTTATGCTTTATTTTTCAACCAATTTTGATTCAGATTTTTTTAAGGAATTGAATGACGAGTCACGAGACGAGCATGCCGT
Source organism: Lapara coniferarum (assembly GCA_949316025.1). Taxonomy (NCBI): domain Eukaryota; kingdom Metazoa; phylum Arthropoda; class Insecta; order Lepidoptera; family Sphingidae; genus Lapara; species Lapara coniferarum. The sequence goes on from OX438919.1 coordinate 24,678,623, forward strand.
TTGCCTGATGGTAAGCGACGCGACCGCCCATAAACAGTAGCAACACCATACAGCACCTTGAGTTACAAAGTACTGTGTGGCATTCCACAGCGCCCGTCATCCTGAGACAAGATGTTAAGTCTTATTATGTCCAGTAGTTATACTGGCTACAATGTCACAAATGTGTTTATTTCACAGAAGAAAATATTTTTCGTATTATTTTATGTTACATGTAAAATAATGTAAAAAATCATGCATAGGAAACTACCCTATCCAAGTATCAAGAATCATCCGCCGCTGTACACGTCTCTTGAAATATTAATTCTCATCATATCTCGGGTGATTGACGGGTGTCTACGCGGGATATATCCGTCACGGGCGCGGTAAACACTACCCCTGCCCCCCGGCGGGCCCCAGGCCACCCCGCTGCCCCCCACCCCAGTCTGGCCCTGTGGAGTGGAATATCTCAATCTTTAGCGCGATTTATTGATTGATAGATGTATTGCTAGCGGTTTCTTAAGACTTATTTTACATTTCGTTCATGTTTATGGTATATGTTGTGTGTTTAATTTTGTGTGTTGCGGGCGTGGTGTCTGGGTGTTGTAGGTAAATTGCGGTAGGTCTAGATTTAAGTACTTTTGAATAGTTTCGCCCATTTATGTCTAAATATTGTGCTAAAACTACCTTTTCCTGATGGTTAGTATAACTTTAGCGCTACTATGCATTGTGAGACTGTCTTTCCAAATTAATGTATTGCATTGTACCGTTCAAGGTTCTGATGAAATTTAAGTTATGAGAAAAGAGTTTAAAGGTATTAGAACAGGACACGTGCTTTAGATCTTCGGAAATCTCACTAAAAAGTTGCAACAGCAAAACTGTCAGTTGATCTCGACTCCCTTTGAGAGTAGTACCTCAGTAGAGTCGGTTAATTGGTACTGACAAAACTATGGAAATCGCTGTTCTGGCAATTATTGAATCGTACCACTTTGAACTAAATTCACGGCAGCAATCAGTCTATATTATGGAAATATATTACTGTCGCCTCAGTGATCTTGATGCGTGCCTAGTGCCTACTTGCGTTCGATTCTTCGGTTGGGCAGTTGAATGGTTTGATGCTAAGTAATCATAGGATTTATCTGGGATTATGCTTAATGTGGCAATAGGTTTCTTATACACGTAAAATTTGGTATACTGATTTGTCCACCCCTTTGATATTCAAGGCGTGAACATATAACAACAGATTCATGAATCAATATAACAATTTTAACAACTAGCAAGTTCATTACTCCTGTAACAATTTTAGCCAGCTTCAAACAATGAAGTCCGAAGCCATCTCAAACTCCACGTCTAAATGAAACCATCCGATACAGATGTCCGAAATGTTTCTAAGTTGTGGGGGTAGCGGGGGTGGGGGGTCAAAAAACCCGCGGCCCCCCACTCCGGCGCGACATCTGTTAGCTATTTGTCAAACATCGTTTACTATTTTCGTCGCCAGTGGAACATTCACTTTGTCAGTCGATGCAACGGGTTAGCGTGTGTTCTTGGTGGCGGACGGTAGCGGGTTTGATATTTTTTGTTGCGAAGTTAGTAGAATTTAAACAAAGAATTTCGTCAATTAAAAAAGAGGTTTTATTAATCTTTAAATGGTCAAATGTGATATGCAATTTAAATGTTATAAAAAATTCTATTCATTTATGTAGTTTCTTTTTGAATGAATTTCACACAGATTACAAGTAAATCAGAATGTAGATTGGTAGTCCATACCACAAATTTCCATATATGTAAGACTTTGTTTCCATCAGAATGGTTACTACGTTACATTTGGTGAAAAACCACCGTTTCGTTACGACAAGCCGTAGTTTCAAGTCGGCTGACGGAGGTATAAACGTGAATTCTGGCAACAATCGGGAGACTGAGTGTCACCCGTTGATTGCTCGCGGCTCCGCGCGCGTGAAAAAGTTTTTCCAGGACAAAAATATTTTCCCGGGATAAAAAGTAGCCTATAGCACTCAGGAGTTATGTAGCTTCCTATTAGTGAAAGAATTTTTAAAATCGGTTCAGTAGTTCCTGAGATTAGCGCATTCAAACAAACAAACTCTTCAGCTTCTAATATTAGAATAGATTTATTACCATCAAGCGCAGTCACTGCCATGAAATGTTAAAAATGTTCTGCTTGGCATAATTGCAGCGATTAACATCTATGATGTTCATTGGAAAACCTAGTCTATAATTAACAGTATAAAAACTAAAATAACTCGCTATCTCACCACTATGCCCACACCCGACAATTTTTCTCCACAATTTCTATCAACGCACACCAACAGACACAAGGGCGTCTTTTCTTTGACACCACTGACGTGTGACAGTCACCGTTGACAATGAGATCACATCCACTACCAATCTACACCTTTCCACCTCTCAATAGAGTTTAAAATCAACTGCACCCATTGCATTTGCTGGAAGATGCGCTGACAAACTTACGTATGCAGTTTATTTAGACCTTACCACTTGACTGGAAGGTTTGTAATAGTTTGTATGGATGTTTGTTGATTTTACAGTGCTGTTTAAGGTTGTTTTGATGGAGTGGCCCGTCAATTAAACGCGAGGGTTCTGTCTGGTGTGATTGAGTGTTCATGCGGATTCCAGTTTGTGCAGTGCGTCCTTTTGAGTTGTTGCACGCGTTTTTTGGTTGACACGAGTGCAATTACTGAGTGCCTGTAGAGCATGACGTCTTAGGTACGATTCCCAGGTTATTTTTTAAAGGCGAACGTGGAACGCCTTATAATGTTCCGGCTTTTGTAGTAACACAAATATTTGAATCCCAAATGCAATATGTAGCGCTCGTCGACATTAGATTCATAATTCCTTGAAACAATGGCTACCATGTCATAAACGATAAAGTATACCGCTTGGCTTCAGATATAGACAAAGCAGTGTCTAGGACTCTGAAATAATGTATTGGAAGACTATTTGCTCAGCAACAACAAGTATAAATAACATATTGTGTGAAATTTTCCACATTTATCAGCACCTGTGCACACACGCCTAATGATACGGCTGGGGTGGCAAAAAATCGATCATCATAGTGTCCAACCTACATCGACTTTGTGCTGTCGAGTTTGATTCAATCAACTCGCCATAGAACTAGGTAGAGCGTAGAATGATTTTGTCTATGAATAAAATTAACGGTGTTCTATGATATTGGTTTTGTTATTTATTTATAATAATAATACCAGCCCTGTATTATATACTGTCCCACTGCTGGGCACGGGCCTCCTCTACTACTGAGAGTGTTTAGGCCTTAGTCCACCACGCTGGCCTAGTGCGGGTTAGTAGACTTCAGTCTTCACATATCTTCGAAATTCTTATAAAGAACTTAGGTATACGACTTGCACAAGAGGGCCGGCAGCAACTGGATGCATAAAGCAGCAGACCGGGCTCTGTGGAGTATCTTGGGAGAGGCCTATGTCCAGCAGTGGACTGCAACGGGCTGATGATGATGATGAACCTTGAAAAGTCAGGGGTGTCTGCCTTGGGTTTTGAACCTCCAGACATTGCCTCGATAGACCGTTCCATTCCCAACTAGGCTATCGTCCACTACACTAATTTAATTAACTTCACTAGCGTTCAGTCTTTGAAATGGAACAACAATGCTTTGCTAGGCGACGGAAAGAAATAAAGCCTTGATACACACACACTAACTCGGATGGAGCTTTACTATATACTATCAGCCAATAAGTATACAACAATCTTCATACAATAAAACAAACCAACATCTAAACATAATTAGACAACTGCCGCCTCTATCCCTCCCTAACGTGTGGAGTAAATAAACGCCGCGCGACAAAGACGTCCGTCTGTGCGCGACATCTGAGCGACGTGTGTCGCCCCGACAAGACCACCCCACCCGCCGCCCACCGGTGGGGGTGGGCGAGTGGGCGACGGGCGACTCGTCGATAATGATGTTAACTCGCCGTTTGAGAGGGACCCGCTTTGTTGCGTTTTTTGAGCAGTGTGCGGTCGTTTTGTAAGTCTGTGGCCCGATGTGGCTTAAGGACTTTGTCCATTTGGTGTTGATAATCGTAATGGCTATGCCAAAATTGATTTAATATTTTACAAAGGAAAGCTATACTTGACATCTCGAAAAGACTAGTTTCCAGCCTTTGGAAATCCACTGCTGAATATAGGCCTCCCCTAAAATTTCCAGACCAACCTGTTACAAGCGGTCTGCAGCCAGCAAATTCCTGGAAAGGACTACGATGCTTTTGATTGTACCACTCATGAAATCAACCTTCATAAGATCTCGTATGGCTTTATTGTTCACGAACTTGGGAACTCTGACCATTTTTGATGGCAAATTGAATATAAAGTATAGAACGTACCACCTAGCTCTGTTCCATAGCCTACTGATTGGTCATGTCCCCAAAGATACGGGACAGCTTTCACGACTATCCCACCAAGTATAGAGATCAACTTCCTACTCTGTAGAAGTTCTTTGTCATCAGAGTTTGTCTTAAAAAAAAGGTTATTTTGGGTTACCCCACACTGCTTAATTGTGTAAGGCTCTTAATTTCTACCTATATTCTTGAACGACCGGTAAATGTGTATCGTTTTCATAACGCCCGCGTTTCACCGTCATGATGTTGATGGATGCTAGCTAGCGTGTATTTATACCAGGATCAATTCCCAGTTCCAACTTTCAACCATCTAAATTATTCTCCAATTGGATCCTTCGTAACACAAAAACAGTTCTAATTATTATTTATTTAGAGAATACAGATGAGCTGAAATTGTGTGTTACATGCATTTTGTTAAAATTATCAAATGCTACTTAAATCGGTGTTATTTAGGGGGCGAATTGAATTTAAAATATACCTTATGAATCAGACTGGTAATCGAAAATAGGACATTCGAGGAAAGCTGCTAAACTAGGACGCAACAATATACTGGCCATCTGTATATTTACATAGCTGCAATACTCCAGCCAAGTTGAATTTCAATTAGTTTTAAATTCGTACAGACAATGGCATGACGATCAAAACAACTACTAATTCCAAACAAGAACATGTCAAAAACACGTCGCGCACCGCGGCAACACGTTCAAAATAAATTCCGTCGACAAATCCCTCCCTGGCTCCGTAAATTGTCTTCAAGAGCTGACCACCCCCCCACGGGGTGTAGGGGGTAGTTTCCCGTTCAAAGGAGGCCACTCTCCCGTTCGTCTTGCTTATGACTGACGGCTGGACACTTTGAGTGATTGAGAGTGACTGGCGACTTAATGCGCACGGGCGGGAGCTCTCCACGCTGCAAAGACGCAAGCGACTCATCTTAACAACCGATTGTTAACTTTATACCTGAGTGGTACGATGTATTATCGTCTGCTTAATTTAATATGGTATTAACAGCGTTGCCTGCAATTCTGCATACGTTTATAATATGAATTAAAATATGCATGGCATCGTTTTAATGCGAGGTGTGTTGGTAATTAGCGGCCGCGTCTGCTGATTGATGGATGTTTGTCATCTGCCGTCACACGACGGGTCAATGCTCCCACGTATCAAATGGCACAATGGTTAGGAAAGGATTCATCAGTCAATATTGGTTCTATGAATTGGACTTTACATTCAGTGGTGACCACACTTAAGCTGTGAGTCATTATACAATTTAAGAGTCTTCTTAGTTTAAAAAAGGAATGGAAATCAGAATGAAACTGACATTGATAATGATATCTCCATAGCTCAGCGACTACCCGTATGAGAAACAAGTGTTCATGGGTTGAATCCAAACTAGGTAATCTAATCCATACATTGACGTGTTCCGGTTTGTAGAGCATTGTAACCTATGTAATTACTCGGTACATGATACTTGGCATTCAATGTCTGTGACGAATATATGTTCATTGCAAAGCTGAGCTTCGTAATTCAAATTTCTCTGTTGCTACTATTTTTAGTCAGTCGTGGCTTAATATAAGCCTTTATCGTATCGGTATTCAAGAGCAAAATTATATTTATTTTAATAGCTGTTAAATTCCATAAGATTTTTCGTAACGGGAAGTCAGAAATCAGGCGTCCTCTGTGTCCTAGCTTATGGTTGGTTCAAATCTAATTATTTTATTAGTATTAAATTAAGCTGTTGGTAGGATGTATCCATCTGGACAGCGACCACCGTACACAAGGTGTAAAACATACACGTTGAATTTAGATCTTTCTCCATTTTTGAATTCGGTTCAAAATACAGCATAGCTCGCGTAAGTATGCCACGTTCCGGGATAGCCTGTGTATATCCTATTTCAATGTCCGGCATAACTGTTCGAATAGTGGGGTTACCTCTCCACTTACCACCAAATGCAGTAGGATCACATGGGCGTTTGTCATGCCCGTATATAAAAATAATAAGTATAGTCTTTTCTTTCTTTAATCTCTCATAGCTGTGTTTTGTGCCTAAGTAATGTAAATTTTATTATTTTAATGCTAGGTTTATTTATAAAGAACCTTCACTATTCTAGACAATGATGAGTTCTTTGAACTAGTCAGAATATCTGACAGGGATTAGCTTAACGGCACTTGAGATTTCAGATCTTGCCTTTATTTAGGCTATACCATGTAGATTTATTGTGGATGATGGATTTCTTCGGAAAAACTGGTGAATGGTCATTGAGCATTGTATTTGTTACTAGGTATTACCATGAGCATAGCTATAGCGTAGGGGGGTCCTACGATATAAACATTTTAGTGGCGTGGGTTCTTGTTTTGCATGACCGTATTTTAGAAGCTATGGGGGGTCCGGATTCCAAAAATGTCAGAGGTCAGAAGGGAAGCGTGGTTTATTGTAAGCTAAGGGGGTCAGGACCCCTGAACCCCTCCCCCTTTATATACGCCGATGGGTATTCCTCACGGCTAGCAAATTAATGACATAAAGTTATATGTTAATCTAGAACTTGATCTAACGGTGTGCCAAAAAAGTTTCCAAAAAATTTAACTATGTCATCCAAGGTTAGGTCCGCCCTGTGGATTGGGGGCGTTTGGAGAATTCCACCACGGTATCCCCTGCCTGTCGTTAAAGGCGACTAATAGGGGCCTCCGGGGGTCACGGGTGGGCGGGAAGGTCCCCCCACTTATTAGTCTAGCCAACTCCTGTGACCCCCGTGATGGACGGCAGCGTGTCTCACGCTGCCTCGGTCGCCAAAAGGGCGTCTTGCGGTGTACGGGGGCTTCTGAGCCCCCGCAACAACAGGAAAAGGACCGCAACAGCGGTACGCGCAGGTTGCGGACGACAACTTAGACGTGAGTCGGAGGAAGCCCGCAGCCGTCCCTAATGCGCCGAAGATGGCCATTGAAAAAAAAAATCCAAGGTTGTTCTATTGATCTTCAAGTGTGACGCTAACATGCGATCGACATGCTCATTTCTTCATTTCTCTGTCATTGATTTTCTCACGTCAGCTCGAAAGCCCTCTTGTTGGTCTTGTCAGTCCAAACCTTTGTATCATCAGTGTATTCCGTAAGTTTCGAGCTCATCTCGGGTTTTTCTTAGACTGCCGCGACTTTGAATGTCATATGGTTTCCGCTCTAATGGAGTTCGTTGCCAATATAAAATATTTCTGAATATAATACAATCGGAGTATGAAATATGAAAAAAAAACACAATGTAACTCTAGTTTATTATTAATACAGAAACAAAACGAAATCCATGCGAACACGCAACGTTAATACACTCGCCGGTCCGTCAGTCCGTCCGCGCGGACTGACAGCGAAACTGACAGGCAATCAGTCCACGTGACGCACCACCCCGCTCGCCGCCCCCCCCTAGCCCTCTGGTAATATCAGCTCGCGTTTCCCTCGCGATATAATTATTGTAACAGTAATCTCGTAATAACAGCAAAGATTTCGCATGAGGTAGCTATGGGGTATGGCTTTGCTTGCTCAAAGTTTTTTTTTTGTAAGGTTGTCTATTTCTGCCGTCAATAAGGTATTTGACTACTTTTTTAAATTCATCTGTAAAAATTGTATGTCATCCAATATTTAATGGATTTTTTTTTCCAAAATTGGCGGAATACCTAATATGTAAGTTATGAAGGTTTGAAATTTGGTGGGGCGGGTAGTTGTCAAATAACAGTAATATCAGACTGTGACGTCACTGGGTGTCGCCGGTCATGACACTGTGTGCGTGCGAAAGAGATAGCGCTATATCCATGCCCCCACTTTTGCTCACAACAATACTTCAAGTTTGAACAACTGCTTAATTTTTCAACCAATTTTGATGCTGATTTCGTAGAAGAATTTCTTTTTCATATTATTTTCTGTTACACATACAATAATGTCCACAATCAAACATCGGAAACTACCCTATTAATGTTTACGCACTATTGTGGTTCGGTTTGAAGGATATTGTAAGAAGTATTGGCCATTATGAGACTTAACTATTTCTTAGGGTTGGCAAGCATCGTGCAATACTAGGCTTTGCTTTATAGATTTAGTAACATAGGTCCATAGGTCAAGTGCATGTCGTCCTTGCAATATCTAAAAAACAATTTTATTCACATACACATACACTCACGCCTTTTATCCCCGAAGGGGTAGGCAGAGGCACAACTAGTACACCCACTTTTCGCCGTGTGTATTCTGTCCCATGATGTGATAGAGGGCGAGCCTATCGCCACATGGGGCAAAAATCCAGACTCCGTGCTGATACTGAATTTAAAACCCAATATCACTTTGCCCGACCCGGGGATCGAACCCGCGAACTAAGCATTGCAGTCATACCGTAATACAACTACGCCACCGAGGCAGTCATCACGATTTTATCCCTACCACAATAAACACCAAGCTTAGTGTATACAAGTAATAAAAACTGTTGTCTCATTCAAATTTATATCTATGAGCGTGTAAGTATAAGGACATGAGCCATTAAAAGTTTGCAAATTACACATAAACTGATATTTTGAACTCTATCCCACAGTAATAAAGGTCACGTTTTTGCAAGCGCGTAGGTGGTACATGATCGGCCGACAATTTGATTCGGAATATATCGCCGCGTTCGATTGTAAACAAGTGTTGTAGGTGGGTGCGGGTTCGGTGCCGCGGCGAGGAGTTTCTGCATGTGTGGTACTCGCATAAAACGTGTTGAATGTACGATGTTTCCGTGACTTTAAAGTGTTGGGTTTGAATGTTGTCGATTGAATTTAATGTTTAGTTTATCGTAAAGGATCGGAATGGATGTAGTGAAATATCTTTTGTTTACTAGGTGGTCGATGTTTTGTCTATTTCTGCCGTCAAGCAGTAAGCTTTACTTTCAATACGAAGGAGAACACTGTCCTTGAACCTAGTGTGTTTGAAATCACGAACATAAAGTGTGGAAAACTCGGCATAGAAGCTCGTATCCAATCGCTTGCTAAAATCAGGTGGTGTGGGCTCAAGACAAGCCGGCATATTAAGGCGATCGTTAAGAGACGCAGGTTTTAATCAACAATATTTAACGATACTGTAGATACTTATCTCATGAAGTCACTTTCCTGAAAACTCTATACTACCTATAATAAAGCAGTAGAATCGGTGTGTCTGTGCATTGAAAGAAATGTGATAAAAAAAAGGGGTGACTAAAAAGTGTAATGGAAAACAAATCAGCAATATTCATAATTCTTTTCTGTCTGTCTGTTTTTCTCCTTGTTTATTACTGCACATCTCAGAAACTACAAAACGGGTTACGATGTTGGTATGGAGATAGTTTGAGTTCCTAAAAACGACATAGGCTGCTTTTTATCCTAAGAAAATGTAAAGCGGGATTTTTATTCCGGAAAATCTTTTCCACGCGGGTGGAGCTACGAGCAAAAGCTAGTGAAAAAATATGTCTAATGTTATGAAGCCCAAGAGATTGTACGCTAATCTCTTGAACTACTGCTTCGTATAATGCGAAGTTAAGACTCAATTTCTTGCAGGAAAATATGGCGCACGAACTTCCAGATGGTTTATATTTCACACTAGCGGAGATATTCAATGGTTTTATAAACATGCGAGTTGCCACAACTCTTAAAAAAATTGCAGAAATAACTTGCCACAATACACGGTAAAAATTGCTTGTGGAAGACAACTTCTGTAACTTTTCTTGCTTACCCAAACTTCGCTTAAAAAATACTAATAAGGACTTTAACAGGTGATCCCATGAGAAAGAACTAGTCGAATATACAAACAATGGTTACACACACAAAGACTAAGATACTGTCTTTGTGGGTTGAAATATCATTTCCTTTAATAAAGATCTATTTATTAAGTTTTTATACTCATGACTCAATGACTATTGTAATGTAATTGTGGTCAATGGATTGTCAATCAAGCTGATTGAGTCAGCAAGAGGTCATTCACGTTCGATAATTTTATGATTATTGACTACCTCATTGGTATAGAGGCAGCAGTGTCAGTTTGTAGGTTTGATTCCCTGTTCTCAAAAACATATATTAAAAATCACTTGAGTTGCTCGAGATAATTTATAAGCGTGACATTGGAGTGCAATAGTTGCATCTCTGCCTATACCTTAAAGTCGTGAGCTTGTTTTTATAATAATACCAATTTCTTTTATCTGGAAATATATGTTTATTTTATGTGGCGATTATCCGTCATTCAAGTTGTACCTATTTACACTGACTGTTGTTTATTATTATACATAATATTATTGTTACATATCTATACAATGTGACGTCACTCGTAGTTTCCAAGATGCATTTCTACACTATTTACATGCCCGCAAATGTCAAATGTCAATCAAAATTAAGTGTATTGAAATGTATGTTCTTTTTGTTCCAGGTATGTGAATGAAGGCAGACAAGATAACGTGGTAAATGATTTGCATGCGGTTTCATTCGCATAAGCCTTAATTCGTCACCATAAAGCAGTTCGGTGTGACTATTGTTTATAATTAAGTTTTATAAATGACATTAAGTTTAACAAATTGTATGCTATAAGTATACAACATTACCGAATACTTTTGATCTCCGGATCGGTTAGTATCGCCCCCGATGTTTTTTTTGCCTGCTAATGGCAATTCAGCACTTATTACATGATCTAACACAGAGGCAAAATTTGAGTTAGATACCACTCTATCTACCCCTGAATACAGAAAAAGCACATAAGATGTATTTAATAGAAATTAACTTTAAATGAACCACAAACCTCATTTTATACTAATGGAACGAAACTCAGTGGTCCCGCTTATAAGGTGTGCCGGAGTGTCACCCGAGGGCGGCGAGAGGGGGAGGATAAGCGTCACTCCTCAGCCGTCGACAGCTGGCTTTGTAGCGTAATCGGTCATCTGCAAGCCGATCCTTTTGTGGCCACCTTTGGTGATTTTAAGTTTGTTGCGAGATTTAATGCGTTTCCTTTGTGTAATTTTTCATAGTAGATAATGACGTATAATATAAACACACACACTCACGTCTTATATGATATGGGTAGGCAGAAGCGCAACTAGATGTACCCACTTTACGCCGTGCGTATTCCGTCCCTGGTGGGTTAGGCAGAGGAACTATAAAAACACGTTTAGCTAACCTTATATGCAATGACGCGATAGAGATTATCGTCATATCGAGCACAAATTCCAATGCGGGTTTTTCAAAATTACGATTTTATTTTCTCAACCATGAATTTGAACCCCAAACCCTTTACAGTCTACATACACTCCCATTAAACCTTTATAACACTGTCTTCAAAACCCACAGTTTTTTATCCTATTCATCAAGACGAACAAAAGAACACAGACAAATAAAAACTAGAAGCAAGATAATGTAATGGCGAATCACTCCACTCACTTAGCAGGCCGTCAGTCAATCAATCATGTCTCATTGATTGCGTCAGGCGAATCAATTACTATCGTAAACAGGAAGCCGAATGATTGTTGTTTTGTATTTAAGAATATTTTGGTATCTTAGACTGTATAAATCTTTATTGCAATACTCGGGGCAATAATATAGTATTTTCTAAATAGTTTTATCATAGTTATAGCAGTGTTTAATCTTGCATGCTGATGTTAAATGTCACTGAAAATAGCGAGACAATATGCTTTTTGCACACCTAAACAAATACACCAATGTTTAAATTCCGGTGGTTAGAAATTATAGGCAACGCGAAATTCTTTATCGAAAAACAATATTCATTTTAGTATGTATGTATTGAATAGAGTACTTTTAATGAAATTAACTCCAAGGACGATAGTTCCTAATGGAATGTTTACCATGCCATCCAGCCCTCTATTATATACTGCCCACTGCTGAGCACGGGCCTCCTCTACAACTGAGAGGGTTAAGGCCTTAGTCCACCATGCTTGCCTAGTGCGGGTTGGCAGACTTCACATACCTTCGAAATTCAGAGAACTTCTCAGGTACGCAGGTTTCCTCACGATGTTTTCCTTCACCGTTAAAGCGAGCGAAAATTCACAAAGAATACACACATAATTTTTTTAAAAAGTCAGAGGTGTGTGCCCTAGGGTTTTGAACCTGCGGATATTCGTCTCGGTAGTATATTTATTGAATTCGAATACAACTTTTTATCTAAAGCTATAACTGCCAATCGCAGCGTTTCGCTGCTTCCAGCCGCCCGGCCCGTATGTCATCTTTCCATGACATGACAATTCAATCTCAATAGCTCTTTGTAAGACGTGTGAGGACGAGATTGTATTGGAGTGTATCTTACAACCAACAACAGCTACAAGCTAGTATGGTCCATGGAATGCCTTATTGTTAAGCATCAGATTTTTTTCATCTCATCATCTCGAGAGACGTTGCGGCGGTTGGGATAGATGCCCATATTTAGCTACTATCACAGCAACAGATAGGTCGATAGCTCAGTCAAAGCTATTAAGTATTTATGAGACTTATCTACAGAGTCTACTTATCTGAGGATCTCAATGTTACAGAAATGTCAAGCGTGGCGTTCTCATCAAACAGCATTAGAGTAAAGTATAAACGCCGGTAGTATTGGTCCGTGTGTCCCCATCTCGACAGACGTCGCGGCGCTCGGGACAGACGCCGGTCTTTTTGCTTCTGTCACGGCGACTGATGGGTCGATAGCTCTGTCACACCAGCTCTGAGACGTGTCTGCTTTGTTAGTCTTTTGTATGGGGTTTATAGATCTTTGTCAAATCAATGTAATTGACGTCGCAATGATTATGAATTATTTAGTTTGTTGATTTAACAAACATTTGGTTTCTTGCTAATATATCTTGAAATTTTGTTTTGATATCTTTTTTTCGATATGTTTTCGGAATAAAGTTAACTTTATGTTAAAGATAACCTGTCAATAGTGCCTTGAGTACGTAAATATTATAAATCAAAGATCATGGGCTTATGTGTAGAGAAGCAGAGCGTGATGGATGTGCTAACTCATTTGGGTAGAATAAAAATTATAAAAATAAATAGCCAATATTTTTTTACTGGGCACACAATAGACAGTAATCACAACGCATTAGTAATTAATTTAATTACCTAATGTAACTATGTTATTAATTTAATATCTCACGTAATAACATACTCACATTATTAAACAAAGAAAAGAAACGAATAACCTTTTAACTGCAAAAAAGATACAATCAAGTCTTGATATTAGAATTCATAAGAAACTTCCAGCGCATAGAATATGGTAATGCGGGTAGTTCTTTAAACGCTCATCGCTATTGCTCCCCGGGTATTCGTACCCGGTACCCGTTACCCGCTACCTGGCAACGCTGCAATGGTCCATATTTCGTGCGGCCGTCTTATCTCGGAGCTGCCGGGGATTTTAGGTCTTTGAATTGTTCTAATGCAGTTTTTTAAGAGCTTTTGTAAAAGCCTTTATGTGGAAAGTCATTTCTTTTTATTACACGGCTAGTTTTAGTGTAATTAATGTTTGGTTTATTACAAACTTAACGTAGAATCGTCGGTATTGTTGTCTCATTGTTGAATAAGTATCTATACTATTGAAATACATTGCAATTATCAATAACTTAACGCCTTTTCACGACACGACGGTATTGAAATCTTTTTACTTTATTGCATATTATGAATATGATAATAAGTAACTCGTGGAGTTTAAAATACTTCAATTGACATGTAAAACTTGACATCTATTAACTCTATTAGTATTATTAGTATTATTCTATTAGTATTATTGAAGCTGCAATTCCTGGAATAATTAAGAATACTACCGATAAACTATATAAAAATTACTTCAACATTCTTACAATAAAGTAATTTACCAACTCATCAGTCCATCAATATATTTATATCTATATCCCATCGATCTAAATTAATTAACAACCCTGGATCACAATCGCGAGTGATTTGAGAGGCACACCTCACGATCAATATTATAATTATGTCTGTCAGGAAGATTGGATTTTACAAGTCTAGATGGTCAGTCGGGGTGAAAAAATCTTGGTCACTTTTAACAGTAAGTGATCTCAGATTTCAAACTTTTTTTAATATATTAATTCAATTTTATAAATTTCTATAATCCTCTACACAAAATTCCCCGTTAACTAATTGCTAAGTATAGCTGCTCTGCAATTTTCATTTTATGAGCTTTATTAATTTCTTAAAAAATCATTATTTACCATCGTTATTTACTATTTTGTCATCATGGAAAGAAAGTAATTACTCAAGAAATAAAATTAAAATTTGCCGTTACGAACATTTATGTATATTGAATAAAAATCAGCACATTCTTACAATGACATTAATTTTGTAACACCAACGCGCTATCTAGACGTATACCTATTTAAGATATTATAATGACTATATAGAGTCACTTGCAGGTAGAATGGTAAGACGTAGAGTGGTAGAGCTGCCGCTAATGCCCGCTGAATAAACATCAATCAATCAATGCAGTTGATATGTTTAAAGAAGCAAAAAGTTTTGATGTGTTGGTGTTGGGTGGATGTGCATTGTTATTTCTTTGAATTATAATGCGATGTTTATGCATGATGCAGATATTAAAAAGAAGTCAGAGGCTAGTGGTAGTAAACATAAATGTGAATTCATTTTACTAAAATTAACCCAATTTATTTTGAACGAAGAATTAAAGAAATAATGTTGAAAAATCATATAAAAAAATCCTTTGGAAATTAATTATTAAATACAATGATTAAATTAATTCGATAGACATACGCGCAGGAAATGTGTTCCAATTTAAAATTAAAAACAAAGTTTTATTCCGGCCAGTAATGTCCACGCTATACCACGGATTGTGTAGAAGAGCTAAAAACTGGTTGTTTGTCTGACAATGAGCCGTTGAAACGTAAGGTCGGCGCGCGCGGCACGACGGCTTTATGTTTGTTTGTGTGCCTGCCAGCGCGACCACAGTCAGGTGCTCGCCACTCTTTTCAACCTGTGTATTGACAAATCTGACGTTACTATAATGTACGTTAAAATTTTGTTCCATTTTTAAATTGATTAAAATTTTGTATTGAACAATCACGGGTGGATTGTAACTTTCAAGTATAGGTACAACTGTCGTGACAATTACTAGTAAAGTATTATCTGTGTTAGTTGTCTAAGTATCACCTTTTTCCGGTTTGTTTCCTGCGTCAAAATATATGAAATCAATAATAGTATAATTTTTCCAGCAGTGCATAGTACAGTTAAATCTAGAAACATAATCGTGTTTGATGGCTTATGGGTTCTCTGTAAGAGGAATAATTTTATTACAAGTGCACACGATGCCACACAGATACATTAAATTCTGATTTATTGATTGAACCGCGTTTTGTCACTTTCCGGTGAAAGTTGTAAGAGTAATTTATATTAATTTTTACCGTTTTCTTTCGTCACAAATCGGGTTCAGTTATGTCAATAAATTACGAGATTTGTCAAAAGAGATATAAATAAGAAATAATCCCGACTTTTGGTTGACGCATTTGTCAAATTCATGATTTCTCTTCATATTGTAATTTGTGAGATGTTTTCTTATTATTTGTAATTAAGGCCTATTTTTCATTGGTAATATTGTACAATTGACATCTAATTTGTCTGATGTTAAGCACCAAAAAGTCTTTCAACATCGACCAAATTTACTAAACCGTATAGATGTCCTCAAAATTATATTATATCAATTTTATAACAACGAAATCAGGTCTCCTCTTACCGATCCGTATCAAAAATAAATATACATTTAGCTCATTTTATTTTTCCTAACTATACAAAAACAGGGATGGAACTAGACTCCATACAAACGGTCAGTACTACGTCAAGTGCGACGTCTACTTAAGCCTTAATCAGCGGGATTCGATAAGTACGATCTTAAAGACGGACCGAGATGTTTCCCTTCAAATCAATCTCAGAGGGATACAAAATCCGCGAGGTACGGACTAAGGGAATTTGGGGGTTGACCTCACGTGTGCTGCTACGGTTGTAGACTTTTCGTTTGCGAGTATCCGTATCTACAGAGGAGCTTTCGTGTGGTCTATTTCTGACACCTTACAGCGGCATTCAGGCACTGTTTTGTTCCAATTTGAGATATTGTAGCCTCTAGCCTCCGTGATTACATATATACAGTATAGAAATATTAATTATTACTTCGAGTAAAAAGCTCACGCACCACTTTGCACAAAATTGTACTTATTTAATTGAGTGCGATTGCTAATTTTAAGAATATAACAAAAAAAAACTCTTTATATATATCCCCGAAACATGCTTCTGGATACCACCACCTAACTCCATAAAGATTAAGATTGCCAGTTACGCGGACGGACACGCGGTCTGACAGATATCCGTGCATTGACGTGATTGACGCGCCGGCCGCGTCACACCGCCGCGTTTGAAGGGTTAATCTTGTCGCCTCGTTTTGTTTAATGCTTGACGCGGGTTGAGTGACGTCACGGATTTGTCACTAGTTTTTGCCGGAGATTTATTTCAAGATAGTTGCTTTTCTAATGCTCATAGAGTCGTATGGTATCTGTAAGTATTCATAGTAGGCTTGAATCATCATTATGATCATCCAACGTAGAGTCTGTTACATACATTTCAGAAATGATTGGTCTTAGTTTAAACGTCCAGTCGGTATCCTGATGACAACACTCCTGGAATATTAAAACCCTTGCATAGCGTATAAAATAAAAAAACTTAGTCCGTCATAGTAAAACGGTATTATAGATTTCTTTGAAAACAATCAAACCAAATATTTTGACATCTAGATCACTAACGACATTTTTAACCCTAAAGTACACGTGAAAGCCAAGTTCCCAGAATTGTCACGGTTTTTTAACAATCAGTCATCGCGCAGTCCGGGTGACAATTACGACGCGGCGTCAACGACGACCGCGGCGGTCCGTTCCGGGAACTCGGACAGTTGCCGGAATACGGGAACTAAGTGCAACTGAGATGTCGGGGATAATTGTGTGAGCTTCGTTTTTTTTAAGACTATGACGAGAGCATATCACTAATAGTAATGTTTACATACACCTACTTACGCATTTTATTCCCGAAAAAGTAGGCAGAGGTTTTCCTCACTTTTCGCCGTGCGTATTCCGTCTCATGATGTGATAAAGGGCGAGCCAGTCGCCATATCGGGCACAAATTCTAGGCTCCAGACTTATACTAAGCAGTCAAAAATATCACTCTTTTTCCAGGGATCGCACCCGAGACATACCGTAATACAACTATACCACCGATGCAATTATAGTAATACTAGCTTTTGCCCGCGGCTCCGCCCGCATTAAAAAGTTTTTCCGGGATAAAAGTCCCGGTTTATATTTTCCCGGGATAAAAAGTAGCCTATGTGTTAATCCAGGATATGATCTACCCGTGTGCCAAATTTCATCGAAATCCGTTCAGTAGTTTTTGCGTGAAAGAGTAACAAACATCCATACATCCAAACATCCATACATCCAGACATTCTTACAAACTTTCGCCTTTATAATATTAGTAGGATATGTCTATGAATAGATGGGAGTATAAATGCTTTTGCCCTCGTTACCTTGACTGCAATGTCATTCAAAACGGAACATAATTCTGCTGAAATTGCCTTCTTAGAAATGGATAATGTCTAGAACTTATACTTCTAGTAATCCGAAAAAGTCACCTTTAACTCCTAAAGTCACAATAACATCCCACAATTAAGAAGCACAGTGGAACCAATCAACAGAACGATTCTTCACGGAACCGTCAGCGTATTTACTCCGAATTTCTTCGATTTCGCGGCACGTCCTGGACGTAATAAGCGGGAGTCCGTCGTCCGTCACCGGGGGTGGGTCTCCTCACCCCACTCGTTGGGGTTAATGAAGTTTTCTAGAAGCGATTCCCACAGGTCGTCACATGCGGGCAGAGTTTGCGTCGTATTGTACGCTGGTGATATTGCAATAATAAACGCGACCGGCCGGCTGTTATGCCCGAGACCTTTGCCTCTTCTTATTAATGTCTATTGTTTGTTTCGTTATTACGTATAGGTGCTGGCTGGTCGAATTATCTTTGTGTTTCGTTTTTCGAAAATATTTAGGATCAAAAAATTTCAGTGCAGTACAAGTTTTTTTCAAGACTCGTTTAAAAAAACTATCTTTTTTTATAATAAACATTATGAAGTGAACTAAGTAATCACTCGCGGCTTCACTAAAGGTGTTATAACATTTATGGTGTTCTAAATAATTTAATAATGCAGTACAGATGTTTTAACGGTCCGCATAAAGTATTATGTCCATAATATAAGAATTTAACGGTACAGTTAACGATCATCCCACTAACTTTATGCCGTCAATAAAAACTTATCCTACTGAACGGCTACTACCATGGAACTCATTAAATATATATAAAAATGGAGTTAAATGTATTCTGTCTCAATAAATACACGATAAGTTGCTTTATATAGACTGCCTTGGTGGCGTAGTAGTATTACAGTACGACTGCAAAGCTGAGGTCTCGGGTTTGATCCCCGGGTCGGGCAAAGTGATATTGAGTTTTTCTATTCAGTATCAGTCCGGAGCCTGGAATTTGTGCCCGATATGGCGATAGGCTCACCTCATCACATCATGGGACGGAATGTCGGCGAAAAGTGAGTGCTCTAGTTGCGCCTCTGCCTACCCCTTCGGGGATAACAGGCGTGAGTGTATATGTATGTAAGTTGCTTTATATCTCCATCGAGAAACAAAACTTCGACCTTGGTAGGTGTCACCGTGCTCCTTTCATTTTAATTACTGTAAATATAGTAATTGACATCATACCAAGTTTTTTAAAGTCATAAAAACACACTGCACTTAATGTGAAACACATCAATTAAATTAAACAGATTTCAAGTTTTCTCGCGTGTATTTTATATCCGTTTTAAACCCGACATTACGATTCCTTTATGAAACACCGCGTCCCGGATTAACGTATCAGCAAATGACTTAAAAACGATTAAAAAAATACAAAAAACAATAGAGCAATTATGTAATTTAATCGATTTTTTCGAACGTGTCATTTAATTTTTCGAATAAAGAATAGAACGTTTGTTCGTTAAATATATTTGAAGTTGGTTGGTTTTTACGTTGCTTTGGAATGGTATCGCGATAAAACAGTTGTTTATTGTAAACTGCTGGCAATCGAAACTTGTACGTCCGTTGTACGTCGGTGCAGCGATTGCTCGGGTGCATTAGGAAACTTTCCGCTCCTGTCTCGTAAGCTAATAAATTTTTATAGCTATTTATTTACATCGAATATACATAAAGAGGACAGTTTTGTTTCAGTTCCTATTGTTATGAGCCTGGATGAGTCATGTTTTAGTATTGTAGTGATTGCTTTAGATGTACTGTTTGATTTGTCTATGATGCCATAATAATTATGTTATCAGAAGGAATATTTATTTTAAAATGTTTTTTATTCAGAAATTGAAACTCTGATTTTCAAACAACTCCCAATCTAATAACATTTATCTTGTTTTAGAAAAATAATCATGTGAGTATCACTAATTTAAAAAAATAGATTTTAGTAAGAAATATCGCTTTTATTAGATGATATCGACCCATAACGGATAGGAATGGATACGCCCTTTATTTATTTAAGTACCTTTATAGATTGTTTTTTTTTTTTATATAAAAAATTGTTGACTACATTCAGTCGTATAGTTCACTCCCATTTAAACACAAAAGTTATTACGCCATACTGTCAACTCGCTGCATTGACGAGATTTTTCGTAAGTTCCCGGCGCGGACGGGTCAATTCGACCCCCGATGGGAGTCTAAGGCGCGGACGTCTCTCGTCAATCAGTACTGTACGTGAGCGGCATCGGAGGGTTATGAACGCAGTAAGAACGGGCCGATTATACCCGCGATCCCGTCTTAATGGCACATATTTGAGTGTTCGATGACGTCTGTATGGTTATTTTCACCTTATAGCAATAATTGAGTGTTATTTTTTGTATTTGTTGAGTAACTTATTTTTGCCAGGGTTCAGACATAGAGTAAAATCCTACTATACTGGAATAGTGAAGTAGACCTGTTAGTAAGTATAGTGTAGTCAATACACTGACCAACTAGACTTGTTTCAATTACGTTACAATTAATTCTAACGTCATATTTGGCGTTACGACGATACGACCGCTCATAAACAGTAGAAACACCATCCAGCACCTTGAGTCACAAATCACTGTGCGGCATTCCACTGCGCTCGTCATCCTGAGACACAAGATGTTAAGTCTCATTATGTCCTGTAGTTACACTGGCTACAATGTCCTTCAAACCGAAACACAACAGTGCATGCACACTGCTGCTTGGCGGTAGAAATAGACATTGCAGTGGTACCCACCCAGATGGACTCTTACATATTCTACTGGATATCATACATTTAAATCATTTAATGTTTCTCATTGGAGCGAGATATAGCAAGATATCAAGCATGTATTGCGTAAATATCTTATACCTTAACTCAAGAAAACGCCATAAAATGTATTCCAATTTCAAATTATCACAATGAGGTGAAGACGACAATATTCGTCAGTGGAGCTGTCAGTTGTCACGCGCGCTGACGAAACATCAAGGTGACAATGAGACGGCGATAACGTGACGGTTCTATACACACCTGCCTTTTCGTTTGCGTGGCTGGTTAGGAATGTATTTTTATTTTTTGATGTGACTATTAAGGACTGTGTATCGACGGTTTATTATAATACAATAGAGTTACATAACTTTGATATTTTGGGTCGGACCCTAGAGAGTATAACCAATTATTTGTAGAAAATGGTTTGAATGCAGACGTGTCGTAAATTTTGGGAATCATAAATTCAAATTTTATCATAAAACCGTAATTTATAATTTGATTTAATATTATAAATCAAGTATCAATATCACAATATGTGACTGATATATTTATGGAATCATCTTACAACGATTAACAAATCAATAATCATAATGAACAACAATGTCAGTTCTGTACTATACCTACTTCTAGGCCCTAGGTTTTATACTATTCAGAGGATTTAGGCCTTACTCGATTGCGCTCGCATACTTTGATTTTAGCCAATCAAAATACGTCTATGATGATTATTTGTATAGTTTCACCGATTACATTCCCCGTAATCTAATTCAAAGGGTTCCATCAATCCGTGTGTAACGCGTTAGACGCGCTAGATGAAGAGTTCACTCGTTGACAGGTGTCATCGCGCGTTGAGTGACGGGCGGTGCCGACGACGGAGGCCGCTACCTGACGAGATAATGCATTTTTTTAGCTTTAGGGCTTTGAAGGTTGCTTTAAAAACGTCTATGTAAGTGTTGAAAAAGCCAGTTTTTATAGTCTTTCTTGTAGGAAAGTTTGTTTAGTAAACTGGTAAGGTTGAAATTCCATTAAAATATGTAACAGTTATTGGATTTAGCCAATATTTAACTAAAATATGTCTGTAATAGCGTTTGTCTATGGGAGTAAAATTATTTGACATAAAGAAGAAGATAACGAGAGGAATAGGTATGTGTCAGAAAATCAAGCAAGTGGCTTATCTGATAGCACTAATAATGACGCCAGCTAGGCTTTATTTCTAGTAAACTTTTATTAATCAATGCGTTTTACACTACGTGTGAAAATAGATATAAAAATTTTAGCTCGACGGCTTACTTTTATATTATAAAAACATCAATGCTTCTTAATTAAGCTTTGGATTGACATTTAGCATAAGCAAAAACCCAAATACAACCGCCACAATATGAACCTCTATAAGAAACACAAAACAAAAGAAACCAAGTGCAAAAACTAGCGTCAAAAACCCACACGCGAATTTAATCCGCAAAAATCGGAAAAACAAAAAACTGTCTCGCATTGTTCTTTTTTCGAGTTTAACTTTGGCGCAAAAAAGGCACGTAAGGTGATCGGCGATCACTCGAAACCGACGTCGGAGTGAATGAAACGAGTGAACGAATGAATGAGTGAGCGGACGAGTGGGCGGCGTGCGGGCGGGGGCGCGGGACACGCTCGAGCCTCGCTTGATCAACCATGATGCGTGGTGTCCGTCAAAGTCAGCGCGGTTGACGAGGCCGGAGTGAGCTGCGACTTATTTTTCTACTTTTTGAAAAGAACAGAGGTTTGGTTTTTATTTGAGTGTTTGAGTTTTGACGTTTTAAGCTTTTTGCGCTTATGGATATACTTAGATTTAATAACAAAATTAATCTCCATTTGACATTTGAGTCATTGAGTTATTGTACTCCGAGTTCATTATTTATCCACAAATATGTCCGATATATGTTTTAAACGACGTTGACTTTAATCATTATGTGTTCACACGTGTCATTGTCCTAAATAATGTTAACGTCTAGTAAATAATATAGCATTTTATTACGTTGGAGTCCCTTGACATATACGTTTCGAGAATCATTGCTTTACCCACTTTATTATGAGCAAATAGTTTTATAATTCATAAACGTGTTCTCGCTCCGTATAACGCAAACATGCGCGTTTACACAGTTGATGTAAATACTATTGAAATCGTCAGAAATAGTTCAATATCGAACGAGAGATACTGACTCTGTTGGTATGTGGGAAAGTTATTTTCAAATATTTATTTCAAGAACACCACTTTTAGGAATTTAATTCTAAATATATGATAGTGATTTTATGGTACGACATACTATATTTATTTTTTTATTTGCTATAAGAATATAAAGGTGCCCAAGTGCCAATTTTCATATTCGAGATTCTTTAATTATTGTATTCCGTACTCAGTTTAGTGCCACGCGTTATTTTATAGCATAATTCTAAAAGGTGTTGCTACTGTTTACAGTTGAGCAACTTAGTTGGTCTTTTAATACATTTGTATCAAGACATAGAGCTAAGATTGCTCCCATGGCATATAGCCTAGCACAACACTTATCATTGACAAAGCAATTACAAAAGACTGCATAGCTTGCTTGACTGCATGCTTTTGTAAATTTCGCGATAACTACATCTTAATATATCAGGACCTCAAATCAAAAACAGCAGTAAACAGTCCCAAAACTGACAGATGCAAATTCGCTCGATTTTTTTCTGTATCGCACGCATTCGAATACGTTCTGTAGTGAGTGTAAATCAAATGATCATAAAGTAAAACGCCACAATTCGGAAGCCCACTCCACGCTAGCGTAGCTTGATTTATTCGCCCACCGATGTCGGCGAAAACGCACCTCGTGACGTCACGGCTTTTGTTTTTTTTAAAGGCTTTTTATTGATGGCGCTCGGATAAAAAGTGGTAGGCCAGGGTTGTCGAGTTTGATTGGTACTTGTTTGTCAGATGTCGCTGTTGCATCCAAAAAGGACGCATACGTGCCATTCATTTTGGATTTTCGGATTAACTTTGGATTGAATCATACTTTGACATCATTTCTACGTTATTTTGGGGCTTAAATTTACATTCTAAATATAAAAGTCTTATAAATCATTCACACTTTGTTTGGGTTAAACTTAAATAAGGCCTGGGTGGAATTTATGATCACTACCATTATTTTATAAAAATACGGATTCTTTTTATAAAACAGCATTAAATGTTGGGTGTTTGTCTCTGTCATTCTTAAATGCATTGACAAATGATAAAACGTTCAGTAAAATCCTTTTTTAACCAATCATTCACTTAATTAGTGCTTCGATATTTAAAAAAATTTTAGAGAGGGAACAAAATGATAAACCTGTGCTTAAATTGATTATTTGTCCTTACAAATAGGTTAATAGTTAAAATGCTGACAAAACACTTTAAGAACTAAATAGATTCCAAATCAATTAACTTGTTTTCTCTATCAATACGCTTAAAGACTTCGAACTAGATCGTTAAGTTAGTTATGATCACCATAATTCAATTTACGACCTTTTTAAGAATCTAGATCCTCCCTTATTTTGACTGAAAACTGCCCTAAATCCACTCCTAGCCCATACCAGCCGTCCATATCAAGAAGACCAGCCACCTGTTACCAACCCTGGCGGGTGCCTTCACAATTTGTGAATGATTTTTCACCCCTTGTAACTGCACGCTCATCCCACCATTTTATAACCATTTGTCAGCTGTGCGAGCGAGACGGATATCGCTCTCTCGCTCCCCCTGTCCGTCTCTATCCTTTTTAACTTTTTTTACCGCTTTTACGGGAATCCATCGACACGCGAAACTCTGTTACCGTCGAGTGAATAAATCCTCCACTTGTTTGTTGTCGCGTTTTTTCGTTGTTTCACTTTTGTGGGTTTTTAATTTGAGCCCCGTTTTGGGATAGTTTTATGGTTGGTGTGATAAGATTGTCAGGATGATATCTTGTGACTAGAGTCGTAATTAGTGGATCTACGGATCTCTGGCATTATAATGACGTTGGACTGTTTCAAGTGTAAGTAGCCTCCGAAGGCGTGGTCTGACTGTTCTTTGAGATTATTTTTATACCATAATTGTCTAGAGAGCTTTTTTTATTGAGCACAAATTACAAAACAATCAGTACAGCGGTGTTATGCATTAAAAACCTTAACATGGTCTGAGTGCCTGATCAACGTTACGTGCACATCAAGGTTGGCAGTTCAAGAACACAGTTAAACCAATCTGACTGTAATAAATTATATTTCTTTGTTATAAACTTTTATTTATTTCACCGTGATTTTGCAAAACAATGGTTTTAATGTATATGGATAGTAATTATTCTGAACTGCATATTCCTTAATCCAAACTCGTAAGGTAATTCATAATCATTTCCATGCACATTCC
Organism: Lapara coniferarum; assembly: GCA_949316025.1. NCBI lineage: Eukaryota > Metazoa > Arthropoda > Insecta > Lepidoptera > Sphingidae > Lapara > Lapara coniferarum. The sequence continues at coordinate 24,703,717 of OX438919.1, forward strand.
ACTTTTTGCAAATTATATTGGCGTGCAGTATTTAACTTTTCCAAGAGTTTAACATATTTCATTATATAAATATAGCAGGCATAATAAATTAAATTTTATATTACGATGTACTATGTTTGATGTACCCATTTAATGTAGTACAGGATTTTGCAAACTCCTGATCAGGACTCCATTCGACCGCGCCAAATGGAGACGGCCGCGTTCCGTATTAACCGATCCAGAGGACAAAATCACTCTGGCCATCCGCCATAAGAACGAGTTCTTGAAACTCCAACACTCCACAAGACCGCAGTTCCGTCCTCGCCGTCGAGGACCTCGCCGAGTTCCCCGTCGCCCCCCGACCCTCCCTAGCAGTTCCGGCCCGCGTGCCGATGACAACACAATCTAATAGGATTAGGCCTAAGAACCAATCTTTCCCTAATCGTTGATGTCTCATCCTCTCTTAGTGGCCGTCCTGAGCCGAGGTTCGTAACCCGTTAGTGGGTTGCCCTCAGCATGGTCACTTAATTCAAAGGGTTGCGAGCGCCTTCTGCGTTCACCCTAAAGACTGGTGTGGCCAGAAAAGCCGACTCGTGTCAGGCTACTGGCAGTAGGGCCATAAAAAAAATCCTGATCAGTTATATGTCAAGAATTTAAAAACGCTCAAGACACACATGGCTAAACATTTGACCTTTGGCCCTAATGGACTATCACATTTTGTATTTTGTCGTATGTTGTGCTATCACTTCTCGATTTCTTTCATCCTGAGACAGCAGTGGCCTCAGACTTATCAAAAATACAGCATTGATTTTTAGATTTTCATCTGTCGACGTCCAATAGAACTACGCCCACTGTAAGACTACCAGCTGACCATAACTCACCAGAACTATCAAACCATGTACATCACTAACAAAATATGAAGCCGGCAAAAACGCGACAACCCGCAACAGCGACCGCTAAGTGCTAGACCGGTCGTGATTGAAGCGGCCCGCAAAAATCTGGCCAACAGCGTCCGGCCAAACCGCCGATTTATACATCAACGTTACCCTACCGCGATTTACGATTGCATTACAGCCGAACCGCTGCGGAAAAGCATTTTGCATGTTTTTTGGCGTACGACGGAATTGTTTCTGCCCATTTTTGGTGTGATATTGATGGTCTTATTGGTTTCGTACCAAAAAAAGCCTGGAAATACTTTTATTCTAAGGATTTGATTCGTGTTTGTAATGATATGTATGTATGTTTTTGGGCGAGTATTCCCGGTATTTCTGCCGCTATACATCCCTCGCTGATCGACATATTAGACCTCCCTGCACAATGAGCTGTGGTTCACAATTCACAGTAACAAGCTAGGATAAATCTCAGCCTTAAACAAAATCTTAATTAACCGTTCCTTATTTCCAAAACCATTCACCAACTCACTTTTCGTAACTCAACAAAATTGGTCCGGAAAACTCCGTATCTAAACTTGAAATTGAATGAAACACAAACGGTATAACTGCTCTCTCCCTTCCCGCGCGACCACATCGTGTACCAATGGTTATCGTAAAAATAATTCACCCCGCCCCTCCCCATCCACTACCCACACATACTCTCCTCCATGAAAGTAATCATTGCGATGCTTAGAATACATTTTGGTAAGTTGAAAAACGATAAATACCAGCGGTCATAGGACGGAATTTATGGGCGAAAAGGGTGCACTAGTTGCGCCACTGTCTACCCCTTCTGAAACAAAAGGTGCATCTTTTTAAAGAAGCCACAATTATCGGAGCTTTTTAGGTTCAGATGTAGTGATGTCTACCTTCATTATACAACATGCATCATGAACTAATTTAAAGAAATAGGTATAAGGATACTAAAGCAGTGTTTGGAACTTACGACACGCAACAGCAAGTTGTCTTCATGTCGATTCTTTGAGTAATTATGTTTTGTTTTATACGATACACATTTTTGTCCGTTAACCACCATTTGTGTGCATGGGCTTCTCAGCACTGGAATATTGCTTATGTCCTGCAACAAATGACATTCATTTGACATTGATAATATTTTTCAGTAATTCAAAAACCATTCTTTCATTATTACGAATCATAAACCCATGACATTATACAACACATGTACTAAAATCCGCAAGTGTGCAGTCGCTCAACACGGCTCGCCCCCCAGCCCGGTTAACACGGTTAATAATAGGCTCCTTACCCCTCCTTATCTACGGTATTAAACCATAAAACATTATAATTTACAGCGTCGTGTCGCTCCGCTATGACGGCGCACTCGGTGGTCGCCGCTTCTCAAATATTTTACCGTGTCACGTGTTATTATTTATGCGATGCCCCCGGGTATCAATAAGCCGGGTTTAATTGTTGGTTGGAAGGAAAGATAGTTTACAGATACAGAGCGGATATTTTTTGTATGGAATACGTTGAGTTAAACTCACGATGTAAGCGACGATGGGGTCTATGATAATGGTTAACTAATATGATTATTGTATCAGTGTTGATTATATACAAAGATTGCAACTTTTTCTTTACTTCTACATATACAAACCAACGAGTCTTGTTTTACGTAGTCGTAAAGATTGCTTAAAGAATTAGCAAGCTGAAGTGGCAGTGGGCTGGCCATATCTCACGAAGAACCGACAACCGCTGGGGTAAACGTGTTCTTGAGTGGAGACCGCGACTGGGCAAACGTAGTGTAGGACGCCCTCCGGCCAGGTGGGATGACGATCTGCGAAAGACTGCAGGCAGATATTGGATGCGGCAAGCTGAAGACAGGGCGCTATAACGCTCATTAGGGGAGGCCTATGTCCAGCAGTGGACTGATAAAGGCTGATGATGATGATGATGATGATGAAAGATTGCTTACAGACATAGTTTCAAAAAGGCATTCAGTTCCATAAACTGTTTGAGAACTGGACCAACAAAACCTAAAACTTTCCATTTAATGAAATAATTTCAGGCATACACAAAACCCAATTAATAATTTACAACCTATTGTAAATTCGATTAACGCTCACATTCCATTAGCACAAAATTCAGCCACCCAAAGTTTGAGCATCATTGTCAGCCAGATACTTAAAAATAACGAGATTCTAGCAAATATTGTAATAACCCCTCTCCGGGCGTTCCCTCCTCCCCTGTGCCTGTCCTCACGTATTTAGTGCAGAACCATTGTTTTAATAAGGTTTCTTTGCTGATTCGGCGGTGCGCAGGGCCACCACTCGGCCCTCGGCTAATTAAATGGGACAAGAAAAACGTATATTGATGCACGAGATGAAATGGTTAAGGCGCGACTTTCTTAATGTTATATGGATTGTAAACATTAGTAACGTTGGTTTGATTGAGTGTTTTTTCACATGGAATGATGCAGTTACTTTGTTTTACTCTGCAGTATCCTGAGGTTGATTGGGAAAGAATGTCTAAACTCTAAGGCATTAAATCCGCAGGTTTATACATTTTGTACATGACTTGTAAAAATAAGTAAATTATAATCATTCACTATTGAAAAATGCTAATTCTTAAACAAATGTTTCTAATTGGTTTACGTATCAATACTTATCATTCACATTATTTAGTAATAGAATTATTTAACAAAAAATAGATTGTTTTTAAGGTGGAATAAGAACAATTTTAATCCCTAGCTTTAATATAAAAATCAATAAAATGAACCCTCTAACCTACACCGAAGTTTTAATATCGCTGACAGCCCTACTCGCACGGCCGTCAATAAAATTCCGCTCGCCCCTGTTTACACTTTATCGATATATTCTTGCGTGCGTTTCCCATCCCTATAAGTGTTCGCTGTTAACGATAATTACACGTGTGGGCACAAGTTATGTTCAACATGTTCGCAATTGTATGTTGAATTAGGTTTATGCTGTATTTTTACGTTAAATATTTTGGACGGATACTGGATTTTATAACCAGAATGCTGTGTTGAAAAATCTGTGTATCTCATTCTTATGTTAGAAACATTCAATAATCCTAGCGATCGTAGGATTCGTTTCTTTTACCTCCTAAAGAATTTTAGCATAAACTAAAAATCATATGAAAGTTATTTCGATTTTCATTGTTTATTTTTGTGTATCCAATCTTTTAAATCGAAATACAACAGTCCTTGTACGTTACTAAGTATAGTTCTAGACAAAGACGTAACACTATGCCTGTATTTTATTAAAAGCATCAGTTTGAAGAGATTCCTCATTAGGGGATGAATTTCCATAAGTTTTTCTGAGTGTTCACCTACGTTGGTTGAAATTGTCTGCAAAGGGCATGTCCAAAAACAGACTTAAAATTTTAATCAAGATACTTTATATATAGATAGATACTTTGTATATATTTGGATAGTACCTATTCCCAAAAACTAGGTCTTTGCAATAAATCGTATAACATTTTTTTAAAAGTTATTTTATTTTGCTAAAAACTAAACTTAAAAGATTGTTGTTAAAAAAGTTTGTTATAAATGTAGGGTCTCAAAATGTTGTAATGGATCCAAGATTCATATTTTTGCCCTTTTAATATCCATAAAGTTTGAGTCTGGTTGAATTTTGAGGCACAGCACCTTTACAAAAAGCGGACATCTCCTTTCAGTCTCCTGAACTCATCAGTTAAGTTATGAGGTGGCTGTCAGAGACAAAGAAATTGTTGAGTAGAATATGGAAAACCTTATTCCAAAAACATCAAGATTATAATGCTGTCAGAAGACCAATAATAATTCCATTCTTAAATAAATAAGTGTTAAGTAAGTCTTATAATACCCAAAAATACATTTCAATGGAACAGTGCAAACTTTATTATACCCATAATCTATGTACGACATAACAAATCACTTCAAATAAAGAAAAACAAACTTATGAAATATGTATCAGCATCAAATAAGGTCGTAAGACAATAGCGCGCGGCGGATTACTGCCTTACCGCTTAGTATATCTTGGCTGGAATGAGCCAATAAAAAAGCAAATACACGCAATCAGAACATACAGCCGCTAATCCCTTTGTTTGGCCGTTGTGATGGCCGCGTGGCGTTAACTCGCCTGTTTTATGGCCGCGTTTCTATCAATATTGTAAAGTGATTGGTGTGGTGTAGAGTATAGGCGGAAGCGGATTGTGAATAAAGTGAACTTTTAGGTTTTATAGTTATTTATATGGCATAAATGGGCTAATAGACCAAAGTAACACAATTTTCGAAAAAAAACGCGTTGAAACAACTTGGTATTGCCCTTCCTATGGTGCGTGCGATTTCTGGAGGACCAAACATCCATGTCTCTATAGCGGATATTATATAACAAATGATCGACCCTTTAGCCGACATTTTAAGACAATAATGAGCTTTATTTCAACCGAGTATGTTAAAAAATTGCTTAATTCTTCGTCCATTGCACCCGACTCTTCCCTTGCACCCGGCCTCTTAATTTGCCCAGATTACGGCAAATCTAGTAATTGCGCCGCTATTGATTCAAGCATTAGTCGACTATTGTTACATGTCTAATCTATTGGCCGACGAATCTTTGTTTAATGTTATCGTGTTTGCGAAGATTTCTACTGATAACCTGGTTGAGTGCTTGGATGGTTAACACAGGTGTTGGTTTAATAATTGTTTGAAGTTAAGATTTGCGTTTATAATGTATCCGAGGGTAGAGTGGGATTATTCTAGATTCGTGATAATTGATCTACTATGGCCATGTTGTAACGGTGACGCGATTTCTTGCTCAAAAATACACATAGGTACATTGTTCACTACTGGTTATTAAGCGTTTTGACTAATCACCTATTTGTCAATTTCTTTCACGTCCGTTTAAGAATCGATGAGGAAACAAAATTTAAATCGACAATTAAAAATATATTTTGAAAATGTAACGGATATTATAAAATTAGGAGCTCTTACATGACATTATCAAAAAGATTGATTACTTCCAAAACATTATTAATAGAAATACTAACACAATAATCTAATAACTTGTACTCATACCATATTATTCACGACATTAATTCATCGAGCCTATGTTAATGAAGAAACGTCTACAAAACATCTTCACCTTGAGACAGACAAACAAATCAAATAATCTGTCGTAAAAACAAAACTAATAACAACAAAATCTATGTAAATAAAGCTAACGGTGAACGTAAACGACTGATTTTGGTAAGACATCGATTTTCATACGGCCGACTGCTCAACTTTGATTAAAATCATGAAAACATTAAGACAAGTGAGTAGGCTGCCAGAATTAAGTTAATTTGTGTTCTCATTCTAATTGTCATTGCCTTATGAAATTAAGCCTAGATCATGAAATCTTTTTAGGTAATATTTGCTTATTGAAATTGGTACAAAATCAGTGTAACTAGCTTTTGATTAAACCAATATTTTAATTGAAAGTCTATATTTTAGTGGACTAAAACATAACATATCGGTCGCCTACGTTACCCTTAAAATCTTTTCACCTTTAAATAACTAAGCTGGCCGGTTCGATATTCAAACAGAAAAAAAGAAAACAACTGCCGATACAGTCCCTTAGATAAGTGTTAGTAGTATTGGACAGGTATCATTATGCGGGCATACTTATCCGGAAGGTGGGGAGACGGGGGAGCGGTGTACCCGACGGTGCGGGCCGGGGGAGGCAATTTAATTCTGTCCACGTTCTAATAATGACCGTCATAATTCGTTCAAAGTGTCCGGTCTGGGACATTTTCGCCCCCGCACCCTCCCCGCTTGATTCCTTTGCATTTTCCCCCCTTAATTCCATTTTCATGCCACCTTGCACACATTCGCGCTTCATCTACGGACTTGTGTGTGTTGTCTTGTAAAGGGTGTAACCGAGCGAAATGTCCGACGCAAATGGAACGACTGGCTTTTTAATTTCAATTTGGCAACGTTTTAAGAACTTTGAGTTTTATACAATTTGTGTCTTTCTATGATGTTGCAAGAGTCAATTATTGACCAGACTTTAATCCTTTAGTAATTTAAGAGTGAAAAAGACAAAGTCTTTCTCACGCCAAACAGTTTGCAAGAATTGTTTTCGTGTGAAGAACATAAAAGCAAAACTGTTTTTGACATCTATGCATGAGTGCAGTGGCATGTAGTAGAATATTAAGTTTCGTTACTACTCTTTATTGGCGTTTATCATCTATCACAACACATTAAACCCTGATATGCCTCTCCCGAGAACTGAACCTCTTACCGGCACATGTATGACATTATGCGTGATTTATAACAGTTATATCGTAAATGGATTAAGGGGTCCCCTAGGGGTGCCCTAATGTTGTCGGTTTTATGGGAATAATTGGGGAGTGCCGGCTGCCTCTGTAAATCAGTTGTATTGTGCAATTACTTTGACGTTTTTGCATATCAAGCTTATCCCTGAAGGGGTAGGCTGAGATACACTTAAATGCATTCACTCATGCAATGTAATATGTATTATAATGTTGTAAACACTTTCTTTTTGTATTCAATATAATTATATAAAATTGATTATGGCTGCCTCGGTGGCATAAATGTATTACGGTACGACTGCAATGCTGAGGTCTCGGGTTCGATCCCCGGATCGCGCAAAGTGGTACTTGGTTTTTCTACTCAGCCCGGAGTCTGTAATTTGTGCACGATATGGCGTCAGACTCGCCCTCTATCACATTATGGGACGGAGTACGCACGGCGAAAAGTGGGTACACTAATTGCGCCCTGCCGGTAGGCAGGTGTATAAGTATTTATGTATGTAATGTTTATATAGCTGACAGTCGAATTGATAAAGGTCGCATGAACACGCTGGATGATAGAGAGGCCTATGTTCAGCGATGGACTTCAGGTGGTTGATAATGGTGGATAGTATGGCTCTTTGGTCGAGTAGTTGCCTATGAGCTGTAGACCGCGAGTCCTGAGTTCAAAACCCATGTCGGGCAATACCATATTGTGTTTCTAATAGGATTTGCTCAAGGATTCCCCATAGGGTATTGACGTCAAGAAGTCGAAAAAAATTTGCTAAGCTTTTCTGCAGTATGCGAGATGTGTGAAGTGTTCATCATATATTATCAAGAGCAAGTGGAAGATAATATTGCTGAGGGAGATTGCGCCGCATCTTCACGGAAATAATGTCCCACAGAAGTAGTTGGATATGTTTACTAATGGCCTATTCCTATAAAGTATAAATGATATTTTAATTAATATCGTCGGATAAATAAGGAAACTGGACCAATTAGAATAAAATTTGACATATTTACAGATGAGTTATTCAGATTGGTTTATTTTTACCCTTAACGCATAGTTAGCGGTTGGGATAGTTATTGAAATCGGCCGTGAATTATTTTTTGTATGATTTAAGTAATATATTTTTTATATCTTTGAGTGAATGTTTATGCATTGTTTCCTTGTTTCAGGTAAGCTTCAGAATTATTTTACCAGTCGATTACGTGGCATGAGTGTGGTTTGTACTGTGGGATCCGTCAAATAATTAAGACTTTGATTTTTATGGATTTAGCTCTTTATTGTCTGTGACAACGAAAGATTTCATAAGTCAAGACATCGTATAGTCATTTTTTAGGTTTTAATTTTGAACACATTATGTAGGAAATTAAGTTCTTACTAATTCCGCCCATCACGTATAGAGAAAGTCGGGATCATCTGGAAAAGAATCTAATTAAAAAATTACATTTCTTTGCATAATTAACAGAGATGTAGTGAATGCGAGGCGCACTAACTACGTTAGACTGGCGATTCATCGACGCCTTGGATTTTACATCTTTTAATTAAGTACTTCTCTTGTTGAGTAATGACTGAATTCAATAAGAACTACATTAGTACTTATAAAATTATGGGAATAATTAGTTTTGATATTGATAGAATATTTATTTATTAACTGCGTGTGTAAATATACGCAACAAGCACATAATAATATGATAATTATTATGTTCACTTAGTCAAATTATACACTGACTGAATCACAAACAACGCACAACTTGAACTGACGGATTCAGTATAAAATGTTGCACAAAACTTTATACAACTTGTAATTTGGCTAACCATTAAGAAAGGGTATTTGAAATTTTCCTTAAGGGCACAGGGGTAGTACGTACTGCAATAAGAGTTATTATCGTACCCGGAACATCTAGAAAACGTCAAAAGTATCAAATTAATTTCTCCTATATATTTATTTCAAAATGTTCACAAAAATGCAATACGAAAATCACGGATCAGATTTACATTACATGCAAATTCTATTGTAAATTATTCTATTGAGGATAATTTTATGTGAGGTACATGCACATGATAGCATATGCATCGGGCACGCAGCCAGGGAATAAGTCATGGGCTCGCTTCCTGGGTCAATTGTTAATGTTCTTAAAAATTATTTGTTCCAAATCTATTGTGGCAGTAAAAATTGTATGGAGGTTTTGATTTTATATAATAATACTTACGATGCTTTGGCCAACATACTCACGGTTCAAATTTAAATCTAGTTTTAGGAACTGTTAATAACAAACACAACACGTATGGTATAATTTTTGACTAATATAATCAAGTTCTAAATTTAAAAGTTAACGAGTTCGAATTTTAAAAACGGTAAAATACAGAAAGGCTCGTATTATTAAACTAAAAACAATCCAAACTACCCCAACCTCCCCAGCTAGTTAAAGAAATGCATTCCAGACAAACATTGAAGTTCATCAAAAGAATCCAAACATTGCCGGAGACAGTCCGTCCGGTGAATACAAAGAGGGGGGAGACAGTGGACAAAAAAACATTTGCTTCGAGTAACGAAACAATCGCGGGCATAATTGATTTTAGTGTGGAGAGACTGCAAATGAAGGAACGTCGGGATCTGATTGCGTCTCGCTGATTTTTCGTCCGTGTCATGGTTATTTGGATCTTATTAACTTGGGATAGATTAGTTAATGACTTTAACATGATTGGCATATCGCATAAGACGGATATAGGCTTGGAGAAACGTGACGCACTAACGCTTTTTCTGACATAAAGGGGCGACTTTTTTGACATATTAGAACAGAATCCCAATGCTTCCAGCTTAGGAGCGTTCTGCCAAATCGAAGACCATACCTATTGCTTGAATTAGGAATCGATCACCGAACACGCTGTCAGGCGACACTCAAACAGAAAGACTGATGAAATTGTTATTTGAATTATATCTTATATCTAAATTAATTGTTGTTTAAAGCCTGAACGTATACCTTAAATGGAACGAGTTAATTCCAAAAGAAAATTATTATTTGAAATACGCCATCTTGTATACACTGAGTAGTGTAGAGTATACCTTATACGTGGACTTTCAGTTTCATCCCGACCTGCCCCACCACGCCCCTAGCTGATCACCATATCAGCACAATCGCGGCGACGACTATCGTCAGCGTGAATCTCGTCCGTGCCCGTCGCTCGGTAGCCGGTTTGCGCGCGGCCTTATTTAGAGATGGGCTTTTTTGTTTTTGTAAGGTTTATAATATGTATTGTTAACAATAAATAGTGATTAATGTTATATTTTGTCAGAAATGCCAGTTTCATTTGATTTATACTGTATTACATTTAGACGACGAACTTTAAACTCTTGAAATCGAATCGGTGATCTCATAGTTTAATATTTACTAGTATCTTTTCAAATTATTATTTCTAGTCTGTTTCAAAACCGCCAAAGAAACTGACAAATACCAACAACTATAGGTTTAGAACGATGATTACAAATTACGTCAACCGAAACTCACAAACTGACGTAACAAAAATGACCGCCAGTAGATTATCCGTAATCACTAACAAATCACGTCTGACCGCTCCCAAAGGTTACCGCCTTGGACGTCAATTCCAGCCGTCTTACGTGCTGATGCAGTGACTCCCCACCCCATGCGGGCGACCCCCCCACCCCCGGGGGGCACACGTAGGCTCGGACAGTCGGCCGCTATGGCATACTAATTATCAATTAGACCGGGAGACTGTCTTCGCGAAGGGGGGTAACTTAGTACACTTTTAAGCACTCCACGTAGTGTGTACATTGAATTTTGTAGTCCCATTCGGCATTAATTTGGGGGGTTATTGATTGTGGGGGGAACAAAGTGGTTTCTTGTGTTATATTTGTTTGTAATCAAGTAAGTAGGTAGGTACATAAAGTTATTGTGTGTTTTAATTTAGGAAACTTGAAGGAAATGAGATGAAAAAATAAGTGACTTGTGTACCTATGCACGTAACTATATGCATAGAATTTAATTGAAAAAAAGTTATGAGTTTTCTAAATGAAAATATATTTTACATTCTGTATTAAAAAGTTACAAACATTTGAATACTTTAGCAAGAACATAATTTTTCCTTTTTCTTATCAGTTTAAGCATAAATTCGAAGCATAAAAGCGACAAGTATATGAGAACTTCTTACTATGTGTTAGCAAGTAAGCACAAAACATTAGAGATAAAGATTAAAATAAGACTAATCCTTATAGATTGCTTTAGTGAATACTAGACAAAATAAAATACCCAAGTAGCACCACTGCGCAATAAGAGAGTCCGTGTTCAAATGTCAAGTCAATTTAGCAGCAATAAATCATTGTTGCAGGAACATGCAAATTAGCAAAAAGTATCCTCATCTCATGAGGATTTTAGAATGGTCAATAACTCATACAGACATTGAAATGTGCAATAATTATTGCATTAATTAAATGCAAGTTGTGGTGTAATTTACAAGCGGTGGCGGTTTGCAATCGATATGGCTTGAAACGTGACTCCTTTCACTGACAGGCGCGGGCTTCGTAAAGTTGATACGATCTTTCGACGTTCTAATGAAGTATTTATGGATCTAGTTTAGGTCCGGAACTTATTTTGAAAGAATCGTACGATTAAAATCGTGCGTCTTTTTCACCGCGTTCAGAGCGTGACTATGAAGTTGTGTGAATATATTGCGAATGAATTCTTTGGAGATAACGTATTATGTTATAACTTGAAATGTACCTTCAAAGCATACAACTATTTTGCCGATAGAACGAGACTAATTGAAATAGTTAATAACTTTAGTGCTAGGTAGATATCACAACATTATCTATACTAATATTATAAAGCTGAAGAGTTTGTTTGTTTGTTTGAACGCTATAATCTCAGGAACTACTGAACCGATTTTGAAAATTCTTTCACTAATAGGAAGCTACATAACTCCTGAGTGCTATAGGATTTTTATCCCGGGAAAATATTTTTGGCCCGGAAAAACTTTTTCACGCCGGCGGAACCGCGAGCACTACTAGTTATTTATATTTTGGAACTGATACTAAATCTGATGTTAGTACAATAAAGTAGTATAACGATAATTAATCGTCGCTTTTTTCGCTTCGTCGCTTGCGTCATGCTGGTAAATCTGCCAAAGCAGTATAAAAGTTTGGTACTTAATAGAGCAAGCAAATAACCAATTGGTTCCCCTAATGTTACATGAATAAATTATCGTGACTCATAATTATAATTATTTTCGTAACCAAATATAATTATATATAATAAATATAATAATACCAGCCCTGTATTATTATACTGCCCACTACTGAGCACGGGCCTCCTCTACTGAGGGGGTTTAAATATAATTAACTATACTAAATGTAAGTAATTAATTGCAATCAACATTGAAAAAAAAATCTTCTTTTCGTTGCCGCTACCAATCCCGCTATAAGTTTTTCCCTCACACTCCTTTTATAAACGCCATTCGACGTAAAATTACGGTGTTTACTGCAGTATCATATTATTTTTGACGGTCTGAGATTTAACCTTAACATTGTGTAGCGGTTAAAAATCGTCCCCGAAAATATCACTATTACTGTTAAAGTTCAATAGTTATGACTCATGACCTTAGATTATACACTTCTAGAAGGAGAGTTAGACGAAATACATTTAATCCTTCAAGGCCCGCTTATACATATAGATGTATGAGAAAACCCTATGTATATGGACACCGGTGTCCGTCGCGAGCCTTGGCAGATTAAGTAGAATATTCATGAAGATTTAATAAAATGTTACTAAATTTTGCTACTAAAACATCGACAATTCGTCTAATGTAGTTAACAGTATTTCAGAAATGTTAATAAATATGTAAAAATATTTCAAATAATGTTTTTTGACATCTGTTATTTCTATTGCACACCGTTGTGTTTCATAAAACGTAATCAAAACGCGGTATCTAGACGTGTATATAATAGGGCGTGCCATTTACTCGTTTGCCTAGTTTTACTAGGATTTTATTACTAGATGTGCCAGCTATTATCTTCGATGTAATTTTATTCGAATTATTTGCACTCCCCAACATTATTTTTATGTTAAAGACATACTTTTTGGTTTGCGTGTGATAGTCGCTAGAGAACACTTTCGTTTACCAGCATACACTATGAACAGGAAAACAACCTATCACTATAAAAACAATACAGACGTACATACTCATGCCTTTTAACTCCGAAAAGGTAAACAGAGGCGCAACTAGTGCACCCACTTCTCGCCGTGCTTATTACGCTTCATAGTATGGGGCAAGCCTATCGCCATATCAGCACAAATTCCAGATTCCGGGCTGATACTAATTAGAAAAACTAAATATCACTTTGCCCGCCTCGGGGATTGAACCCGAGACCTCAGTATTGCAGTCGTGCCGTAATACAACTATAAAACAATATGTTATCAAGAAAAATACCCATAACTTATTTAAAACTACTTATGGCACGAATTTAAATATATTAAAAATAATTTCAATGTGTTGAGCCATCAAAATATTTGTCTATGCGTTGACAATTATACTGCGCTGGCAGACACAACGTCCCATTAGGCTGAAAATATAATGTCCCAAAAATACCTCATAAATCAAAAGACCCAGTTAATTATCAAAACGGAAGCGGCCACTCGATCAGAATAACTCTGTCACAATCAAAAAAAATTGGCGCCGACGACAAAAATCGTTTCATCTAGAAAAAATGACATAAAAACTCGCCAAAGGAACGGAAAGGGTACGAAATCACGCCCGATCAACGTTTTGTGTGTAATTTATAATAGTTTCGTTGACGTTTGTTTCATGAATCGATCATTCTAGACGTGTGGAAATTATTTATATTTTTGCGTCTTGATTTCTATCTGGGCATTAAAATGTTTTGCTGAAAATAATGTGGACAAATGTATTTGTTTGTTAGTATTATTATATAGTTTATTTTCAAGCTGTCGTCGTTGAAATTAGTTTTACGCTGCTTTTTGCTAGTTTTATTACTGGTTCCGTATTTCTTGTTCGACTCTTCTTCTTCAATTGTCCTTTGTCATATCCTAGAACTCATGCTCAATTCTTTTTGCAAAATGTCTCTAGCTATGCCTGCCAGGGTTTGGTATTGTATTCGATTAGTAACAAAATTCTGAAATCAATATGCCTCTGCCTTAATCTAGTCACATCATTCACGTAAAATACTAACCAAGTTTTACAACGTGTTTAAACATAGACATTCGTTATTTTATTATGTTTTAACGACTCGAAATCAGATACACCGCGGTCGCGTTTCGGCGTTTTTATGTTTTTTTACGATTATATTCGTTTTCATTGTTACTTTATGTGTTTTTAAGCGTCTTGTTACTGATTTGGTTGTTTAGGATGATTTGTAAATCAGTTTTTGTTTAGTATTTATTGATATTGGGTGTAGTTTTCAACCAACCTCTAAAACAAGCCGGCATAATTTAGTGCGAAATCTTTAGATAATCGAAAATACGAACTATAATGTATCTGCTGAACTGTTGCTGCATGCGGTACTACTGGCCACATGAGGGTCAATTCCCGAATTTGTTACAGTGGTATTAACAAAACGCAGCATCTAGGCTAATACTTTATTACCCAATAGTAGAGGTAGAAAATTTGGTGATACAACCCTACCTACCCCTAAAAGGCGTGTTGACTACCAGTGTAAAACCACCAGCGTCAACCCTGTCCATTTCAGACACCATACTAAATACGAAAGAACAATTTACTGCATGTTTAATACATCGTATATCCTCACAGTTTATCGACGATTTCTGTTATTTACACTGAGGTGCCGATGTACGTGCGACTGCGGTCGTAAAAAATAAGGCTGGGTGTTCACCGCGCTACAATTATGTCGCAACATGGACAACTTGTTTAGCAAGGCTGGCAATGTGAGGTTTGGTCAAAATAGTATTATGAATCCTACTAATATTATAAAGGCGAAAGTTTGTAAGAATGTATGGATGTTTGGATGTATGGATGTTTGTTCCTCTTTCACGCAAAACTACTGAACGGATTTCGATGAAATTTGGCACACGGGTAGATCGTGTTCTGGATTAACACATAGGCTACTTTTTATCCCGGGAAAACATAAAGCGGGACTTTAATCCCGGAAAAACTTTTTAACACAGGCGGAGCCGCGGGCAAAAGCTAGTGTCGTATAATGTATTCGAAAGTCGAATATCTAGCATTCTAGCCACTGTGTTGTAGATGGAACATACTGTGTAACATGTGTGGAAATGTAACGCAACATATTAACAAAGTTAGCTGTATCTTTATTGCACTTTTTTGGGCTTTATCACACATTACACTCTCATTGATGTACAGTCGATGCTTTGTACACAAGCCATAATATCTTTCCTCATGTCCGGCTGCATGTTTAGCAACATCACGATGCCTTGTGTATACACAACTTAAAGTATTCCGCAATTTACTTGCTAATATATTGACGTGTTGCGACGGATATTTGATGATATTTTACAGTTACGTCTTAGGCTTAACGCATGAGTACGACATAAGGCGTTGTGGTCGGTCTGTCGCAGTAGTTTACAGTCTTATTTAGACCAAGTCTAATTAATAAAAACTGGAAATACCTCCAAAGCTTCCGAAGACAAATAGTAGTATCCTTAAAAATCATAGCTTAAAAAAAATTGCCATGTGAAACCTATTTTTTTGCTTTAAATTGCAATTTAATAATACTCATTTGGTACTGCCTACTAGGGCATTTTTTTTTCTAATTGGGTCTGTCCTTTGGTACAATTTTGGTATACTAAACTATCGTTCATTTGTGATATTGCAAGTAGCATCACTTCGAATACGTAAAGAATAACAGTCACGAACCGATCTCGAGACAAACACACTTCAGTGTTAGTGTTAATATATTCAAACGGCCCTCGGACATTCCTCAAGCACAGCACGTCCCGTTTTCACAATAATAATGTGTCAACGCCAAGCCTATATCTAAATGGCGTTTGAAAAGCGTCCATCAATATACACTGAGTGTGTATCGGTGTCGCTCTGTCCGACTTAACGTTTCCTTTAATTTATTATGTCCTTCGCGTGGGCGCCTTTTTGAACGCACCTTTAGGACGCATTATTATTGAAATTCTATTTTTTTTTGTTTTAATTGACAGAATTGAGAATTACTTTTTAATCATTGGGTAGTATTGTTTCTTTTTTATAGCATTGAATGACGAGCCAAACATACCGTTCACCTGGTAAGCGATATGACCGCCCATAAACAGTAGCAACACCATACATCACATTGAGTTACAAAGTACTGCGTGGCATTCCACTGCGCTCCTCATCCTGAGACATAAGATGTTAAGTCTTATTACGTTCAGTAGTTACACTGGCTACAATATCCTTCAAACCGAAACACAAATGATTTGGCGAAAAAACACAAACACCTTGACGTTAATTACGAAGTCTACAGCCGGAGGTCGCAAAAAAAAAACAAAATGAATTTAATAAATTTAATTTAAAAGTAAAATTACAAAGAAATTATAACTAATTAAAATATGTTGATAATTGACCGATGCTAGATCAAGAATGCGGCGCGGTTGCTACGGCGGTTTCATGTGCCCTCCGATTGACGTCAATGGTAGGCACGTTCCGCTGACGGTGCAACACGTGTAGCTTCTAGTGTTTTCAGGGCGATGCATACGTAGCGCTTTCTACATATTAGCTATGCGTAACACGTTATGAATGGCAGATTTGGATCATTCTCAAGAGATCTCCAAAAAATAATATTTACTGGTAATAGTTGTTGTCAATTTACCCATATACTCCTGCTCTTTATTTTATTTTTATCGTTAATTGTATACAACACAATAGTTTTAATATATCATAGTCCGCACCTTCTGTAACTTACCCATATAAGGGCGCATATTTTGGAATGCAATCTAGTTTTAGTATAAGCCTTTGTGTTATATAAAATTGTCATGATTGGACTCTGTTTTGGGTCTTAATTAAAAAAATAAATAAATAAAATAAACACAACAGTAAATACATGCACACTGCTGCTTGGCGGTAGTAATAGACATTGCGGTGATACCCACCCAGACAGACTCTTACATATTATGAGAGCCCAGTAAATGTTCTAAATTGATTTATTTGTTTAATCTGTATCGATGCGTTATCTATTAATGAAATATGAATGCAGTATAGGTACTTGTTATCGCTAATGTAAATTAATATTTTTTGGTTTTATTACTGTTGATATTATATATATTATTCAACAGTGCATCGGTCATTGTACATGAAATATAAATATTTGACATTTTTAAAATTAACATTTATAACGAATAGCATGTTACTAGACTTTAATTGTCTATTAAAGTGTCTAGATTATCATTTAATTACGTCCATTTGTTAATTGTTATCTGACAATCAAAATCTATTCTGTGGACCATAAAATGTGCAGACATTGTCTCGAGATGGAAGTATAGTAGACACGTTTTATCAGAAAATGCTTAGTTCATAATTATAAACATAATCGTTTTCTAGTACAATACTTCAACTTTTTCCTTCATGATAAACAAAGTATAATCCCTCCAAAAGCGCTTGGGCTTCTCTGATCCCATAGGAGCTTAGCTGTGAAACTAATAAGCAATAATATTATGTCTATTTCACTACCTACTACTACCTACCCTTGATTATAGGCGTGAACTTATAAAGTGTATCATGTAGGTCTTAGAATCAATCGATACTAACACGGTATGCACCGTTCTACCATAACACAACCAACACACAGCAGGCAAATTAACTTGAACAAAAATCTAAGGGCGATAATAATCTAAAGTGTTGCGCGTGGGTTGTACGGTGACAAAGCGTCGCATGTCTGCGGACAATGTGCGCCGGACACACAGACACCGTGTTCACACGATCAGATTGCGTTGGTTTATGGCACTCGGAGGACGCCATTAGCTCTCTCTCGTATTGCCTAATTAGAATTACACGGGCGTTAGCGCGGACCGGTTCAGCTGTAGATCTAGATTTTCTTGGCTTTTTCGCGTGTGATTGGGTTTTTGCATGTCTTGTTGTATCTGCTCACCGTAGCTAGAGGCTGTGACTGAACAAACAGTATTATAATGAAAGGTTTGCTATCTAAACTAGAGACTATCTAATGTAAAGTTCCGAATGTGGATATTTTAATCCTAATACTATTGAGAATGCGAAAGTTTGTATGGGTGTTTGATATTCAATCATGCCAGAACGGTTGAACGGGTCTAGATGAAATTAACTA
This sequence comes from Lapara coniferarum, assembly GCA_949316025.1. Taxonomy (NCBI): domain Eukaryota; kingdom Metazoa; phylum Arthropoda; class Insecta; order Lepidoptera; family Sphingidae; genus Lapara; species Lapara coniferarum. Next base: position 24,722,153 of record OX438919.1, read on the forward strand.
CAGAGATAGATTATGGCCTGGAATAGCACATAGACTGTTTTTATCCCGGAAAACTTTATCACGTGAGTGGAGGTGCGAGGAAAAACTAGTGGCTTAATTTTCGAATTAAAGTGTCTGAGTTTAAAATGATAAACTCTCGCTATAAAACACAACCAATAATCTATAGCGCCAAGTATACACTGTCCAATACAAACTTGCTTACATTGAGGAGCAATAAAAGGCAACACCGTTTTACATCCCATAAAAACAGATCAATACAGTCACCGCAAACATGGAAACGAATGCAACAATAACGTTATCGTTGATATATCGTTACAATTTCCTTGATCTGCAAAATAAAATCAACATGGGTGTGACGTGGGGTGGAATTTATGCGCGTGCGCAGCGCGATGTTGTCGTAAAGTCGGGACGTAATGTCGCCTGATAAGTGCAGCGCCGGAGTGTCCCGCACCTGACATTTTTATTGTGGACACCCTACAAATGATTCTTTTTAAAATGTATTTCATATATGAGTTGTGCTGTGTGTATTTTACTATGTAATCTTTAATGTTTTTTTTATGTCCAAATGATGATCTCTTCTGAGTAATCCCCAGCGCATACAGTAGCAACTAGCAAAGGCATACTTACCATATTTCTATTTTCTTTACCAGTTTTCTCATTAACTGCACAAAACTGTACAAAGCTGCTTCACGAGGATTTTAAAGACACGATAGTCGTATGAAAGACTAGTTTTACCACGCAGAAGAGACATTAAATAGAAATCACATGATCAATTTCCATTTCCCCATTATAGTTTGTAAATGATTCCATGATGTTTATCATTAATGATGCCCCGCGTGTTATCTCCGGCGTGTCCGGCTCATTGACAAATGATCAGTCACACGTCGGCTATCAATCATCGGTTAATTAATATTTACTGACTTATTTGTTTAAAGGTGAAGGATTTTTTGTTATGACGGTGTCTAAAATATTGGATTTAAGTCTGAGGTGAGTCAAAAAATTATTAATTTATCAAAGGTGACATTTTTTGGACTGTTATTCAAAATGTTACTGGGAATATTAATTTCAGAAACAATAGTGTGGAACAGTGAATTAGATTTTTCTTATTTATTTTGAAATGAAAGCATATCACTTGAATGTTTGTTAAATGTTGTGACATAGTTTTTTTCTAATGAATATAGTAAATCTTTGTATATTTCGTGCGACTACACAATAAAAATAGTAGGTCGTCCCAAAATACTGTGACATGTCACGTTTTATGCATCTGTCATTTAATTTTCACATGCGCGGCCCCTTTACATTCGGGTACCAGCGATAGTACAGCATATCTATCATAATCATAGATATTCACAACGACAATATACCATTTAGAAATGGTATTAACGTTTTTATATAAAACAATAGAGCACCGCTAAAGTAGAGACCACACTGTAGCGACGCTATGATGGATCGGCCGATTGTCTGGCGCGGGACATCCGTCACAGTTGTCACCGTCGGCGCACCGCTCCGTCCCCTCCCCCCGCCGCCCCGCCGCCCCGCCGCGAACCGCCGGGTGACGTCTTGATCAATCAAAAACCCTTTTAACGCTCGGACGGTCTGTCTGACCATTATAAATTTTGATGAATATTTCGCCAGTTTTGCGGGTGTGTGTGTTCGATTCTACAATCGATTTGGGGTTAATAATCGATTTCAGAGTTTGTAAATGCTATAAGTTATGGCTGATTACAGCGCATTATGAGTCAGCAATTTGATAACTAGATAATATATTAATTTGTTTATCTATACTGAGTAATATTGTGCCGGTGACGTGATGGCGTCAATGTTTTCGAATGCTGACGCCTGTATCTCTGATAGGATAGGCACAGTCGGCTGCATTCTATGACGTATAAGGTGGTGAGACAATCGCCGTACCGTGCATAAATTCCAATCCAAGGCAACTGTGCCATGCTTTGTATAAATCAAAACATTCACTCTTATTTTGGTGGCCGGGCTCGAGCGTTGAACCCAGAACTTTTATAAATCAAGTAAGATGACAGTCAGCGAGTGAAGTGAGTTTGTATTGTTTAAATATTAATATACATATTCTACTTGTCCGTGATCCTTCCGATAATCATTAAGCCTGACATCCCGCCCTGGGGAGAAACCATTCGTAGCTTATGTTTTTAAAAAATCATGTTAAACGGCACAGCGTGGGAATCGAATGTAGATACAGCCTGTACGTCTACGACTAATGTGCGCCATAATGTGACAAAACTGTGAGTAGTTAAATAATGCATTTATTGGCAAAGAACTAAATGTGCCTGAAAATAACCAGTAATAAAACTGCAGTTATTCAAACCACACGTTGAATTCCTAAAATTCCCCTACAATTAGTCTATGCGTCATTAACATTAAATTTCCAACATTCCAAATACCAATTATTGGACAAAAACCAAAAGGTCTATTTGTCAATTCGTCGCCGTATCGGATCTGGCAGCCATCTTGGCAGCATGTAAATGTCAACCGGCGGCCGACCAATTACAAGCCTGCGCACGCGCACAGTTGACGGCAACAACGCACCACGCGATACCATAAAGTTTCGCGCCATTTATAGAAGTGAAATCTGCTCGACGGAGATCGGCAGGCGTTCCAATTAATGCGGGAGGCTGGATATCTGATGAGAGGGAGGGAACTATGTAAATAACGTGCAGTGGAAATAGCTGAGCGCCTCTTTCTCGAGGGAATATTGTGGACTTGGAATGATTGCGAGGGTTGGGACTAGAAGTATTGCTAACAGTCTGCAATCGTGTTCCTGTGAACACGTTTATAAAATATAATTGTATTACATTTTCCAAAAAATTCATAAAAATAACGTTGTCTTCTCTAACTTCTAAGCAAAAATTGTTTTTAAACGTTTAAACATTATCAGTCTTTCATCACTATTTCTTGCGTTGATTTGGAATCAAATAAATAAAACACCGAAATCTGTTATTAGTAAGGCTTTTCACGTATACTTTATCGTATAGTTAAAAATAAGCGGACGTATTGGACTTAAAATGTAATCACTTGTTTATGAGATATGGTAATCTCAATCCAATCTTATTATGGTTTGTTTAATTCCAGCTGCATATACGTTTGATGTACGCCACTAGAGCATGACAGTTATCTCACAGCAGCTACTCCCACGAACAAAAGCAGATCAACAAAGACTTTAGACAAAGAAAAACTTATTCACGAGTTCCTAGCTCAAGCCATCTTGCCTCCGATAATTTAAGTCAACTGCCTCCCACAATTTAATATAACACTACTCCCGAGGGCATTCATAACTCGAGCTGAGCACCTCCCATTGTGCCCTCTCGGAGGCTCACGAGTCACTCGCCACCAGCGCCATGTAAAGCCCAAGTTAATATGTGAATCACGACCTGCGCGTATATGGGCCGAGGTGGCCGCGCCTGCCGCCACCGGCCAATCCTATCGCGAATTTAAAATGCCTCAGCTCATTGTATGTATATCGGATGCGGGACTGAATAAATTGACTCCTTGACGCGCGTCATGCCGCACCACGACACTGCGTATGCAAAGAAAGCTTGACGCTCACTATCGCCTTCTACCTTCATGGCAACACTCGAGTGTATTGACGGGCTTACAGCATTCAAAGCATTTTTGCATTGTATTATGTTCATTCCAAATTTAAATTTTGAATGAACGTTAACATGTATGTCACTTAACTTCGTTTCAACCTCAGAACAATAACTAAAGCCATTATTATTCTGAAGTTTCAACACTATTTTGACGTTGCCGGAGCGATAAGGCCGCGTAAAACTTAAAACATCGCGGACGCGGAATCCCACAAATCAATCCCGCGCCCGCACTCCATAAATTAAACCAAACAATGACCCTAAATTATCGGCCCTCCTCCTTTATCGCTCAGCGTGTTGTGTCTTTTTTACTCCTCACACAAATGAGACTTGGCCGGGACTTATTAGGTATCGGAATTTCTGCGAGCGTAGATCGACAGCGGCGATAGCGTCCGATGCCGGGACGATGCCGGTGCGTGGACGAGACGCGCACGACGCGTTTAATTACTTCTTCCTCGTGGGCAGAGACAATGGCCGCCCTAATTGAACTCATCGCAGATCGCGAGCGTCGCCGGTATCTGGTATTCCATCACGGGCCGTCGTTGGCCGTTTATGCGGCGCATTAACATAAAACAAGCGGGCCGGTGGACGGTGCCGTCCATATTTCTGGTGCCGTCGTGACGCGCTCCGCTCCGTACGGCGCGGCGCGATACACATCTCGGGACGCATGCGCACTGCCACTGGATATTTAGAAGTTGTCTCTTAAATCCGCGCTGAGTTAACGAGTCGCATTCTGCGTGCGCGACATGCGATCCGCTTTTGTGCTTTGCCTTTTAGAACTGGACGAGTGGCTCGGCGCGACCCGGCCGCGAGTTACGCGCTGCGGGTCAATTGATTATGCTTTGAGAATGTATTTTGAACTCTTTGTCTTGAATTTATATTGTTGTATCTTGAGATCTTTTATGTTATATAGTCAGATAGTGGCGCTTGATATATGTGTAAGATTTTGGAATGTAATCTATTTAAAGAAACCTAATATTAGATTTAGGTACTGATTTTAAATACATTTTGGCTAAGATAAGACAAAGGCATACTCCTGGTTTTCATCTAACGATTTCAATATGTATAGAGCTTATTAGTAGGGTCATTACCGAGAAGAATAATTATATCAATTCTCATTACCATTTAACAAAAATAATTTCGTCAATCAGAAAACTCCTACATATTAAGAAATTACTTCACCCCACATACCTGCAGCAGCAATATTCTTCGGTCGCCAACGTCCGGCCATTCCGAAGGGTGACGCGCCGCATTAGCCGACCGATGGTTTCATAAATACGTTATTGGCGGAGAGCGAGGGGCTCTCATTACCACAACCGTTCGAGATCATTACTTGCGAGATAAAATTCGCTCGTAGGGTTGTCACGTATTAGTTTTTCATTTGGAATTCTTGTTGGAATGGTAATGACTGTGTTAGGACAGAGATCGTTTATTGTCTAGACTGTGGGTGTGTTTTAATGAAAATAACAGATGTTGCTCTGATGAGAGAAAATGGGTACAAATTTTAATATTTTCCACTTTATGATTATTTGTGAAGTAAAAATCTATGAATATAATTTGTATGAGTGTCGTTTTGTTACATAATAGAGTATATGAACAATCGAGAACAATTAATTTGTCCAATGAATGATTAGATATACACATTTCATCAATTTTATATATAGACAATTTGCCTTATATATCCAATACTGTACGAAAAAATCCTAAAAACAGTTTCATTATACCATCGACAAAATCATTAAAAATCAATAGGTAAAAGCCGCCACGTGCCACCCCTGCGAATGGAAAAGGCCCAGCTCTCAGAATCAGAGCATCCTTAACACGCCACACCTCTGTCCAGACGGCTTTTGTTCCCCCTTAATTATTTACTCGTTTTAAGGTTAATGGAATGGTAGTTGCCCCCCTACCAAAGTGCGGATACAATCTCGTGTAGAGATTTCGTCCGATGGCTCGTTTGGCGGGAAATCTGTTAAGTGCCTAGTACTTTCTTTACATATAATGTAAGGCCTAAGCTCTCAATACGTCACGCCCGGGACCTATATGGGCTAGTAATATAGGGACGATACAATTATACTAAAGAAGCAGATAAAAACGTGTACTTAAATCACGTTTAGATACGCAACAAATATTCGCGGATGACTTTGACATAAAAAGAAAATCAGAAATATACATACATATACATATACACTCACGCCTGTTATCCCCGAAGGGGTAGGCAGAGGCGCTACTAGTGCATCCACTTTTCGCCATTATTCCGTCCCATGATGTGATAGGGGGCGAGCCTATCGCCATATCGGGCACAAATTCCAGACTCCGAGCTGATACTGAATAGAAAAACTCAATATCACTGCCCGACCCGGGGATCGAACCCGAGACCTCAGCTTTGCAGTCGTATTGTAATACAACTACGCCACGGAGGCAGTTTCAGAAATATAAAAAACCTAATTCAAAATATCAATAGTTTTAAGAATGTGTGACTTCTTCGAGGTCTACAAGCAATCGCCAATGATTAAAGTCTTGTTTTCGAAACATACACAAAAAGAAAACTAACATCTATATTAATTTACAATACAATGAGGACGCACAGTTTGGCCAAACGCATATATATTGCCCACTGCTGAGCACGGGCCTCCTGTACTACTGAGAGGGTTCAGGCCCTAGTCCTCCACGCTGGCCTAATGCGGGTTGACAGAATTCACATACCCTCAAAATACTTATAGAGAGTTCTCAGGTATCTAGGTTTCTTCACGCTGTTTTCATTCATCGTAAACGCGAACGATAGTTGATGAACAATACACACGTAACTTCGAAAAGTCAGAGGTGTGCCTTGAGTTTGAACCTCCGGACATTCATCCCAACTAAGCTATCGTCCACCCTTCTTACTTGTTATCATAGCATTGAATATCTTAAGCTCATAGCCTGTTTTGACACTCAAAATAGAGTGACTTACCGGATATGTTCCACACATTCAGCAAAAACTACATAACAAAAATTTCGCGCGCCTTCCATAGCCCTTAAACACACACTATTGTGAATATCACGCGTCCACACGACCTAGTAGAATCGTGGGTAGAGTCCTTACGATATGGTAATGAAATCCGATCGGTACATCGCTGGTTAAAGATGCCTCTTAATGCGCATCTAAATACTATATGAAATAGCAGAGTTATTGGTGTCTGTGCGGACTCACCGCCGGGGAGTGTGGCGAGCTTGTTGGCTTTCGAATGTGTTTTATTGTGGTTGCCAGAGTATGTGGTTGACTGCATTTACAATCTGCCTTTTTCCTTATGCCGATAAGTAATTGTGGGACTGTATATTGTGTTTGAAGAGAAATAAAGAATTTATAAAAAAATAGGAATTATAGGATTATAAGAGTATAGGAAGTGAAGGGATTTTTGGACCTTGATTTTAATTGTTATTAGGAGGTGATTTATGGGACAGGCATAAGGCTTTATAAAAATATATTAAGCTTATTTGAATTGATTTTAAATTTGTTCACTTGTTAATTTAATTAGTCTCGTGCTTAAAGTTTCAACATGAAGTCAATAAATTCATCGAAAGATTTAAAATTAAATTAAGATGACATATTGATTGAAGTAAATTGACTGCCTCGGTGGTGTAGTTGTATTACAGTATGACTGCAAAGTTGAGGTCTCGGGTTCGATCCCCGGGTCGGACAAAGTGATATTGAGTTTTTCCATTCAGTATCAGCCCGGAGTCTGGAATTTGTGCCCGATATGGCGATAGGCTCGCCCCCTATCACATCATGGGACGGAATAATGGCGAAAAGAGGGCGCACTAGTTGTGCCTCTGGTTACCCCTTCGGGGATAACAGGCGTGAATGTGTGTGTGTGTAAGATGACATATTTCAAGAAGTGAAATTATATGCAATTCGTTTTGTATTACATATCACAAAATCCATCCCTAACTTTATGGTAAGAAATAAATATTAATTATTTTTAAAGCATACATTACGACACTAAAACTTGGTCTAAAATGGTCATCTTGTTTTATCATCTTTATAGACTTTCTACTGTAACCACACATTCTCTCAATAACTCCTCTCACGCTCGCAGTCCTTTGTGGCCGTGTGTCGCTCGCAGACCGCGCTGCCCGACGCTGCACTCGGTTTATGCTAATAAGATCGAATCCCAAATTGGATGCTGTGACCACCGACTGGCTAATATTTAGCACATCCTTATATATGAGAATACTTGAGACGATGTTTGATTTGCACTATTATTTATCTTATTATTTGGAATACGAAAGTATTCGACATTTCTCGCCCCTAAATCGTTTGACTTTTTTAATTAAGGGGGATTTCTCCACATACTGATAAAGTCCCTGATAGTTATTTAGATCTTATCCGCCGTTATAAACTACGAATTTTGTAATGTGTTATTTGAAGATAATTGTTTTAATGTCCTCCTACCTACAAAGCGAGGTGTTTTGTCTAGAGATGTAAGGTGGTGTGTGATGTAGGCTGGTTTTCTAGAAAATTTGCCGTTCTGTTATCTTTCCGCGAAGACTTATATCCTCGGGTCCTACGCTAGTGTTCTAGAAAAGGGTTCGTAGATTCCAGAATGGACAGAAGCATAGAATTCAAGTTAAAGCCAAATTCAATGTAATTTCTATTATTATATACGGGGTTATTTTGACATTAACTTAATAAAAATAAATAAACTAAACCACATACTTCTCTTTGCCTCTGTTAACATTATGCCAAAAAATCAAATTTTTAATTTCTTGAATTTTTTATCATTTTTTTATTGCTTTGAATGACCAGAATCATTATATATTTATTCATTTTATTTTGTTTATGTAGTTTAGTGCAAATACGGCGTGTGCGTGAGTGTTTTTCTGATTGTAATGTTGCCACTGCGACGAATCCTGCGAGTAGCAATAGTGTCATTAGGACGTGTAAAATTAAGTTACATTTTATTGGTAGTTGTTTTGATCGAAACACACACTTTATTTCACATCTATGGTTAAAATAACTTAATGGAAAATGTTATTTCCAATGAGATAAGTATGTGGTTTAAATGAATCTGTATATCGACATGTAAAATTCAATAACATTATTCAATGTTGTTTATTTTGCATTATGATTAAAATTAATTCTAGTAACATGTAAATCAAACTAAAATACAAAAAGTTTTATATTTTTATTTTCCAACAAGCAATAACGGCACACGTGTCACAATTCATAATAAGATTATAATTAACTTATAAATATTAATGATTAGTTATATTATGGTACGACTGCAATGCTGAGGTCTCGGGTTCGATCCCCGGGTCGGGCAAAGTGATATTGAGTTTTTCAATTCAGTATCAGCTCGGAGTCTGGAATTTGTTCCCGATATGGCGATAGGTTCGCCCCCTATCACATCATGGGACGAAATAATGGCGAAAAGTGGGTGCACTAGTTGCACCTCTGCCTTCCCCTTCGGGGATAAAAGGCGTGAGTGTATATGTATGTATATAGTTATATTAATTTGTTGTATTTTTAATTAACACAGCGAGTACAAAAACGAATGTAGCGACATCTATTCTAAAATTATTTTGTGAAACATAACACAGAGAGTTAAATACAAAAGTCAAGCTCTCAAATAAATGGTAAACAAAAGTAAATATCTGCATTACCTGTCTTATAATATTCTAATGGATAAGATTTGCTTCAACATTATGAAACACGTCTTTAGTTTTTACGCTGTAATATCTTCTATTATTCACTCTAGGTTTTTGTTCTTAAATATCACGTGACGTTACCATTCAAATTCCACCACTCGTGACTAAGATGGAGGGGCGACAGAGATCTATTTTTATTAAGTTATCTGATGTACAGTTTGTCAACGTCAGTCGCGTTTCCCGGATTAGACGGACATCGAAACGTAGACTTCTTAACATCCGTGACTCAGAACTGGGACTTTGATCGGATGTTCAATTGATGAGGTGTTTTGTATAATATAAACACAACTCTCGACTGCCTCGGTGGCGTAGTTGTATTATAGTACGACTGCAATGCTGGGGTCTCGGGTTCGATTCCCGGGTCGGGCAAAGTGATATTAAGTGTTTCTATTCAGTATCGGAGTCTGGAATTTGTGCCCGATATGGCGATAGGCTCGCCCCCTATCACATCATGGGACGGAATAATGGCGAAAAGTGGATGCACTAGTTACACCTCTGCCTACCCCTCCAGGGATAAAGGTGTGAGTGTATATATGTGTATATAAACACAACACGCCGTTATGCTCGAAGGGTGTGTGTTCATATTATGGCGGGCTTTAAAACTTGTGTACGGTAATAGCTATCTGGATACAAATACCCTACTAACAAAATATTGGGATTAGAGAAAAATGGCGGTGTTTGGAATCCATAAATCTTACTACACGAAACGCAATAGCAGGTAACTTTGAGTTAGTTTTCTGTGACAATGGTACTTCTCAACTCAAGTCCATGCATGTAGACAAAGGTCTACAAAAAAAATATACCACTTTAATATGCGTAACGATAAATCCCCATAAACGAACACTTGAGTTTTCAAGGTGGGATAGTAAACGAAAATTTAATAGTCGCTAAGACACGGACGAGTGTGGTGTAAAGCATGAGAGGTATGAAGCATGTCTATATATTATCCCACCGCTGGGCACGGAACTTTTTGCTGAAGCTGGGATTAGTTTATATAGTTAGAAAGTAAACATCTGAGTGGGCTGAGACTAAATTAGGATAGTTTCTACTCCCGATATATACTTTTTATTGCATTGAATGATGAGACGACCATGCCGTTCGCCTGATGGTAAGCGATACGACCACCCATAAACAGTAGCAACACCATCCAGCACTTTGAGTTACAAAGTACTGTGTGGCATTCCACTGCGCTCATCATGAGACATACGATGTGTCTCATTATATCCAGTAGTTACACTGGCTACAATGTCCTTCAAACCGAAACAACAGTGCATGCACACTACTGCTGGACGGTAGAAATAGACATTGCGGTGGTACCCACTCAGACGGACTCTTACATATGAGAGACCTACCACCAGTAAATAAATATGCTGTTAGAAATATATGTATAGCTCCGCATTAGACATGAGAGCTGTAGCATGCAGTATTTAATTTTACTTAAAAAAGCTGTAGTGACCCATCAGATAAGCAACTTGTCTATCACAATGAGTATCCAGTAAAACATGCGCCGTAATAACTAGTCAAATTATTTGTCATTGATTAACATTTAATTACGTGTACCCACCACCGCGCGGTCGCTGCGACCGGCCCGCGGCACAAAAATCATTTTTCATAATTGCGATACACCGATCAATCTTGCGTTGTCGACGGAAGCCACTCAACCTCGCCCCGATTCCCCTATTTTGGCTATTGTTGTTTATTTTTGACTGATAAGTGACCGGTGTCGACTGTGCCGGCTTGACCTACATCTTTAATCGCACGCGATTACCGACACGTTTTATACGACTTTTGTTTACTTAAGCATTATGTATGATATTTGATTGATTTTCATTATCAGTTTCATATGGTATGAAACTAGTTGGGTATATTCAGATGTTAATAGTTTATGAACGACTGCGCTGTGGGTAATGAGTTAGCTATGGTACGGGAGGTCAATTCATTTCTCGCGCCAAGTCAAATGTTTGTGTGATTAGTAGAGGCAATTAAAAAACAAATCAATGCATATTCATCTCATGACATATTCAATCTTAACAAATTTACATGGTAAGGGAAACGATCCTGAATAATTTATATAACTTACGAGCTTTCAAAGTACAAGAACTTTTATAACAGGAATGAATTTATAACCTGATAACATCCATTAAAAATACGTATTTTACGGAACGTATCGCGTGACTTCTGACATCCGACGTCTCTTCATTACTGACACGTCTACCACCATCAATACGACCTCAAATAATAGAATTTAGCCGCGCATTGTTACATGTGATAATTGAATAATAATAAAAAAGGCATTTTGCAAATGTCAGTGCATAACTTTGACACTTGCCCGTGAGAACGTCGCCGCCATACGCGGCAGTACTTGACTTGCAAAGCGTCATTGTATTATCGCAACGAGCTGCCTTCAAACGCATCACTTTGCATTTTCAAAATGGAATTTAACACGAACGCTCCCAGCTGCAAGCGAGGTTAACCCGTTCAAATCTAAGTCCCTATCTGGATAAAAAACAATAAATCGCGTAAAAAACAAAAACGTATACGTATATACCTATCGTAAATCTAAGACCATTGACTGTGAAATCTGTCCCGGTACGGACTTGGGATTCCATCCAAAGAAAATATCGCACCCAAATTCCGGTGGCTGCGGTGGCAAAAATGGAAAAAGGCTCGGGAAGCATTCCCGGCCCCGCCCACGCGTCTCGGCGACAGGTGAATGCGAGTGCAGCTGCGCACACGCAGCGTCGATTTGCTTGTTTTGTAGGATTTTTAATGAAATATTGATATAGTTTGGTGACAGTTTTGTTTCCTATGTGTTCATGTGTGCTTTGACCTGGAAGCGAAGTTTTTTAAAGTCCTGGCTGGAAAAAGTAGTAATGGTAAATATTATAGCGTAGTTCATACTTAGTCGACCTTTTTGAGGCGTCGCGTTGTCTCCGGATGTTGACCTGTCTTTTCCTATGTTTATCTATTTCATAAGTTTATTCTTTAGCCTACTAACAACATACAAGGCGGTTTAATAACAACTTTATGTGTGGCATTTGCGTAAATTAATATTTCCGTTTCGATTTGGTATCCTTTACATGAACCTTTATCGATCTTCAGAAATATGGATTCTGGAATGCTATAAAAATTGTGGGTTTTAGTAATTTAATCAGTGTTTTGTCTCCTTGATTTAATTATAATGATTGATTAGATAAAACACTTAATTATGACGTTTATAGGGTTGTTTACGACTCAATTATAATTCAAGATGATTTTAACTATTATGTAAGAATGTTAACAAACTAAATATTGATAATCAATTTGTATAAATGTGCCTTACTATTATAGGTTTGTTTGATTAACTAATTATTATTTTAATGGACTGCCTCGGTGGCGTAGTTGTATTATGGTACGACTGCAATGCTGAGGTCTCAGGTTCGATTCCCGGGTCGGGCAAAGTGATATTGAGTTTTTCTATTCAATATCAGCTCGGAGTCTGGAATTTGTGCTCGATATGGCGATAGGCCCGCCCCCTATCACATCATGGGACGGAATAATGGCGAAAAGTGGGTGCACTAGTTGCACCTCTGCCTACCCCTTCGGGGATAATAGGCGTGAGTGAGTGTGTGTGTATTTTAATGGAAATCAGGTATAACTTATTGCTAGCATTATTATGTACTTAGGTCGCAGAAAAGGTCTTTCTTCATCACGACACATAGATTTAAAAACTTTATGTAGGTTATATGTCACTGTGGATTGGGGGCGTTTGGAGAATTCCACCACGGTATCCCCTGCCTGTCGTAAAAGGCGACTAATAGGGGCCTCCGGGGGTCACGGGTGGGCGGGACGTGCCGCCCACCCATTAGTCTAGCCAACTTCTGTGACCCCCGTGATGGACATGTCCGAGGCAGCGTGTCTCACGCTGCCTCGGACATCAAAAGGTGGACACGGTACGGTGTTTCGGGGGCTTCTGAGCCCCCGCAACAGGGAAAAGGACCGCAACAGCGGTACGCGCAGGGGCGGTTGCGGACGACAACTTAGACGTGAGTCAGAGGAAGCCCGCAGCCGTCCCTAATGAGCCGAAGATGGCCATATTAAAAAAAAAAAAAAAAAATATGTCATTGGGCCAACGGTAGTGTAGTGAATTGTGAATCGTCAGTTTCTGGGTCATATATAGATATTAACTACAATTTGTGCATTGTCTTACCTCTTTATTATATTACTAGAACTGCCATCATAAGAAACAAATTAACACAGCTAACAATATATGCATATTTTGGTAAAATAGCTTTTAAAAATAAAATTACAGACTTCATACTAAACCAGCTTTTGTACCCCAATTCTGGAATACAAAACCTTTAAAAACTCAACCCAAAATCGAACTTGCGCTAATTACGAACGAAACGAAACGCAGATATATCAACTACATACGTTATAGAGATACAACAATGCACAATGGAGGCATAAATCAGTATAATTAGTTTTGTCCGCACGGCGCATGATCATTGGCGTAGCACGGCCCCGCCTCCAGCCTTAGAGCAGGTAGAATTGTATCAATTGTGATGTCAGTAACGAGAGTGCACAACTATTTGTCTCGTTTGATGAGTTAATGTCAAGATTGCGAATATTGGTAGGTGTTGTTGACTCCGCCTTTTCCCATAGTCCCAATGTGTTTCGATAAAAAGGAATCGGAGAAATACGCTCATAATTTACAAGAAATCAGTGTACATAAAAAACATACAAACACACGAATTGATTACCTCCTCCATTTTTGGAAGTCGGTTAAAAATAGCCAAAAAGTTAATCTACGATCGGATTCTGCGTTTACTTTACAAACATATATTATCTTTGAAGCAGGCTGCTCAGTAAAAGTAAGCCAAATCTTTGTGCAACATACTTGAATAAGTGTTGCGTCGACCCCATAATAGGGGATATAGGAAATTGAAAGCTGAAACTTTGAAGTCATTACGATTAGTAATAACAGTACAATGTTCTCATTGGAACTGTTTATAAAATGCAACAGAAAATGACAAGACAAGACCTATCAAGTACCATAGACCTATCTATATAATTTTGGCCTATAAAAGACCTTTTGAACCAACTTCAAAAAAGGAGAAGCTTCTCGATTCGACTGAATTTTTAATGATACAAATGAACGTATTTTGTTTTAGATTTTTACCTACTACATAATATGTCACAATGCATTCTAATAAAAATACAGACTGACATCACAACAATTAACATAACACACGTTGCCTCTAAAGACAAGTCGTAAAAACACACACTTTATTAACCTGATTGGAAGATAATGGAATACCTTCGTCTCCAAATGTTGTTGGTTCATTTCTTTTTGTTAGTGTTCGTTTCACACGAGATAGTGATACTGGCTTACATAGGAAGTACGACAGTTATGTTATAGTTTAAAATATAGATTTTTGCAGTTTTAAAATTGTATTCATTTAGTTTAGTTAGTAAAGTTTAAGTCTTAAAACGAATTAATAAAACCTAATTTGGTATTTATCATTTCATTTCTCACATCTTTAGCATAATTAATAAGAATAATACAAACATTATCAATTAACCAAATATAGCATTCATCATAAACATATCCCATTAAACACTTTTTAACGACATCTGACCTCCTAAACTGGCCTTGTGTGGACACGCCCTTAGCTACCGTCTCAAATTTATCATGAATACCCATCAAAATGGAAAAATAATACTAGATAATATAAAAATTAATCGCCATCATTAAATGATTGTATAGTTTTATGTAATATGGGTTAATGGATTTTTGATGGTTATTTATATATTTTTATAAAGACGGTGTTGTAATTCGGTATGTTTGATTTATGTACCACTGTGTCGTTAGTGTGAAGATAATGGACTCCGTGTTTTTAATAATACTGGTCAAAATTCGACTACAATTCATAAATTTTATTCATCCGCACTCTTTTATATGAACTTTAATTATGCCAAATGTCACACGCACGGCGTGGAGTGTGCACTGTCCTAAAAAATGGTACAGCGTCTTTTCTTTCTGTATTAGTATATAGATACTTTTGTGAACAGTGTACAAGACTTTGTGAACATTTGAAGAATGATAAAAGAAAAAATCTAAATTATATTCACTCACTACGCAGTTATATATTTTGCTTTGGTGTAATTACACTAACAAAGCATCATAAAATTCAGGAAGTATCTTATGTTTTCCAGTTTTAATTCACATATTTATTCGCGTAATTTTGAAATAATTTTCAATTTCATTCCCGTTCAATATTTAATCCGAACCAACCCTAAAACGCGACAAAAAAAATCCAGACAGATACATTCGACCCCGGAGCATCTTAGCAAAACATTAGTACAAATGGAGCGGCGTCGGGCGGCTAATGAAAATGATGTCCGAACGTCCGCGCGTTGACACTTACGGATCGCGGCAGCCCTGACTCCTTCCGCGGATATCTCACGTTCGACCCGGATTATCTGGGTCCGAGAGACCGATGCGTTTTTAGCGTTTTAGTGTTAATTCACGATTATGTGAGTTTTTAATGTTTATTTATTGGCTGTTTTTTCTAACCCAACCTAACCTTACCTGAGCGTAGGTAGTTGCATATTGATAACTGGCGCTTCCAAGCTAACACTTATTCAAGTAATGATATTTTGCGTGATCATGAAAATCATGGGGATTTGGGAAATTATAGGAAACATAATGTAATTTTGAATTTCATGAACCCAGTGCAATCACATCACGCTTTAAATCTAATACAGTACCAGTTTTTATCAAGTTATATTTTGCAGTTCATCATCATACCAGCGTTTGTAATTCCAAGTTCATGTATATTACTCCTGTTTTATATGAATGCTAACTTCTATGAATCAGTTTAAACAAAACTCTTTTCTCAAAACAAATTGTCATTTTAATTTGCAATACAAAATTACCACATATTGCGCATATCGGATTCCAATGTTGTTTTCTTCATTTATCAGTCGTGCGTACGTCTATTATTTATTGTCGTTATCGAGCCCTTGTTATCGCAAATCGGTCTTATTGAAGCATGTCCAATATTAATACTATGTGATGCATGCAACCTCGCTCGCGTAAGACACTTCTCACGATATATACATCCCGCTATGTTTTTTTTGGGGTAAAAAGATACGTATAGAAAATCCAGGGTATATGATGTATATGTGTAGCAAATACAATCAAAATTCGTTGAGCAATTTTTGCAGATACTTCCAACAAATATAAAAACGTATTGACAAACTTTCGCACTTATAATATTATTCAGATCGATAACTATTATTAATCTTGACTGACGTTGAATTTTATAATCGATTTATTTTGTGAAAAACATTTCAATCACCTGAAAATCGACTGATAAATAGATGTAATCATTCGAAGTATTTGCATTTTGCAAGAGTATATTGTATCTCTTTCTCGCAAATAAAATGTGCATACCTATAATACATCAATGTCTCGTTGTCTCTCTCTAATTACAAATTTAAAACTATAGGGGTTTAAATACTTAAATTCGAAGATTTACGTAATATTTTTTTTGCATTAATAATTAATCGACTGTATATCATTGATTGATTATTTTATTATTGTAATATGATATTTATCATTGACTTGGTAGATGTGACTGCACTTACGCTATACGCTTTGTGTTTAATTGTCGTCAAGCAGCATTGCCATTTCAAGGCGTAGTCAGTATAATCACTAGGTTTCATTACACTTGACGTTTTGGGATGACACGCACAGAGTACACTTTGTAATTCAAAATTCTGGATTGTGTTGTTGTTTATAGAAGATACGTTACCACCGAGCCCTCTTCCCTCATAAAACGATTCATATCCTACTTAAATATGTTGCATAATATATTTAATTGGCACACACTTAGTGTCCGTACGTCACCTAAGTTCCTCATTGAAAATTTGCGCTACAGTAGGTATTGGTTAGGCTGTACTGCACTAAGGAGCTGAATGAGGGATTCCTATTGTTCGTACAATATTACAATATACTTTTGTTATATTTTGTTATTATAATTGTGCAATTGTTTGTCCCAATAATAAAAAAAATATCTTTCTTTCTTACTTATATTATAAATCCGAATCCTTGTTATAAATAAATGCAGGACCACTGAGTGGATTTATATAACATTTGGCACACAAATAAATCAGTCAACGGATTTTCAAACGAATGAAGTCGTTAGAAAATCTAGTTATTGAAAAGAGATATTTACAGATTTGCATCACCATCAGGCACATGACGTCTACTGCTGAACATAGGCCTTCCTAAAACATTATTACCGATTTGAGGTACCAGGGAATAATATTTACATAGGAATGTTTAATTTGGCACATTAGGTTATTTAAACATCCAAATTGATGATCAAACCTGCCAAATGCCAGTCACCGCCCAAGGTTATGTTGCTATTGTTCATTTATTATACAATTGATAACAATCAGCGATAACATTTAAATGCCATGATCTATAAATTGTTATAAATGTCACGTCACTGTCAATCGATGTTTGTACAAAAAACATAACTAATTCTCTCTCGTTCATGGGTAATTATCTTTATTTGAATATTTGAAGAATGCTTAGGATAATGAGGAGCTTCTATAATTTTAAGTGTTAATTAGTAATTCATATAAGGCTGAGTGTGGGATGAAAGGTCAACGAAATATACTTTCGATATTTATTTGTACTGTACTAATATTGTAAGAGGAACAGCCTCTTCTTACTGAGAGGGTTTTAGGCCTTAGTCTACCACGCTGGCCTAGTGCGGGTTGGTAGACTTCACATACCTTCGAAATTCTTATGGAGAATTCCCAGGTACGTAGGTTTCCTCACGATGTTTTCCTTCACCGTTAAAGTGAACGATAAACAATACACACATAACATCGAAAAGTCAGAGGTGTGTGCCTTGGGTTTTGAACCTCCGGACATTGTCTCGGCAGACCGTTCCATTCCCAACTAGGCTATCGTCC
This sequence comes from Lapara coniferarum, assembly GCA_949316025.1. NCBI lineage: Eukaryota > Metazoa > Arthropoda > Insecta > Lepidoptera > Sphingidae > Lapara > Lapara coniferarum. The sequence goes on from OX438919.1 coordinate 24,740,434, forward strand.
ACTTTGTAGTTATAGAATGTTGCACCAAAAATACAACCTTTATCATATTCCCTCTTATGAGGAAAATAAGGACATTTTTGTACAACATAGCTTTTACAAAAAGCTTTGAAAGTGGCGCTTACACAACAAGCTTACAATGTGTCATAGACATAATCCCGACGCAAATTACTAATTAAAGTACATGCCATATCGTCCCGAGTGATTCGCATGATGGATGCATGATATCGTCACGAAAGTGAGGTGACCAATCAATCAATGCCGTCGGCTGATTGATTCGACGACAAACGACTGGCTGAGGTATTAATTTAACTTGAACGTTGACGTTGATCGATATTTATGATATTATAGTACGTAATTACGTTTCGGCCTCGGGCGTTATCGTGTACAGGGTGCTTGAATTGGAGGTGTTTTTTTTAAATTTATGAGTATTTAGGCGGTAATATGTAGATTCGATTTTTGAATAATCGTCATAATAAAAAATACTACTATGATTTTTTAAATTCTTTTAAGTGTCGATTTTGATAAAATGCTGCAACGTGACTTGAATTTATTTTTAATAAATTAAGTCTATGACTTTCAGACGTTAAAATATGATGGATGAAAGTATCGCCATTCTTTCCAAGTATTAAAACCTGCCGTTCCATCACACGAACAACTTTTTGTAACACTAGAATCTAGTGTATAGTATTTGTAAAAAAAAAATATTTTTGCATTTATTTACTAGTCCACATTTATGTAATTCTACCCTCTTATTATTTATTTTCGGTACTTTAATTATTTTGAGTTTCCTACACACGCTGTATAAGATATTGTTACTGGTGTGTGTCCCATATCGATTGATTTATTAGTATCAATGGTGGCCGACACGTTGGCTCCTCAGATACCGCGTTAACTACGATAATGTGTTAGAACTTTCAAATATACTAGGTTGAAATAGGAAGCTTTTGATTCAAAAAGATCTAGCTCCGATTTTATTCTTTAAGGATTTTTTTACTGCTGTAATACTTAGAGACTTTTAAATATGTTTTAAAAAAACTCAACTTGGAATTATAGTACTTTTTTCTGGAAGTAATAATAATTTGTGCCCAGTATATATATTAGGTTTGATTACATTAAATGCTTAGAAAGCTCTAGCCTGACTGTTATGTATTAATAAAAAAATACATTTCGTACTGAATATAGTGATAAGCTTTGAGTGGAGAAATGTGGATGACTAAGGCGTCGATCAATGCGTAAGCTTTTGTAAGCTAGTCATGCAAACAGGTTCTTTCTCTTTGAAAATATGTGACTCAAAGCTTTCGACTGCCTCGGTGGTATAGTTGTATTACAGTAGGTCTGCAATCCTGAGGTCTCGGGTTTGGTCCCCGGGTCAGGCATAGTAATATTGGATTTTTCTAGAATTCACTATCCGCCCGGAGTCTGGAATTTATGCCCGATATGGCGATAGGCTCGCCCCCTATCACATTATAGTTACCATTAATTTGCATACATGTAATTTGACGTGGTATTTTAAAATAAGGACTTCGAAATGGACCCGTAAAATAGCTAACCGCTGTTTTTGACGCAAACACTAGCTAAAAATTCTTACCCCATAGAGTAAAACTGACTAATCACATATATTTCTTTGTCCCATGTTAGTCATTAACAGTAATCGAACCCGAGACAGTTAACACCCTAAAGTGATAAATACATAACTCATAAAACCCTAATTCAAGATTCGCCGAATAAAAATCTCTTCACTTGGCGCTTTGCGTGCAACAAGTAACAATTTGTAACTGTCTTTACCCCCGGTACCCGACACGACATCGTGACGTCCACATAATGTTTACGACACGACAAATGCTTCATTATTTAATTTAAAGAAAGAAAGAAACATATTTATTTGTAACAAACAACATTACAAAATATTAAATCAAAAATCATATAAATAAAAAAATATAAATAAAAAATCTTCACAGCATTTAAATTAAATTGTCATCAATATTTATATTCAACTGTTTACTCATTTGGATCTTCAAAACCTGCATTCAACTGGGAGAGTTCTGTAGGTTTAGAATATCGAAAAAATACACGACACGACTCCGTTTCGTTTTCATAGGATTGGTTGAGAGACTAACACGCGACTGATCAATCACAAACATCAAAAAAGTTGTGTTTTTTTACGACATTCTAAGCCTAAAGAGCCATTTTTATATATATCGGCAAACGACGATCTTATTCTGTATAACAGTGTAATCTCGTAACACGTGGTACGTTATTTTCGTGAAATGAGCGTGGAATGGTGTTTATAATTGTCAAAAATGCAATAAGGTGCGTTAGTTATGAACTGTCGCATAACGTGTGGCATATGAATCAGGACTCGGGTTGGTCATCTGATATTAAGTCAACTCCGTCACTCAACACATAACAATTATTCTTACTATAAAAGAATCGTGGATGCGACGGCTTTTAAAAAAATAAGGAATAGGTAGAGAAAGGTGATTATTTGGAGAGCCATAGATCTTACCATATTTATTGCAATAGCAAGCTGTCCGATCTCGTGGGTTTTTTGTGAGACACGGATTGTACCTCGATTTTGGTGGTCCAATCATGCCGTAAACATTTAATTATAAATTACACTCCTTCTACAGGTTGTCGCACACGATCCAAAAAATAATCCTACTAACTAAGAAAGATTTTTAATATTTATCTATGCTTTTATAAGTTATAAGTGGTTATTCTTATAAAATAGTAGAGGATAAGATACATCATTCGAGCAACGCTGCAATAAAACAATATTGTTTATAAAATATAACCTAACATATAATGACTGGTAATTGATTACTTGACATAATCAACCTGTTTTATCTCTTGAAAAAACTCCGTTTCATGCCGACGTAACATTTTCTCACTACAAAACAACAGGAAAATAACAAGTACTAATAAATTAAAATGATTGATCTATGATTATAGTAATCGCCACTTCAATCAATTATTTCTTTAAGGAGCAAATTTTTTATAGAACACTGATAAGCCACTCACTGTAAGTGACACTACTATAAACAGTTGCAACAATAAATATTGAATTGCAAAGGCGTGACATTGCATTCATGAGACATTCGATTTTAAATCATAATTCCTTATAATAAAGAACAGCATAAGAAACCTCATCAAAACCAAAGGCGCAGTCACAACAAACTTGATGCTAATGAAACCGTTCCGTGCTATCAATAATTTAAAAGTTCATAGCTATTCAATTTCGCGGCCTGTATTCGCGTCGGTCGACAAAGGGTGGCATTCTTTGTGCCGTCCGGCGCACGATGCGACGCGATACGCTAGGAAATGGACTCGTTGACGATTCAGTCTAAGCTCAACAAACCGAAATCAATTATAAATAAATAAAAATAGACATAACATGGAAATTAGGTGGACTATATTATTATTATGTTTAATCTATTTTAATCTCGAGCGAGAAATGAAATTAATTTAAAAATAAACGTGGATAAATGAAATTTGCAAGTTTATTCAAAAAACTATTTTAAAAATAAACGCCAATTAATCAGCATATTTTAATTGATTTTAGTGCTTGTATTAAAAGTGTGCATAGATTTTCCTTGGTGATTTATTAGGCGGCTGATAGGAGGCCGTCCGCGGCGCTTGTGTTGGCCCCACTGATAACTGAGAGGTGCACACGGCCTACCGATAGCGTCGCCTAGAGTTATTAGCTAGCCTTACTTGAATAATTTATTGTGCACCCAGCTTTATATTGTGAAATAGATTTACAATGTGTGCGTAGAGTGACTTGAAAGAGAATGTTTATAGCTAAAAACTTTAAAAGAGCTCTTCAGTCTTTATGATAAGGCTTTTTGTTCTTTATTTAACGTCCAATCTAACTTAAAGCGATTGTAGCGAGCGTCGAATGGACAGCAGATGAGGACTTGGATTCAAATCCAGAACACGCAAAGGATTCAATGACAAATTCATGACTTGATTTTAATGATTCTTTGTGTGCTTGATTAAGGGGCCAAATGCAAAAGTTTGAATCTATCTATGCCCCCAAATAAACGGTAATAAAATGAGTACTACATTCATCACCTGTTTATTACTATAACTGGAAAATATAATTAAACTTGTGAAGCAGGCCCTTATTTTTTTTATAAAAGTAACAGTCAAATACTTACTAACTTTAAACAAAAATCGACCTATTTGTAATAAGTAATAAAAATGTTTTTTGATCACCAGTATACGTTGGCTCAGACAATTGACAGATGACAAAGTGGCGCAGTTTGTGAACTGTACTTGTTGCTCGCATGACAAGCCCTAATGTCGGAGGGCCGGAAACTCTCCGCAACTTTGATATGTGACGGTTGTTTACTAGCTTATACTCGCAGTTTTGTCCGCTTCTTTCTGAATGAGAGTAGCCTACAATAATAGTATTTTGATATTGTTAGAATTTATAGAATGAGTTTAGATCAGAAATTACCACCCCTCCCCAACCTCCCTCTATCCCAAAAATATTTATATCGTGTGACAAAGTGACTCCATTACACCTGATGCTAAGCATAGTCCAGACAGAATATCCACAAGCGACAGATTGAGCTTTTGAAAGCGCCCTGCATCCAGCGACTCTCTGCAGCCTTTACCAGGTCGTTTTACTAGTAGAACGTCTAACCCTACACATAATACTCTCTGATATTTCTTCCCTATCGGATATTACCCATATCACAAACATTTGGCACTATAGCAGCGGTTTCTTTAAACTACATATTATAACTAGTAGTGCTCGCGGCTCCGCCCGCGTGAAAAAGTTTTTCCGGGACAAAAATATTTTCCCGGGACAAAAAGTAGCCTTCCTATTAGTGAAATAATGTTCAAAATCGGTTCAGTAGTTACTGAGATTAGCGCGTTCAAACAAACAAACAAACTCTTCAGCTTTATAATATTAAGTATAGATTTGAAAATCGAACGTTCGCTTTTTACCTTTGAAATGTACGTTGACTCCTCAAGCCCCGCGACGGACACCGGTGTCCGGGGTATATGTATATGGCTATGGGATATATAGGGTTTTCCCATACATCTATATATATAAGCGGGGCTTGAAGGGTTAAATTGTATGGCGCTAAATGTATCAATATAGTAAAATAGAGCAATAAGATTATATCGCGGATCGTTATCTCCCGCGGGACATGTGGTGGGTTCAGGCGTATCACACTGATAACTGATTACACAACTCTTTGTTTTGCTATTTGATAAGGATGTTAAACAGTCCTGGCTGCCTCGGTGGCGTCGTATCTATTAATGCGAAAGTTTGAACATGTATGTTAGAAGCAGACATTGACATCGCTGAACGGATTTGGATGAAATTTGACGCATAGATAGACCATGTCCTAGATTAAAATACTTGCTTACCACTTATATTCCGAAAATGTAAATAGTGTCAGTTTTACACCCGGTTTTGCCCGCTTAAACCGCAACTGTTACCTAGTAGTCTGATATGGACTAAAAAAGCCAGACTGGTAATAAAAAAAATCTGAAGCATTTTGAAAAAAAAAACACCTTTTTGTGCTTATAACCTGAATACATAAATTAAACTTAGTATAAAACACACATTTCGTTAAGTCTAAAAATATTCGTAAAGACATTCCGTACTTCTTGGAATTGATGAATTGAAAATAGATGTTAGTTAATATAGATTCTGTTTGATATCTCCAATTAAAAACTAATTCATTATGTCTTTAATCACAATCACAATTAAATTTACCAAGGCTGTCAGATAGCTGGGCTCACGTTTGTGTATGTAGGTAGATACCGCATTGTCTATTTTTGATCATGAGCATGCACAGTGAAAAACAATTGAGAAATCTTCTCTTCGAGGAAAACGGTTGCGATTAATTAAGAGATTTAACACTTTATGTATCAGTACGAAGACTGTAATTCAAAGTTATACTTTTATGATACTGTATCGACTACAATGTTATTTAAAGCGGAAGACATTGCTTGGCGACAGAAGTAAACAGTCTCAAACTTTCTCTAACACGAATACTAACATTCTACGTGCTGATCATTAAAATGTAGGCCGCAAATTCTAACAAAAGACATTGTCAACAAAATAAAACCGTAAATAAGTTTCCTTAATCAAGTTTAAATAGTGATATTATCTATCTATTTAGTTACGTCTCGATATCGATCTGTATTCGAGTTTTTAGAACGCATCCAATCGATTCAGAATGTCGTTTATTCTTTTGTCCGGTCAGTTTGGGTGAAATCTGGCCATTGTTCGGAAGACGATCGTCATTCCCTTTCGTGATGAACTATAATGCTTATTTTAATGAAGCTTAACGTTTTAAGAAATTACTATTTCATCCAGAGATGTTACATCGATTTTAGATGCGTTTTTTTTCATATATCACAGATGAAATCTGAATAGAAATAATTCATGTTCAATGCACTCTTAATACTAGAGTTGTTCATGCTGCCTTTAATTATTTTTTTTATTTATTTATTTATTCCACGTACTACTAATTACAGCTTAGGTAAACACAAGTTAGTCGCACAATATAACAGCGAAACTAATATGTTCCGATAACACATTGTTCTATTTCGCCGTGGGATCAGAGCTAGCGGCCTCTTGTCACAGAGAAGCACAAAATAACAATCAAACTATTAGTGCCTACAAGTTGAGTATATGAAGTTATGAAACCAAATCAAAGAGTTGTCTTCAAAAAAATTCAATCCAAAGCGCGCACAAAGCCGTTTGACCGAAACTAAAAATTCGCGATAAAAAGAACACCACTTTCGCTCCGATTATGAAGTTATCCGAAAAGCCGGTAACGTTTTTTTAGTGAAACCGGAGAGCGCCGAAACCCGCGCCGGTGGGCCGCGATCGGTTTATTTCACTGTCCAGTGGGCCGTAAACCACGTTGCTATTCGCTAATTGATTAAAACGCAGCGTGTCAATCCGTTTTGGACGGTAAAGACGTGTTATGCCGGCGCATCCGCCCGCGGCGCCGCTGCAGTCCGGAACACGCTCGCCTCTGTGTAATCGCCCTTAGTTATTCACCGTTTGTTTTGTGTCGGGTTTAGCGTCTTCTTTTATTCTGAATGTCAAACGCAATTCTGATTATTAAAAGTTGCGAAATATTGTTTATGATCATGTTTTTTATTCTAAAGCTTCGGTAAGTTACGTTAAAGTTGTCGAAATACTTGAAAGTTAGTAATAAGTTACAGTATGCAAACTTGAAATCACAGAGAAGTTAACTTTAAACAGCTTTTCCTCCACCAGGAATAAGGAATTATTTTATACTAAAATTACCTCTAAGGAGTTTACACTCACACAACATTCCTCTGCCAATATTATTGATGATTAATAGACTAGCATATTATAAATAACTAGCTTTTACCTGCGGCTACGCCCGCGTGAATGAGTTTTCCGGGATAAAAGTCCCGCTTTATATTTTCCCGGGATAAAAAGTAGCCTATGTGTTAATCCAGGACATGATCTACCCGTGTGCCAAATTTCATCGACATCCGTTCAGTAGTTTTTGCGTGAAAGAGTAACAAATATCCATACATCCAAACCCCCATACATTCTTACAAACTTTCGCCTCTATAATATTAGTAGGATATATTATAATAAATATCTGTGGTCAATATCACCCAAAATTTAGATCCCATTACATTGAAACTGATAGTGAATCAGGGGCGATCAGTAAGGGATGACATTGTAGGGGCGGCGGTGTAGCCGCATCCGCACCGTTTCAATGAGCTCGATTGGGATCAAAGGCGTGGGCATCCGATGTACTGGACCCGTTCGGCATTCGGGCACCCGAGGCCGAATCACTGATAGAGATATTATTACTTAACGATTTCACTGGATCTCTTGTAGTGTAGCTCAATAAGAGATTAGTCTCTTTTCGGGGCAAAAAATAGCCGACAAAATTTAAATATGTTTAATAAGGTCAGGCACATCACTAACCCACACGTGACATACCCATCTTTTAGTCACAAAGCAAAACCCTTAGCAACGAACGTTATCCTCGGCGATCGCGCTCTAATTATGTGCCCCGAAGCGATAAAACGTCGATATCATCAAACGATTTATCGTCAAGAATTATGTCGGTTGATAACTAAACTGTGAATAATTGATCCGCGGTGAACACCACACATCAATCATGCTATTTGCGCAACACTATGTCGAGTGATGGTTGCGTTGCGTTCGCTTTTTATCGTATTGGTTTATCGTACGAGATTGGTTTCGTTTGTGCATTTTCCTGGTTAAGTTTTAGATCTGGGAAGTTTTTGTGTTGTTCGAATTAAATAACAATTTGGAATTATGATATGGCGATATGCTCGTCCCCTAACATATAATGGGACGAGGAAATGTGAGTGTTCGTACAGTTCACATTAAGACTGGTTATGACTTACAATTTTTAGCACTATACATTTAAACCTCGTACTGTTATGATTCATTAAGTGTTATTTACAACGAACAAATATAATAACGCACCACAGTCCGTACATAATTACCATTGTAATTAAATAATCATCATACGTTAATTCTTTAACCTAAATAGGTTTAATCCGTCCATTTTATCTTGATTAATTGTTTTGTTACCGTATATTTTGTTGAGATGTTGCGACTGAGGATTTTTCCGAATGACACCTCATTAATCGATTCTTATCGATAGGATTTATAATAGTATGAAATTATATACGAAAATTATTTATGAGCATATGAAGGGGTTGGGGCTCCAATAAATCATACTTTGGTGATAGGGTTTGAATCTAAGACGGTTCAGATCTAGTAGATACAGCAATATATCCTTCGTGCTTCGGAAATATTGGTCAAGAGGTGTATTTACTGCTACTGTTTGTAGCGATTGTGGTTGCCTTATGGAGAGAGGAATATTCTTTTCGTTTAAATTCTAGCTTATGGTCTACTGTTCATTGTTAGTAAGGGATCAAGGCCAGCGATATGCTTATCTCAGCAATAAATAAGTTATCAAATCAATTAATGTATGTGTAGAAATTATCTGAATCCACTAAATTTTTACTGGTGGTAGGTATCTCATGTGTAAGAGTCCGTCTGGATGGGTACCACCGCAATGCCTATTTCTACCGCCAAGCAGCAGTGTACATGGACTGTTGTGTTTCGTTTTGAAGGATATTGTAGCCATTGCAACTACTTAGAGACTTAACATCTTATGGTTCAGAATGACGAGCGGAGTGAAATGCCACTAAGTACTTTGTAACTCAAGGTGCTGGATGGTGTTGCTACTGTTTACCATCAGGCGAACGGCATGCTCGTCTTGTCATTCAATGCAATAAAAAAAAGAAATCACGTAACTCCTAAGCATAATTCACGTCCTTGAATTTGCTACTAAACTGGAACATGGCTCTAATAGCGAGGTTAGGATAAAGATAACTCATATAACATATTAGCTTTTGTTTCACCTCTCCATTATGACGATTTACAATACGCCATTGTCTCACGTCAGGCTTGAAAGAAGCTTTTATGCTGAGTGCGTCATACCGCAGATCTACCATATAAACATGTAGGAGTTGTGTTTATAAATGTTTTCCGTATTTGAATGTAAAATGCTGTCCAGAAACTTTACTCCTTAGTGAGTCTACAGCATCAGTTGACATTTATATGTTAAAAAAACTTCCCAACACATAACAATTGGTGATCATTATTTTCAACCTTATTTTCTATGCTTTTGACAATTCTGTGTGTATAACCTCTTCAACACAGCACAGCATAATATTTACAATTGATGGTTACTATTCTCAACCTTACTTTCTTTGCATTGTGACCTAAAGTTATTTAACTAACAAGTGCCTCGTCTTTGTCCACAGAAGAAGAGACCAGCCCAGAGAGCGGTGTGAAGGAACGAAGTGAAAGGGGGGAGAGGTCCGAGCGCGGAGAGCGTGGGGAAGAGGACGCGTCCCCCGCCTCCCCCGCGTCTCGGGCCTCTCCCGCAGACGAGCGGGACGACATCGAGCACAGTATCCCCGCCACGCTGATACAGGATCCCAATGCTGAGAGGTGAGTAGACCTTGGATGAAGCTAACTTTTTTGGATAGCAATACTTGGAAACGAATGCGAGCTTTTATAACGGAACCGCCTTATTCTGCCGCCAAGCAAACACTGTACTGCATTTAAATTTCAAGGATTTATGGCCTATGCATTGGGCATTGAGAATTGAATGTCTTAGGGCAATAATCAATATTGTGCTAATTGAGGTTTAGGGTTGTCTATGTCTTCCATGATGTTTACTGTCAAGTGAGTTGCTCGTAATTTTTACCCCCGACAAAAATAGGGGTGTTATAAGTTCAGGGTGAGTATCTGTATGTCTGTCTGTAACATCGTAGCTCTCAAACGATGGGCCGATTTTGACGCCGGTGTTTTGTTTGAAAGCTGACCTGTAATGTGATCGAGATGGTTCTTAGCTATAATTTATGAAGATATGTTCAGGTGTTTGAAGAATATCAGCTCATTTCTAATTTTCACAACTCCGATCCATTAAAAACTTGGTGTACTGTGACTTCGGCAATGTTTTAAAGGCATGTTAAGGTTAACATGCATCATCAGCTCAAGGTTGAGGTGATGCTGCAGCGTCAAGTTGTCGCTGGATACCCAACTCTTTAACAAGTTATAGCAGATATAGCATGTGTGGGCTCATACGAATGGTCTCAATGAGTAGGTGGTAGACAATGAGTAGGTGGTAGATAGGTGATTATCAAGGCCCTATGATGGAGAACATACTAATTAAAAAAAAATAATTTAAATAACCCCCGATACAAAAAGCCTCTAAAAGTTTTAAAAATAATCTTTGTTTATCGTTTAAGTACCTAGTAATATTTTGACCCAAGCGCCCTCGCGTCGGGGGACCGAACTCTGCACCAGGGAGATGAAAATACTCCATTGGCGGTCCTCCGACGCGACGACGCTTGGGTCAAAATATTACTAGGTACATAAACGACTAACAAAAACTTTTATTTTTTAACTTTTCAGAGGGTTTTTGTGTTGGGGGTTTTTTTTTCTTACAATTTTAAGTACCAGCAAAATTAAAGTCATCGTTGCCTTCACTGGGCGCACGCGACAAAGTATTTCAACACAATGCGTCCATAACGGCATTGTCTTGGTGGTCTCGGGATCACCACTCTTAACTGCACCATTGTTCTGAGGACACCTGTCTGTCCACTTACTCCAGAACTTGCTTGATGAAAGTACCTCGTTCGTCCGAAGGTCAGCTAATGATGGTGTCTCAGAATTAATGGTTGTTAGATAAAGGAAATATCAGTTTTGTGTCAATTTGTGTGACTAATGTCTCGTGAAATAGTTCTGTTAAAATATGTAGGGTGGACAATGATTTGTTTTTGATAGGAAAACTGGTCGAGTAATGTTATTGTCATATTTTCAATTACTAATCTTGTTGCCGTTGGTCTGATGGCGTATTTGGGCATAGAAAAAGTAGGTTCGATCCTTAGATTTCCTTTTCTTCAAAAGTGGCAGCACGTGCAAAAAATATCTGCCTTTTTTATGGGTAGTAAATATCTCTCAAATCATGTAGCTGTTATAGAATTAGAGATAGTGTTTCTTATATGAGTGATAGAAATTTCAATATAAAACACTATTCTAATATTCATTGATCATACAAAAAATTCTTCAGAATATATCAGTAAAGAAATAGAAAGTATCTTATTTCTTCAGGACTTGGCGTAGCTGTGTACCTTCATCCAAATCAATTCAGCAGTTTGTTAGCTTATTTCTAACAAATGTCTTTCTTATAACCTGGTGGTCACAGCTAGTCTTATTCACGTAAAATATCTTCATATGTATATAAACAACCATATCATGAAGTATGAGAATGTAATTAATGTACTGATAATTTACGATGTAATCGTATCTGAAACGGATACGAATTTGGCGCAGTGGTTGATTGATTGATTCGAAAAATACTGAACAACAAACGTGACGAGCGGTTTTCAAAAAATGTCATAACTGATGGATTTATTGAATGCATTCACGATGGCTTGCACGTGGCCAGTAAATGCCTTGAAGGTAGATTTGGCTCGCGTTGTTTCATACGTGTTCAAGAGGTTAACGTTCGTATTACACTGGACGAGTGCGCAGCGCCTTTGTCTTGCTGTGAATTCGCTAGCAATTCGCCAATTTGACAAGAACCTCAACTTTACCTGATCACGGATAAAGCAACTCGGCTTTAGCGTGTACAATGTCGCGTTTATAAGACTATCATCCTATGCTTCAAGATGAGCAGTTCAGTACCTTTCCGCATAATCCAAAGTTTAAAGGTTTTGCTACTATTTTGCGATGTTTACCAATAAAAGCCATTTACTCGTCTCATAATTCATCTCTATCTTTATTTTTCTCGATTGTTTAAAAATAAATTCTATAGTCCACAATGTAGAATTTCATTTTGATAATTTCAAAACCACACTTCAACGTATTTACATAAGGCAAAATTGTTTCACAAACTTGGATCACACATCGCTATGTTTTTATGGTGTGAGTGAGTTTTGAAATAATTTAACAATCGCGACTAAGACACTGTCTATCGACGCTGGTGTTGTTAAGTCTACATTTAACACGTTCCAATCAGCTCTATTGATCATAATGAAATTTATCTAGAATAACATTTAACGTTAGACGGTAAGTAGAGGTATTGTATTGTCTTCCTCTAAGGAAAGTAAGATATATTGGACCTGGTACATAACTCGCTTTGAAGGACATCGTAGTTCATAGTTACTACATCATAATACTTAGAGCCTGTGTTAATATTAATGTCATCTAAAATACCTCAGTTTTTTTTTAAATTATAGGGTAGGTTTTTTATAATATAATATAGGGGAGCATACGATCACCTGATGGTATAGTCAAAGAAATAATACTAATTTTATCACCATCTATTTAGGATTATTTTTGTCATGTTGATTTTTATGTTTACTTTACCTGTATATAATGAGCAGCGTTTACTCAAACGTGGTGAATAGTGGTCTAGTGATTATGATGTCTACCGTAATTCAATGTACAGTCGGAAAAGTGTATGCTCGACCACTTTAAAGTTCTAAACAAGTCGCTTGCGCGTCGTCTGTCAGCAACATGCAACTTAACACTAAAGAAGACAGTAAGATTTACGCACTGTTTTTTTCGTACGTCTCTGAAACGATCGGACCTGCTTAGTAAAATATGAAAAATGAGCGTTTTATTTTGAGGAAGTCTACTAGCACCAAATTAGGTGATTTTTCTCATTAAATTATTGTTCTGGGTAGTTAATACTAATTATATAGAGACGCACTCAACAATTCCCATCATTCGAACGACCTGTCTACTTTATTTAGCTCGAAAGCATTCTATAAACTTTTCTTTCCGTCCTTTATTTTGACGGCTTAATCTCGTCCATCTAAGTTCCGCATTGTACAAGAATCCTACAAAACCCCGACTTGACACCGTGACTGAACGGCTCCTAATTAAATTTTCTTAATTAGCCATGAAATCTGTTATTTCACTCGAAGATATGCATTTTTTTGTTTCACGTCCGGTGCATCGCGTCCCTTTGCTTTAACTTGTGTATTATCAACTTTATCTTTATTAGTATAGGGTTGTGTTTCGTGTGGTTATTTTGCAAGTCTCTGGCCTGTTCAATCACTGTCAATTAGTTGCAGTGAAGAGACCATATCAATCATACGCCGTGGACTGACTCCTTCGACACGTTGGCGCAGCATTGTTTACTTTGCCTTCTATGTTTGGTTTTCATATTATTTTAGTAATGTTTTATTTAATTCTATACATTTAAAGATGAATTTCCAACCAGAGTTTGATCGATCACTTATCTACATAATATGAAACTCTTGTAAAAAAGATCACGCAATAATTCAAAGCTGCAAAAACGAATTATTAAATTTAAATGCTCTAAGTTTACTAAGGGCAAGATGATTCTCATAAATCCAATAATAATAAATCATTATAATACACTTAAATTGCAAGTTCATTAGTATATAAATTATGTCATTGATAATTTTTGTCTAGACAATGCAATAACAACTTCAATCGATAGGAACATAATACTGCGCAATAATTCAATGTTTGCACGCTACAAAACATCGGCTGTGAAAATTGTTTAATTAATACACACACAAACACACTCATATCTTTTATCCCCAAAGAAATAGGCACAAGCGCAACTAGTGCACCCAGTTTCGCCGTGCGTATTCTGTCCCATAATATCATGGGGGGCGAACCATGTCATATCGGGCACAAATTCCAGACTCCGAACTGATGCTGAGCAGACAAACGTAATGCCACTGCCCAGACTCGAACTCGAGACTACAGAACCAATTACACCGGACCAGCATTTAATAATTAATGTTGCGAAATAATTCCATGCATTACTAATATTTCTTTTTATCATGTAATTGCCAACGTGCCATGTGAGACATAAAGCGGCGATAGCCTAGTTGGGAGTGGAACGGACTGCCGAGACGGATGTCCGAAGGTTCAAAACCCCAGGGGCATGCACCTCTGACTTTTCTAAAAAGTGATATGTGTATTCTTTGTGAATTATCGCTCGATTTAAAGGTAAAGGAAAAACCATCGTGAGAAAACCTGCATACTTGAAAGTTGTCTATAAGAATTTCGAAGGTATGTGAAGTCTGCCAACCCGCATTAGGCCAGTGTGGTGGACTAAGGCCTAAACCCTCTCATTTGTAGAGCAGGTCAGGCCCGTGCTGAACAGTGGGCAGTATATAATACAGGATTGGTAGAGTATGGTGCTTTGGTGAGACATTCTTTAATTCTTGAGACTCTTTGATTGTTTACTATAATACGTGCATTTGCAATAATTGATTACGTTGTTATCTACTTATTCGAAACAGATTAAATTGACAAAGTAGAACTGAAAATCACAAATGATTATGGTATCAGGAACATGACTTGAAACTATTCAATGATGTATCAAAAGCCACGATTTGATATATTATATCATTTCGACAATGCGATAATATCTCCCAAAACCAATATTCTAATCCTTATACTATAAAAGTGAGAATGTTTATATGTTTATCTATACCTATTTATATGTAGATTTAAAACAAAAACGTAGGTATTATCCCGAAAAAGTGTATTGCGAAACTAGAATTCAGGGTTAGAGACTAGAATTCGCGGGCGGATCTACGAGTAAACAATAATTAATAAACGAATTAATATAAAATATTCACTATTAAAACTAAGTAAATTAACCTTCAAACTTCATTGGGACCCAATCTCTAAGATGGTAAAGTCACTGACCTATTTTCAGAAAATCCGATCAGGTTGGTACTGATTGACAGTATATGGATTTGCGTTTCGTACAGTAGGATTACTGGATGCCGATATCTCGTTTCCCCTCACTTTGAGGAAGAGCCTCAATGGCTGGCCATGGCCTCATGATTCCTCGTAAAATTAGCTGGTGACCGTTTTCGAACACTATACCATATATTTATATTATAAATGCGTAATTCTCTGATCGTTACGCTTTAAGGGCTAAAATACTGAACCGATTTTGATAAATTTGACGCTGAGTAAGCTTGAACCCTAAGAATGAGCACAAATAATTAATGTTTTATAATTGTTAGGTAAAAACTGAATTAAACATGGGCGAAGCCGAGAGCAAAAGGCAGTAAATAATAATTATTTAAAGATGGTAATAAAGGAGGGACTTATTTACATTTTGAAACTAACATACCTTCGGTCTTAACAGAACCGATTTTCTTAAAAATAGAAATAGTTTTTTGAGCGTTATTTCCTCCTACACAACCATTTATGTATTAAATAAGTAAACGGATTACTTCGAATGGTACCTTAAACATTAACATGGTAATGAGATCACTTTTAAATGTTGCACGAGGATATCGATTGCGTCACTTGGAAAATGTAAGTACCCTGTTCTTGTAAGCAGGTTATTGGTAGTGCTATATAATTGATTTATCAAGAGTAGGTAACTTCTTTTAAAAAAAAAATCTCATGACAATTTGATCGGATGCTATAGAGACATATGAAAACGGATAGAACTTTTTTATGAATATTTTTTTTTATTACGTCTATCTGTTGACAAAAGCAAAAAAAAAAACTCTGACGTGATTTTCTTATGCAAGAAAATTAGTCAAAAAGTGGTTTACGTACTATAGGTATCTATAGGTATACAGAGTCGCAAATTGATGCCAGTTAAGTACTTAGTTGTCAATACAATGTATGTCAGTCAGCCCTCATGCGTCGCCCGCACAATTCCTCAGGTTGATGGCTGCCAGCGACGTCTCGTCACTTTACGACTGTCTGTTATCTGTGTTTATGAATGTTAATTTTATAACGGTATTGACGGTAGCAAAGATGTCCATTTCTGCCGACCTGTGTAATCAGGTTCAAATCAATGAGAGCTAAATCACTACACGATATGAGACTCGGAACTGATTTTTCGACCAATAAATAAAAAGAATTAAAAGTTGCAGTTTATAGCAAAAGTACGTCGACAAATTTTCCACGTTATAAACTCACTTCAAAGCTGATAGCCATAGAATTAGCACAGATGCCTAAAATGCTGAGGTATTCAATAACTTAGAGGTGGATACAGTTTAAGTGTCTCAAGTGTCGACTTCTCGTATTACGTAGCGCCGCCTTGGTGGCACCCTGGTGGCGGAAGACTTCCAAATAATCATGTCTGTTCTCTATAGTTTTATAAGTATTTTTACACCGCATCACAGTGGCGTGGGACAGAGATACCATTTGTGATTGATTACCTTATTTTTTATGAGGGCATGTGACTACACCTGATGGTTGGCTGAGTGGGGTTCAGATACTGGCGACTGATGAGAGATTATTACTTCTCGCTAGTTTACACAATTATGCCGGCCTGTTCACAACCAGACTGGGACGGGTTCGGTTTTTATTAGGTAATTTAGTTGTATAAATGTTTTCAGTAAAGCATAGTTTAGACTCGTGCTTTAACGGAAAATACCGATATTTTGAGTACGACACTAAATATAAAGCAATTTTTAGTATAAATTGACAGAATACTGTTCAAAGTCCAATTACATCTTTCTAATTGTTTAAAGATAAGTTTTCCAATCGTCCGATAACTTTTGTCGGTAGATTATTTTGACATTTTGACAGAGTGTAGAAAATTTGTCATGATTTTGAAGTTATTCTGAGAGATTCCATTGTCTGAGAGAATTTATTTGAAGATTTTAAAATTAAACAATTTTTTTATCATCGAGTGTTTAAATTATTTTATTACTCTTATATATCTTACTAGATTTTGCCCGCGGCTCCGCCCGCGTTAAAAAGTTTTTCCGGGGCAAAAGTCCCGCTTTTTATTTTCCCGGGATAAAATTTGTTAATCCAGGACATGATCTACCCGTGTGCCAAATTTCATCGAAATCCGTTCAGTAGTTTTTGCGTGAAAGAGTCACAAACATCCAGACATCCAGACATCCAGACATCCATACATCCATACATCCAGACATCAATACATCCATACATACTTACAAACTTTCGCCCTTATAATTTTAGTAGGATTAAAGTTTGTAAATTCTACATCGCATATAAAATGTGAAAATTTGAAATTCAATAAAACATTCATCATTCCACAAATAAATGGTTGTAGTTATTTTAAATGTTAATATGTTTATAGTTTATTCGAAAAATTAACAGGTAACATGAGCTCAAAAATATGTTACGATTAACTTCACTTAGAACAAGTATTAAACTCTTATTGTATTTGTTTCGTGGTACATAAACATCTACCAATGGAAAAGTGAATTACAAGAAAATCAGTCGTAAATATTATTAATTAAGTTGTTGACAAATCCGAAATGATTAATAATCAAGGTCTAAAAAGTTACTATTTCCTTGATCGGTACATTACGTTACTAAGTCGAATAATCTTAAAACTAGACGGGTCATATCAAACGGTCAATTACATACGGCCACAATCTCGCTTAGTGATTAACTCTATCCATCCCATTGCTCATTCGGATTGAAGACAAAGTATTTACAAAGTTCCGGAGCTATTCAACGACCGGCTATTGCCAAATCATGATCATAAATAATTGCAGATAAAAACCAAAGATAATGTACTGTTATTATATTAAAAAGTGGGTTTCGCTGGTCCAACAATAATTCGGATTCTAGGCGCTCTCTGTTAGTATTTTGAGCTAAATTTTAAAATTGAGAGTACAGTAATCTCGTGTCAATTGGAAGACTGTGGATTGTTTAGTTCTAGTTTTAATGAAAACAGAAATGCCATTATCCACCGCATAGTCAACTACATGTCAAACGTCCCAACACGGTACATAAACAAAGCCGGGAAAAAGAAATATTTTCCTTTGTCAAAGCGGAAATCTGTTGGTGATACGAGTAAATCCGTCGCGTCCCCTGTCTGTGGCGGACACGTTAAAAGGACTCGTCTCAGCGTTTTGTTAACGCACCATTTCCTTGTCAGCGGCCGCAGTAAGCCTACGTGTAGTCAGTCAGATGGGACTGTCAGTGCCCATCGCCCACTGGCCGTCAATCGGCGTCCTATCGCATCGCATCGAGGCCGTGACTCAGCCGCGACCGACGATAGTGGCGCGCGACTCGTCAGGCGTCCGTCAGACCGCTGTCAACGAAACGATCGTCACTGCACGTCCACCTCGCGCATCGCACGCACGCTTGCATTACGCAGCGCCACCCCCCGAACTCTGATACGGCTAGCCGTCCCTGTCGCTCGCACGGTGCGCGTCGAACCTGCAGCGGTGGTCTCGCTCTGGCGAGGGGCGTGCGGGGAGGGTGCTGCAGGCGGGCCGTAGTCGTAAATCACGCGGCGTCTCATTCCACGCGGGACCGTCGTCGTTGCCGCAGGCTCCGCGCACTTCCCGCCCGACTGTCCGACAGCCGACATCGTGCCGCGTCTCGTGTTTACATCAATTTTTTTTGGGAAGTCTTTGCTGTTGTTTAAAGCCAGTGTTAGTTTGTGTTGTTGATGGATGGCGGAGTTGTCTCGTTCGATGAGCGAGCTAAACTGAAAAAATTACGTCCAGAATGATCGTGGAGCCCGACCACGTGAGGTAAGCCTCGGTGTTTGTTCAAGTGTTATTTTTTCCAAAAACTGATCCCTCCTTCTTTAGTTTTGTTATTTTACCTCCTTTCTTGATGTATCGTTTCTTTTATAAGACTTTATAATTTATTCCCAACTTGATTTGGTTTTTATTCGTGAAGTAACTTGATATTTGTGCATAATTATTATTTTGTGCAACTATGTTTTACAAACATCAAATCGGTTTCCATTCAACACTTGGATACCGACCAACGTAATAAATTTTCTGTTGGTATCAAATAAAATTAAAAAAAAATCTTATTATTTGCTACATCAACAAAATGTTAATCAAATTGTTAGTGCATTGTTATTTTAGATGAATATTGAACATCTTTGTCACTCACAGAAGTTTTTTTCGACACGAAAAAAAAAACTCTTCAAATAACATAAGTTACGGAAAAAGTGGGTTATTAGAATTTATAATATTAATTTTGTTTTATATGTTTAACTCTTTTACTGTTCCGTCGAAAACAAGTTTTTCTTTATGTGGTTTATCGCGTCGTAAATAATAGTTTTGATGATGGCCGGTGTGTCATTGTACGAACACACTTTATCACAAGATTATTATCTTGATTCCTTGAATAATTGTTTTTATATTATTGATTTAGTATTATAATCCACTCCGGTCGCAATAAAACGTTGACTCGTGTGTTTTATTAGCGTTGTTAGTGTTTCTTTGAACTCGTTTGGTCGTTTGTTTGTCTATTCGAGTCCAGGTAGTGCTAATTTCTCGCTCTTTGCAATATTAAATCAAGCATCGCTGTGTCTTTTACTGTTTTGAATTTTCCTATACTTTTTGATAATTAACCATATGCCTCTTTGTTTTCTTGGAAGTATCGATCGACTCTAATATGGAAATGTATCGACCAGATCTTGAAGAAGCTATCGATCTTCAGAAATTCAGCGTTTATCACCAGCCAGGGCCTCACGATATTTTATACGTATTCAAAGTTATAAGAACTTGTTTTCATACAATTTTCATTGTAGCTAACGTTAATCCTACTATTATTATGAATGTGAAAGTAATTTTGAGATGATGGATGTTTAGAAGTAAATCTATAAACCGTAAAATGAATTTCAAAGATTCCGATAAAGGGTCTTCGCCACGCACACGGCACACGGGCGAAGCTGAGAGCAAGAGTTAGTTATAAATAAAATAATAAACAGCTGCAATGGCACATAATGTATACATCAATATATCCGATAACCGGTTGTCGACCGGTCCGAGACTCCATTGAGTATTTGAGGTTGGAAGTTGGAATAAAGCGTATCCCTCTGTCTTGACAGTGACGTCATGACCGGATAATTCAGAAATGGAACTCACAGCAGCCCTTAAAACTTAACCTCTGTTTCTTCACTTAAATGGGAAATCACGAATTCCTCATTACACATAAATTTACGATTAAGTGATGCACGCGTTTGCTAGCCGTTCTGCTATACAATTTTGTAGGTCAGTGACCTACGTATTTAATTTCTTATTTGATTTTTCGGGAACTTTATCTAAATAAATTCGAAATTGTATCCTAAAATAACGTCTCCATTGATCAACATACTTAAACTGCACTGAACATGTTGAATATTGTGTTAATGTCGCAATTCCAACTCGCATTCAAGCGTGTAAAAAGTGACACCACTGTTGTAAATATTGAATGTAATGTTAATGAGTTTCGTTTGTCTGCAGGGAGAGTCCGAGATGTCTGTCGCGGGAGTCGTCGGGCGCGCCGCGTTGTCCCTCCAACGACTCCGTGTACTCGGGACGAAGCGCGGCGCTGTCACTACCGGCAGCACTGACGGCTGCGCTGCCAGCAGCTCTGCTGCCGCCGCACTCGGCCGCAGTCGCCGCATATCTTGGCGCCGCTGCCGCCGCCGCACAGCAGCGCCTGCTCATGTCCTGTCAGGAGGACCTCGCCGACGAGCGCACCGATGCACTCGACTTCAGCACTAAACGTGGCGATTCGCCGCATGACGACGACGATCCTGACGATGCCGTCAATCTCAGTAAAAACGAGAATGGTCCGCTTGATTTGTCGGTCGGAACGAGAAAGAGAGGCCCGGAGGACTCGCCGTCCCCGGTGCCGAGTAGGAAAAGCTCTAGGACGGTGGAGTTTAAGCCGACGCCGTCGCCGTGGTCGACGCCGGTGGCGCCGCATCTGCCGTACTTCGCAGCTGCTGTCGCTGCTAGTTTGTCTCCGAAAGGCGGCGTCCCCTCTGACTGGAACGGTAAACTTAAGCACGGCGCGCCAACGCCCAGCGACGCTACTAAGGCCTTAGAGAAAATGAGCGAATTAAGTAGATTAGGTGGGGAAGAACTGTTTCGTTCAGTGCAGTCAGCTGCGCTTGGTGCTGGGCTAGCTCCTAACGCAGCCGCGCGCCACTCTGCCTGGCAGTCACATTGGCTGAACAAAGGCGCCGACCAAACTAAAGAGGTGCTTAAATGTGTTTGGTGTAAGAAGAGTTTTAACTCTATAGCTGATCTGACTGTCCACATGAAAGAAGCAAAGCATTGCGGTGTGAACGTTCCAGTGCCGCCGCCAGGAGGAGCGCCCATCCCGCCTTCATTGCAGCCTCCTACTAGTTCGCCATCCGCACCTTCGCATAACTCGTCTTCTTCTAGCGGTTCGTCCAAACCCAATCAGAGCGATCTGAATATGCTGATAAAGGAGAACATGCCAATTCCTAGAAAGTTGGTTAGAGGTCAGGACGTGTGGTTAGGCAAAGGCGCGGAGCAAACTAGGCAAATATTGAAATGCATGTGGTGCGCGGAAAGTTTCCGATCGCTGGCGGAGATGACGAGCCACATGCAGCGTACGCAGCACTACACCAACATAATATCTCAGGAACAGATAATCTCGTGGAAGTCTTCAGAGGAAGGAAAAAGTTCTAATGCAAGCGCACCGGGAGCGAACAACCCGGCACCGCCCAACACCGGCACCAGTAGCCACGTCAGTGCCGTGCTTACCTGCAAGGTTTGTGACCAAGCATTTAGCTCCTTAAAAGAATTGAGCAATCATATGGTTAAGAATTCTCACTACAAAGAGCACATAATGCGCTCGATCACTGAAAGTGGAGGCAGGAGACGTCAAACACGCGAGAAACGGAAGAAGTCACTTCCGGTAAGGAAGCTTCTGGAAATAGAGCGAGCGCAACACGAGTTTAAGAACGGGGAGGGTAATGGTGTTCCAATGAGCAAGCCCATCAGAGACTTCGGCGCTGGCAGCCGGATCACGTGCGAAAAATGTGGCGATAAAATAGAAACTGCCGTATTTGTGGAACACATCAGGCAGTGTATCGGAGCGCCCATGTCCAACAGTCAGAGGAACTTCCTGAAAAGTGCACTGCTTTCCAATAATATTATTCCTCCCGATGTACCGGGCCACGTCACTCCCACCAGCCGTGACGGTCGTAAGAGCATCAACGAGGAACTTCCCTCCCCGGGCTCCGCTCACCACCGCTCCCCCTCCTCCGTGAACGATTCTTCCCCGAGTTCCAAAGATCCCAACGCGAGCAATGACAAGAGCTCGTCGCCTTCGGTTCTCAACGCCATAGAACAATTGATAGAAAAGAGTTTCGACACTCGGTCGCGACATTCGGTGCCGGGCATGCCGGGAGGTGCCTCTCACGCTCCCATCGGCTCTAGCATTCTCAAAAGATTAGGCATAGATGAGAGCGTAGACTACACTAAACCGCTGGTAGACCCGCAGACCATGAGCATGTTGAGGAATTATCACCATCAGCAGGGATATGGTCGCCGTGAGCGCAGTGGCAGTGAATCCAGTTCCATGTCCGAGCGGGGTGGCAGCAGAGTTGAATCTCTCACTCCTGATAGAAAGCTGGATGCGTATCACATGACTCCACGTACCACCCCGGACACGCGCGGCTCTCAAACTCCCGCATCCGAAGACCGTCCAGAGGTCCGGATAAAGAGGGAAGTGGAAGAGGAAGACCAGCGCGAAAACGGTGTGGATCTAAGCAACCAACCTGTGCGCGTCAAGACTGAGGTAGATGATGAGGAGGATCCACCACGTCCCAGTAGCACTGCTGACGAAGACATAAAACCAGTGATGCCCAAACGTGAGAGTGAGGGTCCCAGTCCGGCCGCTAGTCCCCGGAGCCCTGGCAGTGACCGTTCAGGAAATACTCCAGGTGCAGAGAGGAAACCAGCATCTAGCCTGGGTGCATTGTCTTCTATGTTTGACAATCTAGCCGGAGGTGGGTCCTCGAGTGAACCAAGCTCGTCTCGCCGTGGTGGCAGCCATCCACTGGCTGCGTTGCAAAAGCTGTGCGACAAGACGGAGACTACCCCGTCCCGAGCGCCAGCGCCGGCACAGTCGCCCGCCGGACCACCTAGCATCCTCACCTTTAGCTGGGCGTGTAACGATGCTGTGGTTACTGACTCCGTGATGAAATGTGCGCTTTGCGACACTCCCTTTATATCCAAGGGTGCGTACCGGCATCACCTGTCCAAGATGCACTTCGTGAAGGACGGAGCTCTGCCGGAGCCAGTGCCTCTGAAGGCCGCCTCGGGTGCAATGGGAGCGGCCTCCCCTGGCACACACAAAGCCCCCTCGGCCGCTCCTTCCCCCCAGGACCCGCGCAGTCCTTCGCAGCCATTCGACGAGAGCCCCCACTCCAAGTTCCTCAAGTATACGGAACTGGCCAAGCAGCTCTCCAGCAAGTACGTGTAAGGGTCCTCGCGGCCGGCACTTGTGATCATACCATATCCTGCTACGTTAAACCTTGCTAGGGTTAGGTCGCCGCGGCGACGCTAAGTATTTTGAAACTCTTTGCCAATTTTATTATTTAGGTAATCGTACGATTAGTGAACACCGCATAGTTCGGATAGAGTAATTGATGAGTAGCTATTTAAGTATACGCCAAACGTTTTACGTTCATCGTAGGGTTAAGTGAATATTTTGTGAAACATTGCCTATAGGTGATCGGCGGCGGGCGGCGGGGTCGCCCGGGCCCCTGGCCGGTCGGTCACTCTGGGGCTCTGGGTCCCGGGGGCTTGCGCGTTCCTCCCCGCCGCTCCTGACTTCCACACTACCTTGTAATTCCATTTCGATATTTGTAAATATAACAAAACATGTTAAGTCATAAAATTGCGATTCGATCTCTTTGTAAAATGTATATATTATTATTTTGCTAATGATTCTACAAAACGTTTAAAAATCAATTAAAAACGTAATGTTGTATTGGTCGCGGTGTGTTCGCGCGGCTCGGCCCGAGTCGGCTGTCAGTAATTACGTTTCGACTAAATCGATGCAATATTGCGTTGCACTTACGCGTTACTTAATAATTATTTTTATGTAAATCTGAATTAGGGTATAATGTGGTGTTTTAGTTTATGTATATTTTGAACTGTTTATTGTATTTGTTCAGAGATCCGTCGATGCCTATAATCTCGGAGATCCAATCTCGTACGTTTCGGCTCTCGTTGTACATACGACTATGACATAGGATGCAATATTATAAATCTCCTTAGTGTAAATTTCGCTGTAGGTCGCTACAGGCGTGGACGATGCTATTTATTATTTAGTGTTAAGTACATAATTTTAGGCGACTACGTCTGTGAACCTATGTATACCATTGTATCAGCGCATTAATCGGTTGTACAATCAACCCTATATTTAAAAAAAAGTGATAATATGTTATACAGTCTCTTTTTCTTTGAAAATGAACGACTTAATGAAGTATACGTTTAATATACTGAAATATCTTCCAATTTGTAACAACAGATATACGATGATGTATATACGGTACTTGCGAGTGAAAAACTCTTTTATATTTAATGATAATGAGAAATAATAATAATAATAACATAAACTGTCTCTAAGTAAGTTTCAAATATGGAACTCGTGAAATGATTGTGAACTAAATATTTGTAACATCATTTTTTTTTAGTAAATTTTCTCCATGTATTTTAATAAAACGCTATATTTTGAAATTCGAATGTTTAGGTATTTGGTTATTTAAAAAAATGTTTCGTTAATATTCTCAAATATTTAGTTTGAAATGATGTTACGAATATTCATTAGAGGAATAAAATGAACAACAAACCATTTAAATGATGAAATATCATTTTAATGAACGAATATGGAGACAGGACAAATATTATGTATACGCTAGCTCCGATGAGGGACTTTTTGCTCATTCTTAAGGAAAATAAAAAAATGGTGTTGAAATATTGATTTTACCAAATTTAATAATCTTATTTAATATTTTATGTTGTATTTCAAAATGCAATTAAAAGCTCAAAGAAATATATATGTTACATACTTTAAACGCTTCTTTTATTTATTGAAACCTTTTCTGGCAACACTGAAACCTGCATAGGTACTACATACTACACAGCATCACATAACATATCTATATAAACACAGTTCTTTGCAAAATTATAGAAAGAAATGGCTATCATCAAAATATGTGCGATCCATATCTAACATTTTTGCAAAGATTTAAAGGGCTAGGCTGATGGTGATATTAGGAAAAAAATATAGTAATACTTGCTGAAACGATACCTCTGCCTTTTACCTGAAAAGGTAAATAAGGCGCTACTACAAATTACATTGCATACTCTGTATATCATGCTGAGAAAAGTTAAGAAGTCAAGTGGCTCATAGCGGTTCTAAAATATTGACACACACACGCTCACGCCTTTTCATCCCCGAAGGGGTAGGCAGAGGCGCACCGAAGCGCACCCACTTTTCGCCGTGTGTATTCCGTTCCATGACGTGATAGGGGCGAGCCTATCGCCATACCGGACACAAATGCCTACTGAATAGAAAAATTTAATATCACTACGCTCGACCACCTTGCTTGCGGGCCATCCAAAATATTTTGAGGCAATCTAATACTACTATAATTTTTTAAACGATATTTTAAGTCTAGGACGCTGCCCCCCCCCCCCCCGAAAATGACTAGCTACTCCAATACATCTGCAAAAACATGTAGATCTCGAGTCTATACTTGGGCATTGAGCAACTTTTTTTTGTGTATACTGCGCTCACAGTCCAAACTGCAACACCCGTAAGTCGGAATTGACTGGTGCACACATTTTATGACGCTGAGCGGTACAGTTTGGCGAGTCGCTGGTTGCGTATTTTTTTATTCAGGCATTGCAAGTATTGCATGAAGCAGCAGACCGGGCTCTGTGGCTTATCTTGAAGAGGCCTATGTCCAGCAGTGGACTGCAACGGGTTGATGATGATAACTGCAAAGTGACTCCTCTGCACCTCATAGTAAGCAGAGTGAAGCCCCGATAGTATCGACTGACGAGAGATGGTTATCCCTCATCAGTAGACACAATTTTGCCGGCCATTTTTGGAATCTGATATACACAGGCTGATTCCGGAACGGAACACACTTACGTGGGCCGGGATGGCGGGTTGTACACCTTCACCGTGGTCGCTATCCGGGCAGATAATAATCCTACCATCATGGTTACTTTAGCTACTATTATAACAAACTATTATCGAGCAGCACAATCGATCGTAAACGCCTAAACAATACTAACAGCACTCGAGACTAATAAATTTTAAGCCGACTTCAAAAAGAAGAGGTTTTTGTTCGACGCGTATGTTTTAGTATGGAACTGCACACTGATAGTTCGAAGACAATTTTATTTAAAAAACAGTGCTTGCATATTGCTTGGTGGTTTAAATAGATCTGCTAATGAGTGACTTATTAGAATACAAGAAACTTAATGTCACTGGCAGGGTATTGGAGCAATATTACACATATACATTATATTTGCCGAAAATAAATTATAAGTGGAGCTTGAAGAGTTCCTACTGCCTTCTTGACGCATGACATGAATTGCATGCTACAAATTGAAAGATCCATTCGTTTCTAATGGTAGTTAAATCCATAATTCTAGCTTGTAATTTCATTAAGTTAATAAAGATTTGTTGTGATTGGCCGTATCGTTCACAAGGCACACGTGCTATATACCTAAATAAAAAAAAATGTCTGGCCGGGTGAAAATGAAAATAAAAATAACGTAAATCAAGTAACCTTGACGCACCTACCTTATTTATCTCTGCACCACCCTAAGGTTGACTGGGAGAGAATGCCTTCGCATTAAGTCCGCCTATATACATCTGTATATAAAGTGCTAAATAAATAAATAAATAAATAAATAATTTCAGGAACTTAGTTTCTACACCCAGCCTTCCTGATGTCAAAACTTCTGGGGATTCTGGGGAAATCGTATTAATATACACAAAGCTTTGCCATAGCAGCTTCCGTAACCAAGATATCTTCCTAAAATCGTTGAAGCTATCTTTATGTATGAGGATATACATAGCGATAGACTTGTCGATACGATATTTCATTCCCATACATTCTTACTGTTTTCTATTAAGTAGCCTTAACGATTGCACAATAACATCTTACTTACAGCCCTAGGGATTCAAACCCCATAACTCTACAGTTCACAGTCTATACTACCTCACTGGCAACAGCATCTTCACTGATGATTGTTATGGTTGCGAAAATATTAGTATTATTGGACGGTAAATTACACGCAAATCAAGTACTTAGTTTGTCATATATTGTTGGTGTAATTCTTTTGTAGCTTACAAGGCCAGTTGTTGCGCATCTGCCTCGATGGCGTAGTTGTATTACAGTACGACTGCAAAGCTGAGGTCTCGGATTCGATCCCCGGGTCGGGCAAAGTGATATTGAATTTTTCTATTCAGTATCAGCCCGGAGTCTGGAATTTGTGCCCGATATGGCGATAGGCTCGCCCCCTATCACATCATGGGACGGAATGACGGCGAAAAGTGGGTGCACTAGTTGCGACTCTGCCTACCCCTTCGGGGATAACAGGCGTGAGTGTATATATATGTATATATGTTGTTGCACATCTCTTGCCGCTTATGTTGGGCAAAAAGAGCCTTAAATCTACAGCATCATTGGTTTCAGAATTTAATACCATTGCCGCTATATCGACAGAGCGACTGATTCAAAAGCTAGCAAAAATCATAAAAAATAACATTTGTGTAAAATTGTTATCAAATATTCAAAACTTTTATGCAGTTAATAAACCAATACTGTAGGAACCTAAATTATTCTGAGCACAAAAACTTTAAACCTCAATTGTTGATATTTATAACGTTATCAACTAGGTTCCCTATTGGATTGCATATTTTTTTTTTGTAATAATATTGTTACGCATCTTAGCTTTTAGCCTAAATATCAATGTGCATAATAATCATTACGCGTAATTGTTTAAGCATAAAATAAAAAAGCATAAATACAAAAAGCACAACCATCAGAACGACTAACGTCAAAAAGCATAAAAATCAAAAGTCATAAAAATAAATAAGCATCATTCATGTTTGGTTATGTCTGAGTTGGAAACGACTTAAAGTCGGTTCTGGCACTCGCCGACCGCCGGTGGTTCATATGCACCTAACACGCTCATCGCTTCGCTCCTCGCTAACCTAATTTATTCTAAATACATGTTATGCGAAATGTGTATTAGTCTAATACAAATTAGTCGAGCTAAAATTATTCCAATAGCTTATTATGACAAAAAAATAGTAGGTCAAAATATTACTATGCGATAGTACTATTATGCCAATACATATTATGCAAAGTCAATTATGCGAAAAAATAATAAACTCATTTGCAAAAAAAACGGGCACCTAAGCAATGAACCATTTCAAATGTTACTATTGGTTTGTTTGATAATTATAGGTAGTTTTACTTTCACAATTTTGTAAATTAATAAGCAAATAATCGTTTTCGTCAGTATCATCATAAAATTTTGATAAAATTTATGGGTTTTAATGCTAAAGTTTACTAGTAGTATATGCTCGCTAGTAGTGCATATGCTCGTGAAGTAAAAGTTAACAAAGATTTTTGTTTGTTTTTCTTTAATAAAGTAAAAGCAGATAAATGTTTAGTATCGAGTGTGACCCCCTCTAGCTGAAATCACAGCTTGAATTCGTCTGGGTATGCTAGCGAGGATATCCCGGATACTTGCTTGCGGAATACGTTCCCACTCCGCGGTAATCACATTCTTCAGCTCTCTGATGGTTTGCGGAGCCGGTTGTACTGATTTCACGCGTCGTTTCAGAACGTCCCAGACATGCTCTATAGGATTGAGGTCGGGACTTCGAGCTGGCCAATCCAAACGACGAATGCCGACCTCTTGCACATACGCTTCCACATCGCCAGACCGGTGGGCGCGAGCGTTGTCGTCCATAAAAATTGAGTCTTCGCCTAAAGCGGCCAATGCGGGTTGTGCATGAGGAATAAGAACTTCCGTTATGTATCGATGTCCAGTCAGTGAGCCGTTTTCAATGAAGACTAACTCTGTACGATCCATTGAATTTATTCCTGCCCAAAACATAACAGAGCCCCCACCATAAGGTGTGATTTCTTCAAAACAAGCCTCTGCAAAGCGTTCTCCTCGTCTTCGTAGCACTCGCCGACGTCGATCTTCACCGAACAGAGATATCCTGGCTTCATCGGAGAACAATACCCTATTCCAGTCTTCTTGAGTCCATGACTCACAATTTCGAGCAAACCTAAGCCTGGCAACTCTGTGCTCACGGAGTAACTTAGGGCCGCGGGCCGGGCGATGACTGCGTATATTGGCCGCGAGTAGCCTCCTCCTGACCGTCCATAGACTAATATGCACATTTCTTACTTCTTCGAGGTTGTTCTTAAGGTCCACATACGAAGACACATATTTCTCCTCGGTTTACACCCCTGACGATGCAAATGTTTCCATAGAGGACTTTAATGATTTAAAGTTTATTGCCACTAACAACCAATCCTTGACAAGTCCTATAATAGATTACAATATTTTATTAAAGGTGCTAAAAAATCTTAATACTTCCAAAGGAGCTGGCCCTGACGGTATTCCACCATTTTTCATACAGTCTTGTGCATCAGTTTTGGTGTCACCTCTTCTAATTATTTTCAACAAATCCTTAACCACAGGGGTTTTCCCATCGAAATGGAAAATTGCTAAAGTAGTTCCGATTCATAAAACTGATAGCAAGGAAATTGTGTCAAACTACAGGCCTATTTCAATCCTATCTGCTTTTGCCAAGGTACTTGAATCTCTCATTTGCCAGCTAGTAAAGCATAATTTTAAATCCATTCTTACTCCTCATCAACACGGTTTCACTGAGGGCAGGTCCACTGCAACTAACCTTGTACTTTTTACCGAGGCCATATCAAAGGCCATGGATGGTGGGAAGCAATGTGATGTTATATACACGGACTTTAGTAAGGCTTTCGACAAAGTTTCCCATAGTATACTAAATTATAAAATATCCTTATATGGCATCGCTGGCCCTTTATTGGAATGGTTTAAGTCATATTTGAATGATAGGTCCTTTTATGTTGTTTTAAATGGTTTCCAATCTTGTATTCGAGTTATTACGTCAGGTGTTCCCCAAGGGTCGCATTTGGGCCCAGTGCTATTTAGCTTATTTGTCAATGACATCTCTCATTGTTTTCAGTCCTCTGAACCCTTCATGTATGCCGATGATTTGAAATTCTTGCGAACAATATCCTCCCCAGAAGATTCTATGTTGTTACAAGCAGACCTCAATAGACTTGTGCAATGGTGTGATAGGAATAAAATGTATTTGAACCACAAGAAATGTTCACAAGTTACTTTTTCCAGAAACCTAAACCAGATCAGCTTTGATTACACTATCAACGGAAACCATATTAAATGTGTAGAAGAAATTACGGATCTAGGTGTGATATTTGACAAAAAGTTAACATTTATTCCTCACCTAGAAAAGATTATAAAAAAGGCGACTAAAATGTTGGGTTTTGTTTTAAGAAACGGCAAAATATTCCGTAATTCCAAGACTAAAATACTACTCTATAATAGTCTTGTCCGCAGCATATTGGAATACTGTAGTGTTGTTTGGCGTCCACATTATGCTACCCACTCTTTACGATTGGAGCGTATACAAAAACGCTTTTTATGGCACCTAGCTTTTGCAGCTGGAAAAGCAAACAAACTGCCTTCCTACAATAGCAGGTTAGAGTTTTTCAAAATATGTTCTCTTACTAAACGCAGGGATTTATTAGATCTGATGTTTTTATTTAAAATTTTCAGGAATAAAATAGACTGCCCACAACTGTTAAGTCTATTTAGTATACGCGCTCCTAGTAGAATTCCTCGTAACCCCATCACACCTCTTTACCCGCCCCCCCGTAAATCAGTTGCCGGTGCCAACTCTCCTGTGCCACGGTTATGTAAAATTTTAAATGATTGTAGTGACCTTGTTGATATCCATTTTGACAAAAAAGGCTCGTACTACAAAAACATTTACTTACATTTTGCTAATAAAGTATAGTCTTATCTAGAAGATAATTAAGTAAAACCTTTTTTGTATTAATACTACTTTTCCTTTTAATTAATTAATATACAAATTTCTGTTTTGTATTAACTAAAACATAATATATTTCCACGTCCTGTTGTATGCTGTGATTACCTTAGTGTGGTTGTGCATTTAGTTACGATTTATATTTGTAAAAAACTTTTTGTAAATGTTTTAATGTGACAATTGTTGGTAATCCAAATAAATAAAAAAAAAAAAAAAAAAAAAAAAACTTGCGATTTCTCAATGCGCGACTCATAAGAAAACGATCATCCCGTGGTTGGGTACATGGTTTTCTTCCAGAACCAGGCCTTCTCTCGACGGAACCGGTGTCTTGATACCGCTGCCAGGTCCTTTGAACCGTCGAGCGACTCACACTTAGCCTCTGAGCCACGAAGCATTGGCTGCAGCCCTCTTCGAGCAGCGCAATAATTTTGGTAGCTTTTACTACTTTCTCTAACATTATTGAGACAGCTAAACAGCAATAAATGAAGCTTTGACAATTAAGAATATGAAATAAATTCATAAAAATTGACTAAAAGTTATGAAAACCGATATTATCTTTTGGAACTTCGCACCAAAAATGTAGGATAAAAAGTGGTTTTCTGTAAAAACGAGCATCAAACGAAAATTTTAATTTAGAACGTACTGTTTTAAACACCACGGCATTTTTAAAACCGGCCAGTAACATGTACAAATGATTGAAATCATTTTGGTACCGTATTTTTTTTAAAAAGAATTAAAATCCAAACCGCCCGTTTTTTTTGCAAATGAGTGTAGTTTAAAAAAAAGTAGGCGAACCAAAGGGATCCCTATCAACTATACCCTTCACCGAAGGTTTCTTTTCAATCTCTGTCAATCTAAAAATATGTTACTTCCTTACTGCAAGTTCGCGGACATGGCGAAATCACGCGCTACCTTCTATGAAGAACAACAAAGGGCTTACAAACCATGATCCCGATACCTCAACACCGCAGCTTAAATCACTGCCTGAATGCCCAAAGACACGTCTTAACTCCCTAAAACCTGCCCTTAATCATTCTAATGACGTCATCTGTCGTCGTTTACGCGCTTTTCCTACCAATATTACGTTTACATCGATAATTTGACACAACACTGTAACTTGATGGCTTAGTACGTGTAAGTAATATCGGCTGTACTAGAAAAGCGTCCATGGATAAGTGTGAAGGGTTATCGTCAAGTAGGGGTGAGGGAAGGAGTGAAGGACGGGTCGTCAGTCAAACTCTTGTAAAGCGCTCGTCGCTACAGGTAATGTAAACTCACGGAAACATATTTCAGACGTGCACCCAGATATTTTTGAATCATCTCAAAAGAATTAAAGATGGCTATTCATTTTTTATTTTGTTGAGTAAATGTTTTCTATTCTATTTATAATTTACCGAGGTGGTTTGAACTACATTGCGATAAAAAAAAACAAAATTTGGATATTATTAAATAGAAAAACAAATTAGCAAGTCTTTTTTGAAATTGGTATAAAATAATAAATATATATAATAAGTAATAAAATAGTTGATCCATAATAAAGTAATAAAAGGTTTATATTTTCGAATTTAAAAGCGTATATTAATAAACCCGTCATATTAATATTCAAACACGTGCGCACAACATACATAATTAACATAAAAGGCTACTGAATATATACATACATCTTACACACGCGTTCAACGTGGAACGTTACACAATGTCACCTTTTATGAGCCGAAATTACGACTTGAGTAGTAACATAATAATTATAAAAATATATTATAATATGTAGTTACTATATTTTGGCGGTAATTATATTAAAATATTTGGCTTAAAATATAGTAACATATTGTGATACATTTCTTGGTAATACATTGGTGCAAGGATTTTAACTTAGAATGCTTATTAGGCAAGCAGTAAAGAGTTAATAAAAAGCACGTAAAAACAATTTGAATTTTTAAATGATTTAATGTAACATTCCATTTAAAAACAGCGTGAATTATAAGTTTATAACGAATTCCAAAAAAGGAAAAACGTGACGTCCAAATACAAAATCATGACATGTAGATAATATTTCGCAACCCGCGCAACATTTGAACAAGACAAACGGCCAAAGCCGCGAACGTTCTATCATTGCATCTAATAATGGCGACTAATTAAAATGACGGTTTGTTTTATACCATCAAATTAATGGTCACCACAACCGGGGGAGGCCATTCCCGCGATTTACGACCCACCCCTAGACGGATAGTTTGATTTACTGCCACTCCATCATCTTTTTATGGCAGAACGAAATAATACCTTGTTGTTTTTATTTTTTAATTATAGTTTTTATTTTCGAGGTTATATATTACCTGTTCTTTTATCGTATTTGATTTTAAAATATTATTCGATGCATTTTTATTTTAATTGGCACTGTAACATTTTAATAATGACTTAAATGTCAATCCGTTTTATATTTAGAATAAGGTCCTGAAATATTTATTTCTCAGCCTGTTTTTAAACTGCGACCTAAAAAATAGAAAGATCTCGTCAAATAATACAAACTGATCTACTCTATCATTTAAAGCCCCATAATATTAAATAAGACAATATATTTTTATACGATGCTTTATTCTTTGTGTTAACGGCCAAGGTTGACACAAATTGATGACTTTAGTTTCATTTGATTTTGAACATACCAAAATAACGCATTAACATAATTAAGTTATTCACTTGATACTAAAATTTAATAGTGTTCAAAACCTCAAAATACCGGTGCAGTGACCTTGACCTACACGGTCTAAGATTGTCTAACCAGTGACCTGACCCGCTTAGTATAATTTAAATATCAATCACTAAGTGGTCACGTGTACTACCGCTTTGTCTAAATAGAAAGAAAGAAAGAAAGGAACGTTTATTGCCACAGAATTATACATTTGCAACAACATCGAATACAAAAAAGAAAAAAACAATATATATAATTATAAAGAAAAAAATATATTTATAAGTGAGTTTATATATGTATATATATGTTTTATATCAGTCACTGAGTTGTGTGCAAGTAGTATCTTTAGACTAAGAGTAGTATCTAAGCGGCGATAGTCTAGTTGGGAGTGGAACGGACTGCCGAGACGAATGTCAGCAGGTTCAAAACCCAAAGGCACGCATCTCTGACTTTTCCAAAAAAGTTATGCGTGTATTGTTTGTGAATTATCGCTCGCTTTAATGGTGAAGGAAAACATCGTGAGTAAACCTGCATATCTGAGAAGTTCTCTATAAGAATTTCGAAGGTATGTGAAGTCTGCCAAACCACACTAGGCCAGCGTGGTGGACTAAGGCCTAACCCCTCTCAGCAATAGAGGAGGCCTGTGCTCAGCAGTGGGCAGTATATAATACAGGGCTGGTATAGTATGGTATGGTAGTACCTAAGCAATTTTATATTACGAATTGATACATTTTGGCCAATGTTATAGCATTATGAAACTTAACATTGCATGCCTCTGGTAAAGCAGTGTGCTGTGCAAGACTTCAATATTTTGTTAGGGTATGTGGTTCACGTATAAATTCGATCTATGCGTATTCTGAACCTCGATGGTAGCCAGAGTTATGCCGGCTTGTAAACCTGGACTACACAAGCCGCCTATTTCAACGTCCAACAATAAATATGTATATTGAGCTTACTGCGTTAACTTAAAGTTGTTCTTGACCTTGTTCCTGTTTCGAAGCGCTTTAAGCTCCGGAATGCTGGTGAAGATATTAAGGTTCTGGGCAGACATGCACTTTTGGTACTAGAAACACATTGTTGGTGGTCTAATTAAGCTATTGCTTCGAGATTGCTAGACTTGTAGCCCTCCAAAATCTTTTCTGCCTCAAAAGCCAACAAACACAGTAATGACAATTATTTATCTTTTGGTGTCAAGTTGGCGTATTTGTGTTGACTGTCGCGGAAAACAATACAGACAATAGCAATTCTATCTGGAAGCGACTCTACTTATCAAAAAAATAGATTTTTGTGTCACCTCCCGTATAAAAAATTAGGCTTTTATTCATCTCAACTGTTACGAATTACCAATAGTTCCACCCGTAAAAATGCATTACTCGTAAATTCTCGATTATTTAGCGCCTTCCTAGAATAGATTTAAGGTTATACATTAACGTTTTTAAACTTATTTCAGAAACTGTTTTCAACGCACTATTTACACAAAACCTGACACTTACGAAAATGTAATTGTGAACTCATTATAGACTGCTCGTAATTAATATAATTAAATTTTGTTATTATGTTTTTACATTTATTTTGTAATATACACAACAGTTATTATAGTTCTGACTCCAAAGAATTGTATCTTATTTATTTACATCAGGACCAGCAACTTTCGTTTCATAACACACATACAAAACAAATGTTTGTCTTTGTGCGGGAATCGGACCCAAAATAATATTTAGTTTCAATTTCAAATCACAAATATAATAAAATTATAAATTTTAAAGTAAAACATCGCGCCTCTCAACATCTTTGAAATAAAACCTAACCCCTCAACAGCCGCATGAGTAAACTTGACCAAACACTAACATTTCCCAAAAATGTTATCACTAAAAAGCAACCCGTCAATGCGGGTGCTGACTGATGGGTCCCCGCGACCCCGGTCGTTGAGTAAATAGCCAAGATTGTGAACAATAAATGATTTAGTTCAGGTCGTGGTAATAAGTGGAGTGATGCGAGACGCCGGCCGGTCGTTTGTCTCCCATTCGAGATCGAGAGACGTTTTTACTGTTTCATTTGGTGTAACAAGTTGTATGAAATGGGGTAGGTTTTTTTAATATAATGAGTAATGAGTGTTTTTTTTTGTTTTTATTGAATGACGAGACGAGCATGCCGTTCGCCTAATGGTAAGCGATACGCCCACCCATGAACAGTAGAAATACCATCCAGAACCTTGATTTACAAAGTACTGTGTGGCATTCTACTGCGCTCGTCATCCTGAGACATAAGATGTTAAGTCTCATTATGTCCATTAGTTACACTGGCTACAATGTCCTTCAAACCGAAACACAACAGTGCATGCACACTGCTGTTTGGCGGTAGAAATAGACATTGCGGTGGGACCCACCCAGACGGACTCTTACATATGAAAGACCTACCACCAGTGTGTCTGATAGATTACAAAATGAATGCGCTCATATGTAGCTGGTAAAGTGTCGTAAAATCTGGTAATGATGCGGGATGCCTTAATGACCTACAAATAAACAGGTATTGCATACTTTATGACGTCATAGATGAGGTTATGAAAAGTTTGCTACTTACACCCGTATCCACAAAAAACACTATGAGGACGCACAGTGCGCCCGAATGCGTAGTGACGCCAATTTCACAGTTTTCTTTGTCGTTGTTCAGCTTTGTTTATCTGACAGCCAACTGAATCGAAATTGTATTTAAATTTATCCAATCACAGTGCTTCTTTGCCTACGCACTACCAAGTATCATGCCGAATCTACTGAGAACAGACTTATTATCATAGCATTAGACTATCCTTAGGCAAGTAACGTTTGTGAAGACGGACCTTAGGCGCCCATGGGCATACACGCTCACACAACCGGCATTCAATTCCATAACTCATGATTGACGAGTGAATAATGAAAACAAATCGACATTACACAATCACTTAAAATCACCTTCAGTCATACTCAAGATTTTACGTAGAACACACGTTTTCACTCGTTTTGGTATGAATACTTATAAAATAATGTGGAATTTAGAGAAAAAACGTGTAACAAGAAAACGTTGGGTAAAATATTGACTGTAAAAAAACGTTGAGCAAAATATTGACTGCGGTTTTATAGCCATACTTTTGTTTTATCCAGCTTTTATTAGCGGCTACGCCCGTTTGAATTTTTTTTCCGGGATATTAGTCCCGCTATATAATATTTTCCAGGGATAAAGGTAGCCTATGTGTTCTTCTTCTTTTACATTATGGCTTCCACCAATTATCTATCGGTGATTTCGCCAATGTCAAGTAATAATAGCATATACAAAATAATAAATATAAATTCTTAGAAAATAAAAGGTTGTCGCCATGTCGAAAAACAAAATGCGACCCCATGCTATGTGTTATTCTAAACTATAATCTATCTTTGTGCCAAATTTCATTCCGACCTGGATGTTCAGCCGTTCTGGTGTGATTGAGAAAAAAAGCAGCAAAGTTTTCGCATTTATAATATTAGTACCTTTAGATTAATTTAATCTGAAATACGAGATACAAAAGAAGATAAAGACAATGACAAATATTTTCTTTATTATCTTACTAGACATCTTCTCGCGGCTCCGCCCGCGTGAAAAAGTTTTTACGGGATAAAAAGTAGCCTATAGCACTCAGGAGTAATGTAACTTCCTATTAGTGAAAGAATTTACGAAACCAAACATATCTTTCCGCTTTATAACATTAGTATAGACTAAATCTTAAAGATTCGTGTGTATACCACACCTCAGGGATTGTTTCAAAAC
This sequence comes from Lapara coniferarum, assembly GCA_949316025.1. NCBI lineage: Eukaryota > Metazoa > Arthropoda > Insecta > Lepidoptera > Sphingidae > Lapara > Lapara coniferarum. Next base: position 24,778,377 of record OX438919.1, read on the forward strand.
TTAAAATAAATTCTTTCTGCGACTGTAGCATAATATTAGTTCGGAGAAGGTAATTGGCCGCGAGCGACTCAACACAATATTATGTCCAACTCAACCGCTGTCCTCGCGCTGACTGATGTTTGCCGGACGAAACGTCATTAGACGATCGCGCAAAAGTCATGATTGATGGTTGCGTGACGCGCAAATCTAAAATCCCGATATTCGTCAATCACCGTCACTCAACCATCAATCACCACATTAGACGATAGGTTATTCGTCACTCACAGACGTGACTGTGGTAAAACTGACAGCAAAATGTACCTACTGTCTAATGGGCGCCTTAGTTATTTTTTTCTTTGTTCAAGCAACCCACTAATAGCCAGTACTATCTACTCCGCATAGAATCCGTATCGCACTCATAGCTTGTCGCAACAAACGGCCACTCGGCGGCATCTGTCGGCCTGATGGATGACGGGACATGTGTCCATTATCGGGCGCACACTGCTCCTGCATGGACAAAGACGCGGGAAAAAAATGTGTGAAATTGACACCGTCATTTATCAAATTATGCGATTTGGCCAAGTGCAATAAATTTCGGTCATAAATTTTTTTGTATTGCAGAAGGGAGGAATTTTTTTTCGCAAATATAACATTTACCTACTATGACTCGAGCATGTGGTATACATTTAAATTATTTATTATTTTCTATTCGAAATTTTAATGTATATGTGTAAATGTGTAAACCTTTTTATTTGGGAATATTAGATAGTCTCGTTGTATTTATAAATCAGGTTATATTTGAAAGTACGTGTAATTATTAGAATATTCTATTATGTTCAACAAATTCCAACTTCTAATCGTTATTCGAATGATTCAAAATAAAATATTGAGGTCAGAATTAAATTAGTTTTTCTTTGCCAGATGTTCAAACAGCCTAAAATATGCCTAATAAATCTACTTACACGAGCCAAATGTCTTTTTATTTAATGAGTATATTATTGTATACCTATCTAAAATTAGGTTTCGTAATACTTTAAAAATAAATTAAAGTGTTTATATGTAACGAATTAAAAAGCAAACATTTTAAAGAATGTTCAGTACGTATGATTTACTTAAAAACCATGATTTCTACCAGACTCAATAAAACACAAAAAAGCACACTTCAACAGAATCTGTACATTCGACCCGTCCACTATGATAAAATCGATACTATTTCAATTTTAAATCGATACCAACACTGTCCGCGGTTCACGCACCACTGTGCACAGTTTGACGATGATGGATGACAGACGGACGCGCACTTCCGCGGGTGGGGTGGGCCCGCAAGACCCGTCCAGATATATTCATGTCTATCAATCCACCGCGACGTTGACGGGTTGCATGAAATGGCCGCTGATATTTTGGACCGGCGCGGCGCGGCGTCATTGTTTTCGTTAACCCTGTAGTGCTGTTTTCTGTTTGGTTAGAATTTTGAATCAACACATATCAAAACCGATATTGAAACTATTGAATTAACATGAAACAACATTATCCCTAAGTAATAATATTATTCGATTAATAATTATGGTAACCATAATATGTTTATTGATATTTTTTTTAATAAAAGAAAAAAAAATATTAAAAAGCTAAATGTATTTTATTTTTAACTAGCTTTTGCCCGCGGCTCCGCCCGCGTGAATGAGTTTTTCCGGGATAAAAGTCCCGCTTTATATTTTCCCGGGATAAAATATAGCCTATGTGTTAATCCAGGACATGATCTACCCGTGTGCCAAATTTCATCGAAATCCGTTGAGTAGTTTTTGCGTGAAAGAGTAACGAACATCCATACATCCAGACATTCTTACAAACTTTCGCCTTCATAAAATTAGTAGGATTATATCCTTTTCTGTACAAAAACAAGCAAAAACATTTTTATTCTTTTGTATGACAATGCAAATGTCATCAATGACGGAGATTGAAAATGTAACGAGGTTACTTTTTAACTGCATCATTGTGTAATCGTTTTTCTACTTTGGAAGATTGATAAAATCAATACTTACTGTACCTTATCTGAATAACTTTAAAATCTTTTTTCTTAGATGTAAAGGGTCAAGTCTAATAACATCCAGGACATTGAAGAAGTGGCAAAAATGTCGCAGCAACACTAAAAAATAATAATGAAGCATTATACCTACTTCTTATATCACACGCGTGACCTCTAGCGGGGTTTTCACTATTTACGGTAGCCGCTTTCCTGATGCCTCGGTGGCGTAGTTGTATTGCGTGCACGGTTCACCACTATGAGGTGACGGGTTCGATTCCCGGGTCGAGCAAAGTAATATTGATATGGAATTTGTGTCCGATATGGCGATAGGCTCGCCTCTAGTACATTATGGCATGGAATTGGTGAAAAATGGGTTCCCAAACACCTCTGCCTACCCCTTCAAACATAAACGTGTATGTGATGAGAGGCGTATAGCGTATTTTTCCCCGTTTACGGTGGTCGCTTTCCTTCCCTATACCTACAAGATATATATAATTATACATAAATTAATTATCAAAGAGATTTCCGCGGTTGACGGGTGATTGATGAGTGACGCGTGACGTCACGTCGCGTTCTTTACTCGTTGCGTCATACTTTTCATCAATATTACTTGACGCGTCCAGTTATCTGGTTGTACATGTTACTGGCAATCTATAAGTAGAAACTGACAAAAAAAAAGTATAACGTAGAGTCGTCTCTCTTTGGTACTAACTTTTGCACGTGTCGCTGCCCGTGTGAAAGTTTCTCGAAAGGGACTAATCAAATCATAATAAAATGTAGTCACTAAAGCTGTGATTCCGCAGAACGTGGTAGACGGCAGACGGCAAATGACGCGCAGCAAATGACGCCCGGCAGGACATCACTTGCCGTCGTGTGCGGAATCGGTCTCATACAATTTAATACTGCATAGTAGTGCCGTCTGCCGTTGCCGTCTGCCGTCCTGCGGAATCACAGCTTAACAGATGGGATATCTTTATATTTGTGATTCAAATATTCAGTTCACTACTTTTAGGGAGTATCTCAAATTAACTATTTACATTGCCTTAACAATGAAGCCATTTATTAATTGACTAGCTTATGCTTGCGGATGCGCCCTTGTGAAAATGATTTTCTGATAAAAGTCCCAGTATATATTTTCCCGGCTTAAAAAGTAGTCTGTCCTTCCCAGTGTTTCAAACTAGTACCAAAATTACATCGAAATCCATTTGGTGGTATTTCAGTTTACAGACAGATAGACAGACACGGCGCTGGGGACTGTTTTATAATTGACTAGACTTCTGCTCGCGGCTTCGCCCGCGTGAATGAGTTTAAAGTCCAGCTTTATATTTCCCCGGGATAAATTATACGTATAAACCTTCCTCTTGAATCACTCTGTCTGTTAAAAAAAACCGCATCAAAATCTGTTGCGTAGTTTTAAAGATCTAAGCATACAGAGGGACAGACAGAGGGAAGCGACTTTGTTTTATACTATGTAGTGATGATGATATATAAGGATGTAACATACAAAGGGATAAAACATTATTATGATTAGTTTATACAGTATAGTGCTAATCCATAAACAATATTAGGGTTTCATACAACCCGTCAAACTCCGGTTATATCTATACTAATATTATAAAGCTAAAGAATTTGTTTGTTTGTTTGTTTGAACGCGCTAATCTCAGGAACTACTGGTTCGAATTGAAAAATTCTTTTTGTGTTGAATAGACCATTTATCGAGGAAGGCTATAGGCTATATAACATCACGATGCAACTATTAGGAGCGAAGAAATAATGGAAAATGTGAAAAAAGCGGGGAAAATTATTCATCCTTGAGGGCTTCCATTGCGTGCGCTGCGAAAACGGTTCAAGATATCAAAAATATATGTATGAAAGAATTATTCCTCTTGAAATTATCTAAAAAAATGTCCGCAACAGTATATGTCTATCTTTTAAGATTAACTTACTAGAACCGTTTTTATGGTAATGAAATTTGGTCGAAATTAATGCATTATTTGTTAAGAGTTGTAACAACGTCATAGTCATAGAGTGATTCAACGGGAAGGTTTTTATGTACTTTTAGCCAGGAAAAACTTATTAACGCGGGCGAAGCCGTGGGCAAAAGCTAGTATATAGATGTATGGGGAAACCCTATATACTCGGACGGCGGCGTCCGTAGCGAGGCTTGACGAGTCAAAGCTAAGGTCTTTGATTAATTATATACCTAGATAGAGTGACGCGTTGCAATGAAACTAAAACAAAAAGCCACTTTTCTTAAGCTAGTATGCGTGGCAGCTGTGTTATACGCTATCGCTGCATCATTCTGCGTAGTCTGTGCGCGCATAATGATACCAGTTATTACATGGTTTCTATTAAAATGGGGAAAAAATTATATCCATGAAAAACAACAAAAAATAATTCACTCTAAACCATTTAGCGGGGAACAATTCGCCTCTATTTTTTTCGACGCGTTTGAAACGTTCAGTGTCTATCTAGGAATCTAGGTACATAATTTATCAAAGGCTAAGTTATAAGAAATTTGTAAATTAAAAAAATGTAGTTATAATCAAAAACATTATAATAAATACCCAGCATTAATACACAAATTCATTATCGCCGCGCCGCGTCGCGTCCACTGATTGACGTGTGATTGATGTCTGACGCGTGACGTCACGCCGCGTTCATTTATTTCGTATTGCGTCATTTAATCAATAACTTGTGAGTCAGTTCTTTTTATCAGAATTAGGGCTTGTTTCAAAAAGTGTAAAGTAATTTTTGTTGCCAGTTATCGTATTCAACAGGCAATGTAGACACTACTTATATTATTACGATTTATTTGGGAGCATTTTAGCATTCATTAAATAGTAACTTTTGTATTTGGTCGGGTTTTAGGTACGTTTTGAATAAAGAAAACTTTGAGTTTGACGTGACGACTACAATTTACTTTGAAACTGCGAATCGTATCACAAGGTTCGTATGGTATCGGTGGCTAAGAAGGCTATCACGGCTTTGTTTCCTACACTGGGAATCAGTTGTGAGTTTATAATACATAATGTAGGTAATTTTTAATACATATCGATTTTTTTGAGGCAAGAGTCAAGTAGAAAACGTCAGCTTTATTTTATCTGTACACACGACGAATAAATGAAGTGAGGAGGAATTGGCTCGCCTGATAGCAAGCATGTCAAGAAAAGTTGCTAAAGTATATCTTTATGAGTATACTTTAGCAACAGTATTCTGAATTTGAAAAACAAAGTTTTTCATTGCAATGTCACCTGTAGATGTTAATTCTCGAAACGCACAATACAATATACAATACAATATAGAATACAATACAATATACAATACAATATACAATACAATATACAATACAATATACAATATAATATACAATACAATACTAGATACAATGCCTTTTAAACGGGTCAATAGCCGTGTTTCTACATTGGTTGGTAGCAGAATAGACAAAGCGGTAGGTGCCTACTCAGAGGAATTTGCATGCCAGAAACATGCATCTAAGCTGTAAAATTACGTTATTCATATTTCAGTCGGTATTTACTTTTTACTTCAACGTTTAAAGCATAACTTATTTTAGAGGTCATTGAAATACAATGTCCTTGACCTATTTCCGCGTACAATAACAAGGAATTACGGATGTAGGGCGCTTTTCCTCATGGAATTTTCAACACGGCACACCAACGAAACTTGGTCTTGAAAAGTAATCTCCGTAGAGGCAGTGGGTTCGAAACCATCAGATATTTATTTTCGCAATTCAGATGTTTAAATACTTACACAATTTATTATTGCCCTACTAGGGCATTAAGCCCAAAATCACGATTCACAGCCCAATACTCCACTAGAGTAATTTAATTTAATTACTACTTAACTGATTTATTTCCTCATTTTAATGGGGTATCGTGAAAAACTCCCATAAGGTAGAGACCAAATGTTTGTAATCCGTTGTTGAGTGCGTGTTGGCGACCCCTGAAATATGAGTGGCAGTCACCGGCAACGGTGATTGATGACCGCTGACTGACGTGTGCACGGACTGGGGTGCGGTGGGACTGGGGACTGAGGTGGAAGAGGTAGCGGGGATGGTAACACATAAAAATTTTAGCACTTATTCGTCAGGAGCACTAGGATCACTTTACCGTGCCCTTATCTAAAAAAACCTTCCCTGAAAAAAATATATTTGAATAAAGAAAACTCCACCCAAATAGGATCAGTAACTTTTGAGAAAATCGAGGCCATATAAACTTACATACATACATACCGGTCGAATACAGTACCTCCTTTTTTGAAGTAGCTTAAAAATAACTAAATACCAGGGACTGAAATTTGTGCTCGATGTAGCGTGAAGCTATCATCACTCCATTCTACCACCACCAACAACAGAGCTTATACTAGTTACAAATCTGCCTAGCCCTTTGGAGATAAAGCGTACATTTTCAAATACTAAACACTTCAGCATAAAGATAAGGTAAGATAGGTAGGCTAAGATCAATTTTTTTTTGCATAATATACTTCTATTTACTGTGTATCTACTCGTAAGCGGTAAGGACTAAGTCCTCAATTCTAATTGATAAAGGGTCAGCAGTAGTCAACCTACTAAAACGCCAAAGTCTATAACCTACTCCACAAAGCGTGGTTTGGTTGCTAAAAGTAAACTGAGCTCGTAGCGCCCGAGCTCCTTTAGTATTAATTTACAAATAATTGATTATTCTAATGGACATTAACCGACTATTTATTTTGTTAAGGTGGTTATTACGTTATCGTTTAAAATTTGAAAAAGGGGACATATCAGTAGTAATATAAGTCGTATTTGGAGTTTTGTCGACGATCCTCGGTTCAACTGGAGTGGCACCATGACAGAAAACCAGTGTGAAGTAGCATTTTTAGATTGCAGTAATTAAGGTTGCCTGAGAACTCAAAAGTAAATAACGCACCTAGTATGGATCATATTATTATGCACGACATTTATTTACTCGTTTACTTGCCTTTGCTACAATAAACGGCTCGACTGCCTCGGTGGTGTAGGTGGACTGCAATGCTGAGTTCTCGAGTTCGAACCCCGGATCGGGCAAAGTGATATTGGATTTTTCCGTTCAGTAGCAGCCCGGAATATGGAATTCGTGCCCGATATGGCGATAGGCTTGCCCCCTATCACATCATGGGACGGAATATGCACGTCGAAAAATGGGTGCACTAGTTGCGCCTCTGCCTACCGGGGATAAAAGGCGTGAGTGAGTGTGCTACAAAAAACACCACATTTGCCCTGCTTCAATCCACATTCATACAAGAGCTGACATTTCAATTAGATGACTCAAAATTTGTGTCTCGACCGCGACTCTACATAATATCAAAGCTGCAGTTATTCGCTAACATTTATCTGACCTGATAAACGTCACCAAATCTTTATACACAAGCATCTTGGCTTCTTTGTACAGAATACATGAAGAGCGCAGTTGTTCTTCGATTTAATGTGTCCCGATAACCAGTCCATAACCATCAAATCAACATATCAGTTTCCATTAGTACACCACAATTGCTATAAAGCGCCACCCCACGTGTAGGGCATGTGACAATCGATCGGCTCCCACGAGCAGAACGGTTTTTGTACCACTTGGACTTATTAAGCGGTGTTCGTTGATAATTGTAGGATGGGAAATATGGATACGACGGTCTGGAGAATCAAGGAAATGTTGGATGGAGATTTTGAACTGATATATTGAGACTGCCTCGGTGACGTAGTTGTATTACAGTACGACTGCAAAGCTGAGGTCTCGGGTTCGATCCCCGGGTCGGGCAAAGTGATATTGAGTTTTTCTATTCAGTATCAGTCCGGAGTCTGGAATTTGTGCCCGATATGGCGATAGGCTCGCCCCCTATCACATCATGGGAAGGAATGTCGGCAAAAAGTGGGTGCACTAGTTGCGCCTCTGCCTACCCCTTCGGGGATAACAGGCGTGAGTGTATATGTATATGTATGTATGTATATTGAGAAGTAATTTATAACGCTCAGATTGAATTGGCTGCAACCTACAAACCGAAGTATAAAAGTATCATCATCAACACCATCATCGTCGGCCACACGAAGTCACCTAAGGATTTTTAAGTATTATAATGAATAAATTTTATTGTTGGAAGGATATTTGAATCCACCCTGTAGTGTTTGTGTCTATTTATTAGATACTATACACTGTCTTACGTACACAGTAGAGGGGGTTGCCGTCAACACAATCGTAGCTGTCAGTCTGGGGGCTCAATACAAGCACGGTGAAGATTGGATGTGCGCCTGCACTCGGAGCTGTGTGCAGTGGTGAGCCAGTGAATTATAGCTAAGTATTAGCGTCCTTGGTGTAAGCATCACATTTAGTCTGGTGGTCATCACATCGTGGTCCGCCAACCGCGTCCGCGTCTGCGTCGACGCCGCCACCGCCGCCGACTCAACCAAAGGGGCCTAAAAAACCCCCGAGGTTGAACCTCCAAATCCCCTCAAATATGTCCATTCGGGACATATTTGAAGAACTGCGCAAACAGCGCATTAACATCGCCTCTAATTCGTGGAATAAAATCCACAAACTTCTGGCATTACAGCCCTCTTCAATCGCGGACCATAGAGCCCTCACAAAGTTTTTGGATGCCAAAAAATGGCACTATTTTACATACTCATTGCCCGACGAGCGGCGTTTCCGCTACGTCATTCGCGGAATCCCCACGCAAATGTCCCCTCTCGAGGTCAAAGAAGGCCTTGAAGAGAAAGGCATAGTCACCTTAGAAGTGCACAGGATGCACAGACAGTCCCGCGCCTCCCGGCCGGGAATACAATACGAGATGGTTCTCGCCATCCTCCAGTCCCCTTCCGACGTCAAAAGACTTTTTGAGATTAAAGATATCTCGGGGCTAGGCGGCTTCACCGTCGAAGCCCCACACAAATCGACCCAGATAGGGCAGTGTCACAACTGCCAGAAATACGGCCACAATTCTCGTGGCTGTCGCCTCCCCGCCAGGTGCGTCAAGTGCCTCGGCGAACACGGCACATCCGAGTGCCCCCGTCCTAAGGACCGCTCTCAGTGCACGGAGCCGCCTTCGTGCACCAACTGCCGGCAAACCGGCCATCCAGCGAATTATCGCGGATGCCCTCGCGCCCCCAAAAGAGTTGCCAAAGCTCCTAAAGCTGCGGCTCCCTCGGCCCCTCAGGCCACCACATTCAAACTGGCACCTGCGCCAGTGCGCAACCCGTGGTTTCCTCCCACGGCGCGCGCTGAACCCATTTCTCAGGCCCCCAGCGGAGTCACTCCCGCTGCCCCGGCCTCTACTCGACCCTCTCCTCCCCCAGCTGTGGCTCCTTCTTCAAAGGCAGCCCAGCCCAAACCCAAACCCAAACCCACCACCCCTCCCACCCCTTCTCAGTCGGCGACGGTGGCGGCGAAGGCAAGCGACGCCTCTTCCTCAGTCGCCTCACTATTAGGCTCCCCGGAGATAATGATTCTCCACGGGAAACTTTTCGAGCGTTCCCGTCTACTCACCCGTACGGGAGTAGAAGACCCCCTTTTAATCGCTGAGATCGCTCTGATCCAGCAACAAATCTTCGAGGCTACAGTTAACGCTGTGCGTCTCCCCTCTTTAATTTCATAAATGGCTACCAACGCCAGACAACTCCCCCAGCGGACAAAACCTCGCTCCCTCAGAGTGGGGTTTTTCAATTGTAACGGCATTCGGGACCAAAAAGCCGAAATTTCTTCTTTTGTCCGCGACAACAAAATTGACGTTTTCCTCATCCAGGAAACGTTCCTCAAGCCCTCTCACCGCGATCCCAACATCCCAAACTTCAAACTGGTGCGAAATGATCGTACCAGTGGCCGTTTAGGAGGCACTCTCATTTATTACAAAAGGTCCCTTCATTGTATTCCATTAGAATCTCCGATAAGCTTGAGCAACATTGAGGCTTCGGTCTGCAGGCTAGCCATGACCGGACACCCGCCGATCACCATCATATCGGCCTATCTCTCGCCCACTAAGGAGCTTCACTCCAACGAACTTGAAACCCTATTTGATCTGGGGGATTCCGTCATTTTGGCGGGAGACCTCAATGCCAAGAACACTCTCTGGAACTGCAACTCGACCAACGAGCGAGGTGCAGTCCTAGAGAGTTGTCTTGACACAATCAATCTAAGCCTATTGGTTCCCTCAGAACCTACCCACTATAGTTACAATGACGACCACCGACCGGACATACTCGACGTGGCACTTGTACGGAACGTAAGCCTTAGCGTGCGTTCCATGCAAGTGTTACAAGAGTTAGACTCTGACCACAGACCTGTGATCCTCGATCTAGTCCCCGAAAACAGTCCAACAGACACACGTCCTAATATTCCGATGAAGGTGAAAACGAATTGGCGTCTTTTAGGCACCAAGCTCGCGGACACCTCATCCACTGATCTTTCCGCGATCCCGACCAACATCGTGACTCCTGAGGAAACGACCAGCGCGATACGCGTCTTCACCGACCACCTTCAGAACGTTTTGAGCGAAAGCTCCGAGAGGGTGCCAGAGACTGTTCACAGTCACTGGCAACTTTCCGAAGACGTTCGGTGGTGGGTGAGGTTGCGTAACGCTACGCTCAAAGCCTGCGCGACGAGACCCGTCCCGGAACGACGACATCTTGCGCGCTACCTCCAACGTGAGGTTAAGCGTCGCATAAAAGAGGTCGTCAATTCGAGGTGGGACACTCGCCTTGCCGATATCGATCCGACACATACCGCCTTTTGGCAACTGGTTCGTTCCTTCAAGAGAAACGATGTGGCCTCCATGCCTCCGCTCAATCGTCCGAATCAACGCCCGGCGTTTGATGACGACGAGAAAGCGGAACTACTGGCCGGCAGCCTGGAGTCTCAATGCTCGCTCACCTCTGTACCCGTAGATGACGACATTCTTGTTGCGGTTGACACTTTCGTCGAAGATAGGAACGCGGTCCGGCCACCGCCAGTCTCTATACCGCGACCGTTATACGACAACGTCGACCCGGACGTCGACCCGCCGCCCGATCCCCTTGCGCCGGTGACGATCGAAGAAGTCACCACTCTGATCAAGGCACTCAAACGTAGGAAAGCCCCCGGGGGCGATCTAATCCCTACTCGTATGATTAAGATGCTCCCGGAGCATCTAGTTCAAATCTTAACATCCATTTATGACGCCGCGTTTCGTAACTGCATCTTCCCAGAGGTCTGGAAAGAGGCAGTTGTGATAGGAATCCACAAGCCGGGGAAACCCGCTTTCGAACCCTCCTCTTATAGGCCCATCAGTCTGCTCAGTACTCTGGGCAAAATCTACGAGCGGATCGTCCTCGACCGCCTTAAAATAGTAGCTTTTAATCAAAATTTGATCCCTCCAGAACAGTTTGGCTTTCGCCCTAGACACAGTTGTGTCAATCAGGTGCTCCGCATCACGGAGTACGTCCACGAACAATTCCGTAAAGGAATGCCTACCGGTGCTATTTTCTTCGATATCGAAAAAGCATTCGACAGGGTGTGGCACAACGGCTTGCTTTTCAAGCTGTACACTCTCAACGTGCCCACACAACTCGTGCACATCATACGAGATTTCCTGTCGAATCGCGGTTTCAGATATCGCGTGGAGGGAACTCTCTCTTCCCGACACACCATCACGGCCGGAGTCCCGCAAGGCTCCGCCCTGTCCCCCTTTCTATTCTCGCTGTACACAAGCGACATCCCTAGACCACAAAACGCCCATCTGGCACTATTCGCGGATGATACCGCAATATACGCTTCACGTATAGACCCCGACAAAGTGGTGCGCACTTTGCAAACCGCCGCCGACGAACTCGGTGAGTGGTTCCGCAAATGGCGAATCACCGTCAATCCCACCAAAAGTCAGGCCATCCTTTTCACTCGGAAAAGGAAAGTCCATGTCCCTCACTTTTCAGTCCGCATGTCCGACCAGGTTATTCCCTGGAAGGGCCAAGCCAAGTATTTAGGAGTAACCCTTGATCAGAGGTTGACCTTCATCCCACACGTAAATGCGGTACGCGCGCGAGCCGCATTCGCGATGAGCCAGCTTCACTGGCTCCTAAACAAAAATAGTAAGATGTCAATCCGCAACAAGATTAGGATCTTTAAAACATGCATCCGTCCGATAATGACATACGCGTCGCCCGTATTCGCTCATTTACCGCCCGGTCGCCTTCAGCGAATGCAGGTGCTTCAAAATCGATTCTTACGACATGCACTTGGTGCCCCGTGGTACGTTCGCAATCGCAACCTCCACGTGGACACCAATATGCCGACCATCAGGCACTTTATGCAGTGCGCCAGCAGACGCTATTTCGACAGGGCGGTAAACCACCCGAACACGCTTATCCGTAAAGCGTCTATATATACTCCATTTGAGTGGTTGCGCCAAATGGAGACGACCGCGATCAGTCCTGACCGATCCAGAGGACGAAATCACTCTAGCTTTACGCGAAAAGAACGAGCATTTAAAGCTCATACACTCCACAAGACCGCTGTACCGTCCTCGCCGTCGAGGACCTCGTCGCGTTCCCCATAACCCTGCCCTCTCGTAGCAGTTCCGGCCCGCGTGCCGAAGACTACAATCAACACGTTAAATAGGATTAGGTTAAAAACCATATTCCCCAAACGTTGATGTCTTATCCTCTCAGTGGCCGTCCTGAGCCGAGGTTCGTGACCCGTTAGTGGGTCGCCCTCAGCGTGGTCGCTTAATTTAATGGGTTGCGAGCGCCTTCTGCGCTCACCCACAAGACCGGTGTGCTTGTATAAGCCGACTCTCGTCAGGCTAACAAGAGTATAGTCAGGGACAAAAAAAAAAAAAAAAAAAAAAAAAACATCGTGGTCCTTACTTTTACTACATCATTAAGCATTATTATTTTGTGTTTTTCAATTCTTTGCGCACTGCTACGATAATAAGTAATTTTTCTTTCTTCTTTAATTTGCAAGGACAAGCAGTCATTACACACCCAGATAGCGACAACCTTCACAAAGTATAAATCCGCCATAGCTGCTCACGTAGATGTGGTGTGTCCTGGGATACACAGGCCGACATAATTGTGTCGACTAGTGAAGGTTCATCGCTCTTCAGTCTACACTCTACCTGGACTCCATTCCACTTGGTGTGGAATGGAGTCCAGTTTGTCAATAAGTACCGCCTGGCAGTTATAAGATACCAATGTCTATTTTATCTCATAGCAGTGTGTAAGTCCTCACTACTGAAGTCAATATTTTTCGCACCTTATGCGACTTGGCATCCAACGTCTTAGGGTGACGAATACTTTTCGGTATCACCTAGTATTTGTGATGCGAAATTCTGGGTAATGGTGAATATTTATGCGATCGTGGAATTTATAATAAGGTAAGACCAGCTTGTCTCGTCATTTAATTGTAAAAAATGAGTAAAAATAGAACGAATGACGCAAATCCAAAAAAATTACCCTGCAATTACACAAAAAGATGATATAAGAAATCAAGGTCCTTGACCGTAATTCAGTGGCTAGGTTTTCACGATTAGATGTCGCGAATCACGTTTTTTTTTAATAGAATTTGTTTATTTATCTTCAATATAATTGATATTTATAATAAGGCATATGATTACTTTGTTAAATATTTTGGTGAATTTGAAATCTATAGCCCAATATAGCATTTTTTTTGTTATTCGTGTGGGTGTACCAGATATATTTTATATCTGGCTAGATAGCGGAAATATGTCTATCTTTAAGTTAATGTTAGTAACCCAACAAATAGCTCACTTGCAGGTTAGCGTTTAGCGTACACGAAAAAGGTGCAAAGGACCTACGGAAACTGCGTAGGATGAAAAACACGCAAAATTATAAAACCTTATAGACTTATAGGGTTATAAATTCATCATCTTGGATTCCAATTTTGAATGGATAGAATAATTTATCGAGATGGAGTTCAATAGATATACCTACTTGCTTCAAAAATACATACAATTAGTCGTTTTAAACATACATAGGATTTGTTATATTGACTGATAAATTTATAATCGTATGTGGGACAAGGCACATCCACACGTCGATATCTTGCGCCATTACTCTCGCGAGATTACCGCGCAGCATCTTTTGACAATTGATTTATGTCCGTCAAGTCTCGTCACAGTGGCGGCTGCGCGGGCGCATCTGTGCGCTCCCCCGCGCCCGCGACGCACCCGCGCTCGCCCACGCTTGTAAAGGCCAAAGATTTGGATAGAGTAGATGTAACGTACTGTTTAATGGTTAATAAGCTTTAGGTCATAGGTTGGGTTTAAAATTCGAAGGTATTTAAATAAAAGTAGGTAGATCAACAATTTCTGTGGTTTATGTAAAGTTATTTGCTCAAGACTGGATCCTACAAACAGGATTAATGTTGGTTATGCCGGTTGTTAATATAAGCAAATTCCTATGCGTGTATTTTAAAGTATATTAACGAAGGCACATTGAAGAACATTGGCGTGATAAAGGGCTTAAAAAGAAGTCTCTACTAGTCTATATAGTCACAAAAAGGAAAAGTCTAGAGTTAGCTGTACGGGGTAATTTCAGAAGTAAAATTGATTTAATTCTGAAAAGTTTTTCACTAAAAGGCAACTCTATCCCTGTATTTTACACATTTACTTTTCCGGAAAACGTATTCTTCGCAGACAACCAAAACTATAATTGCTTGGCACTTGTTCATTCTAAAGTAAGCCATTACTTAAATGATAATATCTACCTTCTCGCCGCTCTCTGTGTTTTTATTCATCAGTCCAACGCAGTAAAGAGGGCGATACATCACGAAAAACTGAAATAGTCGCGACAAGTCTGCGGGAGTGAGTCTCAGCAAAAAAATAACTATATTTACATATTATTGTAATGTAAACATGTTTGTCATTGTTCTAGTTCATCGGTATTGGGGGGTTTATTTTAAAAATTATTGTCGAAAAAATATTTTAATGTACTTAGTTTTAAGCAAATTTAAGTGTACTCACGTGTCTGGATGCTCAAATGACAGCCCACTTTTCTTGAATCCATATTTTTTTAATTATCATCGATAATATAACTATGACTGCCTCGGTGGCGTAGTTGTATTACAGTACGACTGAGGTCTCGGGTTCGTTCCCCGGGTCGGGCAAAGTGATATTGAGTTTTTCTATCCAGTATCAGCCCGGAGTCTGGAATTTGTGCCCGATATGGCGATAGGCTCGCCCCCTATCACATCATGGGACGGAATGACGGCGAAAAGTGGGTGCACTAGTTGCGCCTCTGCCTACCCCTTCGGGGATAACAGGCGTGAGTGTATATGTATGTATGTAATATAACTATAAAAATATAGCAATAAAAAGTAAGTCATAGTTAAATAAACATCATTCAAAATCCAGAGAGCCAGAATCGACAGCCTTTTAAAGACACTGCAAGGTGCAGTGTTGACTAACTAAATGGATTAAATAAAAGTAATGATTTTTTTTTGTTGACGCGGAGAAAGTGACTTATTACTACCGCCCAGTGTTCAAGGGGAACGACTGAGCGGTTATGTTGGGTTCAGCGTGCCTTACGACCCGACGTTGAGCCGCCCGGAAAGATGGAAAACGTCGGGCGACCGCCGGGCCGAGTCCCTAACCTATGTACACCGCACGGCATACCAACTAAAACTCCGCGGTGGCCATCTTCGGCGCATTAGGGACGGCTGCGGGCTTCCTCCGACTCACGTCTAAGTTGTCGTCCGCAACCGCCCCTGCGCGTACCGCTGTTGCGGTCCGTCTCCTGTTGTTGCGGGGGCTCAGAAGCCCCCGTACACCAGGTAGCCAGTCCATAACGTTTAGAAGAACTAGGATTTGGAATTAGGGTGCATTTTCCAGCACGGTTTCGGGGGTCTTGCATCATCCTTAAAAAAAAGAAAACCATCACGCTTTCATCTTCGAAGAAATAGGCAGAGGGGCAACCAGGGCAACTTCAAGCAAACCATAACAAACAAATACACAATAAAAGTCGGGAAATGTGGATTTCATGTCTCGAAAATCCTTTCCATTCCTGATCATATTGACCTTGTCTTCCACCCTTTCCGTATCTACCTAATCTACGGAGGCGAGCTTTAACCCCGCTGTTTGCGCTTCTAGTCCGTGCTGGTTGATATAAATCTTTTTTTATTGCATTGGATGACGAGACGAGCATTCCGTTCACCTGATGGTAAGCGATACGACCACCCATAAACAGTAGTAATACCATCCAGCACCTTGAGCTACAAAGTAGGTACTGCGTGGCATTCGGCTGCGCTTGTCATCCGAGACATAAAGAAAGAAAGAAAGAAAGAAAAGAAAGAAATATTTTATTGATGGACAAACACATTACAAATTTAAACATAGAAAAGAAATTAAAATAGTTTAAATATTGTACAAACAATAGGAACCCTTATTCAGCTCCTTACTACAGTACGGTCTAACCAATACTGACATAAGATATTAAGTAGCAACACTATTCAGCACTTTGAGTTACAAAGTACTGTGTGGCATTCCATTGCGCTCGTCATCCTGCGACATAAGATATTGACTTGTCAAGCCCCGCTACGGACGTCGGCGTCCGAGTATATAGAGTTTCCCCATACATCTATATATTATATAAGCAGAGTTTGACGGGTTCAGTCCCATTATGTCCAGTAGTTACACTGGCTACAATATCCTTTAAAACCGAAACACAATAGTGCATGTACACTGCTGCTTGGCGGTAGAATTAGATATTGTGGTGGTACCCACCCAGACGGGCACCAACATTTGAGAGACCTACCACCAGTAAAGTATTATGTCCAGTAGTTACAATGGCCACAATGCCCTTCAAAAGCAGCAAGTCTTATTCATCAAATCGACGGCTCCGTAGAACAAAGTCGTATATGCAAAATGTTAGCTTTTCAGTAGAGCGCTTTGAAAGTCGTTAGTTTGTATTCATGTGCGAATTAGTGCTATTTTCACACATTAAGTTCAAAGTTGTTACTGAACCCTATAGAATATAATGTTTTGTTCACTATAACTTGTGATTTTCACAATTAACTTAGTCTTTCAAAGCGCTCTACTGAAAAGCTTCATTTTGCATATACGACTTTGTTCTACGGAGCCGTTGAAATATACCTCGTTAATTGTGATTTCCTTATATTTCGTCCTGTCATACACTAATAAAGATTTTAATTTTATTTCTCAGTACTTATTACGAGAATAAATGACCTGATGCTCATAAAGTCTCTTAAAACAATACCTCGAAGTAATGTATACTTAACAATGTGTCTGGCGGTGGCAGGTGAGGGACGTATGATAGATGACGCGCGACACGACGCCACATTGACGGAGCAGTGTCGCGCATCATATGAAATGACAGCGAAGGGTGACAGTATGAAAATCAATGTTTGTCTGGCCTACATTTTAAAACTAAATCCTTCTCAAAAACATTTGTTTAAACTGATGAAACCATTACGAAAATAGTGTTCATTTAAACACACCATTAAAGTGGCACACTTTTTTTGTAAAAGAATATATTTTATTTAAAAAAAGAACAGCATCTTCATCCTTTGGCCAAGGAAGCAGCGACTCTGGTTTCCATAAGTTTTTTTTTATTCACGGCATAACAAATGTTATAATATATCAATAAAAAGTACCATTGTAAGTCCCCTAAGTATTTCTTAATCAACCCACGTATACAATGTTCCTGATAATCAAACCCCGGACCTCACAAGCACACGCTATTATCACTTTTCATACAAAAACATTCATATCTCTTATCACTAACCGCACAATGTCTGGGTTACCTTATATTACAATTAACGAATTGTCACTCCAACGGGGGCGGTAAGTGACGCGCGACACGCGACGTGACGCGACGTGACACTGACGTGACACTGACGTGACGTTGACGTGACGCGCGATCTCGCTCTTAATGAAATTGTGACGGTGAGGACGGGTGTAACTTATGAGATTGTAGCGGGTTTGTTATTCTAATTTGTTGAAATTCTATATTGCCCTGATTGTTGATTTTAATAATAATAACATTTATTGATTGGTAGGTTTGTCCTCTCATAGTAACATGAGAGACTTCAGGGTAGATCCTACGGTATTATCATTTTTTGTCGCTAAGCCCTAGCGTCTAGCAGCATTAGTCTATTCTAGTTATTCTAGCCAGTGTGGTTGTATTTGCAGGAATTACGACAATTGAGTACCTTCTTCGAAACGATCAGGGTGACGAGCACCGTGCGGTGTCATAATACGTAATATTGTAAATCAAATTTGTGAGGTGTTGGTATTGTGCGTGGTCATATACGTGGGACTTGTCCATCTACAAATATGCTTCAAATGATGAACACAATAGAGTTCAAACCGAATGTCCCATTTTATTCTCCATCCGTTTCCGTCATGAACTTATAATAAATTTTATTTCCCTCTATCTCCTTCCGCTGCACACTTGTAACTTAAATCGAATCTTTAATGGAGCAACACAGTCGCCATATCTTGAAATCGATACTAATTATCATCACTAGACGTCTGTTAATTCAATTTCTCTACCTTTTTCCAGTCTTACCTATTATATTTGAATAAGAAATACGGCACGGTCTTCAGCAGAATTATTTACAGGGAAAATTGTTGATGAGGACTTTAATGTTTTAATCGTGTTACCTACTATATATAAATTGTGCATACTATTTTATGCTGGCAGGGTGAAGTGGTCCTACAGTGAACCTGATGTTTAAGTATAGAGTAATTCAAATAATGTTGATAATGAAAGGTTTCTTATGCGATATTTGAGTACCGTTGCATTATATATTTCCGGTGAGTTTTGTGTAAGCATTATATTTAGGTCGGTATTGTGAGACTTATTTAACAGATACTGTTGTTCATGGGGTTCTTTGCGCCGCTGCTTTACAGCGATAACACGGTCCGAAGCAATATTAGTGATGTTTTAAAAGAGCTTTGATTTGAATTTATATTCAAATTCTCGGGATGAAGAACTGACTATCCTATATATTGTGTTTATGCGTCGCCGAGCGAATTTCTCGTCAAGTCGTTTGCGAAAATATATTTTTGTAACTAATAGCTTTCTTATCTACGAAATTTGGACACAATTTGGAACACACAGAAACTTAATGATCGAACAGATTCCATACACTCGACACAATTACAAAATAGGA
Organism: Lapara coniferarum; assembly: GCA_949316025.1. Lineage (NCBI taxonomy): Eukaryota > Metazoa > Arthropoda > Insecta > Lepidoptera > Sphingidae > Lapara > Lapara coniferarum. The sequence continues at coordinate 24,797,526 of OX438919.1, forward strand.
CATCCCGACATTCGCAAAAAGCACGCAGTCCGCCCACGGTCGTTAACTACAGAAACTACATCAATAAATCAATTTTTATACAAAACTACAATACAAACGTCCGTGCCCGAAACGCGGGGATTTGCATTAGTGATTACATTAATCATTACACACAATACACGGCAATAAACTCCATAAAACTTTGTATGGGACGCCATTAATTGTCATTGACATCTGACAGCCGAGGGGGGATGATTGACAAATGTCAGACGGCGCTGTGAATGGACTTTTTGGAACTGTTTGTTCTTTTTTCAAATGGTGTTGACGTGACTGGCCAGTTTTCGAAAAAGGAACGCGTTTGATGTTTTTTGGAATAGTAATTTCGGTGTGATGTCATCGTTGTTAATTACTTTGTCTCCCTATAACTTCCCCATCTCTCACTGATGCTAAAAAATAAAGTTATGGATAGTTATAAAGTGTTTGGCTTTGCACAAAATAAAACACACTCAACAGCATATAAATAAGGGTGTCCCGCACATCAGTAAGTAACAAATGTTGTATGAATAGCTGCACTGTGGGACGTCTTTAATGCAAGTCATGTCATAGACATCATGACTACGAGAGATTTTGACGTCACAACATCTAAATCCGAGGCAAATACGTAGGTATAGCGAATTGTATTAACACTTAAGTACTTCGGCAGTCATATCTTTAACTGTCAAAGACTGCCGAGCCCAAAAGTAACAAAAAACAATTACTCAATATAAAATGATAAAACTTGTAGACTATTATCACACATAAGCAAAGTGTCTTAATACACATTTGCCATTTAAAACGATTTTATCTATTTTATTTTACTGATAACGTCATTTAATATTATCTTGGTTTAGCAAACTCTTAATGCAACATATTATAATCGAACTCGGATTTGGATAATAATTATATAAAAATTACTATAACATTTATTTCTCAATAATTTTGATATGCTGCAGCGAGATCTTAGAGACTCTTGATTCAAATATATTTCATAATACAAAACCTGAATTATATGCCATATAACTATATATTACATGAACATTCATAGGCTGAGGTATAGGTAGGCAGTTGTTACATATAAATAAGTCGTGACACTACCGTATAATCTTCTTACTAGAACATTTTCTCTTCATTTAAATGTTACCATTAACAATGTCCATTCGACCGGAGGAAATTGACACCCGTCAAAAATAAATCTATAACACTCGAAAGCGAACGAAAATACCCTAATTGATTCCCAAAAATTAAACCCTTACAATTCGTTAAGCAATTTGGATGGCTCTCCTGAGCCGCTTTCAATCAATCGCGTCAACTCTGAAATTAAATAAAATCCCTGACGTCTGACGTCGATCAAACTGACGCGTATCTGCAATTGTCGATCGGCGATCCTTCGTCAGTTGTCGGTGCGATGGTATCAGTGACGCGCGTCAGTCAATCGGACGGGCCATTGAATAAAATGTCAATTTAGTACTTACTTAGCTTTTTATACGGGATGCCGTTTTGTTTTGAATGTGAAGTTTTACATAAGTAAATATTTACGATACTGTTTTGTGCTAACTTGCTGAGGTATAGGGAGTTGTGTGTTCAATTTAACAAATAGCTAGTTGGCATTATAAAATGCATATTTTATGAAACTGTCACGTTTTTCAGTTAAATGTAATCACCACCAAATATTTAGGTCTTCTATTTCCAGTTTTTATGCTTCAATGTCTTTCGAATAGGTATAGAATATGTATTTACTGCGTTGTACTGCTGTTTGACGAAAGTAAACGGAGCGGTACCATCTTTAAATTAATTTGACCAACATGTTTGTTAAAGTCAAATTGAGTCAAAAAAATGTGATCAATACTGTTTTTTTAACTTTTAATGAGAAATCTGTAAAACATTTTATCCTGGAAAGTACCAATATCTGCTTCAAGAAAACTTGCATAGAATTGAAAAAAATATATGATTCCATGATTTATTTAGGTTTAGTCAAACTTTTAAGATGTGAAGTACAGTTTAAGAGGATTCAATCACAAGCTGCTAACGAATAATTGAATAAAATATTTAATTTTTTTATAATCATTCATAAAAATTATACTTTGAAGTTTTATTAAAATATTACTACCTCAGTACATGCAATTAACTCCCCAATTACACCCGTTGCATAACCAATACTAATTAGCGGGACATTCTCCAATGTTTACAATTTTGTTGTCAAATTAAACGCAAAGGTCGCTGTGACAGACGACATCTGTCATCGGTGTCACGACACTGACGGCGACAAATGTCGTGTCGCCAGCGGCTCCGGAATTAATAATAACAGTACTTTTGATTAATTACGATAATATTATTGGCTCTATTGATAGATTACGTTTGGTTTTTTGATTAATTTTTACGAATTTTTCATAGGTCGGGAAATAGGTTGGCATTTAAGTATCCGTCATGACATCCACAATATCTGAAGAATCGTGTCGCTCTTAAAGGACTGACTTGTTTATTCCTTTCTACGAAAGATGATTTGAAGCAGTATCAATTTTAATGGAAAGGAGTGGTATTACAGCGGGGATGGTACAGCCTTCATTTAAAATAGTACCAACCTATTGAGTAGACTTCTACCTCCGTCCCAATATTATAGTAAATAGGACATTGTGAAGATATTTAAATTTAACAATTGAAGCATGTACTTAGGATCTAATGGATTTTCACAGAAAAACCAAGCCCTGATTGGTTGATATATTACTTTACACCCTGAAAATAGCACAGGGGAATTTTCTGCGAGAATACTACGCAGGCGGAGCCTCAAAAATTACTCATCTAACCTGAAAATCGAGCCCAACCACCAACGCCAATCCCAGACTCAAAACACACCCAATATTTGGCCTATTACCCACCCAATTGATTTATTGTATATGAATCACCCTCCCCGATGCATCGTAGCGATAATGAAAGAAAGCTTGTGTGTTGCCAACGTGTGATGGAAATATGAAGGTTGGGGGGCTTGGGGGGTCGGGGGGTCCGGGACGGGGGGCGAGGGTGGTGAATTATAGCTGCTTGGTGATGTCGGCTCTTGGATGTTATTTACTACGTTTTTGTTAAGGGCTGTTGCTCTGACTGTTTTATGCGGGTTAAGCTATTGCTGAATATATTTTTGTTAATACTTATAGGGTTAAAAATATCAGTCATGTATATATCCCACTGCTAGGCATGGGTTTCCTGAATACAGGCTTTAAGCCTCAGTCCACTACGCTAGCTTGGGCGAGTTAGTAAGGTTGAAGGTTCAAAAATTGTTTTCAAGATATATATACATATACACTCACGCCTGTTATCCCCGAAGGGGTAGGCAGAGGCGCAACTAGTGCACCCACTTTTCGCCGAGAATCCATCCCATGATGTGATAGGGGCGAGCCTATCGCCATATCGGGCACAAATTCCAGACTCCGGACTGATACTGAATAGAAAAACTCAATATCACTTTGCCCGACCCGGGGATCGAACCCGAGACCTCAGCTTTGCAGTCGTACTGTAATACAACTACGCCACCGAGGCAGTTTCAAGATAAAATATTCTATATTATACCATGGGTAGGTTACTTGGTGTGCTACTGTTGTGCTCTGGTTTGAAAAGCATTATACAGCTAGTGTTATAGCATTTTGAGACTAAAACTATATCTTAAGATGAGTATATTGTCGTGCCATACTTCTGAGTCAAAGTTCGAGGTGATATTTTACTATTATTCACCAATATAAGTATTAGATTATCCATCAGACGAGCATTTTCCTCGTCTCGTCCTTCACCTGTAAACACATGACGCAATAACCCGTTTATATTGCACTCGTATGCAATTCCTGTTTATTAAAATTTAATTGCTTTTTTTTGAGTAATTAAATCCATCAATTCAGACATATATCATAAGAACAGTCTAATTTTAACACACCTCTCCAAATATGGCACTCTTTATCGCAATGATAATTAAATTATAGTTGTTATTTTGGCCTCATCAAGATTGAATGTATCGACCTTAATATGTCAATTGTGGTTCTTTTCACTAAGAGTTGAGTCAACATTGACAAAACCCTCATAATTATTTATAGCGCACCAATGCCATTTTCAATAAGGAATAAATATGCTCGTAATTTCTGGTACGAGAGGTCCTTTGATTTGAAAAGTGATATTACTATTGGCTTTATTGTTAAATGGAAGTTTGAGTGTTCTCTACTGAGGTATTACCATAGTCTTACATAAGATACTGCAATGGGTCCTGTTATACTGAATGGCCCTGCACTGCATCTTTACCATGACAATAAGAATATTGATGTCTCTCATTGCAAACTATAATAAAAGAGTGCACATTTTTTTGGCCGAAAGAATACAAAAAAGTGTCGTAAGAACCCGCTAGATATACAGGTTAGTCGGGAAATCTTTGGGTGAGGCCTATATTCGGGAAAAGACTTTCAAAGCCTGAAGAAAAAGAAGTACTCAGAGACCTTAATGATTTTATTCGATAAATTCTAACACTATTAACATGTAATAAAAGCAAAAGGCCTAAACCGAAACCTCCAGAACATCCAAAACATCTGTTCCAAAAAACAATGTCCAATCAAACTAATTAATCCATTATAATGTAACTTATTATTTTTATAAAATTACAACATACGTTGAATATACAGCGTGGCAGAGCTATAAATCATCGAAACGAAGGTAATTAATGAAATTTATGTGTTCACATAAATTTTATGTGTTTCTATATTATTATGTGGTACACGAAAAACGGACGAATGAGGTCATTGGGCTTTGGGGTCCGCCGTCGATTGATCGGACCCAAATGCGTTCAAATTTGATTGTACTTTTTCTTTTGAAGTTCACCTTCGTTTATAAGAGTTTTTTTCGCAGATTTTTAGCAATCATCGGCTTTTGCCGATCTTCTGGTTTTGAGCACTCTATCCCTTATGTTGAAGTCTGTAAGACGTGTAATGGCTTGCAGCTCTTTCCAAGACCTTGCTCTAAGTTTAAATAAAAATAGGAGCAGTACCACCACAAACATCTGACACTTGGTTATATCCTTACCTGGAAAACGAACCTAGAATCTTCTAATCCATATATATGCCATTACACTAAAGGGGCAACTGAAAAAATAAAGATATACAGAACCTAAAATAGATTGTGAGCTATACAACTTGGATCATAACTTTTAACTCGCCCAAAATATTTAACATGTTGAGACAGTGACGCCCTTATCGCTGTAGATAAGGTGGTAAAAGCCTCTCATCTCCGCCGATGAGTGGGTTCGGTTCCAAGTGGAAAAAAAAAATCTGACACATGCACTGAATATAAAAGAAATAATATTAACAATTGTCTCGGAGTAAATGGTGGTATTTAGTATATGAGAGTTCTAGCTTGATACCAACTTTATGTTGCTAAAAAGTATTCAATGAATACTATTTTCAGAATTTCTCGAAATTTCTACAAAGTTTTTCTTTAATTAAATTTTTAATAGTCATTCAAAATTATAAGATTGAATGACATCATTCAAGTCATATCGACGAAGAAATAACATAACCTCGACTTTGAAACAAATATTTATCATTTTTACTTAAATTAGTTTCCTTTATGGATTCGAAAGACCATAAATTTGGAAATATCGCGCTAAGTGGTGACGATTTATGTGTATTATAACAATAAAAAACTCACGAATTTTGCAAATATTAATAACTTACGAAATGAGAGAAATATTTAAATTATGTGCATAATACTATATTTCTAATATGACCTTTAAAATTGATAGGAGCTAAAATCCAATTGATGTCTGATGGTACTGTCTCCCATGCTTCATAGACTATTGCCAGAGAAATAAATAAAGCGACAATTTACTGCTGCGTTTCGTATATGAGACATCTTGAAACTCAAATGAAAGAAATCCTCCTAGCCAGTTTCGGCCACGGCGGCCAATCTCAACGGAGATCAGCCAGGTACGCAGGAGATATTATAGTGCACAAGTGTGTGCGCAATACACAGGTGCACTCGCTATTCCTTCACTCTCATAGTCCGGTGAGACGGCAATCCGACATGACCGGAGAGAGATCAGGCGCAGGACCAACGGCTTTACGTGCTTTCCGAGGCACGGGGGTATCACACCGCCAACTTCCTGACTCCGAGCTGCGACTGAGTAAATTTTAAGATGGAAAAACCCAGTCACAATTTTTTTTTGGCTCGACCCGGGATTCGAACCCAGGACCTCAGCGCGCAAATCGTACTCATAATGCGTACGCAATAATGAAACTCAAATACTATGCCGTTCCTGGAACCGCAGCGTATCTGTAACTCTTGGAATTCTGGGCGATATTGGTGGACTTCACTTAATAGGTGATTTGCTTTCATGTTTGCCGACTTATGTAGTAAAAAAAATTATAAGTCATTCTTCTTTAAGGTTGATAAATGAAGAAGGAATTTTGATGGATGGAAAACGTCACGAATGACCATTAACAGTATGAACACCACCAAAGACTTACAAAGAAATGGAAATGCACTTGTCACCCTGCGACCGATTAATGTAGTATCATCCTTTATCCTTGCATAATATAACAAGGCGACATTGTTTTGTCACATCTGTACACGATAAACTCAAAACTACCGAATAGATTTAGATGAAATTTGATATGAAGATATGATTTGATATTTTACTGGTGGTAGGACTCTCATATGTAAGAGTCCGTCTGGGTGGGTACCACCGTAATGTCTATTTCTACCGCCAAGCAACAGCGTGCATACACTGTTGTGTTTCGGTTTGATGGGCATTGTAGCCAGTGTAATTACAGGACATAATGAGACTTAACATCTTATGTCTCAGGATGACGAGCGCAGTGGAATGCACACTACTTTGTAACTCGAGGTGCTGGATGGTGTTTCTACTGTTTATGGACGGTCGTATCGCTTACCATCAGGCGAACGGCATGCTCGTGTCGTCATTCGATGGAATTTAAAAAAGTTGGAGATTCTGGTCTTTAGGTTACTTTTTCATACCGGGGAAATATAGCGGGACTTTTATCCCGGAAAAACTCTCACGCGAGCGAAGCCGAGAGCAAAAGCTAGTACTAGCATAAGTCTATACGCTCGTAAGTTAGAAAATTCAGAAGTGCGTGCCATAAGGGCAGGGTCGAGTTCGCGACCTCCGTATCGGCGGTTCCACTCTGACAAATACTGTATCAAAATGACAAGTGTATGAAGATTTCAATATAATTGTACGTCGAACTACTGATAAACTGTTAAATATATCGATATAAAAGCATGAATGAAAGCTTTAGGAAATCTATCAGCTTGAAGTCTGGAATTTGTGCCTGATATGGCGATAGGCTTGCCCCTGTCACATCATGGGACGGAATAACGGCGAAAAGTGGTTGCACTAGTTGCGTCTCTGTGTGTGTATCATCATCATCATCATCATCATCAGCCATATGACGTCCACTGCTGAACATATGCCTCCCCCAAAGATTTCCAGATGGACCTGTCAAAACCGGGCTGCATCCAGCGCGTTCCTGCGGCCTTTACCAAGTCATGTATAATATACATTTGTGCAAAGTTTCGTCGGTGCCTACCTCTACGAAGATGACAGCTTGAGCATATGTATGTACCTACAACTATATACCGTGTAATCGGTAGTCTATAAATTCAATAAACTATACTTTAGTTAGCAGACTAATAAAATTAATTGTAAAATTCATAACAGAGCCATCTGTCATGCTTACACCCGTAACCCGGCGTAGGTAGACAGAGATGCATCAAGAGCATCCACATCCGCCCAAATCTCACAAAATAATCTAATTAGAATCAAAAACTTAGTACGGTTCCCGGAAACCGAAAATAGGACTGCAAACATAAGTTGTTTGATTTTATTAAAAAGATCCTCAAACCTTCACCCACCATAATCAAACAGCGCAACTAAGAATCCAAAAATTATCTCCGAACTCCCTTCCAGCGGCGTTGACATATTTACGACGTCGGTGTAGGGCATAAAACTAATCCCTACCACTGGGGGACACGGCCAGGGGGCCAGGGCCCGGGGGGCGAGCAGAGGGACCTTTATTTCTAACATTCGTCACATAGTAGCAGTAAATTATCATACTCTGCTATGATATGACGCGGGCCGCCCATTAAAACACGTTTGATTTAGATGGGGCTATAAAATTGATTTATGTTTTCACGCTAACAAAACCCCTTAGTACTGAAGCAACTATTATATTAACATTTTCGTGGATAACCTTTTCAATTTTGCAAGGTTATACGTTAACATCAACGCATTGGAAAATCGACTGTATAATAATGCATGTAAAAGATAAATTAATTTGAATGAAAATCGATAAAATAAGTCATTTTTTAATTATAAAAACTTATTCATCCGATGCATGTTGGATGAGGATTATTATTTTCGACTTTAAATACGGTGTGTAAGGTTGGATATTGTGCAGACGGGGTCAAACCGACCGAGCCATTGTTTTTTGTATTAGTGGCATAATTCGGACAATGTTACGGCACCGTACGTCGTGTTATATGTAATTTTAAATGAAACGAATGCATCAGAAATTGGTTATTGAAAGATTGAATTACTGCAACGTTTTTTCATTAGGTTTTCATGTAACGGTAGAGGGTAAAGTCCTTTACTCTGTATTTATGAATTTTGAAAATGGAACGGCTGGTCATTTTTTTCTTTTTTATAGCGGAAGGCAATGAGGATAAAATCACTTCTGCCTATGAATGGCCAAAATTGTAAGTGCATTCCCGTCCTTTGAGGAATTAAGTGTGTGAATATAAAATGTTCAAATGTTAATGTTCAGTTCAATATTGTAGGCCTTGTGATTACTGGAGACTGGACACTATGAAAATTAGCATGAAATGTTTGGAGTCGCGAGCGCAGAGCAGTACGATGCAGTAATTTTAATTCAATATGGATGGTGTTGCTACTGTAAATGAACAATAAGTTTTTCTGATCAGTAGCTGAGCTACGTGTCTCATCACTTTTAAAATATGCCTGTATTCTATGTGCAGGAATTCAGAGACAATAGCCAAATCAAGTAGGTACTGATCTTTATGTACTTCTGATTTATTATTTGGCCCGTCATGATTTTTTTAGGGGCGTCCAGTGTTCAGCAGTGAACTTCATGCGATGTCGCCCGCATCAAATTCGTGACCATAACTTTCATCTCGTCTTGCTTCTTCAAACCGACAGTCAACAACTATAACAGAAATGAAATACCCAAATATAACAGAAATAAAATAGAGTATGTGTAATTAATTCACTTGAAAAATCTTATCTATTTCAGCTTATTTACGATATAAACCGCCTAAGAACAACGCCGCATCCCATAAGTAAAAAGAACACATTATTTATCTACTTTATGACTGACAGAATCTCCGATTGGTGACGCAATCCGTATGGTCCACGGCCATAAACCAAATGTCATGCTATTGGGCGATGTGCACTAAATCCAACGTTTTTATTGACCACCAACTTTATGGGGTCTTGGGCCGTAAAATTTTGAGGTGTCAATTGTTCGGGAATAAAATAGGAGACGGACAATTAAATGATATGTCGGATTGATTTTTTTAAATGTACAGGTAAATCTTGTAGGCATTTTTATCATGGCAAGGTGAAGAGAATACACTTTGATAAGTACAATTTTCAAATATAATTCTAGTGAGTTGTGTTGACAGTTGCCAGAATGATGCCATCATAACTTACTACTTTGCGAGCTCATCCCAAAAAGGCGCTTCGTTACAACAAGTCAATATAGCAGGATTTTGTGTTTAGTGGCTAACAAATCTGACCCAAATCTACCCTGACATCAGAACATAATAATATGTTTATTTTGTGAGATAAAACAGCAGTAACGCCGACTCACTCGATTTGGATAGGTAAATGTCAAAACTCACCATTCTTATTATAATATGCCTATTAGAAACCTTAGGGATGACAATATTTAGTGCTGGGTGGGATATATTGTCTTACGGATGATGATACGAGTGGTATCGGAGGGTTGTGTTGTCTCAAAAAGGCCCGCTTCCGAGTTTCTTCAGATTTTCCTTAATATGCTAAAGAAAAATCTGGAGTCTGTTTGCAGGTAATGATAGATTTTTTTCCAGTCTTGTATATTTAGTACGTAAATTATTTTGTCAATAAAATAGTTTTGGACGTGTTCTACTGGTCGTATATCAAGTCGGTTTTAACAAGTCTTTTATTGTCGATACTAGAGGTAGGTCTCTCATATGTCATAAGAAACCGTCTGGGTGGGTAACACCGCAATGTCTATTTCTACCGCCAAGCAGCAGCGTGCATGCACTGTTGTGTTTCGGTTTAAAGGACATTGTAGCCAGTGTAACTACTGGACATAATGAGACTTAACATCTTATGTCTCAGGATGACGAGCGCAGTGGAATGCCAAACAGTACTTTGTAACTCAAGGTTCTGGATGGTATTTCTACTGTTTATGGGTGGTCTTATCGCTTACCATCAGGCGAACTGCATGCTCGTCTCGTCATTCAATTCTATAAAAAAAAAACTTATGTCTCAGGATGACGAGCGCAGTGGAATGCCAAACAGTACTTTGTAACTCAAGGTGCTGGATGGTGTTGCTACTGTTTATAGGTAGTCGTAACGCTTAGGGCTCCGTGAAAAAAACCCTTTAATTTAACTGGCAGGTAGTTGAATTTGAACTTAGGCTTATTTTGTCTCAGCGTATACAATCTAATATTAGGTATCCCGGAAAAATACACAGTTCTTATGACACTTTCACCAGTAAGATTTTCATACAAACATACCCGTATTAAGCAAGTGTGAAGTAAAATTTCGAATGTTATTCGTAAAAAGCATGCGGCGGTCGCGCGCGAGATCGGTCCGAATGCGAAGTTGCCGGCTGGCGGGCCAAGTGCGCTTCCCCTAACTACATAAATCAATTTGTCAGTAACAACGTGACATTAGACTCGCACAAGAGCAATATGCGTTCTGTGAAACTGGATTTTTTACTTTTTGACGTATTTGCGCGCTTTGTGCACTAATAAATTGTGTCTGTCATTGTATTTTGTTATGTAAATAAGTCTGTGGATCGACTGCATTGCCAATTTTTGGAAAAATATCCTGATGCTACTGCAACAAGACGGTAGGTCTTTTGAATATTATTTTTAATTTCTTTTTAAGATATTACAATTGGATTCAGGTGCGGCCACTTGAGAGCCTCTCAACTTTAACCATATGTGTGATAGTGCAGTAAACTTTAAAATGTCAGAGGGTGACAAGTGTTATGCGGTGTCTGTACTTCATACTTTAACTAATATAAAATTCTTATAATTAATTGTAAGGCCTCTTCAATCAGTTATGTATGTATACTATATGAAAATACAAATATATACTATCCCATTTGCAGCATATACTACGTTTGGCATTTTGACTTATTTTAAAGAGAATAAGAAATACGAAGGATTAATGTAATCTAAAAGTTACTTAAGGATTATTGATTAACAGATTTCTTACATGTTCATAGCTTTCATACTAAATTATACACATACAAGCATAACAAACCAACTTCTTTCCAACCATAGCAGCTGTTTCCTTTACAAACAAGCAAAAAAACTGTATTTTTATCAAATCCCATTACTAAAGCTCGGTGGTGTTTATTAGAAATGGCACGCGTAATATTTCTCCGATGCCCTTGCATTTTGTGTCTAAATGAAACGATCTCGCGATTATGTTACGTGTTTACTCAATAATTCGATCCGACAGATGTCTTGCTCTAAGTTATAGAATCTAGCGAGTGAAAATTAACTTTTTTCAAGGTGTATTTGATTTAATAAAGAAATTGTCAAATTCAACTAGGTAATGCTCAGATTTGATTAAAAAAAATTGAAAAACTTTTTAGAAATACCTTTTTTATGACGTTGTAGATTAAAAAAAAGGTGTTAATTTAGGAATCTGACATCTGACGTTACAATTAAGTCGTTAAAATTGAGAGTATAGACTTTCAAATTATTTTGCGAGATGCATACAAGTCTATGACAGTTGCATTTCTTCAAAATTTAACATATTTACATAGCAAATATCGTTAGTATCAGATCAATGCTTTAGCTGCAAAATACTTCCATAACAGTACCATGACTATTGGCAGTATCACTTCCACCCGCTATAATCTTATAGCTTCGATCTCTCGCGATAGCTAGCGATCCAGCTACGACTCGTCATTTCTCGCATTGTCGTAATCCGCTGATTTACTAGCGACATTAATCAGGTTGACGGCCGATAGGGACGGAATCACGATGTACACCGCCATCTTTATTTACAAAGCCGCTAACTTGGGAATCGCGACAACGCGTCAGCTTGATCTTTGATTTTGTGCGTAATGCTAAGTTATCAAGAAGTCTGTACTCAGTACTGCATGGTTAAATTTTACTCTCATAGATGTATATTCGGTAAAATTAAATGCCTAATTACCTAAATCCATGTGTTTAGTAACACCTTTTCTAATCTATTCTGTGGACTAGCTTCATCTCAAAAACTGGCAAAAAGGCTGAAAACAATCCAAAACCACAAAATTATTCATTTTAAAAATATATATTTAATGATTAAAAATAATTCCAAACAGCCAAGTCGAAATTTCTAACATTTTTTGCCTTCGTCATATGTTCGTCTACGCCATTGATTTATCGTAGACGTTTCCTGTTCTTCTACTCACTGGTTACGAAACTGATTTACGACTAATTGTTATGTTTTAAATACACGATACCACATAGATTTTGTGTAGATAATACGAAACAATACCTTATAAATGAAGATAGAAATTAACAAATTGTGCGACTTTCATTTTTGATGATTTGTGGGAAGTAGCTGGTATGTAAAGTATCAAATAAGCGTTTCAGGTTGGCACCCGAACTTAATTTCAATTTTATTATAGAATCGCAACAGAATATTGCTTGCAGAAGAATGCTACATGACGGAAGAAATAAATAATAAAGTAATTTCTATCTAGACTCTCCTATATCATACATACAAAATAATCAAAGACTAAAAATTATTATAGAACCCAAACTTTTAAGATAATACTGTATGGTGATACTTAATATTGATGAAATAATTCATCGTTCACTTAGTAAGGTGAATGAGTTAGTTCCAAGTTGGGACACGAGTACGTTTTTCAATATCACGACGAGATGCTGAACTGAGTTACGTTACTTCGAGTTAATCACTCTTTGGTTTCCTTATTTTTTTTTATATTGCATTGAATGACGAGTCGAGCATGCTGTTCACCTGATGGTAAGCGATATGACCACCCATAAGCAGTAGCAACACCATACAGCATCTTGCTTTAGAAAGTACTGCGTGACATTCCACTGCGCTTCCTGAAATGTGATGTTAAGTCTCATTGTGTCCAGTGGTTACACTGGCTACAATGGCCTTCCAACCATAACGCAACAGTGCATGCACACTGTCGCTTGCCGGTAGAAATGGATATTACGGTGGTACCCACCCAGGCGGACTCTTACGACATGAGAGACCTACTACCAGTTTTAGTTCACTTTTAAGGAATCCTCTCTTTCAACATAAAGTAACAGGTGGCTTTCTGTGATTCTATGCATAATCTAGTTCCATTTTGTTTCAAAAAACTGAAGGTTGTCTTGGTAACCATTTAACAGCATGTACCTCTCCTAATTCCCAAGAAAGGTAATATTAAAAGAATAAAGGTCACCTTAATTCAAGAACTACATTTCACCAACCTTAAGTAAATTCCCGTTTACCCCAATCAAGCTGGGTCGCCGTAAATCCTCATTCAAGTATATAATATTTTTAATTTTCAACTTCGTCAGTCGACGCTAATACATCAGAGTGATTTACGCGCCGATCCCGGCGAAGTTGTGGATTTATTGCCCGAGTGTTCGTGTCGAGAGACCGTGCCATCTTGTGATGGGGCGCGGCGTGCCTCCAAACTTTGTATTAGTGTGAACTAGCTTGGGGTATGTTGTAGTTTAAATTGGGCCCGTGCGGTCCGGTATAGCCAAAAATGGGCTCAGTACAAGGCTTTACCGAATACCCCATTATAATGTTGTTGGTAAAAGTTAGTATTATACTTTAATGATTTAATAGCACAATTGATGGCATTCATTAATGTGGCAGGTTAAGTGTAGTCATGGCGAAAAAACCCGATAAGTGCGAGTTGTGCTCGCATTCCGAGGGTTCCATACAAACTTTTAGATAAGGTATTTTAAGTATATAATTTCAATAGTTCTCCAAAATTAATTAATGGATTAATCGACTTTAAAAGACTGCCTCGGTGGCGTAGTTGTATTACAGTACGAGTGCAAAGCTGAGGTCTCGGGTTCGATCCCCGGGTCGGGCAGAGTGATATTGAGTTTTTCTATTCAGTATCAGCTCGGAGTCTGGAATTTGTGCCCGATGTGGCGATAGGCTCGCCCCCTATCACATTATGAGACGGAATAATGGCGAAAAGTGGGTGCATTAGTTGCGCCTCTGCCTACCCCTTCGGGGATAACAGGCATGAGTGTATGTATGTCAATTTTAAAAATATTGCAATAGTAAATTCACTTTTGTGTTATTAAAGTATATATTTACGGTTTTCAGATATTTTCCTTTACATATTGTGCTGTAAGTCCTTGGTTCTTGAAAAAATTCATGATTCTAGGTTAACGGACACTACTCTATGAGTTTTGATTCCATTATGGAATCGCAAAATATACGACTTAAACGGTCATATCTTTTGGTCACGTTGAGTTACACTTTTATGCTTTGATGTACAATAAAGAGTTTAAATAAATAATAACTAACAAGTTTGATTTTTTCACAACTGAAGAAGACCGTAGACCCGAGTATTTGATATAAACTTCAACTTGATACCTCGACGCGTTCCTGAGAAAAAGGGTCTTGACAGACAGTCGGACCGACGGACAGACGGGCAACAAAATTTTGTTGGATGGAGACTCAAACTTGTAGTCTTTTTCAATCAAAATTGTGCTTGAAACTAACTAACGAAAATGACTGGTTATTGGTATAAAAAGTCGCCTACAAGATAAACGCGACAATTTCTTTATTTAACGAAATTTCTGACACAGACGTTAGAACTTGGGGGATAGATTGAAATTAAAAAAAGATATGAAAAATCTGGCTCGTTTATTCCATTAGAGTTGAAATAGTCTTTCCGATGATGTATTATAAATTAATCAGATCAGTTTATTTTTTGAATAATCACGATGAAGAGATGACTGAAATAGTCGAAATTTTAGATAAGTCCTCTTAAATAACTTATGTAGTGTATATTTATGATGTGTATCATAATGGCAGTTTTAAATACCAGTCTACCGCCTTAATTTAATGCGTATAAAATTAAAATTGATAAATCTATTCTAAAAATTTATAAATTCTTGCCTGACCTACTTTACCAAAATTATCATCAGAGAAATGTATAAATATTCAAACGTTTTTAACACTAAATTTATTCATAATTATCCCGAGTCTTGTGTTTCCATAATCCGTGTCTTGTATCTTTAATACTAACGAGAGTTCTAATAAGGTCAGATGTCATCTTCGACGTAACTTGGACTTATCTATCATAATTTGTATGTAGGCTACGACAAGTGACAAAAATGAGTAACAAATTAAATTGTAATAAATTTCAACGTATCTTTCTGATTCATTAAAAAAAAGGTTACTTTGGTTATTATACTGTTTTGTACAGTTTACCTACCAATTAAAGTTCCACCATCTGTCAACAGTTGCTAATAGAACAAACATGAAAGAAGAGGGAACATAAAAAAGTGCAATAACAAACGACGTGTCTAAGAAAGGGTAATTTAAAACAATCCACATTTGAATTTAATATAAATATACACATTTAAAGTCAGTGTCGATACGTATCAAGCCAAAAAACGACTAAACAAAGCTCACCCCAGCCCCAAATAATTATTCATTGTGTTTTTAACAGGCACGCCAGAAGGCCGCGCGAAAATTGTAAGAGGCTACTAGCGCAGCGCGGTGCGCGCCTCACTGATGTCGTAAAAATTGTTCTACGGCAGCTGTGGAGTCGAATGTTTAATAATAGTTGAATTGTGAAAACGCATTTTAGCGTAACGCATATAAAGCATAATTTAGATATTAATAAAGATTTTTAACGATGACAGGACAATTAAATTTTTGAATTAAAGTTATGTCAGGTTTGTTTTGACTCTTAAAATCTTAGACCATACAGCAAAGATAAACTTACAATTCAGATTGCAGATTTTTGAAATTATAACGTCTGCCTAGACTTCCTTATTATATAGTTGATGACAAATGTAAAATTAAATAGATCTAAATATTTACCATCTATTTATTTTTATTTCTGATAATTTAATACTTTACGGTCTATCAGATTCAATTAGAATACTTTTTAAATACGAATAATAAAGAGATATAGCCACGAAGAAAAGAAGAAGAGGATATAGCTAAATTACTATGAAATCATCATCATCATCTTCATCATCAGCCACATGAAGTCCACTGCTGAACATAGGCCTCCCCTAAATATGTAATGGCCGCACCACACTTCGTTATGTGTTATTTGATAAGCGGCTACGCTATATTCGCCCAAATATTTGTTATGTGAGTGAACAACAAACATGCCATCCACACTTGGTGCCAGCGTGCCAAACATGCCAATTATATTCGTATGTGGCTTGTGAACAAAACTGAATGAGTGAACGAAGTGTGGGCAGTCGACACACTGCGACACACATATTCGTTTTATTCGGGTCCTTTAAAGTGTGTCAAAAAACCGACAAGTGAACGGATAAGCTTATTTGCTATTCGCGCTTATGCGTTATGCGTGCGAATAAAGCAAATATAGACGAATGAGCCTTCCAAACTTCGTCATATGCGGGGGAATAACGCGCATAACAAATAACACATAGCGAAGTGTGGTGCCGCCATAAAAGATATAAGACTAAAAAATCACATTGAAGAACTCTATCACCACTGCATCTCCACAGCTCTCCCTGTCCTCACTCGGGAACAACCATCTCCTGACTTGTTAATGCCGCCAGCCTACTATCTTAGCATATTGCAAGACTCTAAATAACACCATTATTTCCAACGTCTACCCGTCCAAATACAGAAACGTTATCACGGGGAAAATATTTGATGGTTCAGTGTGCAAATTGAATTTATTATTTAGGTATAATCAGGGGTTAGTACGCTGCATATTTATGAAAGCCCATCGACGAGTGAGAGTTTTTTCCCGACTCCGATTGGGGTAAGGGAATCGCAGGCCTGGGACGTGTTGTGATGTTTGCGGGTAGATTGAAGTTACTAAACGGGTTCTGTTTTCGTTTAGTTGTATGATGGGGTAGATTGACCGATTGGGGTAACCTGGAATTTACGAAAAAATTGCTATTTGTTTAATTCGTATATGCGTTGGGTAAATCACACACACACGCACTCACGCCCGTTATCCCCGAAGGGGTAGACAGAGGTGCAACAAATGCACCCACTTTTCGCCGTTATTCCGTCCCATGATGTGATAGAGGGCGAGCCTATCGCCACATCAGACATAAATTCCATACACCGGGCTGATACTGAACAGAAAAACCCAATATCAATTTGCCCGACCCGGGGATCGAACCCGAAACCTCAGCATTGCAGTCGTACCGTAATACAACTACGCCACCGATGCAGTAACTACTGCTACAACTTACTATTAACTAAACATAATATTCTCTATTACTTATGGCATAAATTCTCATTTTATAACTTTTATTCTACAAAACTAATCTCACTGCTAATGGCGTAATGTGACGAAAACCACTCGCACTCATAAACTTACACCAAAGAATTATAGCAGCAACCCCACTGGGCAGTAGCGGTCCGATCGCTGTCCGGCGCGGACGCGTTCGTGAGATTGTTGTGTTATTGTGCTAATTTACCGCGAATTGTTACATCGTGCGTAAAACCGGACTTGAGATTGCAGGCCCTCTTCGGGCCTGCTGTTTATCACTATGGATGATAGGCGTAATAATTTTGATGGTAGTGGGCAGTTAGTAGCTGAAGGAAACATCGAAAATAGTAGTGACAACATAATACACGTAGAGGATGAATCCGATTCAATGGGAATAGATCTTGAGTTAGAGACGACAAATACAATTAGAAAAAGAGTTAGGGAAGATAATTCTTCAGAAGAAGGATGGTCGACAGTGTCGCGACGTAAGAAAATAGGCAGAACAGAAGAAGAACATGGAGTCGAGAGTATTCAAGTTTGTGTAACGAGTCAAGAGCTATTGCCGAAACAGTTTGCGATAGCACGCTTATTTAAAGAACATGGTATAAATTGTATTTCAAAAGTAAAATATATTAACGGGTATAAAATACTAATTACATTTGATAAAGAATCAGCTGCCGAGGCCTTAATCGCCTCGCAATCACTCGCAGATCGAGGATGGAGATGCCAAAAAACTTCTGAAGTCGGCCTATCTTACGGTGTAATCAGAAATATTGAAATGGACTTACCTGAGTTGGAAATGCTAAACTATATATCATGTGACATAAAAATTGTATCTGCGAAGCGGTTACAAAAACGGAACAAAGACGTAGGTGAAGCCTGGATTCCAAGTGAGACAGTACGTCTAGGTTTCAAAGGATCGTTACTTCCGCCTTTTGTATTCATTCACAACTTAAGAATAAAAGTAGAGCCTTTTGTTTTCCCAGTGAGTCAATGTTCCAAATGTTGGAAGTATGGTCATATAGCAAAATTTTGTGCAAGTAAGAAATTTGTCTGCCCAAAATGCAGTGGGCCTCATAATAACTGTGAAACAGAAAACTTTCAGTGTAGTAACTGTTTAGGGTCGCACATGGCCTTGAATAAAATATGCCCATTTTATAAGAAAGAGAGAAGGATCCGAGAATTGATGGCTGAATTTAACGTGACTTACCGCAAAGCCCTTACTTTATATGTCCCCTGTACTCCAATTCCAGAGCGACTCGTAAGTCATTCCAATATCCCAACAAAGGAAAATGTTTTACCTAGTCCAATTGCTGCAGAATCTTCTCCAGCTGTGACATTGGATGACACAAGACTTGGTATGTCCTATCGAGATAGAGTAATAATTCAAACAACATTGCCAGTGGGAAATCATGGACACACAAGTAAAGAACCTATGCCCGCAAAAGTAACGGAAGATGACAAAAATCAAAGTCCATCAACATCTGGAATCCAAGGACGCAAGAAATTAAAAAAGACACGACAAACTTACGCTGCAGTCCCTCCCAGCTCGTTCAATTGCGATAAGGATTCTTCAGACTATTTAAGTGAAGATGCACACCAATATAAAGAACCAAACACGACACATGAAAAGAAAGATTTCACATTTAGCCGTTTATTACGTAAACTTAGAGACATTATATTTAATAATCAATCACTGGAATCAAAAATTGAACTATGTATAAAATCATTTATCGAGTGGCTTATAACTAAAATAGTTAACAACGTTTCTTTTAGCCCGTTCTGTAATCTTAACGCCAATTATGGATAAAAGTTGCCGTAACATTAATATGAATGTACTACAGTGGAATTGTCAAAGTCTCAAACCTAAATTAGTGTCATTTGAATTACTACTTTTACAAGAAAGGATCCACTTTGCTGCCTTAAGTGAAACTTGGCTCGAGCCTGGGAGCAATTTAGTTATTAAAAATTATAATATCTACCGACAGGACAGACAGGATTGCTATGGAGGTGTGGCTATCGTAACTCACAATTCGATAGGGTGTTTACTTTGTTCTTCACAAAGTATGAACCCAGGAATAGAATTAATTCACATAAAGGTACTAAATTGTCAAAAAATAGAAAATGTTATTGCCATTTATTGTCCACCATCAGTTCAAACTACTCAAAACGATTGGGATCAAATTTTTTCTATAACTAACAAAAAAACACTTATTTTGGGTGATTTTAATGGACATCACATCAGTTGGTCCAATAAAACCGACAATAGAGGCAATCAAATATTTGATTCTATGCTGAATTATAACTTTACCTACCTAAACAATGGGGAGAATACTAGGATAAAATTGGTTAATGGAATTATTCAACAATCTTCACCTGATATTTCCTTTATTTCTTGTGATTTAGCTTTGGAATTTCAATGGAAGGTGACAAATGAATCTTTGGGTAGTGACCATTTAATAATTAAATTATCTTATTTATTGGAGACTAATCGTAAGGCTATTAAAAAACGTGATTTTAAAAAGAGTGATTGGGCGTCGTACTCTTCGTATATAGAGAATTCTTTGGTGGGTTTTGTTATTCCGGGTGAACCACAAACTTTTTATGACAACTTAATTAATATTATACAAAAAGCCGCCAATTTGTATATACCTTGGAAAAAAATATGCCAGGATGTACGTTCTAAATTTACACCTAAACCTTACTGGAATACGGAGCTATCACGAGCAGTGGCAGTTAGGCGCTTGGCATTGTCGAATTTTAGACATTGTCCTTCATCACAAAATTTAGATAAGCTCAAAACAAAAATAGCCGAGGCACAGAGAGTAATTCGAAAAGCAAAGGCTAACTCTTTTCAAAAATTTTGTTCATCTATAGATGAAAAAACGTCCGCTTCAGCAATGTGGCGGAAGATGAAATGGATGAAAGGCCGATGTGCCTCTTCTCCATATATCGATAAGCAAAATTTAGATAGCCTACTTCATGATTTAACTCCAGATTTTGTATGTCCAGAACAACCTCAATTTCAGTCACATAACGCTGTTATTGAAGCAGATATATCTATGCAAGAATTACAAAATAATCTAAAGAGAAAAGACACTGCTCCAGGGTGCGATAATGTGTCCTTTTCTATGATTTATCATCTCCCTTTGAGCGCTAAGCTGATTTTACTAAAATTTTATAATTACTGTTATTCCTATGCCTTTGTTCCATCTCAATGGCGAGATACTAAAATATTTCCCATTCCGAAAAATAGTTCATCTACAAGTTTACGTCCTATATCTTTACTATCATGTCTTTGCAAAACATTTCATTCGATTCTCAACAAAAGACTTGAATGGTACTTTGAAAAACAGTGCTTATTCCCAAACAGTATGGTTGGTTTTCGTAGGGCGCGATCGTGTTTGGACAGTCTCACCCGACTAATTACACAAATACAACTAGGATTTTGTAACAACTTATGCACAGTTGGCTGTTTTATCGATGTTACAAATGCATATAATAATATAGATGTGGTATGTTTAGTAAATACTTTAGAACAATTTCAGGTTGGATCAAAAATGTCCAAGTATCTATGGTCTTATCTCCGTTTACGATATTTAAAAATTGCATCCGAACAATACACAATGACACGATGCACAGGCCGTGGCCTCGCTCAAGGTGACCCATTATCCCCACTTCTGTTTAACATCGCAACAATAAATATATGCACCAGTGTTTCTAATGTACATATAACTCAATACGCCGATGATTTCGTTATATTTTCATCAATGAAATATGTTAATGATGCAGTTATTCATTTAAAATCAGCTATAAATATTATGAACTCGTTATTAAATAATATAGGTTTAGACATTTCTCCATCCAAAACTAAATTGTGTGTATTCAAGAAAGGAGGCTTTAAACAGAATATATTTTTTCCGTTTAATAACCAATTTATTGAGACATGTAGTAGTGTTAAATATTTAGGCTTATGGCTAGACAGCTCATTAAGATGGGGCAAGCATATCAACGAGACTGTGAACAAGACATTAAAATTCATTAATATTCTAAAAATCTTATCTGGCACTAGTTGGGGTGTACATCAAAAACATCTTAGACGATTGTATATAGCTATTATACGCAGCAGAATAGATTATGCCAGCTTCTTATTCGATAATAGTTGCAAGTCTAATTTATATAAATTGGACAGAGTACAAAATCAGGCACTACGAGTCATTGGGGGTTTTATTCGTACCACGCCTATACACGTAATGGAAAACGAATTATGCTTACCACCACTTCTTGTTCGCCGAAGGTACTTAGCGGGAAAATTTTATTTGAAATGCCGATCTATCGCGAATAATGTAACTATTAGTTTAATCGATAATTTAAAAAAATGTAATGGTTCCCCTTATTGGACATACCGCAAGCTACCAATTCTTATTTCTATACATTTATCTTTTGATTTATTCCCCATTCATTCGGTTACAGTACTTGAAATGTATTCCCTACAGACTTGGGTTAGTAACATTAATTTGGTGGACGTGATAAGAGATGCCATTCCGACATTGAACCAAGCTAAGAGTTACTATAGTTGTAATGTGTTAAAGAGTATTTGTAATGATCATATTAGTAGAAATTATTCAGACTTTTACAAAATTTATACCGACGGCTCTAAAAGTAATGAAATGGGCGGAGCAGCCTTTTTTGATCCCTTAAACGAAAGCTACATTAAACTTAAAATTGATTCCAATATTTCAATTATGCACATTGAATTGATTGCCATCGCCGAAGCTTTATCTTATGCAGAGGTAATTAATCATGACAAATTCGTTATCTTGACTGACTCCAAGAGCGCTTTGCAACATTTGGCTCGGTGTACCTCACCTGTGCGAGGCACACCGATAGCCTATACTGTATTGAAGTCAATTTTAAATTTCCAAAGTAATAAAAAGACTATCATGCTACAGTGGATTCCTTCACATATACAACTATCTGAGAACGATAAAGTCGACCTTTTAGCAAAGCAGGCCATTGATGACGGCATCCTTTTTCGGGTCACACCGTTATATAGTGACTATTTCGGTCTACTAAAAAAACACTGTATTGAAGTGTGGCAGGAGTACTTTGACAAGCGATCAAAGGAGAAGGGTATTTGGTACCAAACGATACAACCTCAGATAGCCACACATCCATGGATTGACCAAAATATCCTGAAACGCAACTTGTTGGTGGTTGCTCTCAGGCTGCGTTCTGGACATATACCATCAAATAAATTCTTATTTTTATTAAAAAAATCACTGTCACCCAACTGTGACATCTGCGGGTCCATAGAAGATGTGCAACATATTTTGATGGAATGTGCCCGTCACGAAGGAGACAGGAGAAACATATTTGGTGTTAAGAAAACTTTTGATGTTGGTATGTGTAACAGTATTCTTGCGCATCCACTCTCAGATTTGGCGATAAAATTGTATCACATAGCTAATAAGCAACACTAAATAGTAATTACTTATATCATTGCTTTGTTCCTCCATTGGGCGATGTGGTCGCACAGCGACAAAGCCCTGTTTTCAATAAATAAAAAAAAAAAAAAAAAAAAAAACCCCACTGGGCTTCACCCCCTCTTAAAACGCGGTAATTTAAGACAATAAGCGTTTTGAGGTAAATTATATTTTAAAATACGTGTTTAAGAGTGGGCGGATATTAAATATTGGTGAATCGATCTGTTCGTGGTGGTCTATACAATGGGGAATGGTGGGCGGGTTAATAATATAGATATTCATGTTATGTAGTATGTGCCTATTAAAATCAATATCTTGACGAGTTTAAAATGTCGAATTATGACGATTAAGTTTGAAGAGATTTTGATTATCGTTGAACTAATTGTTTCGTTTTCACATAATAAAAAATACTAATTCGAATTGAGAACTTCCTCTTTTTGGCAGTTGGTTAAAATAGCTTTTAAGCTCTTATACGATTCGAGCAGCTCACTCGCTTGCTGGCTAATGCTTTCCATGAATAGCATAACTCTATTGCATTTCCTGCCGGTATACTGCGTTCGTCATCTTGAAAACCTGAGAAAACCGAAGTTAAATATCATAATGGCCAATTAATTACATGCAGTCCAATACCTTCCAAATAAAGCTCAAGTGTTTTTACACATAAGAGAAGTATGGAATGTCTCAATACCTACTCAGAAGTAAGACGTAATCGAATGAGAGACTAAAAAAAAATTGCCGGAAGTATTAATTGATAACAGCATAATGATTTTCCATGGTAAAGTATGACACACCACTATCACAATATTTTATATTTAAATCTAAACTCTATCGACCCAAATAGACCAAGTTCATCAAACAAAGCAAAGAGTAACAAAAGACCTGCAAATAAAGCCCATCATAATAAATAACTCAATACCTTAATACTTAAACATTAACTCCTTAAATTTATTGCCCGTTCCTGACTCCTGAGAAAAAAGTAGGGACAGAAAAAAAAGAAAAACAACATCCGATCACAGTAATAGTACAGGGTGGGATGAATCAAGTACTTTCTTTGGATAGGGTGAGAAATTTATTTGGCAGAATGTTCGAGTTTCCTTGTGTTTAATTCTTGGATTGCTTTTATTGCTGTGACGTCATAGTGTTCGAAGAATTTAATTTAATTATGTTGGGTATATAAATCCTCATGTTTTATGTAACCGGGGTCTTGGTTTCATTAGTGATCATCAAGTCGAGCTGGTCTTATTTAGTCTATAGAAAAAACTGACCATTACAACCGCCTATAAAGTGTTTCATATCACCTGTCATCCAGGAGTTAGAATATTTTCGTAGAGCTAGACTACGCTCGTCTCCTAATGTAATATGGTTTTTTCAAACCAGTGGTCTCGAACGACAAAATGTGAAATCGGTAGATTTGCCAAGAAAAAATCGGTATATTTGGAGCAAAAATCGGTGCAAAAAAACAAGCAATATTCATTGAATATAAAAAACAAGCAATATTCATTGAATATTGCTTGTTTTTAATATTGCTGAAAACCCCTTTAATTTAAAACTCTAGGGATACTCTATTATTGCATACCAAAAGAACAGTCACGCACCCCCCCCCCCCCCCGTTATGAAAGTAAAAAAATTTAAAAATTTTTGCCGCCCATTTTAAAAATACTGCCGCCCGCCGGGCCGCCCCAAGCAGCAACATATTTAACCAAGGAATCGCAAAATATGAAAGAAAAAGGGGATTTTAGCATTGAATCGCTGAAAATCAGTAGAAAAACCGAAAAATCGGTAGGTTCGAGACCACTGTTTCAAACAAAACTGTGCTTGCACATTGCTTCGTAGCAGAATTGAACAAGCGATATCCAAAAAAACTTGCTTATAAGAAACTTAGCAAGTGTTCAACAAAAATTCTCTCCAAAGTACCATCCCATCACTACACTTTGTTACTCCTTATCAGTTAATCTTGGTAAACTGAAAAACCGACTCAAACACGCCGGCTCTTGTGAAAGCCGCGGTTCAAGTGGCATTAGTCGGTGCGACTGAAGTTTCCTTACTGTGTTAGGCAAATTAGTTGTAAGAAACCGTTTTTTTGTTGTATTGAGACATTTGTGTCCTAATGAAGAAAGCAGGTCGTCTGATAGTAAAATCAGTAGCAACGCCGCCTTTGAAAAATTACTGCAATGGAGATATTTCACATTAGCCGTCTTATTACGGAACGTTGTGTAAAATAGCTGTAAAAGTTATTCAGTGGGGCTAGGAAGTGAAAAAAAACACGATGCGTCTGCGCTTCGTTTTATTGTGATTGGTTGAGTGACTGACGTATCGGTATTTTGATGTTTGTAATTGATGGAGAGACCGACACGTCAGTCTCTCAACCAATCACAATAAAACGAAGCGGAGACGCATCGTGTTTTTTCACGTCCTAGCCACACAGTGCGATAGAATGTGTCAAAAAAAAATCGACACGACTCCGGTTTGCTTTATTGGGATTGGTTGAGAGACTAACACGTGACTGACGTATTGGGCTCCCGATCAATCACAAACATCAAAATGAAACGACATCGAACGAGTTGAATTTTATTGCCCCATTCTAAGCCCACCGATCATGTTGAGATGTTTAGCTTCATGGGAGGCGAGAGGAAACACACTTTAGCTGTGACCATCGACGATACGGCCTATTAGTGAAAATATAAGTATACTAGCTTTTGCCCGCGGCTCCGCCCGCGTTAAAAAGTTTTTCCGGGATAAAAGTCCCGGTTTATATTTTCCCGGGATAAGAAGTAGCCTATGTGCTAATCCAGGACATGACCTACCCGTGTGCCAAATTTCATCGAAAACCGTTCAGTAGTTTTTGCGTGAACGAGGAACAAACATCCATACATCCATACATCCAGACATTCTTACAAACTTTCGCCTTTATAATATTAGTAGGATTTGTAAGGTGGTAGAAATTATGTGTAATGTTGGGATGCTACTAGTTAAGGGCTACGGTGGCGAGCATCTTGTTCTCTTTTTGCCCTTGCATCTTGTCATTCACTTACGAGTATAGAATCAATGCCATTAATCACCGGCTCCAATGCTAAACTGTACCACCACAAAGCTTGCTAAGTACAGCTGCAGTAATAAAAACCGTAAGCAATGTTTTTGACAGTCTGTAGACAATTTAATTTACACTGCATGAATGAGTCTTCGCAGTGAAGGCCACCTGTTTTTTGCTTCAAAGGCGGCACCACGTGATGTTGGAGTAAATTGACACATTTTTTCATCTGAAACGACCCTTAATTTATTTAAATGGTGATAGGTACTGACAGCAGCGAACTGATAAGGTCAATCTGCGGCCAGTCCACTCTACTCCAATCTACATATGGGGAGAAAGTGCCTAGTTGAGAAGGGAACGGACTGAGGATAGTCCGCAGGTTTGGAACCAAGGCACACACCTCTGATCTTTCGAAGTCACGTGTTTATGGTTTATCAATTGGATCTACTTTCGCAATCGAGAAGCAACCCACAAGCTCATAAAATTTGACTTGCTCATAAAAAAAATGTCACAATTAATAGCAGATTTATTATATTCATATAGAATTAATTGTCCAAACACTTCAGTTGTTACTTTATAAAATGACAAACATTTTATATCAACCCCAGTTGTAATACAAAAATATTTTAGTTCAAACATCAACGAGTAGAAAATATTTTGATCCAATTATAGTTTGCTTTAACGGTGAAGAAAAACATTGAAGAAACCGCATACCTTCGAATTTTCCATGAGAATTTGCAATATGAAGCCTGCCAAACCGCACTAGGCCAGCGTGGTGGACTAAGACCTAAACCCTCTCAGTAGTAGAGGAGGCCCGTGCCCAGCAGTGAGCAGTATATAATACAGAACTGGTATTATGGTTATAGTGCAGTAACAACTTCGAAAAAAGAGAAACTAAGTTCACAACTCACAAGCGATTCCTGTTCCCAGAACACAAATCCAACAATCTTGAAATCCAAACACCCAATGCATTAGTTAATAAATCGAGTGGCGCCATTAGTCGCAGGTTCGAGTCCCGGCCGGAAAGCATGCGTCTTGTTGATTTGTGACGAGCGCAGACGGATTGGGCCGTTTGAAAAACACCCGTTGGTTTTTTGATTTACATATTATGTTTCTGTGGATGTGTTTATTTTCGTTTTGATGTTAGTCGCATTGATCTTTTGATGGCCCTTTCTTTATAATATGAATTGTAGGTGTAAAATATTTTCAAATATATTTAGAGGAGCAAGTCACGGTTTTGGATCAGCTTTTAGAAGATAATGGGATGATAAATTTTAGTTCTCTATACATACTTATAGCCATTTAGTAATAAACGGCATGTGATAACCTATTAAAATAAGCTGTCCGTCATCTATCAATTCGAATTTAAAGACTTATTTTCATACAAAACCTATATTCCTATAAAGAAAATCGTAAAAAGAAAAAAATTACAACCCTAAAATTATAATTAATGAAATAATCGTACCACATCACTTAAATTCCACCCAATTACAAAGCCATGTCTCCACCGGCGACACTCGCTCGCGGCTCGAGCGACAATCGTCAAGCGACATTCATTTTTCGAGTTAACAA
Organism: Lapara coniferarum; assembly: GCA_949316025.1. Lineage (NCBI taxonomy): Eukaryota > Metazoa > Arthropoda > Insecta > Lepidoptera > Sphingidae > Lapara > Lapara coniferarum. Next base: position 24,825,347 of record OX438919.1, read on the forward strand.
GTGATTTATTGCTTCCTTCACGCGGGATTAGCGCCGCGCGGTGATAATAATACAGGCCAAATGTTTCGCTCGATACGCTTGCCGGTCGCCGCGTGACGATGTGTACTCGGCTTTGTAATTGTGTGAAATTATTGAGGTGTTTGGAAGATTTAGAAATGGCGGCTTTTTGTTGAGTTAGTCTCTGGACCATTAAATGAGTAGAGATCTACAATTAATTTTTATTTTGCAACCTATAACTTGTCGAAAAGTTTATTCTCTGTCTACCTCAAAGAAGCTGTGGTAAATATTAGCGTCTGTATATAATGTAAGCAGCGTTCAGCATCCATTGACTTAATCAAAGCGATCAATATGTGAGCGCTGATACTCTTGGATTCCACTCCTTTCTTTCCAGGGCGTTTGGTACACGCGTACTGGTGTGGACGAAAGTGGTTTGAAATGTTTTATTTTCACAGGCAGTAAACCGTAAAGCAAGTAAAATGAGACCTTCATAATGTGCGCTATTATAACCTTGGTTTGTTGAGTGAACTTTTGCGTCCTGTAAAATATGATAAAGCCAAGACTCTCGCCAAATCGATCGTAAATTCCAGCCTCTACTCGGGTAAGTTTTGAATCGCAAAATTCACAAAAACAGTCTCTCAACTGGACTCTTGAGACACGGTGGCCTCGCATGATTACACAAATTTTAATAACGATACCTATTATATGAATCGAACTTGGTATTTTAGAACCTAACATTCAAGTAGGTTTGCTGCCATGCCAATTAAGCGATGAAGATTAAACAGAAATAAATATACTTACCACCACCTAAAGATTGACTGGGGGAATGAAATATACATACATACTCAAGCCCTTTATCCTCAAAGCGGTAGGCAGAGGCGCAACTAGTGTACCTTCTTTTCGCCGTGCGTATTCCATCCCATGTCATAGGGGGCGAGCCTATCGCCATATCGGGCACAAATTCCAGACTCCGGGCTGATACTGATACTAGTAAAACCGAAAATCACTTTGCCCGACCCGCGGAGCGCTTCCTAGAGCTCAGCACTGCAGTCGTACTGTATTATACCGTATTACGCCAACGAGGCACAGAAATGAAATATAAAGTGTATTAAATAAATAAATAAATGTATTTTACATTTCTAAAAACAGTTTCGCCCCCGCCAGTCCTTAGACAAGATATCAAAATGCTCTACTTGTGAACAATTCGTGTGCTAAACGTTCACAGCTACATGGGTGCACGCCATAAACACTTTACATATTATATTATTTAATACGAAAAAATCACGAATACGCACGTACATTTGTAAGTGATCATTTCGTTTTGTGGTTTCGATGCAGCTTTAACATTCATATTTAGAACATAATAACGTTATTTTTGGATCGTTTGAAATCATAAACAACCGCGATAGTTGTCTATAGAATCTAGATAGAGCTGGAAAAAACAATTGACATGTGTCAAGTTTGACAAATTACTGGCCATTATGAGACTTCACATTTAATGTCTCAAAGTGACGAGCGCAGTGAACGTGTCACGCAGTACTTTCTAATGCAAAGTGCTGTATGGTGTTGCTACTGTTTATGGGCGGTCGTATCGCTTTCCATCAGCCGAGCAGCATACTCGTCTCATGATTCAGAAGCAATAAGAAAATAAATGTCATCCACTATCAATTCGAATATAATATCTAAAGGTTTATTAATTCCTGTCGTAAATGTTGGGATGGTCAGGCGAGCCTATGGAAGCCTGGTGGCAAGTACGTTTGTTTATAGAAACGCAATCCAAAATGTTGAGATTTGGACTACACAGTACGTCATCCTTAGCCTCGGCACCCTCAAATGATATGGCAAAATAATAATTGTTTATTATAGTCCGACTAGGAAAATAAAAAACGTCGCCATACAATAAGTAATTTCTTGTACTCACAATTTTAACTGCAAAATGTCAAAGCAAAAGCGCAGGTTGTCTATATTTCTGGTCAGGCTGAAAATCTAATATTAATATATTCGGTTTTTCTATTAAGTAATTGAAATTTGTGCCCTATATGGCGATACGCTCGCCACTATCACATCACAGGACAGAATAGGCACAGCGAACAGTGAGTCCACTAGTGTCAATTCTGTCTATCTTTTCGGGGATAAAAGGCGCGATTGAGTGAGTGTGTGTCCTTAAATATCTATGAATCAAAGCTGTATAATTACATTACCATCAAATGATGTTTTAGTGTCGTTCAAATCGGATAGTATACTTGCGAAAGGTACGGTCATCAGTACCAGCTTAAGTAACTGGATTTATGATTTTATTTTTAATGGAAACATTGAAAAAGAAACAGTCGAAAGCAGGATTTGAACCCGCGACCTCCAGCGTCATCATTGTCCAGGCACTACATGGCCCTTAACATGTATAAAAAACATAATATAGGATTAACTGGATTTACTCGTCTACTACCGTCGTAGGGGTTAAGTTCATACGTTTGTCACCTGTCCATTTGCTATCAAAGTATCTAGGTGTATTATTAACACATTTAATTGAATAGTTTTTTTTTATTCGGAAACAGCTGCTGGTACGATATATTTGGTATCCGCTCGTAGTGACCACCGTACGTAAGGTGTTAGAACCATAGCGGCCCACGTAAGTGTGTCGCTAGGATCAGCCGGAGTATATCTGGGTCAAACAGGCCGGCATAATTGTATCGATTGACCAAAGATAGTCATCGTCAGTCGACACTCTATCTGGACCTCTCTCTCACGTGATACAGTGGGCTCACATTGCCATGCCCAATAGTAAAAAATAAATATGGTGAGTGAAGCGGAATCCAGAGACTATCGATTGACGATAGATAATAATTACCCCTCGTTGGTCGATACAATTATGGTTTTTCAAAATATATAGTAATAATAAGTGGAGATAGCCTAGTTGGGAATGGAACGGTCTGCCAAGACAATGTCCAGAGGTTCAAAACCCCAAGGCACACACCTCTGACTTTTCGAAGTTACGTGTGTATTGTTTATCAATTATTATCGTTCGCTTTAACGGTGAAGGAAAACATTTTGAGGAAACCTGCATACCTAAGAAGCTCTTTATAAGAATTTCGAAGGTATGTGAAGTCTACCAACCCGCACTAGACCAGCGTAGTGGACTAAGGCTTAAACCTTCTCAATACTAGAGGAGACCCGTGCCTAGTAGTGGGATAGTATTTAATTTAGGGCCGGTATCATTATTATTTATAAAATATATACACAGGCTAATCCCGGAACGCCGACACATTACGTGAGCCTCTATAGCAGTTTTTTAAATGTGCGTATTATTATATTAATGTTAGGTTTCCTGTGGGTGAAAATCAAGCTGGGCATATACCAATTAACAAAGGACATGTCTAAAAACGGACTTAAAATTTTAACCAAGATTCTTTATTTATATTTGGATACTGTACCCTAAAACTAAACCTTTACAAAAAATGTGTAATTAAAGACCTCCGATTTTGAGATTTATGTAATTTCATTTCCTTAAAAACTACGCTTACTGTGAACATTAAAAAAAAATTAGTAATAAATGGGGATTCTCAAAACATTTCTTAATGGATCCAAGATCTATATTTTACCCCTTTAATATCCACAAAGTTTGATCCTGGTTAGATTTAGAGGTCAAGACCAACACGAAAAGCGGACACCTGCAGGTCTACCATGAAACGACTTTACGAAATTTCGGACCGAAATTTCGTTCAATTCCTACCATGAAACACGTTTTATCCGAAATCGGTCCCGCAAACGGGCAAGTGACATTTAGAGGCTACCATAAAGTGTTTCGTCCGAACGAAATAACGTTACTTTTTTTAAGCTTAAAAGGTCATTAAAATTAATTTATCGCAATTATGTTGATATATTACAGCCACAAACGTTAATAAGCCAAATAAGAAATAATAATACACATTACTATGCTACTTAATTATAAAGTTTCGGATTGAATGAATGAATTCACTCGCATTATGATAGACGTTCATTCCGAAAACGGGTAATTGACGTTTTCTTCGTGCTAAACGGTACCATGAAGTGGTCCGTCCGAACGAAATATCGGCATTTTGACAACACTTCTTTCGGATTTTCACCGCAAATGACGCGAAACTCAAGAGGTAACTTTTTACTTTCGAAAATATAAATTATTATAGTTAAAAGTGTTTTTATGGTAGCATCGGATGACTTTTCGCAAATTATAACTAACATACGTTGCGTACATAACTAACACAGGCAACAATATTATACTTATTCAATATTCATCTTGATTCTAAGAGCATCTTCTAGCGCATAATTTGTATAAAAAAAAAGTTATTTATTATCTAGGTCGTTATTATCGCATACACACAGATACTCACGCCGTTTATCCCCGAAGGGGTTGGCATCGGCACAATCAATGCACCCACTTTTCGCCGTTATTCCGTCCCATGATGTGATAGGGGGCGAGCCTATCGCCACATTGGGCACAAAATATCAGACTCCGGGCTGACACTGAATAGAAAAACTCAGTATCACTTTGCCTGACCCGGGGATCGAACCCAAGACCTCAGCATTTTAGTCGTACCGTAATACAACTACGCCACCGAGGTAGTCAATCATCGCAGCACAGTATTATCGCATTTCTTTATATATCCCGTAAGGGTAAAACACTACAAACGTTAGCATAATTTCTCAAGATATCAGTAGAAAATGCTGTGGTGGTCTTTCCGTAAAGCCGGACTGGAGACATAAACGCCCGCGTATTTTTTTACATACGGTTTGAATAGCCTGACGACAGGGTATCACTGTCTGACCATAAATTAACGAGACGTGACCCGTTGTTGATGCGTTTCATACTCATGGTGAGTGAGATTTTATGAGAAGCCAACATTGAACTCATAACCAGCAGAAAACCCAATATCACTTTGCCCGACCCGGAATTCCTGCCGCGACCTCAGAATGGTATTCGCACCGCGTATGCTATACTACTACACCACCGAGGAAGTCACTAAAGACTGAAGTAAAACTTATATTAAATAAAGGAGATATTGAAATACATTTTTCATTATTATATTTAATTAGCAATTTATAGCCGATATCTTCCTATAAGTACAATTAGCTATTCTTGCAATGCTCTTAATTTTATTTTTTGACTTGCTAAATCATGGTACAACTTCTCTTATACGTGCTAATTTTTAATCACGCTGAGCTTCTGCGGCCACTCTTTTCCTCTAAGGAACTATATATATACGCTATCGGACGTCTTGTTCACGCCAAACATGCAAGTCCTTTCGTAATAGTAGACCACGTCGACCACGCGCTGCTCTTGAAGAGCTGTATTTGAATTTACCATATTATTCAACATTAGTATAATTTCTACTAAGTCAACAATAAAATATGTTGATATTACTAACAATGACAATTCACAAGATAGATCGCTAGTAATTATTATTATTGTATTCAGTAAGAAATGCCTATAAGTATTAAATTAATAAATATACAATATTATATACGATATTATAATAAGACAAATAAATATATAGAATAAAGATTGACAAATCATAAAACTTGCCAAAAATTTTTTATTCAACTTAGCAATGAAACGATCTTGTTGAAAATTAATATGTAATTAAGCTGCAGCCACACCGACGTGCTAGCCACGCGGGACGCGGGTTACGGAGCGGGTTAGTCTACGACGTGAAATTAGCCGTACAGAGCAGCACGACAGAGTGCGTCGCAAGACCCTCATTTATAGGCGTGATTTCAATGACGACTATCATTTGGTTTAATCTATATTTTACAAAGTATAGATGCATGCATGCTGCTTCAGTGGACGCGGTTACCGTGCATTGGTCCCGTAAGAGTGCAAGGCGACATAATCTCTGGCTTCGCGTCCCGGGTCCCACATTGCCGATGCGACTGTCTAACCGCAGCCTTAATATTTGTCTAAAATTGACGTTACATTGCGACATTGTCTTATGACAATGTCAAGTATTTATATACTTGACATTTTTATTCGACTTATTGTCATGGTATACGATTCACTATAGTCTTAAACTACAAAAAAAGTCATTCATAACATGTTGGTTTATACCACTTCATTTATTAATCCAGCGGTATTGTAAAAAAACACACTTGTCATCTTTGGTTCATTCACGAAACAAACTCTATGGTACCCGAACGAACGAAATAAGTCCGAAGTAACTTCATGGTAGCTATTCATTTCGTATTTCGGACGCGTGTCGGTCGGCCCGTAATTTCGGATGGAAGTTTTCATACATTCAACACTTAAAATTGTTGGGACTACGTATATGAGATAACCGAAATCTTTTTTAGTGCGTATTGACTGGGTGCCTGCGACTTTTTGATTAAAATAAAATATCTTCGGACAAGAGCAAACCGCTTGCCAGATGGTATGCGATACGTTTACCCAGAAACCCATCCATTATCATTTTACAAACTAACGTTGAGTTGGTCTATGTATCTTTATTTTACTTATAAAATAAGGAAAAGAAAAGGAAAACAAGAAAAACATGAAATCTACATTTATTTTAAGTGTTTTGAGGTAAATAATAGTACGTCGCTTCCTCGCTGGCGCGGCGCGGCCGTGACGCAAGTCCCTTATATCGATAGTCATGCCGCACACGCCATACAACAACGCTACGGAGGCAGGCATCATTTTATTCCATAAATAAACTCGATACTTTTGGTGCTTCTATAGATTTATTTTTGTTGGAAATCTAGTGGTAAGTCTCTATGTTCTTACATGTCCATCTGGGTTATTTCTACCGCCAAGCAGCAATGTGCATGCACTGTTGTGTTTCGGTTTGAAGGATATTGTAGCCAGTGTAACTAATGGACATAATAAGACTTAACATCTTATGCCTCAGGATGACGAGCGCAGTGGAATGCCACACAGTACTCTGTAACTCAAGGTGCTGGATGGTGCTGCTACTGTTTATGGGTGGTACGATCAGGCTAACGGCAGGCTGTCTCGTCATTTAATTTCATAAAAAGTCTAGACTAGAAGAACATTGTGGAGTAAAAGATGTAGAAAAATATTTTTTATTATAATATTAAGTTGTAAGAGCTACGTCAATAAGTGTGTAAAACATATTATGTATAAAAATTTAAACTATTCTCTTGGTCTTTGTCGTATTATATTTCTGCAACCACCTTTTCTCTCTTTATGAGAAACAAACGTTGATCTACGTCTTGCTTACGCCAAACATTCAAGTCTCTCCATCATAGTTATTTCTGTGGATATGCTGCCACTGCTGCAGCTGTAAATATAATAATCGAACTTTAGGAAAAAATCTACATAGTTAACAATATAATAAGTTGATATTAGTAACAATGAGGATTGAGAGTGATTCTATAAATATAATTAATCGCTAATACTATATGCTCAAAAATACCTAACATTATAGTAATAGGCTCGCCCCCTATCACACCATGGGACGGAATACGCACGGCGAAAAGTGGGTGCACTAGTTGCGCCTCTACGTACCCCTTCGGGGATAAAAGGCGTTAGTATGAACACGTACGTATTAAATTATCAAATAATACACTTCATAAACGATAAGTTCTTCATCGAGTCTACAAAATAATACTTATACTATACTTAAAAGTAATTAAAAAATATTCAATAAAAATTATTTACCATGAGAAGCAACCATGTTCTTTTTCCTACAAAAATGTCTCTGCGTGGATATAGAATGATCCAAAGTAATTATAATTAAACAATTTGTAGATAAACGTATAATAACATTGATTGTATTTTGCAAAAAAATGACATGACGTTGTGACAATGACATAAATATTTGACATTATAATTTGACTTATTTTAGTAGTACACGTTTTACTATAGGCTTAAAGAACAAAGAATGAACTTAACAATGAGTTGGTTTATATATCTGCATTTATCACAGAGCAGTATGCGAAAACGCACTTATCATCTTTGGTTCGTTCACGAAACAAACGCTATGAACCCGAACGAAAGAAAAGCATCTGACGTAACCAACTTGTAACGTATGAATTTCGTTCGGGTCCGCAATTTCGGATGGACGTTTCATGGTAGACTAGCAGCTTTGCACATTGGCTACATTCTTCTGCAAACCGGGGAATTGTGCTCGCGCAATGCTTGGCGGCAGAAATAGACGCTTCGGTGGACGTACCCTGCTGAATACTCATTAATCTCCATTTAACTATAAAATAACTTAAATCCATACATTTTAGACGCAGTCAGTATCAATCTACATTACGAATGAAACTTCGCATACAAATAACAATTAGAATGGAAGAGTGGTAACGAAATGTGATAAATAGATCCCACGCGGCGCGCCGTTTGGAAATGACCACGATTCTTCATTAACAAATATGCGGATTATTAATTTGTTTTTATTATACTTATTTGACAGGGTAATGCACCTGTTTTAGCAAGGGAATAATCATGAGTACAGAACTTATTTTGGGTATGAAATTGAAAAGTCATAAAACATTTAGAGGTTGTAAGAAATGGTGTTTTACAAACTTATTTTTTCATCCCCATTATCATACTCTAGTAGGGTCAGCACAATACAAATATTTAAGCATGTAATAGAAAGTATTAAGATCTTAGTTTAGTTTCTATGACAAGCCACCGTAACGCCAATCGCTTTTAAGAATTTACATATATACATGCATATACACTCACGCCTGTTATCCCCGAAGGGGTAGGCAGAGGCGCAACTAGTGCACCCACTTTTCGCCGTTATTCAGTCCCATGATATGATAGGGGGCGAGCCTATCGCCATATCGGGCACAAACTCCAAACTCCGAGCTGATACTGAATAGAAAAACTCAATATCACTTTGCCCGACCCGGGGATCGAACCCGAGACCTCAGCTTTGCAGTCGTATTGTAGTACAACAACGCCACCGAGGCAGTCCGAGTTTTAAGAATTTACTCAAGCAATAATGTGATAATTTCAATCAGTTGTCTTTTCTAGAACTGGTTTGACTTGTCATCATCATTACAGACTCACATAAAAGGGACAGATATTGACCGCACAGTGATTTGACTCTATTTAGTCCATTCTCTAGTTCTATAGATTGAACTGATATTCCATTTTCAAATCCAAAATGGCGTGCAAGCCAAATATAAAAGTCCAATAGCCACCACAAAACCGCACAATCATCGATTGATTCCCATTGTTTCAACAGGAGCCGGAGACAATGGGCGCGAACGCGAAAATCGTTCTCTATTTAAATGCTATCCGATTTGATCGTTCAATTAAACGTGAATAGAAAGAAAAGAGGTTTACAGTCCAAAATCCTTATAAATCAAACTGGCTGATAATAATTGCTTTGCGGCCTTTTTTCGTGCGAGATCATCGTGTTCTATTTTTGAATTGGAGAATTTGGCCATAATTGATGGTTGACTTGAGAGATTAAATTAAAAAGTCTTCGTTTCGAAGAGGTATTGCATTCGAATGCCGATATTTATTTTAGATTAAATCGATTGTGACCGTTACGCGGTGAACACCGAACAATTAAGTTCTCTAGTCGGAAAATCTTATAAGTCAAGTTTGATAAGAGTTCTTAAAAACTATTTTGGTACTGGCATAATATACTATTGTCTTCGTTTTATTTGTGCCAGTGGCATATTTATTTTTCAAACAGTGAAAATCTCATAATCTAATAATTATTTAGGTACGTTAAATTTTGTACATCGCTGCCATGTCACTAGTACCTAATGACATGTCTTTGTTGAAACATGTGAGCCTTTTCGTGGAATTATTGTATCATTAATTACAGAGGGTAAAAAACGCTAAAGAGGTAGGGCGTATTAAATTTTTCTTACATTCAAACTTTCACATGAACTTTCATATGAATATTATATTCAGTAAAGTAACATTGCTAACACAATATGAAGGGCACATGAAAATAACAGAAAATGTCACAAATTTCAATATTTTTTATTTTTTATGGAATCATATATTTGTCTACGGTATTTTGAATTGAAATCATTAGAAATAAAAAAAAGTTAACGGATGGCGCAAAAAAATGCAGTTTTGTTTATGGCCAAAACGAAAAGAACTGAGAATGTCCATGACATAACGGCAAAGAACAAGGATTGTCACATAGACTGACAGTTGTGATTTTAAAGTTAGAATTAATATACGTTTGAACTTTTATATAGTTTTTCTCAATATTCATTATTTAGGACATTCCCTGTTATTTGTCTGTACCCTTCATATTAAAAACTTAACTGAACCACGTAGCGCCATCTGTCCGCCATTTTTATGAAATAAATTTAATCAGTATTCCAAACCTCGATAGCTAATGAATTAAAGCATTTAGTTGGCTCATAATCGTCCCGTGCCGCGGCCCGCGTCCCCACCCTACCCTGAAGGGGTGGGGACACCCCATCGGCCTCTGTAATTTTATCGAGTTATAAATTTGAATTTGTATAATGCGCCCGGCATTAACGCATGATTTATACAACTTGACTCTGCTAAGATTTCAAAGATGAAAAACAATAAATTTTGTACCCGTAACTATTGCGTTTAATGGCAATGTTGGGGTTGGAACTGCGTGGATGCGACCCGACGTCTGTTATGAAAGATAAAACTTTATGAAGTTGGCACACCGACTTGTATTTTGTTTATGGTGTTTATGTTAACTGATAAATATATCTTTAAACCTATTTCTTTGTAAGTCTGCTTCTGTGTCATAAAGTATATTTTTATTGTTACCATTTTTCCTTGTTGTTTTCTATGATTTTAAATTTGAATGTTATACTTTATCTCTAGTCACATATGTTAATTAGTGGATAACTGACTATTAAAATATTATTGTAACGAAAAAATACACTTGTAAAGTAAGATCATTTGATTAATATATTTATTACCACATCAAGATAATAAGAATTGTTAAGAAAATAAGAAGTAAACGTGCGGCGTATCCACGCATCACCTGACGCGCGGCGAGTTGACGACTTTTTACTTGGCCGAATTTATGCGATACATTTAGGAGGCGCACCGTCGTATACAAGTCAGTTAAATATTTAGCTTTCATCCTAATTTATACGGTTTATAGTGAAAAAAGCCGGCTCGCTTTAGTTCCGCGCCGTAAATACTCGTGATTGATGCACATTGTGGTTTGAAAAAATATTGTCGCTAGTTATACAACTCGTGCAAGACTATTTGCTGACCGTTATATGTGTGTTTTATAATGGCTTTTTAAAATAAGTTAGGTTATAACAATTGTAAAGAATAAGAACGGGTTCTATATTCGCTTTTTAAATAATTTAAGTTTGTATAAGAGTATACAAAGAATGAGTTTTTATTTTTTTTGTAGTTTTAAACATCGAACATTAGTGAAACAAATTATAAATAAAACTAATATCTTAAAATTTAGGCAATATTATAAAATATTTAGAGGATATTATGCATCTTTGGTTTTATTATGCAGGTACTTAAGACCAGCCGAAACGGAAGTGCTACCGAAATCTAGCACAAAACCGAGATAAAACCTATCAAAAACTAAGAACCGAGTCATTCACACCGCGTAGGTCGTAACTCTAGGTAACTTATTTGTTATCACTGAATGAAAATGAAGCTCTCAAATCGTGTAGTCGATTCTAAATATCAAAACATACTTTTGTTACAATTTTACGATATATGAAACGTTTAAATAACTAATAAACATCGGGTATTACAAATATTGCCCGTGCTCCAATCGCGAGCGCATATAAAACTGCTTTACTTGTGATATATTTATTGACGTTTTTTTTTCAATCCGTCTGACGTTTACTGTCATATAAACATTACTATTTTGTAGCTTTTATAAAGGTTTTATGGAAGGCTTCGGTTTTATGGAAGGAACTTTTTATGTTGAGCACTTGTGACAACTTCCTTTAAAAGAGTTTTGAGGTTACGAGTGCATATTTCTTATGCGTCCGTAACATCAATGTTATGTCAAAATAATTTCAATGTTCGTAAAAACAATTAGATTTTAAAACAACTTTTTTCATCTATCCAGAGCACATTAACGAGTTATAGGGTTTTAAAATGTATTTTACAAAGTAATTTTAGTCAAATGACTCAAATTAATAATTGTATAAAAATATTTTTCTTCATAATTTGCTTTTATTCTATAATTGCCTGATAATTAATTATTTTCCTTCAATATAAAGTCCATTTCCATACCACGTAGCTTAGCCGTCTGCATCCAGTACCGCCTCACCGCGCCGTCCAACGTTCGATATTCTCATGAGTTTGTCATTTAATATTTACACCTCACACATGATTTTGTAACATTTTTCAAGTACACAATATCCAAATCAAGTTATATTGCCAATTCAAGTTCCTTTGATATAATCGATGCGCGTTTATAGTTTTTTTAATTTGGTTGGAGCTGGTTAACTTTAAGGCAAGTTTTTTTTTACTTTCATATCTTAACGGATTTCTATAAAAAATATGTCAAACATCCATAACTCATTTGGCAGGAAGCTATATTCCTCCTGAGTGCTATGGGCTACTTTTTATTTCAGGAAAATATTTTGATCCCGCAAAACCTTTTTCACACGGACGGAGCCGCGAGCATCACCTAGTGAATGATAAATATGTTTTCAAAAGGGGTCAACGACCCGATAGGTTACCAATTGGTCAGTAATCCTGCACACGTACACATAATACGATGAATTGTAGATTTATATTAATAGTTCTTGTTGCAGTTGTCATCAAAGTTAAATCATAAGTCAAAATCTTAAACACTCACACTCTCGTACCTATGCATGAGCTATTTCTTATTCAGCTTTTAGAATACCACTGTTGAACATAGGCCTCCCCAAAATATTTCCAGACCGACCCCTTAGAAGCGGCGGTCAAGGCTTTAACATGTTTTTATTTGAATTTTATTTATAGCAAGCCTCAATATAAGAATCTCGGCTTTGACTGCCTCGGTGGCGTAGTTGTATTGCGTACGCATTACGAGTATGATTTGCGCGATTAGGTCCTGGGTTCGGATCCCGGGTCGAGCCAAAAACGATGTGACTGGGTTTTTATATCTTAAAAATTACTCAGTCACAGCTTGGAGTCAGAAAGTTGGCGGTGTGATACTCCCGTGTATCGGAAAGCACGTGAAGCCGTTGGTTCTGCGCCTGATCTCTCTCCGGTCATGTCGGGTTGCCGTCTCACCGGACTATGAGAGTGAAGGAATAGCGAGTGCACCTGAGTATTGCGCACACACTTGTGCACTTTAATATGTCCTGCGTACCTGACTGATCTTGGCCGCTGTAGCCGAAACTGTCTAGGAGGATTACACAATATAAGAACCTTAATATTTAATATCCCTCAGTAACAGGCTACATGCTCTGTTAATGAGATTACAGCCCAGTTGTTTATTACTAAATCATTATGATACGTGTGCAATTAAACCCAGCGTATCGATTCTATCAATACGCAAGATGTTTTAGGAAATTAACTATCTAGCGGATAAACAATTAGTTATTGTGGTATTAATTGGAGATTGTACTGACTATAGATATTAGTTTTGTAATCGAGTTGGCGTGAATTACAAATACGCACTTGAAACGCAATGCATTTAGGAACTTAATGCTTTGACATAATATTATGCATAGGTACCACTTTTGTGCGCGCGGTATATGCCTTGGGTTTTCAACGTGCGGACATTCGTCTCGGCAGGCTGTGTCATTCCCAACTAGACTATCGTGCACTTAGATCACCATCTAAGTGAGACTATCGTCTAGTTGGGAATGACACGGCCGATGTTTACCAAAATAAGGCTTGTATCGGATAACTAGCCAGACTGGTGGACAAGGCAACATATCACGCGATTGTGGTAAAAATGTTGTATTTTTTTTTCATTTACACGAAAAATTCGTATTGTAATGCGTGGAAGTGTCACCGTATATCATTTTGTGCCGGATCACTTAACTTGGCCGTATTTCCATTGTCGCTCACGGTTTCTCGGTTTGTGTTAAGGCTAACTGACTTACCATTACTAAAACCAAATTTTTGTTTACAAGTGAATAATGGAGTAAGTGATTTACTTGATTATTATGATAGCCTATGAAAAAAATTGTCGAAAACCGAAATTACAAATATATTACATAGGTTGCAATTTTATTCTCAACCACATCATAAAAATACTTCCAGAGACCAGAGGTATACAACGAATTTGACTATACTCAGATTCAAACAATTTAAACAATGAAGGGGATTTGCACATCTATATACTACTTCAGGAAAACGTATAGCAGCTAAGCCTTCAGTTTCATAAAATACCTTATCACCAAAACCCCAAAAAGCAAACAAAACCACTACAACTTTACCATCAGTATCTCATACGATTAACCTCCCTAAATTTCTCGTATCGGATCCACAACGGACTCTCGCCCAACACTAGTGGCCGCTGTCCGGCCTGCACTACCCAGATAGTGTCCGATGATTTAACGTTCAACTTTTGACACAACTAAGCTTTTCGGACACTGGCGCTGACTATAAATAACGTCTTATGTGAACTTGAGACTGCGAGCCGGCGAGATTTGGTACTAACAAGGGAACGATTTTAATGGCGAGGGATTTTGGTTGTTGTGACCTAAGATGGAGAAGCCTTAGTAGACCTACGAACATCGTCGAGAAGACTGACAACGCTGCCATCTTTCCAGATATTACCATCGCGACAACCACGACCACTCTGCCAAGAGTGTCCGACTGAGATGACCTAACTATTGCTAGAGGTCTTTTTAGCAGGGGACATAGGGCTGGATTTTTTGTTATTAACCATTGGAGGAAAGTTTCTATGATAGAAATCCTATCATCAATAGAGAAGAAGAGGCTTAGCGTTGAAAGAATCATAATATTTTATATTATAGAAGGGAAAGTGAGAACCAGCAAGTGTGTAACCTGAGGTTAAGTGATCCTACACTTAAACTTCGAAAGTTCTTAAAAAAATCATTAACACACTGCCGTAAGACAAAAAAGCGGATGAGAGAAGAGTAGTTGGTATTTGGTTGCAATACGAAACGTAATACCAATCTGTCACGTCACCTTAGCATTATATTACAATTAATATAGAGCTTATTACTCATTGGTTTTACGACCGTTCCCAGAATAAAAGTCCCATTGTGTGAATCTGGAAGGAATGTAGCTTATATGTCAATCCAGGATACGGTCAACTTGTGTCCAAATTTCGTAGAAATCCATCCCGTCTGCATTTAATAATTTTATTACAACCTTTTGCATTATATAACCCATTGATCCGTGTTCTTTAATCTAAACAGGCGTAATCTAAGCTTAACAGAACAAATGTATTCAAATGTTATTGTTGTCTGCACCATAAAAATATAACGAACGGTTCTGATTCGAGACCATTCTAAATAATGTGTGTCTTGTTTTGTAATGCTGCTGAAATGGCCGATGGCCGGCGCTTTCCGTTTCCTTTGTACTGGATGTTTAAGTTTTGGATGCGGTAAACCTTTTTGGAAAGTTGAGATAAGAAATAAAAACAAGCCTATTTTCCTAAAAGAGAACACGTGGACTGCCTCGGTGGTGTAGTTGTATTACAGTACGAATGCAATGCTGGGGTCTCGGGTTCGATCTTTATGTTGGGCAAAGTGAAATTGGGTTTTTCTAATCAGTATCAGCCCAGAGCTTGGAATTTGTGCCCGATATGGCGATAGGCTCACCCCTTATCACCTCATGGGGTGAAATACGCACGGCGAAAAGTGGGTGCACTAGTTGCGCCTATGCCTACCCCTTCCGGAATAAAAGGCGTGAGTGTGTGTATGTGTGTGAGTATTAGACAATAGGTGGAGATAATTAACGCAATCGAAGAAAAAAAAAATTCGGAAATATTAATTGTCATGACCACATGTGTTCTTACAATTGTATTTGCACAACTGTACAATTGTAGCCAGCGTAGTTACGCTGATACTGAATACGCATAAGTCTTATGTCTCAGAAGGACGAGCGCAGTGGAATGCCACACAGTACTTTGTAACTCAAGGTGCTGGATGATGTTTCTACTGTTTATGGGTGGTCGTATCGCTTATCATCGGGCGAGCGGCATGCTCGTATCGTCATTCAATGCCATAAAAAAAAACAATGAGTAAAGGTATATACAGTAAATAACAAAAGATATAGTTCAGGCTTCATTTATTCATCTTCAACCTTCCAACCCCACTTAAAACCACTAAAGCTCGAGTTACACTTTTATACATACATAATATGTGCGGGTCGAATACAGAATCTTCTTTTTTTAGCAACTTCATACCGCATCCAAAACAACCTAATCTCGTGAAAGTTTTGATGTTATCTGAAAGTTCCTTCAGTCACCCTCACGCGCCGCTGAGCGTCCAATAAAGGCATACATTATTACAATAAAATGAACAATCATATCGGACGTCGGCCATTTCGACGCGCACATACATTTTTTATAGCCAACTTGTTATATGAAAAAAATAAAAGTTTACGGCCGTAGTGTAAGTCAATTGGCCGTTTATTGTCGGTGATTCAGTAATTTTGGGGATAGTTTCGGACCTCCTTGGAATTTCTTTTGAATAAATTTGGAGCATAGACAGAATATTACTGCCGGGTATATTCAATCTACAATTATTTCAGTTATTTTGCTATGGATTTTATTGGAAATGGAACCCTTTCTTTCTTTGATAAGATGATCTCCTTGTTGCAACATTAGGTTTTTTTTTTTTTTTTTTTTATACTGCCATCTTCGGCGCATTAGGGACGGCTGCGGGCTTCCTCCGACTCACGTCTAAGTTGTCGTCCGCAACCGCCCCTGCACGTACCGCTGTTGCGGACCTTTTCCTGTTGCGGGGGCTCAGAAGCCCCCGAAACACCGTACCGTGTCCACCTTTTGGTGTCCGAGGCAGCGTGAGACACGCTGCCTCGGACATGTCCATCACGGGGGTCGTTGCAACATTAGGTACACATTTTTTTGTTTATGCGAGAGTTACTTCTTCTAAAGGTGAGGGACTGCTTATGTAATACGATACTGGAGTATTTGAACTCTGGAGCCGTCATACATGTTTCAGATGAACAAACGCCCCAGAGAGATACCCAACAACTCCGACATGCTTTATCTGTTAAGCGTCGACTTTATCTGTCCTCAGAACTGCACATGTTACTAGTATGATATCTGAAAATATTTAATATAAGGTTTTACTTAAAGTGACAGCCAGGTCGAAGTAAGGAGTGCGGTGTAACCATGCTTTAGTCAGATTACCACTAAAAAAGCATTTCAAGCGATCTTTAGTTTTTTTAGAACGAAGTACTTTTATGTCAATTAAAGTATATCAGAGTATACCTATATCTTAAACATAAAATAAACGCAGGTGCATCACCTCAATATGCCATTCACTTAAAAAGTTGAACAATTTTAAATCTTTCTTTTATATGCGATCAGGCGATAATGTTATGTGTTATGTTACTGAAATAAAGTCGAAATATACGCGAGATCCAGGAAGCCATCGTCGATCGTAAAATTGTGAAGTTTCATTGCATTTTACAGTAAGCAACTTTGATGAGACGTTCGGTAAAGGCTGGTCGAATAGCCACGCGACGAGGGCGGGCAGTGTTAGAAAAAAATACACCCAACAGACAGACATACTTCCCTAGTTTGGTGTATTATGGGCTATCGACTAGGAGGTTCGGGATTCGATGCTGCTAGTGTCGAAGATTCATTACAAAGAAATAACGTATCACACTATTATTTTTGTTGTTTGTGAACTTGTATCATCAATCTTACATGTATGTATGGATGGACATTCCATTACTGCTACTACATTGTAGAGATGCTATATTTTAGAGACCTATCACTAAAAATTCAGCTGCCTCAAGCTAAAGCTATCAGGGACTTCTGAATACCTTATTATGATATTTATAAAACTAACGAAGGCTCTGACACCTCCCGGAACTGACCCGGCTCGTCCCCGCATAACATTGAACACGGTACAGCACTGGACAACATAAACAGCAATAAATTAATAACTTTCGAACCTTATAAATTAAGTTAAAAATAAAACTTAGTAAGACATCTTGTTAAATATTTTCCCATTTTGATGACCATAAATTATGTTAATAAAACTTTTGGAAAGTTGATTTGTTTATAAAATTGTTTTTTACAAGTTCATTTTAATTAATCCGTTTTATAGTATCTCGATTGTTCTTTTACATATCCTTATCCCAACTTTATGGGGTCAACGCAACATATTTTTTCAAGTATGTTGTACGATGGTATAAGTATTGTATTATTGTTGTTAAAATATTTAATAACATTGAAGTTTAAATGTATTCATTAGATCATATACAAAATGAGAAAATCAATAGGTAAAGCTAAGACGCCGCGCAGACTTACCTATCTTGTTACAGAGAACTGAAACTTCCTGAAGTGACTTAATTTCATCGTAGTATTTCTATAGGTTGACAGCATGTATACAACACTAAACGTTGGTACTTATGTTTTTATGTATGAACGAATTAATTTTATCGAAGAAGTAAAACCTTTTGACCTATAGTTAGACCTTCATTTTAAATTTAAAAGCCAATTCATTAATTTACAATTAGAGTGGGTTTTTAATGATTGTACTGAGTTGTAGGTCCGGGAACGGTAACGTCACTCGCATCCTTGTTTTAAATATCATTTGTGGTAAATAATTATCGATTTCCTCATTGTGTATGCACATCCTTTGGCATTTTAAAATATATTTCTTTACAAGTTATTTTTATTCAAAGAATTTATTCGCTCTAGTGATGACACTAGAGCGAAGTATAAGTAACACATCGGACAGACATCTTATTCTTTTACAATGTGACTCATTTATAAACTTATAGCAAGTAGAATTACGTATGACGTGTTTCATGTACGATACACCGCGATCTTTGATTTCCCAGTCGACTATTATTCCCCTGGTTTCTTTTGGACTCTGTCTTAAGTTATAATAAACACCATATCAGTTGTAGAAAATCTAATCGAATTCGTCACATAACTTTGGAAAAGTTAGATGTGGATGCCCTTGGGTTTTGAAGCTGCGGACATCGTTTATGTAGTGGTTTCAGTCCTAACTAGGCTATCACCACTTGAATGATGCAGGCAACAATGGTGATGACTTATAACGAGAACCAGACTCAAAACAAACACCGTCGCCATAGTAATAGGTTATAATATATGCTATAGTATCTTACAGAAATGACAAAGTACAAAAAAATGCAAAATAAAATGAGGTTTTGAAGAGGTATTGAGAAGTTATATACCTACTTGGTGCATCATTCTTACAACCTACCTACTTGTGAAACCTTGTAATTTGCTTTCATAAGTCTATCCTTGTTATTTTACGCTTTGTTATGTTAGCTGTAAGTTTTCCAAATAAATGAGAATAAAAAAAAAAAACTCTCACGTCCGAATAACGGTTAATATACTACGTTTATTGTTTTGTCTATCACTATCGTCAAGTAATCAGTATAATTATAAACGCTGTTGCATTTCATTCCACATCTATTCACCATCCAATAAAATCGACTGCCGCTGTCAGCCTAAATTCCAATTCTTCGTCGTTACTAGCTTTTCTGTAAGTACTCTGACGAGGCTGTAGAAAAATATGTCAGCAGCTCTATTGAGCGTCATCTGCCGCGTCTAGTCATCAGAGATTAGACGCAGTGTGGCTGACAGTGACGATGTTGATACGGGCGATCCGCGTTATCATGCTTTACGGCCTGTGTGGTGCCGTCACGCTGATATATTTATGTCTCAACTTGTGTGTTTCGTCTGACACGGATGTAATTAAGACGTCAATTGTAATCTTGATTTGTATTGAAATTATTTCTCCAATCTTGTTCAATGTTTTCTATGCCGCTTTCTTCCTTCTTTCTATTTCTCCTGGGTTAGGTAAAGGAGATTCTGTAGAGTCTAAGAATGTAAAACGTACTTCATCCACTTCTATCTACACTTATGACACTGTTATTAAAAATGTCGTCGATATATGGTCGGCATGGTATGTACGAAATTATTCAAGACTTTCTGCGCAACTTGTCAGTTTAGAAACCCCCTCAATGATCCAAAACATCATCAGAAACTGTCCCGCATCAAAAGTCCGTTCACACTCATAAAAATCATACCGAGATAGCGATACCAATGTTTGCCAATATTGTTTCTTTTCCTTTTACCAGTGACAGCTTTTACGAGCCATCAGACGACGAACCCGTTCCATCGTAAATTGCAATTTAGGATAGCGTCCGCACTCATTTCGATCAGTCGCGAATACAGCCGGTTGTTTAATATTTACGGTTTATAAAAATGTAAACGGCTCGACGGATTTTGATCGGCCAGAGATTTCTCCGAAGCTGTAAATTTCAACTTTGTTATTTGAGGGTTACTGGCAGATGGCTGGTGATGGGGATTTGATATCAATGAGTTCGTGTTAATAAGAAAATGTGTATGAATTGTATTTATTAAAGATAATATGATCATGTTTTTACGGTATCACAAACAAATAAGAGTGTAAAACGATGGTAAGGTTATCTATATGAAATGTAATCAAAGTAACTAAAATTTATACAAAAATGTTACTAGAATAATTAAGTAAACAATATAGACCCTAAGAAATATATTTGGAGTCATCCATGTCAAAAAATATTCACGAAATATCACTGCGTCTAGTCACAACTGCCTCAATGAAATTCTTGCTTTCATCATCCCTCGTAAAAATAACACTTACCTTAATTACAATAATGGACTTTAATTTAACAGTTACACATCGAATTACATTCTCTGCTTACTCAGTGGTGATTGGAAACGCAAATTATCAAAAATATGTCATAAAGCGAAGAATTCTTAAAAATTTCGCCACTTCGGGACAAACGAGTGAACCTAATTGCATCTTGAAGATACACCTCTTACTTAGTAATCATTAAAAATATCGCAAACATGTGCCTTTCACACCGCTGGTCGTAAACCGATTGTAGATGTGTCGCAACTAAGGTAACGATGAGACTCTTGCGGGTTGTTTTCATTGTATTCAGGAATTGACAGATGAATCTATAGCTGCGTTTCCTACACAATGTTCTTTTTACTTGAACAGATGTACACATTATAAAAATCGGTTCTGTAATTAGCTGAATATATTTTTAGTGTCCTGTAAATTTGACTACGAGCACAGTATGGGGTTGAAAAAGGATGTAAACTGAGTCTGCATAGCATCCGATAAATTATTTGTTTCTAATCTAAACATAGAACCTAAAATCTCCTAGTTCCTGACACACGACACTTGTACTAAGTATGTGACAACTATGTGTTTCAATAAAATATACTCTAATCTTCATCATATATTCTAATATCTTAACTCCAAAGTCGTATCATCAATGGAAACGCACAATAATCAGGTCAGACGAACGTGTCAAAAGTTCGAAAGGATCTACACAAGTCGAATATCAATTTAAAAACCGTAAAATTTTATAGTGCTAACATGATGTGGAAAAATCATCGCGAATATTTTAAAAACTCGCGCAATATGAGAATATTGCGAGCTAACGACTTTAAGTGTTTAATGGAATGATAATATATCGACATTCGAGATCGCTATCGATAAATGCCAGTCACTAAATACCCGTTGGGATGGCCAAGTAAAAAATAATGTACATTCTGTAAAACTAGAAAGGAATACGCACGTTTTACAGTTAATTTGTTTTTATTCCGCGATAAGGCGTCGTAAAATTTTGTTCAGTGTTAACGGGGGTTCAGTTTTAATTTAAGAGATATTGCGCACAATGGTTAGCGTTTCATCAAACCAAAATGTGAAGGAAATATGGTTCAGTATAAGATTATCGAAATAAATACTATAGAAAATCAAATTCACTCTAAGAACGCACTAAAGAAATGGATGCAAAACGTATAAGCATTGAGCAGTGTGACGTATGAAACCGCATGACCTGAAATTTGGGAATAAAATGGTAAGCATGAGAAAACCAAAATGAACGATTTTTATTCTATACCTGTTTTATCCTGCTAGTTTCAATCCCGGAATAAATGAAAAGCCCAGAATGATTGACACTTTGTTTCATTCTAAGATTTGTTCGGATAACGTACTTCAGTTTAAGAATACGCGTGTCCTACACGAATTACTTGCTCGTCTCCCAGTTGCATCAAATATAGCGAGAGAAACAACAACAAAAACCCAGTCCACCAAGCAAACAGAAGCTCTCGTTAAGTTATGTAACTGAAGCTCTAAGACCGGAATCGTCCGCCATATATCATCCAAGGAGAGAATTTTAATTGCAATATGATATATGTGCTCCATTGTTGATAACAAATAAGAATTGAATGTTAACACTTTGGAGAATGTTGTTTGTAAGTTTACGTGAACTAGTCTAGGCGATTGATATAGGAGTTCGTACACATTCGGTAACGGGATTTCTAATTTCGATTTATAAGCTTACTATTATCGCTTGCTGGAGATATAATTATTCTTATTTCACCTAAAAAAATACGTTGCTGGAAACAAAATTGTAGCATTTAATAGGGAACTGTGGGAATAATACGGTGAATATTTGTAGAATGATAGATATCTTTTCTATTCGAAATCAACAAAACATGACAGATGTAGCCTTCAATTCGAAGTTTGTTTTTAAGCTGTTACCAGAACTTCTATACGTCGTATCACAATAAAACATGCGTAACTTATGTACTGGTTAGTTTTTTTTTTTTTTTTTTAACATTGCCATCTTCGGCGCTTTAGGGACGGCTGCGGGCTTCCTCCGACTCACGTTTAAGTTGTCGTCCGCAACCGCCCCTGCACGTACCGCTATTGCGGTCCTTTTTCCTGTTGCGGGGGCTCAGAAGCCCCCGAAACACCGTGCCGTGTCCACCTTTTGGAGTCCGAGGCAGCGTAAGACACGCTGCCTCGGACATACTGGTTAGTTTTACAATCAAATTAATTTGAATTTTAACTACAGAACATGTTAGCATAACTTACGCCTGAAGGAATTCAAAACAACTCTACGTGATAAACTAACATCTTTTCGCACGTTGATGCAGAATCAGGAATATTCTAGAGTTTCAGGGATGTCAGCAATGGAAAAGATTAGAGGTAAGTCTTGATAACCACTTGCTAATAAGTCATTTGTGTATGATATGCGGTGATAGTCAAATGACTATCACCGCTTTGTCTGTTCATTGCTCGAAGCAGCAACATGTATGCTTGATAAATAAAAGTTCCAAGTGGTAGAGTGGTAAACAGGCATGGCTCTTAAAATAAGACTAGTGACTCACACCACTGCCTCGGTGGTGTAGTTGTGTTACGGTACGACTGCAATGCTGAGGTCTCGGGTTCAATCGGGGCGGGCAGGATTATATTGGATTTTTCTATTCAGTATCAGCCTGGAGCCTGGAATTTGTGCCTGATATGGCGATAGGCTTGCCCCTTATCATATCATGGGACGGAATACGCAAGGCGAAAAGTGGGTGCATTATTTGCGCCCCTGCTCACCCCTTCAAGGATAAAAGGTGTGAGTGTATGTGTGGGTGTGTGTGTGTGAGTGACTCATGTGTCTCGCAATTTCTAAAAAATCTTTTAAGGTATGCTGTGAGACATAAAGTTGTCACAAATCTTAAATCTTATGAGTATGATGTCATCATTCCATTTAGGACTATTTTTTCAATCATCAAATAAATGTTATTCATTTAATTATTTATAACTAGACTGAATACAGAAGTCAAAAATGTACATACTTTTTATGCTATATTTTATCCAATGAAAAACTTTTTTCAACCACTGTTTCACCCCTTACAACATAAAAACCTTTTTTTATAAAAACAAAGGAACATCTGACAACCCTAAAAGCTATCTCTCACCGAGTTTTTCATCACTAGATCGCGACGGACATATTTATGTGTTTGTATCTACGCAATACTTTGGCATCACGCGTTCTAAGCAATAATTTTTATTTCTAATCAGCCATACATCTCCGTACCCTGCAATTAGCTTTGAAATAATCGATCTGTCCAACCAAACAGATGTATTAAGAATGTATCCAGACCGCCGCGGGGGTTAGTGATGCGCTTATATCGATTTCTTATTCGATTGTGAGCGATTAAGTTAATGTATTAGGCTAGTAATTGGCGAATTGTTAAGGTTGATCGATTAAATGTACTTTAAGTCAATATTTGATAAATAGATTGATATAATTTGATATAATGTCAAATTGTTAATTTCTTATATGTCGGAGACAGAGTGGCGGCCGATATCGATACACGTAGGTTCACATAATAAAAGTCACAAATGAATTATCTTCAACTCGCTATTTATTGTTCGTTCGTCAATTATTACGTAATCGAATGTTCACAGAGTACAATACCACGTCAGGAATAGTTATTAACTTTGGTTATTATAACACACTGCATATCGAGACAATTACTTAACCGTTTGGTTAAGTGATTATAATCAACTCACCTAGTAACAACTTGAAATAACATAGTAACCGCTTTACTAAGCACTGACCGATATGAACACCACCATAGTTACCACATAGTATTGAACTGCACCCAACTACTTGCAACACCACCGAACTTAATGACGACAGACTAAGACTGTTTCTTCAAATGATTCGGCACCCCTTTATACACCCAACTGTAACTCCCACTACGAGTTCGACATACCGACTGGTTTGTCGCACGATTATTATTTTATCTTACCCGACTTAATATATTCAGACACCCTCAATGAGATTAATAAAAATCATAATTCCTTTTTATACTTCCTTCCTGTCCCGACATATATATTTAAAAAAATAGAAAATTGTGGATATAGTTTTTTATGTTTTTTAGACTCGGAAGTCGATTTTAATCCTATTGTAATTACATTATGATGAGATCTAAATGTAAGAGTTCGTCTATGCGGGTACCACCGCAATGTCTATTTCTACCGCCAAGCAGGAGGGTCCATGCACTGTTGTGTTTCGGTTTGATGGACATTGTAGCCAGTGTAACTACTGGACATAATGAGACTTAACATCTTATGTCTCAGGATGACGAGCACAGTGGAATGCCACACAGTACTTTGTAACTCAAGGTGCTGAATGGTGTTGCTACTGTTTATGGGTGGTCGTATCGCTTACCATCAGACAAACGGTATGCTAGTCTCGTCATTCAATGCAATAAAAATAAAAAAAATTATGTTTTAATAAACATTTTTGTGTTGTTTTGTCTGATACTCGTAACATCAATAAATATTAGTTTTTCTAAAGAGTTTTACATTTTATAATAATAAATTAACGCATATTTCTTTTAAATCAAATAGTTATGAATAATTATAATTTCTATCTATCAGAAATATCCATCTCCGACATTCAACATCCCCAACCACTAATTCTATGCTCGATTTATATGTATTTGTTAGGTACACAAATACCACTCTTAACATAGCCTTTATAAGCACTGAAATCCCTTAGCATGAGATAAACACAAGCCTTTAATACGAATGCATTAAAAAACAAATCGGAGGCATCTCTCATGCGAGGGCACTTACTCATTAAAAAGGGACTTTAACTATTTAAGATAGAGTACGAAATTGAGCGTAGATAAATATGAGTAAAGTAAGTATATAATATCAATCACAAATCAATAGTGAAGGCACAGCCCAGTATGAATAGGATCGCAATACGTCTAGATATATTACGGACAAGTTTCTGTCTTTGTTCATTCGTTTTATGAGACAAGGCAGTCTAATCCTTCACAGTCAGTTTCTATTTATTCACTTCCCAATTGTTAATGCAGAAATTCGCCCGTATTTACTTAAGGTTTGAAAGAGTATGTAAATATTATGGGGTTTCTCGGAACTTAACCCGGAAGATGCAACGTTTCTCATGACAGGTGATTTTAAAATAAATCTCCTCCTAGCCGAATTTCGGCCACGGCGGCCAATCTCAACGAAGATGGGCCAGGTACGCAGGATATATTATAGTGCACAAGTGTGTGCGCAATACACAGGTGCACTCGTTATTCCTTCACTCTCATAGTTCGGTGAGACGGCAATACGACATGACCGGAGAGAAATCAAGCACAGAACTAACGGCTTTACGTGCTGTCCGAGACACGGGGGTATCAAACCGCCAACTCCCTGACTCAGAGTTTATAGTTATATTGTGTATAAATTCAAACACGCCGTGGAATATTTATAAATCTACTTTAGAATAATAGAAGGATATCGAGGACATATGGACCTCTTTAGACTTCCCACTAATATTCCTAACCTATATTTGTTTATGTAGGCAAATTGATACCAGAGCGCAGCATTGAATGCTTCGATAATACAGCAAATTGCAAAATGCTTCTTAAATAATAGGTAGAGAACTCAATTTATTTTGGTTCTGCTAGACGGGGCACTACCGCCACTACCATAAGTCCAGACACCATAAATTATATTATAAATGTTTTTTTAAATATATGATATTCCTGATTTAGAGTATACATTTTTTTGTATGATGAAAATTTGTGTTGATATTTTTGTGCATGATGGAATGCAATTTATTTTATGATCGTTTGATTTATGAAACCAAAAAGTTGTTTGCATATTCTTTTGCTAATACGTTATTCTCTTAAATATTTATTTTGGGAATTTATGGTCGTGTTTTGAAACAAATTTCTTTATTTTTATTTCACATTGTGTAATTTAGTAGTGGAAACTTGTAATTGACCCTCTGTGAGTGTATCTTTTACTATGAATTGTACTAGCTGTAAGTTTCCCAATAATAATAAAAAAATAAACAATAAACGTAAGAAAGGTTCTAGAATTTCTCTGAAACTTTTAATATTTTCTAATTTTAAGAGTATCCAAAATACTTTTAGTACTAAGACCGTCCGCCATTCTCCCTAAAGGATGGCGTCAATGAGCTTTAATAATGGTAGTATATCATTAAAGCGTGCACTCCCCACTCTCCCCCACAGATCGTATCTCGATTGTAAATTTCAGATGCGATGGTTATTATTGTCGATTCTTATTGTCTATGATACGTCCGTTTTGTTTCATTATAAATTATGTTGATTACTTGATGTGTAGCGATTAGTTTTTGCTAGGGATAGTTTGATTATTGAAGATACTTATGTTTAGAATATGCATAAAGTGAAACAGCAGTGTTGTTATTTGAGTTAGTGATTTTGTTGGAGGTTCAACCATTCCCCCTCCCTAATACCTAAGTTCTTGTAGGCAAAATTGCTGTGTAATGATATACATGCATATAAGTTCCAAAGACAAGTTTTTAGCTACAAAATAACTCTTTTATGTAAGTGCTGCTTTTTTATCTTCAGACAAAAAATATTTTTAACATAAAATGTTATACAAAACATTATAAATTGTATGCTATAAGTACTTATTATCAATTCAATTGTTTCATTCTATAACCGGTCAGATTATAGTTTACTAGCTTTTGCTGCGGCTCTGCCCGCGTGCATAAGTTTTCCGGGATAAAAGTCCGGCTTTATATTATCCCGGGACAAAAGTAGCCGATGTAACTCACTGGTAATGTAACTTTATATTGATGTACGATTTTCTTGTATGTAGGCAAATTGATACCAGAGCGCAGCATTGAATGCTTCGAAAATACAGCAAATTGCAAAATGCTTCTTAAATAATAGGTAGAGAACTCAATTTATTTTGGTTCTGCTGGACGGGGCACTACCGCCACTACCATAAGTCCAGACACCATAAATTATATTGTAAATGTTTTTTTAAATATATGATATTCCTGATTTAGAGTATACATTTTTTTGTACGATGAAAATTTGTGTTGATATTTTTGTGCATGATGGAATGCAATTTATTTTATAATCGTTTGATTTATGAAACCAAAAAGTTGTTTGCATATTCTTTTGCTAATACGTTATTCTCTTAAATATTTATTTTGGGAATTTATGGTCGTGTTTTGAAACAAATTTCTTATTAATGGTACCTAGCTATTAAGTATGTAAATATAAAATGGTTATTATGTAAAGCTGTTAACATAATTCAATTCTGTGCAAATAAACTGTATTCTCGTGACAAGTAGCGACATCTATCGAAATTTTCTTGAATACAATTTACAAAATCAATGATAATAAAATATTTTATTATGACTAAATAGACACTCGTTTTTTATTGCTTTTGGGGTTGAATCTAAAACATACTTATAATGAATCAGGTAAAAGCTTCATTTAATTATTAAAAACACCTTTTTATATTTTTAAAGCTAAGGTAATACTTGAAGTTAAATGTTTAAATATAAAAAAAAATAATGCATATTATTTTCGCCCCCATCACATCATGGGACGGAATACGCACGGTGGAAAGTGGGTGCACTAGTTGCGCCTCTGCCTACACCTTTGGGGATAAAAGGCGTGAGTAGGCGTATGCGTAATGCATATTATATAGAAAAAGATAAAAAAAAACATGTTAAGATGTATACAGATATCTCTACCACCAAAACATAATCGATATATTCATCAAACATTTCTACAAAAACCTCTACCAATTCATAATGTCCAAACTAAACGTACATTACAAGTCGAGTCCTGGGTCCCGCTTCCCGACTCCCGATCTAAATGTTTGAATTTTGATTACCCTCCATCTTGCGGCGACATTTTTATCATGAGTGATTTATGGACACACTGGCATAACAATAAAATGCTGTACATTCATGTTCAATATTGTAATACATTTTTATTCTTTATATGTATTGGAGACGAATTTTGTAACCCTTAGCATTAGTAATATTTTTATCCGAGAATAAGCTCTTGACTTTATTCTCCATGGTAAATGGTTTAGTTCATTGATATTTGAACGTATTTCCGTCCCATGATGTGACAGGGGCGCTATATGACATAGTCTCAGGGACATAAGTTTCAATACCTAGTAACGTAAATGTGCATTCAAATAAAAAATAATATGTTCCCTGTCATGGGAATCGAATCTGGAATTTCACGCTTCATAACCCAACCACGGTCCCACTAGACCAATAAGATAATTAAACTTTTTAGAAATAAACACGCACACACACACACGCTCACGCCTTTTATCCCCGAAAGGGTAGGCAGAGGCGCAACTAGTGCACCCACTTTTTAAACGATAGGGGCGAGCCTATCCGGCACTAATTCCAGACTCCGAGCTGATACAGAATTTTAAACCCATATCACTTTGCCCGACGCGGGAACCTCAACCCAAGATGTCAGCATTGCAGTCATAACGTAATACAACTACGCCACCGAGGCAGTGGTAAATGGTATTTCAGAAATAAAATAGTGAATCAACTTAATTTCTTTCCAAGTAAGTCGCCTACCTGAAGGTTATCATCACATTCATAGTACTAGAGAAAATGAGTCTATTTTCCCTAACTTTAGTAACTATGTGCATTGGAAAATTCCTAAAGTAATCAAAATAGATCTCTCGTTTTAGCGGGAAAAGTTTATCGACACAAATTATTAATAATAACAATTATAAGAAGTGAATATAAGCTATACCAACAAATCATGAAACTGTCTAAAATAAAATTTAAATAACACATCGCACCTGTCTACCCCCTATGTGCAAGCGTGACAGATTTATTGATATCTCGTGATGAGCTCACTGATAAGGGACGCAGATGTATCCTAAAGGATGAATCACAAAAGGGGAAACGGCCATCTTGCTTTAGTTTTACTCAGTATGTGAGTCCAAGGTTTGATTCTCAGGTTGGACAATCAAATTTTTTTAAACAAGGTTAGGGAGATGCTAGTGATGTGTAGGTGTTCAAATTGAACGTAGGCACACATAATTTCATAGGATGAAAATAAGCTCTGTGCTATAAATAAAGAAAAAATCACATTCTAGTTACACTCCTACCTTCCATTTCCGTTATCATTTGGAACATTACTTGCACAATCTTTCGTGACAAAAATTGCAAGTAGTTAGGCAACTGCAATAACTTGCAGTGTCGACTTAAACTTACCAAAAGCCATGCCAGGATCCAACTATTCATAACACACCCTTCGTTATAGAATCTTATAATATAACCGTTTAATTACATATAGGTGTGCACGTCCGTCCATCGATCACCGCGTGGCCTGAGGTGCGAGTTTTTGCCATGTGAATTGATGGCCACACTTTATTGGAGGAGGTTCAGATCTGGGCCCCGCCGATATCAACTGATATAGGACTAGCTGTTTCTGTCTGCGGAACGAGTGGGTTTGATACTTGCGAATAATTGGTTATTTACGGATATTGCGGAAAATTATGTGATTTCGGAATTTCTATAAAATAAAATAAGTTTTAAATTCTATGTATATTGGATTTTGGGGGACGTGTGGTTTGATACTTGATTATTTTTAGGATATTAAGGTAAGTCAAAATTAAGTTTATCGGTATTGTCATAAATAAACGTCTTTACAATTTCTATGTACAGTGATTTTCGCAAAAATATACTACTAAGAATTTAAAACGATCAATTTATAACATTTGACAAACTTTATTTATCTAAATTACTTAACAATGTATCTGAAATAAAAATAACGTTGTAAAATATACAGTTATAACTGTATGAAAGTGACCTAAACAAATAAAAATATCTTGCATCCTATACATGGTTCTCACTTATATTTTACAACACATACAAAACAATCTTGTCTCAAAATATGTTGACACATTGCAAATAATCGGAATTGAATTGAATAATATGATTTAACTACATCGAAGATGATATGTCGCTAAGAGAGTTCCTAGCCCTTCATCGCAGTAACAATATCCGAAGCCACGTAACGATTAATATAAAATTCATAAACTATGAAGATACTTTCTAATTTTATTTATTTAAACTTTATGTACAGTGAATAGAGGGGGTTTAATGCTTGAAGCATTATTGTACAATGGAAATTCTGTACTTAAAGTAAAATAAAATACTTTTCTCCTAATAATAAAAATGACATCAAGTACCAACTTGTCGGAGTCCTGCCTGCCCGCCGAACAGACGGCACCATGCACTCGCATTACAACAAATCATTCAACCGAGCCGGCACCGGCGGATCCATTCTTTTATTGATTTATTTCTTATTATTATTAATTCTGTACTCACACAACATGCAAGAGTTATTTATTAAAACGTTAGCTCCCGCCCAATCACGATAAAATATATTTACGACTTAGTTTTTTTAGCCCTTTGATATTTTTGGAAATTTGATTTAGTTATATTTGATTTTTAGGTTAGTTTGAAAAGGTTTGTTATTTATAATTTCTTGATTTTTTATTGTTGTTCTAAATTTCAAGCACTTGATTCCTTTCTCAGTTTCTTTGTTATTATCGCGCGTAAATTTAAAAACGTAAATTTTTATTCTGTACTATTTTACAGCTTCGTGGGTTATTTTTTTAAGTTATTGTTAAATTTGAATCGACTAAAAAATTACGAACTACTTGTCTTTGTAGGTTCTTCTCAGAGAGACACCGAAAAAAATTATGGGGACGTCATAGTTTCACACGTGAAAGTTTTCTTATTGGCCTATTTATTACATACGTTTTACAAGGAGTTACAAAGTTATCTAGGTCCCATAGAGATAATACAAAGACAAAACGTGTCTCTACTCTATAAAAAGGTATTGTATACTTAAAACTTTCTATATCATAAACAGATAGCACACCTACCGTATAAAATACATGTCTAAACAATATGTAGTTGTCAACAGTTGATAGCGCTTGTCTCTCAAGCTATCTACTCCGTTTCTCTACTATACTAAATCACAAAATTTATGCAAAACAAACGATTATAACTCTATTTCCTACACAATAAAGTTACATTTTGTGAAGCAAATGAACGGAATTTACTACGTTAAGTTTCGCTGCCGGTATTTTGAATGTACCAGAAGCAATGCGTTTCATTTTCTGTATGAATGTTAATGCATACATTGCTTGATTTGTTTGGCGATATATTATAAGCAATGAATACGAGCAAGCAATGGATAGCGTGAATTAAAAAAATCCGTAGTTATTTTCGCTCCAAACCCGCCACATTCCAGTGACATGTCCCAGGAGATGGTAGCTAGGTGTCGAGGTGTATCCACCTCTGGAATAGATCAATGATATGTCAAAATCGTGTTATACTTGTGGGATTTATGCGTAACAGTTTCGGTAAGAAATAAGGACAGTGATAGATACAGCGGAGATGTGTCGAAGTGTTTGGAATACGTCTCCCTGGTGGCGGGTTGCAGTTGCGATGCAGGGCTGCCAACATTCGTCTTGTATGCGCCAAAGAAGGTCACCGCGTGTTTCGGTTGGAATGCTGGTGTAGGGTGTACATAGTGTTAGGGACTTGGTCCAATGCTCGCTCGGATGAACCTATATTTCCGTGTGTCGACATTGGACCATAAGACTGGTGAAACCAACATAACCGTTTCAGTCCCTCCCAGAGGTGGAAGCGATAACGCGTTTTTTTCCCAGGAAAAAAAGGATGCCGACGTTACAAAGTAATTGTTACAGACTAATGTGTCGGTACTACTGGATTGAATGAAATGAAATCATTTATTCGAATCCATAAATGATTTCATTTCATTTCATTGATTGATTAGCGATTTTAATAAAATAGTTCATTTGTCTTTAAATTAGTATTCGCCAGACAAAATCTTTCGCAATAATTTTCTTATTTGTAATATTATTTGAAAATCACTAGTGTTTCTTAGGTGATCCTATATTAAAAATCAAGATTTTTATGTCTGACTGGTTGTTAGTAAAATCTGAGCTAATTCTGAAAAAATACAAAGGTCTGTACAAAGTTGAAAGTAAAGTGTCAAAGTATATAAATCAAATAGTTCGCCAAAATTACTAAAACAAATTATCAAAATTTAAAAAAGTTAGAAATTCTGTTTTTTTTGTTATTAAAGTACGTATTTACGGTTTTTAGATTTTTTTCGTTATATGTGCCGTAAAACTTTGCTTTTTGCCAAATTTCATGATTCTAGGTCAACGGGAAGTACCCTACAGGTATTCCCTTGCAAAATAGCAAAATATGCGACATAAACGGTCATATCTTTTGATCGCGTTGTCTTACAAGTTTGTTTTTTTCACAGCTGAAAGAGACCGTAGATCCGAGTATTCAATATAAATTTCAACTTAATATCTTTACGCATTCCTGAGAAAAAGGGTCTTGACCGACAGACTAACAGACGGACAACAAAGTGATCCTATAAGAGTCCCTTTCTTTCTTTTTGAGGTCCGGAACTCTATAAAGAAAACCCTATAAAAGTTAATTATATAGAAAATTGTTGACAGAATAATCTAGGTTATCCTGGAAAAAGATCTTAATGCATGTAAATTTGTAAGCAAGAACTAGATTTATAGTACTAAGTCGAAAATATTGCAGACCATAAAATATTATTAACTAGCTAGCAACCCTAATAAATGCAAAATGTCAAATGATAATTCATTTGAATAGTTCAAGATTTATTTATATATTTCACATAGGATTTCGAGGTTGCTAAGTTAGTTTATTATTTGATTTTTCTTCTCATTTCCCTTCTTGATTTTAGACTGTCTTATAGAAATATTTAAAACGCTAATATTGAAGTTTAGATTTATAAAGCTCAATTCCGAGTTAACTATTCTATGTGAAAGATGACATTAAAAAATCATACGAAAAAATTTATTTTCACATAAACTTGCTTAAACTATTTCTTACCCTTCTACTGAGAGTTAAACGACGTCAAAAGTGAAATCTATATTTTATTTTTATATTTACGTTCTATGAATAATTACTCAAACATAAAAGAGTTGAGCTTTACCCTTGTATCTACAATCCTACTAATATTATAAAGGCGAAAGTTTGTAAGAATGTATGGATGTTTGGATGTTTAGATGTTTAGATGTTTGGATGTTTGGATGTAAGGATGTTTGTTCCTCTTTCACGCAAAAACTACTGAACGGATTTCGATGAAATTTGGCACACGGGTAGATCATGTCCTGGATTAACACATAGGCTACTTTTTATCCCGGAGAAATATAAAGCGGGACTTTTATCCCGGAAAAACTTTTTATAGCGGGCGGAGCCGCGGGCAAAAGCTAGTAGGCAATATTTTTTATATGTCCATAATACTCACTGGTGGTAGGTCTCTCATATGTGAGAGGCCGTCTGGGTGGGTACCACCGCAATGTCTATTTCTACCACCAAGTAGCAGTGTGCATACACTGTTGCGCTTCGGTTTGAAGGGCATTGTAGGCAGTGTAACTACTGGACATAATGAGACTTAACATCTTATGTCTCAGGATGACAAGCGCAGTGGAATGCCACACAGTACTTTGTAACTCAAGGTGCTGGATGGTGTTGCTACTGTTTATGGGTGGTCATATCGCATACCATCAGGAGAACGGCATGCTCCTCTCGTTATTCAGTACAATATATAAAAAAAAAACTTTCTATAATATGCAAAATTATTAAATATAATATTTCTGTGTCAATACTTTAAGAAGAGTCATATTTTATAAAGTTCATAGTGTACGTACAGTTAAAAAACATGGAAATCATAATATTAAATCCAAATATTGATGACTGACATCAAGCCTGATCTAAAAACATTTAATTGAATTGTTCAACGTTCTAGTAGTCTGTTATAGATTTAGGAATTCAACAATTAAAATAATTCAAAAATACACCAAACCGCAACAAAATATATGATACCTAAGCACAATTCGCGAATGATAAGCCTAACAATAACATATTTATTAACATTTTCTTTGAATATGTCACACAAAAATACAGCAAACAATAAGCACATAAGGGACATTATCGCGTCTTGCCCAACAAAAGGGTGAAAAGTCGCATTTCGCACGTATCGCTTTATCGTCCGACTGTTCGAGCCCTTACGTTTGGGGGGAGAATTATGTGCGACGTTCGGCATGAGCGGTAGCGGTTGAATCAGCGGATATAGGTAAGACTGTTTCTTCCTTAGTAATTATTAGTCGGTATTTTGCTCTATGGTATTTTGTCACTTCTCAAACTTGACTTGAAAATGAAAGAGATAAATTTAATAGTTCATAGAGCATGATATCTGGTTTTTAAGGGGGGTGTTATAATATACTCAAAAATACTAAAAGATATCTGTAAAAACTAAATGTATTAGTTTGCTATTATCATTTATTAACCATAGTGCCCTTCAAACTGGCCTAAGCGACAAAAGTAGTCTAAGCATTAGATGAACCACACATAGGTCTTTAGCTAATATTAAGTCGATGGTTGAAAGGCTAATTGACTCAAGCGATATTTTTTACAATACAAAGTTTTATGCATATTTGAAATCAGCACATTTGTACCCTGTTTTTTGAACATAGTTTCATTTTTTCGAAAAAACGTCGCTTAACTCAATTAGCCTGCCAACCATCGATATAGACAAACATTCTCTTAGATTCGTGCATCTGCCTTTCAGTGCATATAGCCTCCATCCCCAATTTCCTTAACACCAAAAAAGCCATAAGATCTTCCATCTCTCGTTACTTGGATCGTAAATTTGCGTCTCCCACCGAATTATCAGGAGTCGTTCAAATGATTTATGTACACAATTATTGGGTTATTCAGGTGGTATGTTTTGTGCGATCCTGAGATAGAACTTGAGACAATAAGAGTTAATTTAATAGTGGGTGACGCGCAACTATTGCGGAAGTTTTGGGTATAGATGTCGTTGAAATCTTTGCTGAATTAATCTATGTGAACATATACCGCTTTTGTCAGGTCGGTCTGGAAATATTTAAGGAAGGCCTATATTCAGCAGTTAAATATATATGACTGATAATGATAATGATGAATATATGAATGGTCGTATCGCTTACCCCCAGGTGAAAGGCATGCTCGTCTCGTCATTCGATGCAAAAAGAACGCGTGATTAACGCCCTTGTTCCTGAAGTGAATCGCATCTAGTGAACATTAATCGTCCACCGACGAGTTTAATTTTCGTGTCAGGATAGGTGCCAATCCTATTCACGCACCATTTTCTAACCTACAAATAAATTTTGTTTTTCCAAAATTGGTGACATTTTTGCACATTTTTTTTTATTATAGTT
The DNA here is from genome assembly GCA_949316025.1 of Lapara coniferarum. Lineage (NCBI taxonomy): Eukaryota > Metazoa > Arthropoda > Insecta > Lepidoptera > Sphingidae > Lapara > Lapara coniferarum. The sequence continues at coordinate 24,861,380 of OX438919.1, forward strand.
CACAAAACTGGGCCCATTTTACAAATAGCTTAAGTATTAAGTATAGGTATGAGTGAAGTGAGCAGTGATGAGCTTGAGCCCTACTAAAAGTGAGCACGACATGTATAGTGGGTGTAGTAAGTCAAGTCAGTTAATTTATATAAAAGTAAAAACAAGTTATGGTGTTCCCTACTTATACTTTATAGTGCGTACATCAGACGTAGTTTTTTTTTATTATATATTATGTCATTATTTAAACTATTTACTAATCAGAGCAATGAAAACCTTGATTTACCTCTTACACTGAATGGTTGAGCCAAGCTTTTTTATATTTACCCCCATCTAAGAGATCTAATTCTACGATTGTGATCCTAAATGAAGCCCACGGTCAATAAATAATACAGGAATTTAATACCTCACATCACATGATTACCCATTTGGCTACTCTTCCAATTTTTCCATCGACAGTTAAAGTAAAATTCGTTATGACCTGTGTTGTGATTATTTAAATGAAAATTACTCTTATTTTTATGATTCAGTAAGTCCCAATGCCTCTGGTAGTGCAATCAAATAAAATTGTAGAGAGAACATTATTTACCAACAGGTTATCTCCACCTGCTTACGTTAATACAATAATCTTATTTATCTATTGAGATATTTATCTGGTTAAAGCGAAGACAATTCTGAGTATTTAAATTCTATAAGGAGAATTGGTACTTTTTTCTACGTAATTGAATGCCATTACTTTCTTTGCATTCATAATTCCTTGTTTAATTGGGTATGAAGTCTTAGCATTTTTTTCCTATTTTGGTACAAAACTTACACAATTATAGAATTTCGTAATAAATAAATTAGGAATATAGTGAAACAACTGACATTAATTATTTGAAAAAACAATTTTTTTCTTCTTCTTTATGTGCTATTAATACAATGGAGTCACGCGAATAATTTACATTACTTACTGTTAAAATTCCTTGCCTTTAAATAATTTTACCCAACAAATAGTCACCAAACCTTAATTAAGTCAAATAACTTTTATTGATAAGGCATTCATTTCAACACGCCCTTTCTTTACCTACTCTATGGAGTTAAAAGGCAGTAAAGAGTTAGAAAAAAAGTGGCTTTCGAGACGAAACAACTCATACACAGCATATCATACCAATAGATTTCCGCACTAAGTGCTCTCAACAATTTCATAAAGAAAAAAACTTTTCGGCTTGCTTCCCGCCATTCATTAAGGCACGTACTGAGTACGGCGACGTCACGCGATGATTTAAGGGTCCGCACAGTAATGGCGCGATAAATAACGCGGTCACAACGGCTTTAAGTATACGCGAAAATGGCCCCACTTAGCCGGCCAGCGCCACCTACCGTCGTGCAAATAAAACAACAATAAATCATCTCTACATTTTGATTAGTCTGTGCAATTTTCGGGTGCGTTTTAGTTTAAATTTGGAATATTGGTTGTGTGTTTTGAAATGAAATGAAATGAAATAAATTTATTCGAACCCATAAAATGTTATACATTATTTAGATTCAGTCAATATTAACTCTACCACCAGTTCGGAAAGCAGTTCTCACTAGAGAAGAACGGGCAAGAAACTCTAGTGTTGCTCTTTTCAAAATCAGTTCAAGGTATAAAATACAATTAATACTTAGTTTGTGGTTTTTGTTTTTCTAATAGATGGCGTTTCTCTGGTCAATGACCATATTCCAGTTTTTGTAATTAATGATGTTGCAATCACTTTCTAAATTAGAGTAAAGTAAATTTAAAGATGCTTCTTGTATGTATAAATTCAATATTAGTTATTGTGGAACAAAAAAATTGTAATTTAAATCGAAATAGCCCCGTAGGTAGTTATCGACCATTTCAGAAAGTTCACGCAAATATTCACAGATGGCGTTACTGATATGGTCATTGACCATATTCAGTTTTAGTATTGGCTTTAATATCTAGATGGCATTGTAAGCAAACGAAATATACTTGTATAATTTTTTATTTGTTATCAGCTTTAGAATTATAATATGTCCTTATATTCAGTATCGGTGGTAGGCAATAACTTGATAAAATATACAAAAAAAAAATAATTTTTAAATAGGCATAAATTATACAAATAGGAGAAACCTTTTCATCCCTCCTCATCACTTCATAAGAAAATCAGTTACTCCATCCATTTCGAAGGATCAAAATACAATTGTCTAATTATATGTCACATTAGGTCGACTAAAACCTAGATAGGGGTATCCCTATCTAGGTTTTAGTCGACCTACCTGTATAGGTAAAGGCTTCGTCTAGTGAAAACTATAAGTTTGTAATATATTTTCTCCCATTTTATTGAAGGACCTTTTGTCATACTAGGCACCAATTTCAACGAGCAACTTTTTTTGCTATTGAGATCTAAAAACTCTTATTTTAGTACCTAACTTAGAAATCGAAGCTGAATCACACGATTCATAGCTCAGATGCCACTGACGGCCTTAATCTTTAATAAACACCGTAACCTAAATACTTAATCGATAAACACAATCGATTAGCGGCCGTTCATCATCTATACATCCGGGCGCGTGTCGTATCGGAGTCGTGTCGGAGTCGTGCCGTCGCGGAAGGGTCGTTATCGTGCAGATCGCACGTCTCCACCCGTAACTCGTTAATTTCGGTAGATGTCACAAACCACGGGCCGTAGGCGCGGTTTGAGGCACACCGGGTGGAAATCTAATATTTATTTTCAGTATTTTGTTTATGTACAAACAAACAATAAAGGAAAAAATCTACGTAATACCGTTATTTAGGTATTTTTAAAGGTACCCCTAAAATGGGTATCGTTGACGTAATTTTGACGAAATTTAGCATGCAAATAGACAAAAGACCAAGTTTTTGTTGAACAGTAGGTACTATGTGTTAATTTTGTTTGTTTTTATTTTGTTTGTAATATCACATTAATCACAGCAGTTCTACTCCAATATTACTGAGAAATAAACTGAACGGTTTTATCTACAGAGGGCATTCTATGGACTCTAAAATTTCTGTCACTAACAGAAACTTTTACTGCCCTTGTTATGTTTTAATTTCATTCAAAACCTTTTTTTTCAAAAAGATTTTCACACGAAAGATGCAAACAATAATTAACTAGTAATCAACATACATGTTATTTACATAGTGAGTCTTCCTACATACCTTCGCTTAGTGTACCCCTTCCCGATACCATCCCGAAGTTAATGTCCTAAAGTTCGCGCCCAAATTTTAATAATAATATATCTTTGTAATTTATTCGATTTGCGACTCCGACGGTTCTTCGCTTCCACATTTCAGTTTACGCCGATCGACGTTGCGTTACCGATAAAGATGGTTAATGACCCCCCCATTCCCCTACCTCCCCTTAATAATAGATAACAATGTTTATGTATTGAAGAGTATATGTAAGTATGTTTGTCTATGAACGAGGCTATGGAGTCTTATGTATCCGTATTGATATTGGTCTGAAAGAATAAATTTAATATTAATACTGATGGTTAAGTGATATTTCCTCCGGATTTCATGTAAACATTCCATCCTGTATATAAGAGCTATGTCCCACCTTTGGGTATGAGCTTTCGACTAATAAGTTTTGATCCATACAGGTACCCTGTTTTCTTTCAAGGATAAAGTCTTCGTGCCGGTGTAAATGCTGAAGGCGTTCTATAAGTTTTTGTGCCGAACTTTTTGGATATAGAAGCGTGGGTACAAAACGCTGGACCTATGTCAAACAACTGATGAGTAAGAAAGTTAACATTTTTGAAATACGAACACATTTGAAATTCGAACAAATCCTGAAACAACAGCGCGTACATTCAACGAAAAAAGCCGAACGTCCATCCAACCGCCTGCCAAAGATTTGACGTCAATGGTGTAGAATCGTAAATTAACATTATCTGCAGACGCACCGTAGCTACTATTTATTATTTATGGTCGGGATCCACTCGCCCCGGGCGAGTGTGGGACTGTTTTTCCCCATGGACCGCAGGGAGGGGGGCGATGTTTTGTATTCTATTTTTAAATGTATGTCATCGTTTCTAGTCATTGGTAGTCTTTGAAGTTGGAAAGTTTGTATTTGGAATTTAAAAGTGGAAATAATTTAACATTCTGTCTTTAAAATATACACTTATATGACGAGAGGAATTAGGCACATGCTTGAAAGTAAAGGTCAAGAAGCTATAAACAGTGGCAACGACCAAGAAGTTAATTTGCCACTGCACTGTGATAGTTACGCTGACATTTCAAAACATGAAGTTTCATAATGGCGAGTAATTCTGAGTATTAGGTATTACTATGTACGTGCAGTTGCTGCTTACCACGCAACTAGCGATGTCATTATAAAACACCTCAATGACAATCGTACCCCAACTTACCCCAAACTCCCAATACCCAACTTAAAATTTATCGACAATTAAAACCGCTTCGGAAGCAACTTCTTCTGACATTAGACAATTGATTTGTGATACGGCATCGTGCTCGTTAATGGTTAATTAATAAAACTCTGGCAATAAATAAGAGGGGGGCGGATGGGGCAAGGGGTATACAAAAACTGTTGGTATCATAAACCTGTCAGGCATATGAGGTACTGCCTTTGTTGCGATGTTTCGTCGCGCGCCGATAAATCTAATAAGGCAATTTGAGCCCCACCCGCCTTGACGCCTTCTTCGAGTGCGTTTCGGTTGGGGTACTTTGTTAAATATGGTTAATAAAACTGGTTTTATATAATCTATTCAAGTACGAGCCATCTAGTTTGCATTACGAGTGTAGGAGATCGATTGGAGTAGTATGACAGCTTCAGAAAAATATATATATCTGCATCATCTCAGGGTGCAATGCAATGAAATCAGCCCTGTATTATATACTGCACACTGCTGAGCACGGGCCTCTTCTACTACCGAGAGGGTTATCTCAGGGTGATTGGTGGGAAATACAGTTTTTAACTATTTCTAGATACCTAGAAATAGTTAAAAACTGAACTGAATTTGTAGTTTTGCTGTTGCGCAAGATTGCTGGAGGTTGAATTATTCCAATTCCTTGTTGAAGGTCGGGCAAAGTTCCATTGGTTGTGTGGGTGAAAAATGGGCAATGATGATGTGTCAATCAGTTTACTTAAGGTTCTTTCTGTTAAGTTCTGGTAACATTAGTAGGTCCAAATGAATGCTGCGTTGAAGGTTGAAGTACATTTTTTGGAAAAAAATATTTTCTAGGTAATAGAATTATTTATACATACACCTACACTAACGCCCTCATCCCCGAAGTGGTAGGCAGAGATGCAATTAGTGCACTCACTTGTTGCCGTGTGTATTCCGAGCCGTGATATGCTGGGGGCGAGCCTATCGCCATATCGGGCACAAATTCCAGACTACGGGGTAAAACGGGAAGCTTCGAACCCGGCACCTTAGAGTGTAAGTCGTACCAGGTCGTAAAAGGTCAAAACATAGAGAAGTAAACACCTTCATAACATATTCTGTCCAAGACATTTTATAGGTCAACTCACTTAGGCAACCATGCAGCACCTACGCATACAGATTTCCCATGTCCGTACTCTATGAATTACAAGCAAAAAAACACAATTAATTGGAAATTCTGGATTTACTCATCTTAAACCCGCATTAAAATAAGAGCGTAATAACATATTGCTATGCATTTTTACCCCATTCCACACATCTAGTAAACAAACCAAACTCTCTTCATAGAAAAACTAATCAATCGCGGTGAAATATTCCTGAAATAAAATTCTCACCAATGCCATGAGTCAGTTCTGTGGCTAAGATAAAAAAATCTTATAATGTTATTACAACACATCAAACGTGCTATAAAAATTTCGTCGGCGCAATAAATCTCTCATCATGTGCTGCCATCTATCAAACTGGACAGGCAACGCGTAAAGGTGTAATGCGCAGCGGTGACTGACAGATGGCGCTAGTTTGTTAGTGTTTGGCGTACTGCGCGCGCGCAGTTAGCCGTTAGGGCGATCGTCCATAGATCATAATTTTGCTTTTTATAAGGTCAAATACAAAAGAAGTATTCCAGCCCAATTTGCTTTGCGTGAATTGTGCTAATAATAGAAATAAACTTAAATAATTAACTATATTTCTTTCCAGAATTGCGACTCACGACAAATAGGTAAATTCACCTAAGAATGGAATGCAATACAAAATAAATAATCAGCCTATGGTCCGGCTCTGTTTGAGCCAATTCAACATAATCTTAAACAGCATATTGGACTTTTCATTACTATAACATATAATTATTCATTTCATACTGCGATCGGGTAATTCTTAGGAACCGACCCAGTGGCCGCTCATTGTCTACCATCTTTCTGGCAGCTTAACACTGGTTTTAAGACAGGTCATACCAATATAACCCCTGAGTCGCTGCTGAGGCTAGACAGTAGTTTTAAATTTTAGAATTCACTTCCACGCGAAACAAAAGAAATACCTAAACCTCTTAAACTAAAACTTAACTAAACTCCTCATCGATAACACAGGAAACCGTAGTCAAATTGCCTTTCAAAAATCGATAACGTTAATGAAAATAGATAATATATGGGAATTATATATTGTATCAATAAATCTATCGCTGGAATGTCATTCTCATACATAACGTACCGTTATCAACTGCGGAAAGGCATCTTGTGTACCGCCCCAGGTTTATTAAAGCTATATTGTGGACAGACGCCCTAACAGATCTTTCGATTTGATTTAGTTTTTGTTTATGCCTCGCGTTAAAGAACTACCATTTAGAAGCTCCTGTAAGTATTGTGCGGGCCATTAGGGCTGTGAGAAATTTCTGTTTTATCATTGTAAACATAAACTTTAAAAATAACTAGAGAATTTAGCTAACTATGATTTGTAAACATATTGTGACCTAGAAGATTTATTGTTTTTGCTGTATATTGGAACTTGTGAGTGATATAGGCTGCAGCGAGGCTTGTTTTTTATCGGATGACGGACTAGTTGTATCCCTGCCTATCCTATCCCTTAGGTATGAAGGTCCTATGCTTTTGGCGGGAAAATATCTTAGGTATCAGTACAAGTTTAAGATGATTTATTACTGTTAATGTTGATTGTCGTGTAAAAATGGGTTTTTATTCGCTAGAAAAGACAAGAAATACTTAAATATTGCAAAATTTGTTTTCCCTTACTTATAGAATCAGCTACATAGTCATAATAAGCTACCGACATCCATCTATAGTCTAATCGAGAATATTTTACAACCATTTTATCAAGATTTTATGAATTTTAAATAGATTAAAGTGGAATTTGATTTGGCCGCGCAACATGCCGTTCCCTCAGAGAGGGCTGTGGCTTGACGAAAAGGCCCCGCGGGAACTCCCTAATCACTCACTCAGAGGTGAAAAGGTGGTGTGACGGACGGGGTTCGATGCTCGGTACGTACCGTTTTTAAATTTTTAGAGCCAATTAAGTTTCATTTACGAACTCTGTTGGTTTTAACAGATTAGTTTTGATCGCTAAATATATATTTTTTCAGTTGGTTTATAAGTTAAAGGTAAATACAAGAATAAAGCAGACGAAGGAAATCTGACGAAAAGTCCAAGTGAACTATGAATCATCATGTAACATCTTACATATCATTTTCAGTCAAGCCTTCACAAATCAACTTTCGTTTTTCATACAACCGAATTATGAAGTCACCTCAAGGTAAGCTAAAACTGCCTACAAACAGTAGAAACATAACTCATAGATCCTCGCCCAGCCGTGGGACATTAAACCAGGGCTAATATAACCGCTATAAGACGTTTTCGTTCCAAGGCCGTGGCCGAATGAGTAGTGTCTATAAATATTGATCCCCTGCTTGAAGGAAATATGAAGTAATACCTAACCAACACAGCACCAAAGCTCTCGTGATATCAGGAAATAAATTATACTATGGGCGAGATTGGCTACTTGCAACTGGTACGATTTGGTGTATGCTCTACTTGTTTGAAAAAAGCTGTGCTATAATTATCCGCATTATTGGTAATTAGGTTATCTTTGCTAGGTACAATTGGATGGTTATTTATGTGTATGACGGAACGAGCACGCCGCTCGCCTAATAGTAGCCTTCCCTACTGTCTATAATATCACCCGAACGTTAATTTATAGAGAACTGGGTGTAAAAATGTAGCCAGCTTTCAATTACGAGGGGGCCAAAATCTTAAGTTTTGATCAGAGAGAGAGGGCACAACGAAAATTGTATGTAGTTCAACTGAATAATTTAACACAAACACATAAAATCTATGTAGATACTTGTTGGATCTGGGAGAGGAGGGAGTAACGAAACCCTTGATTGCGTTCCATTTTAATGTACTCAATATCCTGAAACGTTAAGTCTCATAAGAACCATTAAGTAATTACTCGGACAACAATATCCTTCATACCTTAACACGAGTGCTTACGCCTTACACAATGCTATTGCATTCAGACCAAGCCAAAATGTGGCAGTCGAAGACCTGTTACCTGTCTTCTATGCTGCATTTCAATTTCAACATCAAATGCATCTTATATCCTCAAACTAAGAGAGAGGCGAGTGACTGAGGTTTCCTCTTTCGTCACATATTGCGTCAAAGAGATTGTCTTGAAATGTAACTGGACCACTAATATAATTTTTATTAAGAAGCACTTAAAACTCACTATGTAAGTAGCTAATAATTGGTTATTTTGCAACGATGGTACCAGTTTATATTCTGTGAGGAAAGACGGCGGATTATTTCATTATGTTTAATTGTTATTTGTGATTGACTACAGTGGTATTAAATAAAAAGAGGCGATAAATCCGCGTTGAAAATATGTGACTGGTCGGGGTAGTATCAGATCAGTCAAGTCAAATCAATCAGTAGATATGACATTTTGCTGATGCATTTCGTAATGTACGAACAGTTTATCGGAGTTGTAAATGGCCCACACCCTTCCCTAGTTCCTATTTATTTGACTTTTTTAAATTTAATTCTTACATTAAGTACATAATAGTCCAAAACTCTGAAGTGAACACTATTCATGAGAACTCAAGCGTTGACTCCATTTTCACTCATGCATCCAGTGTCGCTATTTGGGTGCAAAACCGTGCTTAAACATTTAATAAAGATAGACATAGTGAAGCATACTCCAAACCGTCTCGTACACAAGTTAAGCCCCCGATAATTTTCAAGGGGCAGCCAACTTAGTGAGGACTGAAATATCGGCTTGATCGCTACATCACTATGGGTATTGATCATTCTATGACCGTAATTTATATCGCCTGTAAACTTTGATAGATGGCGCTTATATAAATATGCGTGTAACTTGTTAACAAACCTCATGTAGGTTCATTGATTCAGTGATTAAGCTGAGTGGTGGAGGTCGTGAGTTCAATTTCCAGACAGACTAATTGTCTGTCTGGCCATGCCAAATATAACAGAGAAGATGTTAGAAGATTAATAAGTTTATTTATACATTGATGTTTTTGTAGTTATATAACCCAGAGACGAGCAAACTGCTCCTTTGACGGTAATACTGCTCATTGAGAACGGCAACAACTCAAAATTTTTAATGACATGAACGTAGGCACTATACAAATCACATTGTCTTAGTACGATTCTCCTATTACACAAGATACAAATTGAAGCCAAGTGAGGAATTCTCTGAAATTATTAAATGACTAGCTGACCCGGCGAACTTTGTTCCGCTTAACAGACGATTCTTTAATTTTTTAGTGCAACATTACTTTATTTTTCTAAAATAAAAGAATTTTTCTAAAATAAACGTAGCCTAAGTTACTCCTTATTACATCAGCTACCTGCGAATAAAAGTCCCGTCAAAATCGGTCCAGCCATATCAGAGACTAGCCGGAACAAACAGACAGACAGACAGACAGACAAAAATTGTAAAAAAAAATATTTTGATGTACCTATGTACCGTATAGTATATATTCATATACATGTAGTAAAAAAACTATTATTTCAATATTACAAACAGACACTCCTATTTTATTTATATGTATAGGTAGAAAATTTGGGACAACTGCTTTGACAGACATGAAATTTTTATTATTTTATGGACGTTAATCCTTCCGCAATAAGAGTGAAGGGTTCAGCTGAGAGGGTCATGTCTAGGTCAATTTATGTACAATATTATAAATTAATTACTGACGGTAAATTATTGTGAAACGATAACACAAATACAACAAATACTACGTACGTATATAGGTAGCTAATATCCAAGCTGGCCTAGTGCGGGTAGACATTACATACCTTCGAAATTTAGAGAACTTCTCAGGTACCTATGCAGGTTTCCTTACGATGTTTTCCTTCACCGTTAAATCGAGCGATAATTCATAAAGAATACACACATAAATTTTTAGGAAAGTTAGAGATGTGTGCCCTTGGGTTTTGAACCTGCGGACATTCGTCTCGGCAGTCCGTTCCACTCCAAACTAGGCTATAGCCGCTTGTTTGGACTAAGGTCTTAACCCTGTCAGACATTAGTTATAGAAGAGGCCCGTGCTCAGCATTGGACAGTACTGGCAGCACATAATACGGGTACATAAAACTGGTATGGTATAGTAATATCACTCACGAATACTGAATTGATTTTCGTCCCATATTTGACAAGCTTAATGTTATAATATGTCTAATAGCATTCAAAATTATACATATTATCGAAAAACTAGAAACCAGTAACACATTACCGAAAAAACAATTCTTTAAATTCGTCAAAAACGCCTTAGCTGTAAATAATAAAACACGTGGCGTCGTTATTATTTAACGTGTACGGGAGGCTGTCCGTCCGAACTCTGCCCGATATATCAACATTAGCGCTGTCCCAAGGCCCGTCCGGACTCTAGACACGGTGACAACTATCGTACAACACACTGGAAGGGACATTTTCACTTCTACTCTATTTGTCTGTCGACGAGAGATTATCTGTAGATCAACTGAATGTCTTTTACTGTTGTTCCTTCGATGATGTTTTGGAGGATACCTTCTGCTTTTTAGTGGAAAGAGGCAGGTTGATGTAAGAGGAGAAATAGAGATTACAATGAGGATATATCAGGTTCTGAAAATGTCACATTATTATGCTTATCTTGTCATGTCTATCACTAGCTTTTGCCAGCGGCTCCACCCGCGTGAAAGAGGTTTTCCGGGATAAGAGTCCCGTTTTATATTTCACGGGGATAAAAAGTAGCCTATGTCCTTTTTCAGGTTCTAAAATATCTGTGTACCAAATTTCATTTAAATCGGTTCTGTAGTATTGGCGTGAAAGCGCGACACACAGAGTTATTAATTTCGACCAAATTTGATTACCATAAAAACGGTTCTAGTGAGTTAATCTTAAAAGATACACATATATTGTCGCGGACATTTTTTTAGATCATTTCAAGAGGAATAATTTTTTCATACATATATTTTTGGTATCTTGAACCGTTTTCGCAGCGCACGCAATAAGCCCTCAAGGATGAATAATTTTCCCCGTTTTTTTTCACATTTTCCATTATATCTTCGCTCCTAATAGTTGCATCGTGATGTTATATAGCCTAAAGCCTTCCTCGATAAATGGTCTATTCAACACAAAAAGAAATTTTCAATTCGAACCAGTAGTTCCTGAGATTAGCGCGTTCAAACAAACAAACAAACAAACAAACTCTTCAGCTTTATAATATTAGTATAGATGTTTTGCATGAACAAAAAATCAGAAGCAACGGCTTGATCTCATGAGATGATTTCTTTTCTTCGCATGACCAAATAAGTACATATATGCTTTGCAATTACAACGTGGAGAGTCTTTAAATTTTACCATGTTAGTTATCATTCAAAAATATCGTCATTTCTCTTCCATTTTCTATACATCACGGGATCCACCCATGGGACGTCAAAAATGAAGATTTAGTCCCTCGCCGCGTCATACGTTACTGCAACTAATGAAAACACGGCGCGACGTGATGAAGAGGGAAGGTCGCCGGGTCGCCTCGCCTCTTTTGTTTGAGTGTGAGACATTGCTATTCAATATGTTACTAGGTCTTATGTAAGTACTACCGTTCTATCTCGGCTGTGCCAATATATTTTAAAGATTTCCAGACGGTCCTGTCAAAAGTGGCCTGTATCTAGAGTGTCTCTGCGATCTTTAGGAGAGGCCCATGTTCAGTAGTCGATTTTGTATGGCATCTGATGACGATGAAGATATTCTAGCCTGTATTAATGACTGGTATATGATAGTATGATGTGATCGCAGTCTAAAGCAAGGCAGTATATATCCTATTGAGGCTTTTATTAGTCCACATTAGGATTGCAGGGAATTTAGCATTAGGTGCAATGCAGTCGTCTTGTTAGATTATGTCTAGACAAGAAAACTTTTCTTGTCATTAAAAGTCTTAGTCAGAGTGGACAGCCTGGTTGGGAATGGAACGGTCTGTCGACACAATGTCCGGAGGTTCAAAACCCAAGGCACACATCTCTGAGTTTTCGAAGTTACGTGTGTATTTTTTATCAATTATCATCCGTTTTAACGGTGAAGGAAAACATCGTGAGGAACATCGTCTACTAACCCGTACTAGGCCAAAGTGGGATCATATACATATACACTCACGCCTTTTATCCCCGAAGGGGTAGGCAGAGGCGCAACTAGTGCACCCACTTTTCGCCATCATTCCGTGCCATGATGTGATAGGGGGCGAGCCTTTGGCCATATCGGGCATAAATTCCAGACTCCGAGCTGATACTGAATAGAAAAACTCAATATCACTTTGCCCGACCCGGGAATCGAACCCGATACCTCAGCATTGCAGTCGTACTATAATACAACTACGCCACCGAGGCAGTCAAGTGGGACTACGAATAATTAAATCCTGATCGTAGCTAGCGGGGAAGTAAGTGCCGTAAATAGTCTCATAAGTCTACCTGGTTTAGAATGCGAAAGGCTTAAATCAGCCGTCACCAGTTCGATTCGCATTTGCTTGTGGAGTCTAGGTGACTAAGGATCAAAAGTCTTAGGTTTAGATCTGTTACGAGATTTAAGAAAATAAGGCAACCTCTACGTTAGAAATATATTTATTTTTCGAAAAAGTCAATTCGATTCGTATGTCATCACTACATAGTATAAAACAAAGTCGCTTCTCGCTGTCTGTCCCTATGTATGCTTAGATCTTTAAAACTACGTAACAGATTTTGATGCGGTTTTTTTAATAGATAGAGTGATTCAAAAGGTAGGTTTATATGTATAATTTATCCCGGGGAAATATAAAGCGGGACTTTTGTCCCGGAAAAACTCATTCACGCGGGCGAAGCTGCGAGCAGAAGTCTAGTTATTATATATTTTTAAATGCATTTAAAATTATCTTCTCTAAAAGTATTGTTATCACTGCTTCTTTTATGACCGAAAGTATGTTTTATTTATTTTAGATATGACCTCTAACGCAGACCCAATATATCTTTCATAGCGAATGTTGTTACATCTTCTCACAAAGATTAGCTTCAAGACATACTAATCTAGAGCAACAAAACATCGAGAAACACTCAAAACCAACCACAACTATTCATTTAAAAGCGGCTTTTAGCTAACCAGAACGTAACGGCAGAGAGCGAAGGCATTTTTCCCATCTTCCTTCATAAACAGGGATCACGAGGCACAACCCTTTCGCTATAAATCTAGTGGTGACCCCCCAGGGCCCCGCGGCCCCCACGCTCCGGCCCCGAGGTGGTTTTGAATGAAGATTGAGCCAATTAAAGTAATCGCCGTAGCAGTCGGCGTTGCCTTGGATTAGTTCTCTGGGATTGGTGCGCGGTGGAGTCGCTTTGTTCTTTTTATTTTATTTTATAGCTACTATGAAATTCTGGTGGTTTCTTATCGCGTCGCTTTCTGGAGACGGTGTGTGGTAAAGAAAATTAGCATAACTTTATCGATGTACTTATTCTGGTTAGAGCAAATGGTAAAAAGGGGGGTACCCAATACCCATGTAGATCGACTGTTGTACATACGAGATTGTTGGTAATGGTTCAAACATTACATTTTAACTGCTTTTAAGTTTATTGCGTATAGCGTATAATATTATGTTATGTATGTGTTATGTTTATAAGTTTATAATTGTCTTCGCGAAGTAGATTCTTATCCTGGGACAGCAAAGTAATTACACTGAATCCTATAATAAGTAGAGCATAGTATTATTTCCAACGTAATGTTCAATGTTTGCATCTCTCGCCTGTCACAGACATTTTACCAGCCTTACTTCAAGTTACATACATCCCTTAATTAACCCCGAAACGTATCTTAGTTGTTATCATAGCTTTATACTGTGTGTACTCAAAATATATTACTATCCACAGGCAATCTTAAAGGGTTAAAAAACTAACAAACAAAGGCGACTCCACGCCACACCATAACACAGGATTAGTATCATACAATACAAGTATCGTCTGAATCCTTTTATTTATTGCTATTTATTGTTATTGCATTTTCTCCTCTCATTTCTCTGCCGTAATATCGTCTTCCTATAAATTTCGCTTAACGTTCGGGATCAGCGCTATGTTTTAAATATAATAATGTTAATTAGCATCTATAGTTTTGGCTTTTTGTCTTTCTGTTTTCTCTGAGGGCAGCTTAAGGCTGATTTAAGCTGTCTAGATTTGGTACTGGATCTGTGTAGGGAAATTTTGCTTTTGCTACTTTTGGGTTTCAGGAAAGTAGCTTAATTTTTAAGGTTATTTCTGAATATATTTAAGTAACTGCCTCGGTGGCGTAGTTGTATTACAGTACGACTGCAAAATTGAGGTCGCGGGTTCGATTCCCGGGTCGGGCAAAATGATATTGAGTTTTTCTATTCAGTATCAGCCCGGAGTCTGGAATTTGTGCCCGATATGGCGATAGGCTCGCCCCCTATCACATCATGGGACGGAATAACGGCGAAAAGTGGGTGCACTAGATGCGCCTCTGCCTACCCCTTCGAGGATAACAGGCGTGAGTGTGTATATTTAAGTAACTATTTTTTTTTATTCGAAAACGTCGAGTATTTGTTTTTGTTTAATATAAGAATAGAGTCGAATATAATTTGTACCTAATTCAAAGATATCATGCTCGTTATTGTTTAAAATTACTTTTGCTAAAAATTCATTTCTCTGCCTACCCATTTGGGGCTGCAGGCGTCATCGTATCATTCCATCATCGTTAAAACAAACAGACCATAATTATTCTCGGAATCCACACAATACAGCGTTGAGTTTTTATTAAAATTAACCTTATTTTAAAATTACTTGTAATTGGAAAGTGGAAAATGACAGCTACTTAATAAAGACTGGTAAAAAGTTACATTGTAGTTAATTGATTGTGTGTTTGGCCATAATCAGGCGTACAGGGACCGGGCAGAGAACGGACCGTTCTTTGTCAGGGGAACACATTGCATATACGTTTTATAAACGCAAGTTTTGAGGTTGATTACATGTTTGTTTGAAATATAGCCGTTGTAAATGTATTCGGGCGAAATTTGGCACACACCTATTACGCAAAGACTCACTCACATCTTTATCCCCGAAGGAGTGGGCAGGTGCAATCACGGCAACCACTTATCGCCATGATGTGATAGGAAGCGACTGCCATATCGGGCACAAATGCCCGATCCTGGGCTGATATTGAAAAACCCAATATGAAAAGAAAGAAAGAAAAATCATTCATTGTCGCAGCAGTGAGCAAATAATTAAAAAAATATAGAGTATAATCATCATCAGGCACATAACGTCCACTGAACATAAGCCTCCCCTAAAGATTTTTAGACGGATCTGTCAAGAGCGGCTGCATGTAACGTATATAGGCTAAACAAATAGAAAAATCTTATTTTTAATCATTTTTTTATCCCGTAAACCACAACCACGAGTGCGACTCGAACTTGGTTCATTTTTTAAACGCAAATACACGCCCGTCATCGGGACTGTCAGTTGGACGACAGTGCTCAATCTTGACAGTTTCGAAAACGGTATGATTTGTGGTACGATCTTGATGGCCCATTTTTCAGGCAGTTATAGGATTGAGATATACACAAAAATAATTTTACACACACACATACACACACACACACGCCTTCCTTTTATCCCTGAAGGGGTAGACAGAGGCGCAACTATTGCATTCACTTTTCGACTTGCGTGCCCAAAATTTGCCCGACCAATGACATGTAAGGGGATGAGACTAAGATTTTTCAAGTGGGGAGGTTTTTTGACATTTGAAATAAGCCATACACTGATTCGAAATCAGGATTACGAAACTCATTAAAAAATTACAATAAACATTGTGTTCACTTATAAATTAAAATATCACAATTAGCTGATCAATCAAGTTGCAACGAGCGACTGATTGTGATCGCAATCATTTTGATTGATTGTAAGTCATCGCAGAGACGGGTCGAGCGTGATGGATCGGTAGCATCGATTATAATCATTGAGAAACTTAGAAAGTCTAGATCTAGATGCAGCAAATGTTCAGTGCATAGATATATTATTGTGATTGTTCAAATGCATCAGAATACATTTTAAACAATGTTGTATATTTTTTCGAATTGTGAATCCTATATTAATTTTTTTAGATACGGTAAATAGTGAGGTATTCGATTACAAAAGCATCTGTGGCCTTAGAACGTGGCAAAAAAACGCAACGCTGATGTTTAATTGTGATGTTTGTGATTGATCGAGAGACCAACGTCAGTCACGTGTTAGTCTCCCAACCAATAAAATGAAACGGAGTTGAATCGTGTTTTTTGCCAAAATCTAAGCACACTGATGAGCTTGAAATGGATTTGTATCTGTTATGGCGATAGGGTTGCCCCTATGTTATAAGGTGTATCATTATAAGTTACATTTTGGGCATTCTGGATGTACGTTGCACCTCTGCCTACCCGCTTGTTGTTGATGAGAGCTTGTGTATATATTTCAGACTGTTTTAGCCCGACTGCCTCGGTGGCGTATTTGTATTATGGTACGACTGCAATGCTGAGGTCGGGCAAAGTGATATTGAGTTTTTCTATTCAGTATCAGCCTGGAGTTTGGAATTTGTGCCCGATATGGCGATAGGCTCGCCCCCTATCACATCATGGCACGGAATACGCACGGCGAAAAGTGAGTGCACGAGTTGCGCCTCTGCCTACCCCTTCGGGGATAAAAGGCGTGAGTATGCGTAAAAAAAGATGTTAGTATCAAAACTATACCCACCCGGTAGAGTTATTATATCCTGTCACTAAAATACTATATACCTACAAAAACAAGTATTATTTGACAAATAAAAAATATATTAAAAAGCCTATATAATGTCTGTGTTTTGAAGCGGTAGCAAACTATTACAAAAGAACAAGAATAAGTGGTAACAGCAATAAAACGGTCCTACGTGCATAAAATGTATGAAGTGTCATAGTGGACGGTGTTGACCACTTACCATCGGATGACCTCAATACTTAGAAGGATATTATGGGCCGATGCAAACTGTTTCCTTATTGAGTTAGAGTTGTGCAAGATTGAGTGGTTGATGCACACTGAGGTGTGCTATGCTATGTAGGCTATGGATTTTATTGCGCTCAAATATGATATGATTAATGATTAAATAGTGATGCCTTTGAACTATCTACAGTTACAATTATTTTGAAATTAATAGCTCTTAGAATTTTGGTACATCAAAAAAAGTTATACAAATTATTGTTTTTAAAAGCTACGTCTTTAAAATCCTTGAGTATAAAAAAATATTGATTTGAAAACAATTTTCTTTTCCCAAAAGGAATATCATTAACTAGTATTCCTATTTGGTGTTTATAATACGTTATAATCACTTTCATAGAAAAATGAGCCTATTAACTAAAAATCTGTTGATTACTTTAGCAACTTAATTTAAGTCTCTATCATATTTATATTAATTGAAAAGTGCAACATTGATATGCATGTTGATCCAGACATATACCACATGGCGGCAACGAGCTATCAATATTGCATTTTTCAATTAAAATTTGACTGTCAACTTTGTGCCACATTTCATATAAATGTTTACGATTATAAAAAATATGCATACATATTTATTAGAGCCGATTCTAAGCTATATAGCTCTACTTATCTCTATATGCGCAAACCCGCGCTACCGTTACGCGTGCGAAACTGGGTTGAAACGCACCGACAGACGTGTCGCGACTCTGTCGCCCGTTACCATTGCATCACCACTGACTCATCCGGATGAACTAAGGTCAAACTTGCAAACGATCGATTAAAATTTTAATATAGCTGTATCATATCCCCTTGTTGACATTTTATTATGTTTAAGTAATTTCATAGTGTGGTTAAATTCTCAAAGTTTCATAGTATATGTGATAGACTAAAGTAGAAGTCATCCTGTAGACATCTGTCTACATTACAAATGGCTAGTTTTTGCCGGGGAAAACGCATTATTGCTGCACTAGGGAGTTGTTAGTTTGGGGGTTGCATAAAACGGTTGTCAGTTTCACCAGTCTTAAGAGCCAATGTCAACACTTAGGACTATAGAATCATCCGAGCGAGCATTGGACCAAGTCCTTAACACTTTTACCTACATACTTAAACACCACACCGGAATTGTTATTCCAACCAAAATCCGCAGTGACCTTCTGCGGGGCATACGAAACTGCCCCGGGGTAACTTCATCATATTAGCTGCGCGGGACCGTCCTTGCATCACAAATGGCCTGGGTTTGAATAGTGTTGTACCATTGTATCACAAAAAACAATGTAGAGTGAAAGATTTAACAATCGGTCTAGACCATTAGCATAATTTACAGTGGGGTCACATCACCGGGCTCGTAGAAAAAAATCTCTTGCATGATGAGTGAGATTTTCTGAAGCCCGAAGCACAGTCTTCCCTTCCTAGTTCCTGTGTACGTGTTATCCTTGTAAGATTTTCTCAAAAACCCTTTGTATATTCGACGTAATCTCGAACATTGCGGGTCATGACTTTCACAGAGATCAGCGTGTGATAATCATGGAAAGTGTTTGGCATGCTGTGCCGGCGCACGTGGTTCCTTAGATGTGGACTGACCGGTTACGTCAGTTGGCATGTCATTTGAGCAAGTAACAAGACCTGATTTCTATAGAATGCTAGAATTGAGGACGTATGTATCGTATTATGTGGGTAACACATACAGTAAACCCTCTCAGTAGTAGAGGAGGCCCGTGCTCATTAGTGGGCAGTACAAAATACAGGGCTAGTATGATATGGTAAAACGTGGCAGTTGGTGCTGCTTAGGTCATAGTTAAACCCAATTCTTGCTGATTGAAGGATTATCCACCGTCGAGTAAAACGATAGTTTAATATCTGAAGATTATCATAGCTGGTTTGAATAGTTTTTTATAGAATGGCGATTGAGGTTGTCTGGGTCATACGTGAGCATTTATAAACTGCTTGAACCCCAAAATAATCATGAAGGACCTTTAGAGGAATAACTAATAAAAAGGAAGGATTGTTTGGTCCTTCCGACTCAGTCACAATACGAAAAGCAACATTAAGATATCACGTCAAGTTTTTCTGTGAGACAATGGTAGTACCATGGTCTAGCCTGTCTATTCATAGTGGTATTCGAGGAGCCGTCTGAGTAAGTACAACTGCAATATCTATTTCTACTGTCAAATAGTGTGCATGCACTGCTGTGTTCTAGTTTAAAGGACTTTGTAGTGAGTACAACTTAGATACTTTATCGCTACATAAAAAAAATAAAGTAACGTCTCCAAAAGTACCTAATGAGACTTACTTTTGCGAACGGACGGCAGACCGGCCTGTTATATAAGATGGTAATCATTCGCTATTTATAGAAAATATATGTAAATAGGTCAACGTGATGCGTATATGGTAATATAGTTAAGTAACATAATCATTTGTACGTTGTTTTTTTATATTAGATGGTAAGGTTGTATGTATGCAGACCCGCTTGGAGGTATCCTCGTTCGAGCAGCATGCAAATTATTGTGTTAAAGGTTTTTTTTTTTTTTTATTTTTTTTATTCGGGCACGGCAAAGTGACTGCACCTCACCTGATGGTAAGCGCGATGCAGTCCAGATAGAGTTTACGGTACATAGAAGTCGTTGTATTATGAGATAAAAAGAAAGAAAGAATAATTTATTGTTGCGGTATATAAAAAATAACACAAAGTAAGTACTAAGAAACAAAGTGGATGATAGCCTAGTTGGGAATCGAACGGTCTGCCGAGACGATGTTCGGAGGTTCAAAACCCAAGGCACACACCTCTGGTTTTTTAAAGTTACATGTGTATTGTTTATCAATTATCGTTCGCTTTAACGGTGAAGGAAAACATCGTGAGGAAACCTGCATACCTAAGAAGTTCTTTATAAGAATTTAGAAGGTATGTGAAGTCTACCAACCCGCACTAGGCCAGCGTGGTGGACTAAGGCCTAAAACCCTCCCAGTAATAGAGGAGGCCCGTGCCCAGCAGTGGGACAGTATATAATACAGGGCTGGTATTATTATTATTATAAGTACTAAGAACATATTCCATGACCCAATCGAACTAGGACATATCAGCATAAAATGTGTTATGACAATCAAAACAATGCACTGGTTTTTACTGGTCACAAAACACACAGACACATCACGCCTATATCGCTAAAGAGATAGGCAGAGGTATAATAAGGGCACACGGTTTTCGTCATAGGCGTTCCTTCGCGTGACACGATGGGCGTCAGGCCTGCCATATCGCGCACAAATTCCAGGGTTAATCAGAAAACCCAATATCACTTTGCCCGACCCGGGGTTCGAACCTGGAAACTCATGGCGGTGTTGTGCCTCCCACGCAATTCAACTACGCCACCGAGGCAGATCTTATGCGATATATTATGTAATTATAATATATTATAGTGTCGGGAGTCGCTATTGTTTATGAGCCGTGTCTCTACCATCAAGCGAACGGGTGGTTAGTCTCATCAATTATTTATAATCCTTATCACAAAACAAAATCTGCCGCCGCGTTTGTTTGTCTGAATGCGATAAAGTCAAAAACTACCAAATGAATTACGATGAAATTAGGCATTAAATGGTTTAAGACACTGAGAAAGGCATTGGCAACTTTTATCCCAAAAATTTGCGGGCCTTTTACCCGGAAAAAATCTTTCACGCGGGTGAAGTCGCGAGAAAACTCCAGTATAAAAATAATTTAAAAAATACATACGTTTCCGAATTGAGAAACATATTTTTTAAAGTCGGTTAAAAAGATAAATAACTCCCAAGTTTGTAGCTTAAAACAAAAAGACATATCCAGAAAAGAAATGCAAATTAACTTCGAAGAATTCGAATTTCGCTTTGCAATTTATGTTCTGAATTGGGGACAGTATAGTGAGAGATCTCAATATGAATGCAGACCATTGTTTACGCAATGGAGAAATCTGTCTAGACCCTACGCAGTTAGCACTAACTCTAGAGTCTAGAGTACCACATTTTGCTAATGTAGAACTTGTACTTGATTAGTCTAGTTACCGCATTAATGATTATGTATTATAGTTTTAAATAGAATTTTCAGGCTCAGAAGCTATAAAAATAAAATAAAATGAAATACTTTATTCATCACGTAGGCGAACATCATTGCACTTATGATAAATCAACATAGAGTCAATTAATTATTATTACAAAAATTCACTTATATAACTACAGACATTTGTATAGGGAGTAAAATCAATGGAAAATAAACGAAGAAGCCAAGCTCGGGCTGGCAGGAAAGAGGAGATAAAAAAGCGACGAATATTTTTTATTAAAAAAATAGGAGGAACGCGTCGCGATCCTCACCGGTGAGGACAATACAGATTCTAACCTAGATAACTAAAGCCTTTTACTAGCTACCTAAGCGATGACTACCCGAAGAAAAATGGCAAAACACATACGGGTGATGTTTGCATTTTATGTGATATACCGATAAGGCCGTTCATTAAAAGAGCTCATCAAACCAAAAATATTTGCGTCAGTGCAGATCTTATCGGAATTTAAGAAATCCCAATCAAACCAGGATAAATTCTTAATATCATTAGATACGATGCAGTTCTTGAGCCATAAATTTTTTTACGAAAATACCAAGTAAATATGAACACGGAACTATTGTTTTGCTATTAAATTAAGCAACAACCAAACAACAAATTAAAACTTTTATGTTTCATACCTTTTACGGACCCATAGCATGGCTAAATTTTATTACAGTAAAGGACTTAACACGCGAAACCACGAGCATATCTATACGTCTACATTCGTACAACGTTGCAATATAAAGATTACAAAACGATGTGGAAAGCTGGCCATACGAATTACTGTTAAACTTGACAGTTCTCATATGCGGAGGCGGTTAATATTCCTGGTGGGATGCTGTTGGGTAATGGGCATAATCGGTTTGAACCGGATCTTTTAGATTTCGTATTCATCACGAGTTAGATGCTTTAGTAATTAAGAATAGTTGTAGGTTATTGTAAAATATAGCTGTGGTGTAGGACGACCTGGGTTCGATGCTTATGACGGAAACACTTTGGATGTCAGCATCGCAGAATGTGATAATGAAAAACTGCATAGGTCTATTTAAGATATGTCCTTAAAACCATTCAAACACAATTCTTGTGCTGAGTAAATTTATTTCAATTTATCCTATAAATACACATGTACTATTTATAGAATTTACCTTAGGAATTTACTCATTACAATTCACAATATTGCAACTTCTACCAACCATTATTAATTGATAAAATAATATTATAAATCTTAATACTAAAGTAGAAAATGAAGGTACATTGAAATAAGCATAATTTTATGTGCACGCGTTTGTATGCTATAAAAGTCAGCGGTCGTACCACCTCAGACTTAAAACCGAGTCCTACCATCCGATAAACCACCACGATTTCTTACGTGCTGTATAAAATCACTGATTTCGGCATATCATGGTAATACTATAATAAAAATAAGTTACATACATCAATCAAGTACCGCGAAATTTCCCAAATTGCTCACTCATACAAACAACATAATGTGTGAAAGACATTTAAATACGTATAACAGAAAATTGACTTAAATTGGTAATAAAATGGATGGTAATGATACGATGAGATGAGTTAATGTGTTTACAACTGCATAATGGATAGTGATTTGTTTGCTGGTAATGATAAAGGGGTATTCTTAAGCCGCTGAAGTTTTCTAACGTAATATGTTGGTGATTGAATTACCATCCTGACTGCCTCGGTGGCGTAGTTGCATGTTACTATTACCGGTCTGCGGTCCCGGGTTCGAATTCCGGGTCGGGCTAATTGTGATTGGGTTTCTCTACTCAGTATCAGCATGGAGTCTGGAGTTTGTGCCTGATATGGGGATAGACTCGTCTATCAGATCATGGTAAGTAGGTTCATCTCGGTGCAAGTGGTTGCACCACTGCCTGCCGCTTTGGGGTTAAAGGAGTGATGTATGTTCGTTTTTGTTTTGTAATTGAATTATCTGCCACAAAGATAAATGATTAAAACGTATGAATTTCGTGTGCGACTGACTACATTTTGTATGTGGTCTGAACAGACAAAAACATTATTCAACATGGTGAAAGAAAGGATTAGATAACAGAAATTTATACTAAGCTATTTCTACCGATGTTAATATCATGTATAATAGTATTCAAAAAGTGAAATGTTTATTTTATTAATATTTCAATTCGCATACCTCCGGAGAAAAAAAGATATGTTTGCATTTGTGACCGTCATTTTTTTGCTGGAAACTACCACTGCGCATTTTAGGAGCCTTCTATATGCTAATCCTGGGCATGGCCTATCTGATTAACATATCTTTCCACACACTCTTCATCTATAATGTATCTTAAAGGATGATGTGGTGACTAAGATTGAAAGAAGTATGCTGACGTGGTTTGGACACGCGGAGAGGATGGATGAAAGACAGATCACAAAAGGTATTTATCGAGCGAATGTGGATGGTACGGCTGGAAGGGGACGCCCGAGGAGAACATTCTCTGACCAAATAAATGATCTTCTCAGAAAAGGGCAGGTCAGGAGTACCCTTAACTGACGTAATTGTCTGAAAAGAACTATGAATGTGGTAGAGGCGAAAGGGGTTTGTCAAGATCGTAGCATGTCTCTGCCTACCCCTATGGGATAAGGGCGTGGGTGTGTATATATGTATGTAAGTATACACTCTTCACGTAATTGGCTGACAAACATCTTCAAAGTTTCACATCTATAATATTAGTAGCGTAACCACTGACGAACAGCGAATGGACATTAAAGTAATTTAACGCAGATGATTTTCGTCTAGACGGTTCATCGTGGTTTTTTTTATTCCTTGAATATTATACCTTTAGGAATCGAACCTGTATCTTCTGAAGTTATTTTATTGCATTTCATTTATTTATAAGACCAAATCGTGAGATTAATTTATATACATAAGCAAACCCTTAGTCCCGGATGGGTAGCAATGATTTAATTAGTAGTATAAGATAGCCAAATTAGTAATTAATGGCATTGGAAGTTGGTGGTGTTTATTCCGTGATACGGAGTATTTATCTATAAAAATTCCAATTTTACAACATTATATTAATAAAAATCATTTTACCAATAATTATAATAACACATCGAAAAAAAAAATAAAGGAGATAATAATAGGTTATCAAGGTAATGTTAGGCAATTCCATTTTCTATTATTGAATAACTCTTTATCTACGCCTATAATATTTTATAGAGCCATCTCATCTGTATAATTATAAACGCAATTAATATTATGAACGAACTTTTTTCTTCCTTTCAGTGTCATAAAACGCTTTCCGCTTTTCGCTTGCGCGTCCGAGAGGGCATTATGCCAGCTGCGCCCGCGCAAGATTGATCGTCAGCCTGCCTCAGATCTATGAACGTACAGACATGGCTTTATATTTTCGCTTTTTGTTTAATATTATATGATTTTAAATGCTCACATTTTTTTTAATATTTTCCCTTCTTTTGTTCTTATGTTAGACGAGGTAGGCATCGAATATTATTAAATTCTAAAGTTATATTGATTTACACTAAAATGGTGCACATAAAAAAATCCATAATATTTAGAATTTCTTTTTTCATCATCATCAATTTCGCTAGTTTGGGCGTAATAAAAGTAAAATTATAAATAACCTTTAAAGTAGAACCTAAATTCACATTGATAGCTCAGCGTTGGACTTCCATCCGCAAAGTGGACGAATTAATAAAGGTCGCAAGAACTCACTCGATGCAGGCCGCTTTTGTCGGGTCCGGCCGGAAATCTTTACAGGCCTATGTTCGGCAGTAGACAATAGAAAATCCAAATTATGCTTTTTGTTTTTTTTGTTTGCCCTGTCTATTCGTACTCATCCTGCAGTTGTTGTAGGAAGTGCATCGGTCATAGCGGTGAAGGTGCCACGCGTCCAACACAACTATGTGAAGGTATTATGTGATTAGACACACTGCCGCTCTCCTTAGCCAGGCATAGAGACGGGCTCAATGTTGCGAATGAAAGGACGGTTGCGTTTGGATTTTTTTTTTATTTAGTGACGTGTTTGCTATTCATCGTTTAATGTATTACAGTACAGGATATTTTAAAAATATTTTATAGGTATTTAATATCATTATTTAAATAAAAAAGTGCCTGCCTCGTTAGCGTAGTTTTAATACTACGCTAATGATGAGGTCTTGGGTTCGATCCCTGGGTCGGGCAAAGTGATACTGGATTTTTCTATTCAGTATCAGCCCGGAGTATGGAGTTTGTGCCCAACATGGCGATATCGTCCCCTATCATGAGACAGAATATGCACGGCGAAATGTGGGTGCATTAGTTGCGCCTCTGCCTACCCCTTCGGGGACAAAAGGCGTAAGTGTATATGTGTGTGTATAAAAAAAAAAAAAACTTCGTAGATATGGTTTATGAGTGTAGAATGACATAGATACTATTTATCCCGTAAAATTGTAAGTTTCTATGAAACTTTAAATCTGGGAAAAGAACTTCTTGAGCAAATGTATAAGATTAAAAACGAAACCCATAGAATTTAATAATTATTTGCATTTATTGTGTTGTACACCTTTAAGATACTTCTAAAAAATGCTTAGACCATCCAGGTACTTAGGATTGTTTGTCTTTATTGCTTTGGTATTTTTATTCATGCAACCTGATATTATTACAAGGTAAATATCTAAGACTTCTCGTATTATATCAGTTTGATATTACAAGAAATTTAAAGCAATTGAAAGATTAATGCAAAATATGTATTATTGGCTTTTATGCGCAATTTCCAAAGTATAAACTTTCCGAAGTTGTGGTAGTATTATTGTATATTTTATAACAACTATCAATCATGTGAAGAATTTTAAAATCGTTTTACTATACTTTAAGGTATCCTTGAAACTTTTGATGTTATTTCAGTGTAACTGTTTTTGTATAAAGTTAAGCAGTTGTTTTTAACTATTTATAAAGCGTTTTTATTCGCTTATAATAAAGTGAAGAAATCTACATACTCAAGAATTTCCCATTCCCATGATGTTTTTAAATGTATGTGAAGTCAGACAACCCGCACTAGGCTAGCATGGTGGACTAAAGCCTCAATCTTCTCTGTAGTAAAGGCGACCCGTACGCAGTGGGCATTATTTATTAAAAGTTTACCGTGGTGATAGGTACCGGTGGATTTTGCCGTGTTATAATAAAGATATCCGGTTTTTCGATCCGATAAGCCGGCACACAACCACATCACTAAAGTATGTATCGTGAATGGAATTAGCAGATAACTAGAACACAATGTTATGTCATTTAGCGTTGAATTTAAACATACTTTCACTCGGTTTAGGATTATTTTATATGACCATCTGTAAGATAATTGCCTTATGCTAACCGGTTGGTAACCAGATTTCTCATTGTCTAATGGCAAAATGAAATTTAAACTCGGACTGTGGATAATGCCAGTAATACATTTTGTCTTGGCATTTCAAATAAATAAAATAAAAAATAAAATACTTTATTCATCACGTAGGCGAACATAGTTGCACTTATGATAAGTCGAGACATATTTAATAATTATTATTAGTCACTTATATAACTACAGACATTTTTATTAGGAGTAAAATAAATGATGAAAAATAAAAAGTAAAAAGTAAGAAGCCAGCTCGGGCTGGCAAGAAAAGCAATATAAAACAAGAGATAATTAACAAAAAAAAATATATAATAATAGTAATAATAATGGGAGGAACGCGTCGCGATCCTCACCGGTGAGACATGGTGAAATACATTGGACTTGATGATTCAGTATAGTAATTATAGGATTAACCGACAAGACACGTTTTTTCTTGATGGTCGCCAAAATTGTGCCTATCTTATAAGATTCGGCTAATACCGAATCAAATACAGGCTGTATTTGCGGCACAATGCGTGATGAGACTGTGAAGTAAGGGTTCACGGACTCTATTTTCTCAAGAAAAATGTTTGTTTATGTCATATTAAATTCGTATTGTGCCACCGCATGTCTATCTTTGATACTTACTACATGAGGGGTTTTTATTCTTATCACTTATTAGGCGCTACCATCGCGCAATTCATCTCATTCTATTACGTAATAAGCCTTATTTTACTTAGTTATATCAATGTTTTAGAAATTACTCATTAGGAATTAAACGTGGGAATACTTTCTCTAATAATAGACCTAATGCTGAATGTAGACTGGTTTAGTGTTTATGTGCAGCTTCCGTCCGTCACGGCTGAGAACTGAGACTGGCTTTAGATAATTTTATTGTTGTAGCGTCCGCTCCATTGGCTTAGTGAGTATGGTATGAGAAGTGAGAACCTCGTTCAGGGTTCCATTCTGGTGAATCGAAGTTCCTATTATTCCTTTTATTTCGCGGTAGCTGATGTACCAGCCCTGTATTAAATACTGTCCCACTGCTGGGCACGGGCGTCCTCTACTACTGAGAGGGTTCAGGCCTTAGTCCACCACGCTGGCCTAGTGCGGGTTGGTAGACTTCACATACCTTCGAAATTCTTATAAAGAGCTTCTTAGATATGCAGGTTTCCTCACGATGTTTTCCTTCACCGTTAGCGAACGATAATTGATAAACAAAACACACGTAACTTTGAAAAGTCAGAGGTGTGTGCCTTGGGTTTTTTGGTTGAGGTTTTTGCTCTAGTGAGTAGAGTCTATGTATGGAGACGCCCTGGGTTCTTTGTTTAAGCGAAACTTTTCTGTATTTTTTCTAATATCAACAAGCACAACGCTGGTCATACAAATAAAACAAATCCTTTTAGAAGCATGCTTGCAATAGTATGTTGCATTAGCCCCACCGTGGCATGAAATAATAGCAAAAAATAATAATCATTGATATAATAGGTACCCATAGATTACCGAAAGTCCACGACGTCATGGGCGTTGAATCCCCGCATGTGTGAAATAATGACTGCAAGTTCAATGAAACGCAAATAAATGTTTGTATGATCTGCAAATATTTCTTCAGTTATACCCACAAATAATGCGGGCGGCCAAGGCTTTGACTGTTAGTTTTTATAATCATCGACCATCGTACATAATGTGAAGCCGTCATAGTCGCCTACGTAACTGTGATCAGCATATGTATCGGTTTTAAATAGGTCGGCATACGGCGGTTAACTGGCGACACGGATAATTTCCCATTAATAAATACTCTATACTCATTTCTCTATTATTCATACTTAATTCTTACTTTTTTTTATTGTTTTTTTCATTTATTTATTTTAGGTCGCTTTTTAGCATTTAAGGTCATTAGCGACCACAAAAACTACTGAACGTATTTCGTTGAAATTTGGCATAAGGGTCGATCATATCCTGGTTTAACACATAGGCTACTTTTTATCTCGGGAAAATATAAAGCGGGACTTTTATCCTGGATATTTTTCTCGCGAGTCGTTACGGCTAAAACCACTGACCGATTTCGATGAAGTTTGATAGGGAGATACTTTAAGACCCTGGGTAGCACTTAGGGTACTTCTTATCACAGGAAAATATAAACCGGGACTTTTGTCCAGGAAAACCGTTTTCTGTGAGTGGAACTGCAAGAAAACAAGGATAGAGATAGTTCGAGATCCAGAAGAGGACATAGGCTACTTTCATTCCGGAAAAACATAACCCGGTAACTTTATCCCGGATTTAATTTTCTCGCGAGTGAAGCTGTCACAGCCAAACCATTAAACCGATTGCGATGCAATTTGGTAGGGACATAGTTTAAGACCCTGGGAAGGATCTAGGCAACTTTTTATCCCGGGAAAATATAAACCGGGTCACTAATCCCAGAAAATCGTCTGCTGCGAGTGGAACCGCAAGAATATAAGTATGGAGTTAGTTTGATATCCATATAAGAACATAGGCTACTTTTATCCCGAAAAAACTTATACCGGGAATTATATCCCGGACTTTTTAATATCGCCGTTGGAGCCGTAACGACCAAACCAATTAATCTATTTCAACGAAATTTATTAAGGAAACAGTTTAAGACCCTGAGAAGGACCTAGGCTACTCCTTATCCCGGGAAAATATAAATTTTATCCCGGAAATACTTTTAACGCAGGCGGAGTCGCGGGCAAAAGCTATATCTCTATAAACCAAAAATACTAGGCCAAACCTATAATTCTTTCAAATCATAACTTATCCAAATGCGAAGGCGCCAAACTTCATTTTAATGCAAAAAATATGCAAAATTCATCTCTTAAACGCATAATTACATAACCGTTACGTTCTTTTTGCGGTCTCCATTAATTATCATATTTTTCTGTATTGTCTAATGTACAGTTCCGCATTTTATGTTTATACTAGCTTTAGCCCGCGGCTCCGCCCGCGTTAAAAAGTTTTCCGGTATAAAAGTCCCGGTCTATATTTTCCCGGGATAAAAAGTAACCTATGTGTTAATCCAGGACATGATCTACCCCCGTGCCAAATTTCATTGAAATCCGTTCAGTAGTTTTTGCGTGAAAGAGTAACAAACATCCATACATCCAGACATCCAAACATACTTACAAACTTTCGCGTTTATAATATTAATAGGATAAAGTTTAGTTCACAAATATGTGTGCCTGATTGTATTAACCCCGTTATCCATGATCCCCGTCATCAATCACACGAAGACCACTGCTGAAATGAACATAGGCCTTTCCTAAAAATTTCCAAACAGACCTGTCAAAAGCAATTTGCATCCAGCGTGTTTCTGCGACCTTTATTTATTAATGGTGAAGATTTTTTATAATTCTTACTTAGTATTTACTTACGTACGTAAGTGTACGATAGCCTAGTTGGGAATGGAATGGTCTGCCGAGACAATGTCCAGAGGTTCAAAACCCTAGGTACACACCTCTGACTTTTCGAAGTTACGTGTGTATTGTTCATCAATTATCGGGTTATTAATTATTCGCTTTAACGGTGAAGAAAAACATCATGAGGAAACCTACATACCTGAGAATTCTCCGTAAGAATTTCGAAGGTATGTGAAGTCTGCCAACCCGCACTAGGCCAGCGTGGTGGACTAAGGCCTAACCCCTCTCAGTAGTAGAGGAGGCCTGTGCTCAGCAATGGGCAGTATGTAATACAGGGCTGATTGCATTGCATCTACTTACGTAATAAAAATAGCACTGATAAACGCATTTGAAAAATTAAATGTTTTTATATTAATCGGTTTAGACTGTGTGTTCTCAGGCAATGTTAAGAATTTTTATTAGTAGAAGACCTAGAGACCATTTTCAATGAATCCTCTATCACGCAGGGGACTCATCATTAAAACTACGACAGCTACTCAAAATGCTAGTAAAAGTGTATTGCGCTGACCCCACATTTTTATTGCATACGTTCAGACGTCATTTTTACATGCTTAAAACATGTTGCTCCAACACCAGGTTTTCGTAGGAAAGAGCAGCTAGAAGACATTAAAGATTCGGGGATTTATTAAGCGTCCGATACCACAGACCGTAGGAAACCCAATTCTGACGATGCCAGCTTTCAAGTGCCAATCGAGCCGGTCCATACTCCTCCACCACGCTATGATGAAACGATGGTACGGTAAGTGGTCATTTCTCATGTTTTAGAATGTAGTAACGCCGGTTCACAATTGTATAATATGATATACATTACGCCGATCGCCTTGGAGTACCGATGGTGAAATGGTCACAGACGTGAAATGCTGATTTGTGTAAAGTTGATTTATTAAATGTTTGTTGCCATAGTTCTATAGTGGTCACGCTTTATTTCCGGTCTATAGAATTATGCCGATGTTATGAACAGGCCGGCATTATTGTGTGGACTAGCCAGAGGTAATCTATCGTCGATTGATGCTCTATCTGGACCCTTTTCCACGTACCATCAGGATGACTCTTCTCCAAGCCAGTATAAAGTGCGATGATAACAGCAGAATGGTGTTCATACACACACACGCGTCTTTTATCCCCGAAGGAATAGGCAGAGGCGCAACTAGTGCACCCACATTTCGCTGTGTGTATTCCGTCCCATGATGTGATAGGGGTGAGCCTATCGCCAGATCGGGCACAAATTCCAGACTCCGGGCTGTTACGGAGTAGAAAAACCCAGTATCACTTTGCCCGACCCGGGGATCGAACCTGAGACATCAGCATTGCAGTCGTACCGTAATACAACTACTCTTATAACGTATTGCATTAAAGCGACACATAAATGTAAGAAACACTACGCTACTATGACAGCATCTACGTGGAGTAGAAACTTATAATCCTATAGCTTTTGTAGTTGATACAATTAGGTTTACTGTATGGATGGAACGGAAAATTAAAATGTAAATAGCCGAAAAATATGTTACATATTTCAATTATCTATTGTGTTTTGTGTATTCCTTTCATCCTTATCCTTACATGTTATAACACAAAGTCTCCTAGCCGCGTCTATCTGTCTGTCTGAGTGCGATAAATTAACAAAAAATACCGAACCTATTTCGTTGAAATTTGGTATAGACATATGTAGTTTGAGACATTGGGAAGGAAATAGCCTCCTTTTTAACCTGGGAATATCTTCTCAGTCGGACACTCTTGGCAGAGTGGTCGTGGTTGTCGTGATGGTAATACATAAAAAGATGTCAGCGTTGTCAGTCTTCTTGGCGATGTTCGTGGGTCTACTAAAGCTTCTCCATTTTTGACGGTTAGGAGCGCTGCGTGTACACTCTGTCATGGAGGACTGTGTTGCCGTCAGTCTAGCGAATGGGATATCTGTCTCTTTAAAATATATAACTGGACTTTGTTCCCGGTAAAAAAATCATCAACGCGGGCGAACCTGATAGCAATAGCTATTTAACATATAAACATGAAAAACGAGACAGGCAAGCAGCTCTCCTGATGGTAAGCGATATAACCTTCTATAAGCAGTCGCCTCACCAGAAATCTTCATTTAACCGGGCAACTATGACGTTTACTACCAGATAAATTGTCTTGTTATTTAGTGAAAAATTAACAGATATTTCATGTCTTTGCTTGAAACCGGAACGCGTTCGGGCCGTTTTTAAGCTTTCTCCCAGCTTCTTGTGTTACGCTCGAGTATTCAATGTATATACATACAAAAGACGCTTAATTTCTTCCAAGAGCTGTGTACCTACTATACTTGAAGTTGAGTAAACTCAGTAGATGAGAAGAGGAACGAGATATAGCGGGATTGATACGGAAAAAAAATCATCCTTTTTTAAAAGCGATTAACGAGATGAGCGTGCCTCGAGCTTCACTACTGTCCATGAATAACACGACAACAAAATAAGCTAAATGATAATTGGTTCAATCTATAACGTTTTTGCGTTGGAGGCTAAAAACTCGGACTACTTCACTTTTAGCATGACATTATTATACAATTTTGCTTTACAAATATAATAACACGTTTATGTTTTTATATAATTAATAACACACTTGTAAAAAAACTTCGAAGGTGACCCACAATACTGAGGCGGGGTCAGTTGGACGTAGCTTAACAAAAATGTTCATAAACATTAAAATATTAAGTATAATTTCAAAAATTTGTTAACTATTAGGTTAAGAATAGCTATTCTAAGGGATGAGGTATCTTAGATCGGTAGTCTTCTTTCCTTGCACGCGTAACTTGGGGTTAGTTCAACATACTTTTTTAAGCATGGTGCAGATTTTTTAGCCTAGTTTGATGATCAGCCTATTTGAACATTGGAAAACATAGTGTTGCTCGACCTGAAATTGAACGCAAGACTATTAAATGCGTCGAAGGAAATTATGGACGGATGATTATCCCTAATGAGAATAATAAATCTGCTGTTAATGATAATCATTTTTATGTTATTAAGTTTAATGAGCTTGGATTGAATCGTTTTCGTAAACGGAGTCCATTACACGACAACGTCATGCTGGTTGCTGAACCGGCTGCGAAACGAGAAAGCTCGGGCTCGAATTTAGATATAGTTTTTATGTTCAGTGAATTCAAATTTGTTAAAATCTAAAGATTTAGAGGTTTTGAATCAGCGAAGAGGGAAAGATACTATTTCAAAGGTATAATATTATGTTAAGATCTCGAGATGAGAACATGTAACGGTAAGCATGACGATGGACGTATGCTTGCAAGGTGGAGAGACGACTTGATAAAGGTCGCAGGAACACGCTGGATGCAGGCCGCTTCTGACAGGGCCGTCTGGAAATCTTTCTATGTCCAGCAGAGGACATCATATAACTGAAGATTATAATGAATATTATGTTAATTAGATGGCCATAGTATGCTAGGCTTCTTAACTCTCTCGAAATTAATTGACCCCACCCTAAATCCAAGTTACACGATGTTACTACTATCAACTATCAAGTGACTCATTCGAACACGGAACCGAAAATTATCTTCTGAAGCCGTAACATAACTTTAAAACTTTTTTGGACCTTTAATCGTTCTCTTAATTTCGATGTCAGCGCGAAATTAACATTGAATGACATGTAGCCGATGCAAAAATAAAGAGACAAAGTAACTGAATAATAAACAGGGTTTTTAAATATCGTTCATGGTTTAGTGGTAATATACTTGGGCACCGAATCTTGAGGGCCTGGCTTCGAAGTTCAAAAGTAGATTTGGGTTCGTCCGTGATTAGAATTGATGATTAATATATATATAGTCTTGTTCCAACAGGATGGAAAGCAGTTCGAAATAATTTTTCCCCTACTACTTCGCAGACAAAACGCGTCAGTTATGTTTATTACTGGACATTGTGAGACTTAATTCTGAAATTGGAGCAATTTAAAAATTTATTCACTGTTATGAGTAATGTTGTTACAGTTTAATATCCCAAGGCTCGTTACAAACTTGTATAACAAAATTGGTGCTTCGAAATCCTTTGCCCAATCTAGGAAGCGAAGGATTTAGCACACGTTACTAGTCTAGTACGGCCACTTACGCAATCCACTGGAGAAAGTACATGCGTGGATTAATCATCAAACGAAATCCGCTAATTTTCGCTAAATACGCTTGCACAACCGTATAGTTCTGGTGTTGCATCGAGCGGATTAGATAATGCGTAATTTTGAATTCCGATGGATCACTTTCGCTTTCGATTGCCCTTATTTTGATGGCCTTGGTTTTTAGTGATCATGGTAATCATCCAAACTGTATCATAAAGATGAAGAGTAAGGGGTTTGGGAGCAGCCAAAGTTGTAAATTATCAATTAACCCTTGTATCTGGGTCACTACAATCACCTCGCATTCACTTAATTAGCTACGTATGATAATTTGTGAATGTTCCGCCGAATCCCGATCCACTCTTTTCAAACTGGTAACCAGCTGCGGCCATCAGTTTAAAAGTAAAAGTGGTCGTGCAAGTAAAACAAAAGCGAGCTAAATCCACTTTGAGTGCAAATTGCAGTATTACATCACACGCACGGACTTTCCATAAACACTGGGCCTTACGAATAAACATTTTTCATGACTAATCAGCTTTACCTCTCGGGAAGTGACAGCATAATAGCTAAACACTAATTATTAATAATATTTATTGTTAGGCTAGAACATGACAAGAAAACCAAAATTTACAAAAAAGTCGTTTTATTTACAGAAAACTTATAACAACAAATATAATACATTATATCTTCTAAGGTGCGATCACATGGTGTTTTCATATTTTACAATGAGATGAAATGACTAATTCGTTTCGTTTAATGATGGGGAGTGCCGTAGGAGGATGAGACGGAAGGCACTCCGTAGGATCCGGACGGTACTCCGATGGTGGTGTAGCTCACAGAGGGGGAGGAGTAGCCGCTGTAGCCGCCGTGACCACCGGAGTAGCCGGAATATCCACTGGCGTAACCGTAACCC
Source organism: Lapara coniferarum (assembly GCA_949316025.1). Taxonomy (NCBI): domain Eukaryota; kingdom Metazoa; phylum Arthropoda; class Insecta; order Lepidoptera; family Sphingidae; genus Lapara; species Lapara coniferarum. The sequence continues at coordinate 24,896,621 of OX438919.1, forward strand.
TCATCGGCCTGGTGGTACTGAGCCACCTGGATGCCCTGCTGGATGTGGTCGAGTTCAATGCCTACGATCCTTTCATTAGGAACGCCGTAGACTGGCGCGGGGACACCGTAGTGGGAGGAGATTCCATGACCGTGGGAGGAGGAGGATTGGTAAGCCTGGTTCTGGATCTCGTCCTTGAGGATGATGTGCTTGACCTTCTCCAGGAGATGGGGGTCGACGGAGTAGCCCTCGGAGGTCTGGTAGCCGACGGGCACGGCGTGGTACGGGCCACCGCTGCTGAGGGCTGAGCCGTGGCCGCCACCCACGACGTATAACGATGACGGCGCTGAGTAGCTGTAGCCGACGGGGGGCTCGGCCACCGCGCAGCCGATCAGAGCGAGGGCGACCTGAGCGAGAAAATACAATTAGTAACACTCATAAGAATCACATCACGAGCACACGATCACGTCCAAAATCCTATCACGCACTGCACTGCACTCCAAAATATTGAACTTACGATCCACTTTGCCATGTTGTGTACGGTTGTAGAGCCAATGTGGTTATGATGTCTGACCGGGCTGCCGCTACTTTATATAGAGGGGAATCTCGCAGCACTTTTACTTTACACATCCGACTGTGGCCGCGAGGACGAACGCAACTCACAAATATACTATTTTTTCCTTTTTCATTGGTAAGGTTAGTTGATTCATAATTCGATTAATTGTATTATCTGCAGCTGAGATTGGAACTTAATTATGTTTCATGTTTTTTTTAGTTATGTACATACTTGTATGTAATAATCAGAAACCTGATGTTTCGAAGCATGCTTGTGTAAAGGGTACTTTACTATTGATTCAAAATAGGTTACAATGATATTTTTAAATGCTTCTTATCTAGGATTCCCCTATTTAAGATATTATTATTAACTGAATATTATGTAGATAAATGTTTACAAATTGATGTTTCCGCATTTACGATTTATAGTTCTTGGTCAAAAGTAAGGTTTAAAAACAATTATTAAGCAATTTTAAAAAGTAAAGACTATTATACCGAATGAGATAAAGATTTTTTGGTGCAAGAATCGAATTCGCGACCTTTTGTTACACAACCAGTCCCCAGTTATTGAACTGATCTAGATAAAGCTCAGATTTTAATTTTTATTAAATTTTGTATGTTACTCGGTCGGCAATGTGAAAGATAAATACATTGTGGTCTTGACATCAATTACCTAGTGGTGTAGAGTTCAGCTGGATGTAAGAGGTCGCGGGTTTGATTCCCAAGTTAATCCACTTTTCTATGCAGGATTCGATTCTCATATCAATCTGTGTTAATCAAATAGTTTTCTGGACTAGATGCTATGGTACCCTAATCCCTGTTGTGGAGCAAATTGCATCTTAGAAAATTCTGGACTGCTATTGATTGGTAAATTTATTTTTCAGCTTGGAAATATTTTTTCATTCTGTAATTACCTTTGGTTTAATGTTAATATTATGACGATTCTCAAGCTTCCGGGTACTTTTGCCAGTGTATATGGAAAATGATGGTAGTTACAAACGGGCGAGCGAGTTGCTCGTGATATCAGTTTATTCAAAAAAACACATGTCGCGCCACTAACTCCATAGGGGTAGGCAGAGATGAAACCAGAGCACCGGCTTTTCGCCACGTATGTTCCGTCCAATGATGTTTTAGGCGAGCCTATCGCCATATCGGCTAAATATTTCAAACTCCAGGCTGATAATAGACAAAGAATTAATATACTATTTTGCCCGACCCGGGACCTCACAGCGATGGCGAACCGCACAATGCAACTCCGTCATAAGATATGTAATTTGTACATCATCGAATCCCGGAATGCAACTCAAGTTTTCCACCATGGTTACGGTGATTGACATGAATATACCTACCTACGCTATATATCCTACAAATATACAAGCGTTATACTCCGTCCAACCATTTATTTAATTTTTTTCTTTTGAACGAATCAGAAACAAAATAATTGACTAATTTATGGATGCCATTTTTTCTTTTTCATAGTGAAGCGATTTGTTTTTTAGCTCCAATATTAACTATCGATCGATATTCGTTAAGCTAAGTGATCGTGTAACAAAGATAATTCAAACTTTTTCATTGAAAAATACGCATTTAAACGCTTAGGCATGTATATAAAACGATACAAAAGTTGATCAAAAATAACATCACAATGTGTTTAATCAATCAAGACTTCTTCATAAATCAAATCGATTGTTACAAGGAATCGAATCGGTAACGCATAAGTACATCCCCAATTGATTAGAAACCGAACTGTCAAAAGTTAGATAGTAGGACGGAGTATAGTATATGTTTGACGCAAACACGCATCTCATTTAAAACACAATGACACAAATGTACAGAAATTAAAAATTATCTAATAATTACGAAACGCGGATACGAGGCGAGGATATTCTATATGAGAGTTTATGTCATACATTTAAATGTATTGTTTTCGTAATATTGTTAATCTAGTATTAGCCAACACTGAAATTAATTGAAGCAGAATGTAGTCATATATCGAGTTACAGTAGCCAGAATGTCTTACTGTTCTTACTCCATTTGCATAGTTATATTCCAGGGGGTCCAATGTCCTAAAAAAAAGAAATACTTCCATCTACAGTGCAGAAATATTTTTTTTTTGTTTTAAAAATATATGGTAGTGATAGCTTGCCTCAAAATCCAGTGGGTGGGCACCAAGCAATTCTGAGGTGGATACGAAACACCCTACCCCCCCTCTCGATAAACCTATTTCAGGAACGAGAATTAATGAAGGGTGTTTTTACCTATTTATTACGTAATATGTCTCTTGTCGACGATAGCCTAGTTGGGAATGGAACGGTCTACCGAGACATTGTCCGGAGGTTCAAACCCAAGGCACACACCTCTGAAGAAGTTATGTGTGTATTGTTTATCAATTATCGTTCGCTTTAACGGTGAAGGAAAACATCGTGAGGAAACCTACATACCTGAGAATTCTCTCTAAGAATTTCGAGGGTATGTGAAGTCTGCCAACCCGCATTAGGCCAGCGTGGTGGACTAAAGCCTGAACCCTCTCAGTAATAGAGGAGGCCCGTGCTCAGCAGTGGGCAATATGTAATACAAGGCTGATTGCATTGCATTGCATGTCTCTTGTACTCGCAATTTTTTCTGAAAATATTCTGCATAGTGTTGCTATTAATGGCCGGTTGTATCGCTTACCAATAAGTATCAAGATCGTCTTGTCATAGTTATTATTAAAAACAGAAAATCGCGCTCCGTTCCTCCACACACACATTCATACATACATACATACACTCCCGCCTTTTATCCCCAAAGGCGAAGGCAGAGGCTCAACTAATGCACCCACTTTTCACCGTGCGAATTCCGTCCATTATACGATAGGGGGCGAGCCTATCGCCATATCGGGCATAAATTCCAGACTCCGGGCTGGCAATAGAAAAACCTAATACCACTTTGCTCGACCCGGGGATCGAACTCGAGACCATACCAGCACCAGCATTGCAATTTGCAGTCGTATCGTAATATAAATACGCCACCGAGGTAGTCCTCAGTTCCCCCTGAAGCCTGTTCGAAAACTTGTTCCATTGACAACTTGGTAAGCAACTATAAACGCATGGAATAAAATTCTCGGAATGCACGAGCAAACCATAAATTTTGCATAATGGATTGTTATTTATTAAATTACATACATATGCCACTAATAACATTTTGTTAATGTTCTTAACTGTTGTAAAAACAATCAAAAACTATGTCAAGGTGCCAAAACATCTTTGTCTACCTGAATTGAGTTTTTACGAACATGAATTGAATCTATCTTTAATAAGGAATGTTATTTTTTAACACGCTTATATAAGCCTGAAACGTATGTAGGTATGTATGTATGTAACGGAAACTGATCATGATTTTCACCCCCTTCAAAACGCCGGATTACGCTTTTATTACAATAAAAACATTCTTTTCTTATTTACACTATTCTTAATTTAAATTTTTTTGTAGGATTTTCTATAAAGCGTGTTTTTTTAGTTATTTTTATTTATGTTTCTTTATTCGAGGAGTATGTTGCTATTAATGAATATTTTTTTAAGAATCATGTAGGAGCTGACCAGAGGAATGGCAACCTACGGAAGAGGGAGGTTATGCGGACTTTGCAAAGTGACTCCACTCCGATAAGTAGTTGCGTTTAGCTATAGTATAATTCATAGGTATACATAGGTATAACTATGCCGACCTGTTTTCACCTTTCGTGATTATAATCTTATGTTTTGGTCATTCCTATTTCTAAACGAGGACAACCGTTTGATGCAATTGTTTATATTTGGACATATGTTTAAAGACTTCCAAAATGAATATATTAGCAATTAAAAATTTAATCTGGTCCCAAGGTTTACAATTTTCCTTCACTTATTTTTAAATGTCAATTTGCCAAATTCAATTTAGGTAACAAGAATTTAGGTTTACGATTAAATGTGGTGTGGTTTGGTGTACATGATTAATCTATACTATAATATTATAAAGCTGAAGAGTTTGTTTGTTTGTTTGTTTGAACGCGCTAATCTCAGGAACTACTGGTTCGAATTGAAAAATTCTTTTTGTGTTGAATAGACCATTTATCGAGGAAGGCTTTAGGCTATATAACATCACGATGCAACTATTAGGAGCGAAGAAATAATGGAAAATGTGAAAAAAGCGGGGAAAATTATTCATCCTTGAGGGCTTCCATTGCGTGCGCTGCGAAAACGGTTCAAGATACCAAAAATATATGTAGGAAAGAATTATTCCTCTTGAAATGATCTAAAAAAATATCCGCGACAGTATATGTCTATCTTTTAAGATTAACTCACTAGAACCGTTTTTATGGTAATCAAATTTGGTCGAAATTAATGCATTATTTGTTAAGAGTTGTATCAACGTCATAGTCATAGAGTTATTCAACGGGAAGGTTTTTATGTACTTTTAGCCCGGAAAAACTTATTAACGCGGGCGAAGCCGTGGGCAAAAGCTAGTTTTGTATAAATCGTATGATGAGATGAGATAGCCGCTCTCTTGAGCACACACTTCATTTAATTAGTAGGACAATGAGAATTTGGAATCATAAAATCCCACGTAATTTTAAGGGGTATCCATTTTTTTATCTAAATAAGCAGTAAAGGTGCGTATGTATTACTGGTGGTAGGATTCGCATATGTAATAGTCCGTCTGGGTGTGTACCACCGCAATGTCATTTCTACCGCCAAGCAGCAGTGTGCATGCACTGTTGTGTTTCGGTTTGAAGGGCATTGTAGCCAGTGTAACTACAGGACATAGTGAGACTTAACATCTTATGTCTCAGGATGACGAGCGCAGTGGAATGACACACAGTACTTTGTAGCTCAAGGTGCTGGGTGGTGTTAATACTGTTTATGGGTGTTCGTATCGCTTACCATCATCGTAATTGTTATTATGCGCGCGGTCCTGCACGGTTCCGAGTTTCTGGAATCGAATTCAGGGTCGGGGAAAGTGATATTGGTTTTACATATTATGGTGATAAGTAAGTGGGTGCCTTCGTTGCATCTGTGTCTACCCGTTCGTGGAAAATGGCATGATGTGTTTGTTTTTATTAAAATAAGCTGATTAAGGCTTTTATTTTTCTATACGTCTGCGATCGCAGCTTATAATTATGATAATTCTTTGATGGAACTAATCAGTTTTTATTACATTAAATTAGTGGTAATTTTGTGTATAAACAAATGATTATCATAAGCCTTTTCGACAGGTAGTGGATATTTCACAAAAAATATTGTAAAGTAAGATTTTGGACATATATAAATTATTTAACGTTTGTATGATTGAAGAGACTAAGATAAAGGAGGAGTTTGTAAATTACTGTATTTTCAAAGTGCAGGCTTTGATTTAAGATTATAAAAATAGGTACTTACAATAAGCAATTAAAATGAGAAAATCATACGCTAAATGGTACGAGTCTTTTTCTTTTAAAAGTCGGTAACAATATTTAATTTACCTTTAAAAAAAATTATGTAGTCTATTTCGAATCAATTTCAATGCGACATACTACACCGCTTCTGTAAGATACAAAGGAGCGAACTGCCAGTCTTGGACACATTGATCATGTACATTCCTTTCTTATTTACGGTAGGCACACAATAATTTAATACCTGATACGCTATGACGTATGTACCAAAAACCTGTGTATAATTAAAGACTGCCTCGGTGGCGTAGTGGTATTGCGTACGCATTACGAGTACGATTTGCGCGCTGAGGTCCTGGGTTCGAATCCCGGGTCGAGCCAAAAAAATTGTGACTGGGTTTTTCCATCTTAAAATTTACTCAGTCGCAGCTCGGAGTCAGGAAGTTGGCGGTGTGATACCCCCGTGCCTCGGAAAGCACGTAAAGCCGTTGGTCCTGCGCCTGATCTCTCTCCGGTCATGTCGGATTGCCGTCTCACCGGACTATGACAGTGAAGGAATAGCGAGTGCACCTGTGTATTGCGCACACACTTGTGCACTATAATATCTCCTGCGTACCTGGCTGATCTCCGTTGAGATTGGCTGCCGTGGCCGAATCTGGCTAGGAGGATTTCATGTTCATAATTAAAGTACGGAGAATTAAGACCTGATACTATCTCATTAAATAATACATACATTCTATCAAAGACCCGCATATTCTAAAAAATAATAAACACTTCAATCTCGTAGAATTAAGACAAAAAACACGAGTTTCAAATTGTTATAACTTTGAAAGTGTTAATCAATCAATAATTTATGATAAAAACAATCAACATGTGATGGATCTTAATTCATAAGTATAGGGTCGAGCGGCGGTCAAGCGAGTGACTGACGTGTAAAGGTCGGCGCACACCTAGCGGGCATTACGAGGTTTTTTGCGTTTCTACTTATTATAATATTTTACAGTATCTGATTTTAATGAAATAAACATTCTGTTCCCAAACGTACTTTGTTTATCTGTAAAAAGTATATAAAAATTAGTTCAGTAATTTCGGATATGCACTAACAAACAAACAAATACAGAAAAAAATGTGAAATTGCTGATTTGTTATCTATGAAACGTCTTTAGTCATCGTTAATTTTTTACTACTTTTCTTTCAATAAAGTCGTACAGGTTCTGCTGTTTATTGATATGTATAGATTACCGATCTTATGAAGTTCAAATTAACTTATTAAAGTAGTAGCATCTGTAATCAAACGCTGTCGTGTTCTATTGGGTAAATATAGTATTGAATTTAAGTATTATTGGTTCAAAATTGACATCTTTGCAAGATTAGTTCAGTGTAGAAAATATGTTTTATAATTTTATATTATGATTTTTTATACATGTCGTGGCCATGTAGTGCCTGGTTAATGATTTTATATTTTTATAGAATCCTGAAAAAGAAACAGTCGAAAGCGGGATTTGAACCCACGATCTCCGGCGTACCGTGCCGGTGCTCTCCCAATTGAGCTATTCCGACCCCACTGTCGATTGCCAATTTCAGGATCCGTACTTAATTCTCTTAAAGGAGATGACCAGCGACATCTGTTAGCAGTTATTACAACTACTAACTCAGCATTACCCCTTTACAGGTGTAAGTAACCTGTACGGAGTACGGATCCTGAAATTGGCAATCGACAGCGGGGTCGGAATAGCTCAATTGGAAGAGCACCGGCACGGTACGCCGGAGGTCGTGGGTTCAAATCCCGCTTTCGACTATTTCTTTTTCAGGATTCTATAAAAATATAAAATCATTATGTTTTATAACTGAAGACTCTGAATAGAGCTGTTAATATTTTATGGGTAATAGTGACACTTACTGCCAGGAATTTGACGTGTTAGTCTCGTCTTAAGTTATTATACGGAATTAATTTCAGGCTGCAAGTTCCTAAAGGCGCGTTTTGGCTGACAACTATGGAAAAACTTGCTTCATCATTATGTTAGGACGATATAACTTTTATGTTCCTTCATAAATCGCACGTGCGAGGCGAGAAAATTGCTGTATTGACACACTTATAAATATAAATTTATATTCTATGAAAAATAAATATGCTCATAGCTTTCTATCAAGACTGCGCTGACCTAAATGCTGTTTAACTAACTTCAGTATTAATTGAATTTTAACTGATGGTTCAAATTATTATTGTTTTTATTAATGATCAGTCGGTTGACAGTTAACTTTATTTAGTAAAGCATAATTCTGTTGTATAATAGAAGAGTAAAATAAAAAGAAATGTGTACCTATGTTAGAAGGAAAAATAATATTTCAGTGTTTAGATTAATGTTGACCTACATGGCGTAGTTGTATTGCGCGCGCGATACAATTTCCACTCTGAGGTATCGGGTTCTAATCCCGGGTCGAGTCAGGATAGTGGGTTCGTCTTCTCGCTACCGGCGCAGAGTCTAGAATTTGAGGCCACTATGGTGATAGGCTCGCCCCCTATCACATCATGGGATGGAATAAACGCAGCGAAAAGTAGATCCACTAGATGTGTCTCTTACCTACATGGCATGATAAAAGATGTGAATATGCGCACGTCTAAATTAAGGCTATTTTTAACTAAATTAAAGCTTACGCCACGCATACTTGTACCTAAATACTAAGTATATTTGTGACTTGTTTGTTGTAGCTAAAGTCTGTAAAGAATTTAAAATGCAAATTCCAAATAATACTTTTTATTTAATTACAGCAGAAAACTGTCAGTCAAACGTGAATTTCACTTTTCGGTATTTACTTTTTAAAAGGGTTTCATTGGCTTACTACTTTCATAACAATTTGTAAGTTAAACATAATGATTTGTCTATTTTCAAGACCAAGAGCTTCAGTAAATGAAGTTACATAAACCGTAAACATATTATGACTCGTTACAATAGAGATGCGCCGCGTCACCTTGACAATGTCAGCCGACATTGTCCATTGACGTAACGTTAGTCACTGTCAAAAGGTCAGCGACACACGAGTTTGGCGGGTAAACGTAAAATGTGTTTGATTTACTGGTTAATATCCGAGTACGTCAGAATTTAAGTTATTGACTCGAGAAAAGTTTGTAATAAACATGACAGTCGTATAGTCTTAACTAGCGTTGAAAATTCTGAAAGAAACGAATTGTTTCTTTCGCGAAAAAAACGGAAATATCGTTTTTTTTCAGCATTGAACATTTCAAGCCACGTGACTTGATGATTTTTTTTTTGTTTGTTAATCATTGATGAGGTTTGGTGTTATCAATAAAAAAATGGTATCAGTGATTCTGTTTGTGTTGGGTTCAACATAGACTGCACCGGCAGTGTTGACTTATGTGAAAAAATAAATAAACACATAATTTTACATATTTACATAGATAAATTTCGTTAAAAACATGGTTTATTTCGGTTACTTTCGGTTTTTTTCCGAAAATAACTCGTTTTTTTTCTAGAAATATACGTTTTTGTTACCTATCAAACTTCTGTGAAATTTTCGAATGTTAACGATGGATTTTGAAAGAAACGGGAATATTCCCGGTTTTTTTCAACGCTAGTCTTAACCAAACATTAAGATATACCTACTTGTATCGTGAGTATCAATTGTGAAATCCCTTTTGACACAAAAACCATTCAAAAATAAACAAAAATCGAACAGTCACCCTTTCAGTTTACTGTCCGCTCGTCATCCACTGAGCCACGAAGTGTAAAGTCTAAGGAAATATGGTCATCGTTCCATTATTATTATCATTCAACGTACCTATTTTTTTTTGTCCCTAACATCACTCTTTCTAGCCTGACGAGGGTCGGCTTATGAAAGAACACCGGTCTTTTGGGTGAGTGCAGAAGGCGCTCGCAACCCTTAAAATTTAAGCGACTACGCTGAGGGCGATCCACTAACGGGTCACGAACCTCGGCTTAGGGCGGCCACTAAGAGGATAAGACATCAGCGTTTGGGGAAGATGGTTTTTAACCTTATCCTATTTAGTGATATCGTACCTAGTAGTCTTCGGCACGCGGGCCGGAACTACTAAGAGAGGTCAGGGTGACGGGGAACGCGACGAGGTCCTCGACGGCGAGGACGGTACAGCGGTCTTGTGGAGTGTGTGAGCTTTTGATGCTCGATCTTTTCGCGGATGGCCAGAGTGATTTCGTCCTCTAGATCTGTCAGTACTGAACGCGGTCGTCTCCATTTGGCGCGATCAAATGGAGTATATATAGACGCTTTAAGGATAAGCGAGTTTGGGTGGTTTACCGCCCGATCGAAGTAGAAACGTACCTATTGCAGGTATAAGTTATTGCGAAGAACTTTAAAGAAAGAAAGAAAAATAGGGTTGCCTATAGATTTTCAAAATCCAACGTCCCACTTTGATAAAAAAAACATCAGGTATGTAAAAAAGAAAAATTAGGGAAAAAAATAAAATATTATATAATATACTTTTTATGTAAGACAGATTGCCTCGGTGGCGTAGTGGTATTATGGTACGACTGCAATGCTGAGGTTTCGGGTTCGATTCCCGGGTCGGGCAAAGAGATACTGAGTTTTTATATTCAGTATCAGCTCGGAGTCTGAAATTTGTGCCCGATATGGCGATGGGCTCACACCCTATCACATCATGGGACGGAATAACGGCGAAAAATGGGTGCACTAGTTGCGCTTTTGCCTAACCCTTCGGGGATAAAAGACTTGAGTGCGTGTGTGTGTGTATGTGTGTGTGTGTGTGTATGTAAAAGAGATCAACCTAGTACGGATCGGTGACCGTTAATTTGTTTATAATAAGTTTTAATTTTAATTGACACGACTACGCATCAATTTTCCACCAGCATAACCTTGTATTTTTCCCATCACAGACCAGCCTAAACCATTTCCCATAAAGCGAGTCGTCTCACAGCTTCGAGACGTATAAAGACCGATCAAGATCGCATCACGACTTTTATAGCTAAGAATTTGTTAAGCGGCAAAAATTTAATAGCCTTGGTACAGTGACATCTCGATGCAAACGCCTGAACTACTTTCGATGATCGAAGGTCGCCCGGTTATGTAATTCGTGCTAATATGGTAAAAATGCATCTGCTAAGTAGTGAGAAGATTACGTTAATCCCATTCCACGCAATCTCCTTACTGTGTATGGAGTTTTGTTTATTATGAAAGGACGATTAGCATAGATGCCGAAGGTGTCGCGGAAGACGATCATTATGTTGTCGATCTTTGTGGATCAGGGAGTTCGATATATAACATTTGAGGGCAAATTATGGCTTTTAATCGGAGTGTGAAGTAAATAAGTTCTTCAGGACAATTTTGCAGCATCTATAGATACTTAAGCGGTCCACCATCTAACGTTGGACTTAGTTGTAGTGATTGTACTGTCTTACATGATAGTAGCTAATACTAAAACGATTTTTGAAATTAATCTCTTAGAATAAAGTAAATTCTATAAGTGGACGATAGCCTAGTTAAATGGACGATAGCCTAGTTGTGAATGGAACGGTCTGCCGAGACATTGTCCGGAGGTTCAAACCCAAGGCACACACCTCTGAGTTTTCGAAATTATGTGTGTATTGTTTATCAATTATCGTTCGCTTTAGCGGTGAAGGAAAAACATCGTGAGGAAACCTACATTCCTGAGAATTTTCCATAAGAATTTCGAGGGTATGTGAAGTCTGCCAATCCGCACTAGGCCTAAAACCCTCTCAGTAGTAGAGGCGGCCAGTGCTCAGCAGTGGGCAATATATAATACAGGGCTGGTTATTATTATTTATAAATTCTATAAAAAGATAAGATGCAGAATATTCCACAACATGACATGAAGTGTTTAAATTTGTATATGACGACATTTCAAAAAATCTTAGTTCTCACGTAACCGACCACACCCAATTATCAGCCGGACTTTCATTCACTAAAATATTAACAAATACATCGAGTGCACACGCTCGTCTAGAGAAAGGCATAAACACTTCTAAGCTTCGTGCAACTTTGTATTTGAGCGTCTCCACTGACACATACGGCACGCGTATTAAAATAAATGAAGAATTTTGCTAATTGGGAGGGTTAGTAAATATTATTTTATTGATAAAGAAAAAGAATACAGAAATTACTAGCAACACTCCACTGACAGTCTTTAATCTGAATAGTCACTGAGAAAGTCAATTGTATAAAGTATTTTTTAGAGTTTTTCGTAACATGGTGCTTATTTTTTGCAAGTGCCATCACATTTATCGCATGCCTTTCAGTAACTATCGTCTTATGAAATAAATCATCCATTCATGAATAATTCGCCTTACCATTTCTGCTTTTTGAAGGTTTAAATATATAGGTTGAAATATTAGTTCAAATTTTACCGATTTAAATAATACCATCTAAAAATATATCCAGTACAATGGAAACGTAACAGCCGACTACACGGTCGATTTTTTGTGTGGATAACGAGTGACCTACGCTCATCCGCTCACCGATCACCCATCATTATGTAAAAGCTTTGTACATCAAATTGGTTGCAATTTTTTTATGCTTTACAAGTACCTATAGATCATTGAGCATCTGGCACGTAATGTAGAGTAATACCTGATATGTATTTACATATCGTATTTACATACTAATTTTTATAAATGTTAGATACACTAGTGTTAGATAGATGGTAGTTTATCGCAGCTAAAATATTTTATTAACAATCATGAGATATGTTGGTCTATCTCCTTATAATGTCACAATAGAACAATTATGCCTTAACTAATAAGTTCCTACTGTAACACTTTGTAATTATTCTTAAATACTTTTTTCTGGCCAAGAATTAATTGCTTATATAAAACACAATTAAAATATAACCGGATATAGTTTATACAGATGCAAAACATCATCCATATTTAACTAGAAACTATTTTTAAAACACTTTCACCTAGTACAGATTCATGTGTAATTGTTTGTATGACCCATCATAGGCGTTATGATTTTAGAAGCTGATGATCAATGTGGCTAAAGTAGAAATAAAAGATAGTAATTTGAACAACTATGACACTGATGAGCCCTATATCAGCATATTTCGCAATTATAAAGACTTCTTTATTATTATAGTCAGTGAATGAAGAAAATCAATGTAAATAAGTACATATCTACTTTTCAGTTATGCAGTTTTCCATATGATTAACAAATCTGATCAATAAAAATATTAGAAAAGAAAAACAGTTTTATACTTTTACTATCCTGATCAGGTAGAACGGTTGTCTGAGACCAAAACCAACGGCTCAACTATAACAATTTTCGCGTCATGTCCTTGCGCTCGCATTCCTGCCATCTGGGCTACGCAAGTTATCTACCGAATGAAAGGAGTTTCCTATCCTGATTAACCGCAACGGTAATTATGTGTTATGTAGAATGATGCCAGCACACGCCCGTCTGTCTAGACTTGCAATTGTTGGGTGCAGCTCTGAAGTAAGGTTATTTGGAGGGGACGAGCATTTAAAAGATGGTATTGTGTTTTATTGCTCATAGAGTACAGCGTATTGAGAGGTTATGTTTGTCTGAGGCAAATGCTAAACAGTAATAGCATTATAGATCAAGACACTATAGCCTTTTCTATGCTATTACAACTTGTAAGTGGCGATAGTCTAGTAAAGAATAGAACGGATTGTCGAGACGTAGGTCCGCTGGTTCAAAACCCAAAGCACATACCTCTGAGTTCGTAGTTACGTGTGCATTCTATGTAAATTATTATACGCTTTAGCGGTAAAGGAAATATAGTACTAGTCTTGCTGAATAATTAGTTAGTTACGTCGTATCAATGATAAGGGTGACATTTTTCGTGGTCATGGATGTAAGGCTTATGGATCTAAAAAGTTGTAAAATTTATTTTTTATTTGATCGATTCCCGTATCGAACCATGCACTGAAAGGTTTAAACCACGAATTAATTCGACCAACAGGACCTAACACCTGCGTGTTTATCTCCTTGCGTGTGTATAGATAATTTTAATGATTATTGTTACTATATTTTCAACTTACTCCATGCAAACGTTGATAATTATGATATTTAGTAGCAATAACATACTTAGTAATATAACATTATAAAATTATATTGGGAAAGCACACGGGTAGTTCATGTCCTGGAGTAACACATAGCCTACTTTTATCCTGGTAACTTACTCCCATCGATATTTTTAATCTGATTCTTTAACTAGATGTCACTGGCGGCGTATTGTGTTTTAGGTACTTTTGTAGCGGGAAAGGGACGAAGCCGCGAGCAGCACTTAGTGTTCTGTATAACGAGACATTGACTTGTCTTGTTAACCAGTTAGAAGAATAAGGTGTGGTTTGCAAAATTTCTGTCAGAATAGGGTTTTTGCGACTGAAATGTTTTTCGTATCGTGAGGTCTGCCTCAGCGCTAAATGTAACTCAGGTGTGCAGTTGAGATGGTCCACTGTATTCTTGCTTGGTAGCTGGTCATGACATAAGTCTGTGAGAACTTTTTGTGTTGTGCTCTGTACGTTATATATCGTAGTCCGCAAAGTGAATCGTCTGAACTTGTCTCTACGTGTTTTGGCGGGATGGTATGACGTCCCGTCTGTGTTGCCACCCGAATAAACTATAGACTGACGTATAGCCCGTGGCGACGGTCCGCCACGCCTTCATAGTCTTGGAATCTACGACAATCGTACCTTTATGTGGATTATCTAGCCAGAAGGACGATATCCAGTACATCTGACTGATAAGGTCAATGTCAAGGTCACAGAAGGAGAGAGGAGTTTAAAACTGATCATATAACGTAATCATGAACCACTTAATATCTCGTACTGTACCTATTTGCCGCGGTTATGAAATTGTGACTCAGCAACTTGCACTGATTTGCCATTTTGTACTTCAGGGTTATGTGAAACTTGAAAGTAAGGATTGGTGCGAGCCGATGCTAGGATTGATAAATAGTGGGTTTGATATCCGGTGGGAAATATTTTTTTTTTATTAAGTATTTATTTGACAGAGGTCATTATGGTAGTTAAGATTGTAGTGTTGGTATTAAAAACGACGAAATGAAAGTCGATCTTGTGCTGTGGCGATTTCGTACCCGTCTTAGAGTTTTTTTTATTATATTAGTTTAAATATAAATTTTATTCTAAAAATAATAATAAGTTATCGTAGTTTGATGTTTCTATATTTTGATTTAAAAATAAGTTTTGCAGTTTTAATCGCGGTTTTCATTATTTTTATTCTGCCAGTTATTTTAGTCACTCAGTATATTTTATTAATAATGCAGTATGAAGTAATCGGACTAATTAGAAAACGTCAATGAACTCGTGAAAAACTCTCGCTAATTACCGCCATGCGGGTAATCAAAATTGCTGTACACAAGTGTGTTACAAATGGAAAAACTATCATCACACGAAAAATAAAGTCGGTTGGTGTCGGTTTGAACTTTGAAGGACATTGTAGCCAGTGTAACTACTGGACATAATGAGACTTAACATCTTAGGTATGTCTCAGAATGACGAGCGCAGTGGAATGCCACACAGTACCTACTTTGTAAGTCAAGATGCTGGATGGTATTGCAATTGTTTAAGGGTGGTCGTATCATTTGCCATCAGGCGAACGGCATGCTCGTCTCGTTATTCAATGCAATAAAAAAATGAAAATGCGTTCCATGATAAAAATAACAACATACGTACCTAAATTTAAATTTTCAATTCTCAACGTAGATATATTTTTTCAAACGAGAGCATTGCGATGAAATTGAGCATAATATTATGTCATTCATGGATTCTGGGATAGCAAGAAAATTTGGCATCATAGAGAACTTTATTCAGTTGCACTTCTCTTTACCATCGAAACTTACAACGACAAGGTTCCATCATTCATTAGCAAAATATATTAAATCTTATATTTCACTTTAGTATTTGCATGCTATAATGTACGCATAATTTATATTAGTTGCAAGTGTACTTGTTTGCATAATAGATGTACCGAAGACTTGCTAAATTAGATGGCCTTTCTTACTTTAGTGGTGATCGATTTACGTTTGCGTAGATGTTTTATTGCAAAAGCCTTTATCCTCAAATGGTTGGGCAGATGTATTAGAACATATTAATAAGCTTACATAATATATCCATCCTTTTGTGTGACATACCTTATCAAAATTTCCAAATCTACGAAGTAAGGGCAAGAAATAAAGGCGTCTTTTTCGAAATCGTTCATAATATATTTACATTGCCCAGAATCCCAAACTGAGAATCGCACTTAAAATATATGGTTCGCATCCACGTTGACACTTTTTAAAGAGGCTTTATTTTATTTATTATCATGACCTAGGCCAGCGGTAACAAACCAATGGCACCCGATAAAAAAAATTTTGCACGCCAATACCAGTTCAGAATATATGCCAAACAAAACATAGTTGAAACGTAAAAGGGTTGCCAAAAACCGCCACTGAATAGCATAGGCAGGCCCTGGACTGCACGTTACAAGTGTTTTTTTAATATAAATAATACCACCAATAAAGGTTCACGATCCCTGTTCTAGACTATCGTTAAACTAAAGACTTGCATGCAAGCGAAGTGTAAAATAAATTATCAATTTTAGCGATATTCGCTATTTATATCATAATCATGTAACATACACAGTCCACGACTTTCGTAATCCATGTCACAGTAGTAACTGATATCCCAAGCTAATCAATGGTAACAATTACCGGTGACATAACGTCCAGAGCATCAAGTAACCACACGTAACCGTGCAGGAATGTCTTACAAGTTATAATCGATTTGATATCGCTAATTTGTTAATTACTAGTATCGATTTGCGGTCAATCGTTATGCTGTATTTATCGCTTTGTGAATTTTCAAATTAAGAATGCGGCATTTAAAATTAAATTTCTTAGGGTGGTGCAGTATTTTAACAAAATTATGAGATTCTTTCCTTCTTTCTTTAAAACAGGGACAATATCATACAGATTAAATGAGAAAGCTCTTCATGAGTCAGCTGTTCTTCTCCTTAAGCCGTGAATGGATTCATTAAAAACATTATATCAAAACGACTGTCCTAAAACATCAAAAGACATGGGCACATTACTTTTTAGTGCAGCTCCGTAGCATCGCGTTGCAACACAAGCTTTAAGCGTCGCTTAAGTGTTTCACTTTCGTTCTGTTGCGAAATTGTGCGTCATGCTCGATATTTAAGTGTCGGAGTTCGAATAAACTCGCAAATGGGCGGGTCGGTCGTTGAACTATCACGTAGTCATGGGATATTATTTTTTCTTTAATGTATACCAAAAAAACTAGACACTTTCCTTCTCTTGCTGGTCGACATTTTGAGCTTCACTTAATATTAGATGCAGTTAAAATAGCAGTGTCAGAATAAAAACATACTTGCATAAGATATCGGACTGTGTACTGAATTGCTTAGGGCCGTCATAAGTGGTAAAAAATTCGAATGAAAAAAAAAACTGGTTTGGAGAATTCGTGTTCCAGGATCAGCTGATGTGCATCTAATAAGATAGTGAGCTTAACTCTAAAGACCAAAGTTAGAATTAAGAACAATTAAAGTATCTAGAAAGACCAGACCAAAGAACTTAGAGACAAATTTTGATAAGTTGTCTGCATAACGAGATTTTCACTTCAGAATCGAAGTTACTATATAATTGAATTACACATAGTAAATGTGGTAGTTTACGTAATATGGGCTCTAGGAAGTATAATGTATTGATCAGACTTGATCAGTATTGAATCGATTGAATACAGTTTATTGTGCAAACCTTATGTAAGGGTGAGCTTTAAAACGCTGGGCCGGAGTTGGGAAAGGGTCGAGGGTGCAAATTAATGTGAATATTTCGTGTGATTTTTCTGCAAAAAATAATTCAAGAGTATTTTTTATTACTTTTATTAATTTTAACATGGCTATGTTTTATATTCGTATGTCAGTAAAAGACAAAAATATGTTTTTGCGTTTTGTTTTTTTAATAGAAGATTATTGCATCTAATCATTTTAGTTGATTAAAATACAAGTTGTATTATTTTTTTTCAATCGAATAAAAATATTATTAACATTGACTGCCTTCTGACCATCAATTGGCCCACTATTATCGAGCCGAGTCAAGAAAAACATAATGTCTGTAATTTGTCTTGTTTATCCCAATTTATAAAATATAATCGTGACCGTGTTTCTAGAATGTTTTAAAATATACATAGTAGCGTAGTTTTACTTTAGTTATGTTTCATTAATATCACCATCATCATCATCATCAGCCAGCGATGTCCTCTGCTCAGCATAGGATTCCCCCAAAAGATTTTCAGACGGATCTGTCAAAAAGGTCTGCATCCAGCGAGTTCGTGCGCCCTTTATCAAGTCATCTCTCCAACTAGCAGGTGGACGTCCAAAGCTGCGCTTGCCGGTACGTGGTATCCACTCGAGAACTTTTTTGCCCAATTTGCCGTCAGATGTCAGTCATGTTTATTTTAAATTCACATTCACACATTGTCGTAACCACATACAGATATGATGTAATTTTTATATTAATTAAGAAAGAATTCAACAGCTACATTCGACGCAAATATTTGCAGATCATACAAATATTTGTCTCAGTAATCGAACCCGTGGCCTATCGATCAGATTGATTCAAAGCCGAATCCCAACTCGCTTTATTACGAAGGCTTGTTGAGATGGGTGTGTGATAAATGACGTCACTAATTAAAATATCTCTAAAAACCCATTCTATTATCTCATCAAAAAATAATTTAAGATATTTTTTCTTTCGAAAACGTCGACACACCTACGCTCGGTTACCCAATGTAGACGAATCGTAAATTATATTTATTGCATCCCAATCTAATGTAACCTTCCGATGAGCGCAGCGGGTGAGCCGAACTGAGACGAAGGCCGCGGATTCGATTACCGTGACAAGAGTTGGTGTGATTTGCAAATATTTGTTTCTAGTTTGAGTTTTGTGGTAAATAGGCAAACGTCATTTGTAATAATCGTCATTCTTGTATATATCGAACATAATACACATCCTGGATTGTGGACCTTATTGCTTCGAAGCGTATTTAAATAATACGGAAGTCTTGACAAATACAAGACGATAATATTTTTTTAATAACATCATAGTTATGCAATTATGCGGTTTGGTTCCTAGTTGCAAGTTTAACAGCGAAGTCCAACCGTCTTGCAAAATGTAATGCAACTGGATAGCAACTATCTAGTTAAAGTTATGAACCTATTGTTGACCAGTGTCTTGTCATACTGCAAATATTGCTTAATTTCACACTTGACGCTTCATGAGACTAACTAGTATTATAATGTTTGTGAATGAAATGTAGAGTTGAAAAATACCTATAAATTTAATATAGATACTAGCTTTTGCCAGCGGTTTCGTCCGAGTGAAATAGTTTTTCAAAATTCTCGATATACATTTCCCCGGGACAAAAGTAGCCTAAAACCTTCCTAGAGTCTTGAACTATCTCCATACCAAATTTTATCGAAATACGAGGAGTAATTTTTGAGTTTATCGCATACAAACTTTGCCACCCCTTTTTACCCCCCTTAGGGATTGAATTTGGCAAAAACCCGTCTTATTGAGCACCTACGTTCTAAAAACAAACCCCATGCAAAATTTCAGACTCCGAGCACTTGTAGTTTCTGAAAGTGAGTGAGCTTTTGCTTTTATAGATATATTATATAGATATACTTATCCAGATGCACTTGTCGTAATCGTATTCTGTGTAATTTATGGACCCGAACTATTTTTTTCATAAAATAAGATACTTTTACTTTGCCTTTTAATATTTATATCAAAGCTTATTATTTGTTAGTGTATCTAAGAACTATGTGTTGTTTCACTCGCGTGAAAACTCTTTCCTGGTGAATTTTTACAAAATTCCGCTATTATGGTATTATGGTATTATCATGATTACCAACTCTTACCTAATGACTAAACACCGGTTACAATACAATTATAAAGCCTAATATATTCATAAAAACTCTCAAGAATTTATATATTCTTATAAAAACCAGTTCACCTTGTATCCGGAGAGGTGCTGTCTAATCGACGAAAGTTCTATCGAAATGTATAAAGCCTTGATCGAACAAGGACAAAGTAGAGATACAAATTACTTTCAAAGTAAATGTATTTGGTCATAGCAACTAGAGTATGACTTTCAGCGTGCATAAGATTTCGTTTATGTTGATCCGAAAACAATAGTAATGTTTAATGTTTATTACCAATTTTTTTGTACAAGTTGCAAAATAAATTCAGGAAATAAAATGTGATTCTTAATTTTACTTTGCCGGCTTGACATAGTGAAGTTCTGTTTTAATAAAATGCCTTGGTTGCATCTCTACCTAGGTAGGCTAGGTAGCCTAGGAGTTTCATTTTTGTTTAAAATGTTTTTTTTTTATTTTTGTTTCTAGGAAATAGATCCAATATAACCCAAAAAAAAAATATTATAAAAATCACATGTGATTTTGAGGGATTCTCTTCTGCATCTTCAAATTCCAAGGTCACACGAAATTAAATTGATTTTATTTTGAAGCTTTACGAATACGTAAAATGAATTTTCTGAATCGGTCCAAAATTGACGGGGAAATCGGCGAACTTATAAAAAAAACATACATTCGAATATATTAACAGCTCTTCCTTTTTTTTAAAAAAGGTAACAAACTAGTGCAAAGTGACAGCTATACTGTTGCCAGTGATATTGCCAAAGGCTCAAAACTTCTTAGGACTCATTCCACTTCCTAAACCTTAATGATTACTGACGCTGATGATTTGAATACTGAAGACACGGCTACTTCACGTATCTCCTACGATCTCTCTTAAAAAAAAAATATGGTTAGTATTATATTTGTCTATACTGTGTCTTGCTGAGCACTATAGTATCCACGATTTAAAAAGTAAAACTCTCTTTACTACTGATGTTTATAGACTGTACTTTCCAAAACACTTAGGTCATGACATTTAATACTTTCAAAATATTTTGATTGATAGCTTTTTCGAAAATAAAAGTAACGAGTTTTGATAACTGCTTATGGTTGGTTACGTAACAAAGGAATTAGTTTTAGTTTCGAATGGCAGTTAGAAGCGTCTGTTTAGTTGAAGCATCGATCATCAAAGATCTCTGCAACTCCTGCTGGATTTAGACCTTAGTACTCATATATCCAGTTACAGATACATAAGTGCATTTTTTATTTCTTCTGCGTTTAAGAAGCACTCTTAAAGAACTTCGTGTAGGACAAAATTAAGTGACGAATCGAGCGTGCCACTTGCCTGCGTAATTAAAATCTCAAGTAGAGTATTGAATGTATTGAACTGTTTAAGTAATCTATCTTACGCTGTCACTTAAGAACTTGTTCTCAGCTGAGTTGGTGCTGTTACATAAACAAAACTCAGCTGTCAAAATCCGTCACATGTTGTCACTTAAGATGAGACTTGAGCTGCTGTTACTGTGGGTTTATTAAATAGCGAGTATCTTAAGATGCCAACCTTAATTTGAGAGCTTCTCTACTGACATCGCACTTCAGAGTGAAGCTGAGTTGCATCTGTTGATACGGCTCTAAGTTAATGCAATGCAATGCAATGCAGTCAGCCCTGTATTATGTACTGCCCACTGCTGAGCACAGACCTCCTCTACTACTGAGAGGGGTGAGGCCTTAGTCCACCACGGTAGCCTGGTGCGGGTTGGCAGACTTCACATACCCTCGAAATTCTTATGGAGAATTCTCAGGTATGTAGGTTTCCTCACGATGTGTTCTTCGCCGTTAAAGTGAACGATAATTGATAAACAATACACACGTAACTTCGAAAAGTCAGAGGTGCCTTGGGTTTTGAACCTCCGGACATTGTCTTGGCAGACCGTTCTATTCCCAACTAGGCTATCGTCCAAGTTTCAGTGTCTAGTAATTACACTGAATACAATCTCTTTCAAACCGGAACACAATAATGCATGCACAATGCTGCTTGACGGTAGAATGTCAATAAATTACAATTATACCTACCTAAACTCGGACTCTGCCTCTCTGACTGCCTCGGTGGCGTAGTTGTATTACAGTAAGACTCCAAAGCTGAGGTCTCGGGTTCGATCCCCGGGTCGGGCAAAGTGATATTGAGTTTTTCTATTCAGTATCAGCTCGGAGTCTGGAATTTGTGCCCGATATGGCGATAGGCTCGCCCCCTATCACATCACGGGACGGAATAACGGCGAAAAGTGGGTGCACTAGTTGCGCCTCTGCCTACCCCTTCGGGGATAAAAGGCGTGAGTGTATGTGTACGTGTGCATACCTACCTAAATGGCCCCATACGAGGGACGTACCACCAGTATTCAGACAGTACACATAACGATTTCAAAACGAGCATACGTTATACAATAATTAGTGTTACCCCTATATACATTGACACCACAGATATGGACATATCTGTTATCTGAAGAGGTATGCAGAAGTGCATTTTATGCACTTGTCACTGAGCAAATTTTTCCATAATTGAGTAGAGAGTAAGGCCTCGCCATATCCCTAATCCCAACCCAAGATATTCAAGTTTTTTGAATCGATGTCGGCATTTTTATATTTACACTTTATACTTAATATTATGTAGGTATACATACTGCCGTAAGTATTCTATAGTCCTTATCATTCAAGTGATTAGCACATCAAGTCAGTCAGTCGTTTAGTATTGCTTCGTCTGCAATTTGCTTAGATCTACATTCACTCGGTTTTACTTCCTATTACAAAACGTTGTATTCGTCTTGCTTCATATAAGGATAAATATGAACCTTCATTTTGGATATAACATTGCGTAACATATCGAAAGAGTATATAAACTGAAGCATTAATCGAACGAGGTGAAGATCGCGCTTGTTCTCGGTAGGTTTATGTTCAGAAGTTGGTAAAAATTCAAGCTGACTAAAATTGGGATTGTTAGCATTTACTTGGCTAATATGTTCTAGTGGAAGATTATAGCTGGTGGTATCTTTGAATCCAAATGGATAGCGACCACTGTCTACAAAGTATAAAACCCACCCTAGTGACCTACGTAAGTGTATCATTTTCCGGGATCAGCGTGTATATCTGTTTTATTTTTATGGCATCGAATGACGAGACGGGCATGCCGTTCGCCTGATGGTAAGCGATACGACCACCCATAAACAGTAGAAACACCATCCAGCACCGCGAGTTACAAATTACTGTGTGACATTCCACTGCGCTCGTCATCCTGAAACATAAGATGTTAAGTCTCATTATGTCCTGTAGTTACACTGACTACAATGTCCTTCAAACCGAAACAAAACAGTGCATGCACACTGCTGCTTGGCGGTAGAAATAGACATTGCGGTGGTACCCACCCAGACGGACTCTTACATATGCGAATCCTACCACCAGTAGTGGTTCAAATGTTTCGGCATAATTGTATCGAAAGGCGTGGTTTCTATCTCTCAGGAGTCGACAGTCTATCTGGAAACACCTTCGCATACCATTAGGTGTATAGAAGTCAGTTTGCTTTCCTCATATAAAAAAAAAGACAACTACTATGGGACTTTATGTCTCGGTGACTGCGAGCGCCGTACTGTGGTATTAGGTTTTCTGTGTTCATAGGAACGTTTTTTCTGTTTTAGCCGCCAAGCCACAGTGTAATGTTATGCTCTGGTTTAATAATTAATTAATATTTGATCGTTTATATCTTAAGACTAATGACAACTTGTTGAAAAATGATACGTTCTTTGATTAAACAGGTGTTTATGCAACTTTTTGCATAAGTATATCGAAATAACAATGCAATATAGTAATTTAACGAGGTGTAAATGAATATTCAGTGCGTGTCGCGGCTATCTCCGTATGACTGTCGGATTTACGCAATGTTGCGACAAACTCCGGTCAGCAGAGATTTAGATGTATACTTATACTGTTACAGCGGGCGTACATGGCGGAAAACACGTCGCAGTGGGTCATTCTGACACTTTACTATACTTTATTACTTATAATAAAATGTTGTATACTATCCACAAAATTAAAAATAAAACGTTAGATCAGCGCAGTATGGGTTACATCGAACTATAAGTAAAGAGCTGAATGAGGGTTTCTATTGTTGGTAGAATATTATGCTGTAGATTTCTTTTTTATGTTTAAATTTGTAATTTATTAGTTCTATTAATAAAATATATCCTTCTTTCTTTAAAAAAAAACTTCGAAAAATCTGGTACACATCAAATTACATAGAGTACAATAGAGCTAATTAAAAAGTGTCTAAAACATATTGGTTAATATTTTATTTATTTTTCTGCTTATTGCGACTGCGGGAGTCGAACCCGAAATTTCATGGACAACGATATCAACTCGCCCACAGCCCCGGAAGTCCCTCAATTGATACTAGTTCAAGTTACAATAATCGCCTTTCTCTACATAGAGTCTCATGAGTCAGAAACTGGCCCTAACAATCGTTACGTAGAAGTTTACGGCTTCTTGCCTAGGAGATCGGTAGATTATATGCAAAACTAGATTGGTTCTCATGTCGTGTAGTTTATGTTAACTATGTTTTGGCAATCGATGGTATTTATAGCTAACTGGAATCGAATTAAGTTTATGACAAATATCAAAAATATTTATTTTTTTTGAGTTTTAAGCTTACGTTGCGTTAAATATAATCTAAATGAGTTTAGCTGTGAAATCACAACAGGCAGAGAAAACTGCTTTCTCAATAATTACATTGTGAAAAGGTTACTGGAGAAAAGTAAGATTAAAGCAGTGGAAATGAGAGCGTTAAGAAGCATGTGTGGGGTGACTGTGTGTGATAGAGTGCGGAATACTAGGGTGATGGACATGTGTGGAGTGACAGAGGATGTAGTGACCAAAATTGAGAAGGGTATGCTAAGGTGGTTTGGGCGTTTGGAAAGGATGGATGATAGGAGACTGACAAAGAGGATATATAAGGCGAGTGTGGATGGAAGGGCCGGCAGGGGTCGACCGCACCGAACCTTCGAATGTCAGATATCTGACATTCTAAGTAAAGGTCAGGTTAAAAGTACCCCGAACTGGGAGTCCATGTAAATATTGATGAAGGTAAAGGAAGAGAAAATAGTGTGTCTGAATCGAGCAAAGTGGCAACGCGTAGTCTCTGCCTACCCTTATGGGATAGAGGCGTGATACTATGTATGTGTGCTGGAGGCTAATGTATTATAAAATATGAGCGAGATCTCAGGTTCGATCCTGTAAATGAAACTTTTTTTATAGATTTCTCAGTTTGTGAATTAAGTTATGTTTTGAATTGGGGCCAACATGGTAGACTTTTCGCCTATATCAGGAAATAGGAATTAAATCGGTTAATACTGACGACGGTTATATCCATCTCATAGACTGTGGTGAGCGTTCCTATCTTAAAACCTCCTTAATTACATCCAGTTCACATTTCTTATACGAGCCTCTCACCGATGCAACTGCACCACTGACACCGTTCCGCCGAAGCCCCACTTTCAATATAATGTGGATCGAAATGAACGTGATGACAACATCACATGTTTTTGTAGAAATTATTGGCAAATGTCAAATTGTCTCGTGATTTAAAGCACGGAGGACGTGTTAATAGGATTTGGAAATACTAAAAAAAAATCAGAAATACGCGCGACTGCCGCGCTGTATCGCCGCTGCCTCCGTGCGTCGCTTAGGGGAAAGCGCCTTTATGTCTTTTAATTCAACGTCGATTGTGTTGTGGCAATTCTTATGGATTAACGAAGCAGCGCTGCGGACACGCTGCATCCGCGCGGAACTTAGCGGAAAATTTGAAAACGTCCTTAGTAGTGGAATTAAGAAAATAATGATAATTTGTAACAAAATAACAATATAAATACGATATAGACGAGTCAAAAACACAAAATTATGTTTGTCACAAACTCCAATTCACAATATTACGCTGGCAATACAGCCAGCGCTGATCTTCCATTGGGCTGCTTGGGGATGTTACATACATGTGTGACTTTTAATGATAAAATGTATAAGTGAGACCTCTACACGAGAAAAGATCCTGCACATGGGCTGAACCGCGAGCCCTAGTTTATTTATAAAAATTGTGTGTTACGAACATTGAATTTCATGAACAAAAGATCAATATTTATCCTGTAAGGTTTATATAGAGACGCAATTACTGCCCCTACATTTCGGCCAGCTCATTCCCCATGTAATAGGATACTGCAGGTGAATCCCAAGCAACTCAGACTAAAAAACCTCATAAAATTAATTTCTATGTTATGAATTACGACATAAAGTACCATTTTACATCTCATTGGATTTGACCGCGTTTAAAACAAGGTCCGTTAATATCGTTACAACATGTGCATGGACCCTTGTGCAATTATATATGGTCATACTTGGAGGTAACTAAACGTTTCACGTAATGTCGTCTAATATTCAAAATGGCGGGTGTAGGTGATACGCTGTAGCGGAGAATAAAATTGTATGGAAGATAACTATTTATTTAATAACAATAATTACATATCCCAACTATATTAAAGTATCTTTAAGAGGCATCTACGTGTTGGATCTGTATCCCAACGCGAGCCTTCCAAAAGGACCGACCTTCGTACCGTTATTTTCCAGAGGAAAGTAGATAATACTAATAATTTTTTTCTAACAAATGTACATACATAGTTTACAATCGGGATTTTTTTCAAATAATTTTATTTACTGCATATAGAATTATTTTATAATATCATTCAAAGCACGTCAATAAAATTTCAGGAATATTATCTAGAGCTGAGGGTTTCCCTTGGCCTTAAAAAAAAATATAGCAGCATTCCCAGGACTTTGAATTTCATAACTGCACTGTGCTAGTCATCCTGGAACACCAGTAGTGAATATTCAACAATTAAATATCTTTAAATAAGCGTATAAGGTACAGTAAAATGACTACATTTAAAAAAAAAGGCCCTATGAATTTAAAATAGCATTTGGATTAATTTGACAAACACTCAACAAATAAATCAACCTAAAGCCTTCCCCGTAAATTTGAGTGAATCTGTCGCTGCTATCGCTTGTACCTTACAGCCCTACACATGGTTTTTAGACACACGTCGTTGTTGACCAACTGATGAGTCGATAGCCATTATTTTTACCGAATGTTAACGCCGGGTTTATGGTAATTCAGTCCGTAACACTTTCAACGTGACAGTGACATACAAACGTGTTATGTCACGTCTGATGTTTGGGAAAGAACGATTATTGTAATTTAATAAAGACTTGTTTATTGGAAGCGATTAATATTGCTCGTGTTCGAAATTCAATCAATATTTTTTATAACGAATGCAAAGGCATCATATTACATACAGCCTCGGTTGTGATTAAAATAATTTGATTGGTAGTAGTGTATTGTATAAAATAAACATATTAAGTATACAATTACACAAATGACTTATGGTTTATCTCTATGCTAAATTAATAAAAGTGTAGTGTATAAAGATTTTTTAAAATGATTTGAACTAATATTGCATTTTTTTTCTCTTTGGCAAGGCCGGTTTGCGCATCTGCCAGTGTCAACGTTTTCGATTAATCATATTTAAAGTAAGTTGCAGTTGTATTGTTTCTTTTTTATCGTCAGTACTAACTACTATGTCGAAGTAAAGCAGTGGCTACCTTACCAAGACTTTGTCGAGGAGTTTTGGCGGCAACAAAAAAAAAAACACTTGATTAACACAGTTATATCAATTCATTTCATTTGGGCCCTTTAAGAACTATATTGGGTAATATACCACCATAATTATGCAATATAACACTAAATAACACCAAAATAATACATTAAAACAAGAGCACCTCTTGACACTTCCAAGTTCTCGCCAAATCTATCAATCGGCTTGATCTATCTGTTAGTCATAAATGTTATTAAAAAATCGGAAATTCATGTGTTATACCATATAATTTCATGTTTATAAAATTTACGGGATAGAAGAAAATGAGATTCCGTTCTAACAAAAGATCACGTTGTATGTAAAACATTTTTATGCAACAGTTTTAATGCGTTCTTTAAATAGTGACACAAAAGTGTGCAATTTTATGGTTCATTAGCATATTGATTAATGCGGATATTTAGAGGATTAAAAAAAGTTGCGTAAACACTTTAAAATTGTGTTTTCTTAATTGCATAGGCAATCGACCAAACGGGGTTATCTGTCATCATAAATACCTATAAAAGAAGAATTCAAAAAACAAAAACACACTTCACGTCTTTATCCTCGATGGGGTAGGCAGAGGTGAAACCAGAACAGCCTCTTTTTTCCAAGTGTATTCCGTCCGTTAATAAGGGGCGAGCCTATCGCCATATCGGGCAAAAATTCTAGCCTCCGGACTGATATTGAGCAAGGAACCCATTATTATTGCCCGATCCGGTATTGGAACTCAGCACCTCAGACCGGAGTCGTACCACGCACGCAATACTACGTCACTGACTTGTTGGCGTAGTTGTATTGAGTGGCTCTGAGGCTATAAGACAGTGGTATCACCCCGGTCAAGCCGACAAATCCTAACTTACCGGTTTTATCTCTACATCTCAATTACGAATAAAATAATACGAGCAATCAGTATCATATTTATAGCGGATTTGTGCGAGGTGGAGAGGTAACATGAAGTTGCGGAGTTACTAGACTGAACCGAGTTTATCTAAGCTCTACCATTTCAATTTTCTTATTAAAAAATGCGTCGTGAGTTTCTCTATGTATTTGTCAAACCTTTTGATATACTGTAACATACTGGAGGATTACAATATTATAGTTTTACTCCAACTTCAGGTTTCTGAATTAGGTGAGTGAATATTATAGTGAATTACCACCTCGGTGGCGTAGTTGTATTGCGTACGCGCTACGAGTACGATTTGCGTGCTGAGGTTCTGGGGTCGAATCGTGGGTTAAGCCAAAAATTATATGTCTGAGTTTTTTCATCTTAAAAATGACTCAGTCGCAGCTCGTAGTCAGAAAGTTGACGGCGCGGCGCCTGATCTTTCTCCAGTCGTGTTGGATTGCCGTCTCAACGGACTATGAGAGTGAAGGAATAGCGAGGGTACTTGTGTATTGCGCACACACTTGTGCATTATAATCTCCTGTACACGTCTGATCTCTATTGAGATTGGCCGCCGTGGCCGAAATCGCCTAGGAAGGGATATTATAATGATTATACGATTATGACAACCGCAAGTGATTGCAGGTGATTCATATCAGCGGGCTCCGCTTACAAATACTATTATCATCATACTGAGCGAGTAGTTTTGACGACTAATACAACACCTCAGCTCCTACGACTGTACCTAACAAACATAGCACAATATTCTTAGTAGTTTTGCTTTAGAATGGCACAGGTTATAAGTGGATTACACAAAACAATGAAAGGCATTCGATTAACTTCATGCTCGACATTAATAGAGAATTCTTTTATTATTTTATAATATGAAAGAATTAAAACAATGGCCGACCCTCAAATGAAACAGAGCGTATGTTTACTTTTAACTGAATTACGCAAGTTTATCTTTACATCGTTTGGTGTCGACATTATATCTTGCTTTGGTAATTGTTACGAAATTGCATTCCTTGTCGTATAAGACATTGCTTTAGTTTGAATCCTTTCATGAGATCATTAGGCGAATGAAGTCCACTGGTAAATATAGACCTCCCCAAGATCAATTGGTTTTTTGTACATAGCATTATATTGTTTCCCGTTTTTGAGGAGAGCAGAAATGTCGTCTGTATTTCACCATTAAGATAGGTTTTTTTTTATCGCATCGAATAACGAGACGAGCATGCCATTCACCTGATGGTAAGCGATACGACCGCTCGTGAACAGTAGAAATACCATCCAGCACCTTAAGTTACAGAGTACTGTGTGGCATTCCACTGCGGTCGTCATCCTGAGACATAAGATGTTAAGTCTCATTATGTCCTGTAGTTTGCACTGGCTACAATGCCCTTCAAACCGAAACACAACAGTGCATGCACACTGCTACTTGGCGGTCGAAATAGACATTGCAGTGGTACCTACCCAGACGGACTCTTACATATGAGAGTCCTACCACCAGTAAAGGTAGTAAATGTGTATAAATGGTTTAACTAGTGTAGGGGTATAGAGATTTTATACAATGTGTGCAATGGTCAGTATGTAGTCATATTCTAAATACATCGGGTGTCCTCATGTACTCAAAGTTCATGGGTGATAGATCAAGTGACCAAGTTAAATGCGTTTTGATAAATAACAAACAGAATCAGCTGAGCTATAACTTATTCGTGACTAAAATCTTACGTCTTATTTTCCTTAAAATAAAAAATGCTAGTATTTGTGAAAATCTGTGGACGCTTTGATGGAAATAAACTAAGAAAAAACTGTGCAGATTTAGATGAAATTTGGCGCACAGATAGACCATGTCGTGGATTAACAAATGGACTTCTTTTTATCTCAGTAATTTGCTCCCATGGGATTTAATGGGATTTTTTAATAGACTTAGCTGGTGTCTAACTCTGCCTCGGTGACTGCTTCGGTGGCGTAGTTGTATTACGGTACTATTGTAATGCTGAGGCTTCATGTTCGATCCCCGGGTCGGGCAGTGATTTTGGGTTTTTCTAATTAGTATCAGCCTGGAGTCTGGAATTTGTGCCCGATATGGCGATAGGCTCGCCCTCTATCACATAATACGCAAGGCGAAAAGTGGACGCACTAGTTGCTCCTCTGCCTACCTCTTCGGGGATAAAAGGCATGAGTATGCATCTTAGCTGGTGTCTTACAGGTGGCCCTACAAATCGCTACAGTGTTTGGGACTTTTGTAACGGGAAATGCATACACGCAGGCGAAGCCGTGCACAACACCTCATTATATATAACTACATAAAGTGTGTTGACTAATTAACAAATTTAACGCAATCCATAATCAAAACAGACACGAAATGTATTCGTAAAATAAGTTTAATTTAAATATTTTTAATACCCACATAATTATGGTGTCACCACAAACGAATCTGCTGACGACATATTTAATGGAAACCTAGTTGCGTTAAATTAATAGCGTTATTTATTAACATATGTAAAAGATAAATCATAAATGGGATGTTGCATGCGCTCGCGTAATCGATTAGAATTTAGAATCGATTGTTGACGCTCTATCGTTTTGAAATTGAAGTATGTTAGGTTCAAGATTTATATTTCGAACATCGAGATGCTGTTGGATTGCAATTTCTTTTTTATAGCATTGAATGACGAGACTAGCAAGCCGTTCGCCTGATGGTGAGCGATACGACCACTCATAAACAATAGAAATACCATCCAGAACCTTGATTTACAAAGTACTGTGTGGCATTCCACTGCGCTCGTCATCCTGAGACATAAGATGTTAAGTCTCATTATGTCCTGTACACACTGGCTACAATGCCCTTCAAACCGAAACACAACAGTGCATGCAGACTGCTGCTTGGCGGTAGAAATAAACATTGCGGTGGTACCCACCCAGACGGACTCTCACATATGAGAGTTCTACCACCAGTTATAGCAATTCATAATTTTAGCGATTGATGAGTGACTATCTGGAAATCATAAGGGGATGCCTATATTCAGCAGTAGACTGCATGTGGCTGATGATGATGGTGATAATGATGAGCGATTGTGTCTCGTTGATCTAAGTTATGTTTGAGCCAAAATATACTTACCCCAAGTTTAATATTGTTACATAGCTGTGTTTTATCTCTATTATACTAGATATAAAACTTAATTATTTTCTTTGATATAATAGTATAGTTTAACTGAAATTACTTCATTAAATTTGAAATAGATTGGTCAAAAATATCATAACTAAAAATATTTTATATCTAATATTACAAAAAAATAAATAACTTTAAAAATATCATAACTGTCAATTTGAATCGTGGATAACTACTTTATTTGATTAATTTAATGGCTATTTAATTGTCAAGATTGAGGTGCCTATCTTATTGGCGACGAGTAGCGATGAATTAGTTGAGTTAGAAAAGAGTGAGTAACACATTATTACACATTATTATTATCAGTATTACACGCTGTCTACGTAGCTAAGTTTTATATATTATACGAGCATGCTGTTCGCCTGATGGTAAGCGATACGACCACCCATAAATAGTAGCGACACCATACAGCACCTTGACTTACAAAGTACTGTGTGGCATTCCACTGCGCTCGTCATCCTGAGACATAAGATGTTAAGTCTCATTATGTCCAATAGTTAAGTAGAGGTGCAACTCGTGTGGTCATGGATTGAAACACTTATTTTCCATATTGAGATAAGAGGTGAAGCATATTAAGGTCATTATACAGACTTGAATATTAATCCTGGGAAAAAAATGTTTTTGAATTATAAGTCATGAATTGCTTGCCAAATATCGAACCCAGAATCTAAGCTTTCTGTAATAATTAAACATCGAGTTATGTATCTGATAACAATATAATTATTCTTTCACTATCTCGACTTGCTGTCGGTTACTCGCAGGTAGTAAGACCGGCACCTAAATAGTAAAAACTTTCAACTTGAAACTTGCTATAGGATTTTGATCTTCACTTGGCCATCTTGACGTTCTTAGGTATTTGTAAATACGATCATAGTAATGTAACTGTCAGATGCGAATTTACTGGAAGTTTTATTGAGTAGTGACCATTTTAATAGAAATAATATAATGGTCACACTTAGGTATTAATGTGTAACGGGGATAACCCCGAGGGAGTAAGTAGAGTTATAAGTAGTTGTACCTAGAGCTCTTTGGACTTATATCTGTCCCATTATGTGATAGGCTTAACGCCAAATTGGCTTCGAATTCAAATTCGAGGCACACATCTCATTGAAACCGAAAGACGTTAAATTTTATTTGCAGAGAATCGAGTGATTATAATCTTTTAAAACAAAAGGAAGTTATAGCTTTGAAATAGTATGTATAACTCCCAAATTGAACACTGGATCCATATCTGGTTGCTAACTGCGGTAGAAAGTTATAAATGGCATAGGTCACTTGGCAAATGGAAACAGTATCAAAAAATATATTCAAGTACACTTGGAGTGCGCGCGCGCAGCTAGTAAAGCGATTGGAGATCGATAGAGTTGCTAATACCGTCTTCAAAATATTATTTGTTTTTTTTATATGTTTTGGTAGGTATTCACTTAAATAAAATAACTAATAAGTATATTTTTTTTAAAGTTATATAGATAGATTTTTTATTATTTTTTAGTTACGCGGGCGGAGCAGCGAGCGGAAGCTAGTATCATATTTTAACTAAGTAGAGCAACTTCTTTTAGCTGTATTATTTCCCAACACTGAAACAATATTTTTTTCCGTAGTATAATAATACCAGCCTTGTACTACATTTTGCCCACTGCTATGCACCGGGCTCCTTTACTACTGAGTATTCTTAGGCCTTAGTTCACCACGCTGGCCTACTGCGGGTTGGCTGACTTCACATACCTCGGAAATTCTTGTAGAGAATTTTCAGGTATACATAGGTTTATTTAGGTTCTAGCAATGTTTTCCTTCGCCTTTAATAAACGATAATTGATAAACTATACAAACGAAACTACTAAATATTAGAGGCGCGTGCTTTTAGGTTTTGAATCTATGGACGCTCATCTCGGCAGTTCGTTTCGTTTCCAACTAGGCTATCGTCCATTTCCAGATAGACAAAACTTTAAGTTTTAAAGTTTTCTGAACTATTATCATAAAGAGAACATATTTGATTATTTAAATATTTTAAGTGGAAATAGTCACAAACTAATGAACCCATTTTGAATTTCTCATAGTAAGCTATACATCCTGGTCTGATTACAACAAGCTACTTTTTATTCTGCAAATGGGGCGGGCGCAGCCGGGAGCAAAAGCTACATTCATCTAATTATTATAAGTAAATTCGTCTTAATTTCTGTGATGAAATTATTGTGTGAACGATACACTGGATTTGAACACACATCTCGTTAAAGAAGTCGTATAATAATTTCGTCTTGTATTTCGACCGGGAGCGTGGCGAGTCCTGTAATCCGGCTACTCGGAGGTTAGGTTCGGTGGATGGTTTGAGGTCGGGACTCACTGATGACGCGTTGCCTATGTTGACTGGACGTCCGCATTAAGCCTGGTATTAATATGGATCCCCCAGAGGAGTCTGAGGGATGCAGGTTAACTAAGGAGGGGCGCACCGGGCCAGAGGGGAGACCCAGCAGCCAAAAGTTCCCCGTATCGGGCAGTAGTGGGATAGCGGCCGGGAGTGGGCGCGCGGTATCAGCCCGAGCAATATAATCAGACCCGTTCCTTTTGCTTTTTAATTCCCAACGCAAAACGAGGTATGATGTTTTAAATGTTTGTTCACGCACAAATTATTATTTAATTTTAATCTTGAACGTAACTCACAACACAAATATTACAATGTATCTTTTAAAAATCTAGTCTTACTAATATAATAAATACATAATTATATTTAACATAACTGACAATAATTACAACTATAATCCTCTTTATTGATTAAAATCTCTGTTAATACAGATCAATAATAAATATATATAAGGCGAGTGTGGATGGCAGGGGTCGACCGCACCGAACCTTCGAATGTCAGATATCTGACATTCTAAGTAGAGGCCAGGTCAAAAGTACCCTGAACCGGCGGGAGTGCATGAAAAGATTGATGAAGGTAGAGGAAGCGAAAGTAGTGTGCCAGAATCGAGCAAAGTGGCGATCCATAGTCTCTGCCTACCCCTATGGGATAGAGGCGTGATACTATGTATGTATGTAATAATAAATACCCTTCTTCCTAAACTAGACTGGACAATTTACTTTAAAAATATTTTTTTATCTTAGATCTGAAACGATTCACCCTATTCTTTCACTATTGTCCTATTAATAAGTTAAATTATTCCTAAATAATGCCTCGGAGGCGTAGTTGCATTACGGTACGATTGAAATGCTGAGGACTTCGGTTCGATTCCCGAGTCGGGCAAGTGATATTGGTTTAGCCGGAGTCTGGAATTTGCGCCCAATATGGCGATAGGCTCGCTTCATACTACATCATGGGCCGGAATACGCACGGCAAAAATAGGATGTATTAGTTACACCTCTGCCTACCCCTACGGGGATAAAAGGCGTGAGTGAGTGTTTGTGTATTTTATTCCTAAATCCTAAAGATCTTTTTGCCCGAGCGGATCCGCCATTAAAAACTAGTTTTATTATGTCAAAAACAACTCTATATAAATCCACAAGAGCAGTGAAAGTGATAAAACATTTTAATAATTAAACCCCGTGTGAGAATAGCGAACAATTAAATGTTACAGTGATGTAATTTAACGCAACATCCGCCAATTATTTAATTAAAGATGTTTTCTCACATACTTTTGAATGTCTTTTGGTATAACCGGTTTGTCTATGCCGTTAAGTATATACCGGCTTGGAAATTGTGGTTACTGTACTAATGTGATTTTTTTTTTATTTTTAAATTGGGTTTTATGGTACGAGAGATTTTTGATTCGATTCGTCTTGGTCGGTGCGTGCCTCTTTAGCAGTAGATAAGTGAGGTAGCGTGGCCGAGCGGTCTAAGGCGCTGGTTTAAGGCACCAGTCTCTTCGGAGGCGTGGGTTCGAATCCCACCGCTGCCATATTTTTATTACAAGAAGTATTTTATCGCAACTAAAACGCGACTTAATTCGATCTATGCTTTTTTATAAATAAAGTATCAAAAACGCACTTTATCCTAAAAAATCGTCGTATGTGTACGCGCAAGCTTTTTTTCAAGTTAATAACTAACAAACGTAACACGACTTTATTCCTTCCAAGTAAACACTCATCGCAGTTTCAAACACAGATTCTCAACGATATCTCCTCACCATTCCAATTCCCGATACGCCTACGATACCAAAATTTATGAACAAAAGCAGAAATTAGTAACGCAAACACGATGAAACAATCTAAAATACGCGCCATCAAAGCTAACACATGATAGTACCGTTAAATCAGGACCCCAAGGCCCGACAGATAGAGTAAACAGGCCCTACCTGATCCTGACTTCACATACAAAGTTATGGAATTAGTCATAAAATGGAATCGTGACTCAAATACCTAACCTATTCGCTTCATCTTAAAACTTGTACCATACGTCATACGCTATTGATAAATGAATATCGACTTTAATGCGTTCAGATAAAGTCTGAACTCCCTTGTTGGAGATTGTAGATACGACACTATTCTGTGATTGTAGTAAAACGACAAGAGTTGACATTCGATAGAGGGCGGGCGTGTGACGTCATTAAATCAGTAAAGCAACGAAACTAGGGGCTTACGGGGGCATATACGTATATTTTTTGTGACGATCATCTAGCATCAACATGAAAATATCAATAAATATGGAACAACCATTGATTTTATTGGTAAAATAAACTGTGGGCTTTTGAGAGCATTGTAAACTTAATGTGAACCGCTGTAAACCGAGGTAAAATAACCAGGGTTAACTATGAATTTTAATAATTATTTCTAAAAATAATAATGCCACTTTCTTCCTCAAATCAAATAATTTAAGAGTCATAAATCAAAACAAGGAGACTACATTTATCCACTTACGTAAATCAATTTGCCGTAGTGAAATGAACTGAGGCGTTAATTTAAAAACGTAGCACTGAATCTCTAGACGATAACAGACGAATTATTTACTTCATTAATTAAATTATCACCAACATTCATTTCAATAATACTGGACATAAACATTTATATTTTATTTTGCTGTAGGTAGTGTACAGTAATTCATATAAAAGTGATTTTATATATTTTTTATAGAATCCTGAAAAAGAAACAGTCGAAAGCGGGATCCCGCTTTAACATTAACCAGGCACTACATGGCCATGACATGTATAAAAAATCATAATATAAAAATCATATAAAAGTGTTGAGGATGTATTACATTTTGGGACGTATTGAGACGAGCAAATTGCTCTACTGACGGCAAGCCCAACAACTGCTAATAAACAATAGCAACACCATCTAAAACTTGTAAAACATGGTGTATTGCGCTCATCACTGTTAGTACACAACAGACTGATCTTATTGCAGACACAATATAAACAGGACGGACTGCCAATATTTCGACTACATATACTGAAGGATTGATTCAAATAAATCGCCTTTTAATAGTATCTAAAGCCTTTAAATCAATAATTGCTGGCGATAATCGTACTCAATTATTGAACCCCGTCTGAACATGCGCAATTCGGAGGCAATTCTCACCAGCATTGACATACTCTCACGCCTATTATCCCTGAAGGGGTAAGCAGAGATACAACTAGTGCACCCACTTTTCGCCGTGTGTATTCCATCCCATTATGTGATTGGGGGCGAACCTATTGCCAGATCGGTCACAAATTCCAGACTCCGTGCTGATGCTGAGTAGAAAAACCCAATACCACTTTGCCCGACCCGGGGATCGAACCCGAGACCTCAGGTTTGGAGCTGTACCGTAATATAACTACGCCACCAGCAGTCATTTATTGTGATGACATATATTTTGACAGATATTAAAAAACGATTTTGCTGGCAAGAATTGCGTACGATTATTGATAGCAAAAAATTCTGCGCCGTAATGAAGCTTAAAAACCGATCTTAGTTGCTGAAAAAATTTGCAATTGGTATGTATTTAAAAAAAATAGAACGGACTTGACATCGTCACAAATAAGAATAAGGTTTATTTTCACAAAAACAAAATACAGGTTAATTTATGCACTATATAGACAACATTGAAAATCTAAACACAGCAGTCAGCGTGGCGCCTAAAAACCAACCTAATCTACCAGCTTTATAGTTGCTTATCTACTGGCGCTGATAAAATAATAAAAACATTACATTGTTACCAAGTCCCGATAATTGACGGACACGTTTTTCTAACAAAAAGGAAGCATTGCTAATTTGCTTACCGGTTCAAACGGACGTCATACGCAATGTTCCTTTGATCCAGCAAAAATACAGATATGTGGTGTACTCTGCCTTATTTTACGGTTTAAGCTGTGAGCTAGAGCGATCGCGAACGCTTGTGGAGTCGCTCGTGAAAAAAAAATTACCATTTGGTGTTATGAATATGCAATTATATATAAGGCTATTTTTATTGAAACAAGCTTTTTAAAGACTCTATAGCAGATTAGTCTGGAAATATTTAGAGGAGACCCACGTTCAACAATTAAATATAGGTGGCTGATAATGATGATTGATACCATAAACAATAACTTTGCTTTTGAATTTGTTTTTCATATTTTTTTACTTTAAATAGCTTAATAATTAAGCAAATGTTCTCCATGTATATTTCTACGAATATTTTTTTTTTAAATTTTTGCTGAAGTTATACATTACAGTTTAATAAAACATGTATAGATAAAAAAACAACCTTCTATAAATACTATCATAGCGCTATCGTTTTCCCGAACCGCTCACCACTCTTCACTCACACCATGGTCTAATAGTGCCCGCGGCGTATCGCTCCCTCCTAGCTAATGAGATGTCAGTACAATCATTTGTGCTTTAACCTTACACGCCGGTTTTTGGCCTTTCATTTCGCTCGGCTTTAAACTCAGCTATTAATTAAATCAAGAGACGCTCCCACACGCCTATTTTGGCTTTCAAAAATTGGTCATGGCTTACGAGCTTAGATATTGAAGTACTTACAGATATCATGTTGTCCGTAGATGCACCCGCTTCCAGTCACCGTTAGGGGATCTGGTTAAGCATATGCTATTTAAAAAGTTACAGTCAAGAGCCAGACAAATGCTTGAATCTGGCATTCAATCGATCTGTGGGATTAGAATTGGCAAAAAAACCGGACACGACTCCTTTTCGTTTTATTGGCATTGGTTGAGAGACTAACACGTGACGTATTGTTCTCTCACTCAATCACATCAAAATAAAACGCCATTGTCTTATGAGTTGCGTCCTTTTGCTACATTCTTAGCTCACTGATCAACAACGAATGGTAGTATCTACTGTTATCCTAAAGTACTCCTGTGGTGAATTTCTCGAGTTCTAATCCTAAGACTGAATGGCACTATGGAAGCAAATATTATGGCCCAGACATCCGAGTAGGCTTTTTTATGGCATTGAATGACGAGACGAGCATGCCGTTCGCGTGATGATAAGCGATACGACCACCCATAAACAGTATCAACACCATCCAGTACCTTGAGTTACAAAGTACTGTGTGGCATTCCACTGCGCTCGTCATCCTGAGACATAAAATGTTAAGTCGCATCTTGTCCCGTAGTTACACTGGCTACAACGTCCTTCAAACCTAAACACAACAGTGCACGCACACTGCTGCTTGGCGGTGGAAATAGACATTCTACACTGAGGCTATCTCTGGGCCACGGGATTAAAAAAGTCATCAATGTCGGTTACTAGATAGTTATCTTTATCCCCTATTTAACCACCTTCGAGGTTAATGTATAATTTTCTAGTGTAGTTTCTTAGATATCATATACAAATAATCCCATTCTCAGTTCACATAATTATGTCATCATGTTATAATAAACTTCCAAAAGTCAAAGAGAACGTATTGAGTTCGCAAGGTGAGCGATCGACCGCGTATGGTCATGTACCATTTACAGGTCAAAGAGATTGATCGCTGCCGAATAACACCTGTTATGGCCTTGCGCTGACCCTAAAGGGCTTGGTTGGTTGATGTTTTACGCGTGAGTTTGTCTGGGTAAAGGTTTTAATTGGATATTAATGAGTTCACACATTAGATGCGTATTAATTACTATTGCTATGGGTTATGGAATTATATTTATATCTAATCTATAGCGACTACCACACATACACAAAGTAGATATTAGTCCATTAAAAAAACTATTGATATAAATCAAACACAAATCTTGAGATATTATTTGAGATTGAAATTAAACTAGTAGGTATTAAGGATTTTATCGCATATTTTATAGTTATTCAATTTCTATTCGCGTAAACGTAAGACATTATATTATTTGAGAATTGAAGTGATAAAATCGTTTAGAAACAATGTCAGTTCTAGACTATACGTATGATTTTCCATAAGTGTATTTATAATTTTAATATTTTTTTAAACTGAGAGTATGCCTAATTTGACAAACCTCACAAATTATGTATAAAATAATTCAAAACTCCTAAACATTCGTTCAAAGAAACATCGCACACACTGCTGCGTTATCGCTTTCATCTGGACAAAACAAATTATCCGTAATATTAAAATGTTATAACGTTTTCAAAGGAAAACATCTGCAACTCGTAGACGTACTGACTAATTGAATAAAAAATATTTTCATTACAAAGGTAACACACGTATCTCTTGCCCGGGGTTAATACGTATTATTTTGCTTTGTTCTTTGTTATCCCGGGATTCTTTGTTGCTCTCCATTAAGGTATTGTCTTTTCCATGGATCCTAATCGTCATATCCAGAGCAGGGTATGGGTGTCGCTTTGTTATTGTTGACGCGGTAGGTTCATTTCATTTATCATTTAAAGTACTGTTTGAAGATTTTTATAATAACTAGATTAGCAAGTCACTGATTTAATTTTTTTTTTATATTAAACTATTCTGCCACACCCTGTCATATATTATGTCCACTAGAATCGAACTATCGATGTAGTAGAATTCATTTCATAATAACGAGCGGCTTTTTGTAGTTTCATTGCAGTTTGTCTATATTAATATACTAATGTATACTAACGAGGAAAGATTTGTATTAATGTATGTTTGTTACGAATAAACTAAAAAACTACTGGACTGATCTAAACGAATCTTTCACCAATATAAAACATTCAAACGGGCGGAACCGCAAGCAAAGGTTTATATAATATAATAGTATTTCTTTCCGAGACCTTAAGTGTAACCTTTAATATACGATTATAGTCAGCAAAATCAATAATTACCTCAAAATTACTGGTAACTGTAACGTCGTTCATTGCTTTCTTCGGTACTCGAATAACAGACGTAAATGTAACCAGATAATAAATAAAATACGTCTATTAACACATCATCTCTCATCAATCCATCCTCGTACTGAGTTAAAGTGGAATAAATCAGTCAATACGCATTGTGTAGTTTTCTTTTTCAATCGGCAATCTCGTGAATCAGTCTTATATAAACAAAATGACGTCTCACTGACATTCTTATGGGGTTTACAGAGATGTACCTTGTAGGTACTACTCGTCTATCTAATCTATATAGTACCTATATATAAAAATCAATTGCTGTTCGTTAGTCTCGCTAAAAATAGAGCTCACAGTGTCTTGAAGTCTGGTAGTAGGTAGGTAATTCTAACATTAACTTTTTGGACCACCAACACCTCAGTCCGCCCCGTGACCACGGAGTGCTGCAAAGCCTTCAAAACGATGGGAGAAAATATAAATTAAAAAACCGCGTTAAAATCCGCAAAATAGTTTTATTTCAAAATACCCTGAATGTTTAATATTTTTTTATCCCAGATAGTGCACAGCGAAATTCATATTCCAGGAAGAGCTTGCTATGATATTGTCAAACGGTTGGTTAAACATTCTAACAATAATTCAATTATTACCTTCTCATTTCACAATACAAAACGACTTGTTTACCGTAATGAAACTACAAATTAATTGGACGTTGTTTAACTAAAAAGAACCAACACCAATTCATCAACGTCAAGTTAGTACTGAGTCAAAACAAAAAATTACATTATTAGCAGTTATTATACTCAAATAAGGACAACCAATGCACAGACCAATGTCAGCATTGCAAAATAAAATGCGGTAATTTAACCGAGCGAGTAATTGAACAGAAAATATTTGATTACAAAAATCGAAAAAAAAATATTATAATTGGATCATTCTCGTCCATATAATTATTTTTTTCGCACAGTGCACCACTCTAGTTCAAAGATTCCATTGATGTGCCTCGGGGGCAGCGTTTTGTTCTGGTCATATCGCATGCCCCCGCCCGTGTGCCACTGACAAGTGTCGTGTGTTCAGTCATTATGATTATTCGGCGCTGCAAAATCGCATTGAATGTACTTGCCGCGGGGTGAGCTGATTGAATTGAAATGTTGCCGATCTTTGTCTATATATATAAAAAAAAATAGCTTTGACGACACATTAGCTTAAAAGAAGCTAGCGCCAATTATCCTCGAAGATGCTACTAGCGCACCGGCACTTCTCGGAGCTTATATTTGTCGAACGAAGTGTTATTGGACTAGTCTACTAACGTATTGGCAACGATGCCGAGTGTTTTAAAAAAAAAAACATACTAGCCTTTTTAAGCTTTTCGTATATTGTGATACCGTCAAAGCTAATGCTAAAGTGTCTACTGTGTGCCTTCATGTCATGACCTGTCATAAGTGCTTTTTTATAAGTCTATTTGACCAATAAATGATTTTATTTTATTTTATTTTAAAGCCCACAATAATTTGTGGGCTTACAGAATATTAAAGACAGTGTCATCACTAAGCACCCTGAAACTGATGGTAATTATGAACACAATGTACTTTGTGGTTAAAAGTTGTGACGTTTATGAGCTAGCTTGGCACTTCAACGACTAGTCTCGTTATTCAGTAAAAAACAGTTAACTATGGGCTTCACTGCAACGGTCACTATTCGCCTCCATCGATATATCACAAAGTCAAACAGTCCACCCCGACGCCATATCAAGTTGTCATGTTTAAAATATCACTGACAGGCAGCCATTTTATTTATTCCTACTCTAAAACCTCGACCGTCGGCCGCGCTTTTTTATGAGATACATTTGACAATTCACGCCAGTTTGTTGGCAAATGGCCGCCTATCACACTATCGAGTAGCGTATTTTATATGGTCTAAATTCTAGCCGCGGCTATATTAATAAATCTTTCCGGGCTTAAACAATTTATTTTTGTCCCTTGTTTATTTGCGACGGAACGTTGCGCTGTTAGTGGTTGATTTAAATATTTTTTTGTGCAATTATTCTAAATTTAAAACGATTTATTTTTAAAACGTTTCAATATCTCGCTAGTAATCATTCCCCCAATTTTTTTCATACCCAGTTATATGATAAGATGTAAAAGCCACAAAAAAGCTAAAAAATCATAATTTAGACGTAAGTAACAGTAACATTGAGTGTAACTGTCAGTGAACAACTGGCCGTAAGGAAACACATTCAAAAGACCACAACCTACATGAGAGCTAGGAGTTTCGCTCTCGGAAAATTCTATCTAGTAGCAGAAATAGACAAAGCGTTGGTACCCGAAACGACACATTAACATGAAATCCCTAAAAGGTTTGGATAACATGTTCCTGATGATTGGTTTAATGATTTTTCCAGTCTAATATTTTTAGAATAAAAAATCTATCGTAATTATGAATGACATTGGATATTTCCATTTATGATACGTATTTGTGACTATGTTATTTATTTGGCTGCACTCGGGTGTAACAAAAATTATATTATAGCGCCCGCCTTACCAATAACACTCAAGCCTTTTTATCCCCAAAGGGGTAGGCAGAGTCGCAAGTGCACACACTTTTCACCGTGTGTATTCTGTAAGTATGCCGCGTTCTGGAATCAGTCTTTGTATATCCGGTTCACACAGGCCGGCAGTATCGACTAGTAAGGGTTATCATCTCTTGTCAGACGACATCTGGTCTCCACGTCGTTTAACCTCAGGTGTGGTGGAGTTACTTTGCCGTGCCCATATAAAAAGGAGGGTTGGCTCCACTGTATTATCACCACTGTCTCACAAGACAGCGTGTCAAAGTTTATGCTAAAAAAGGTAGATAATAGCGGTACAAATTTTTTGCAATGCTAGTGCTGTCTTTTAACATAAAGCATTGAATTGAACACTCGATTTTGATTAACGCACAAACACTTTCGTCAATGTTTCATCATAGATATTTGATGATATTCTATTCCCAATACACAAAAATGGTTTGACAAAAATATTGCATCAAGTTCCTGACTAATTGATGGTGTCTAGCTTAAATGGTACCAATGGATATTGTACTATGAGGAATTAATGGAAAAATCGGACAAGTGCGAATCGGACTCACGCTCTAAAGGTTCCGTACCACACTAGCCTTTGTTTTTTTAAATATTTTGTTAGCATACCGTAAATATAGCAAGTTTCTAATTTCTAAATCCTGATACATACTACCTGAAAAGCAAATTCCTGTCTATGCCGATAAATACGGATCATGAGTGATAAAGTGTTACGAAACAAATGTTAACCGAGATATTGTAGATTCAACCCCGGCACCGAAACAAATGTTTATAGAAATTTCTAAATCAAGTATCAACCAAATAACTACATGACGAAAGTCCATACTAACATTCCTAAATCATACCCAACAAGTCCGGCTTACCATGTTAGACAAAAATACACATCTCAGCGTGTTCTGAGGTCGTGTCCGGAGTGGGAGGATAGGGGGGATGCCGGCGGTTTAATTATCGGACACTAAATTAAGCTGGGACCGGCGTTCTGCCGGCTTGCACTTTCTAGATATGTTTTGTGAGCCAGT
The DNA here is from genome assembly GCA_949316025.1 of Lapara coniferarum. Lineage (NCBI taxonomy): Eukaryota > Metazoa > Arthropoda > Insecta > Lepidoptera > Sphingidae > Lapara > Lapara coniferarum. The sequence goes on from OX438919.1 coordinate 24,941,008, forward strand.
ATGGACGAGAGATAACGCTGTGACATGTTCATAATGTTGTTGAGATTTGTTAATTATATGTGGAGTGTAAATAAGTTGAAGAACTGAGTGAGCTTTTATGTTGTTTATAATAAAATATAAATAAGAAATATTTGCACTATATAGCTTGACCTTAGATTTACATTTCGTTACATACCAAACTGTCTTGGTCAAAAACCAAACATCCTAGTATCTAGCATCATCATTGGACAATACCGAGCTGTCATTAATAATATCCTTCACCATCCGTGAAGGATATCTTAGTATAGCATCCTGAAGGTCAAGAAGTTGGTTTTTTAACAGTTATATGAATGCAGTTTAAATAAATTTCATAGTGTTTCTACATAGGTTAATTATGTGTATTTCTTGTAGTGTTTCTAAACATCTTCAAGCGCTTTTTTCCTATCTGGAGTGAATTTCGTAGGCTTCAAGGTACATAGTACCTACCTAGTCAATCAGTTATAAACTCCGTCTGTAGCTACTTCATAAGAATGCGCGCAGCATCTCAGCTCATTCAATTACTGACCGACGCTGCCCAGCTGCGTTTGCCACAATTATACCAGATTGAAGATTCTCCATTCCCGTCACGTGGCCCATACACGAGCATTCATATTTATTATCTTACTTGTTAACTTCTATTATCTTTACTTCCTCTATTATGGTTATGAATTTATAATTTTTTACTTGAGTTTCTACACGTATTAATCCTCTTTAGTGTGTAAGTGTTGAATGAAACAGATCTTATTTCGTGATTGAACGAATATGAATGAATTATGAATACGCTTCAAAACTGGATAGCAAAAAATTGGGTTTAAGAATTCTACGGTAATACATCCTTTGGTTTAAACAATGCCTTTACTCTTCAGTTACGTAAGCAGAAACGAAGAACTTATTACCGAATTTTGATTTGATGGCTGATTCTTGTATAACCAGCTATTGTTTTCGAAATGCGTTTTATTATTAGGGTTCCTTTTTTTAATATTTTTTTTCTTTGTCAGTAGGTACTATATATCTATCTCTATCTATCCCAAGGTTCCGAAGGAGTAAAGGAATTACAATGCTCTCGATGTTAAGTCCGGTCTTCACTTATCTTTGGACCACTATTATGTAGACCAACATACGTAATTATACCAGCACGTAGTTCTAGATATATTTTGGCTGACCCTAACCCCGAATTCTATAGAAATCAAATTCAAAGTTTAAACTTTACTAAGAAAATCAGACAGGGTAGCCAGAAGTTCCTACCACACTCACCCATGATTCCCGTCATATGATGTGGTGTATGAGGAAAGACATGCTATCTGCTACGTTCTAGTCTGAATGACATTGAAATTAGTGTAATCTTTGAGCATTATGAGACTTATTTAATATCTGAAGAACGCAGTTTAATAGCTAAAGCTTGCAGTTCTAAGTTTTGACGTGAATGATCTAAGTGACGCTTAACATCTACTAAGCGACTTCCTAATCTCGTCATTAAGTCGTAAAAAGAAGGCCTCAAAAATTAAGGAAGTTCATACGGAATCTCGCAATAAATATTCACATAAAACTATAATGGTTATGTCCGTGGGAAAACTGATTGAGAAACCAAATGTGTTATATAACTTGTAATAACTGGTTCAGTTAAAGAGTGGGCAGTGAACGTCAATTTGCCCATGTATTGGTTTTTTGATGTGGGCGATGACCATTAAAGCAAAGCAAATAGTAAATGGTGTGCTATCCTAAAATTTGAACTAAATATTGCTTGTGGCTTTGCCCACAAGCAATTCTGTTTTAGGGGTAAACGTAGCCTTAACACAGAGCACCTGCTTAGTTTTATAGGACGAACGAGATAATATTGTAGCTTCCTATTAGCTTAAGAATTTTAAGAATCAGATCAAAAATGCTTTCAGTGATAAAAAAAAAGCAAAAAGTCCTAAGCGATTAAATTCAGTTAAAAGGAAACGCATAGTAGACCACAGTCTCAGAATCTTGCTGGATGCAGGCCGCTTTTGACAAGTCCGCCTGAAAGTGTTTAGGGACGGACTGTACTCAGCAATGGACGTCATGTGGCTCATGTTGATGATATACTAGACCATCACTCACATTTGTACAGACTGATTTCAGCCCTACTCTGGCCGTGAAATGGAGAAGAGATGGTTATAATGAAAGGACTAGCATTGAGAATGTATAGTCCTTTGAAGTTCGATTATGCCTCATTACTGTATAATATACTAGCTTTTGCCCGCGGCTCCGCCCGCGTTAAAAAGTTTTTCTGGGATAAAAGTCCCGCTTTATGTTTTCCCGGAATAAAAAGTAGCCTATAATCCAGAACATGATCTACCCGTGTGCTAAATTTGATCGAAATCCGTTCAGTAGTTTTTGCGTGATAGAGGAACAAACATCCATGGATACACCATACATCCAAACATCCATACATTCTTACAAACTTTCGCCTTTATAATATTATAGTAGGATTATTGTACATGTATAGAGGCCGTAAACAAGATGCCTTTCTATAATCGTTAACCCTATAGGATATGTCGTACACACACACACACTCACGCCTTTTATCCCCGAAGGGGTAGGTAGAGACGCAACTAGTGCACCCATTTTTCGCTGTGCGTATTCCGTCCCATAATGTGATAGAATATGAATCAAAAACCCAATATCACTTTGCCCGACCCAGGAATCGAATCCAAGACCTCAACATTGCAGTCACGCCATAATACAATTACGCCACCGAGGCAATCGGGCATGTCGTACCCATTCATTTCTTGTTTCTGTTAGCGTTAACACTTCTAGACATCTTGTCTATATTCCCTGATTACAGAAAGCGACTCGCCTATTATATGTTACTAACTCTCCCCAGACTTAAAATAGATCAAGTAACACAAATCAAGTCATCTATTTCGATCTAAAATCAGCCGTCTACGTGTTTATTATGATGTAAAGTATCCATCAGAATAGCTAAATACATAACACTCTTTGTGCGTCGATAGATCACGGAGCGTTTACCATACCTACATAATATATAGAGGGGCCGTCAAAACAAAAGCGGTGGGGATAGAACGTAATGCTGCGCGTAAATCGCAATTGATTCAAATGGCATTTTTAAAAGGCTTTGGAAAATGTTGTATTCACCTAGTGTGGACAGGTACGTTGTTGAAACGTAGTTCTTTTTATTTAATAGAGATTAGAAATTATGCAGCTACAATTATTATGGGAAGGGGTAGGCAGAGGTGTAACCAAGGCACCGAATTTTCTACCCATAATTAGATATCTTACTGGTGGTAGGACTCTCATATTATGTAAGAGTCCCTCTGGGTGGGTACCACCGCAATGTCTATTTCTACCGCCAAGCAGCAGTGTGCGTGCACTGTTGTGTTTCGGTTTGAAGGTAATTGTAGCCAGTGTAACTGTCTCAGGATGACGAGCGCAGTGGAATGCCACATAGTACTTTGTAACTCAGGGTGCTGGATGGTATTTCTACTGTTTGTGGGTGGTCGTATCGCTCACCATCAGGCGAATGGCATGCTGTCTCGTTATTCAATGATAAAAAAATGGCAGTATAAATATACAAAGCTGTAACACTAAATTTCTCACACAGAAAAACCTACCAATTAATGTTAATAATACATCTCTACTAGTAAATAGCCGTAGTAATTGATAAATATCTGATATAATTGATTACACGCGATAGACTGCGCTTTCAAATATTAAAGAATTACAGGTCGTCGTAACACGGAAGTTCATATCCACATAGTTTTTAGTTGGTCATTGTGAACATTTGAATATGGAAATCCACAAAAAGTAGATTCTTATTTATGGTGATTGTTCATCATGGTCATCAGACGTCATGTAGCTGATGATGATGATATTTAAAAAAAGTTCAAAGGTATGTGAGTGTGCCAAGCCGCACTAGGTCAGCGTAGTGCACTATGGCCTGAAACCTACTTAGTAGGGAAAGCCCGTGATCTGTTGTGGGTAGTAAAAATACAGGACTGGTATATATCAGTCAATGGTCTACCCCAGTTAAGCTGAATCGGTAGACAAATCTAATATTCGATATTGCTTTTGATTCTATTTTTTTGAAAGTGAATTCCAATGTAATGAATTCATACACAAAACAGATTGCCAATTTAAAGTTGTAATTCCGCTAGATAACAGACTAAGATTTATAGTGATTTGCATAATTATTTGATTACATATGCGTCCCGTAGAAATATCCTTTAACAGTTTTCATAACTAATTATGTAATGCGCGGTTTACATGCATATAGCCAGGCTTCAACTTGTCGAAGCAGCTACCTATTTTATTTAGTAGTGTAGTAGATATTTTTCGGCAACAAGTCGATAGTATCTGTGTGACACTTTAATGCTTAGTACCTGTCAGTTGTCACTTAATTTTGATATCTTCGAATTGTTCTAAGTCTTGAGAATTCGAAAAAAATAAATTAAATGGAGAAGTTATAAAAATCCGCGATTGAGTCTTGATGCTTCTTCTCAGGACTATCATGCGTTTTTTTAAATTAATTAGCAACTTAATTTGTACAGACTTATTTAGCTGGGTAATAACACTGGTGGTAGGACGTTCGTATCCGGTCAAATAGCAACAACGTACACAAGATTTTAAACCAACTTTAGTCACCCATGTCAGTGTTACGTTCTGGGATTAGGCTGTGTATATCCAGATCAAACGGGCCGGCATAATTATGTCAACTGGCGAGAGATAGTCTTTTTTCTTTATGGCAACGAATGACGAGACGAGAATTAAGTTTGCCTGATTGTAAGCGATACGACCACCCATAAACAGTAGAAACACCATCCAGCACCTTGAGGTACAAAGTACTGTGTTGCATTCCACTCCGATCGTCATCCTGAGATATAAGATGTTAAGCCCCATTATGTCATGTAGTTACACTGTCTACAATGTCCTTCAAACCGAAACACAACAGTGCATGCACACTGCTGCTTGATCTCATCGGTCGTCACGCTATTTGAACCTGACTTCGGTAACCGTCAGGTGAATTGCATAAAAAATTACACAAACAATGTATATTTGAGTACTAACCTCATGTAAACTAGCTATTACATTACATTCTTTTCTTATAGCGAGACGTAGCTAATTACATTATATTTAGAATATTAGCAAATCAGCGAATGCATTCATTATGCATCAAAGTAGTTCGAATTGCATTATATTTTTGCGATGCATCGTTTCGTCATTTTTTGACCGACATGATTATTGCGAGTCATTCTAATTGATCAAAGATTATACTTTTTTATTATTATTAGATAGTAAATACCTAATGATAACACCATTCTCAACCAAATATATCACTGCACAATGTAATAAATAAGGTACAAGTGAGAATCGAACCCGGAATCTCACGACACTACATTCGATGGTATTTTTTACTACATCGAGACACGAGGCAGTGTGTCAAGCCAAGAAAAAAAAACGCGTCGAAGATGCCTAGTGTAGTTTCACACGAACCATCTGGAGCGACTTTTGACGCCTCTTTTACTCAAAATATATTTAACGTAAATACATGAAATTCGGTTTGTTTATTAAAGTCTCTTAAGTTAACTAGAACCCCAAATTTCATAAATACAGCTCAAACGGTCATTGAGATACTAATATTCAAAATTCGTCCTTTTTATCATTGACTGACATATAGATCAAAAACCCAACCCACTTCCAGATGACCTACAAAGTTGAAATTTGGTATCCAGCTATGTAACTGTATGTACACAAAGGAAAAAATCTGAAAATAGTACATTTTTAAGATTTGAAACATTTTTGAAAAATCTGCATACTATCTATAAATTATCTTTAGAATAATGAACGTTTAGACGTACACGTCCATTGATGCTTTATTTTAATTTAAATACTATTTACCATGATCCATTAATTATATTCCCTCTGTATTAGGGCACCACTTTTGCTTGAACTTTTCTATAATTTTTCCGACTTTAGACAGAGCTATTGTGGGATACGGCGGTAGGTTCCTATAGATACTTACCAATACCACTCTCGCTCCCGCTCTCACTCCCGCTCCTATTTATCCTGCACGAAATATATTCCTCAATCTTTGCAAAGTTTTCTAATTCTAAACGTCCCAATTTACGTTCTATGCGATGCGCGAGCGCAGTTTACATTACCATCATCATAAAGTAGAGGTTATAAAATGCAGAAATGTTTACGTCCGTCGATTCTAGTGAAATCAAATCGATACGAGCGATACACGCCAGTTAGCATTACTTTTATAGTGTTTTCGCATGTTTTGATAGTGATTAGAATGATTTATGAATCGATAAATAAACGAAACGGAGGCTCGTTCCTGCCAGTAGTATCCAGGGTCAGGAGTGATTCAATGAGGCACTATTCTGGCTATCGTCGGGGAACGTCATTGATCAATATGTAGGTCAGCATGTGCTTCAGAGTCACTATTAAGTACTTTTACCTATGTCCAAATTATAATTAATTAAGATTTTTTTCAAATAGGTAACTATTGGAGTTTTTTGAACCGTAATTTGATTCACAAATGACGTTTATAACTGAATTGCTAATTATCAAGGAAGCTACAGCGCTAAAGTAGCTCCTCTGTCAATTTTTTTTTTATTTATTTATGACGCACACAGAATACAATCAAAACATACAAAAGAGACTATGGCTAGGGTTAGTAGGTACTTAATCTAAGTTTGTGCCCAAATCATGACTACTACATACGATGTGTTAATATTTAATTATAATTACTGTAAATATTCAGCAAATGAAACCGCCTACTTAAGTACTTTTTAATACAATATTGAAATTCAATATCTAAGTCTTAACTTTTAAAACAGTATTTGCCGTAAACTTATAATCAACTTTGCTGAGTTGCTGTACATAACGTCAATTTGCTTATATTTTTAACCAAATCGTTGTACAAGCGACTCATTCTAGTTATAGGGTTGTAATATGAGGTATTGTTAATGCATACTCGAAGCGCAAAGATGAATTTGTACCGTTAGCTGTGTCATCGGTAGACACGTACGTCAATTCACCCACTTTTTACACGAGAGATAGGATGAGTACATCGCCTGATAATAAGTATTCCTATCACATTCAAACGTATTGAGAGCATAATTTACAAATGCTGGGCAGTTTACACCACTCATAACCTTGAAACATTAATTACGATGTCTTTCAAATAAAGCTTGTAGTTTAGCGACTGACAGATTAGCTACTTAACACAAAAAAAGAGCAAATACAAATAACACAGATAAAATAAATAAGTAAAAATGTATTTTATTATATAAAAAAGCGTGGGGCGCTTTTTAAAATGATATCAAAATGATATCCTTCTACTCATGTCTGACTCACCCCACGCTTTTTTATTTACAAAACCATTTTTTTCTTATTTGCACTATTCTTAAGTCAAATTTATTTTCTATTTGTTAATTTGATTTTCTATAAAGTGTGTGTTTTTTTAAACATTATTTATTTTTCTTTTTTTAGTTCTGTTCAACTATTGTCCAACAGATCTCACTAAAAAATAAACGAAAGCGCCATCTAGTGATAAGTACGACTTTTTAAACATAAGAGTAGCCAGTTTAGTTATAATTCTTCTATGGCCCTACAGAATTCACTAAAAATAAGTAAAATATTATTTATTCATTTTTTAGTTGTTTTTTTTATAAAAGTGTGTTTTAGTTTAAAATATTGAATTGTCATCGGTCCTTGATAAGTATGCCGAATTTAGATTTAATTCGACGTTTTGACGGGGGTCAAAATCATGTTCAAAGTGTCAATTACATAGATACATACGTCTGAAGCTAATTGAACCTGTTAAAAGGGTGAAATGAATGACAGAAAAGGTCCAGAAACTCCCTAAAATAAAATTAAGCAACCAATAACAAAACGTTATAAAAAGAAGCCAATAAATCAAAAATAATGTATATTTAAAAAACGAATGAGCACATGAACGTTTTCCAATAATCCCGCGTCAACGCACCGTGTCGACGTTTCGGACGTCAGCTTTGTCCGCAAACAGTGTCGACATCAACGCGAATGGAAAAATGCAACGCGTCGGACGTTGCGACGAGACTAATTTCCTCTTCAGCTTTAAGTGTACGTCAGTCCAGCATGACAGCCCGTTCGTTCGTGTCAATATTTTATTGTTACGTAATATGTATTGTATGTGTTTGGAGCTCAGGTTCATTATTCCATTGATTAATAAAATTGAAAGAGCTATTTTTTATTAATAACTGATATTTTTTAATGAACTTGAACTAATTTAGTCCTAGTACTACATAGTTTAATGCTATCTGTTTATTGGGAGGTTCCGGATTCAAATCCCAGATAGGGCAACATTTGTATGAGTTTGAAAAAGTCTGTTACACCAACCCCAATAGGAAGCCCTTTGAGGCAATCCTTGTGCGTTGGGTCTTCACATCTAATGCACGCCCATGCATGGGGGGCGCATGCATTAGTCGCAGGCCGAGGCACACAGTTCAGTGTGTATACCACTTGGTTGGATAACACATTGAGGCCTAAAAAGGCCTGCGAACATTTTCTGGCACCCACTTCTCTTTCCGCCCATCCTGGGAACCTTCCTTCCTTCGCCCACTTTCCCTTCCGTCTTCCTCTTCCACTTCTTTCCCAGGCCCCTGCAGTCGTCTAACCGGAGGACTCCAGTATTCCACTCGCGGGTTTCCCTCGGTGTTGACTGCAGGTCTGCCAACCTAAATAAAAATAAAACAAAATGAAGCGGAATACGGGCAGATGGAATAACGAGTTACATCTGAATACCACCTGCGACCTAAAGTACAACGGATGCTGATCGTCAAAGTTCTTCAATGAGACACTTTTCTGACGATAGCATTTGCCAATTTTATAATAATTACTAAAAACGCAACCCTGTTTGTATTGGACGCGATTAGCCGTCTTGAGGGGTAAGTGACGTAGATAAGCGTCGAGTAGAGGCTCAGATAAGCGGCTTTCATTACGGCCGTGTCGTGCGACAATGGATGGCGACAGCGACAAATCTCGCCGCCGGTGAGTTATTTGCGATGACTACAGAGATGGTAAGCGTTAAGTGATAACCGTTATGTTTGAGATGAATCTTGGCCTAATTTTGATATCTAGTGGTGCTCCAGTGGGGGTTCATAACCAAAACTCGTAATTCTATACGAAAAATTACACTTAGTACTTTTTTATACGAATATATTGCCAATTGAGAGTTTTTTTTTAAGCTGTTGTGTGTGATTTTTATTTACAATTTTCTGACGAATATTTGAAACTATATCATAGTGTAAAATGATGCAAATAGGTCCATCTATAAGAAATGCCTTTATAAAATTACAATGAAGTGAAAAGCAACTTCACCTATGTATGTACTCCCTCACATAGCAGAGGAGTTCGTCAGATAATTGAGTCCCATAAATCCAATATTCGGGATAACAGAGAAAAAATAAAAGAAAGCACCCAAGTCTTGGATAACTTAACATTTTCGTCTCTAAGGCTAACTGTTCCGAAGTGAACTGTCCCATAAATTTGCTCCGTACTGATTGATACATGGCGGAGGGTTGACGCCCATCCAGTAATTTACTGCTCCAAGCCCGCCCACCAGCCAGATAGCGAGACTTTTGTTTTGCATTAATTCCTTTTCGCTCCTTTCCCCAGTTTGCTAGGAAAAATGTATTGTCATATGCTGATGCCAATCAGTTTGGATTTACGAGCATTATCGGTTTCAAAGTGGATTATTTGGAAGGCTATATTTAAAGAGGTAGAAAGAAAGTAAGCAGAAACATATTGCATACGTAATTCGTTGAGGAATACCTTAGTTTCTGGGTGATGAAATTTAGGGACACTAGTTTTGCCTAACCTTCGGCAATAGTTCGTATGTTTGTGGATAGGCTGAAACAATTCGTGTCCTCACGATTCTTTGTTACTATAACAGATTACAAGACTTTTTCCACACAGAGCATTAACAATAATTTCCAACGTAAGTAATCTTTGAACAGAAAAACATTATTTGGTTGTCTCGTTCATAGAAGTTGTAGATTAATACCCAGACCTTCGGATGTGGCAAGGAAATGCCACTTGTAAGACGATGTTGTTTCATTTTGATGATTGTGATTGATTGAGAGACCAATACGTCAGTCACGTGTTAATCTCTCAAACAATTTCAATAAAACGAAACGGATTCGCGCCGCTTTTTTGCCTCATTCCAATTCCACTGAGTTGTTCTTTAGTTGATGTTTTACTAATTACGATAAATACGATAATTAATTAATTACCAATAAATTACTTAGTAATATTTACTACTTCTATTTGTATCAATTTCTCTCTATAAATAAATAAAGGTAAGATCAATCAAGACTATGAATACTTATTTTTTTAAGTACTCCTTAATTATTTTTGCTAAGTCAGTGAAAAATTCTACGAGAAAATACATAAAAACCATGAACATAAACACAAAAGGACATACACGACATTCAACTTAACGAATTCAAGAATAACAAACAAATAAATTTCTATCCAACCGAAGTTGTATGTAATCTCAGGTAACATATTTCTTTATTGTGTCCGAAGGCATATGGATTGAAAATAACAAACAATATTCGTTCACTGATTAAAGATATACATGGTAGGTCTTTCGTAAATAAAGATCTGTCTATGTAGATACATAGACAGATCTTTATTAATGCAGGAATAGACTGATCAATATCTCTTGATTTGTCTTTTCCTCTCGTCAAGCTGTTACGTTGGAGGAATACCATAAAAAGGATTTGAAGCCGGTGTGATAACAATTTGACTTAGTATGTCGAGACTTCACTTAAAAACAAGTAAATAAAAATATTGAACTTGATATGACGCTCTTGATATATCACTGTCGACCCCTCAAAGCAGGCGCTATGTTATAAAACTACCAAGAACACCAGCAGTTTCAGTCCCCCTTTTGTTCTCCAAAGCCCTCATCATCAGCTAAAGATACTTCATTCCTCAAAACAGTTCCTCATGGAAAAAAGTTGCATTTTGCCAGTGAGAGACGGCACGGCCAGATTAAAGCTCTCCTTGAAAGCTAATCTTAGGACAAAAGCTTTATTACACAAAAAGCCCGCGGGGTGTGGGCCGGTTGTTACCATTGTTTATTTTAATTTTTTCGCCTGGCGAAACACTGTCTGCATGTGCATGCTAAGGAGAGTTGTGTACAGGGTGCTCCTTATATATTTTGTATTTCTCAGTACTATTTTTTAATTTTTTAGCAGTTTTTAGTTACTTTAATATCCATGGACAGGCCGGCATAATTTTGGCGGTTGACGTATGTAATACATTGCTTAATATTAGTTCCAGTAGTTATTTTGTCGTGCCAAGGTAGAAAATGGTCAGTTGTGTAAGATACTTTCCCACTGTCAGGCATTGGTCGTCGGTATTTATAACAAGAGTTAGACTTTATCCATCACGCCGGTTTGGTTGACCTCATGTGATCAGGTAGAAACACAGATCTCCCAAATCACCCGAGGAAGTCTCATTATATTGATTACGCCACTATGTGTTATCTTTCGCCATCAAACGACTAATTATTGGCTATGCACACACACGAAACTTTAAAATACTAACGATACAAATCTGAAAAAAAAAATGGGTTACTCACATCGGGCAGCCTGTTCTACTACCTGATGTAGCTGGTCGATGGCTGACAAGGGCCAGATGACGATCCTCTTTAAACACGGCACAAGACTATCTTTTTGAAATCAAAATTATACAACTGTTGTGCTTCGCATCACCTTGTATACCGCTGTGATGCGAACGCGGCTGATATTTCCCGTCAGTGCGAATTAGCAGCGACGCGGCGACAACCCCATATTATGTATTATTACTTTATACATCGCGTAGCATGATATGTGTGCGACAAGTCTTTAGAAATGTTTTAGCGTTCCTAGATTTTTGATTACTTATTCAATGTAAAAAAGTATTTTGTGGCTACTTTTTATAAAGTAAGTAAAATAGTAGCTTGTACGCCTGACGTTCTAACACTTATGAATATTGAGAAAAGCAAGTATATAATATTGAATATGCACAGAAACGACGGGTCAATTGCACCAAATGGAGACAACAAGTTTCATAATGCTCAATATTTTGACATTAAAAACATATAAAATACTCTTATCATTAAAAACATATAAAATACTCTTGAAGTTAGAGATAGAAGATTACCGACTCATATTAAACACGTGTCGCCTTTAACCAGTCTTAAAGAACCAAACTATACGAATGCTGTTAATGAATATTCCCCAAGTATCCATTTCCGCTCGTTCGTGACAAAAAACACAAAACACGGAAGCCACACTCAAAGCCTATCAAACTGAAAATATCTCACGTACCAGACCACTGCGACTGTCCAAAATGCACCCATCTGGACGCCAGAACCTGCTAATATCTCAAACGAGGGCCTCCGAATAACCTTTTGCATCTTTACCAGCGTAAATCGAGACCCCAAGTCCATCCTAAGAGTGCTCTACTACAACATTTTAAGGTTGAATGTAGAGCGATTTAAGCAGTCGTACGGGTAAAGTTACGCCGGTAGGAGTGTGCAGATAGCATACACGACTCCGGCGGTCGCATCGGTTGAAATATGCAAAGGAGTTATTGAGGAGAGCCGTACAAAGGAGGGCAAGACTGCGGAGGCGACGCGTGTGCATGCTAGCTCGGGGTTCGCGCCCGTGGTTGGAGACGATACGATTTTGCGGTATGAAGTGTTTTATGATCTTAGTATCTCTGAGACCCTCGTAAGTCGACGATTTACTCCTTTTTTCATACGAGACAAGTGACTTATTCGTCGTACAAGAATTGCCAGAACCGTTCAGAAACAATAGCAACACCATCCAAAATTTTAATTTAATCTATTGAATAATATTTTTTATTAAATAATCTTACATTTTACCTACCTCTAGGAAATTAGTAACCACCTTATGACAAAGGCAATGAAATGTCCGCTTTCTATATGGGTGCTGGGCCTCAAAATTTAACTAGGCTCAAACTTCATGGATATTAAAGAACCAAAAATATGGAACAAGATCCAAAGAGATGGATCCAAGGATCCATTAAAAATATTTTAGAGCCGTCCATTTATAACTAACTTTTTAAAGACATTCATTTGAAGTGTAATTTTTAAGGAAAATAAAATCCCATCAAAAACATAAATGTGAAATGTGGAAGCCAAGTCTAATATTAAGAATATGCGTGCTGGTCGACTTCACGGACAAAATAATTGAAATCTTTATGGTTGCCAAGCCTTGTAGATAATCCTGAAAATTATTTATAAGAACACAATCCATTTTAAAATAAATTTAAACTAATATTTCTTTGTTTTTCTGCTACGACAATGTATGATATTTAAAAATATAATTTCTTAAATTTGAATAGTCGAATTATTTACACAAAGCAGATAACTTAGTATAAATTTAAGCTGAAGATTTGACTTGGCTAGTCTTCGCATACAATTTTTCTTATATTTGGCTAATAAACTTGTCTTTATGTTACTGTTTTTATATTGTAAAGTCAACATATCCTACTCTTCGAAAAAAATATTTTCTGATAAAACTAGCCAAGACAAATCTTGAGCTTAAATTTATACTGTTATCTGCTTTGTGTAAATAATTCGACTATTTAAATTTAAGAAATTATATTTTTAAATAGCATACATTGTCTTAGCAGAAAAACAAAGAAATATTAGTTTAAATTTATTTTAAAATGGATTGGGTTCTTATAAATAATTTTCAGGATTATCTACAAGGCTTGGCAACCATAAAGATTTCAATTATTTTGTCCGTGAAGTCGACCAGCACGCATATTCTTAATATTAGACTTGGCTTCCACATTTCACATTTATGTTTTTGATGGGATATCATTACTTTTTGTAAAGATATTATTTATTAAAATATTGAGTTAAGTAACTAAAAGAATTACGTAAGAAGTTACCTTTGCGCAATATTTATGAAGTTACTTATTTTAGAAAGAAAATAAACAATGTATTAAAAGCCGTAAACCGCTTCATCGTTCTGCTATGTGCACGCGATGAAGTCCTCTTGGTATAAAAACCTCTATTTAATAATTACTTAAACTCTATGATTCGCAAGTATTATGATAGAACGTCGAATGTCATCTCATGTCAAAATAGTAAACGTCTTAAGATGTAAATAAACATTGTAGAAATCAGAAATTTTTAATTTGATCTCGAAACAGAAGTAAATATATAATTTAAAAGACTTAAGAGTGGGCACGAGTTGCTGATGCCTATCACATATCTATAGGAACCTACCGCCGTGTCCCACAACAGCTCTGTCTAAAGTCGGAAAATTTATAGAAAAAATCAAGCAAAAGTGGTGCCCTAATACGGAGGGAACGTAATTCATGGATCAAGGTAAATAGTATTTAAAGTAAAATAAAGCATCAATGGACGTGTACGCCTAAATGTTCATTATTCTAAAGATAATTTATAGATAGTATGCAGATTTTCCAATTGCTTGGAAAAAGTTTCAAATCTTAAAAATGTATTGTTTTCAGATTTTTTCCTTTGTATACATACAATTACCTATCTGGACACCAAATTTCAACTTTCTAGGTCATCTGGAAGTGGGTTAGGTTTTTGATCTATATGTCAGTCAGTGATAAAAATGACGATTTTTAGATGTCAGTATCTGAATGACCGTTTGAGCTATATTTATGAAATTTGGGATTCTGGTTAACTTGAGGGGGTTGAATATATAAACCAAATCTCAGGTATTTACGTTAAATAGATTTTGAGTTATGGAGGCGTCAAAAGTCGCTCCAAATGGTTCGGGTGAAACTACACTAGGCAGCTTTGACTTTTTTTTTTTGCTTGGCTTGACACGCTGCCGCGTGTCTCGATAACACGAGTACTATCCAAACATATATAACGTATCTTGGTTAGAAATTTAAGCCCGTTTTTGGACATGTCCTTTCTAAGTTTTAATACTTCCAAATTTTCCCACAATGGGAACGAGCACAGCAGTCAGTTTTCAAAAGCCGCGTCCTGTGGGGGACGTTCAAAGTGACCGCCATTAAACATACATCGACGCTTAAGTAAGGTGTTAACGCGACGCCTTGCTCTTTGAACCATCGTTGAAACGTGCAATCGGTGTGTGCTTCATTTTGTAAATACCTGCGCTACTTAGGAATTAATGAGGGAAACTGTGAGGTATTTGGTCGCTGTGTTATATGAGATCCTGCATATAGGTGGCAAGTTCTGTATTTTGTATCGGACTGGATAGCAAGTATATAGGTAGATTACTGGTTATAGTGTCTTATTTTGGTGAATTACGTTCCCGAATCAGCTGGTGTACAACCAGTAAGACAGGCTGGTTATAATTTTATCAGTGGTTGCAGTGTGCATTCAAAACTTCCAATCGTTATTAATATTATAAATGCGAAAGTAACTCTCTCTGTGTGTCTGTCGCGCTTTCACGCCAAAACTGCTGAACCGATTTAAACGAAATTTGGCAGACAGATAGTCTAGAGCCTGAGAAAGGACATAGACTACTTTTGTCCCGGGAAAATATAAAGCGGGACTTTTATCCCGGAAAAACTTTTTCACGCGGGCTGAGCCGCGAGCAACAGCTAGTCACGTATAGGCGCTAAGTTTTGTTAAAACATTTTCTTTCGTTGTGCGGAGTAAAGCAAATCACTATAAGTGACTAATAATAATTAATTAAATGTGTCTCGACTTATCATAAGTGCAACTATGTTCGCCTACGTGATGAATAAAGTATTTTAATTTTTTTTCTTTTTTTACTTATATTTCAAACTAGCTTTTGCCCGCGGCTCCGCCCACGTTAAAAAGTTTTTCCAGGATAAAAGTCCCGCTTTATGTTTTCCCGGGATAAAAAGTAGCCTATGTGTTAATCCAGGACACGATCTACCCGTGTGCCAAATTTCATCGAAATCCGTTCTGTAGTTTTTGCGTGAAAGAGGAACAAATATCCATACATCCAAACATCCAAACATCCAAACATCCATACATCCAAACATCCATACATTCTTACAAACTTTCGCCTTTATAATATTAGTAGGATTGTTATTAAAAACGAATTAAGTGCGTATGTAACCGAATGTATTCTTGAATGCGGGTTATTATGAATGAATTTTTAACTAAGATGTATTTCAATCTATCGCTTATCTATGAATAAAAAATGGATTTTCCCTGACAACCCCTGCAGGACGGCCCCCGGACGCCTTTCAAACAGACAAAACGTATGGCAACCCTAATCAATGTATAAAAAAACGTACTATGGACACAAACCCGGGATCTATTTACACTAAATTAATAACTTACTGAAGTTCAGAGAACATATTGAATCACCTCAACATGTCAACAGGAACATCTAGAAACAATCGAACATCACATCACACATTACCGAAGTCTCGGACGTTTCCAATATGAAATAAACAAACGCAGCACGATTAAGGGGACGGCCGGAGTCGAGTGGTCGACACCCCCCGGGCGGCGATCGATGACGTTTGACCCCTTTACCTGACCCCCCACTGTCCGTCCGTCTTGAAATCCGCTGCAGCCAGTGTTAAGGGACAGTTGTGTATTTTATTTAAATACTACCTAGATTGGACGATAGCCTAGTTGGGAATGGAACGGTCTGCCGAGACAATGTCCGGAGGTTCAAACCCCAAGGCACACACCTCTTTTCGAAGTTATGTGTGTATTATCAATTATCCTTCGCTTTAACGTTGAAGAAAAACATCTTGAGGAAACCTACATGCCTGAGAATTCTCCACAAGAATTTCGAGGGTATGTGAAGTCTGCCAATCCGCATTAGGCCACCATGGTACACTAAGACATAAAACCCTATCTGTAGTAGAGGAGGCCCGTGCTCAGCAGTGGGCAGTATATAATACAGGGCTGGTATTATTATTATTATTTATACTACCTAGATATGGGATTTGTTACTGAACGAATTTGCAAAAAATAAATTCTAATGGTTTACATAGCAAAAACTCATGAGCAAAAATTCAGTCTCTGAGAATCACCAGCTTAAACTGGGTTGTCTGTCAATCATAAAAACAATTATAGATGAAGTTTTATCTATATAGACTTATTGGAGAGTTAGTCTGTGTTGATAGCATTGCGGTGTTATTTCTACCACTAAATATGGCGTGAGTACTGCTGTGTTTCATTACGAAGGTCTTTAAAACCCGAATAATAATTAGATATGTTATATTAATAGTATAACATATCTAATACCATAGGCTGAAAAGCAGTTCAGTACGCTAAGCCTTATAATTCAAAATTCTGCCCCTCAAGTTTAAATGGTGTTGTTTAATAATTGTAATGAGGATGATTGGTGGAGAAACCGAAGTGTGAGTCACATCAGTCTCTCGACCAATCAAGATAAAATGACATTAATTTCGACCACAACATCGCGTGTCGTGTTTTAGGCCATGTTATGAAGCATTAGGGCGGTGCTGCTGCTATTTATGAGCAGTCGCAGTAGTATACGACTTGCTTATCTAGAAAAAAAAACAGAATTTTATGCCAAAGCAGTCACGTGTGGTCTGCTTGTCCCGCCATTCTACTATAATAATACCAGCCCTGTATTATATACTGCCGACTACTGAGCACGGGCCTCCTCTACTACTGAGAGCGTTTAAGGCCTTAGTTCACCACGCTGGCCTAGTGCGGGTTGGCAGACTTCACACACCCTCGAAATTCTTATGGAGAATTCTCAGGTATGTAGGTTTTCTCACGATGTTTTCCTTCACCGTTATAGTGAACGATAGTTGATAAACAATACACACGTAACTTTGAAAAGTCAGAGGTGTGTGCCTTGGGTTTCGAACGTCCGGACATTATCTCGGCAGACCATTCCATTCCCAACTAGGCTATCGTCCACTTTGTCACACATCGTCCATTCTACTATACCAGCCCTGTATTATATACTGCCGACTACTGAGCACGGGCCTCCTCTACAACTGAGAGGACTTAGGCCTGAATCCACCACGCGGGCCTAATGCGGGTTGGCAGACTTCATACACCTTTGAAATTCTTATAGAAAACTTCTTAGGTATACAGGTTTCCTCAGAAAGGTTTCCTTCACCGTTAAAGCAAGCGATTATAATATAACTTTAGAAAGGCAGAGGTGTGTGCCCTTGGGTTTGGAACCTGCGGACATTTGTCTCGACAGTCCGTCCCACTCCCAACTAGGCTATCGCCGCTTATTCAGTCTGTAAAACAAATATGACAAAACTTTTTGCGCAACACATGACATCCCCCTTAATAAGGGTGAAGGGGTGCAATCTGCCACCTTGTCCGTCTCACATCACCCTTGCAGTCGTCTTCACTCAATACCACTTTAATATTTCGCTATTTACCCCCACCTCCCCATTGTCTACTCTGTTATTGTTTCGCACGTGTTACTAGCTTTAATCATTCGATAGAAACTTTTATTTGAGGGGATTTTATGCTAGCAATAAGCAGAAACGTATGTAATCTTTGTGAATTAACGTAAGTTTTTTAACCGAATTAAAAAGGAGGTTCTGTATTCGATCCGTATGTATGTATGTAAATTTGTATGGCCGCGAGTTTCTTGAGAACTAGTAATCCGCTTTGTATGAGGTTTTCGTTATTCAAAAATATATTTTTCAGGGAAGGTTTTAGTATATAATTTATTACGATTTGATGAAGATCTGCGGGGATACAAAATGGAACTCTTCAATAACTAACAGCAGATGACTCGCGAATGCGAAACTTTGTGGAGATTTTTGGATGGTTGCTCTATTATAAGTAAAGGAACCATCGTTAGTGTTTTTTAATGGATTAAGGCAGAACAAGTCTTAGATTAACATTTTTTATATATACATACCATCTCGTCTGTTTCCCTTTTCTGGAGTAGGCGGAAAGTAACACAACTAAATTTCGTCAGATATGATAGGTTCAATGTGGCAATGTCCAAACAGGTGGCGAACTTATTCCCATTTACCGGGCCAACTGGTGGTAGGTCTATCATATGTAAGAGTCCGTCTGGGTAGGTACCACCGCTATGTCTATTTCTACCGCCAAGCAGCAGTGTGCATGCACTGTTGTGTTTCGGTTTGAAGGACATTGTAGCCAGTTTAACTACTGTATATAATGAGACTGAACATCTTATGTCTCAGGATGCCGAGCGCAGTGGAATGCCAAACTTACTTTGTAATTCAAGGTGCTGGATGGTGTTGCTACTATTTATGGGTGGTCCTATCGCTTACCATCAAGCGAACGGCATGCTCGTCTCGTCATTCAATGCAATAAAAATAAACTCCGGGCTAATACTGCTGATAAACGCGCTTGATTCTGAAACTACTACAGTCCATGTCTGTATGCTGTAGGCTAGTTTTTACATCAGGATCTGGTGTGCACTTTCTCGGGAGATGCCGGGAGCAGAAACTAGTTTTGTCGTAGTATGAAACTAAAAAAGATTTTTAAACTAAATGTCATTATAAATACGGCCACACGGCAAAAGCTATTGGTAATATTTTAGAGTACTATCTACATTAACTGTTTGAAATGATAACTCACAAAATTTACTTGGAACCTGTAAAACAGGTCTTTAGACTTTACCTTTTTTTGGATAGATGGTGCATCTCAAAACTACCTCGCGTTCATAGCAAT
The DNA here is from genome assembly GCA_949316025.1 of Lapara coniferarum. Classification (NCBI taxonomy): domain Eukaryota; kingdom Metazoa; phylum Arthropoda; class Insecta; order Lepidoptera; family Sphingidae; genus Lapara; species Lapara coniferarum. The sequence goes on from OX438919.1 coordinate 24,960,674, forward strand.
TGCGTATCCTGTGAACCGGAGTGGACAGCACGCATTTTATGTTACCGAGCAGAGGTCAACGAGTTTCTAAGAACCATGGATCTAACATACACCACACTTACTGGGAAGCACTAAGCTATCTTTAAGTCAACGAATTTCGTCAATAGAAAATACGGAGAAATTGAAACTATAAATTGAGTCTTTGGATACCAAGGGAATTTCAGTGAAATATTATTCTAAAAATTCACTTGAAGTGGCCAGGACAATGGTGGAGGAAATTGGTGGAGGGTCGTAATTAGCAATAGGTTGAATTAATTTCCTTTATTCGTCCCTGTGATTAGTCTGTAAGCTTTCCAAAATAAAAAAATATGCTTACAATTACTTATTCGTACATATTGAAAAATTTTGTGATTAAATTTTTACGAAAACAGTACTCAAGAGAAGTTCTAAAATGTCGAATTTATAATCAGCGAGCATGATTTTACCAATAGCATAATTGTCATAAAAACCATTTTTAGGCTGTATGGTACTAAATACCTTCGCCTTTCTAAAAGCAAAAATTGACGCATTTTGACACGAGTTTTGACAACCAAACATTACTTTTTCAGTTGTTCACGTATTTATTTACGTATTTTAATCATATAAAAATAATATTAATATGATCTAAGTATCGAAGAAAAAAGTAGCGCTCTCTGTTCGAAAATGGTTTTGTTATAAGTGAAAACAAAAACTAACCCAATTAGTGCCAGTTTTGACCTCAAACTCCTGTTACAAGACGCTAAATCTTAACCAAGTATCCTTATATGACATCAAACATCATGAATGATATGAATTTATGAATTAAATTTTGAAAATTGATCTTTTCATCTCTGGCTATCTCTTTAAAGATGACAGCGCGAGCATACACGATTACACGTCTATATAGCCCAGAAAGACAAATCCAAATAACTTTATGTTAATACAGGTACAACGCCAAGGAAACTCTGCCAAACTTGTCCAGTATCATAAAAAGAAACGTCCATTCCTTCTTTCCATGAAAGTTGAAACTAATTTTCATATTTCCAACTATCTGGCCGGCAAAACAAATCTACAACTCACAACACTTACGTACGTTGGTAGTGCATTAATGTACAACGAGGATGTTGTCGCAGCTGGATATGGCATGAGCGTAGGGCGGCATGAAGAATCTAGCGTAGAAGAGTAGACGGAACATAAAGAAAAGAAAATATTTTAGAGACAAAGTATTTTTATGTACAATCAATAATTCTCTGACGCATGAGTTCATGAGTTCTCAATTGCATGTAGAGTTTTGTGATTCATAATTCCGTGTGGCTACTAAGCCAGTCACGAGACTGTTAGTATTCATCAAGCAAATAGTGTATATCTTTACTTAGTTATTAAAGATACTAAAAAACTTTACCTTGTATCAGGAGCTTACTATAATATTACCAAAACGCTTAGACTCGAATCATATAAGAACTCAATCTACAGCCGATGCTGCAGCATAAAGCTTGACGATTTTTTACCACCAGCGCATTTTTAAACCACATCTAGTAATTTGTATACATACACTCGCAAATATTTACGACTACTGCTTACCGCGCTGCATCCGGAGGTCTCATAAAATTCTATCGCCCGGATTGTGCGCCGTTGATCCGGGTTGCACCGGGACCCGGCGGGGGGCATGGGAGCCGGGGGGGGGGGGGGGGATCAGTCCACATTACCCCCATCTGTATCCGGTGAACCAATTACATAACTATTGGAATGGAATTTTTGTCTCTACTTGATGTATGTACTGTCCGATGTCTGGTTTAGAGTATTGAGGTATTTGTAGAATGTATTTCATAGTAAGCTAGCTTATGCTCGTGGTTTGATTTAATTTAAATAGCTATATTTAAAGTGAAAATAAATAAAACACCGGATACACCAGAAGTCAGTTTATTATCATTCTCTCTACTCTAGCGACGTCTAGTGAGCTTAAAATTGTTTTCGCTCATTACATTGTAATGGATGGATTTGATGTAGACGTGTGAATGGTTTTAGGTTCTTTATTAGACTGTTTACGAATTGACTTACAATACATCTTACACCTACTGATATAATAGACACACACACCACACTACAACATTTTTCCTTTACGCTACTATTTTTTCGTATGTGCACCTGAGTATGTCGAGCAAAGAATATCGTGATAGGGGGCGAGACTTAAACTTAATTAGGCACAAATTCCAGACTCCGGACTGATAGTGAATTGAAAAACCCAATATCACTTTGCAAGATTATAACTAAATATGGGCGATAGCCTTATTGGAAATGGATAGGTCAGCTAAGACAATGTCTGGAGGTTCAAAACCAGACATTAGGCACACACCTTTGACTTTTATAAGTTACGTGTGTATTGATCATTTTAACGGCGAAGGAAAACATTGTTAAGAAACCTACATACCTGAAGATCCTCCATTCTAATTTCGAGGGTATGTAAAGTCTGCCAACCCGCACTGGGCCAGCGTGGTGGACCAAGGCCTAACCCCTCCCAGTAGTCGAGGAGGCCCGTGCTCAGTAGCGGCCAATATACAATATAGGGCTGATTACAAGATTATTACTATCTAAGTGAATTCTCGCTAGGAAAGACTTAGAATACCTAATCAAGACCACACCTACTATAATTTTTCATACCAAAAAACCACCAATCCCTATATAACTTTCAAAACAAAGAACAAAACAAAAAATATTTCCAAAAATATTCCAAAACATAAACCGTGACAAACAAACGCTGCAAATATCAGTACAATATTGCAACAGTAAGGCACTATGCCAAATCGAAAACTGAGTTCAGTTGATAGCCTCTCCGTATCTAATACAACCTCCTGCAGCATCCTCATTTGCAACTCTAATATGTGAAGGGACTTCACTTTATTAGAATTTTATTTAAAGGCCAGATTTTTTGCTAGCTGTTGAGCTCAGTTGCATTTTAACTCGTTAAGGTTTGTTCAACGCTTTAGCGTAATAAATAAGGCGTTAATTCTAAAGTGAATCTATGATTGTCAAATAATTGTAAACATGCAGGATGTTGAGGTTAATGTAAATGCTATACAGCAATAAATAAGGTATTAAATCAAACTTAAATGTATATGATTGAGATAGGACATGTTCGAAAACGAGCCAAAGATTCTAACCAAAACAGTTTATATATATTTGTATATATATATATACATATACACTCACGCCTTTTATCCCCGAAGGGGTAGGCAGAGGTGCAACTAGTGCTTACGCTTATGCTTAGTTACTTTTCGACATTATTCCGTCCCATGATATGATAGGGGGCGAGCCTATTGCCATATCGGGCACACATTCTAGACTCCGCGCCGGGCTGATACTGAATAGAAAAACTCAATATCACTTTGCCCGACCCGGGGATTGAACCCGAGAGCATTGCAGTCGTACCATAATACAACTACGCCACCGAGGTAGTATATATATTTGCATAGAACTAAAAACTAGCCTTTGTCAATAAATCTTTTAGTTTTAAAGTACTCCGATTTGAGATTTATGTAATTTTATTTTGTTTATAAAATGCACTTAATATGAATGCTTTTAAAAAAATTGACTACGAATGGATGGGCCTAAAAATGTTTTTATGTAGATCCAAGATCCATATGTTCCCCCTTTAATATTCCTAAAGTTTGTGTCTGTTTAGATTTTGAGGCCCAACACCCATACAAAAGCAGACATCTTGTTTACACATAGTACGTAGATTAATCTACAATGTTTGAGATCTGCTCACAAGTATGAAAAAATATCTCGGCTATGCAAGCTAAGCCAAACTAGCGTAGCTTTATTTTCTGCAATCTATTATGATCAGGCTATATTTTAGTCCACTGGACAATGCCTCCTCCTGCTACGCAACCTGCTACGTTACTTATACGCAGTCTGCAACCAAATTATCGAGCTATGTCGTGGCTCCTTTAATTTGCTCTACGCTTTGTCTCTATTAACGCGATAATTAATCACATTACGTTAATGTGGCCGGGATCATTCGATTAACGAGTTATTATAATTTGTTATTAATAAATATACCTACATAAAAACACTCTCGTTTTTTATCCGCGAAGGGGATGAATGAAGCGCAACTAGTGCATCCACTTTTCGCCTTGCGTATTACGTCCCATGACGTGATAGAGGGCGAGCAAATCGCCATATCGGGCACAAATTCCAGATGCTAGGCTGATACTGAATAGAAAAACCCAATATCACCTTATTAATCGAACCCGAAACCTCAGCTTTGCAGTCGTAATACAACTACGCCATCGCGGCAATCAATACACATAGCTAGAAGTTAATTAATAATTTGATAATTTTTTGTCTCAGTTTGGAAAATCAAAAGGAAAAATCTACTGATACAGTCACCCTGCAGATATAATTGTCACTGATGTCTCATACTCCTTTCCCCGCCCAATTCTTATTCTTGTATCTAAAGGAGACATGGCATCTATCATTCTTCTGAATTTGTAATAGTCTGAATAAGTAACAGACTTTGCAGCTCAACATCAGAATTAGTTCACCGAAAGACCCACCAAGTCAAGGATAATCATATTTCAACCCTAACATTTTAAAAACTCAGCTAATCGCTCCAAAAAAAAAACACAGTCCTTTGAATACAGATAAATAGAGAATAAACACAACTTATAGCACCCGTGTCAGCCCACAAATGGCTACAGCCTGATAATGATAACGACAAGAATATTAAGGCAAACAAAACGAAACGTAGAAATAATTGGCGACGGGCGGGGCTGTACGGTCAGCGTAAACAATGCGACGCATTACGAAGGTAGATTAACAGAAAAAGCGGGGGTGAAATACGGCGGTGCTTGTAAATTTTCTTACCGGCTCCCCTCCGACGCGCGGGCACATCGACACTGTGCTGACATGAGTACGGTCGGCAGATCAAGCGGCTTCATTTTTATTTATTCGATTACATGATTTAAATTTTTATTGATAAATCTAAATTAAAAAACACATAACACTTTAGTGCCTCTATATTTTATACGCTATAAGATTCTGGCCGCGGCATCGCCTGCTTTATCTTCTATCTCTAGGACAATAGTTCACCAACGGAACAAATAGTATACTGTAGCTACCTATTACTAGTAAACGAATTTATGTCTACTGTAATTAACTGGCGAAAAATTATCTGGATCCCCTTCTACTTACAATCAGGTGAAGTGAAACCAATGTGCAGTTCCCGTAAAAAACGTATAGATCTATAATACTATCTCTGCTAATTTAAGACTAATGCCTCTCTAATTTATTTTGATGTTTAAGTTCCTTGAATAGTTAAATTTATTCACAAATCAACCATGCGATTACTTAAATCGGTATACAAAGTAAAAAACACAAATCCAACACACGTGACGAGTTTTTCTGCGAACGGTACATTCATCTCCCGATTCGTCCCACCGAAAATTTTCGTTCGAGCCGTTTCTAAAGCGCCTTTTTTAATCTCTATAAATCAAATTTATGACTTGTGTAAGCTTTCTGTTTTATTTACCCTTTCATAATAATGTTCTATGTAGGGATGGTACTGTTTACAATGGGTTATTGGGTATTTCTGTATACACTCACGCCTTTTATTAGCGAAGGGGTAGGCAGAGACGCAACTATTGCACGCTTCTTCTTATATTATGATGAGATAGTGGCAGTATATTTGAGCATAAATTGAAGTAATACATCTGTAAGCGCTATGCTGTGCCACTAGTTTCTTTGTAGTTTAGAGTTAGAGTGAGTCGTGTTGCTACTTTATAAGGACAGTAGTGAAATTTAGGTGGTGGTAAGATATTTGTACCACTGTATATCCCTGTGTTCGGTGGTATAAACACCTTTGTAAAACACACCATAGTGGCCCACGTGTGTCACGTCCCGAGACCAGCACATTCGATTTCAAACATGCTGGTACATGTGACAACTGACGAGGAATAATCTCTCCTCAGTCCACACTATCTGGATCTTACTTCACTTGGGCCCTGTTTGTTCAACTCTCTTTCTCTGTTCTGTAATTCAACTGTAGTTATCTTTTTGTCAGGGTGTTATTAAACTACTTAGTGTTGTAATTTATGGTACGGTAGTCTTAAATATTGTACTTAAAACCAACCGCATTATATAACAATAAATTAGTCTTGAGTTTACCGCAATCGCAGTTTCATTGTGCAATTACAAGTATCACCTCACGCGTCACGTCACGATGGAGCGCTCGAAGCTCTGTGAACGCGTCCAGCTTAATAGCACCGAGGATTACCCTAACAACAGTTGAAAAAACCCGATTTTAACGTCAGGTTGTGGGGTCAGTAGGCCGTGCACGCATAAAAAAACTGTCTATAAATGTGACAGAGTGACAGACCCGCCTTTACTAAAACAAAAAGTAATTTAAGGTCATTGATTACTTACTCTAGCAACTCCCTTTACAAATTGCACAAGTGAATTTTAACTGTTATACATAATCACAAAGGTAAAAATGATCCTGAAAGTATGCTTTATGCAAAAATGAACAAAATTAAGGCGGTCCACACGCTTTCGAACAATATCCGCTAACAAACGCGTCATAACAAGACACTGAACTTTGTTATATGTTTCCTTGCTTTTTTGGAGACCCGCAGCTAATGGGATACCTTTTAAATCCATATTGATATAATTACCGCTTTCAAAAATGTACTAAATGACAACAATGGAGCTACCACTAAACATTTTACATTACTTGGTCAAAAGCATTTTCGTACCCCCAAAATATAAAATGTTAGGTCTTATCGCCTTAATTTCATTGATTATATCCTTAAAGCTCAACAGTGTTCGCAAAGTGGCGCTCGGTAGCTGAAATGGATAATAGTGGTACATACAAGAAAGTACTCCCGCATGCGACAGATTTATGAACTAGTAATTTTATAAAGTGTATGTATGTTTGTAAATGTATTCAGTTGATTAAGATAAGAATTTCAATACAGATAACACGGGCAAAAGTAATAATATAAAATACAGTCGCAAACTAACCTGACACTAACTCATAAAGCATTTCCCAAACTTACAACCGCTATGTTTCTCGCATTAGAATGGAAAAATGCAACAATTTTTGTCTGCTCTTTATTCATCAACAAAACAAATTACAATCATCAAAATTACATAATTTACAACATTTTAATGTTCATACTGTAATTATTTACATATTATTACTCAAATACGGAACCCTTATCGCTAAACAGCTGAATCAGCACCCGCCATTCGGCGTTCATAGCTAATAACAAAATAAAAACGGTTCCTTTGACGAGAGCTGCCCACTCGTTACGTCCGCAGCACAAAGCCAGCGATTAACTACAAAAACGCGCCAACTGTTAAACCAGGGGGAGCGTGGGGTTGTAGGGAGGGGAGGTCGCGTACAGAAATGCAAATATGAAATATGAAAATGAAGATGGTGAGTAATAAAAGTGATATACTGGGCTCCGTAGAGCCATTCCGGCGCGGGTAGTCTCGTCTCGTCAGTATTATGCCGGGCGGTCCATCATGCCTTGACAGTGTTCATGGGCGCCTCCTTGGGGGTGCCGGTGGGGCCCGAGCTGGGGGAGAATGGGGTGGACGGGTCACAGATTTATTATTTCAATGTTGACGCCCGATGGGTTGTTATCGGTGTTGCAGGGTCCGCATGTGCAATGCGTTTTCTTCGGGTTTTAATGTCTTTTATGGAGTTTCTTGGCTTGCTAGGTATGGGGGCATGTGATTCTCTTACGTTAAAGTTATGTTATATAATTCTAATCATTGTCGAAGGACTTTATTAACATAGGTATTTAGTTGAACTGCTTGATTTTAATGAGTTTTTGTCCCCGTAAAGTTCTGAAATAACTTGACGTATGACGTAACAAAATATGGATTAGCACAGAATTACACATCGATCGTCGTTCATATTAGTTAGTTTCATAATGATAATCAATTACAGTTATCAATATCCTAGCTATTAACTGTCCTCAAGGAATTTTGGATTCAGTTTACAGTATCCAAAGACCGAGAATTCAAAATAACTTCTAGACCTACGTAATACCACGTCCTTAGTCCTTAAACAACATTAATACCCTAATGGTAAACATAACAATAAACTGAAATACATTTAAAGACCCATTAATACTCGTAACAAATCATGTAAAAGCTAAGGTGTGCGCTAAAATTTTTAATTAACATAAAACAGCTTAAGCGGTACGGTCAGCATGGAAGTACGGTCAGCGTGAAGGTACGGTTAGCAGCGCGGCCGGGTCTAATCGACCCTCCTGATACCGCCGATACTGTGCGGTACTGCACGCAAAAAAGGTTGGTATATGTTAGTTGAGGGGATAATTTTCGCCTTGATTTTTTCGTGTTTATTGGTGATATACTGTATTGATGTTCTTGTTTTTTAACTTACACACCCGGACACTCACGCCTTTTATCCCGGAAGGGGTACGCAGCAGCGCAACAAGTGAACCCACTTTTGGCCGTGCGTGTTCCGATTTCCGATCCATGATGTGATAGGGGGCGAGCCTATCGCAATATTGGGCACAAATTCCAGACTCCGGGCTGATATTGAATAGAAAAATCCAATATCACTTTGCCCGACCCGGGATCGAACCAGAGACCTTGACATTGCAGTCGCAACGTAATACAACTACGGCACCGAGGCAGTGATGTTCTGTTTTAAAATTTATTTTAAATAAATTAATTATTAAACAGTTACACAAGTTTAAACAGTTATATTTGAACTTTATTTATAACAAATTTGTACTAAAATATTAATATAATACAACATTTGACTTCTATTATAATAATACTCTCATAAATGGTTATTTTTTAATTACAAACTTTGAAAACCTTGACACGCGACCTTTTTTACATTCAGCAAGATAATATTTAAGACATACTTAATTTTACTATCGTGCTTAATAACGTTTCTTTACATCCCATTAAAACTGACTAAAAATAAAGACATTTGTAACAAATTTTTTTCTGTCGGTACTAGCGGCACTCGGTAGATACTGTTAGCAAAGCCAGGAGATGTTTACGCGCGGCTCGGTCGCGTACGTCACCGCGACAATGCGCGCCGACACCGCCGCCCAACACATATCCCGGGCAAAAATCTGTAGTATCTTTATGTAGAGTTGGTTTATTTCATAGTGAGGCTGATGGTAAATTATCATTATCGCTCATGATAATGACCCAAAACCGGGTAAAAAAACAATGCTTGAGAAATGTATTTATTATAATTATTCTTAATGTTGACTAATATTACTTATATTATGAGTTCTAGGAACATGAAATACTGCACCCCAGTTACTTGTGAATGAGCACTCAATACGGATTTTTGTAAATTCATCCCCTAGGGATTCAATTATATATTTAACTAGCTTTTGCCCGCGGCTCCGCCCGCTTTAAAAAGTTTTTCCGGGATAAAAGTCCCGCTTTATATTTTCCCGGGATAAAAAGTAGCCCATGTGTTATTCCAGGACATGATCTACCCGTGTGCCAAATTTCATCGAAATCCGTTCAGTAGTTTTTGCGTGAAAGAGGAACAAACATTCTTACATCCAAACATCCTAACATCCTAACATCCAAACATCCATACATTCTTACAAACTTTCGCCTTTATAATATTAGTAGGATGTAAAAAATTGGTGCGCTCGATGAGCTTTTATTGTAGGTACTTTGGTTGTTAAATGTATAGAATAGTATTGAATTACGATAAAGCAGATTCATGCTAATCTAAAATGGGTACGGCTTGTCTCATATAATGCCAGAATTCGAAAACTGGAGATCAGAGTTCAGAGGTCAGAAGTATTATTTTCGATGTTGCACGTGTTTTGTATTTCATGTCTTGTGCCATTTTTATTTTATTTTATTTATTTTATTCTTGGTCTTTTTTTTCTTTCTTATTTTCTTGTCAGAATTCGGAGATGGAAGGCCTGAGGTGACAAGTAACAGATTTGAAGTCAAACTATTATGTGGGAAATCGGATTTGGAAGTCGAATGAGTTATGTGGGATACCGCATGTCCGATGCCTAAAGCCAAAATTCTGAGGTCAGAAATTACAGAACTCTGAGACTGAAGAACTGCATGCCTTTAGTTGTAATAGGTACTCAAATTATATGCTCTAGAGTTAACCAACTAGTCTCTGTAGACGAAAATTGGCTGCCAGATTCGAAACCACAGAGCTACGAAGTTTCGTGTACACCACACGATAACTGTCTAACTCACTCGACTATATGACTGGACATGACAGCAGTTGGTCACGTAAACAATACATGATCCTAAGGATGTATAACCCAATCTTCTATCTACATTAATGTAGTAGACTGTAAGGTATAAAACCCGTTATTCCTAAATCCTACAAAATAAAGGAAGGCATGTAAATTCGTTAACTAATAAAATAAAATGTAGTCTCCCTGAATCCGTATCTGGCCCGTGCTTAGGCTAACAATGTCCAGGGTCGCATAACATCAGACATCGGGGGGCGGACTCAGTGTGTTAAATACACGAGGGCAGCGCGGACTAAATACCTGAGAGCCGAATTAAGGGGAATAGTAAGTCATTAGCGCAAGCAAGAAAAATATTGTAAAAAAGAGAAAAATATTTTTAAAATTCGAACAATTTTCAAAAGTGTTTTACGCAGAATCATAATTATTTAAAATAGTGACGATTATTTTTTTAAATAGCTACTCATAAATCAAAACTTTATCACACAATTAGATATGTTGTTTTTCATAAAAGTATAATTAATTTTTACGAAAAGTATTTTTGGAGATACTTTTTTGGGGTTCCAAATTAGAAAACAGTCAGTTGCAATAGCAGATAGTGTCATATTTCTATTTCTATTTTTCCAACCTTTCAGCCTTCATTAGGTACTGCTCTACTGTTCTTCCATGACTATCAAAACCCGTTAATGAGCACCACCATCCCCTTAACCAGGCGCTGACCGCAAGCCAGGTGGACAAAAACTGCAAGCCTCTGTAGTATGCTCACCTGAATTATAACAGCTTTGCTACTCTAAACACATATTAAATTTCAGAGAGATCTCGCTTTTTGCCCGAGATACCGAGGACTTTGCGGTCCTGTTGTTTACTTGCGAGCTATCTTTGTAGGATGAAGAAAGTATTTAGGCATCTTTTGACCAATATTTATAGGTTTTGGGACGAACATATTATAGCTAGTACAAGCAGACAAGACACTTAAATATAAAAGAAATTGCACAAGAGGACAGTTCTTTAGGTTCTCAGAAGATGTTAGCTCATTGCATTTTGACTGCCTCAAGATCATGAGTCATTCCTTTACTTTCTACAAGTGTCACTCCCTGTCCACCAATTTTTTATAACTGGCTTCTTAGATTTTTGTATGAAAATAAGCTAACTATACCTACAGTTAGTTTGATACAAACTACGTATGTATCCAAACTCGGCTCAAAAATTCCATTGAATGGAATTCCATTACATTAGCTGAAATCGCATAACTCAAACAGTATCAGCAGTAACTTACGATACTAACGTAACACTCATAGATTGACGTGCAACTGTCGCTGTAACGGAACGAACAGTATGGTAACTATAATACGTAACTAATACAAACATACATTTGACATTTAAAAGTGAATTACAATATATTTTCGCAAACACTAACAATTTATAATACAAGATATTTATGTAAAAGTTTGTGAAGGTATTTTGATGTTTGTTAGAGCATGAACGACATTAAAAAAAATACTAATTACCTCCTGTCTACTATTAATTGTCTCGGTCTGCCTATACAATGTCCGGAGGTTCAAAACCAAAGGCACACACCTCTGACTTTTCTCAGTTACGTGTGTATTGTTTATCAATTAGACTTCCCACAGCGAGAATAAACCCATAATTTAAATTATTTATTTATTTATATTTAGTTCCACTTAAAATCTAATTTGGGTTGATTCTGTAAAAAATTAAATCGCCGTACTGCTCACGTCATATTCCGTTCGACGTGCGCGTACGCATATCTTGCGGGAATGTTTACAGTTCTCGTACATCGCACCAACAATGGCCCGGATCGGCTCGTTCGTTCGTATAAATCCATCATTGGTAATGTGTAAAGCACTACATATTTTGATGTTAGATTTAAATCGAGAAACGTGTGAGATCGTAGTAGATGACCATAAGTAATGGTATTTTTCGGACATTCTATTCGCAGTTATACACACGAATTGTTTGAAGGGTTTTAGCCAATGTAGCTATTCATGATGACGAGCATAGCTAATGAGCTATGCTATGCATGACAATGACATTGCAATTAAGAAACTCCGTCTCTTATGGATAATTTAGACATTTACCAGCATAAGCAGTAGCTTCAAGCGAGCGATTTACTAGTCTCGTCATAGTTTTTTTGTGAAACCGTAATCAAAATTTATTTCCACCAGATTTTTCCAGACCATGGAATGGAAAGAATATCACAGCTACGCTGCCACTAACCCAGTAATGCGCAAAAATATCTATAAATGCATACTACAAAATTTAAATGTCAGGAATGTCCTACTTAGCCGGTGCAATATGGTGACTACACGGCTAGTACAGTTGTTCCAGTGTTTACATTGAAACCGCGAGAGATCTCCGCACAATTCGTCATCGAGATAATGAATCCCTCATCATGTAGCGCGGTGCGGACACACGAAGGTCGTAGAATTGGCAGCTTTGTTTAACCTAAACTGTGTTTTATCCACTAGACTGGAAGAGTCCAAAATTGTAAAATTATTTGACATACCAAAAACTATTTATTATGAAATAGAATAAGCATTCATTATTTCTTGCACATAAAAATAAAACAGTACTTTGAAATCCAAAGCTCTAAAGGGAATCTTACTAAGGACTACATGAATTAGGTACAGTTAATCCTTACATTACCGCGCGGTTCAACAAAACTATTCTTCACATGTTAAAATTAATGCTAAATATTATTAAGTTATCCTACACTTACCACGAATAGAACAGTCTCAAACAAATATTATCATTTCACATTATTCCACAAATTGCCATCACTTCTGTATATTCCTAGTTCTATATTCCATATGAAACGCATGCATCCCGATGACTTCGGGCGCTGAATCTAGCTGAACCGTGTCAATCTGCGCCGGCGCAGCCAGCCGGGCCGTTCATATCAATGCCAACTATACTGATGTATGGAATTTGGACGCTTGTCAATCAAACAGGAACCATACATTTAGATGTGCACCGGATTTGGAATTTGATTGATAGATTACAAGTTGCAAATAAAAATATACTTTCTAATATTCTAGAGATTCTGAGTTTTCTGAGATTTGTTGATTTTTTTTTCGGTTGATGGCAACACTGACGCATTAGAAATTTGTATTGCGTAGTACTCTACTGCGCTCGTTATGTTAAATCGCACAGTACCCAGTAATTGCGCTTGCTACAATTCCCTTTAAACTAGAACATAATACGCATGCACACTGCTGCTTGGTGGTAAACATAGACGTTGCGGTTGTAAGTACCCAATCGATTGTTGTACGATAGTTGGTGAACAAGTCATATAACTTGACATTTTTTAAATTAAGAATTCACAGATACACGATATCAACAGTTTTATATTCTAATATTATAAAGTCGTATTTAGCTTGAAAATAATTCTGCGTAAAAAAATCACTCAGACTGCGATTCTAATGCTCGGGACGATTCATTACATTAATTAAATATCTCATTTGAATAACGGCAGATATAAAAATGCAGCGAGCATAAATCCAGCCGACGAGCAATGACGTCACTTGAAAGTACAGTCTGACCAGGAAAATGAAAACCAACTGAGGGTGCTATAACGTGTGACGGATTTTGACAGTTGAGAATTGTTTGTATAACAGCGCTTACTCAGCTGAGAATAAGCTATTAAATGACAGCTTAAGCTTGAATATTAGTTAAGTTTAATAAATTAAATGTCTGCTTGAGGTTTTACTCAAACGTGAGATTGATTTATTAATACCGCCCTAAGGGTGATAGGTTCATTAAATAGCGACTATTTTGAGATGCTGACCTTAATTTGATAGCGTCTCAGCTGATATCGCACTTCAGAGCGAAACTGAGTTGCATCTGTTGATACGGTTAATACCGCCCTAAGGGTGATAGGTTTATTAAATAGCGACTATCTTGAGATGCTGACCTTAATTTGATAGCGTCTCAGCTGATATCGCACTTCAGAGCGAAACTGAGTTGCATCTGTTGATACGGTTAATACCGCCCTAAGGGTGATAGGTTTATTAAATAGCGACTATCTTGAGATGCTGACCTTAATTTGATAGTGTCTCGGCTAATATCGCACTTCAGAGTGAAACTGAGTTGCATCTGTTGATACCCATATACAATCGTTACTAGCTTATTATGGCAGGTTTTTCCTCGTGTAGAGTGATTGCTATCCGAACGACTGCAAATATCTTAGCATCAGCTAAATGCCGAATAAATGTTGTTATTTCCTCCAGATTTGACCACATCAAAATTGGCTCAACATGAACGATATTACTAAAAAGTTTCTGAAAAATTTCCTCATAGCTTTGAGTTTTGGGCACCTAGTGAGTCTGGTGTGCTACAACCTATGTTATCTTCTCAAACTATATTTTTATGGAAAGTCATCCCACCTATGCTCTTTCTACTTTTAGTAACGACAACGGGGACCAACACCAGATCAGATGATCCAATAACCTATGATGAAATAAAAAATGTAATTTCCTTGAGATGGCCAATATTCATTATTATTTTCTTGCCCTTGTCCGACAGTAATGTAGAGTCGAAGATTCAAAGATATTACACTCATACTGCAGAATAGATTGGAGTTTATTTTACTAAGCTCTTTTTCACGTTAACCCTATAATAATGACCAGTACCCAAAACAGAATAAATACGACAAATACTTTAGTGAAAAACAGAACCAAATTAAAATATATAATGACGTGTTTCAATTAAAAATAATAATTACAGTAAACCGGTGTTGCGGGACACAGTGGAGGGGTTGGAGGGGGGGGGGGTACAAACGTTTAACAACCGCAATCAAACACACTTGCACATTAAATACAATTCATTATCAACAAAAATGAGCTTATATTTATTTGTGAACGCGTGTGCATGGCTAGGAGCCGCACTAAGGGAGTGTGTCGGATTCTAGTCATAGTGGCTTTGCTATCTGTTATAAGTAGACTTAAGAACTATCAAAATGACTCCATATGAACAACGTCGTACCGAAAACGTATATAGAGGTGTCGGCGTGTGACCCGTGCTCACTCCAGAATGCCCTGCCTACAGGATTTTGAAGTATCCCACTGCTATACATTTTCAAAATATTATCAAATTAGTAATTACCTACATATAAGTCATCTTATTGCTTTAGTCTAGGACACTGGTCCCCTGGAAAATTACTCTAGCTTCGCCCATAGGCCACTGTCTCAAAGAAAACTAATTGAGGGTTTGAATGGGCAATCGAGGCTGCTTAATAACCGATACCCACTTGCTCGTTTGGCGACATATACTATTCAATGAATACACTAAAATCTTGGAATCAGCTTGCTTCAGAAGATAGGCATATCTTATAACTCCAGCTTGGGATGCAATGTCTTTATGCCATTATTACATTTATACTATACTGTATCATATATGTAGGTATATTAAAATGCACTTGAATCTCGAAGTCATCGTTTCAACGGTCACGTGGTAAGTATTTTAAGGTTAGTTATATTAAAACCATTAAAATAAATTTTACTCAGAGATCATCTCACGACCACACCATACCAGCCCTGTATTATAAACTGCCCACTGCTGAGCACAGGTCTCCTCTACTACTGAGAAGGTTTAGGCTTTAATCCACCACGCTGGCCTAGTGTAGGTTGGCAGACTTCACATACCTTAATTTTTTTGTAGAATTCCCAGGTATGTAGGTTTCCTCACAATGTTTCCTTCGCCTTTAAAGCGAACGATAATTGATAAACAATATTACACAGATAATTTCGAACCTGCGGACACCCATCTCTAGCAATCATAGAGCCGTTTAAATGAGGCTTAAATGATGCTAAAGTGTGCTTTATCAATAATAATATAATGTCAAATATTTTTGAAAGTTTCAAGGACGACAAAAAAATCAATATGTAGTGAACAAAAAGTTGTGCGTGCCCTGGAGCGAGCACGCCGCAGACGTCAAAACAATGCGATCGCGAGGGTCGGCCGCGGCCTGTCATTTACCACAAAAACTAGATAAAACCGATTAAAATCGAGTGCCACTACTGATTCCAACGCATTGTCCACGCTCGCAAATATATATCGCTATTTGTTTAGTGTGCACTTTGAAGAATAATTTACATATTATTAATTTAGATTTACGCTAACTTATTTACAGTTTAAATTTGGATAACTTTAACCCCCATTGATGATAAAGATGAACGCGTCAATCCACATCGGTCTATTTTGTTGCATCGCGTCGTAGTATTGCAGATGCCGGCATTAGCTGTCCTTAGCTAAATAAGCAGTATGGATAACAACAACTTCACATAGCTTGCAGGATAGTGTCCGAATAGGCCGGCAAAATTCTGTCGGCTTGTCAGGGATAATGATCTCTAGTTAATCATGCTCTATTTGGATACAACTCCAATTACCATCAAATGCAGAAGTAGCATTTTACCATGCCCGTATATGCAAGCAAACACTGAGGGTAGGACTCTCATCTTATGTAAAACTCCGTCTGGTATCACCGCAATGTCTATTTCTACAGCCAAGCAGCAGTGTGCATACACTATTGTGCTTCGGTTCGAAGGACATTGTAGCCAGTGTAACTACAGCACATATTGAGACTTAACATCTTATGTCTCAAGCATGACGAGCGCAGTGGAATGCCAGGCAGTACTTTATAACTCAAGGTGCTGGATTGTGTTTCTGCTGTTTATGGGTAGTCGTGTCGCTTACCATCACGCGAACGGCATGCTCGCCACGTCATTCGATGTAATAAAAAATGATACCATAAACCAGGTAGGCATATCTGTGTTTGCTTTTAAAGACCACACACTTTTATGTTACCGTTTGTAGTGTATTTTAAAAGGCGTTATTTCTGGTCAATATTAAGAGATTAATCAACCAATTTCAATGCTCAGAAGCCACATATTTTGACTAAGGTGTAGAATATGTAAAGTTACGGCTTGTATAGTTAGGGCGTGTAGAGTCAGAACATTGGCTCTA
This sequence comes from Lapara coniferarum, assembly GCA_949316025.1. Classification (NCBI taxonomy): domain Eukaryota; kingdom Metazoa; phylum Arthropoda; class Insecta; order Lepidoptera; family Sphingidae; genus Lapara; species Lapara coniferarum. The sequence goes on from OX438919.1 coordinate 24,977,893, forward strand.
CACGAGGTTTGATAAGTTTTTGAAAGTGCAAGCTATATGAACTCGTCTTGTCAACATTATACATGAAAATGTTTTTGGTGGGATTATATTACTCAGGAATGAAAGAATTCAAAACCTCAACTCAGTAAAACTACACAAATACCACTGCAAATAATACTTTATTATCACTTTGAAGAAACTTCTTGCCTCAACGACTGCTCACAATCGACTGCCACTCACAATGCAGTCAACAAAGAAGTAAAGTTGTCAATCTCAGTGTTGCCAACAAAATAAATGTCGTATCGATATTTAAATCGATATGATTTAAAATATCGATACAAATCATAGAAGCATCTAAATTGTTATTATTTAAATTCAGTTTTTATAATGTACCCATTACCTTTAATTGACTTGTATTTTATTCGCACAATGCTTGTATGATGTTTACAGGAATAAATAAATCTTAGTAAATTTTTCAAAATCATAGTTAACATAGTTATCATTTTATGTCTTTGATGCAGCAAACTTTCTGTCTTTAATGTAGCTAACGCTGTGAAAGGTCTTTAAAGGAGTCTATTAACAATTGTTTTCTATAGAAGCCTCGTACCTTGGTGCTGATAAGCTGCGTGCTCGAATCATTGTTTAATCACTGAATATAAAAGCAGTTGCGCACGAATCAATATTTAACCATACTTTATACGTACCACTGACAGCACTAGGTGAACTTCTGAGCAACGACTTATAGTTACAAAAAAGCAAAGATTATGCTAACTAACCCCGCCAACAAACGTGTAACAGCAATTTAAAGTTGTTTGGTAGCGTCACCTTTCTTATAGCGCGTTATTTAGTTTTTATTTATTGCAGTGAAATTACGAATATGCAGCTTGACTGACGGTAAGCGAAACGACCGCCCAGAAACATTAACACTATATAGGACTATGAATCAAGAATCCTGCATGCCACTCTACTGCTCTCGTCATCCTGAGACATAAGATGTTAAATCTCATAATGACCAGAAATTAGTTACGCTGGCTGCACTGTCCTTCAAACTGGAACACTTCAGAGCATGCACACTGTTGCTTGATATTAGTAACTCATAGAAAGACACATTGCAGTGGTATCTATCCAGACGGTCCGTCGCATACAAAATTACTACAATTATTAGTGACGTACCACTTGTAGCGACGTTCTATAAACATTTAAGACCTTAGGTAGTTTAGGGGCATTGAATACTTTCAGGGAATTATATACTTCCAGCATCCTAGATACTTAAGGCGCCCTAATTTATATCTACTTGGCGAGCCTTATAAATTATAATATACTTTCAGCGACTTATATACTTCTGGCGCCTTATGTACTACCGGAGTAGTACATATATCGGAGTCTTAAAAACGGTGCCATAATATACACAGATGTCTTTTATTACAGAAAAAAATAAACCAACAGTATTATATTAAATCTAAATGTTAAATTAAATTAGCCATTAGCAAATCCAGTGACAACCCTATCACAGACAAATGAAAACAACGCCGGTGACAATTCAAAATGGCCGCGCAATACGCCGTTCATTATAATTATTATCGCGAACAATAAAATCGGTTCTCGTTCTAAATTTTCGCGGCAAAATTTATTTATTTATTGCTTTTATATTATGTCTGTGTGTATATCATTATGTCATGCTGTACGGGAGATAATGCAAAATTTTGTTGGTTAGGAAAACTGAGGAGCGGATTGAATTTTGTTTTGTGCACCAATGATATGTTTAGACTTTAGAGAACTTGTTGAAATGCACATTGTAGACTTATGATATGAATATTTTTAAAATGCTTTACGTATTTAGATATTGTTTAGAGAAAAGCAGGGGAAGCCTTACGATAAAAATAAGTTTATGGGGTTATCCTCAGAAATACTCTTATTTTACATGTAAAATAAAAACTGACAACATGACGACGAAATATAAATTTGATTTATGGATTCGAAAAACGATTAACGAATAGCCTAAGAATTTGTTGTCAGATGTATCGCTAGGCTCGCTAGTCGCTCCTAACACATAATTTGATGAATAAATTATCAGTAAACTGTATGATAAACGAAATATGATAGACGGCAAAAGCCGCAGGAACTCGCTGGATTCGGGCCGCTATTGAGAGATCCATCTGGAAATTTTTAGAGGAGGCCTTTGTTCAGCAGAGGACTTTTGTTGCCGATGATGGTGATGATGATAAAATTGTAGATGCACTAATTACCTACACCTCCGATTTCAGGTGCTTACTAAAAAAATAACAACCCGCGACGTCTCCACACCTCTCCCGTGCCGCCGAAGCCCGGCAGCGTCGAAGTGTACCATAATGAGAGCCATCACAATAATTCTCCACATGACAATGCTGTAAATGCGTTTGATTCATGCCCGCGTTCACAGCGTTATCATTCCCAGCGCATCGGGGATATTTTGGAAACCTTACCGTTATATGGGCGCATATTTTCCTTTGAAATATGGTTTCGATCAGCGTAAAGGAGCACTAGGTATTTGGGTACTAAATATATATTTTTATCCAAGACTGGTTAGTCATATAAATGGAGCAACACGAGCCCAAGTAACTCCCACGAGCAATACGCAAACAATCTTTATATGATTCTAAGGCCAATTTTCACTTTCACTGTAGTGTTACCAAAAATAACATCTAAAGGCATATAACAGGCAAATAACATCTAAATTAATATACAAAACAATTTAATTAAAAATTCTGGGTAGCTTTACAATCTCTTTGCAGCAGCTGCACAAAGGATCAATGTTTCAAAAGAAACCATTAAACCCAGCGAACAAGGATCCTGCAGTCATAAAGCTGTCAACCACCCACATCAGGACCGCTGACGTGCCTAAAACTTATCCGGGTTCTTCAGACACCTTGCCATTAAGGCCCTAATGACTGGCTCTAAATTGGCCATAACTCAGGCTGGGCGGTAAATAACCGGGCGCGTTGATAAGGGCCCGCTGACTTGTCCCGGGCCGTCCGGGATGGTCCGTCTTAGTTTACACCCGGGATTTATGGAGACACCAGTTTATGGTGAGTTTGTGCATTTAATCTTGTTGTTACTTTTTTAACTGATCTAGACTTATATTGTTGTCTGTCTAATTATGAGATTCAATGGAGGGTATTGTGATTTCGTGCTGTCGATCTTGGATTACAGGAATGCAGTAAAATTTCAAGGTGGAACAGTTTGAAAAATATTACGTACTAATATTCCTATGTACTATTATGCCTACCCCTATGGGGATAAAGCGTGACGTGTGTTTTGTCATCAATTGCTGAATAGCATAGCTAGTATAATGATCCGTGAAAGCAAATGCCGAAGGTTCGATTCCCACACCGAGAAAGTAAAATGATAGATTTGCAAATTCTTCGGGTTCTAGACTTTAGTTCTCAATACTTAAGTCTGAGATAACATTAATAATATCTCCGTATTGGATTTATGAGTACTAAATTAGAAATTATGTTTATGTGTGAAATCCATGAATATACTAACATTATTATTTTTGTTGATTTTTGGCACTACAACGCCATCTATGAATTTTATATGTTATTTCCGTATACGTAGCTCTGACTTGATTATAGATGTCGCTGTAACGCGACATAATAATTTTTCATATATTTATTATTAATAGTTTATAGGATAAACTAATATTTTTTTGTGATATATGTAGTAAACTTATATATAGGTGCAACTCGGCGGCTAGTGGCAGTCGCTCGCAAATCGCCTAATTGAGAAGGAAATCAATGAAAGTATAAATCCGTCCTCGCATTTTATTGATTACACAGCAGTACCTAAATTGGTGACCCCGTCGTGTATCTCAATTACATCATAATTAAAAAAATATATCGATTCATTTGAGTTGTGTATAATTGTATCGCTAGATGGCAGTGTGCGAAAATAATTTCAAACTAATCCTATTCCAGTGGACGACAGCCAAGTTAACGTAGTGTTATATTCTCTTTGGCCTTGTTGGTAATGGAACGGTATGATGAGACTGATCTCCGCAGGGTCAAAACCCAAGGCACACACCTCTGCTTTTTCGAAGTTGTGTGTGTATTATTTATCAGTTATTGTTCTCTTTAACGGTGCAGAAAAACATAGTGAGGAAATCTACATACTTGAGAATTCCCTAAAAATAATTATGAAGGTATGTGAAGTTTGCGAACCAGAAATACACCAGCGTGGTGGACTAAGGTCTTAACTTTCTCAGTTGTAGAGGGGGTCCGTGCTCAGCAGTTGGCAGTATACCTATAATACAGGGCCGGTATGGTATGTCATATGTGCCCTGTGGTCTGGGGGCATCTAGAGAATTCCACCACGGCATCCCCTGCCTGACGTAAGAGGCGACTAAGTGGGGATTGAGAGAGTCACGGGGCGAGCAGTGGGCTGCTACTCCAGTTTATGCGACTCCGAGGTGGAAGACATTGCGATTGGTCGGCCTCCCGCAGTCGTAGACGCCAAAGGCGTGCTTTAGAGTTCGGGAGCTTCTTAGCCCCCTCAGTCAGAGAGGGGCCGCAATGCGGCATTGCGCAGGGGCGGTTCCGTGCAACTATCTTAGTGCAACAAGATACCCCGGGGCAGTCCCGTATGCGCCGAAGGAAGCCGCCGCGGGTTTTGGTTGGTATGCCGATGTAGGGTGTACCTACATAGTTTTAGGGACTCGCTCCAATCCTCGCTCGGATGATGCTATACTCCCGAGCGTCGACATTGGGCCGTAAGATCAGTGAAACCGACATAACCATTCCACTCACCCCACAGTGGTGGTAGTGATAACCGTTTTTCCCCGCGATAAAAAAAATATGGTATGGTGATGGTGGAATCTTACTTTACCTAACAAAGTTTCTTGACAACCTTTAAAACAATAACATGCAACCTACCAGCTAACAAACACAATACCAGTGCAAGATAAATATAAACAAAGCTTTCCAACAATCCTTATCAATCGTCATAACCAAAATATTGTGAAAGAAGCAAACAATTATCAACACAACGTCGCACCAAAATTAGCAATTACTTAGGCGAAATCTCATCGACCGCAGTTATCCTCCGCTCGTAATTCCCGTCTAACTGTTATTGCTATCATTTTGCTGTTGATTTAAACAAGACGTTACCGTCGCTGGTGTTTCCATGCGAAAATATTTCAAAATACGCGGTGAGATATAGTGAATGCTATCAGCGTTTTACAGGACCAATTATTTACTTGACGTAATTTTTTGGGAAGCTCGTTACTGTGGGAGATATATTTGAATAATTTAACCACTTATTTGAATAATAGCAACGGTAATGAACACACACACATACACATACACTCACGGCTGTTAGGCAGAGGCGCAACTAGTGCACCCACTTTTCGCCGTCATTCCGTCCCATGATGTGATAGGGGGCGAGCCTATCGCCATATCGGGCACAAATTCCAGACTCCGGGCTGATACTGAATAGAAAAAACTCAATATCACTTAGCCCGAGCAGGGGATCGAACCCGAGACCTCAGCATTGCAGTCGTACTGTAATACAACTACGCCACCGAGGCAGTCGCATAGGCACGCTAATGAAATCAGATATAAATTCAGTTTATGTTTATTCTACTGTACTCCTAGTTTTTTCAATTGCAATAATTGATTGATGAGTCCAGCATGCCGCTTGCCTGATAGTAAGCGATACAACGGCCCATAAACAGTAGCAACACCACATATAACTTTTAATTTAAAAAAACTGCGTGACATTCCACTGCGCTCGTCATCCTGAGATAGATAAGTATCATAGGGCGGCATTAATAAATCAATCTCAAGTTTGAGTTACATCTCAAGTAGACATAATGTATTGAACTATTCATACATTATGTCTACTTGAGATGTAACTCAAACTTGAGATTTATTTATTAATACCGCCCATAATGACCAATAATTAAATGCAAAAAATATTTTTTCATAGCAATCCGTTTGTCATTGTTGAAAATTGTAACGATTCTATGAAGTCATATTTTGCAAAAAGATTATACACAAAATATAATAATAATATATAACATATATACAAAAGCTTAGACAAAACGACTAAATAATACATATTTTAATTTGGGTATGCCAAGTCCTATAAAACCAAATACAAGTTCAAAACTACCTCAAAACCCAAAATAGGGTAAGTTTTACCGGACAGCAACGTCTATAAAAACCCGCTTTTAAACTATCGAATACACCCTGTCCCCCCTCCCTGGATTACGCAGGACAAGGGGGGACATTTACTCCTGACATTTGGAGTATTTATTCGCATAATAATAATTCCTCAACGCGTCGGCGGGCGCCTCGTTAAGAGTTATGGCCGGGGAGACACCTTCGAGGTGATAAGAGGGCGTTGGTGTTGTGCGGATACGCCTTTAGGATTTTATTATAAACATAATGTACCATGCTATAGATAAATGTCCTATTCGTATGGTATATCCATTAGCCCGAAAAACCCCTTACAGTTTTCTTATCCCAAATCTTTTTCTTTTAAAACGCCAGCGCTGCCATACTTCGTTCTACACAAATAAACGTGATATAAACATTCTATTATCGACTTATCATGGTACATATATACATACATACACTCACGCCTTTTATCTCCGAAGGGATAGGCAGAGGCGCAACTAATGCACCTACTTTTCGCCGTGCGTATTCCGTTCCATGATGTGATAAGGGATGAGCCTATAGCCATATCGGGCACACATTCCAGACTTCAGGCTGATATTGAATAGAAAAATCCTATATTACTTTGCCCAACTGGGGATCGAACCCAAGACCTCAGCATTGCAGTCGTACCGTAATACAACCACGCGACCGAGGCAGTCACCACCTACTTAAACCTATAAACCTATCTGCTAGATTACCAGCCTCTACAATAAAATAAAATGTAGTAGCTATTCAAATATTTACATATGCACTACCCCTTTTATACACAAATATCAAGACATGTCCACCCTAACCTAGCGTTTCGTCCACCGTCTAAAGATTAAGGCATTAAACGGCGCAAGCTGTGTCCTCAGACGTCCCCCGATATTGTACACCCTACAGCACTGGCCACACAACACTGGATGTGATATGTCTTAATTACAACATGGGGTGAAGTTACTGGGAGTTTTTCCAGACATGTTCCAGATTGCGCGGATAATGTTTTATTGAAATTGTTAAGGAACCGAAGATACATTTTTCAAGCGTATATGTAATAGAAAACACGACAACCTAAAAAAAATACGGCATCTATAACTCGAAATACTACGTGCCAGTGGGTTACTTCTGTGGCATTAAGTCCGAGTTGTTTCACCTGTGGTCGGGTAAAGTAAAGGCTTCCATCACACTGGCGAATTGTAAATGAATCCACAACGAGGCGGTGGTGCTACGCGCACGTCCAGTGTAATGAAACCGTTAACTTTTAGTTGAACATGTGTAAAACAATACGACTAAGTTAAGAGTCTAAACAATTTCACTGTCTACAACCAGCACATTGCTTGCTAATTATTTGGCGATAAAAATAGACAATCCGGTGGTACCTACCAAGATGGAACTCCGAGCACTTGTACATTCATACAGCTACAATGACTTACACCGGTGGAAATCGGAATGCGATGCAAAATAACCTGCTTGACAAAATCGTCAAAATAGTTCTTCACCACCACCACGCGCAGCAAATGACGTCCTACCGGGCGTCATTTGCCGTTGTGTGCGGAATCGGTCTCATACAATTTAATACTGCATAGTAGTGCCGTCTGCCGTCGCGGCACATGCTGTTGCCGTCTGCCGCGTTCTGCGAAATCACAGCTTAAACAGTGACTGTTTACAAAGTAAAAATCCCTTGTGGAAGATACTTCCCAGCAAAAGCTATTCAAGTCCCATCCAGCGCCCCTAATTCCATACCATCATCGCCCTTTTGCGGTGTCCCAGCATTAAAACTATATCCACGATTAGGCCGTGACGCGTAAACAGCAAATATCCAAGATTACATTTGAAGTATTAACTTGTTTCTGTCATTTGTACGACATTACACTATTCTAATGAAGGCCCGAGGATTGTCATGAGCCTACGTATATTTATTGCCCCATTTTGTGTTGTGTTAAGTTAAAGGAAATTAATGGGTTTACGTCTTGGACATTGGATATATTTTTCTTTGTAGTGTAAGTTGAAATAAAAGTTATGTGAAGTGGTCATTATCTACGCTGTAATACTAAGTGATTTATAGATTATGCCGCATTTAAAGAAAAATATGGGTTATAAAAGGAATAGCGGTTTTTAGGCTTACAATTATAATTTTACACCCTACACGAAGCGCAAAAGCAAGCAGTCGTCAATAAAGGTTATAATAAAGTGATGAAAATATTATTCTGAAAAACATAAACGATTCACTTTCCAGGTCGTGCATTATTTTGGACTAGCTTTTGCCCGCGGCTCCGCCCGCTTTAAAAAGTTTTTCCGGGATAAAAGTCCCGCTTTATATTTTCCCCGTGACAAAAAGTAGCCTATGTGTTAATCCAGGACATGATCTACCCGTGTGCCAAATTTCATAGAAATCCGTTCAGTAGTTTTTGCGTGAAAGAGTAACAAACATCCAGACATCCATACATTCTTACAAACTTTCGCCTTTATAATATTAGTAGGATTCTTAAACTTTGATTTTATATTATCTTACACGTATAGGCTTATGACTATCATCCACCACGCTGTCCTTAGGCGATTTAGCAGACTTCAATTACCCAAAGTAATCTCTTTAAAAAGGTCTCAGTTATTAAACGTAATTTCATCATAAATAAATAGGTACAAAAGTAATTCCAAAAAGTCATACGCCTTTTTTTTCAAGGAACATTTTTTTCTTATTCATAGCTATTGATTCAAGTCTTAATTTATTATCAAAAAGTCATTATTTTATTCAACTTTCAATCAGATTCTCTCCTTTAAACGCCTAAATTCTAAACAATAAATACCTAACACAAATCTTTCACAGCTTCTAACACTAACACCACGATCTTAAACTTAAAAAACTCCGATCCGGGTCACTTCAACGCTAACCTTACAAAGTCCGTAATATACCGACGGCTGGATATATGGCCGATGATAAAAACGTATCCATCCCGATATGGATGCCAGTAAATCACCACTTAATAGTCGAGAAGGTCGTAAATATGTCAACAGAGGGCAATATCTGCGCGTTTCCCCGTTTTTGGGAGACGCTGTGTGTCAGGATTTGTCTATCGGCTCTTAATGTTAACTTCTTAAATGGGTAATGAGATGGAACGGTTTCGATGCTTATATACTTTGTAATGCATGCAGTTGGGTGTGTTTTAAATTTTTTAATGTATACTTTTAATATAAAGCTCAAGAGTTTGGTTATTTGTTTGTTGTTAGTTTGTTTGGTTGAACGCGCTAATCTTAGGAACTGCTGAAACGATTTTGAAAACTCTTGCCCTAATGGGAACTTACGTTACTCTTGAGTGCTATAGGTTACTTTTTATCCCGGAACAACTTTTTCATGCGGGCGGAGCCGCGAGTAAAATAAAATACAAGAAACTAATGTGAAAAAAAAAACAATATATTTCATGGTATGAACAATGGCACAATTGGGAAAATTTATGGAAAGTGAGAATATATAATATAATAGTATATCCACAGAGAATCCGCAATATCCAAGAATAAGATAACAGAATGTTACGTACATAATATATATACCAACTTATCTTAAGTATTTAATATGATATGGGGGACCTATAAATTAAAAGGAATTATTTATTCACCTGAAAACCTATTCTATATAATTTTTTTTTTATTTAATTCAATAACTTTATTCTTATTTACTATTTCTCATCAACTTAAGTTAAAAAAAATTATACAATAATACAGAATCAAATTTCACAAATAAACGCATTGTAGAAATACTCTCAAATCGAAAACAATGTGCCGAACTAATTAAATTCAAATTAATCGTAAAAAAAGGAATCACGTCAAATTGACCGTTAAATTTCAAGAAAGAAAAACAATGGGGTTCCGACGATAACGGCGCTGGACTTAAATTAAATCGGAGTCGTTCCAGCGAACCCTTCACTTTTGGAAACATACCGTGGTATATTGCGTTTATCATCGCTTCCTTCCACACTAGTTGGCAAGGAGAACGTATAACGAATATTATAGTAGAACAAAATATAATCATGAAGCAAAGTACAAAAATTGTTGAGTTTCCTTATAATTAAATATTTGCTAATTCCAACAAAGCTTTATTTTTAGTTAATAACAACAAAGCGTTTTTAATATACAAATTGCTACATCATGTCAATTATGTGTCTGTCCATCGTAATAAACGCTTGTTTATTTTGTACTTGTATATAATCGCAAGAAGAAAATAAGTAAATAATTCCCTCTTCAAGAACACATAAAAAAGTTCACAATAGAATATTATTAAGGAGCTAAAAAACGCAGCGTTCCGCGCACAATACCCAACCGTACATTCCAACTGTAGAGGGTTAACTCTAAACTCCGCCAAGGTATGAATATTTACGAAAGCATTAATTATTTTTTAACTTTCTTCCTGCTTTAAGGGGCTTTTCTTAACAACTAACGTTGGTGGTTGGCGGGGTACACTAAATGACCGAATTTATTCATAGTTGTGAAAATTCCCCAAGTTTTCAGCTGTGATCACAGTTTCACCAACTTTTATACGCCCCTGTTCATTATCCTTATTTTTTTTTAAGATATCTGAGGTGGCGGAAGCAGATATTTTCATTTTTATGGAGTAAGCGACAACATAGGGCGTATCGCCCGTATAATAGGAGTCTAGGGGCGATAATAATAAATCAATCTTACATTTGAGTAAAGTCTCAAGTAAACATTTAATGCATTGAACTATTTAATAAGTCAAGTTTAAGTTTGTTCGCAGCTGAGTAAGCGCTGTCACACAAACAAAGATTAGCTATCAAGATCCGGTACATATTGTAACTTGATGTCATTTAAGCTGATGTTAAAATGGGAATATTCTCATCACTCTAAGATACAAATCTTAACGCCCAATTATTAGATCAGAATCCTTCTTATATTAGACGACGCCCATGCCCAACAGTGGGCCATGGCTGGCATTTATTTTAATAACACAATGATTCTAATTGGAACACAAATATTCTTACACACTGATGCTCGACCGTTATTTAGATAACGCGGTGATACGTTCCTAGGCGAACTCTCGCATTACAGAATGCTACGACTAAGAAAATATAGTTAAACAAACGCTTCCAGTTCATCTTACGTACACCCTAGTTTGTTGTAAAAAAACTATTATAAGCACTAAGTACATTCAGACACAAATTAATAAACTCATATGACTTCCTTAATGTTCACAGTAATTTTCATACAAAAAGCTAACATTAAAGTACTTCTTTCATATGTGGATGCAGTTATTTTTTCTTTATTCATACAATTCTTAATTTTGTAATCAAATAATCCACATGAAATTGCAATTTGCGGGTTAACTCGATAGTCATATCCGTCCGAGAAGTGGGTCAGGTAACCGAAATGGAACTTGTAGAATCGTACATACTAAGATAATAAGATATATCGATAGCAGGCTGTAAGTTTACTCAAAAATAAAACCTTGACTGTCTTAAAACCATAGTTAATCAAAAAAATTAAACAACACTTACGAGCAGTGATAGCCTAGTTGGGAGTGGAACGGACTGCCGATACGAATGTCCGCAGGTTCAAAACCCAAGGGCACGCACCTGTAACTTAAAAAAAATTAAGTGTATATTCTTGATGAGTTATCTCTCGCTTTAACGGCAAAGGAGACATATCGAGAGGTTCGAAGTTCTCTTATAGAGAACTTCTCAGGTATGTAGGTTTCCTCTCGATATGTCTATATTTGGAAGATAGTAGTATAACCCGCAGTAGGCCAGCGTGGTGGACTAAGGCCTAAACCCTCTCAGTAGGAGAGGAGGCCCGTGCTCGACAATGGGCAGTATATATTACAGGGCTGGTATGGTAATCAAAAAATTAAAGAGAATTCACAAGTTACTGCTAAGAAATAACCTAAAAACCAAAACATATGTTTATTACAAATAAATTCGTAATTTTTGCAGTCTACTTCACACCCCAAACAACTCTTTCAATAGCCAATACAGCACAAACTACATTTCATACCGAGCGTCTGGTTAGCAACAGTTATTTCACTTTATATCTCTCATTACGCAGTTAACAAAGCGGTATCGGCCGGCCTGCGCGTCTCTAAACAAATTTATACTTTCGATTACTGCGCGGGCTGGCTGAATAAAAAACAAATGAGCCGAGAATTTGTTGGGCTGCTGGTGACGATGAGAGTAGTGTGGACAAGCCTTTTGTTTACCTAATTATCGACTGAACTAGGTAGAAGTATGCAAACCGTTTATTTTGTTACATACTTGTTTGTTCCCATAGTACTTCATACAAACCACTACTAACAGCGAAAGGTAAATGGTACTAAACAGTCCAACTTCAAATAAAATACGAAAGCGTCTTAAATAATCTTATTAAAAATAAACTCTCTTTACTTTTTTTTTTGTTGACGCGGAGAAAGTGACTTATTACTACCGCCCAGTGTTCAAGGGGAACGACTGAGCGGTTATGTTGGGTTCACTGTGCCTTACGACCCGACGTTGAGCCGCCCGGAGAAATGGAAAACGTCGGGCGACCGCCGGGCCGAGTACCTAACCTATGTACACCGCACGGCATACCAACTAAAACTCCGCGGTGGCCATCTTCGGCGCATTAGGGACGGCTGCGGGCTTCCTCCGACTCACGTCTAAGTTGTCGTCCGCAACCGCCCCTGCGCGTACCGCTGTTGCGGTCCGTCTCCTGTTGTTGCGGGGGCTCAGAAGCAGCAACGTAAATAGTTGCGTCTTGTAATTCTGGCAAAGATCGAGTGTCTTTCATGACATTATAATGTACTAACTACGTACTATCTAACATTAGTTTCAGTGTAATAGTGGTAAATTATTAATGATGCTTAATTTTTGTAACCTCTGCTGCGTCCGTGAAAAAAGTTAGAGCCTTATCCACACTGAGCACATCGTGTTGATCTCAAGGCGCAGAGCTAAGCTATTATATTTAATGTGTATGCTTGATTTGAACGTAGTATCAAACTCCGAGCATTCTTTGTCTCTTATTATTACTAATTCGCCGTGTTTTCTTGTTGTAGAGGAAAAATTATGATATTAAGTTTTCCTTACGATTGTGAGCTACGCCGCTACGGCCGCACTGCTACGGCACTCTACGCCGCTACGAAGTTGCTACGGATTGTATTAATGGTGTTTCTGCTTTATTTGAAATGGATTCAGTTTAACTTTATTTGATGAGAAATTACGAAGATATTTTGTATTTACTTAATTTCGTATTTCGCGTATAACTATTATATGAATTATTTGTAAGTCACTTCAAAAATTAATCATGAAAATTACTGATACATTTATTAAATTATTTTCCAAATTAAATCACACACTTGACAATAAAATGCATTAACCGCGCTTTCAATCGATTCAAATAATATAAATCCGTACAGCAGGTATATAAATGACAATAATGGACACGATCTTTTGTATTTCATTACAAAAAACCCAACGCCGTGTTTGTTTCCCAGAACGTATAATTCATTGGGTATTTTAAAAGTGAAAGAATGTCACGCCGGTGGATGCATTATCCGAATGTCAGGACTTTGCAAAATTAACAATACCATGCCGCAAGCAATTACCAACTCTATTCCCTTCACCTTTAAATAGCTAATAGATCCATTTATACATTTGTCAATGACAAATCGCAGCGAATTCAATTTGCTCCTATAAATAAAAAAATAGTTCTTAGACTAATTGCTAAAAAGAAATCTTGGCTGCAAATTATGAATTTGTCAATCGCATTCCAAAAGCAAAATTTTTAATGCCGGGACGAAAGTCAAGTTGGGAACAAATATGCCTGGTAACGAAAATTTCGAGCTGCATATAATATTGGCGGGCTCGGTTGCCTCCGTCACTATCTAGACAGGCGGTTGTCAATCGAGTTCTTTTTTTGAAATCTGTCGCGGCGCGTTCGGAATATTAACCTTTTACGCTGTTTATCATTTTTGTCGGCTGGCAACTTGTGTCAAAACAATAGTGGTTTTATTGATATTTGTTGGGTTTTGTTTAACATTTTGTAAGGTGTTGTAAAATAAAGAAGAATATGATACACGGAATCTTAAAAGATAATTATATTTATTACTAGGTACCTTACTGGTTACTTTTATCTAAACTATAAGTGTACTTTATTAATAGCAAAAAAAAAAGAAATATATTTCCGAAAGCTTTAAAAACAATAATCTATGTATGCAAAACATTCCTGCGAATTTCCTGCAAATATATATTTTGAATAAAAAATGACGAGTATCCTAATATGACCTCTTAAAAACAACAAATCTGCCCCTGACTGCCCTTGTCGTCATTTCTCTTATCTCCATCCAATGGTTGTCTGTAAGAGATTGCCTTGAGCGATAAGACCGCCAATTTTATCACCGCTGCCTATATTATTTTTTAATATCACTAGTATATATTTTGATATATTTGTTACTTCTGTTGGTGTACAATAAAGATGTAAAATAAATAAATAATAAATAAATAAATCCTGCTGGTGGTAGGTCTCTCATAATTATGTAAGACTCCGTCTGGGTGGGTACCACAGCAATGTCTATTTCTACCGCCAAGCAGCAGTGTGCATGCACTGTTGCATTTCGGTTTAAAGGACACTGTAGCCGGTATAACTACTGGATATAATGAGACTTAATATCTTATGTCTCAGGATGACGAGATAAGATAAGATAAGATATTTTTTATTTGTATAAACATGAGTATACATACGCTCATGAGTATGCAAGATGTTTCATAATTACATTAGAGACATCATGTTTAGCCGCAGCAGCGCCGTACAAATATCATACAGAATCAATTTTAATAGTATTTACGTCACACATTAACCTTTAAAATTATTCATTATTTTTTAAGGTCATTAATGTAATAGTATCATTATTAGGTACGTCTTGGCATTATAAACTTATTCACATACATGTCAAATTACATCTATACTAATATTATAAAGCTGAAGAGTTTGTTTGTTTGTTTGAACGCGCTAATCTTAGGAACTACTGAACCGATTTTGAAAATTCTTTCACTAATAGGAAGCTACATAATTCCTGAGCGCTATAGGCTACTTTTTATTCCGGGAAAATGTTTTTGTCCCGGAAAAACTTTTTCACGCGGGCGGAGCCGCGAGCAGAAGTCTATTATTAATATACGAGCGCAGTGGAATGCCGCACAGTACTTTGTAACTCAAGGTGCTGATGGTGTTGGTACTGTTTATGGGTAGTCGTATCGCTTACCATCAGCAAACGGCATGCTCGTCTCGTCATTCAATGCGTTAAAAAAAACCCAAGTATTGCCCCAACAGATTCCAAAATTGCGATCTTTAAAATCAAAGTTAATTTGCTGTGCCGGTAATTTTTCGGCAGTTATTACGGCCAATGTGGTCTGAACGGGGACGCGTGTAATCAAATATCCCGTATGACATTATAAACAATAGTGCTGCGTCGAAATCACAACATTAACGCTAGTTTATTGTCGTGCGATTCCCGAATTGACCGCCGAGTTTTTAGGTTCGTTTGCATGTCACGTATGGGGCGGTGGGTGACTTAATTAAGTTAGTTTAAACTGGTATTAGTTGATATTATTATAGGCTGTAGGGTGTTAGATATAATATAATAGCACCTTTTTCGTTTTTACAGAGCTGTTGATAGGACACTACCTACTTAATATTAATTTTAATTTAACAACATACACTATTATCTGGAGATTAATTGATTGTTTCTAAGGGTATTCATTATAATTAATTTGTTTTCTCTAAATGTTTGTTTTACAAAAATATAGATAACAAATGCATTGAACTCGTTATGTATTTCATGAATACACATAATATTAACTGGGAAATCATTGCAATTTTGGCATATACGTACTCTTAGCGGCTTAAATGAGCACTCAATAAATTATTTTAACTTTAAATCAAATTGAACTACATTGGATAATGCAATTAGTTCAAAAAATCAAAGCATCAAAAAATTACCTAACACCGCTTTTCGTTCAGTTTTTTCTCTCATATGCCATCGCGTCGTAACATGCCACCGCACTTTTATATCAGCCCGATCGGCGATATACGACGGAATTAAAAATACATAAACATGTAACATTTTACGATAATTACAGGCTGCACCGCACTTCGGTAGTGTTATAATGGTCAGTATAAATACGCCGAAACAATTTTAATCGTCCACCATACGTACGGCATTAAATTGTGAAGCATTTCGTGTTTATTGTATTTTATTCGCTTTTTAACATTAAATTATATATTTAAACAATACTTAATACAATTGAATATGTCTGTGAACAGACCTTACCGCCAAGGTATGTGCTTTCCAAGAGACGTAGGTACTTGTATAAGATTATTTGCTTTGCAGTCAGCCCTGCATTATATACTGCCCACTGCTGAGCACGGGCCTCCTCTACTACTGAGAAGGATTAGGCCTTAGTCTACCACGCTGGCCTAGTGCGGGTTGGCATACTTCACATACCCACGAAATTCATATGAAGAATTCTCAGGTATGTAGGTTTCCTCACGATGTTTCCCTTCACCTGTAAAGCGAACGATAATTGAGAAACAATACACACGTAACTTCGAAAACTCAGGTGTGCCTTGGGTTTTGAGACTGCGGACACTGTCTCGGCAGACCGTTCCATTCCCAACTAGGCTATCGTCCACTATTCGCTTTAACAGGAGAAAAACGTCGCAAGAATATATCCTCAATTACCACGGATCTCAAAATCTAATACCTGTAGGTACCTCACTGTCATCAATGCTCACTGTAATCAAAATCAGTAGCGTACCTATTCTTTTTGTAAGAAAACTGACTATTGTTGATGGTTGGGTAAGTTTTTGCTTCCTTGACCATGTGGCACCAACTTCAGAAAACCAACGTAAATTATTTTGTCCGATTTTCGACTACCCTATTTATTTTCTTTTTTATTATACAGTTATAGACGTGTTTAGACAGACATCAACAAAGTAACCTGTTTGTAATTTGCTATAAAAATACATTCAAATACTTGATGTTAACTACCATCAAAATAATGTCAGTTTCATTACAACCAGGCGCCATAAAACGCGATAGAATATAGCTTTCCAATCAAATCAATGCCCGCCATTGGAATCGTAACTGGCGGACAAATCCGGTAGTTTAACGTTAGTTTACGAGACGGCGTACGTTGATGGACATTGGTGGGCGGATTGAACGGTATCGGCCGGGCGCAGCCGCGTGCGTAACTTGTTAATATATAGTTATTTCTTGTTTGGACTGTTAGATGTATGGATTGGATGTTGGGATGTTGTTTTTATGGGGGACCAGCTTTGCGATAGTGGGTTATATAAATAGTCTAAAGGCCAATTCCACCACATGCTGATACCTTGATAGTCTATTCGGAACTTATCTGCCATATAAAATAACTTTTTGTTTCACAGGATTTGATTAGAAGATATCTGGCAGAGAGAGTCTCTAGTAATGCCAGATTTATATTTAAATAGCGTTATATGTCAGATAGTTCTGGAACTTTATAAGCGAGACTGGCCCTATATAAATTTATTTAACTTATGTACAAACAGGCCAGCATAATTTTGTCAACTGGCGAGAGTTAATCTCTCGTCAGTAGCTACTCTTACCATCAAGAGCAGATGTGTACTTTGCCGCATAAAAAAATACATAAGCCATCATAATCCCTTAGGTTTTATCTACTAGAGAAGCGATTGCTCGACATATGAGACACGCCTGCATCTTACGACTGCCTAAAAACTATAGTAACCTAACCTAGAACACATAGAACGTTGGCTTACAAAGTAAGTACTGCGTACCGATGCACTATCATTCACCTTCATAATAAGATTTGTAGTGCGTAGTACTTCTGTAGAATGTAACTCAAACAAACTTACTAATGTAGTCAAAAATTACGTTATAGTTGAGATTCACAGATTGATGTCGCCTAGCCTACATGTTTATTAATCGCCACAGGACGGGAAATGAACTCAATTCAATGTGCAGTCAGCGTTACACACACTCAAGCATGATTCAGAAAAGACCTATGTACCGTGGCCTCCAGAAATCAGGACATATTTGTAACAGAGACGATACGACTTGACCGTTCTTAACATTAACAAATTTACAAAAATTACAGAAATCAGCATTAACATTTACATGATCAAAATGCGATATACCGGCCATTAGCGGCCATGGCGAACAAAATGGCGGAATTAAAACTGCATCGGGAGGGGGGGGGGCAAAGGGAGGGGAGGTGATAATTGTACGTAATTAGAATGAACGCGGTTAGTGCCGCCATTGTTTTATATTTAGTTGAATTTTATTGTGATCATCGTATCGTAATGGACATCGTTTCATCTGATTCGTGTAATGGTTGTATTAATTTTATTTTACTTTGGTAAGCCGGAGTAAACAAGTGATGATGATTTTGATGATGACCCTTTTTTGGACTCCATAAACTGGTTTTCAAATAGTAGTATGAAGTCTCAAGCTACGTTTTATGACACTACAAACGTAAGTGGGTACACCAAAACTGCCTGGAATATGAAACTCCTTTCTTGGAATATCTTTGATACGTTTCCTAGGATTTAAAACTAAAGCAGACAAGCTGTACGATTACATTCTAATGCCCAAATAACCTAATGAAACACCTTGAAAATGAAACACAGTCCAAGTCCGGGGGCCCGGTGCGTCCCACCGACTATTGTGGCGATAAAGTGCGTCGCAGTACGTGCGGCCCCGTTGTCCACACGCAGCCGCGCGCCGTAACTCGCTCGTGCGGTTTAATGCACCAACGGAGTTATGTGTATGGAGTTGATACAACCAAGAAATACGTATTCTTATCACCTGGTCATGGCAAAGTCACCCCACTGTACCCGATGACGGCCGCTGCAGCCTGATAGACTTAATTGGTTTATATTTACTTACCATTTGTCTTGACTACTTAGTTCTAACATACGGCCTAGAATTTGTCTCCTATACCAAGTAAAACAATTTAGAAACTCATTGTTATTATAACATAGCTTTCCCGGCGGCTTCGCATGCACGAAAGAGTTTTTCCTGGATAAAAATTCTATACATTTCCCGGGATAAAGAGTAGCCTAAAACGTTCCCAGGGTCTCGAGCTATCTCCATACCAAATTTCATCGAAAACAGTTGGGTAGTTTTTGAGTTTATCGCGTACAAACGCGGCGGGTGACTAAAAAACTTTGCCATCCCTTTTTACCCCATAGGGGTTGAATTTCGCGATACATTTTGTATCTTTCCTGATAGCTACTACTGTATATAAGGTATTACAACCCCCCACAGTGGCCCATGCAAATGTATAGAAACGCCAGCATATTTGTGTCTACTGCCATGGAGTGATCATTTCTCCTTAGTCAATATTGTATCTGGAACACTCTCCCCGTCAAGAGCAACGGAGTCACTTTCGCATGCTCGAATAAAAAAACGAGCCAACACCGTACAAAACTTAAAATCACACCAAAACCACTCCGAACACCACAACTTCATACAATTCCAACAGTACTGACCAATTAAAACAAGGCAAGTTTACGTCGGCCATCTTAAATCTGCGTGGCGGTGCATGGGCAATATCTGAGCGCACACTGCTACTTTACGACGCAGTGAGACCGCCACCCATGTCGGAATAGGCCCGATTTACTACCCCGGTTCGATACAATACATTTGACATGGTAAGTCCGAGATTGATTGTATGGTGTTCTATTGGAATGAATTAATATTATAGTAGTATTGGTATGGCTTTCTTGGTTTAGCGGTAGATCTGGAGCTATTAACCAGGTTTTGGACTTGAAAATTCTACAATATTTTCTATATTTTTCAAGTTTATTCCGGGACTGAATATTATGTTATTGGGTTCGATGTTGGTACACGGCTGATTATGAAGCTAAACAAAATCTTTTCTGCTTGTAATCAAATGTTATCCGATTTCACTTTGGAGAGGGGATAGAGCAAATAAAAGAGGAATGTAGATAGTTGCTGAAGAGTATTACGATAACAATTAGAAAGATTTTCATGATTATGAACTTAATTGACTTTTTGACGGACTGTGTAGCGCTGCGGTGGTTTTGAAACTCGAAGTCACCGGCTCAACTATACATTGAGACAATTTATGTCCTCGTTATTTTCGGGGCTGGATGTTCAAAAGAAAAATATTCCGTACTTTTAATTCACGAAGCAATACTTGCGTCTCAGTGTGGACTTGCGGGACATAGGTGTATCAAACTAAACGTTTGAATTGTAGTAACAAGAAATATTTTGTTTTTTAATTACAAATACAAGGGGGTATAATTAGGGTAGAAACTGTCTCGTAGTAAATACACAAAAAATCCAATCCTCATTAGGCGTTAAAAACAAAACAAAGTATGATAACAACAAACACCGCGCCATTTTTTCTAAAAACAAAATGGCGTCGCGAAATTAGAATGAACTATATTTATGATGTGTAGTGAATAACCAGCGTGGAACCGATAATGACTGCACTAAATATGATTTAGCGTTAATAATGGACGAACGGACGGCCGCGTAAACCTCTGATAAATACGTTCGCTGTAATTACCACTATGAATTTGTATTGCTAATTACTTACTAACTGGGAGTTGGTAACTTACACAAATGTTAGTAATTTTGTCATGAATGTTTATAATGGTAAAATTTTTAGGAAATAAAAACCGCTGAGAGTGATGCTAATATCTCGTTTTTTTCTAATCAACCTTTATAACTTGTGTGAATGAAATCCCCCTAGCCAGTCTCGGCCACGGCGGCCAATTTCAACGAAGATCAGCCAGGTATGCAGGAGATATTATAGTGCACAAGCGTGTGCGCAATACACAGGTGCACTCGCTATTCCTTCACTCTCATAGTCCGGTGAGACGGCAATCCGACATGACCGGAGAGAGATCAGGCGCAGGACCAACGGCTTTACGTGCTTTCCGAGGCACGGGGGTATCACACCGCCAACTTCCTGACTCCGAGCTCCGACTGAGTAATTTTTTTTAAGATGGAAAAACCCAGTCACAAAGATTTTTTACCCGACCTGGGATTCGAACCCAGGACCTCAGCGCGCAAATCGTACTCGCAACGCGTACGCAATACAACTACGCCACCGAGGCAGTATTTTGATGTTTGTGATTGATCGAGAGACCGATACGTCAGTCTCTCAACCAATCACAATAAAACGAAACGGAGACGCATCGTGTTTTTTTTCACGTCCTTGCCCCACTGATCTGTTTTTTTCACATTTTGATTTTCGAGTAAAGACATCACACGTTGCAAAATATCATTGTAAAATATGAATATGTAAATACTCTTCCCGTTATTTTCTACCAGAAACCATTCCCCGCCATATTTTCGAGTCAATAAACTAAAGTCTCACCAAAGGTACCTGCTCCTACCGTCGACCTAAACTCTAACAAGGACAAAGACATAACATTCTGTAACTTGACTCGTCAAGCCCCGCAACGGACATCGGCGTCCGAGTGTATAGGGTTTCCCCATACATCCTATATATATAAGCTTAAATAGGTTTATAAGCTGTTTATAAACAAGATCGTAATAGTTGTTAAAGTTGAGAAACTAAGTCATTTCTGTAATTAATTAGGGCTAAGGAAATGGAACACCAGTGTTATAACGAATACATAAATATGATCGAACGGAATATTACTAATGACCCTAAAGCCTTCTGGGCATACGTTAAAAGTAAGCGTTTATGTAACAACTTTCCGTCCACTATGTCCTACGCTGGTAGCATTGCTAATAATGGTACAGGAATATGTGAGCTGTTCTCGAAATATTTTTGTTCAACTTTCTCAGATCCTGGAGTTTCGTCGAGTAATGAAGTTTCCGTTGAAGAAACTATGTGTGATATCGCTTCTATTGAAATTACCTTGGATCAGGTTCGTGGACTGCTGAAATCTTTGGATCTCAACAAATCTGCTGGCCCCGATAAATTGCCAGCCTTATTTATAACTCAATGTGCAGATGAGCTGGCAGTACCAGTTTCCATTTTATTCACACGCTCTATAAGCGAAGGTATTATGCCTAATATTTGGAAATCGGCTTTCATCACCCCTATCCATAAAAAGGGTTCCAAAGATGATGTTTCTAACTATAGACCTGTTTCGAAACTTTGTCTGCTGGCTAAAATATTTGAACGAATTGTATACAACCAACTTTACAATTGTTTACAGCCAAGCTTTTCTCCAACTCAGCACGGCTTTCTCAAAAGCAGATCTACTGTGTCGAACCTTCTCGTCTTTACTGATTTTGTTACCGGCAGCATGGACGGTGGACACCAAGTCGACAGTGTCTACACGGACTACAGTAAGGCGTTTGACAGAATCGATCACGATATACTCCTGAGGAAGCTGTCACGTCTTGGCATTCGAGGTGACTTGTTTAGATGGCTTACTTCGTACGTTAAAAATCGGACTCAAGCAGTGGTCTTAAATGATTCATCATCTTCTTGGATAGACATACCTTCGGGTGTTCCGCAGGGGTCACTCCTTGGTCCCCTCCTATTTGTTTTATTTGTTAATGACATAGGCAGGTGTTTTCTTAATTCTAACTACCTCATGTTTGCCGACGATATGAAAATATACCGGGTCGTCGACAATATTTCCGATGCCACTCTCTTACAGGAGGACCTGATAAGGTTGGACAAATATTGTTGCCTTAATAAGTTAGAATTAAACGTGTCTAAGTGTCTGGTATTGAGTTTCACCTATAAAAAACAGCTGTTCTGCCATGATTACTGTATCATGAGTGAACCAATATCTAGAACTTCTTACACGCGTGATTTGGGTGTCATCGTGGATAGTCGGTTAACATTTGCCCACCACATTGACCAAGTAATCGGGAAGGCGACTCGTGCTCTTGGTTTTATTTTTCGCTGCGCAAAGTCTTTTAAGCAGATGAAGACTTTAAAAATCCTATACTGTGCTTATGTTAGGAGTCATCTGGAATACGCAAGTCAAGTTTGGAATCCTCTCTACAACATTCACTCCACCAGAATTGAAAAGATTCAAAAGAAATTTACGCGGTATCTAGGCTTTAAGTTTAAAATTCCTAAGGTTGAATATGAAAAACGGTGTGTGCGGTTCCACCTATTGCCACTGTCAGTGCGCAGAAACATTGCCGATATCTCTTTTTTAATGAAGATCGCTCAGTCTTTGGTCGATTGTCCAGCACTTCTGACTAAAATAAATTTAAATATTCCGTCTCGTTTTTCGCGTCGTAAAAATCTTCTTCACATTCCGTTTGCACGAACAAATTACAGAGCTAATAATTTCATGGTTCGATCTGTAAAAGCATTTAATGATGTACCGTATGATGTGAGCATAGACCTATTTTGTAGTAGCATCGCATTTGCGAAAACAGCTTTAACCAAAGGTTTTATTGAAGTTCATGGAGACTAGCTGTTTTATATATATTTTTATTTATATCTTCTTTTTAGTTATTGCATGTTAACCCGTCAAACTCCGCTTATGTATAATATAGATGTATGGGGAAACCCTATATACTCGGACGCTGGCGTCCGTAGCGGGGCTTGACAAGTCAAATCATATATCCAACTTAATCTAAGTTACTTAAGTAGTAAGTAGTGTTAAGGTAATTAGACTAAAGAAATTACAATTTATCTGTCAAAATCTATCTGTGGTGGCTCGTGATTGGCTCATTGTATTTAGTTCCTACTTTTGTTTATTTTATTAGTTAGCTGTGAGCCACCCAAATAAACTAAAATAAAATAAAATAAATAAAATAAAATTAATAAAAAAAAATATCACATATGAACATCATGTATAACACTGAGTTTTTTTTTTCAATTTTAGTTGACTCACCGATCGTGCAGTATCGTGTATAGTACAGTCGCCGTCAAAACACGCTATATAGTACAGTCGCCATCAAAATAAATAGTTCTAACCAGCAGGATCCAATCATGGGCTCGGCTGACATGCCGACGGGTTTATGGCAACATTAATGCTAATTTTCCGATCGATACACACCACGTGTACATTACGGATAGCCTATACACCATTCATACACGGTACATCTGATATTAGCTTTCGAGTTTCATGAGGTGACAAAAAATCCTTACCCTTACATTGTTTAAGCTTTTTTTTATCGTGGGGAAAAACGCGTTATCGCTACCACCACTGGAGGGTGAGTGGAACGGTTATATTGGTTTCACACAGTCTTACGGCCCAATGTGTCGACACTCGGGAGTTTAGCTTCATCCGAGCAAGCATTGGACCGAGTCCCTAACTCTATTACACCCTACACCGGCATACCAACCAAAACCCGCGGTGGCCTTCTTCGGCGCCTACAGGACGGCCCCGGGGTATCTTGTTGCACAAAGATAGTTGCACGGAACCACCCCTGTGCGATGCCGTAATGCGGCTCCTCTCTAAATGAGGAGCGTCTACGACTACAGAAGACTGACCACCCGCATTGTCGTCCACCTCGTAGACGCTTACATTGGAGTAGTTGAGCGAGCAGACCCCCACTGCTCGCCCCGCGACTCTCGCTTACCCCATTTAGTCACCTCTTACGACAGGCAGGGGATGCTATGGCGAAATTCTTTAGATGCGGAAACGCACCAATTCCTCTAGCATTATAAAAGCGTTAATTACCCAATACTAACTGATAATTTTACTTCTTTACCAATAAAGTCGTAACCAAAAATAAATTTCGGCCTGCCATAAGAAATTTCGATAACTTGATTCGCATTTCCGTCATTGTAGCGCATTATCGCGTCAGTCATGATTACAAATATCTAAACGCGCGACAACGCGTGGTATCTCGACATCGCGTCAGATCGCGCGCCGATGACGGCTTATGACGCTGTAATGTTAATTTGCATCGCGTCCGAAACGAGATTTGTTCATGCACATAATAATGCGTTAACTTGATAAGGACGTTTGGTATTTATGCCTGCCTCGGTGGCGCAGTTGTAATATGGTACGACTGCAATACTGAGGTCTCGGGTTCGATTCTCGGGTCGGGCAAAGTGATATTGAGTTTTTCTATTCAGTGTCAGCTCGGAGTCTGGAATTTGTGCCCGATATGGCGATAGGCGGACCCCCTATCACATCATGGGACGAAATAACGGCGAAAAGTGGGTGCACTCGGGGATAAAGGGCGTGAATGTGTGTGTGTGGTATTTATCATTATAGTAGGAAATGTTACTTCATAATTGTTTTATTGTTTTACTATCTTATGCGGCTGTTGTGTCCGAAAAGGGCAATTAATGTATATATACTTCTTAAGTTTATTTTAAAAACAGTTTTACTAGCGACGAGGCTGTAAGCTCACAAATCATTTCTTTATTTTGCTTTATACCGAAAATAAATGTTAATGCCTAGTTGGATTTATTTCTTGAGTCCTTCAAACGTTCTGGAAATGTAATTGGAATCCCTTTCCGTAATAATATTGAGGAAAATAATCGTTGTATTTTCTAGACGAACATTCAACACTGCTACCTATAATAAACCTCACATTAACGTAAACACCAAGTTAACACGTTCAATTTAAATCAAAGCCATATTGTCGGTCGAGCCGCTCGTCCAAAACCATAACAGTCATTATTAAAATAAATTATGGTGAAAATAACCATAACTAAGCCATAAAACTAAAACGCAATCAGCTCAAAAACTAGCGCACAGAGTGACATAAATCAAAATGTAACAACGGGCCTCGGTAACTGATTAAATTCATGGCTACGTACCAGATTATTATTTGTACTGATCATTATTATAAAATTGTTAGTCGCAGTTGCTTACTACAATGCTTTAAATTAATATTTAAACTGTTTTTAAAAACCGTGAGATTTGCATTTCCCGCGTACCTAAGTGGTGTTTAAAACACTACGTAAAATTAGGAATCTGAAATTGTAGATTTTGAGTTTCCTAAGCCCTATAATTAGAACATCAATTCATTCATAAACATCAATACCAACTAAAAACAACCGTCCAAAACACGGCCTAATTCGCAATTTCTACTTATCGGCCTTAATAGTATTGAATAACAGTCTATGATCTAATATTTAAATAAAATATTTCAGCATTAGCACATATAATTGCACAACGGTTATAAATCGCAATACACGTAATAGTGCCGCGGGGATCAAAAGTTCAAAACCCGGTCGGAAAATGGTTCGGCCGCCATAATGAGTCCACGATTGTCGTTGTTTTGATTTAATGACTCGAAATAATAGTAATCAATGCGATCACCGTGCGCAATGAGGATATTTTTGCACTGCTATCACAGGCTGATATCATTAATGTTTCATATTTAAGATGATAAACGAGTTATAATGATAGTTTATTTCATAATGTTTTAGAGCGAGATCAATATTTTTCACCGTGATCTTTATGTAGTCGACTACAAACGATTGTTTGTCATAGTGAGTAACACTGCGTTGTCCATTTCTGTTGCCAAGAAGCAAAAAATACTGATACCTTTGGATTAAATTACGGCATTACTTGTCACTGAAAGACTTTACATTTAATGTCTCAGAAATATAGTCACAATGAGATGTATTTCAATGTTTTATGGTCCAAATTCTAGAGGATGTTAAGTTTGTTTGAAACTTGACGAGCGACAACGAGTGACTTGTTCGTTTCACTAGTATAGGAGTTTTTAGGGTATCGATTTGACGTATGTTGGCTATTAGACGTCACATAAGTCTAGGTACAGTGGTTAATAATTCTTGGTCATAATTATTTTTGTAACAAAGAAACGAGGTTAAATAGACTTTGAATAAGATAAAGCCATTGCCGTAATATACCTCAACAAAGATTTGTCTTTATAATATATTATATAAGAGCTTAGAGTTGTATGGGAGTGTGAGCTCTAGCTGTGTAGTAATTAAAACTCCAGAGATGGCACTTGTATAGGTTTATATTTGAAGGCTTCAGAGTACGTATATACAGCGGATACTTAGATGGTTACAGTAATAATTCGTCAGACGTACTGAATAAACAAAGGCGTACATCGCATATATATGGGCATGGTGTGACACAGCGTTCTCGCACAACTACGTACGTGCACTTACATACCTGCGCAAGTGTGTGTGTCCCTACATATATATCATTGGAGAAGAGTTTTAATTCATATCTGTGAATTAAATTGTGTAACGCCCTCATTTCTAAAAGTCCACATAATTGCGATGTGAGGCCTCTTTGGGCCAACAAACTTATTCAAGCACGTCACACTAATGTACACAATCGCACGCCCGCTTGGCGTCAATCTCCAGATTCTTCAAACCAAGATTGTTTTTATTGCAATCAGCCCTGTATTATATAAGTACTGCCCACTACTGAACATTGGCCTATTCTTGTACTGAGAGGGTTTAGGCCTTAGTCCACCACGCTGGCCTATCTTTATTATTAGTTTTCCTGAAAAACAATGAAATTTTAAATACAACTTAATCACTATAACTTCTTAAAAAAAAACCGTATTTCTAACGCACCCTGTATACGGCAGCGCGATGACACCGCACTGTAATGGCTGGGCATTATTTTATCGCTAATTAATTTATGATATAGTTCCGATAAAGGATTCCACGCAATAAATCCAATATATTACCTATATTTTTGACGTAATTTCCCGTTTAACTAATGAGAGAGAATTGCTGCAGTCTAATGTTATGGCTTGTTTTATTGGAATCTTTTTATCATTTAGCCGGTATTTTTTAATATGAAGATAATACAGCGTTATTTATACGCTTAGATACTAATAACAATACAAAATATCGGAATTAACATTAGGGTTTCAGACTCACTATAATGCAGAAATAATAAACACTATAATAGCCCGGAGTCTGGAGTTTGTGCCCGATATGGCGATAGGCTCGCCCCTGTCACATCATGAGACGGAATACGCATGGTAAAAATGGGTGCACTAGTTTCACCTCTGCCTACCCCTACGGGATAAAAGGTTGTGTGTGTGTGTATATAACATAGAAAAAAATCTTAAAAAAGGTACCAATCGTAAATCCGAATCACATCTTTCATAGTTCATATTCGATGGTGTTTACCTAACAAAAAACAAAAGCCACTTAAACGAAGGAAAACGCAACAATCCGAGACCGACGTAAACCAATAAACATATATAAATAAGAATAACTGGCCGGTTGTAAATAACCGGGAGTGCTCCGGCATCAGGGAGTGCGTCACAACTGTTTGATATACGACGTCACAGTACATAAAATATACAACACAAAAACTGTCGTTCTTCCAACAGTTTTGGCCCATATTAAGAATGAGCACAAACAGAATGTGGATTTGGAACAATGTTCAAGTTGGGCGGTGGAGTCGTTATTTTTTTTGCATTAACTAGGCATTTGAGAGTAGTGTTAATTATAAAAAAAATGGTATTT
Source organism: Lapara coniferarum (assembly GCA_949316025.1). Classification (NCBI taxonomy): domain Eukaryota; kingdom Metazoa; phylum Arthropoda; class Insecta; order Lepidoptera; family Sphingidae; genus Lapara; species Lapara coniferarum. The sequence goes on from OX438919.1 coordinate 25,006,439, forward strand.
ACAAGAAAAAATACTAATTATAAGAAATGTGAAATTTTACTTCCAGCCTAACGTGACATAGTTATCAATTACTGCGTTATTAAACAAACTGTCTATATTTCAATTTGAATTCATTTTTCATTACATTGATTTTATATTTCAATCTAGGGTTAATGTGGCGGTGTCATTAAAAGGCGTTCGCTTTGCTTGAGTAACGATTACTAATTACTAACCTACCATACATAACATACATAACGCGCGATACGTACACTACACTCATGCGAAAATCATTAAATACAAAAAGAACCAACATCTGAAAATTTTTACCTACTAAGGTATAAATAGAATTCAGGCCTCAGACTATTCTGATTAAAAGCAAACATAACATTATTCATCGTTTATGTAATTACCAATAGAATATGAAATAAACTCCCTCCAGTTTCAATTCAAAGACCCTAAAAACTCTCAGTCCACCATACTAGCCCAAATTGAAAATAAAGTCAAACCAAACCTTTAAGTTCCAATTCAAAGACCCTAAAAACTCTCAGCCCAACACGCACTCCACAGCGTTCCCTGTCCAACATCCTCCAGGCCGATTCTAGCCGAGTTCACAGGGTAATTCGTTATTTTTATTGTTTTTTGTTATTACGCTCCTGTCCCCCGGATTACTGTCGTGATACACGGCCGGGTAGTGGATGCGTTTAATTGCCCCGGACGGTTTAGCGTTCAGTTATAAATAATAAGATTAAGGTGCGAATAGTGAATTCTGATGTTTATTAAATGGGTAAGTTCTGGTATTGGATGTGCGATTTGGCGACACTTTATTAGAGTTAAAAATAAGTAAATTGTATTGAATAATGCTATGTTTTTGTTGCTCATTGGCGAGAGGGGTAGCCTCTCATCAAGTTATACGCCTGGTCATGAACAGTAGCAACATCATTCAGAACTTAGATTTGCAGTTATATGACAATAGAACTACCACTACCTACGCTTGATATCCTGGGACATTTTTTATCGTTTTATGGAGCTATTTTGGTTACATTGTCCATCAAACTAGAATTCAACAATGTTTGCTTACTTGGAAGCAGAAATAGATAAAATCGGAACCAACTTTTCCCAATTTGGGGGCTTCTGAGCCCCCGCAACAACAGGAGAAGGACCGCAACAGCGGTACGCGCAGGGGCGGTTGCAGACGACAACTTAGACGTGAGTCGGAGGAAGCCCGCAGCCGTCCCTAATGCGCCGAAGATGGCCATAAAAAAAAAACTTTCCTAATTTGCCATGATAAAGAGTTGTTTTAGAGGATTATACTTTTACGACTACTCCACGGCATTCAATTGAAAGAAAAAGGCTTAATGGAATAACAGACCTAAAAACTGGTGTCCAAAAAAGTGTAAATAACAAAAAAGCAACAATTTCACGACACAGGTAATACACAGAGCTTCTCATTAAGGGTGTCCGAATATTTGATGGTACAACCAACACCAGACGCATTAATAAACTTCAAGATAATATGTATTTGTTTTGTAAAAAACATAGCGAAAGGAACGGATCGGGTATTTTTTTCGGAATTAAAAAATGTGTTTTTTTTTCTTATATGACTGTTATAAAAAGATATACGTATAAAATGTGTTGCATGTTGAGTTTGTTTATGTTCTGTATTTATTTGTACTTAGGTTTAGTTAAAATTGTGTTCATACTAACTTAGTGTCCATACGTCATCTGTGTCCCCATTGAAAATCGGCGCTGCAGTATCAGTCAGGCTGCTGCTGCAGCCAGAAGCTGAATCGGGGTTCCCGTCGTTGGCACAATACATATAATTATGTTATATTTGTCTGTGTTAGATACATGTTATACTGTTACACATACACATACACATACACTCACGCCTGTTATCCCCGAAGGGGTAGGCAGAGGCGCAACTAGTGCACCCACTTTTCGCCGTTATTCCGTCCCATGATGTGATAGGGGGCGAGCCTATCGCCATACCGGGCACAAATTTCAGACTCCGAGCTGATACTGAATAGAAAAACTCAATATCACTTTGCCCGACCCGGGAATTGAACCCGAGACCTCAGCATTGTAGTCGTACCTTAATACAACTACGCCACCGAAGCAGTGTTAAACTGTTATTGTACCAATAACAAAATATTTCTTTCTTTCTTAAGAATGCAAGCTTAGGATCGACTCATTATTTTACAGAAATGTTTTATTTGGTTGGAAAAATATTGAATATTTTTCTTTTCCAATAAATTTCTTATGAGTTATTTTAAATCTGAATTTGGTTTGCCTGAAATATCAGCACATCTCCACCAAATATACCATCATTAGTTTGAAATTAATAGCACTTGCCTCACTTTCCCTTACTGCTTTCTATAACAAGCAAGCAAATAAATAATATACTGTGTATCTAAATGGCACATAGCTCCAGCTGACCAATAAAAACACACTTGTCTACACAACAGTACACAATATTATAAATCCTGCGAAATGCTCATTCCAAAACGATAATTAAGCGAAGGCCGCCCGTTTTACACAAAAGGCGCCTTGTTTATTTCGATATGTGAGGCGCACGCCGTCCGTGCGATTTACAAGCTGCTGTGTGGCTCTCTGTCATTTTTTAAATATAAACTGTTGTACAAAAAAATATGATATCAAAATTATTTAACGTCATGAAAAACACAGTATGATCTGATACCGCTATTTTTACTCTAGAAATTAATTAAAAAAAATAATTAAAATACACTTAACAACATTCTGTATTTTCTACGCTAAATACAAGAAGTTGTTAACCGTTACGAATTAGTTTTTTTACTAAGAAGTTAGGGAATACCTTCTAAGAATAATTACATTAGACACTAAAATACGTACCGAGTGGGAAAAACTAGAGATACCTAATTTATTTTGATTCTAAGCCTAAATCTCTCACAACAGTAATATAATTGTATTATCGCCACTTTTAAGTACTACTTTGAAATACAGGTATCAATATTTATTCCCACATATTATGTGTGAATAAATGCATATTACTTACGTGGTTTCTACAGAATTCTATTGAAATACAGTGAATATAGTACAAACTACAAATGAGGAGTCACAGATCAAAGTTTATTAACTCTGTCAATGTAACTTTTGAAATAAAGGCATAATCTATAATATTTTAAAGAGAGCATACATCAAAACAACTTTTTTATATAATAGAGTTTATTAGCAGTTAAATCAGCAAATAAAACAGTAATCTACATACATTCTTATTATTAATTATCAATAAAATATTACATATTTTTTGGATTTAATACATATTGATGCAATAACCTCAAAATAATACTGTTTGATTTGGCACATTTGTCATTTAATACAGTTTGATATGGGTATGAAGACTATTACTCACTGAACTAAAATTTAGATATTTCATCCTCCTCTTCCAAACAGTCACACATTTCCTGCTGTTCTTGATCTGAATCAGAGACATCATCACCATCACCGTTTATAATTTTTTTATAATATTCTAACTCCTCATATCTTGCCATTCCTCTCCAAAACGTTTCTTCAGTAAAATGTTTACATCATTTTTCTTTGTCTGATTTAGTAGATTATTATTATTGATGATTGCAGGCTCTGGTACATTTTCAATTTTAAACCCCCCTTTCATAATTGGACCATAGTCTTTTCCTGTATGAGCATTGTAAAAAAATTCCATTTTGACATCAATTCTTGGCTTGAGTTGTCTTGTTGCTTTATTTCTTATCATCGTCTTTTTTATATAAATCCTTTTTGCATTTCTAATACCATCCATCTTCTTCATGAATTCTGATAGATTTTTGATATCCAACGTGTTCCCTTCTTTTCGCAATTCATGGATCTTTCCTTTTTCAGAGTAAACTTGCGTATATTCTTCTCGTGTAATGATCTCTCATATCTTTTATTATCATCATATCATTATTATCATTATCTCTTATCATTCTTATCATTTTGACAACGAGTGACCACGAACAATACAGTTTGTTGCGTTCCGAAATATGACTGCTGGGATGTCTATGGATGTAACACACGTTGTTCTAGCGACAAAATTTAATACACTTTGATTTGGCAACGAACCTGGATTTAACATTGTTTGAAACGATGTGCACTTTTGGCTCTTTTTTATAATAAAAAGTAATACAGTTTTATGCGCCATTATTTGACATGAGTAACAAGGTTTGAAATAGATAAAAAATCCGTTCGTACTATTATTATTACAGTGGGTGGAGTTAATACACTTTGATCTGTTACTCCTCAAATAAAAAGAAATGTGACTAAAAGGCTTCCCGTACCGGGAATCGAACCCGAGCCTCCTGGGTGAAAGCCAAGTATCCTAGCCACTAGACCATACGGGAGATACTAGTTGTGATCGTATTTACGGACCAATTGCGATTGGCTGGCTACAATGTCTTGCTTTTTTATTTTGTTATGAATTTCTTAGGGATAGTGTTTACTCTTAGTTAAATTCCTTCAATTGATTTTAATCCCTATTTTACTGTGATGTGTGTGCATTAGCTTATGTAACTGATCTGTCTTTGTAAGCAAAAGACTTGAAAAAAAAAATATATGTAAAGATTCAATGGACAAATGATGACAAAAAAGTAAGCCCGGAGTTTCTTTCTGCCTTTCTTCTTCGGGTAGTCATCGCTTAGGTAGCTAGTGAAAGGCTGGTAGGTTAGCTAGGCTAGGGCCTGTAGTGTCCTCACCGGTGAGGATCGCGACGCGTTCCTCCCATAATTTTTATAAGAATAATGATCTTTTATTTTTTATATCCCCTTTCCTGCCAGCCCGAGCTGGCTTTTTAAATTTTAATTTTCATCATTGTTTTTACTGCCTCGGTGGCGTAGTTGTATTACAGTACGACTGCAAAGCTGAGGTCTCGGGTTCGATCCCCGGGTCGGGCAAAGTGATATTGAGTTTTTCTATTCAGTATCAGCTCGGAGTCTGGAATTTGTGCCCGATATGGCGATAGGCTCGCCCCCTATCACATCATGGGACGGAATAATGGCGAAAAGTGGGTGCACTAGTTGCGCCTCTGCCTACCCCTTCGGGGATAACAGGCGTGAGTGTATATGTATATGTATATGTATGTATCATTGTTTTTAATCTCAATAAAATTGTCGGTAGTTATATAAGTGACCTTTTGCATCAATAATAATTATTACAATCAATTTAATGTATGACTTATCATAAGTGCAACCATGTTCGCCTACGTGATGAATAAAGTATTTAATTTTATTTTATTTTATTTAACTTCGTAGATAATTATTATATATACATTTTTTTTGTGGAGTTTATTCTACAATTTATATATCAATATTAATTTTACAGAAGTGGCGAAAAATTAACAATGAAGTATGATGGTAAGTGATCATAAATATCCAAAGAATCACAATACACATAATATACATTCAAATCAAGACAACTTTTTAGGTTATAATATTACCCATGTGTAATTTAATCATTACTTATTCCTTTATTCTAATATTCCTAAATCATAACTGAATTAGAAAAAATAATAATATAACAAGTGTGCTCAGTAGTACAATTAGCATTTATAGAGGTACTTCATAAGTAGTGAGCAGTAACACATCATTAGAGATACATTAAAACTGTATCAATATTGTGATCTAAAGTACCGTTATAGTTAATTAGCAGTTATTTACTTCAACATCTAAACATCTTTACTTTTCTTAGTTACCTAATTAACAATTCAAAGAAATTTAAATAAACAATAATAACAAATTAAACAATACTTTAATGTGTAAACAATGCCCTAATCCTTTCCCATGCATTAGTAAATAATAGAGACAGGAATATTAAATAAGGGAGGAGGGAAAGAGACAAATACATTTTCTAATGACATTACCCTCAACTATATAAAAACTCGTAATGCCAAATCAACCAGTAGTAAACATTAAGTGACAATCGAAGTACGTTATCAAGTTACAATGAGTAACTTTCTAGATTCGGAAGCAATATTGTACGGGAACGAGCAATGGATGAAACTAGAGGAAGACTGGAAGCCCGTAGACTTGGAGACGGAGGAAGATTCCACCACGAATGCCTACCACTCCTTCGGCAGTCTCGACTCCAGAAAGACAACGTTCGACTCATCATTCCTCTTTAAGAAAGTGCGCAGAAAGGTTGGCAGGAAGCTATCAAAAACCTCAGCCTTGGACTACCAACATTTTATTGAAGATCTCCACAGAAAGGCGGAGAAAGAAGAAAAGCAATTCTATTTTGTCAATGGACAAATTATTTCTGCTGTATCCGTTGAAGAAATATGCGATAGGATTGATGATATGTTCAAGTCTATAGAAGAACTCTGTTCGGCAAACACGAAGGGAGTCAAAGGGAGGAAACTTCCCGACCGAGTGGAGTGCAGTGTTTCTACTAAAGACCTTAGCTTTGATGATACCGTCGAATCTTCTAAGGGGAGAGCAAAAAGCCTAGAGAAATATATCGAGGAGGCGTTCGACCAGCTCAGTTACACGGTAAGCACTTGTTCCTGTGAAGATGAGGACACCAGGGAGTCTGTGACAACTCTCGTTAGGAAATTCAGCTCTATATTGAAAAGTCCGTCAAGCAACTGCAGTCCACGAAGGCAGAAGCAACGAAGCGATAGGTTCAAGGAGTTGGCAGATTTTTGGAACAGCCGAGTCAATGAATGTGAGTGATTTGGCGAGGGTATCTAAAAGTGTAGAAAAATATGAACTCAATGTTATGTGTATTATGAACTTTGTGCTTCCATTTTTGGCGACAACCAAATGCTTTTTGTGTTTAAAGCGTGCATTTTTAATTGTTTGCGAACGAAACAAAAGTTTTGTGCGAAATTGAATGACCATTGTACGATGTTGTGTAATACTGGCGGCATCAAAAACTTTCTAAAATTTTGCGAGTCTCATAAAACGTAAGTACGTAAAATTACTGAGATTATATTAATAAATATTACTATAAATAAATATTACAATAAATAAATATTACAATTAATAATTAATTATTACACTGTAATTTACCTTAAAACGAAGATTATTCATTATGTGCAATAAAATTTTTATCATTTAATAAAATATAACAAGAACAAAAGTTACATTCGAATAACATTATGCTCCCAAAAGAAGTGTTCATAATTTAATCATAGATTAAAATTTACTTGCCCATAATGAATACTATATAATAACGTAGTTATTTAATATTTAAATATAGTAAGTTCATATTAATTGTCAATATTTGACGACATATTTTACAAATACCCACATGATCTAATTATTTTATCTTGCAAATGTTGCAAGATAAAATAATTACTCCTGCCTGCCTCGGTGGCGTAGTTGTATTATGATACGACTGCAATGCTGAGGTCTCGGGTTCGATCCCCGGGTCGGGCAAAGTGATATTGAGTTTTTCTATTCAGTATCAGCTCGGAGTTTGGAATTTGTGCCCGATATGGCGATAGGCTCGCCCCCTATCACATCATGGGACGGAATAATGGCGAAAAGTGGGTGTACTAGTTGCGCCTCTGCCTACCCCTTCGGGGATGAAAGGCGTGAGTATATATTTTTTATATTGCAAATGTTGCAAATTTGTAACAGGCTTAGGACCTTAGGTATAAATAAATAATTTTAGTCAGAGATTAAGTTAATTAGTGTTTTGTCTCTAGACTTAATAGACTTCTCGAAAAAGAAATAGTAAACAGCGATTAGCTAAAACGCAGATTAATACGTAAACACTATTTATTACTGTGCTATGTATTATTAGTAAGTTAGTAATAATTTAATTATGAATAAATGATTTTACTAAATAAGATTTTTTCTCCTACCAAAATTATGGCAATTTTTTTTTAATATTTCGCTGAAACATTTTACTGATTTTAACGACCGATCGTGTGACTTTCTGTGGTCTAATATTTTATACTAGACTGATAACATAGGTATATCGCACTTTTACCATTACAATGACGTTAATGCAACTACATTTGCATTCATTTGAAAAAAAAAAAATCATTTGATACTGTGACACTTTGTAAATGTCTTTTATACTTAATTCAATTTATTAGGATTCAGAGGAATTAAAATTTCTTCCCCACCCCTCTTAGTAAATTATGAACCAATTCAGCTGGGAAGAAGCGCACCTATTACCTAATTACCTGAGCAGTGGACAGCAAATAGAAATTCATGGTTCATTAAGCAAACAACCGTGGTGGGTCCTCGCAGGACACCGGCCAAGTTAGATGCTAAATCACGAATGGTGCCTGTGGACCCCTTACGTGGCGACATACGGGTCTATAGTAGGGACGGAAACGCTGGATGAAAATCGTTATCTATACATATATTATATTATATACACTCACGCCTTTTATCCTCGAAGAGGTAGGCAAAGGCATCCACTTTTTCAATTATTCCGTCCCATGATGTGATAGGGGGCGAGCCTTTCTCCATGTCGGGCACCAATCCCAGACTCCGAGCTGATACTGAATAGAAAAACTCAATATCACTTTACTCGACTCGGGGATCGAACCCGAGACCTCAGCATTGCAGTCGTACCGTAATACAACTACGCCATCAAGGCAGTCTATACTTTATGTCTATACGTTATCTATACTTATATTATAAATACGAGAATGACTCTGTCTGTCTGTCACGCTTTCACGGCTGAACCACTGAACCTATTTCGATGAAATTTAGTATGGACACCATTTGAGACCCTGGAAAGGATATAGATTACTTTTTATCCCGGAAAACGTTTTCACGTGGGCGGAGCCGCGAGCAAAAGCCGGTATATCATAAAGGTGACGATAATAAACTCAATCGCTTCGATTTTGTGAAGGTTAAACTGTAAACTTATAAGTTGAGTATTCTAAGCTGTACTTTTCTTATTGAAACTATTATAACTTAGCTAGAAGAAAACCTACTTTGCATACACGAATGGAAATACATCGCGAAAAAACCGTTATAATGACTTGCTCCGATTAGTTGCGTTCTCGGATTGGCCAGAGTATAATCGAGTAATAAAGACGCCCATTTATTTATAAAACAGTACGTCTATTTAAGGGCACTTTGCCTTGATATGTTAAATAAATGTAGCCTGTATTTTTCTACTTTTCATATTCGTTGCGCACCCTGGGCATTCAATCCAAACTCACAATATACAAGTTGTCAAACACATAGCAAGTAACATAAACGACAATACATATATACATATACACTCACGCCTGTTATCCCCGAAGGGGTAGGCAGAGGCGCAACTAGTGCACCCACTTTTCGCCGTCATTCCGTCCCATGATGTGATAGGGGGCGAGCCTATCGCCATATCGGGCACAAATTCCAGACTCTGGGCTGATACTGAATAGAAAAATTCAATATCACTTTGCCCGACCCGGGGATCGAACCCGAGACCTCAGCTTTGCAGTCGTACTGTAATACAACTACGCCATCGAGGCAGTCTATATACTACATAAACGACAATGTAGCTATTAAGAGCCTATGTCAGGAACTTTAAGGACTTTCAAATTCAAATTTCTCGTAAACTACTAAAATCAGAAGTTCGATTTTTGGATATGTGTAAATTAAACGTATAACTCAATAATATGTCAAAGCCAAAACACAATTGCTATAAATTGTCTCGATCGAAAAAAAAATCAAAGTTACCTCTGATATTTTCTTTAAACACGCTTTATCTCTAAATGGTGGAATATGTACATTCGTAACTTTTTTAAATACAATACAACAATTTTTTCAAAGTTTTATCAATACACAATTAAAACGAATTAAATAGTATAATCACAATTAAAAGAAAATTGTTTTGGCGCTTACGCCATTTCATTTCGGCATACGCGTGCGCCTCCCGTCACTTTCTCTCATCCGCGACGTCCAAATACGCCATCGCTGTTATGGGAGTGCCCGTGCCGGCTTCAGTCGTCCGGAATCTTTACTGACGACGGACGTGCGCTCGAAATTTTCGGACGTCTTCAAAGTTCGAATTGGCCGTCTAGTGTAGGGATTGGTCCGCGCTACCGCGCGGCAAATTTGAAGGTGCCCTGGAAATTCTGTTTCATAGTGTATCCAGCTCACGTCCGTGTATCAATATAAAATTATAGGCTCTATTAGGTCTATAAGATAGGCAGCAAGCGTAATTATTACATCCTTTCACCTTTGTAAATTGTTTCTAGTCGGAGACCTGCTTTAGTTATATTTAGTGATCGGTACGCTGAGGTGCCGGGTTCGAATCCCTGATTGAAAAACAATAGTCACTGCTTTTTTTTTTGTTATTTATTCTGCCTCAGTGGTGTAGTTGTATTACGTTATGACTGCAATGCTGAGGTCTCGGGTTCGATCCCCGAGTCGGGCAGAGTGATATTGGATTTTTTTCTTTTCAACCCGAAGTCTGGATTTTGAGCCCGAAATGGTGATAGGCTTGCCCCCTATCACATCATAGGACGGAATACGCACGACGGAAAGTGAGTGCACTAGTTGCGCCTCTGCCTACCCCTTCGGGGATAAAAGACGTGAGAGTATATGTATGTATTATTTATATTGGGTAATTCATAGCTAGGGACGCCCTGGAATGCCGGCCCAATTCGTATTTTGCATGTAAAGGCTGTTCAAATTTTTACACCATAAAATTATTTTAGTATGATTTTTTGTAGTACTCATTTATTTATACATTATGAATCAATAATAACTAAAATGTTAAGAGCCAATGTTAGAATTGGTATACACGGCGGCCATTTTGAATTTCTTTGTTTTAAGGCCAATCGACCTCAAAATCGATATCTGGGCAGGCCTTTAGGTATAAAAGACGGATCCAATGTTAGACTTGAAAAAAGTGGCCGCCATTTTGAATTTCCTTGTTGTAAGGCTAATCGACCTCAAAATCGATATCTGTGCAGGCCTTTAAGTACAAAAGACGGATCCAATTTTAGAATTGAAAAAAGTGGCCGCCATTTTGAATTTCTTTGTTTTAAGGCGAATCGAACTCAAAATCGATATCTTGGCAAGCCTGTAGGTAAAAAAGACGGATCCAATGTTAGAATTAAAAAAAGTGACCGCCATTTTGAATTCCTTTGTTTTAAGGCCATTCGACCTCAAAATCGATATCTGGGCAGGCCTTTAGGTATAAAAGACGGATCCAATGTTAGACTTGAAAAAAGTGGCCGCCATTTTGAATTTCCTTGTTTTAAGGCTAATCGACCTCAAAATCTATATCTGGGCAAGCCTGTAGGTACAAAAGACGGATCCAATGTTAGAATTGAAAAAAATGACCGCCATTTTGAATTCCTTTGTTTTAAGGCCATTCGATCTCAAAATCGACATCTGGGCAGGCCTGTAGGTACAAAAGATGGATCCAATGTCAGATCTGAAAAAATTGGCCGCCATTTTGAATTTCTTTATTTTAAGGCCAATTGACCTCAAAATCGGTATCTGAGTACCACTTTAGTTACTAAAGGCAGATCCACCGTCAGAACTGAAAAAAGTGGCCGCCATTTTGAATTTCTTTGTTTTAAGGTTAATCGACCGCAAAATCGATATCTGGGTGTAACATTATTAACAAAAGAGTGATCCAATGTCAGAATTGAAAAAAGTAGCCACCATTTTGAAGTTTTTTGTATTAAGGCCAATCGAACTCAAAATCGATATCTGGGCATTGTTTTGTGCACAAAAGGCAGATGTAATGTTAGAATTTTAAATAAAGGCCGCCATTTAGATTTATTTTTCTTTAAAGGCTATTGGCTTTAAAATCAAAATCCGCTGGACATGACTGGCCACAAACTCTAATAGGTATAAAGGAGACGGCCTAAATTGGGCTTCACCTTACACTTTTGAAGCATGTATCAATATTCTTCTATTTTTATGTCTTCCATTTAAAAATATCCCACCAAAAACATAAATGTAAAAAAGGATAGCCAAGTTCAATACCAAAATTATGCTTAGCTGTGGGCTTCGCCGCAAAAAGAATGGAGATCTACATGTGTGCCAAGTTTTATGCAAAATCTAAATATGTATTTATAGGAACAAAATAACATTATGAACAAGTATTAAATTCTATTTGTTTGCTTTATTGAATACCTATAATAGTTGCTGGTATTTACAAATGTGAGATCTTTTACATTTATGTTTTTGGTGGGATATCATTACTTTTTGTAAAGAAAACTAGGTAGGTATTGAGTTGTGTGGTGCCGCGCGCCGCCGACGACACACCGTTGGCCGGCTGTTTAGCGCGTATTACAAGTGTTTTTTTATGGGGACACCACAAATGTTTTGGCTTAACTTTATCTTTATATTTCTGTTATAAAGCAAATATAATAAAACATATATTGGGATTGTTTCAAATATTTGCTTGTAACGGTTCCAACGCTACCATAATTTTTTTTTTTTTTTTATGTGGACTCCTGTATTTTTAACTTTTTTTATTTTTAGATTTTTTCTTACGCTTACACATAATTACCGAGCTGGATTCCAAATTTCATCCTTCTAGGTCATCTGGAAGTAGGTTAGGTTTAGATACTATAAGTCTGTCAGTCAGTACAAAAATTTACGATTTTGACATCTTTATAACCGTTTGAGCTAGCTTCATGAAATTTGGGCTTCTAGATGTCCTTATAGATATAATTAAACTCACACAGTTTTATGTGTTTACTTTAAATAGGTTTTGAGTTATAGAAAGGTGAAAAGTGGCACCAAGTGGTTCGTGTAATATTACACACGGCGCTGGCACCAACTTAGAGCGTTGGTTACATACTCAAAGAATACCAAGCATGTATAACAAGAATAATATTGACATAATAGTATTAATAATTCTTTGGGGGAGACCTATGTGCAATAGTAGCCTTTTAAAGGCTGAAAAAGAATAAGAATTAAAAACTATAGGTATTTTAGAAATTAAACTAAAAAGACATTTTCACTTTTTGGGATATTTAATATTGGTCGATATTATTTAATTTTACTGGCAACTTTGTTCAGCGCTCCCGACGTAATGTCAAATTGAAATACATTATTGACTCACTAACACTCTAGCTTCACACCTCGCGTCGTGGCTCGTATTGTGTTCGGCGTACCACTCGCGCGAGAGTGTAAATGAGCCATTATATATTTATATCAGTCCTCGTCGATTCCATGTGATATTTTCAATTCTGGTTATTGTCTAAGCTAGCTCTGTTCACTATTCAATAGGGCAATCCAATGGGCAATGGTTAGGTACTGTGAACATCTTATGTCATCAGGTAAAAAGAAGTTATTCACCGAAAAATGATTTAGAAGCTCTACTCTACAGCGGTTCTTTCTTTACTCCCATTGGACAGACAGATTTTTCTTTCTCATTTGGAAATAGTTCTAATATAACTATAAAATAATGCATAAATTATCTCTGTAACACTAAGCCTAAAGTTCTATGAAGTTTTTCCCGTTTTCTTTTAAAATATGGCCATCATTATTTTTCATTCAGTTCAATAAGGATATCGGAGCTTTGTTATATTGCAAAACAAAAACAAATGCCTTAGAATTGAAGAAGTAGCTGTTGCAGTAAACATCAGTCTATTCTTCTGTACAAAATATCAAAAATATTTAAAAAATTGTAAGTAATTAACATTTCAAATTTTCTATAAGCATAAGTACCCGCGTAGTAAGAATGACCTTGCTATATTTTTCTTACCCCACATTACATACAGTTCAAATTAAAAATTATAAAAATTATCTAGATAGGTAGCGGCCGCCTTCAACATTTGTAACATTTATATCCTATATAGTGACTATTCAACCATAATAATGTAATCAATCTTCATATCAAGTTATGTAATTTTATTGCATTGCATAAATTTCGAACATCATTTACATACAAAATTCGATTTTTAAATCATGGATGGTGGCACTAGAGTGAAGCATCATTTACGTAAAATAGACCTGACATTCCAGAGAAGAAGTTTCATCGTGAATGACTTGTCGAAACTACCTTGATGTCGCGACTCGTAGTTGTATTACGTGCCCGGTACGGCCTCCACGCTCAGGTCTCGGGTTCGAATCCCGCGTCGGGCAAATACTATTTTTTTCTGTCCAGTATCAACTCGGTCTGTTGAATTGGGCCCGGTATGTGGCAATAAGCTCGTCTCCTATTTGATAAGACCTAAAATAGCTAACGAAATGTGAGGAGAAAAGGTGTGATGCTATGTTTGACTGCCTCCAAGGCGTAGTTGCACACACGATACGCCTATTGTGCTGAGGTCCCGGGTTCGAATCCCGAGTCGGGCCGAAAAATAGTGACGCCATTTATTGTATTATTATTTATTTTATGTCCACCAAAGTTAGGAAAGTCCACAAGAATAAATCAAAGCAAAGCAAAATATAATTTAAAACATATTATAGAAGTTTCATACTGCTTTGCTTTTTACCTATATACAGACCTACGTAGGGGTAAGACTCGAACCTACCACCACACCAAATTTTATCTTGTCAACAAAAGTCAACTATAAGTGAATAATACTTTCGATGAGTTTAGATAACTTACAATGTCATTTTACATAATGTTCAAGTAATTAGGTAGATAATAGTGACATAATAATGGTTCTATAAACGAATTAAAATAAATTCTATGTTTTATAAGTTATAAATTTATTAGAAATTATAATAACTATAATATTTACAACACAGACATGCATTTGCAATGACGATCTTTTCGCGGGCTTGAGTGCAACGACCTGTCGCAACGACGCGATGCGACGAGGGCCGAGGCGCGCGATCTATCTCAGCGGGGCCGTGCGGCGCCTCGCATTTGAAATACGCTAAGTCACGCCCATCACGATTCCATATGTTTTTCACATAGGCTCTTAAATAGCTTCAACGCTAGCGTTTAACTTCGCGTCCGCGGCTATTATACACCGCCATGTGTACACCTTATTTCGCGCACTGACCGGAAGCAGAAACTTATTCCGGCTTGTTCATGAAAGTTGGACAGTTTGTCAATTTATGAGGTCCTAAGCACAATAACGGGAGCATACACGATCCGACTGAAGGCAGATGCTGTTAATTGAGTTACTGTGATTATGTACTACTGTTATGTAACTGTGACACGGGAAACGAATGAGTAGACATCTACGTGTTTTTATGGCTCAATGTCTTCTTAGAGACGGATAAAATATATAAAGATAGATATTATTTTTGTACTTTTAATATATTTTGTGTAAAGAATCGAACAAATAGATTGTTTTAAAATCAAATGTCATTGGCTCACATTTGGCTGGCTCAATTCTTCCCTAGTAGTATTTTTTTCTAGACAGAAAAGCACCGCGTACACAGTAATAACATAAATATTTATATTTTTTCCAATTACTATGCAAGTGACATCTTAATTGCTAATCCATTAAAGTTTATTACTCAATAGTCAAACTAAATTGATTAGTTACATATATAGCAACAAAATCAATTAAATTTTCCAATCAATTTTAATTAATCCATCACGTATACATTTTCTGTCAAAATTGCAGCCAAACAAAGTTGGTGTAACAAACAAGTGTCATGTAGACAATGTGGGTAGTTTACAACCGGCCGGTCTCCGGTCCGGTGCCGGACGCCGTGACCACAATGTACGAGTCCGTATCGGCACATCTAATTAAACTGGCCAGTACAACTTGGACGATATCGGTCGTCCCGTCGCCTAAATTAATTTATGCATGTCGTTGAATGGACGGTCGGATCTTGCGTCCGTCTGTTGGTGTAGCAGTTTTAATAGGTTTTTTCTTTAGAAGACGTTGACAAAATTCGTACAGTGGGACGAAATGTTTAGAATTGCAGGGCTATTTTTTCTGAGTTTAATATTCTGAGTTCATAAGTACTGTTTCTATCCTAATCAGTCGTTGAATCATAAATATCGTTTCGAACAATGAATAGATTACACCGTCCAAGAATACACCATCCAAGTACTCGGATTTCCATATATGCCATAAACAAGTCGACGGCTCCGTAGAACAAAGTCGTATATGCAAAATGAAGCTTTTCAGTAGAGCGCTTTGAAAGTCTAAGTTAATTGTGAAAATCACAAGTTATAGTGAACAAAACATTATATTCTATAGGGTTCAGTAACAATTTTGAACTTAATGTGTGAAAATAGCACTAATTCGCACATGAATACAAACTAACGACTTTCAAAGCGCTCTACTGAAAAGCTAACATTTTGCATATACGACTTTGTTCTACGGAGCCGTTGAAGTAAAAAATCTAAAAGTCCACCATTCGAACAAAATAAAACAATAGTTTTGTAAAAGCAACGATCAAGCTATCGTCATTCGGGCCGACAGCTTGTCATATCATTCAATAAAGATATTTTTTCTGCCCAACTAAGGTAGTTGAAAAAAAAGATGCGTAAAAAGCGACAGAGCGGCTCCATTAGCGCTCAGCGACGGGGCCCGCTCTCTATCAATTTGTACGGAATCGCCGGTGCGAAGTGTTTTTTAATTAATTTTATGAGTGTGTTTCGTTTGAACATCGACGTGTTGGGAGTCGATTGTGACGAATATGCGGCTGACTAATCGATTTTAAAGTGTTGCTATGCGATAGCTCGTTATTGCCTGTTAATTAAAATGTCTGTATTATTTATGTTTAATAAAAGTATTAACATTAACGAACGGTAAAGGAAACGTTTTTTGATCATTGGTGTATTTTCATAATCATGAATTAGGAAGTTCCTTTTGAATGACAGTCGATTAAATTATAAATGATGAAATTATCTACTGAAAACACCTGACGTGTAAGCTTCATATTTTAGTTATCTGTCTTCTGACAATTTGAATAAGGAATTTATATCCAATATAAAAAACAATGATTTCTTTGAAAAAAAAAAAGTTCAGTTGTATCTACTACTGCGGAGGGGCGGCGATGCCACTGTCGTCCACGCACTAATTCAATATGGCTGACGTAAGCCATTTGCGTTCGCGCTTGACGTATCGCCCGCGAAAAAATCAATTATGATTTTTTGATGGCCGCTCTGTGACCGCTCGGCAAATATGGAAGAAGCTTTCGCTTATATATTTTTATGTGCTTGTATTCTGAGAATTATATTGTTGCCTATTCCTATGTTTTATAGAGTTTATTCGATATGTTTACGTCATATCACGGCGAAGTCAGAAATACTATAAGATTTAATTCATTCTTGTTCTTCCACTTCAAACTGGGGCCCAAATTCTTTGTCAAGCAGATTGCAGAATGATTTCGCTTTTTAAATTTTTTGCTCGCCCCCTATCACATCATGGGACGGAATAATGACGAAAAGTGGGTGCACTAGTTGCGCCTCTGCCTACCCCTTCGGGTTAACAGGCGTGAGTGTATATGTATGTAAATTTTTTGCAACCGACAGTCAGATCACACGATACCATCAGACCAAGGTACCTAATGTATCTACCACACTTTACTTATAGGTATTTTGCTAAAGTTATTCAAGGTTGCTCCAGTTGTCTCCACAGGTTGTAGCCGCGGGAAGTGCGTCGCACTACCATCACCGACAACCAGTTGACACCTCAATCTAAAATGGTTTTACACTATATCATGTCAGCTCTCAACCACTTCACCTGATATACGACATTGCACGCTTTACCACAGTTGCCTTTTTATTTATCACTCGTTTGAGTGGTATGGATGGTCAGTTTCCTTTAACGGTTGACAAGCAAACGGGTCATGTAATGATAAGTGGTCAACCACATTGGTGGTGGAATTTTAGATGCGTAGACTACGTCGGGCAGAAATGGTAATTGAGTTTTTTCGGGGTCTGGAAATATACTTTTCTTTTTCGCCTTTTTAATAGAATTAACATGCATCCTAATGAAATCCTCTTTTTCTAGGGAGGGAAATTCAGAGGGAGAGTTTTGACGGATGAATAATAATGAATTGACATTAATATAGAACGGTGAGCCGTGGCATTAGGTCGGAATAACATCAGAGAGAATGAATCACTTCAAATCTATTTAGAATCCCTTACAATGTATTTGGCTATATTATATCTAAATTGTGCCTATAACACCTAACGAACCCAATGAAAAAGTTATGAACATGTAATTAGCAATATTAATAAAGTATGAAAATGCTAAATTATAATTTATGGAAAATATAAAAAAAAACGCGTTATTGCTTGTTGCTCCATTCCCTTCAAGATGAAATTGGTTTCCTTCTTAACAACAAAGTAAACACATAGGTCTTAAAATGGTTGTCTAAATAACAGTAGCGTATAAATCGTGGAAATCATAGTAAAATATGTGTTATGAAGTTTTAAGTGTCAGATTTGTCTAACGACAAACTGATGCATTAACACTGTTTGTTAGAATATTCGAGACTTCCTAGAAAAAACCAAGCCTGTTTAAAATGGCAGAACAGCAGAAGCTGAGTACAAACCCATCACTACAATAAATCAAGCGAGCAAGCAGCTCGCAGTGCGCGCAGGTGCGGATAATGCGCTGGCGCAATGAGATTTATCGCCGTTTGCATTCTAATTGACAAACTGACTGGGAACTGAACACTTGGAGACACGGCTTTAGGGTCAACTCAAGAAAGTGGTATACTTGTCTTCTAATGATTGTTTGTTATGTGGAATCAGAATTACGCGTGTATATTTATTTCTTATTTGAACGTAATTTAGGTTCATTCCTTTCATCAGTCAAGAGAATCTCGGAAGCTTTACATTTTTTTAATATCTTCTTTAATATTTATTACACTTTCCATAATTATATCTTGCAATGAAAATTTTCAAAACAATCCAACATAATCATTGTCAAAAATAATCAAATTGTGGAACAAAACGGACATAAAAAAATATTAGCCATAAACAAGAGAATTCGATTAACGTAAGAATCCATTTCACAAAGTGACAGGGGCTCAGAGGTCGCCTTGGCTCGTAAACTAATTCTGCAGATAAATCCAAAATGATAATCGTGAGCACTTAACCTATGTAGGTATAAGCCGACAAATTGAGGAGGCTCTCAATCACCGTTCATCTGGGCCGGCAAGCACACCCACAAATTAATCCGGTTAGCGTTGGTTGCGCGGCCATCACCTGAAGGTGGCTCGGACCGCCCAGCATTTCTCAAAACGTGGAAACGCGGGAACTAGATGTGGTATACAAATGTTCGGAAATGTCTAAATGCAAGATAGATATGAATTGAAAAAGTTGTGATCAGTATTTCTAACAATAAAAGTACATAGGTACATAGCATCACGCACTTAACTTTTTCAGGGGTAGGCAAATGATAATCCTTCTACTCATGTTATCTGTCAATAAAACATTTATAACTATTGACACCATGCACCCCATGCTTCTTTTTTAATATTTCTTTTTTCTTATTTACACTATTCTTAATTCAAATTTATTAAAATTTATTTTCTATTTTTAGTTGGATTTTTATAAAGCGTGTTTTTTTTTTACTTTTTAAACTATTATTTTTATAATAATCGCTACATAAGATTTTCTTAATTGTAAGTATTATGGATCTCATTTGTATTTCAGTGACACATAGTGATATCTTTTAACTAATTTCGAATAGGAATATACAGTAATGACAAAACTTTCGATAGCTAAAATAGGTCTATAAACTGTTTAGTGAGTTTGAACATATTTTCAACATGAAATATTTTTTAAGGACATCACAATTATACTTAAGGATATTTTTACCATATTTTAATGCTTATTAGTACGTATCAGACTGCCTCATCCAGTGTGTGCACACTGCGCCTCCATCAATACATGCTGACAGTGTGCCCTTGTGAACACGGCCCGGTATTACTCGAGACGACACTAACTTACGACGACCCCATCGCTTGCTGCGAACGCATGACAATTAATTGCAAAGTGGTTAGAAGTAGTTGCTTACAAATTAAACGACCGATATTGATCGGAAAATTGTCCATTCAAAATGAAGTTTCATGATCTCATATGGAGAGTTAAACGCTGTTTGTTTTAAGTGAAATTTTTGTCATATTAATTTATACATAATATTCATATCTGGAATGTGTCCTTTTCTGTCAAATGATATAGCTTAATACATACACTCACGCCTTTTATCCCCGAAGAGGTAGGCAGAGGCGCAGCTAGTGCATCCACTTTTCGTCATACATATTCCGTCCCATGATGTGATAGGGGGCGAGCGTATCGCCTATCGGGCACAAAGTCCAGACTCCAGGCTGATCCTGAATAGAAAACCCACTCTCACACTTTGTTCGACCCGGCATCGAACCCGAGACCTCAGCATTGCAGTCGTACTGTAATACAATTACGCCACCGAGGCAGTCAGATAACTTAATGACGCAAAAAATGTGACTTAATCCAGTGAGCCCTCTACCCGTCAATATACTTTTGAGGATCGATCTCAAGATAGCTAATGAGATGGTTTTTACATTATAGACGTTAAATAAGTGCTTTTGTAGTTTTGTTTGTCATATTGATAAATAAATGATCAATGGTGATTACTTGAAAACCTTTTAATTAGTCTATCACCTTAAAAAAACTTTTTCGTACAAAAATATTAAATTCTTCATAATCAACAAGATCGTTCGCGTATTTCTAATCTTCGAAAAATGTCCAAAACCTCAGTTATATCCTAACTGACCCTCAAATCCTTAACAATTAATTACCGCAAGTAATTAACATAGAGAAACGTCTGGCCAGCGAGCGGCACCGCCGTAATATGTGAGGTTTTAATTTATCGCCCAACTTGGCGGTTGCATGTGCACTCGCACCGCCCAACTTCGATACAAAGGTACCATAAATTGATAAGCTTATGTGGCGCACTGTGATTTAATGCACAAATGTTTGGAAAATCATTACGTATACAGTTGATATCTTCAGTTTCGGGGAGAAACGATTGAGGACGATGTACTGGTAGTAATAATGGTAATATTCAAGTACATGGTACAAATGGGGAATTGATTTCAATCAGGCCTATTGTAAAAACTAAGTTAAATTTGTCTAATGTGCGCGGTAAACTGTGTTGAGCCAACCTGGAGTTGAAACGTGGTTAGACTAAAAATACGCAACAGTTGCGTCTCTTGCCTTACAATAATAAAACCATAAGCTTATGCATATACATTTTTCATATAAAATAATATATGAGTGCGACACGCGTCTACGAAAAAACAATGTCACCATAAATCTGTCAGGGCACCTTACAAAATCACACAACGCTCACCGCTCACGTGTTACTTCGCAAAGTGTATAAAAATGGCAAGACATATACGGTATACGCCACGCCACGCTGCGTTTCTCCTTTTTTAAATGGACATGGTA
Source organism: Lapara coniferarum (assembly GCA_949316025.1). Classification (NCBI taxonomy): domain Eukaryota; kingdom Metazoa; phylum Arthropoda; class Insecta; order Lepidoptera; family Sphingidae; genus Lapara; species Lapara coniferarum. The sequence goes on from OX438919.1 coordinate 25,027,688, forward strand.
AACTATAGCAAAGTATAATAGATATTTATACTGTTACTATAGTACCTGCACTCTATGATGACGGTTTTAAGGTTGTCCGCTCTTCTAGTTTCGCATTAATTCATAACTACGTAATTGAAGAAAACTTCAAATCACCTTTACACTTTTCTCTTTTTACCAACGTTTTTTTTACACAAAAATAAGAACAAAGGGGATTTACTTCACGAAAAAAAAACCTAACATTATGGTATAGGTGACTTGAAGTTTTTATAGGTATTAGATAATAATTATATTGTTATAATATCATAACTTCTTTTTACAAATAGTGTCAACTACTTTACTTAGCCATTTAATATTATAGACATTATTTCCACAAAGTTTGTAGCTTGACGTAGCCAGATACAACTCTGCCCACCCATACGCACCTGGTTCTACATAGTTGGTCACCTGTTCACTCGCGCATTGCCTCATCACATTTGTTTTTCACTTAGTCACTGCGATAATGTGTTGCACGGTGTTCACTGAAATTCTTACTAATTGGAATGACCAATACAACTGTATTGTATGTTATCGTTTTATTTACAAACATTATTTGTATTATTTACTTAATATTAGGCCAATTTTATTTATGATGACCTACATATTGAAATTAAACTACTACACGGAGCCCCGTGTCCATGAAGTGCTGCAAAGCCTTCGAAACGTCGGGAGGAAATAAAATAAAAACCGCGATAAAATCCATTATTGTAATTTAATTTCAATGTCCATTCGCGTAAACGTAAGGAATCATTATGACCTAAGTACATGATCAATTGCAAGTACACAATTTTGCGATGTTATTTCTCTGCTTCTCATTTGCGTCCATCATCAGTGAGCCTTTTCCTTTCGAGAATTCATAATTCCGAATTCTTATAACTCAAGTATTGCTGGTTTCCGGAAAAGTTTCTTTCTATGAAAGAAATTTCACGCGCGGTGTCATGGGTTATTAAAAATAAATTCACGTAACTTTATTAAACCAGTCACACTACCAACATTACTTTAGTAGAAAATAATAAATACATCTAACTCCAAAAAACTCATTGAAATCTACAATCAAACCAACACCATCGCCGCAGTATCATCATTTTAAAAAGCTTTATTATAATCAAGCGTACGGTTAGATGAAGCACAGGGCCGCATGACGCGGGAGACATACGGGGCACCTGGGAACGCATTAACACGATATATTTATTGGTCGTTAGGACCGACGCGACGCCCGTAATTACGTGCACTCTTCATATGTGATTATCGTTTTAATTACGTTATGTATATCGGGTTATATTGTATCCTTTAACCCTTGGATATTAATCTATGATATTGCGCGTAGGCTTGGGTGTGATATTTTTTCTATTGAGGGGAGGTACCTATCTATGTATCTTTATAATTATTTTTTTGCGAAAGGCTTTCATATTTGTCATAGGTTTGGGGAGCCTAGCTGGGTATTTCGGTGCTACCAACCAATTTCACACGCAGGCTTCGCTATGCCCGTTATTTAATTCCTAATAAAACACCGCGGTAGTTTTCTTCAACGCTTAAACTACGTTCTTCGGGTAATGTCGAAACTGCCTCTGGAAATTTTCATATGTATAGTGGATAAAATAAAATAAAAAAATGATCATAAACTACGGCATGGTACACTGGCTGTTAAGTCTACTAATACTTACCGAATCATATTATTGTATACGATGTTATGCAAATCGAAACACAAAAGCAGTTACTACTGCTAATAGCGGCAAAAAGAGAGAAAGTGCTGATACTTTGCAAATTGTCGCATACGAGAGACATATTTCTAATTCTCCTAGCCAGTTTCGGCCACGGCGGCCAATCTCAACGGAGATCAGCCAGGTACGCAGGAGATATTATAGTGCACAAGTGTGTGCGCAATACACAGGTGCACTCGCTATTCCTTCACTCTCATAGTCCGGTGAGACGGCAATCCAACATGACCGGAGAGAGATCAGGCGCAGGACCAACGGCTTTACGTGCTTTCCGAGGCACGGGGGTATCACACCGCCAACTTCCTGACTCCGAGCTGCGGCTGAGGTAATTTTAAGATGGAAAAACCCAGTCACAATGTTTTTGGCTCGACCCGGGAATCGAACCCAGGACCTCACCGCGCAATTCGTACTCGTAATGCGTACGCAATACAACTACGCCACCGAGGCAGTCATATTTAACCATAGGGTCGATTAGGACCTCCAGTCTTTCAGTCTAAAATAAGTTGACAACATTAAGTCCTTTGAAATACTCATTAAGAATAATGAGTGAATTATAATCCTAAAAAAGTAATTCAAAGCACAAAAACAGGTAAAATAATCTTATAATCCATTATTAAAGCCACTACACAGTAGTTAAAATGATAAAAGGGAATGAAAAATCACTTACCTGTCAGTGGCCGTCACAAAAACACTCGTAGCGCGACAGATTGACACAAAAGAGGCCTGGGGGTCGCTGGGACGTATTGATTAATAGTGTCCGGTGCCCCGCGCCCCCTGGCCAACAAAGCTAATTACCGGCCCATTTATACTCAACGACCGCAATCACTCAACGGTTAACTTTGTTAATCATTCAGTCGCACTTGACGGCTTGCACTAACATTTTTATTGAAATACTGGGATTTTGCTGGGATTTCACTTGTTAATGTTTTTTTAATTTATTCTTGGAAAAGTGAAGGTTCGTTTTTAGTTTTGCATATTGACATTTATTTAAGTCTTTAGTCCTTAATATTCTAGTCTCGAATTAATATTTATATGCCACGGGCTGACTTCTGAAGTACGTACCTGTAAAGAATAAAAAATATTTGTAATAATATCGTCATAAAAATTTATAATAAAAAGATCATTTTCAAAATCAAGTTTTATTGTAATGCTCCTAAAAGAAAAAAATAATCTTGGAAATTGAACAAAACTTTGTTTTATACTACGTAGGGATAAAAGCTTGTCGCGAGATACTTATGTAGATAATATAATAATTATGTATCTTGAACTTGACAAAAGAAAATATAATATTGTCTACACTGGATTTACTTGTTTGAATATTCTTCATTTTATTTTGCTACATTAATAGGAACTTATACTTAATAGTAACAACGATTTTGTTAAAATAAAATCCTTTAATCTCTATCACCTAGAAATGAAATCATATTTTCCAACACATCAACTTGAATCATGAAAAATATTTCGCCCAAGAATATATTTACACAAATATCCCAAAACAAATTAGCTGATTACGTTTTGACTGAGGTTAATTCGTACGAGATGAAAGGGTGACCACGCGTCGCGTCGGCGGCGGGACACGGATCGTGGAGACGCGACGGTAATCCCCGCCTCACTCGATGACATGTCACGTGACATACTCACTTTGTAAAGCCGCCGGTGACGCGGGTGACAGTGACGCTCGTGTTTTGTGAGAAAATATTTTGTTATCTTTACGTTTTAGGGCGATTTTTTGAGGGTAATATTTATTTATTTATTTATCCGATTAGAACGATTACATAAACCATTTACACTAATCAGTACAATTATAATGATCAATTCATTGCATGCAAATATTATAATAATTTTAAACATGTCAAGAAAAAAATAAAATAAAAGCAAATCTAAATAATAGTAATAACACAAAAAAAAAATGTATTTTAATTTACTATAGTTAGCTTTGTTATAATGGTTTTATTTTTCTACTTTTATTAAATGCCACATTCAATATAGAGAGAAGTGAACGATAGCCTAGTTGGGAATGGATCGGAGACAATGTCCGGTTGTTCAAACCCCGAGGCACACACCTCTGACCTTTCGAAGTAACGTGTGTATTGTTTATCAATTATCGTTCGGCTTTAAAGGTGAAGGAAAACATCGTAGGGAAACCTACATATCCAAGAATTCTCCATAAGAATTTTGAGAGTATGTGAAGTCTGCTAACCCGCACTAGGCCAGCGTGGTGGGCTAAGGCTAACCCCTCTCAGTAGTAGAGGAGGCCCGTGCTCAGCAGTGAGCAGTATAATACAGGGCTGATTGCATTGCATTGCACATTCAATAGATGTGGAAAACCTCAATAAAAATAATTAAGATTACTTATTAACACCAGCTTTGTAATTTGAGACTTCGTACAATCTATATTCAAGTTTAGTGATTGAATATTGACTATTCTGATTTAGAATTATATATTTTCTATGAATTAAAACAATATCGCTTGACCCAACTAATCCAATTAATTACAAACCTATTGACTTTCCTAACACATTAAAACACACCCAATATTAATTAATCAACCGCACAAAACACTAGCGTGGATTAATCTAACGCCTAACACACTACGGGGTTACCGCGCTGTCCATCCTTCATTAGTACAAAGGAGTTGTCCTTTTGTCTCCCTTCCATTCATTGAGATTACTCGCCGAGATCCCAGACCCTGGCAGCCTTATTCAGATGTGTGAAAGTCTCTCTACTTGATTTTTAAGTAGACTGTTTGTGGATTTTATGTTAATTATCCTGAACTTGATTAAAATCTCTGCCATATCGATCAATTCGTAAATTAATGCTTTCAAATACAAAATAATAAAGAAATGCACAAATGGTTCGATTAATAAACAGCAAAAAATAAATTTCGTAAGCGCTGTTTTTTCGATGAAAATAACTAACGACTTAATATCTAACAAATAAAGGTGAAGAACGCAAAGCAGTACCATACAATTCCATTTAATCCAAAGTTTAATACGAGGTTGCGTTATATAATTTGCAAGCGTTTGCCATCACGCCAAAGACCAACTTGTCTTTCTAAATAAAAAATAATAGCATATTTTCTCAACTGTCAAGCCTAGAACATTCCTAAACGCACATAATCCAAGATAACACAATGTTTTCGTAAATCCCACCACACCTTCGCCTCCAGAATCAGTCGGCTGTCGGCCGGACGTGATCTCTGTCAACAAATCCACAATACAGGCTGACTCGTTGTCACCCCGGTCCAACAATGAAATGATTAATGGACGCTTTTCTTGTACTCCATCGGTCTCCCGATTTAAATGGACGTACAATTAGATTGGCCAAGATACGGGCTGGAGGTGCGTAGTAATAAATAAATTCGTTTGAAACAGTCATTATTTATAAATTAATTTCATTGTAATAATATTAAGTATATTAATTCATTTCCTATAAGATGCAACTATTGGGCCCTATAGTAATATATTCCTTTTTTAATCATTCATTTTATTAAAAAAAAACGGTTAACCAGTCCATAAACAGCAGCAACATCTTCAAATAACTGTAGATACAGGTCTGCCATTCTGCACTACATGCAGCGTCACATCAATATCGAGGGACATTTTTTTTTTATTGCATCGAATGACGAGACGAGCATGCCGTTCACCTGATGGTAAGCGATACAACCACCCATAAACAGCAGAAACACCAGCCAGCACCTTGAGTTACAAAGTACTGTATAGTATTCAACTGCGCTCGTCATCCTGAGACATAAGATGTTAAGTCTCATTATGTCCTGAAGTTACATTGGTTACAATGTCCTTCAAACAGAAACACAACAGTGTATGCACATTGCTGCTTGGCGGTAGAAATAGACGTTGCGGTAGTACCCACCCAGACGTACTCTTACATATGAGAGTCTTACCACCACTGACATTACATCAATATGTTAAATCTTTAAATTCTCAGTCAATTCACTGGACTTCCTCGGTGGTGTAATTGTATTACTGTACGGCTGCAATGCTTAGGTCTTGGGTTAGTTCTCCAGGTCAGATAAGATTGAGTTTTCCTATTCAGTATAAGCCCGGAGTCCGGAACTTACGCCTCATATGGCGATAAGTTCGCCCGATATCATATCATGGGACCGAATACGCACGGCGAAAAGTGGTTGCACTAGTTGCGCCTCTGCGTACCCCTTTGTGGATTAAAGGTGTGAGTGTGTGAGAGTGTGTTTGTGTGTGTATTTGGGTGTGTGTGCGAATTCACTGGATACACTATAATTCTGCGAAACACACTAAGTGTAATATTCTTATATTGCCACCCACATGAGAAAAAGCGCTATCATTTTACCCGCAACTGCATTTAAAACTCCTCAAAAGCAAACATTATCAAAAGCATTGCAAACAGTCAAACTCATTATTCGACTATCAAATCCAGACTATCATTTCTGTTAAACTCTAGCCAACTTCGAACTTAAGCCAAACTTACCTGGGCCCAAGTAAGTGACAAAACAAAGTTGGCTCGCGTCGCCGCGAACCGGATCAAACCGCCTTAAAGCGGTTCAAAGCGGTTCTAATACCTTTAGGCTTGATTTAGACGCATGAACATTTTGTTAGCGCGAATTTTGATTATTTTGGCGCTCTGTTTGTTGTTCGAAAACTGAAATTGGGGACAAATTTTGAATAATTATAAATAATTTTCATATTAGTGAGGGAAGTAACTATTCTTATTTAAGTGGACTAATCAATACTTTTAAATCATGCATCAAATTAGCAATACACCGTTAACAAACATTTACACAAGGTCCAATGAATTCCTTCTTCCTTCCCAATTCCTAGCCGTTGTTAAGTGTCTGGCTATTGTTACACGTTTTCGTGGGCATTAGGCAGTAGCGATCACTTACTATCACGCAACTGTTTGTTTGCCCACCAACTGCCACAGAAAGCAAACAAGTACAAAGAAATACCCACAATTTCACATACAGAAAAACGCATTCAGGGTTTATGGTCGTTGTCGGAGAAAAACCAACCCTTAAAACCTCACGCCCGGTCACAAAGGACATCGAAGAAATAAACATACCCGGGCTTGTGCAACAAAGATATCACGGATGCAATGGGCCACGTCAGGCCACGGGGCGTTAACCGTCCGCCGCGCGGTCTTTACGACACGGTTTACTTGAGGGCCGATTGTACCCGCGACTGCTGGCATTTAGTTGAAAGGGTAAGGCGATTGTCATTTGTATCGGCTTTATTGGACGTTCCGTGGGATCACTTGGCATTTTGAGACATTATGGTGATAGACGTTTGGTGTACGACGTACAAAAATATATTATCACTTGGAGAAATAATTAGATTATTGATCTGCAAGATGTCCTTTTATTTGTCTTATTTTCGATAAGGTATAGAATTACATAAAACAATAATATGAACAACTATACAAAAATAAATTACTTATTTCCAAAATAATCTACATAAGCTCTTATTTCTGACCCATTTCCTTTCTTCATCCAACGTGTCACGTGACGTCATAAGCCATGACAGCGCGGGAGTGCAAAACAATAACCGAAAATCCATTATTAAATTGTTTACATGAGGACAGTGCGAGTGGCAAAGCGCGGGAACCGCAAAGCAAGCGTGACAGAACAAAGTTTGCTTACCGGATTGCACCGGTTCCGAATAGGGATGAGGGAAGACGTAACATATCGGTTAATATTTGTAATGGGCACAACTATCGCTTTATTATAAAAAGACAAATTAATTACATTATTATAACACTTTTCTACGGCCAAGCCGCAGTAAACATGTACTGTTCCGGTTAGAAGAACATTGTAGCCAGCGTAATTACTGGGCATTATGAGACTTAGCATCTTATATATCAGGGTGACGAGCGCAGTGGAATGCCACGCAGTACTATGTAATTCAAAGTTCTATGGGGTGTTACTGTTGTTTATAGGAGATTGTATCGCTTACCACCAGGCGAGTGGCATGCTTGTCTCGTCACTTAATATCAAAAAAACTTTCTTTAATTACAGCGACTATCAAGTAACACAATGAATTCTTGGTTGACGTAATTGGGGACTATTGTATATTTCCTATCAATGCTAATTAATTCAGGTGCTGGCATTTTAACTTTATATTACCATATGTGTTATTTTGATAATAGCATCAATACATTTAATAATGGCCCTATCATCATCATCCACAAGCTGTAGGGTCCCGTTGTAGGGTACAGGCTTCTCTCTTACCATGTTATCTCTCCCGATCAGGCCCGGCAAATGGCTCAGGAGCCATTCACATCCAGGTTCGATCCGCGATTCTCACAAATCAAACTAGCGGCGACAGCCAAGTTGGGAGTAGAACGAACTGTCAAGACGAATTACCGCAGGTTCAAAACTCAAGGGCACGCACCTCTGACTTTTATAAAGTTATGTGCCTTTTTTGTGAATTATCGCTTGCTTTAACGGTGGAGGAAAGCATTAGGAGGAAACCTGTTTACCTGAGAAATTCTCAATAAGTACCTATATATTAATCGTAAATTATTGTTATTTCATCTGATTTGCTTAGATAAATAAACATAAAATATAAAATATTTTTCATCATTATAGTACATCACGTTTCCTACACGATTTTTCTCCCTTAAAAATACCAATCTGTCGACATTGCAATCTTGCCCCGTCCTATCCAAAAGCGGATTAATCCGGTTGCGCGCCGGTGCGGGGCGGTTAGAAGTGGTTAGAGGCGGTTAGAGGCAGTTAGTCAGGTGAGATCCGAGCCGCGGTGCCCGGCTTACTATCCAAATTATTGTCTGCACGCCGCGCCACTGCGGTAGGCGTTCGCACACATTTCTTTTACTTTTTAGTTTTAATTGTATTAATTATTATAAATGTATGGTTCTAGGTAAGTCGCTATTATTTATCTTAAACTAGGTCAAGAATAGAATGAATTTAAGCTATTTTATGTCAGGATTTATACGAAAGTTTTTACGGTTCTAATTATAATTAGTGAACGAAAGCCTAATTGGGAATCGAATGGTCTGCCGAAACAATGTCTGGAGTTTCAAAACCCAAGGCACACAACTCTGATTTTTTTAAGTTACGTGTGTATTGTTTATCAATTAATTATCGTTCGCTTTAACGGAGAATGAAAACATCGTGAGGACACCTACATACCTGAGGATTTTCCATAAGAATCTCGAGGCTATGTGAAGTCTACCAACCTGCACTAGGCCAGCGAGGTTGACTAAGGCCTAGCCGCTCTCAGTAGTAGAGGAGGACCGTGCTCAGCAGTGGGCAGTATATAATACAGGGCTAGTTGCACTGCAAATTATAATTACACCAGTTTTATGTATCACCATACCATCTAATATAATAAACCATTTAATAAAAATCAACAAACAAAAATCTTCAATGCCGTAGTGGTATTGATTGCGCGGTATAACATGTTCTAAGATCCCGGGTTCGAGTACCGGTTCGGGCAAAGTTATATTAGGTTTTACTGCTCTCTATCAGCCCGGAGCTGAGGCTCGAATTTGTACCCAATATAGAGATAGGCTCGCCCCTACCACAGCATGGGTTGGAACACACGTGGCAAAAAGTGGGTGCCTTAGTTGCACCTCTGTCTAACTCTTCGGGAAGAAGGCGTGATGACAGCATGTGAGTGTTTTCTTTTTTTAGAATCATAATAAAAAATATTTTTAAGTTACATACTAACCCAGTGCTTGATGAGCCCGCGTATAACAAGACAACGCGGGTTCGATCCCCGCATCCAGACAAATGTTATTTCGAGAATATTCGAGTGTCTGTTAAAGTGGAAGTTCTTCGTATTTCTTAGGATCAGGTATTTACAATATGAAGTTTTAAACGATCTGACGACACGCTTTAATCGTAACTAATGATCCAATGAGATTGCAAACATACCAGTTGTCATTTGGTATGTTACTAAATAAAAACTCCACGGTAACTATTCAATAAAGTATAACAAAAATTCTGTGACTTCAATCACTTTTTAATGTATCTTATCTGGAATTATAATTGCGATCATAATTATGATTTAAATCTAATAATTTTATTATTAAAGATAATATCCTTTAATAATACCATTGTCAAAGGTTGTCATCCTTTAATTTATGGTTGAAACATAAACACATTCTAATTATTCAAAGCCAAGACAATCCACTCGATCGCAAGTGATCCCATACAACAGCGAGCTCTTAAATCAATAGGTCTTTGTCCAGGTACCACCAGGCTGAGTCCCGTTTGATTTAATATAATGGCCACATGGGCACATTAGACCATCAATTGACCATCAATTGCAGGGTTAATTTGCAGTAAATACGGTTAATCCACGCGCCGAGGGTTGGATTTGATGACATTGTTCTCGATGTATGTATATGCATGATAGGGTTAACTCGTGGTTATATCGTTTCGATTACAGTGTTTAGGATTGAGTGTGGACATTATTGACGGTTATGAAAAAAAAATCGAATCGAATTTTGATAGAAGAGTGCTATAGAGTAGTCATAGTAATGATTGCAAAAATGAGAAGCATTTCGTTTTCTTCTTGATTTGAGCTAGTCTCTATTTCTTATCTCAGTCTATCTTAACATAAACGTTGATTAATATAAATAAATATACAAAACGTATGTAAGTATTGGAATATTTTCCCGAGACTGGACCCCCAGGATAAACTTAGCTAAATCCTTTTTGCATTGCTGCATTGACTGTATTGTATCGACCAGATAGTAGTTCAAGAAGACCACATGGAAAATAATTTATATTAATACTAGCTTTTGCTCACGGCTTCACCCGCCTAGAGAAGGTTTCCGGGATAAAAGTCCCGCTATGTAGTTTTCCAGGATAAAAATAGTGTATATCGTTCCTTATGGTTAAAGTGTACTCCACACTAAATATCAATAAACTCGGTTCAATAGTTTGTTCGTGAAAACGTAACAGAGTTACTTTCACATTAATAATACATCTACGCCACTGCCTGTCTCGGTGGCGTAGTTGTATTGCGGTACGACTGCAATGCTGAGGTCTTGGGTTCGATCTCGGGTCGGGCAAAATGATATTGGGTTTTCCTATTCAGTATCAGCCCGGAGTACGGACTTTGTGCCCGATATGGCGATAGGCTCGCCCGCTATCCCCTAGGCGAAAAGTTGGTGCACTAGTTGCGCCTCTGCCTACCCCTTCGGGGATAAAATACGTGAGTGTGTGTGTAATAATATACTTGTATGGATTCTATAAACAATCAGCAAAACAAGACCAACATTTCTCAACTCCCCTCCCCTTGTTGATAGCATTGAAAAATTCGTAACAGAACCATCTATCGACCCGAGGCCATTTTTCTTTCTAACAACTTAATTGATTACCTCTAATTCAGTACGTTCGAGCGGTACAAATTGCCAGGCAGTATCTCAAGACGACATGGGCCTATCAATATACTTGCGGTGGTACGGGCTCTGTTAAATTGAGATGGCTAATTTACGACACGTGCGTATTGTCCTGTGGACAGCCTTACGAGTGACATTGGTGAGGTGGACTGACAGTCGGAGAATGTAGTACCTATAAGATTAGACACTATCGTAGAAGCACTAGTTTAATCACATTTCTTATGTGGTAGAAAGAAAACCTATCGTATCAGAAAAAAACTCAATGCCATTCAAGTGAGGTTTGATTCGGGAACATTCTAGATAGTTTAAGAGTTTATTAAAATTTTAATTTAGTATAGGTTACGCATAGATCAAAGATAGCGTCAGCAACAAAAACAAAATATCCCACAAATGGTTTAGAACAATCAATACCGAAAACAAACGTGAAACGTATCAACAATCCAGTCCAATTGGCGCAAAAAACACAGCACACAACAAATCAAACAAACGGATCGACAAACGTAATACCTATGCGGGCGCCGGCGTTCATTCCACCTGACCGGGCTTGCCCATAAACAGTGGACAAGAAAAGCAAAATGTATGTGCCCTATCGGCGCTCGGCAAAGCCCGCGTACAAATCTGGCCAGTGGATAGCGGGCCTGATCGACAAATCCGGCAGATTACGCGCTGATACCGGGGGCATGTTTATGAGACAGCCGCCGGACTCGGCCGGACTCTGCCGCGGCAGGGTTGCTGGGTGGCCAGTCAGCGGTTTGCTTTTTTTATATTTTTGCATTTAGAATTAAATACTCGATGATTTTTAGAATAATATGTTTTATATAAAACTAAGAGTTGCTACCACAGGTTGCTAGTGTTTGGATCACTAGGCCCATTCTCGGCGCAAAAATTTAAATAAGTGACAAAAAAAGTAAACTGTGTGCTTAGAATGTCTCCAAAAAACGCAACTCGTAAGTCGATGCCGTACAATTTTGATGTTTGTGATTGATCGGGTGACCAATAACGTCAGTAACGTGTTTGTCTATCTACCAATCTCAATAAAACGAAACGGTGTCGTATCGTGTTTTTTCCCACATTCTAAGCACACTGAAAAGCTGCTCACCAAAGTCACATTCCAAAAACGAAGGTAAAATTAATTACGTCACCCTCTCCGCAGACTTTAGTGAACCCTAAACTATTGTACATATAGATATTTACTTTAATGTGCCCTGCTTATATTCAAGATTATGAAATTATAATAGTGCCAAAGATATTTTCTAACCCATATATCACTTAAAACTCCAATGCCCGCATATTCTAAACAAACAGACCGCACAATAAAAACTACACTGTCATCACATAAACGCTTCCTAATCCAGGAAAAACAAAGTTTCAAAAGCAACAGAGGCGCAATAAAATGAAATTAAAATGCAAATGCGATAGTGTTGGCAACCCTGCCTGGAGACGAGGGAAGGTGGGCCCCAATAATATTTTCGCTTACAAAACGACTCCAAGTTTTAATAGTGGACACCATGTTTATGTTATAGACCCGTGGAATGGAAAGAAGTGCCGTCCTCGGAGACACTGACGTAAAGGCTTTTGTTCCGTTTCGCTTTTAGTTTTCGGATGTTACATTGAGATTCGTTTTTCATATTTAGTAAAGGAATCTGAAATGAATTACGTATGTGACGGATTAATCATTATATTGTCAATAATTATATCATTTTAGTGGTGGTAGGACTCTCATATGTAAGAGTCCGTCTGGGTGGGCACCACCGTAATGTCTATTTCTACCGTCAAGCAGCAATGTGCATGCACTGTTGTGTTTCGGTTTGAAAGATATTGTGGCCAGTGTAACTACAGTACATAATGAGATTTAACATCATGTCTCAGGATGACGAGCGCAGTGGAATGCCACACAGTAGGTACTTTGTAACTCAAGGTGTTGTATGGTGTTACTACTGTTTATGGGTGATTGTATCGCTTACCATCAGGCGAACGGCATGCTCGTTTCGTCATTCAGTGGCATTAAAAAAAAATTGTAAAATTGGTAATACTTAATGTGACTTATATATCATGTACTGGAATTACTGACGAAAAGTTTTCAAACAGGCGATAACTTCTTACGCACCGCAAAAAATAATTACCAAGTGAAAATACATTTTATGATCATTGCTCGCATTAAGGGGCAAAATACACCGATAGTTACAAAAGATACGGACGTCAATAAAAAAATTGTAAGTAGCAAGTGTTCCATCTTCAACAGAATCAGAACATTTTTGAATTTTCTTTTTTATGTTTCTTGCTTCACCAGGATGCACCCCTCTGCTTCACCACTAAATATTCTAAACATATCCAAATTCCAGGAAATTTAAAACCATATCCAAACTTATGGCAGTTAATTCCATAATATAATACATATCTGCTCCGAGGGTCCGTAGCTTTATACACGACGCGATGTTTGTGCCCCAAACCGGACATATTTAAGCTATTTTATTTATTTTCAGATACAAAAGGCCTTATCGCCGGATATATAGCTTTGGACCGTGTTCATACTTGGCTACTTGGTACGTACAAAAATATTTTTGTATCGAATATTATAATATGTCATTAATACAGCGTTTTTTGCAGATTCACACAGATAACAGAGAAGGTGAACTATGACAGTCCTGAAATTTTGGTTGTATTTAATTAATTTCAAGTTAACTGATTCATGAATTAGAGTTTTCGACTCACGAAAATACATTTATTCTTATATCAGGTAGGTACTTAAATACGAAAAGTTAAATTTGTACCAATGCTTTTTTTGATCACGCAAATTTTATATGCATCATTAAATATTTTAACGAAATATTTAATCCTACTTCCTACTAATATTATAAAGGCGAAAGTTTGTAAGAATGTATGGATGTTTGGATGTATGGATGTTTGGATGTATGGATGTTTGTTACTCTTTCACACAAAAACTACTGAACGGATTTCGATGAAATTTGGCACACGGGTAGATCATGTCCTGGATTAACACATAGGCTACTTTTTATCCCGGGAAAATATAAACCGGGACTTGTATCCCGGAAAAACTTTTTAACGCGGGCGGAGCCGCGGTCAAAAGCTAGTATATTATAAAGGCGAAAATTTGTAAGAATGTATAAATGTTTGGATGTATGGATGTATGGATGTTTGTTCCTCTTTCACGCAAAAACTACTGAACGGATTTCGATGAAATTTGGCACACAGGTACATCATGTCCTGGATTAACACATATGCTACTTTTTATCCAGGGAAAACATAAAGCGGGACTTTTATCCCGGAAAAACTTTTTAACGCGAGCGGAGCCGCGGGCAAAAGCTAGTTTATATAATAATATTACCGGGGCGTGTGTGAAAATAAACTTAGTTTTCGTTATAAGTATATACAGAAGAATTTAATTACTCAACCTTTCCTCATACCAATCTACCTCACGAACACGAAGTACCCTACATCCCCAGTCCCCTAATATGAACACAGGGACCCTACTGACATCCTCTCTATAAACAAGGCATCTCATAGTTGCCGCTATCGGTGTGACGCGCGGGCCGGCCGGCAGTTGAGGGTAGTTTTAAAACGCGCCACCCCACGGTAATAATTACGAGCATTGTTCCGCGCAAGATAAAGCGTAATGTTGGTAGTATTGTTTTATTCTGCGTATTTATAATGAGAAAATTCTTGGTTTTTTTGACTTAGGGATTAGGAGGGACTTAGGAATTTGCATTTTTTTCTTGGGATATCGTAATGTTATAGACGATATGAATGGTGGATGATTAATGGGGTTCAAGGAAATTAAAGATGAATGTCAATACAAAATAATATATCTGAATTAAAATATAACATGCCACTGCATGACACTGGTCTTTGTCTTATTCAATCTCTTAATGGGTTATAATATATTTGCTTAAATGCCCTTTAAATCAGATCAAACTTATCGCTTCTTGGTGGCAGAAAAAGATTAAGCAGTGTATAATTGGATGATATCTAGGTAATATTCAATTTCGCATTCTCGCATTCAAAGACCTATCTGCAGTAATATTTTTACATAGTTTAAAGATAGCATAGTTTATAACTTGAAATTTCTTTTTTTAAAAACGACGTTACCAATACATAACCTTTATATCCACTGCTCGCCTTTAATTAAAAACCAATAATCCGAAGTTCCACATCTAAAAAACCGTCGCGTACAAACTGCCTACAATACACTTCGGGGCAATAACAATAAAAAAACTTTAATAAACAATGGAACGCGACACGCCTGTAAATTCGGCATAAACCGGCAAAAGCGACGATTACTCCCCTTAACTGGGCATAATTACGGTCATTGGATGTCATCTTACCCTTAACGAGGACATCAACACAGCGAATCTAGAGGATTCGGCGGAACTATGAAATTTGGTAGGTGCGAATGTGCGCGAGCCGTCGGGTTATGGTTTAAGATTTGGAATGCGTACCGTGGTTTCTGTGTTATTAATTGTAAAAAAAAATATCGATGCCACTATGATTAGGAAATTCTTGCACGTTATGAATTTGAAAATGGAAAAGAAGCAAGTCTTGCATCCGTCTTCAATAGAAAAGTTGTCATTGATCTCTTTTTTATATTAACGCTATTTACAGTTACTTGGTATATGAAGAAATATATCTTAGAATCTGACACCCAACCTAACTTGTACTTTGCATTCCATCAACCAACCATTTAGTCAAATTACAGTCGTGAAGATACAAACAATATAACTTTGAATAATTAAAAACCAAAGAAAAATAAATTTTGAAATTTTCCTAGTTATTAAAATAAAAATACCGCATCCACACAACCTCGCTCCCCGCCCAAACGACCAAATAAAGCTTTATACAATAAATAATATTTTAAAATTAATGCTAATGCCCGTATTCCGGCTAAATGTTCGAGGGTAGGCATAACTCAAGTAACACGTTTCTCCGGTTAATGTACGAATTTACCGCGGTGATACTTATTTATTATGATTACGGTCGGATAAGCGTGATAGATAACTGTTTTGTGCGATTAACGCGCGGTTTTAGTGCGTTTGGGCGTCGTGGATTGGCGCCTTAGATTTGTATAGTTGTAATATTAATTATAATCTGCTCAAGATCTAGAACATATTAAGCTAAAAGTCTATGGACTTGTCCGTATAAAAATTCAATGAATGGATTCAGTTTTTTTACTTTAATACCTGAAGTAAAATGTCTACAAATGATCACAATATGAACTCCGTTATGATTTCAAAGTATAAATAGTGCTGATAAAACAGGCACTCAGATACGATCAACCGCGTCAGGTGTTCCTCTCATCAATTAGTTAATATAAAAAAGCGCCCAACAAATCACGGCCTACTTGAATATTTTCTTACAATATTTTAAGAAAATAATTCGGTAAACGAATAAAGATAAATATTAGATGATGAATAGTCGTATTTACAGACTATTGGTCGTATTTCACAAGCTGTCGAGGGCGAGTTGTCGGAAACCTAGTTACGAGTACATACGGATCTGTTACGAAAAAAAAAACAAATCGAATGAAGTATTATGACAATGGAGTATACAAAAAATACAAAATAAAGGACTGAACATATAGTTTGAGTCTCGCTGCAAACAGTGATTAGTATTATGAGAAAAAAGTTATATTGTATAAGATGAACTAATGGTAAAAACTATTGTTTTACAGAATACATAAATAAAATTATAGTACATTTATATAACGGGGTTTATCTGTAATTAGGTTTGTAGAATAATTAAAATATATCAAACTGCCAGATGGACGCACTGCTACAAAACTTTTTTATTACTCAACAAATAGCTGTCCCTACATAATATTGTTAATTGAGAGATTCGCTATTATTAAATAAAGAAAAACAACCCTTCAAACAATCCAAGAAATCTCCCAAAAACACCATTAAATTAGATTCAAAACGGAATCCCTCAATAGCGAACCCCACCAACAAATCAAACATCCAGCGGTACCCATCCAAGCGGCCCAAACTTGAGTTATTTGCCCAAGTTATCGGCCCAACGTTTATCACTAAAATGTCACATTTAATAATAATTAATGATAATTGCGTTCTAGCTTACGACAAAGGCGATTGGCCGATTCGCGTAAGTTATTTCAGTTTAACTTGGCCAACACTTGGAATTTGACTAGTGCTGTATCTTGTGTTAGTTGGTCGTGAGAGTTTTTGGACATAAGTGTTGTGGAGGCATACATTTTTATTGAGTACAATATCTTGGTGATAGAAAGAAAGAAAGAAAGAAAGAAATAATTTATTTGGTTTTAGTAACATGAACAAAACAAAATAAAAAATAAAAACTAATAAGGAAAAATAAAATTAAAAACAAACAAATAGAAAACTAGAGAAAACAAAAACAAACCAAAACCAAAATGGATCCAGCTCAGCTTTATGCTACAGCGTAAACTGAAGCGCTGATTTTCAGCTGAACCCAATAGATGCAGATTCCATCACTGTACATAAAATATGGCAAAATACTCTACATTAAACAGTATGGCTAGTTAAAGACCGGACATCAGGACCAAATGTCGCTATCTTTTCTGACACGTGATAAGACGTCTCGGTATGCTTAAATTTTGTATAGAAAACAATATTTTGGAAGGAAATATGCCAATTTGCACGTTACGATCACTATGTATACGTGTTTTGCTATTTCGCGGTAGATTGATTTTCTGACGAACAGGCTCAAATTTTTTTTTTTTTTTTTATTTTTTTTTTGCATGACAATTTTCCCAATATCCGCTCTATAGATTCCCTGAACTCTTAGTTTACAATCATCCAAGCACCGAATCCAAACCGCTCCACCACCATGATCACTTTACCGAATTTGTTACAGTTTAAGTATACCCTCAATTTGAAACTTGTTGAAGAAAAACTCTTTGATTTTTTGCCTAAACGTGCTAACCGTATATGATAAATTCCGTAAAGGGGGGGGTATTATGTTCCATATCTTTGCTGCGGTATACTTGAAACTACCTTCAAAAGAAGCTGTTTTGTGCGATGGAATGAGAAGATGAGCAAGGCGCGTACGGCCGGACCACTGAAGCTTATCTGCAAGGTATAACGGTTTACGGCTTTTCAGGATCCCAAACAGAAGTGTAGCGAAGTGTACATAGCGCCTCGATGCCATGTTTAACATTTTTGCTTGGTTTATATAAGGTGATATATGACTTCTAGGGGGAATGTTAAAGCAAAATCGAGTACAGGCATTCTGTACGCGTTGTATTAACGTCTTTGACCTGGCTAATAGCCTCGGACCATACACAATGTCAGAATAATTAAATTTAGATAGGACTATCGAGTCGACGAGACTTATACGAAGCTGACAACTGAGATACTTCCGAGTTCTATACAGAACTTTTAACCGATAAAAACAATTACGTGCCAATTCTTTCACATGATTTTCAAACCGTAAATCAGAGTCCATAATTAAACCCAGATTACGTGTCTCCTGCACTTGACCAATGGGCTCGTTCTTTGCCATGATATTGGGGTTATATGAATTAATTTTCAAAATTTGCTGTCTTGTACCCAGTATCATAAACTTTGACTTGCCAGGGTTCAGTACTAGACAATTACTTTCTGACCAGTTGACTATTCTCTCAAGATCTGCGTTAATTCTATCTACTGCCGACTGAATTTCACTATGATGAAAGGAAAGATATAATTGCAGATCATCGGCGTATAAGTGGAATTTACAATGTCTTATACATCCCATAATATCTGCACTATAAAGTATAAAAAGTAATGGCCCAAGGATGGATCCTTGTGGCACTCCTCTAGTAACCGGAACCACGGAAGACAGAGATGTAGTACCATCTGCGTTGTGAATTTTAACATATTGAGAACGATGACTCAAATAACTAGCAAACCATTTGATTGTGGGTACGTCAAAACCGTAAAAAGATAGCTTGGAAAGCAAAAGATTATGATTAATTGTGTCAAAAGCCCTTGAAAAATCTAATAAAACAAGAATAGTACCTAAACCAGCATCCTGGGCTTCTAAAATATTGCTAGTAACATCTAATAATGCTGTAGCAGTACTACGGTGTTTACGAAACCCAGATTGGGCTTGGGGAAGGATATCGTTGCTCTCAAGATAATTTATAAGCTGGCAATAAATCAATTTTTCCATAACCTTGGATAGACAAGGCAGAATGCTGATTGGGCGCAGGTCTTTAGCTGTCAAGGGATTTGAGTTCTTTGGTATGGGTCTGACAATAGCCGTTTTCCACACCAGGGGGTATGTACATGTAATAATTGATCTGTTTATAATCGATGTTATAGCTTCCAACGAACAAGGTAGAGTCAGTAAAAGCATGTCCAATATTATCATATCGTTCCCTTGGGCATTGGACTTAAGAGAATAGATAATGTGACTAACATTGCTCTGGCTAACACATTTAATATTAAAGTTAAGAGAGTTCAACCGATGAAATTCAAAATAAGTCAAGTCTGATAGGCTAACGATATTAGAACCTGGCACGTCAAGAAAATGCTTATTTATGTTCTCCGCATCAGAGAGATGAATAGGAAAGTGGGTATCGTGCTTACGCGGGAGTACATTTAACTTTAGATGTTTCCAGAGAGTTTTAGGATCATTAGTATGACGATTGATGAAATGTGAAAAATAGGCACGTTTTTCATGGGAAATACTTGAATTTACCAGATTCTTTAACTGCTTGTAGTATTCATGTCGCGATGTTGTTTTTTTCCGGAGGTAACTCATATGCGCTTCATTCCTTAGTCTCATCATTAATTTAATATTATTGGTAATCCAGGGAAAAGAGTTATGGCGTATCAGTACTGTTTTTAAGGGAGCGTGGATATCAAATAAATTGAGAAGCAGGGTATTAAAAAGAGATAACATATCATCGACATTATACAAATTAGTTATGTCATGCCAAGGAATAAGTTGTACATCATGATCAAACAAATTCACGTCAATGTCTTTAATTGGCCTAAATGTGACGAAGTTTGGAGGAATTTTAGGTTTTTTAAAATTCAGTTCAGCTATGACCAAAGCGTGATTGCTTAGTTTGCTACCAATAATATCAACAATTACATCGCGAACAACAACATCGGTACAAATAACATCAATGAGAGTCTCGCTATGGTCTGTAAAATGAGTAGGAGATGATACTACCTGCTTCAACTCGAATAAATTAATAAAATCAAGGAATATTCTATAATTAGTACCATTTGTGCTAATTAAATCAATATTAAAATCACCAAGCACGATCAGCTTATCTCGGTGGCCTAGAGCATTAATTGTATCAGCTAAGGCATTAAAAAAGATATCAGCGGCTAGCCAAGGAGGACGGTAGGCCGTACCAAGAATAATTTTGCAACCGTTAATGCTAAGAGTCATCCACATTTGCTCAACGGTTGGGCAAACGGGGTGTTCGTGATAGTATTTTTTCTATTCATAATTTTTCTCTGAAGACTTCTTTCTGTGTGTAGTTCATAATTACTTTAGTTTTTCTCTGCATGTATTTTAAGCACATTCACATTTCATAAATAATTAATGTCGCCGCTTTATTCCATAAGAAATTTTCAATACAATTGAAGGCATTTAGAAATTAGAAATACCATAGAAATCAGATTACAAAATTGTAAAGTACTTAAGATTTCAAATATAATTAATTGGAATACCTATAGCTATAGGTATTATGACTAGAAACATATTAACGGATAGTTTTAAAACACCATCAGTTTATACGTTTTTCAATAATTCTACAACTACAAAAATCTAAATTCAAATAAATTCTTGTTCCTTTTTCAAAATTGTATTTCAAATAATGATCTAATTAAATAAAGTTCCTCTCCACGCATCCGCTGTTCTTACAGCTTATTCTTAATCACTTAGCATTGGTACAGGGCAAGACAAGGTAAACAATATGAGTAGTCAAACTTGAACTATAAATTCACGGTTACTCTTTACGGAGTGGCGGCTAGTCTTGTGTGCAAACTACTGCATTGTTTGAACTAACGTTTTATGCCGTATATTGGAACTTGGTTATTGTTTCGGAGATAATAGGCTGAGTTTACATTTGTATTTCAACGGCCTATATGTTATGATTTCGTAACTAGTTTGTCATTGTATTGTTGCTTTTTAAAATAAAGAGATCTTGAAATATGATCCTTCAATTCTTTCGATTACAAATAATCTTAGTAAAAAAGACATTAAATATTAATTAATCGATGTTTGATTTGGAATTAACAGAATCCTACTAATATTATAAAGGCGAAAGTTTGTAAGAATGTATGGATGTTTGGATGTTTGGATGTAAGGATGTTTGTTCCTCTTTCACGCAAAAACTACTGAACGGATTTCGATGAAATTTGGCACACGGGTAGATCATGTCCCGGATTAACACATGGGCTACTTTTTATCCCGGGAAAATATAAAGTGGGACTTTTATCCCGGAAAAACTTTTTAAAGCGGGCGGAGCCGCAGGCAAAAGCTAGTTAAAATATAAGTAAATGCATTAAGGCTGATTTTAATATGATACAAACTGCATGTTTCTGTATTTACCACCTGTGTGTCGCAAAATTTCGAACTGTATTATGATTTCTAATTACTTAAAATTATTTTTTCTCATGGGTAGAAGTAAATTCAATCATGCCAAGAATTCAGAAGATTTTGATAACACAAGTTCAATTCCAAAGTTAAGGAAGAACGGAATCAAGATTGCCAGCTCGAAGGTGTCATGATCCCCTCATTTAATCCCAAAAGTCATCTATTCTCATAACACGAATGAACCCGATGTATCTGTCGACGAAATCTCCACTGAGGCTCCCAGCACGATATTATCGAGTAACACTTTGTATTGTTCGATACAAGTTTCCATATCGAATTTGTTTCTAAAACTCTATGAGGGTTGTATTTGGGACAGGTATGTGGACCATTCCCCCTGTGGTGTAATACTTTGGACAAATACAGTTTGTGAACCCCTTTATTTATTCGTTATATTATGCTTCATTTGTCAGTATGACGGTGAAGGAAAACATCGTGAGGAAACCTACATACCTGAGAAGTTCTCTGAATTTCGAAGGTATGTGAAGTCTGCCAACCCGCACTAGGCCAGCGTGGTGGACTAAGGCCTTAAACGTCTCAGTTTTAGAAGAGGCCCGTGCTCAGCAGTGGGTAGTACATAACACAGGGCTAGTATGGTATGGTATGTCAAGTTCTTTGATAACAAATATATTGGTGATTTACACTAGAGTGGTTAAACTGTTATAACAACTTATTCTTATCTTTTTTGTTGTCGATGAATACGTAAATAGTTAAATTATATTAACTTCCTTTAAAGTATATTAAAACTAGCTTCTGCTCATGGTTTTGCCCGCGCGGAAGGGTTTTGCGCAGGTTTTTTCCTTTCCCGGGTCTCAAACTCCATAACAAATTTAATGGAAATCCCATTGGTAGTTTTTGAGTTTATCACGTTCAGACAGACGCGGCGAGGGACTTCGTTTTAAAATATTTTAGGATATTGCTTAGGGTCTGCGCGATACATTTTTAATCGTTTCTCTAGGCATAGAATAAAACCACAAAATATTAATTATACCAGTTTTTATTGCAGAATAAAATAAGAACTATCATAAAACCCTAAACCATGTCTAAAACCTCTCTATATCGTCTAAATATTTTCCAAACCCACCTCTTCTTAATTTACCCCCCACAATACTTCCAAGTCCACCCCTGCACTCACAGAGTTAATGGGATGTAAGACTTCGGTGATAAAGATCTCTGATCGACAATATTTAGTATTACAATACAGGTGTTCTGTTCGGAACAAGCGCTGGACTAATGTAAGCCAACTTCGAGGGTTAACGGGATTGGAACCCTTTGTACACTAGCTTTTAAGCGTGGATTCATTTGCATTTGTGTTGATTTTGTAATGATGAGTAAAGTTTATTGTTTTCTAAATCCATTCCTGCTTCCCCCGTAGCTAAAAACTGTTTTTCTGTATAGACCTATTGGTGGTTGCTGGACGAGCAAACATCACTATTTACGATTTGGTGATGTTTGCTCGTTGTCCTAAGTGGTGTTGTTAAAAGAAAATCTTTTGTTTTTCGTGATGCTGGGCTGAAAGGGAATAATACTTCTGACTTCTTCAGGAATATCGCTGTGAACTTGGGGTTTCTTTATGCGAAAAGCATAATTTCTTGAAACATGCTGTGAAGTAGATATTGAAGAAATATACTAATGGCTAACCATTTAGAAAATCGATGTCTTTGTGAGTATTTAAATTAAAAAGAAATACAAAACATTACCACAATGAATAAACCAAACACACCCAATTTTATATTTTTATAAAAGACATGTCATGTTTCTCCGTAATGATACATTCCTGTCCACCTCCAGAACGTAACACGTATACTCAAACAGAATCAAACCCCGAACGTACATTATCCGAGATGATATTAAGATAATAACTGATCGCATTGTGACACGAATGCGGTCTCGGGAGTTGGGGCTTTAATTAATACACGCTATCTTGTATCATCAACCCTTTGGAGCAGGAGATGGACAGACTTTCAAGCTAAGAATGAGGGAATTCTAGAAATAGTCTACTTACGAATTAAGTACGATATTTGCATACGAATCGGTCTGTACTGTCTATTTATCGCCAAGCACTGTTGTTTTTGGTTTGAAAGATATTTTACCCAGCGGAATTATTGAACATTATGAGACTTAACAAAAGGTGTGAGGATGATGAGCGTCATAGACTTAATAAGAAGCTAAATATTTTTATTTGTAACTAGTATTCAGTAGTTCCTGAGATTAGCGCGTTCAACCAAACAAACAAACAAACTCTGCAGCTTTATAATATTAGTATAGATGAATGTAGGTATAAACTGATATGTACATAATAATATACCTAATAATATACACTAGAACATTTCTGATTTCGCCAGACGGCCTGCAAAAATAATTCAATGTTCTGGGTAATGTTTTGCTTATTGGCTGTCGTGGCGCTAACCATCAGACGAGCAACTTTCTCGTCTCATCAAAAGACTAGATTATAAACTCTAGTGCCCCCTCACCATAAAATGAACAGCAACACTCCCCTACAGCCCTTCTTACGGCAATCAACCCGCGTCCAAACTATCCAGCACATTGTTATAAGAAAACATGCAAATTGGCAACATTTG
Source organism: Lapara coniferarum (assembly GCA_949316025.1). Classification (NCBI taxonomy): domain Eukaryota; kingdom Metazoa; phylum Arthropoda; class Insecta; order Lepidoptera; family Sphingidae; genus Lapara; species Lapara coniferarum. The sequence continues at coordinate 25,051,980 of OX438919.1, forward strand.
TTTAATTAGGGTACATCCCGGCATCAACGTACATCGGCTGTTTAATTAAACAGTAATTATGGCACCGATTAACAAACAGTCGTGTACGCAACGACGTTTCAGTATTGCCAGGGTAGGGCTTTACCTGAGTTTCGGGAAAATTTCTAGAAGCATAAAATTTAATCTAGTTTTAGACTGAAAATCTAGTTATGTGTATTTGTTGAGAGATTATTCATGGATAGTCAGTCAGTCAATAGATTTGCCCCGGATTATAATTTGTGTCAGGTATTATAATTAGTTCGCCCTACCGACTATAGGTACGACTAATAAAGCTTCGATTGCACTGAATTCCTTACTGTTTATGCGATCAGGTGTAATGGGGTGAGCATTATGCTATTACAGCTATTAATAGGAAATTGAATTTTTCAGTCACTTCCTAAGACTTATATGTCTCTTTTAGCGAGGTCTATCGATCCTGGTTTAGTATTAAACCATACTGTGTATACAAAATCTTGCAAGATCTCTATAACCGAATTTAGATGTTTTTTGACGGTATTTTTGTGCATAAGCTGGCACCCCCGCTATTTATTAACCGGCGCCCGCGCCCGCTCGCGCTCTCTCGGCAAATGAGCCGATCGCGCCCGCTTACAAATTGGGTGTATTAATACTCACTACTGGGGAACGACGACCGACTAAAGTATGTGCGAGGTTTTATATACTTGTGTTTTTAAATAAAATTAAAAAAAAATTCAATGTTTGCAGAAATCACAGATAACACTAAATATATTAGAAGTCGATAAAAAAACACTAATTAAATATTTTTCCTATTGTTAGCTATCTATTTGCGCAAATAATTATGAATAAGAACAGTTAACTAGTAGCATAGTTATTAGTATAGTGACAAGGCACGATGACTTCCTGTCAGAAAACCCACCTGCCCCACAAACCTACTCCATTCATTAACCAATTGCATAAACGTACTAGCAAAAATTTACTCTAGTAGCTCTTAGAACAGTTATCAAAATTGTGCGTATAAAAAGCTAGCACCGAAAATTCGTAAAGAGACCGCTGGTTGTTAGATGCCGGTGTCGATTCGGCAACGCGGCCTGTCGAACGCTCGTCTCGCGAACTAACCGGCGGACGGCTCGCGGCACGGTAAGGGAGCACACTCAATTCACGTCCTATCGCAGTAATTATACTAATATTTACGCTAGTTTTTCATGTTTCCTAAGAATAAATGGAGAAACTTCTGAACGGATTTAGATGAAATTTGGCATACAAAGTGACCTTGTTACAAATAGGGATGCTTTTTATCCCAAATAAGAACACAGTAAGCTTTAACTCTTGAAATTTTTTTCACGCAACAACAATCCAAAGCATAAGACATACCTTATGCCTGATTCAAACCCGTTCAATAATTTCTGAGTTTACTCCCAACAAATATCTTCACTTTAACATCAAAGATCACACAAAAACAGCTCCCGAATCGTACTGTAAATCAGCCGTCGATAAATTGCGAAGTGATATCGGTTTAATTTGAGCGTCTTGACGCCGCGCCGAGGTGAGTCGGAATGTTAATTAAAAAGACGGACGGACGGACGGCCCGGACCGAACCCGGACCGGTGATACGCTCCGATTGATTTCACTTAGCGACAGTTATCTTGCTACTGAAAGTTTATGGGCCTCGCTGGATTAGCCACAAGGCTTTTATACAATCGTGGTACGTTGACCCCACTACACTAGATGGTAATCGGAGTATGGTCCAGATGGAGTCGACTAACGAAAGATGGTACCTTTTTGAATACTTGACGTGACGAGTGCATTTTATTTTCATTTACTTGGAAAACTTACAGCTAACATGCTAACGTAACAAAGCGTGAAATATGAAAAAGACTTATGAAGGCCAATTATAAGTTTTCACAAGTAGGTTAATTTGAGCCAAGTGTCGTGACGAGCACATTGGATATTGTTTTTTATTGCATTTGAATGACGAGACGAGCATGCCACTCGCTGATGGTAAGCGATCGCCCATGTACAGTAATAACACCATACAAAAATATGAATTACAAAGTACATACTGTGTGGCGCGTCTCTTTGAGACATTAGTTGTCAAGACTCATATTCCCCAGGAGATACGGCCATTGGGAGTTTTACCTTATCAAGGACACCCTATGGCATAAGCTGAACAAATTGGCTGCCCATTTAAGTTAATTAATTAATCGTAATTCTGAAACAATTTTCACTAATCCAATCAATATATCCTTAGTAATGGATACAATCAACCAGTACCAACCCTGTCCAACCCTTCAAGGTGAAAAATCAATAAGTATCGCCTACGTTTCGCATCATTTTTAATTAACATTCTTAACAGAAGGGGAGGGACTCCTTCGTAGTTGTTTTATATGACTTTATGGAATACTAGGTGCTGTTCTCGACTTCGTCCGTGTGAACAAACTTTCCAAGACAAATGTATCTATGTACTATTAGTTTTAAAATATAATTTAAAAACGTACTCTATAAAAACGTACTCTATCTACGTAGCCAAGTTTCATTTAAATACATATACATATACACTCACGCCTGTTATCTCCGAAGGGGTAGGCAGAGGCGCAACTAGTGCACCCACTTTTCGCCGTTATTCCGTCCCATGATGTGATAGGGGGCGAGCCTATCGCCATATCGGGCACAAATTCCAGACTCCGGGCTGATACTGAATAGAAAAACTCAATATCACTTTGCCCGACCCGGGGATCGAACCCGAGACCTCAGCTTTGCAGTCGTACTGTAATACAACTACGCCACCGAGGCAGTCTCTCAGTTCATTTAAATACATTAAGCAGTTTCTGCGTATAATTTTATCAAACATACCGAAATCTTTGCAATCTTTCGCATGTATAATATGTATAGTGGGATAGTTATTCCATGTATTATGTACTATCCCACTGCTGAGCACAGGTCTCCTCTACAACTAAGAGGGTGTAGGCCTTAGTCCACCACGCTGGCCTAGTGCGGGTTAGCAGACTTCACATACATTCGAAATTAAGAGAACTTCTCAGTATGTAGGTTTCCTCATGATGTTTTTCTTCACCGTTAAAGCGAGCTATAATTAATAAAGAATACACACATAACTTAAGAAAAGTCGGAGGTGCGTGCCCTTTGGTTTCGAACCTGCCGACATTCATCTCGGCAATCCGTTCCACTCACAACTAGGCTATCACCTCCTCCAGGATATTTATTAGTATATACTATCTGCATTATTGTGACTAAGAAAGTAAAAAAAATGTTTAGGTACTTAAGCAAGGTATATATAGTCAAATTAAAAAAGGACATTAACTAACTGCCCGAACCTCATATCTCCAGAACGCATAACACCAAAAATCTCAATGAAGCCTTTAAAATGGACATTACAGGCCCATACTTAATTAAGTAACAAAACTCAATAGCCACTCTTTAATTACACACGGACACGATAAAAGAAAAAGCATACAATAGCAATGGACGATATACAACAATCTCTATTGAACGGCGAGGACGAGACAATGCAAAAAGGCGCTAATTTCGCGAAACCAAAAAGTGGTAATGGTTATGCGTTGCAGCGCCAGCGCGTTTGTCTCGCGATAACGTGCGCTTACAATTAGCCCAGGACGGTGTTATGCAGGAGCAGGAAAATTTATTTTTTCCTGCATATTAGGTTACTTGCCAAAAAAGATAATTTGCAGCTGTTTTTACTTTAACCCTACCGCGCCTTCAAATTAGGCTTTTGAGGTTCTTTTCACATTGGTATTTCGTATGAATATAAAACGAAAGGCGTTTAGAAAGTTAGACTTTTTTTATAAATGATAACCAACATTAGATTTTAAACAGCAGTTATGAAAACCTGCGATATCCACGCCGTTTATTCATCCACAATGGAACATCTTCCACACAACCTACATATAGGTAAGGATTAATGAAGAACACGTATATTACAAAAGTATGTTACTAATTTCCATTTAGATTTTCACCAATATCGGAAGGCAAGAAAGAACCTTTTTTCCAACCATACTGCATGAAACCCGCCCCGCTCGCAATTAGACGTGACTTGGCTATAATCGTTAATGTTTAGTGCCGGTCACATATTTCTGTACCTTTGTGCAAATGCACCCTCCGTCTATTCGTATCTACTTCGCGCAACATCGGCACACGCCGGCACGCGCCGACCAATCAGAATACACAGTTATTGCCAACGATCTGACCGGTTCTTTTTACAAATATAAGATTTGAAAATCGAATTTTATGGTTGGATGTTAATTATATGAAATGGATATTGTGAGATGGTTTTTGCTAATTTAATTCACTTATATATAACTGAATGAAGAGACCAGCATGTATATCTGATGGTAAAGACTGCTTAAATAGTTATAACACCAACTAGGATTCAAACTATATCATACTATAATACCCTGTACCTATCTACCACTGTAGCAGGTTTTAGTTTCTACAGAGGATGCTATCAGTCTAATGCAAAGTATATTTGTTCCATACACGACATTTTTGGAAGAGAAAGTGTTTTTCTCAATATTTTCCACAAACCCACGCGAATTACCCGAGTTAATATTTACTCTGTGAGATAATTAGCAACACATCGTGTCGGCCCGCTGATTTCTCCTGGGCGTCACTCGCACGCCTTACGGAGACAATGTACTGAACCCACGGATTTTATTAGTCCATTCGACAGGATGCTGAACCCTGATTTGGGAATTGTTGATTAATTTTGGGTAATTAAGTATTTTCGTACTTTATTTGAGTTGGAGATAATGAAAAAACATCTTATATTTTTGAATTTTGACATAAATTGTGATAATTTGGATTTGACGTCATGCATGCGTCAAGACTTGTAAAAAAAATATATTTTCTTTTCTGCATTATGAATACAAAAACGTGTATTGCGTTTACCCCATATTGGAATAGAATAAGGTCCCCAAAATTGATTCATCAGTTTTTGAGCTAAGATGCGACAAATATGACAAACTTAGAACCACACCATATCAGCCCTGTATTGTATACTGCCCACTGCTGAGCACGGGCCTCCTCTAATACCGAGAGGGGTGAGACCTTAGTATACCACGCTGGCCTAGTGCGGGTTGGCAGACTTCACATACCTTCGAAATTCTTATGGAGAATTTTCAGGTATGTAGGTTTCCTCGCGATGTTTTCCTTCACTGTTAAAGCGAACGATAATTGATAAAACTTATAACCCCTTTTTTTCGGCTCAATTATCAACAACATAATTTTTTTTTTAAATACACAATACACCTATTCAAACATACAAGACCTATACTAACTTAAACATTAATCGGCGGTTAATGAAACATAACCGTGGTTTAACCCACGGATTAATTCTTTCCGCGCGAGCTGTTCAATTAAGTCTGAAGGAAGCGCGTCCAATTACAGTGTACCTATCGCAGCCGGCTGATTTCTCCGGGGCTGCATGCCGGCATACGAGGGCATGAAAAGAGGTTATTAAATTTCCAACGTATGTCTCAGGTTGTTTGAAGTAAGATCTGCCTATCCGTACCTATCTGAGAATTTTCATCCTTAAATTTTGGAATGAATTTTTAATTCTGCTAAGCCGGTCAGTCAGAGGCAGCTAAGTAACCGTTGCAGTTCCTTTTAAATGAAGTTTCTCATTCTTGCAGAAAATCTTCCTTGAGGTACAACTGGTGTTCTTATCTGTCACTTAAAATATAATATCCGCTTGATTGGAATGGCTCAAAGCACCTGTCATTGATACGTTATAGCACAATAGACAATCAGGCAGTATTTAAAGGTACTTAAAAATAGATTCAAATATTAAACTATGTCATTTAATAACAAAATCTATACTATCAGAATCCAATGACAAAATGCAGTTAACCAAGAAGCTGTAACGGGAGTAGCGACACGACGCTAGGGGCGATATGCGGCGGAGGGGCGGACTGGTGAGGAGCGAGGGGGCGAAGTGGCGAACTTTTAATTCTCCGCCGCAGACATTGACGGTGGACGATTGCGATTGGCAAAGTTACAGATAAGTACAAGTTTTGCATCACTGGAACTGATATGGGTGCGTTCACACTGCCGCAGAGCCATTGTACTTTTGATATTTGATTGTGAAGTAAGTTTTACAATGTATTCTTTGTGATATTAAAAGTTTCGTACTAAAAAGCCAGTATTATTGTTTTGATTTCGACATGATTTTTCCATTAAAAAGGAGCAGTTTTCCAAGCGGTGAAAACTACAACAAATTACAAATTCTTTCGAATCAGAAACACCGTTTTGTATTCCACTATAGTAATCAGCCGGCCCTAAGACATTATATTGTGTTAAAATTCATAAAGCCTATCACTTAATTAGATATACTAGCTACAATATACCTACTACAAACAAGAACACAATAGACAAGGCGACAGCATTTAAGAAGCTGCCTTTTGCATACAAGATCTAGCTTTAAGTGTAAGACAGAATCCCGAAAATGAGAAACTAATAAGAATTATAAAATCAATATTATTTGGAACGTATCAAGACAATTTGTATTCGTAAATGGTAATTTATACGCAGTATAAAAATAAAAAAGTTTCACAAACATAAAAGCACAGTGGCAACTTAAAGCTGATTTAGACCAAGCTAAATCACCCCACAAAAAACCCAAAACTTCACCCCCAATAACAAACACTTCCCAAAACCCATTAACCCTCCACTGGTCCTGCAAAACAAAAGGTATCGTAATCAAGGAAAAAGTCCTGTTATTACGCGGAGTCAGCGAATCGCGGGCCCTAATGACACATGTTGGAGGTCTAAACAATGTTTTAATGCTGCTGAAACTCCCTTACGCAGATGGCAGGCCGTATTTGTTTAGGACAAGCTAACGGCTGACCGTTTAGCGACGCGGCCCGGGTGTGTGGGACAAGGCACGAAATGACGCGGGAATTTCATATATCTGATAAGACTAACCTGACTACAGGTCACAAGAACTCGCTGGATGCAGGACGATTCTAACAGGTTTGTCTGGGAATCTATAGGACATGTTCAGCAGTGGATGATGATGGCTAGAGTGACAGAAATAAAATAGCATCTTCTATAAGTAGGTAAGTATTCACTAACAAAGCAGAATCCAAACTATATGGCCAGGGCGGTGACAAACTTTAGTGACTATTGGTGACAAACTTCGAAACCTTTTTGCAAAGATAGCAACACTCATGCATTGCAAATAATTTAAAATCATTAACAAAAGGAAAAATCTCTGTCCCTAAAGGTGGAGCAAGCTGGTTTCAAAGGACATGTCAAAAAATGGGCCTCAAAATCTAAACAAGACAGTATATATATAATAATAAATCGTTTAATTTTAAAGACCTCCGATTTTGAGATACATGTAATTTTGTTTGGCTTGAATACTACACTTAATATGAATGTTTTCAAAAAAATTGGCTATGAATGGAGGGATCTAAAAATATTTTTTTAATGAATCTAAGTTCCACATGTTGCCTCTTTAATATCCCTAAAGTTTGAGCCTGATAAGATTTTGAGGCCCAGTACCCATACAAAAAGCGGCCATCTCCTTTTAACATAGTTTTGAAGTTTTATTTACAGCGTCAGCATCTGATCCTAAGGCATTAAATTAGCAGCGCCATAACTAAAACGACTTTTACTAATTTTAAATATCAATACTTTTACCTCAATCTCTCGGCGTCTTAAACCCGCAAACTCCTGTCCCACATTCTCCATATACAGGGCGTTACAGGTGCGAGATTAAATGGCCGCCGTGTATACAGGGTGTTCATTACGATATTGCCAGTAGGGTGATATCGCCAGCGGTTTTTATTAGGCATGTCATAACGTTTCATGTTTTTTGCTGTTTTTGATGTGAATTGAAAACATGTTTGATTTGGGGACCATTGTCATCACAGTTTATTGCTCTTCGTTTAGCTACGGTTTATTGTGATTTGGCGTGTTTATGGCCGTGATCATTAATGGATTTGCATTGAATTTATTTGTTTTTGTGGTGTTAAAAAAGGCTTTGAATGTCGAAAGAACGATTCCCACGTTGATTCTAATGTTCAAGTATAATCTTCTTGGGGTGATCTAGTAGTGTCTACGATGAAGTATTTTTTTGTTACCGTGATACTAGTATAATACAATAAGTAATTCTAGTCAGTTTTGGGGTGTCCATCATTCTTCAAATAAATAAGTGGATGGAAGTAGGTTTTTATATTATGAAAACTTTTGACCATACTCGTTTACAATACAACAAGCTTGGAACAGTAACTTGACCATTATATTATTCTAAAAATATCATCAGTCTTCAATTATTCCTATACCTTGACAAGAAATCTAACAATTAAGTAATACTTAAGAACAATCGTAAGTCCCTTTATACAAACAAAGTCTCCCATTCATTATCCACTCTTCCTTTTCTTCAACCCAGCAGCGTATCCACGGTTTTTTTGGTATTTATGGACGATGGAAATCTATGGAATTGGGGTGGAATATAAATCTATACTCTATCATTACTGATCAGAAACCCGTCTCCTTAAAATAACCCTTCACAGTCGCAGGGTCATGTACTAACAGTGCAGTGCAAGTGGTGTCTATATTGTTTACGGTGCGTCGATTAACCCGTAACAGGTGGAGGGAAGTGCCCCGATGAGTTAGTGTTATATTTACGGGTATGTTCGTCCCGGTCGTAACTCAAGTCAACTCAACCTGAGCGCGACGATTTTGTTGGGTAGCATGCATTGCAGTTTATAGGGAGTACGTGGACTATCAGTGTATGCAACATCTTATGTTCATGCATGTTAATAAAGTTCAAATTTTTTGTCAATGGGCTTAATTTATCATGTTGAATTTTGGGAGTAACATTTCGATAGGAAAATTTGGCTGAGCGAAAATATGAAGATTATTTATTGAACTATACTTTATAATCACTTACATATGAGTATTATTCACTTGATCCACGTAATTTGAATCAATTATAACATATTAATTACTAAAGTAATTAACTTAATACTCAAAATAAATATTATGTCAAGTTTGTTACAATTTCGTCAATTGCCCTATAACACAAAATCGAACCGCCACAAACGATTACAGAAAAATTAAAATCATACATTATAATAAACAACGTATAATTATCCAAACAAGCATAAAACCTCAAACAAAATCAAAATTCACGTATGTATTACAACGCCATTAAACATAAAACCAACCCAAAATCTCATCTGCGACCATTTAATTTGACGTTTTATAACAATAAAGACAATAATCGGTACCTTAACAGACGCATCACGTCCCTAGCCTAACACTAAAATTTTAATTAAATATATCGAAATAAAATCATAAATATCGTGTGACGTAAATTCGTACCTTTATTAAAGTCATTAGGAGGGTCGGAGCGTGGTACATCAAGATATTATTGTGTTTCCTCACACGAGCGGGAGTGGACTGGCGGTCCCTTCGACCGCCTCCCCCGGTGGCGGGTTTGGTCAATACAATTACGGCCGGGACAAGATTTCACACGTACAATTTGAATTTTAAACAATAGTTTGTCATATAAATTTAATTTTATATTCCTATGTGATACGGGATGTTTATAATATATACTTTAGTTTTACAGGAAAATGATTTTGTTGTACCGTACAACTTCATAATTAACATTTAAACATAAATTTTTTTGCGTAACTCACGCTTACAATATATTTAATTTTTTTATAAACGTATTTTCTTTAATAATAATGCCTAAACCGAGAAAAAACATATTATGCTTGTGTAAGAGTGGCTGGTATACCTTTTTGGCGACCATAACTTCTTAAAATTCAGTCTAATGTAGCCATAATAAAAAAAGTCAAGCCAAAAACATTTTTGTCGAGGTAATAGATACAAAAATCGACCTAATGCACTCACATCCCTGAAACAACCCCAAATACCGCACTAAAAACGATAGCACAATAATGTCGTGTCAAACAAACATTTAAGGAAAGTGTTACAAAGTTCAACTTGGCTATTCCTAAAACCCGGCTCTGAAGACACATCCTGTAGGTTATGATTTGGGCGGCATTTAAAATAAATTGCCGTATAAAACTAGGGATAGACAAGGGTTTACACAATTAACTCTTGTCGACGCAGTTAAGAATAAAACATTTCGGATTTGGGCCCGGACGGCCTCTGAATGGTTGCTTCTGAAACTGCCCACGTTACTTCTCTTTAGATGAGGACCGGTTGCTTTTGAGGTTTAGGTTTGGTTAAACCATTGATTAGTAGAAAGAAAAACATAGGTAATATTGGAACAATATACTTTGATTCGTCGCGTAGTGGGACATTATTGTTTAATTCGTTGAATGTCATTATTATTATTTTTTATACAGATTAGCTTTATTGCTAGGTCTCATATATGATATAATAAAGTTTAAAAAGCATAGCCTACGACCCGAAAAAACCATTGTTCTGAAGAACATTATGTCACAAACTTGCTTTTTTTTGGCATAAATACCTTAAAATTAGCTATGTTTGAGGTTGAATTTTTTCTCTATTTATTATTCTCTATCGAATAGCCCCTTATAACCACGAGTTAAGGCCCGGTGGTGTGACCTACCTCGCGGCCGGTTATAGCGTCGGCTAACAGCTTTTACGGCGCGACCGAAAACGACTGGCACCACAAAATACTAATTTTCCTTTAACAAAACGTATCTAACTTTTCTAATTACTATGAACGCGTCCCACTCTCGTGATTGCAGTTCTGTTAGTATCATAACCGTTCGTGTTTCTTCGCAATTGATAGCTGTTTTACATAGAATTATGTCCAGATATCGTTTGGCGGTATTGTGTAAAGATTATCATTGTAGTTTTTCTAATTGTTGTGATACGCCGCTATATGAAAAGGAAAAAGTTTAATGTTGTGTATTATGTTGTTAAATATATTGAAAAAGTACTTAAATATGTATGAAAATACTTAACAAAGCAAAAAACTATTACATACATGCATAGCAATAGGTCTTTTCCCTTTTCAGGGGTAATCAGAGATGTAACACATTTCACCAGGTATGTGAAGCCACTTGTAATAGGGGCGCTCCTATTTCCATGTACCTGGCATAATTCCAGACTTCTCAGTCCGACTACTGCTTTACTGACTGCCTCGGGGATATTGAGTTTTTCTAATCAGCATCATCCCGAAGTCTAAAAACGATTCAAATAAAGAAATCTATAAAATGTTACAAAAAGTTAGTGAAAAGTTACTCAGTTAATAGTTATTTATTCGATATATTATCACTGTAGGACTATATCTACACAATATATTGCTAAATCCGATCGTGTCAAGTCAAATTTAAATGCTAAACTGCATAAACTACCTGAGGGAACATTGTCACGGCGTAAAAAGCATTAGTTGCGATATTAATTCAATAAACAACATCGCATATGTAATGGTAGGCGCCAATAATTCGCACGCGCGCATTCGGACGGCCGGACGACTGGACAAGATGGCCGCACACCTTTTGGCGGGAAAAGTTAGCTCGGAGCTAAAATTACATGCGTTGCCAAATCAAAGAGAGCAATTGTTATGGTGCCAACCACAACTGTTATGAATTTAATACCTAGACATTTTTTTAAAACTTATATTAATGGATTTGTGATAATTATAAGTAGGTGTCATCATCATCATCATCAGCCACCTGACGTCCACTGCTGAATATAGGCCTCCCCTAAGGATTTCCAGACGGATCTACAGAAAGCAGCCTGCATCCAGTGTATTTCTGCGACCTTTATCAGCGAGCTATGGAGAGGGCTAAGCTAGGTGTTTCTCTACTGAATCGAATCAGAAATGAGGAGACCCGTAGAAGAACGAAAGTCACTGACATAGTCCAGCGGATTAACAAGCTGAAGTAGTCGTGGGCAGGGCACATAGTTCGAAGAACTGACGGCAGATGGGGCAAAGAAGTTTTCGACTGGAGACCACGTACTGGCAAGCGCAGCGTCGGCCGTCCACCTGCAAGGTGGACAGACTTGATAATTATGTATGTAGGTAAATTATTTTTATTAATTTTATTGTATGAACTTAACATAATATTACGGCAGTTATTCGTTTCTAGACTTAGTAATTTCCTGCCAACACTTTAAAGGTAAGGTATGTAATGTTTACGTCAAATATGGGGGTCCCTTAATTGTTTGTCCAAATATATGGTTTTCATTAATAAACATCATGCAGTGGACCGTATCTATGGCTCTCATTTCAATATGGCGTCCGATTCAGTGGGAAGCGTCTCGTAATGGCGTCTTTTTACGTTACCTGTTTGCTAATTGGAAATTAGGCGCCTAATTGTATGGAATTTTAGTCAAGCTTCGTACCGTTATTGCTTTCTTCGATTAGGGATTCTATTTATTCTTTCTTTGTTACAAAATAAAGTGCAACAATTGTCTTAACGAGGTTTTAAAATGGCTCAAAATGTGTAGGGCGGGCTGTGTAAGCATTATAAATTATAATCTACATCTGTTTTTATTCTATTTATTTTATTTTTGCTGTGCTAGACATATATTACAAAAGGAAAAAAAATCCTTTAATTTAGAATTTTATTTCCTTAACTTATCTAATACCTAATTCACTTTTACTTCAGTGTAAATATCTACAAAAACAGACATTGCTGTTGAGATTATTCCTTTATTAATTCATAATTTTTATATCACGATGAAAATACGTCGGCTTAGCAACACAATTTCAACCGAATTAAACTGTAAGCAGTAGTTTCGGCGCTATGTTGAAAAAAACAAGGGAAATTCTAAATACTCTTATTATTTTATTAATAACGAACCTTTTTTTGGAAAAAATCCTTAGAATTATCAATTTATAAGAAGCATGGAGTTACTAGTATCACAGGATATAGAATGGTACTACGGTCGTAACTACTAGGGAAGCTGCATACGCTATAACTTATTAATTTTTTTTTATTTATTAGGGATAATACAAACAGTTACACATTATATTTAGACTTAAGAATATTATACAAAGAATATAAATGCGTAACCTACACCGTTATCCACAGTATATATAGCATAAGATTAAGTTTCGCGAGCGAGAGTGAACAAGATCCTTTTTTTATTTTTTATCTATTTGAAGTGCTTATTCTTATAATGTGTCTGAAGCTTTAATGTTGCGGATCAAGGCGTTACGAAACGCAGCTGAAGACATATTAAATAAATCCATATCAGTAAAATTATCATTATAAGCCTTACTTATACGATGGAGAGGTGCGCGGAGTCCTGCATTAGTACGACTAGGAGTAAGGGCAAAAAGAGCTTGGGCAGGCACCTGTCGCCTAATATTGGTTCTTGGAACAATATAAAACAAGTTGTTAGTTAAGGCAGAGCAGTCATATCTATCCTACTAATATTATAAAGGCGAAAGTTTGTTAGAATGTATGGATGTTTGGATGTTTGGATGTTTGGATGTGTGGATGTTTGTTACTCTTTCACGCAAAAACTGCTGAACGGATTTCGATGAAATTTGGCACACGGGTAGATCATGTCCTGGATTAACACATAGGCTACTTTTTATTATACATTATAATTAATATTAAATTATTATTTGACATTTTATAATCATTATATTATTATTCTCGCGTTGACATATTATCATTTTGTTAATGACGACCGACCGATCATTGTGTTGCGCTTGCCTGTTATTAAACTTATAAATTATTTTAATTGTGCGTATTGATGTTTAAATTCAGATAATAAATCAACAAAAATTATGTTTGTAAATGTAGGCGTATGCACGTTTTACACCGTTTAATTATAATTATTTATTTGTGGTCTCTCATTTTATTATGAAGGTATAGTGTTTTGTGTTTGTAAATTTCCTTCAATTGTATTTTATCCTTATTTAACGGTGATGTGTGTGCATTAGCTTATATAACTAATCTGACTTTGTATGCAAAAGACTTGGAAAAAAAAAAGAAAAAAAAAATATCATATAAAGATTCCATGGACAATTGATGACAAAAAATTAAGCCCGGAGTTTCTTTCTGCCTTTCTTCTTCGGGTAGTCATCGCTTAGGTAGCTAGTGAAAGGCTGGTAGGTTAGCTAGGCTAGGGCCTGTAGTGTCCTCACCGGTGAGGATCGCGACGCGTGCCTCCCATTAATTTTAATAAAAAATATTCTTTTTTTATCTCTTTCCTGCCAGCCCGAGCTTGGCTTCTTTATATTTAGTTTACATTGATTTTGCTCCCTTTAAATGTGTCTTTAGTTATATAAGTGACTATTTGTAATAATAATTATTAATTGAATGTATCTTGACATATCATAAGTGCAACTATGTTCGCCTACGTGATGAATAAAGTATTTTATTTTATTTTATTTAAAAAAAAAATATTATAAAGGCGAAAGTTTGTAAGAATGTATGGATGTTTGGATGTTTGGATGTTTGGATGTAAGGATGTTTGTTCCTCTTTCACGCAAAAACTACTGAACGGATTTCGATGAAATTTGGCACACGGGTAGATCATGTCCTGGATTAACACATAGGCTACTTTTTATCCCGGGAAAATATAAAGCGTGACTTTTATCCCGGAAAAACTTTTTAAAGCGGGCGGAGCCGCGGGCAAAAGCTAGTATATTATAAAGGCGAAAGTTTGTAAGAATGTATGGATGTTCATCCAAGATGTATGGATGTTTGTTCCTCTTTCACGCAAAAACTACTCAACGGATTTCAATGAAATTTGGCACACGAGTACATCATGTCCTGGATTAACACATAGGCTACTTTTTATCCCGGGAAAACATAAAGCGGGACTTTTATCCCGGAAAAACTTTTTAACGCGGGCGGAGCCGCGGGCAAAAGCTAGTATTGTTATAAGGCTTGAGCCTTATATCGCATCCAAATTATAGCATTGGACAACTGACGTAAAAACCAAACGTGTATTTATTTGCTAAGAGCGGGCGTCCTCTACTACTAAGAGGATCATAGTCCACCACACTGGCCTAGTGTGGGTTAGCAGACAAGTCACGTGTGTTTAATTAATCGAAAACTCACACAATTTTCTTCCTAAACCAATCTAAAACGCAATGTTAAACAAAATGTCGACCTATATTAACATAAACGACAAGCAAGTCGCACCCTCAATTGATAAGAATCGAACTTTTCGTTGCAGCAAATAATATACTAATTACCTTGCATTTGCAGTTTAAACGTGGTGAAAAAGGGTGAGTTTACTGTTATTTCCCACTCGTCCCTAACAGAACAAATGTCCCGTTACATACGTACGCAGAAACACGAACGAAAATGTTTAATATTAAAGCAAAAATAAACAATGCTAATACAGCGCCCTAATTAGATATCACCTATGAATATGGAGCAAAGATGGCAGTCGTTAACACACAATACAATAGACTACAGAAGGCTTAATTATAAAACTAAGGGTATAAAGGCGTTGATGTTTGTTAATAGATGACAGTCCGCGGAAATTATAAATTGGTACTCTATATCTAGATAAAATAAGCTACATTTTATAACAAAGCGAAGCTGTAATCAAAATCCTTTACTCTTGATGTCGTCCACTCACCACATAATTATCATAGAACCTTCACACCCTTATCTCAGCCTTAGAATCAAATAACACATAACATACTCATTAACAATAACAATTTACTAAATAACTTGTCTGTCAAAAAATTAAAATAGCCTCTTTTGAAGATCACAAAATTTTGTAGAGCAATAACATCTCTAGTATAAATAATCATATTTTTCAAAATATTTAAATTATTAAGAAAAATAATTTGTACATCTAATAGACATCATTAACTTTCATCATCAGTGTTCGTGCGACCTTTAACAAGTCATCTCTCCACCTAGCAGGTGGACGTCCAACGCTACGCTTGCCGGTACGTGGTCTCCACTCGAGAACTTTTTGCCCTATAATTAGCTATAATTGACACACACATACTCACCCACCCTTAGATACACACAAATTCTCACTTACACACACTCACTCACACACATGCACACACAAACAAAATGTATCTTTTAATCTTTTTTATTTTTATAATTTATTATTCCTCACATAAGAAATTGTCACCTAGGAAGAGAACACTGACTTCTGTAACACAGGTTTATACCTAGCTCAGAAGTCAGGGGACCTTATGTTTGTTAAAATGTTTGTGGAAAATAAATTATATTGTTATTATATTATTAATTGACAACATTTCAAAATATAAACGTGCCTAAAAAAAATACCGTTTCTCAATTATTCAATTCTGAATAAGACTACATTTTTAAATATTTTTTTAATAGGTAATTTTGAAGAAAAAAAATAAAAACCAAAAAATGGTTGATGACGTCACACATACGGTCGAATGAAGTAGTGTCACACTATTTACGTAGATATGTATGTATTGAGTAGTGGGTATATCGTAATTCGCTAACTAGATGACAGATTACAGATGCTATTGTGGTTGAGCTATCACTTGTCAGTTTTTTTGTATTGCAAAGCATAGGCTATTACGTCTCGCGCCGTATATATGACGTCATTTGGTGCTTACGACGTTTTAGAATAAAACAAATTTCAAAGTGAAAATCATGAATGAAAATATCTGAATTTTGAAAAAAGAAAAAATATGGGTCTCATAAATTTAGATCGAGTATCATATAGTATAAACATTTGAGTATGTTAAAAAAATGAAATGTTGTTAATTGACATAATATCCTAAACATTTTGTAGAACACCTCTGTACCAACTAGATTGTGGCACACAAACGTCGGTGCGCGCCATCTGTCGGTTATAAAATGAATTTATTTATACATCTAATTGCTTCGTACGGTACGCGTATGCAGTTAATTTCGATATTAGCATTAAACCAGCGATTTTGCTTAAAACAAGGGCTATTGTTAGAAACGTCGTGAAGTTTTATTGCTGCGGGGAGATTGGGGTGGCATCTGTCTTCTGAATGGTTGAGTTTTGTAATTCGTAATTTGTGCATACTTACCGTAATTTGATACTAAAAAGTGTGCCTCAAAACTGCTGAAATTTCTTCGAAAGGGCTACAATATAATATGAAATCTAGGGCCATGTAAAAGTCTTTTTCGTTAGGTATTAAAATTGTAATCAGTATTGGAGATTTAACTAGGATTAAACTTATTTGGGGTGAAGAAGAAAGCGACTGAACAATAATCACTATAATTAATTATTAATTAATGTATGAGGTACTGTAACTAGTGTAAATATAGTTATTGATTTATAACCTGGCAAGCTGATTGAGGCGGTTTACCACATGGCCCTTCACGTAGCTAAGTGTGTTAACATAATAAAAATATGATTGAATTACT
Source organism: Lapara coniferarum (assembly GCA_949316025.1). Lineage (NCBI taxonomy): Eukaryota > Metazoa > Arthropoda > Insecta > Lepidoptera > Sphingidae > Lapara > Lapara coniferarum. The sequence continues at coordinate 25,069,280 of OX438919.1, forward strand.
TTTAACACAGGCGATGCTGCGAGCAAAAGTTGGTTGAAATAAACCACAATAAAGCCATCTTTGAGTATTAGCATCGAAACGTCATAAGTTGTCTATGGTGTATTTAACATCGCTCGCTATGGCGTAGGTATCTATGGCATCAAGACGCCATTACACTCGGAACAGCCATAAACCAACGAGTAATATGCATTAAAACATTACATGGCATTGTTAGAGCCGATAGATTTGGTATGGTAGGACGTGGGATGTGGTATGTGACTAACAATATTAACAATACAACGACTTTCACGGTCTGCTAAGACAATGTCTGGCGGTTCAAAGCCCAAGGCACACACCTCTGTCTTTTCGAAGTTACGTGGGTATTATTTATCATTTTTTATCGTTCGCTTTAACGATGAGGAAAACATCGTGAGGAAACCTACATGTCCTGAGAATTCTCCATAAGAATCTCGAGGGTCTGTGAAGTCTGCCAACCCGCACTAGGCCAGCGTGGTGGACTGAGGCCTAACAATTCTCCGCAGTACAGGAGGCCCGTGCTCAGCAGTGGGCAGTATATAATACAGGGCTGATTACGATGTCTTTCACCTGCTCCTATCTCAAGTTTAGCTTATCATAAGTATTGTTGTCTTTGCCTAAGCGGGTAATGAAGATTTATGTTATTTATTTTATACATCTAAGACCCATGTGGGGTCGGCGCGACTTGTTAAAATATGTCGCAGAAAGTTCATATTACGATCGGTCATCTAAGTGTAGGTATTATACTTTTCGTAAAGTTAGACATTCTAAAAAACGAGTTCTTCTCTAACGTTTACTTAACACCAGCTCCTATAGTCTCTTAGATTTTTCAGCACTATAATTACCTTCTGACGGCGTCATTTTTGATTCATAAGTAATTTCATACAAAGTAAAACTGTTAATTTCTCATTCTAAAATACTCGGTGGCGTAGTTGTATTATGGTACGACTGCAATCCTGAGGTCTCGGGTTCGATTTGTAGGTCGGGCATATAAAATGTGATATATTTTTTTTCTAGAATTCAGTATCCGCCCGGAGTCTCAAATTTGTGCCCGATATGGCGATAGGCTCGCCCCCTATCACATCATGGGACGGAATACGCACAGCGAAAAGTGGGTGCACTTAGTGGCGCCTCTGCCTAACCCGTCGGGGTTAAAAAGGTGTGAGTCATGAGTATATGTGTGTAAAATACTCTAAACAAAACGCCACATACCATATCCGTACCCACAGAGAAGCTCACATAAATCCCGCTTATGACACGCTTGTTACTGACGAGTTTCACTTTTTATAGCTCCTGTCTAGCGCCCACGGGCGCGGCGTGAGGGTGCCGGCCCATCTATCAACTATTATTGCTGTTATGTTTGTTTGTTCTCATTCGGACAACATTGTTTTGGCTACTTATGTTAGTCTCGTAATATTTTTGCTAAATCTTGGGATTAAGTTTGGATTTATTTTTCTTGTATTGTTTTTGGATTTTGTTTCTTTTTTTTGTGATAGAGGCACAAAGTCAAGACCTGAAGGAGATTATGAACATCTTATTATGAAATTACTTATGTTATATTTTCTTTTATCTAAGAGCAATAATAAATAATTTGTTTGAACAGCCCCACATAGTTCTAACGGTCTAACCCCACAACGACACCACTCCCCTCCACTTTGCCTTAGAGATGACATAATTTAAATTGTTCCACTTATTACCACATATATTTACATACTTACTACATAAAAAAACACATCACAGGGGTGTAACAAATTAAAGAAACAAAAAGACAAGGGTTTAAACTCAGTGTAGAGTGCACACGTACCTAAATGAGTGAAACATTTAACAAATCCTCAAGAAATATATGACTTCATAACGTTAATATAACCTCACAAAAAGCTTCGCCATCAGTCGTGCCACCGAGACAGCCCACCCTCGGAAGGGGGTTTGAGCCCCGCACAAAACTATAAATTTCCGTTTAATTACCCCCGGGCAGCGTCACATCATGGATCCAGACAGTTTTATGACGATTTACGGTCACATTTCGACGCGGGGACTGCCCCGCTCAGGGATTCCGTAAGACCATTATATCTTGACCTTCCGCGCCTCCTTGCGAAAACTTGCGCCGAGAAGAAAAGCGACGCCCGTGTACAAATAGAAAGCTCCCGTGTGTCTGGTCGGTATTCGTCACCTTTTACACTGCCAGGGGGTTTTAAGGCTTCCAGTTCTTTATGGTAATGAAATCTGAGCGGGGTGACGTGCGGAGGTGATGTTTGCAGAGTTTTTGTTGCGCTCCCCCCTCCAGACCCCTCCGGGCTTATTTATCGTGCGTTTGGGTGTACCCGAAGTTCGGTGGAAAGTTTCGCCGAATGGAATGTGCCACCAGTGTTGATGATATCTGCCGAATTGTTTTCGTACATTTTCCATCTCGGCGGCAGCGGAATGATGGCCGGAACGTATTGGATACGCTTTCAATCGACCTGCCTATAATGGAATGTGCGATTCATGTAATTTTTATTCTATTGAGTTATATTGTGAATTACAGCTCATTGTGACACGAGTTGTTTTAGAAATGAATGGATACAAGGCTAGTCGCTGTGATTTCATTGCTGAATGTGTTAGAATTTAATCGTTTATGGGGAAATTTTTAATGGATGTTAGTTGTTAGGTGCTTCATAATAGGTTATATGCTATATTGTTATGCTATATTATAATATAATTATATGAACCGAATTATTTTGAACTGCTACAGTATTACATAATCTAATTTAATATTCAAAGGACTAGAAAAGCGTACACAATTCCCCCAATCACTATATATTAAACATTTACAGAAAATCATAACCACACAAAAATCCATCCAATAAAAACAAATAATTGCTATTCAAAACGTAAACCGAACGCTAACGTTATTATCTGTCGATACAGAGCGTTCGCAAACGAGACTTTACATACAGACAGACGCTTCTGTTCGACATAAAATCAAATCAACAGTTATCCTGTGAGCCTACATCACAATCACGGTTAATCGCGTGTGTGACAAGTTAGCTTGTTGGCAACAACTGCTCTTGTTAATAGACCTCTCGGCTGACGTGGGACAATCCCTTTCTGTTCGCAGTTTGGTATTGTGACGGGAGCGCGGGAGGTCAACTTATACTGGTCAGGTTGCGACACGCGCGTCGCTCCCTCGCAGCCGATATCGCCTTGACTGACGAACGAGTATGCATTCAAATAGGTTACTTTACCCGTTTCGCCCCCAGTAAACATCTAGGGCCGTTTCGGATCCAACGCCAATTTGGTACAGAATTTGTTGTGGAATGTAAGAATGCTTTTTGAGGGTTAAATTGCATTTAATTTGCACTAAACAACGTTTTGTTTTGATGACAGTGGCTTACCGGAATTGTTGATTCGAGTTGTTGTTAATTTTTGTTTAATGGTTTATTGTGTTGCGTCGGATTATAATTGGCTTGTATTTTTATGTATGGGATAGGAAAAGCAGTGTTTGTTTTCGTTGAATAAGCATAGAAGCTATAATAAAACAAACATTTGAAAAAATAATGACTCTATGTAATTTACAAATTCAATTCAATGTTCTACTATTTACAAATAGTGACTTTGTGTACATTTCAATTACGTTGTCTGTCGTTTGCAAACTACAGAACATTTGAAAATTAAATTATTTTTTCAAGGTTATCTATACATTCTAGTTCGTACAATAAATACAATTTGAATTGAGTGAAAGTAATAATCCAAATATACAAAATAAGTACTTTTATTTCAGAACAGTGACCGTTACATACTATTACTTAATTAAAATGACGCCTAATTAAAGTTTGGGGCATAATATGCGTGCAAGCAAGATGTGGGTACAACTGAAATCATGGATGCGCTCCCGGTCTATAAAAAATAACAGAGATTGTGAAAGACGGAGGTGTTTCATCATCAGCCACATAAAATCCACTGCAGAAAATAGCCCCCTTTTAAATTTCCAGATAGATCTGCAATAACGGCATGCGTGCAGCATGTCCCTGCGACCTTTAGGTACCTATCACGGTGCCTCCGAAATCATTGTTCACCATAAGAAACGCTACAGCATCTTGTCACTTGAGTGTCAACAGACGAGAGATTACGCCTCCCAGTCGACACAATTATGACGGCATGTTTGACACCAATGGGTTAGTTTCCTGTGTTTGATTTGGTATATTATTTTATATGTAACAGAAAATAATACAAAAAACAAATTCTTCTGTAAAATCAGAATCAAAATCAGTTGACAACTAAAGCAGTTATTCATATTTGAAATATTGTTGTGAGCAAAAGTGGGGACGTAGTGGGAATATCGCGTCATCTGTTTCGCACGCACGCAGCGTTATAGCTGGCGACACTTGGTGACGTCACATTCTGCTGTATCCTTTATCTGACAGATGCCCCTTCCACCAAACTTCAAAGCTTTATAACTCATTTATTATTGCTTGTATTTTACAAATTATTTTCCCTCTAGATTTTAGAAGACATAAATGTTTGATAAATGTATTTAAAAAAAAGTAGTCAACTACCCTATTGTGCTGGTCCCGGAGCACGACACACTCACGTTGGTAGTTATGGTGGGTTTTACACCTGGTCTACGGTGGTCGCAATCTGGGCGGGAAAATTAAAAAATAATTATCCCACCATCAGCATACAAAGTTACACGCATTCACTTTTCACATGAATACCGTACCAAAATTAATATTTTTTGTATACATTATACGTTTCATTATCATTTATCAACTCAAACCCGAGGACTCCTAAACTAGCTTTAAAAGCAAAATGTATATTTTCCTTTGCGAAATCTCAGTCAGATTTACTGGCATGCAAATCCTGGCAACATTCTAATGTTGAGTATAATTAGCGACGGTTTGTTATGTGGGATGGTGGGAGGGGGGAGGCTGGGGAGATGGGGGGTGACGGCAGGTAGAAAAATGCGCTCGCATAGATTATGCTGTCGTTAAATGTCCTTAATGTTTTGGGGCGGAGAAAAAAGATGTTTGTCTTCTGCTTTTGTTTAGATAAACTATTTTGAAAGTCGAATTCGGTGTAAATTTTTAATCAACGTATTTTTTTGATAAGCATTTTTTATGCGTAAAAAGTTTTGTTTTTATTTATTTTATCTTGTATGCCTATGTCATTGATATCTTTTTTAAAAAAATCTGTTGCCTCTTGCCTACCAATGAATTGCTTTTTATAAAAAAATATTGAATACAAAACTTTACCAGCAATTTATTTTGTACCCAAGAACATTGTTAGGGGAAAACAAAAACAAAGCATTTTAATATCCACACAGACGCATGAGGTCTTTATTTATAACTGCAATAACACTGTTCAATAATGACGGAACCGCAATACGTCACCAGTCAAACTTGACCCCCCGACTAGTCTTCGAGGCAGAGGAGATCGGGGATGTATCGGAACTAAAAGATTTGTTACGAATAAGCGACGGTAGTTATATTTAGTGTATATTTTTTGAATTCTAAGCATCGTTAATAATTCATTGTTGGCCTGCTTCACTTTTATATAAAAAATAACCTCGCTATTTTTGAGCTTGTTTGTGTAATTTTTTTCTTGTGCCTTATGAATAACCTCGGGCATAGTCTAGCCACTGCTATTTTGTAATTTGTACTATTAAGACGATAACATAACATTTTTTTTGTGCTACAATTACAGGCAAAAATAGTAACATAATACTAATAATTAGCTTAACTCAATCTTACCCATCTCTTACATAACACCAATCATCGCCAAATGAATACAATCTGCGAACAAGAGGGATCAAGTTACGCTGGTCACGCGGATCCATGTTCCCGATTTATGAGTCGAGTTAGGTTCGGTGCCCAGGTCACGTATGGAGGGACGGGTGTCCGTCACGACCCTCTGTGATAGCCTGATTTGGACGTGTGACGTGTCGAATGTACCGAACGTTATTCTTGATATTGCAAACGATATTTCAGTTTCAGGGTTGATGAAGTTAGGGGTTTGATTGGGAAAGTATGGGAGGGAGTCGGGAAGTTCGATCGGAGCATCTGCTTCCAAACGTATTTGAAAGAAGAATGGTCTAATTTGATTAATTTATTGAGTTTTTTCGCCACCAGTTTGGTGTCGGCGTAACCTACTTTTTTTAAACATGCTGCAGAAATCATTAGGTGACTAGCCGCCTCCCAGCTGCAAGGCGTCTCCCTCATGAGCATTGCTTACTCTAGTCTACTCTACGTTATCTGTAAAATTACTGGTCGTAGGCAAGTTCAAAAAACCGTTATAAGTAATGCACGTTTAATTAGTAGTTGTCTTTTTAAACTTATTCTTCCGACAGAAGGTTTTTTTTTTATTATAAAAGGAACTCACTGAAAGTGTCTGAAAGTTGTTGCTAAATGCTAACTAGTACCTATTTGTAGTAACTAACAGAAAAATCACTGAACCTAACGAAAAATCATTCAATTGATTTTCAAGACAAAAGTCATTCGCGGTCTACGAAGGCTTAAACCATTTTAACCATTCCACCACAACATAATAATTTATACATCTGAAGTTAAGTAATTATGAACGCTTGAACAACCGCCCGCGTCGTTTAACTGCACGCCAGTGATCAACAGTAGTAGACAGTAACTCATCGGGAACGTCGAATCCATTTTTGACACTCATAACATTATATTAGAAGCTTGACTGCGAAACTTTGGTTTTGGGCTAAAGATTTATAGAAATGGAAGCGGCTTGAGATAGGGTTTTTAATTCAATATAAGCAATTAAGCAAGCCACTCACCTGATAGTAAGAAAATATATTTAAAATTCTTTATTAATATCCACGCTTTGGTTATAGCACCAAGCAACAGTATACATATACATACTCCTCGTTTTAAGGACATAACATTGTAGCCAGTGTCACGGGTTGACAAGCGCAGTGCAGTGCAAAGCTTAGTACTACCAATTTACTGATTGAAGCTTCTATCATCAGTCAAAGAAAACACTAGTAAGTACTTTCATTTAAAACACTTCACATCACATCATGGGACGGATTACGCACGGCGAAAAGTGGGTGCACTAGTTGCACCTCTGCCTACCTCTTCGGACATAACCGGCGTGAGTATGTGTGTGTATAGTCTAGTTTATACCCCTATGGAGGACTTCAAGGCGGACAGAGCAGTTACCAGGAAATAGTTCTTAATAATATAAATGTATAAAAGGATTACATATTGGATACGTGTACGTGTACCGTATGCATTAGCCCGAATTTTTGTCATTACCACATCTAGATTGGTTAATTTGTGAAGTTTAAATTGCAGTTGTAAGTTATTATCTGTCGTATAATTGCACCCAGTAGGCTCTGGAGCTAAGCGAGTCCACACTTAAGATATCAGGGATAACTTATTTCCTTTTGTGAAGTTTTTGTGTAATGTACTGAAACTTATGTATGGGGTGTGTAACATTTTAAATTGTTTTTAGATATTGAATATTTAACTTTAAAGTAATGCAAAATTCATAGAAATACAATTCATATTTCTAAAGATTACAATGCAAGAATCAAAATGTTTGTTATCTTTTGTACGCTCAGTAGCCGATGTGGTAGCAAACATGCTTACCAAAAGAAAAGATTGTGATGAATTAGCAACTTATCTAATGTGAGTCAACAAAAAATAATAAGTGCTTATACTTTTTTTATCGCGGGGAAAAAACGCGTTATCGCTACCACCACCGGGGGGTGAGTGGAACGGTTATGTTGGTTTCACACAGTCTTACGACCCAATGTCGACACTCGGGAGTATAGCTTCATCCGAGCGAGCATTGGACAGAGTCCCTAACACTAGGTACACCCTACACCGGCATACCAACCAAATACTTAAAATAATAAAATAGGATAATATGTTTTATACCTCCGAAACGGGAAACTGAAAGTTAGTGACCAAAAGTTGACAACAAGTGGTGCGCGATAACGCGAAGTTAGTGCAGCGGCGATAGGTCAACCATAATTATGATTATTCACTTCGCCACTGTTTGCCTTAAGATAGCTAATTGCCGCTTTTTAAGCGCTTAAAGCGTTCTTTAGTTAGGTGATAAAGAGAATTTGGTTCGTTTTTGGGTTCGAAGATGCATAATTTTAATAACTTAAAATTGAAATAGTATCTGGAATGTTTTGGGCAAATTATACATAAGTAGGTACTTTAGTTGTTTCGTAATTTGTAATTACCATAATTTAATCAATTTTAAGGAGAATTGCGGATTCTGATTCTGAACTATGTTTGACTTTATGAAATAAAAACCTGTCTGCTAAATTATTAATTACTAGACTTCTGCTTGCGGCTTTGCCCGCGTGAATGAGTTTTTTCGGGATAAAAGTCCCGTTTTATATTTCCCCGTGATAAAAGTAGCCTAAGTTACTTGCTGATACCTAATGTAGTACCTAATGATATCGGTGAAAGAATTTGTTAAATCGGTCCAGTAATTTTGGAGCCTATTCAATGCAAACAATCTAATCTTTCCTCTTTATAATATTAGTATAAACATAATAATATTATTGTTGTCATCTATTGTATGAATTAACTTTCAAATTTCAAGTAAATTAATATTGTAAGGCCCATTATCAATGCTGAATACAAATTACTTGAGACTCATTACATATATTATTCAGAAGAACAAAATAAAATAAATTATGCCCCAACGGTAGGTAAATAACGAAGAATTTAAAAGTATTCCCAAGTCCATCTGGACTCTGGAGTGACGTGTACCGCCATCTATCGTGGAATGGCATGACTCGCATGCAAATCTCCTTCCCTCCCATAGATGTCTCTGCGAGATGGTAAGTGTCAGCCCGCGACATGTTTATGGCCGAAAAAGCGGCTGGAAACAAAATGGCTTTTAAATGACTGGGTGAATTTTCGCGCGCGATCTCACGAATTTGTATGCAGATTTAAGAAGAAAGATGTCTGCGAGGAGACAATGTGTTTTTCGCTCGTGCAGACACATCTGTTATTTATTTGTCGCGTTCGAGACAGGTTACTTTTATAAATCTCTCAGTTCTTTTATCTCTAAGCGTTTTGTGTTGCGTAAATTCGGATGCTTTCTATTTTGATTACAATAAGAAAAAGAGCTCAAACATTTCGTGCTCTGTGCACTTGTTTCACGTCTTTATATAAAAATATATATTTTGAACAAACCATTCCTATCGTACCTATTATTTAGCTTATTATAATTTTGTTAACCTCGTCTTATTCCTAAAATATATTTATATACCTAAAATATTAATTAAAATATACTATGGTATAATCAATCAAGGTACAATCAATGCCATTTTCCGAACTCAAAACTAGTTAGGTATCAAAGGCAAACATCAGATCTACTAGTTTAAAAGTCACATAAAACTTTAGTCTATGACGAGAGGGAGGCAAAAGTCCGGACCCCGTCTATACGAGGTCTCCCATAAATATTACCCGTCTGAGACATTGTCAACCGGCCACCCTAATTTACGGCCAGTAATTAGGAGTTTGCACTTTGCCAAAACGATTTGCATCGATCGCGACGCTATCAATTTTATATTTCTGCTGCTCTGTTTTGGACGTACTTAATTCAGTAACAATTATGTAACTTAGCAAATATTTATGTGTAAGAAATACCAAAGTATTAAGTGAGTGCAATTTATTATCAATTCGCTTCATGTTTATAATCGTAATTGGTGGCAAAATCAAAAAGTTAAAAATTACGCATTGTACATAAAATATGATAAAAGTGTAACAGCGTCACCTATTCAAAATAAGATGCGTTTTACTATGTATCTACTTAAAAATTAGTGCTTGAATATATATCTAGATGGCACTTTATATACTGCATATCGATCAGCGATTCTATTGAAAAGTAGTATTTTTGTGAAAAAAAATATGAAAAAATAATCGTAGTTAAATAACATTTTTACATTGGATAACAATATGTATCATATTATTATTAAATTTAGTATAGCATATTCTATAATTACCATTTTCGCGCGGTTTTTGACATAAAGGCTGAAGCTGAAGCTGTCAAACGCAAATGTCAAAAGCGCAAAAATTAAAAGCTTCTAAAGTTTCTAATAGTTTACTTTTTTGTTTACTCTTAATTTCGTGATTCAATTCTATGTTATTTCACCAGTTTTCAAATATTTAACTCAGCAACAGCCATGGATCCATGTGAAATAGAGTTTATTGGTGAAAATCGCATAATTAGCATCATACCAAACTTCACATACGACAAAATCTATTTAATTTGCGGTGAATTCGGACCATTCCGTGCCGGTCTGCCGTTGAACGTGCCGCTATGGCTCGCTATGATGTTGAAACAGAAGCAGAAGTGTCGGATTGTGCCACCAGACTGGATGGATATCGATGCTCTAGAAAATATCAAAGAAGAAGAAAAGCGGTCTAGGTGAGTCTATTTGTTTGAGGCTTTTCTGCTAGTAATACATTTCTACCAGGTAATTCTGTTCCCTTATTGTAGCAGCAAGTTAACAAGCTTATTTCACACCAAGCCTGTATTAAATCCATAAAAAATATCTTGCAGGTTCTTTACCAAGATGCCAAATGAACACTACATGGTGGAAGCGAAGTTGATTCTAGGGGCAGCAGCAGAAGATGTGCCCAACTCCTCTGAGATCAAAACCATCATCAAAGACATTTGGGATATAAGGATGTCCAAGCTTAGGACATCAATGGACGCACTAATGAAATCTGGAGGTGAATATATGACACTCTATACAAATTATATACTAAGACAAATTCTTTCTGTATCATGCTGGGTAAAGTACACACCACTTTTATTTGTGCTAGACACTATTACTAGACTAGACTGTAATGACTGCCTGGGTGAAGTAGTTGTATTAAGATACAACTGCAATGCTGAGGTCTCGGATTCAATACCCAGGTCGGGCAGTGATATTGGAATTTGTTTTGGGCATCTACCTACCCCTTCAGGGAGAAAAGGTGTGACTGTGCCTGTATGTATAAATAAACAGAAAATTTTCCCTGATTATATTTAGCCACAATAACACTATTGTGAATCTTTCTAAAATAACTTTACCCCTTGGTAAAGTTAAACTGCCTTCAGTTTGTTTACATAATGGTGTTCCATATATGTCACCCCTACCCATAAAAAGGAGGAACACCTTAAGACTGAATTACACAGTAAAACATGGGTCTGTACTTACTTACCTGGAGTGATACTTAGTAATATAACTTTCATATCATAAGTATTTCTGCCTTGACATAATATCCAGGCATACAAATTATCTTTTATCAATAAAACGTCATTGGTAAAAAATCTTTTCAGGTGGATATGGTAGACTGGACCATCTAACGATGATGGAAATCAACTCGGTGAAGCCCTTGCTACCAGCTGCTATGGATAATTTGCTCAGGATACAAATGGTATGTTGATACACATTCAATGGTGACAATAAAATAGTAGTTGCAGTCAGGAAGCATACTCAAAACTTATGTTATTCCATCTCTTATATAAGACAATCAATTGTATAAATTGATCAAGTCAATCAATATAACCTATAATTAACATTTTTGTGCTGCATTTTTAGTTACTAAATAATTTTATTTTTTGTGTCCGATAGTCAGCATACAAGACTTATTTGTCCAACTTAAAAAATATCTAATTAGGTAACCTACATGTATTATTTACTCTCTCCACGAGACCAGGGCCGCGCCGACCCAAGACAGCGCCTGTGTGCAAAATCTATGAAGCACCTCTGATTTTTGTCATCCCATTTCGACAGTAATATTTTTTGTTGTTAACCTTCTTTGGCTCAGTGCCCAGTTTTAATGTAGAAAATGACTTTTTGTAAGGCATTTCTAATAAGATATGTAGTAGTTGCCTATTGTTGCGACTGCGGCGATTCTTTTATTTTAACACAAAGCCCATAAAAAATTGGGTCAAAGTTCAAGTAGTGTAAAGTTAAATGGCAGGAATGCCAGCGCGCAGGCATTTCATCCCGATTCCAGCGCTCCTATTGCTGTGTGCGCCGCACACTTCGCACGTAGGGACGAAGCGTCCCTGCATGTGACTACAGTCACAAAGTATGTAATGCTCTTATAATGATTATCTTTTCTATTTTTCAGAAAACTAAAAAGACTGCGCCAACTTCAAGCCTCAACACATCATCATGCGTGCCATTCAGTCAGTCTGGCACATCACAACACACATGATGGCTAGGTTTAATGTTCAAGTCAATTACTTTAAGAAAAATATATAATTATGTTTACTTTGAGCATTTTAATATAATTACACATTTTTGTTTTTTTTTTTTATACGTTTTCTTGCAATCTGTCTTATAGGTGACATTTAGCAATCGGTGGGTACATAATATAAATTTAGCGTGTACGGAGTATGTCCACTGACACATCCGCTATTTTAATGTTCCATCTATGATTATTTTAATAGATCTTGAGGTATTTTTCTTTTCAAGCGCCGAGGTAGAGTTGGCTTTTTCATTAGGTGCTTTGCAAGTGCATTTGGATGCTGCAGTAGTCTGTTTTTGTATGCTTCAGTTATTTTTTTAACTTCCTGTTTAACTGTTCTTACATTGAGGTCATGGTGTAGCCTGTCATTGGTCACATACCATGGTGCAGCCGCTATAATACGTAGCATTTTTGACTGAAATCTTTGTATTATTTCAACGTTGGAATTTGCAGAAGTTCCCCATAGTTGCAGGCCGTAGGTCCAAACTGGTTTTATTATACACTTATAGAGTAACAATTTGTTTTCAAGTGATAGCTGCGACTCTCGCCTAAACATCCAATACATTTTACGTATTTGTTGACCCATTGCCAAGCGTTTGGTAAAAATATGTTTTCTCCATGTCAGTCGTCTATCAAGGTGCATTCCCAAATATTTATTTAGCTTCATCGGCTTGTGGGAGTTGTACTCCATTTAGAGTGACTGGTGGACACGAGTTTCTACGAGTAGTGAAAGTGACTTGTACGGATTTGCTTTCGTTTGCCCTTATTCGCCAATCTTTCAGCCAGGCCGATATTTTATTGAGGCTATTTTGTAATTTTTGGGAAGCTGTATGTGAGAATTCATCCGACGAAAGTATGGCGGTGTCATCAGCAAAAGTACCAGTAACAACACCCTCCATAGAGGGTAGATCCGCAGTAAAGAGGAGATATAGGGATGGCCCCATGACACTACCCTGTGGTACACCTGCCTGTATTTGAAATAACGGCGTTACGCATTCTCCTTGTTTTACGAAAAAGTGTCTTTTTTCCAGATATGACGTAATAAATTTGTAGTAGTTTATGGGTAGTTTTTTTTTTATTTTAAACAAGAGGCCCTCGTGCCAAACGCGGTCGAAGGCTTGTGAAATGTCTAAGAAGGCGACTGTGCAATATTACTTCCTTTCAAAAGCTGTGTTTATATTTTCAACCAGTCTGTGGACTTGTTCTATTGTGCCGTGTTTTTGTCGGAAACCAAACTGGTGCTCAGGAATAATCTTTTTTTCTTTTATTATAGGCATTAGTCTGCTCAAGAGCAACACCTCCAATACTTTTGATGGGATCGGCAGTAGGCTAATAGGTCTGTATGATTTAACATCTTCTGGGCTTTTACCAGGTTTTCTGATCATTATTATTTGTGCCACTTTCCACTGTTTTGGTACCATAGCTCTTCTTAAAATTGTATTATAAAGGGACTTCAGGAAAAATATGCCTTCTTTTGGTAATTCTCTGAGGATCTTTGCAGTGATGAGGTCATAACCAGGCGCCTTATTTATATCGAGTTTTCTTATTGCTTGTATGACTTCATGCCTAGAAAAACTCTTTATCGGGCAATCTAGCTGATGCGTTTCTTCTAGGAAGCTCGATACTTCTTTAATCTGTGTTGATCCCTGGTCCGAGTTCGACATAAAGACAGTTTTTAGATGTTCAGCAAAAGTTTGTGCCTTTTCAGAGTCATTCACAGCCCAACTGTTATCGGCTTTTCGTATTGGAGGTTGCGATGTTGTCGGACGCTTTAAATACTTTGTCGCCTTCCATAAAGAGTAATCAGTCGCAGCAGTGGGGTCTAGATTTTTTAGATATGTTTGGACGCTCTGATTTCGGTTTTCGCTTAATAAGTGTTTTAGCCTGGATGTTAGATAATTTAAGAGAGTTTTATCTGCAGGATATCGTGTTTGCTGCCATCGTTTTCGTACACTACGTTTTAGGGCAAGGAGATCCCTGATTTTTAAGGGGCATTTATGTTGAGTGGAATATGTATCCGCTGATTCAGGTGTAGCGAGCCAAGCGGCTTGTTGAACGCACTGGGTGAAATGTTCAACAGCTTCCTCTATGTCTTTGTCAGTTTTAAGTAGTGGTTTCGTATTTAGTGATCTTATTACTGTCTCACGGAATTGTAACCAGTCTGTTTTTCGAGTATGTAGTCGGCATGGCTTGGTGGTCTTCATTATGCTCCTCTTCAGCAGTACTTCGACCGGCGAATGGTCAGACGAGAGTTCGAACCTTGACTTACATGTAAAGTATGTACTTGCTATTCCCTTTACGACACAGAAGTCAATAAGGTCTGGTGTTTTTTTCACGTCGGTTGGCCAGTATGTTGGTTCCCCAGACGAGATGACAGGTAGGTTTAAGCTTTCAGCTGCCCTGAGCAACTGGCGACCTTTTGGTGTGATAGTGCGTGAGCCCCAAAAAGTATGTTTGGCGTTATAATCGCCACCGGCAATAAATCTTTGTCCCAGAGAGCTGAAGAATTTTGCATAGTCCTCATGTTTTATTGCATGTTTTGGCGGGCTATAAACAGCCGAGATTGTGAGTGGTCCAGTCCAGTCGTCGACAACTATATTTGTTGCCTGGATTTCGTTTGTGCAATAGTTTGTTGTTTCGTGATGTCTGATGTTATTTTTTATCAACACGGCACTTCCTCCATGTGCAGTGCCGTCAGGATGCGTTGTGTGGTAGAATTTATATTTGTCAAGTTTGAAGTGACTTTTCTTAGTAAAGTGTGTCTCAGAAATTAGGAGAATATCAACTTCTTGCATTAATATGAATGATTTTACCTCAAGGGTGTGTTGAGACAGGCCATTGGCATTCCATAAGACTATTTTTAGGGAGTCGAATTTGCCAGTTTGGTCGTGAGTGTTAGAATTAGATTAGTCATTGTAGTCAGTTGTTGCATTATTTACTTCATCATCACTATTAATTCGCGGATGTCGTTTGAGTTATGTTGATCTGTAGGGATTTTGTCTTTGTCCTTATTAGTGATATGTATATTGTCCATATTGTGTCGTACGTGGTGTGCATATGTTTGATTTTGATAGCGATTTTTTTCAGGTAGTTCATTGTCTTGTTGCATTTGTTGCGTTTTTATATTATGTTCAGGAATATGATTTTTCCTTGGTAAGTCCGATTTGCTAAATAGTTTGATTTTTTGTAGTTCCTGGTAAACTTGGCACCCTTTATAATTTGCGGGGTGGTTTCCATTACATAGGACGCATTTGACTTGGTCTGATCTGGTCTTACGGGAGCATTCGTTTGACAGATGATCTCCGGCACATTTAATGCACTTTGGCTTTCTATGACAGTATGTTTTAGTATGCCCATATTGTTGGCATTTTGCGCACTGAGGTATCTCACGCTTAGGTCGAGGAGGCTCAAATGATACTCTGCAATTTAATAGACTCTTAATGTCATAGATGCTTTTATTGTTTTCATTTGGTTTTAACTCCACAATAAACATAGGTAAGGGTTTTTTAGTTTTTCTTTGTTTTATGTTCCAGATGTTAGTACACTTATGGTCTAATTTTGACAGTGATTGGATTATGTCGTCTATATCAGTAGAGGGGTGTAAATTTTTAAGAACTACTTTAAAACTCCTGTCTTGTTTAGGTTTATATGTATAAAATTCGGTCATTTTAGCTTCTAATCTTTTTATTATTTCTCTATACACATCTGCGGTTTTTGGTTGTATTCTGACTTGTTCATTATTCAAAATTTTAAGCTCATAATTTTCTCGGGCATACTCATTAAGAAGATCTATGAGGGGTTGTATATTTTCAACTTTATCAACATATATAGGTGGAGGTTTAGCAGGCTTTTCTTCATGCGCCTGAGATGTTTCAACATCTAGTTGTGCGAAGCTATTTGTTGTAGGGATTTGTTGAGATTGAGAAAGCCAGTATGTATTCAGTTTGGATTGCTTTGATGGTTCTCTGGTATCATCAGGGCTGCGGTGTCTCTTTTTGCCAGGCACTTCCTTCCAACCATCTATATTTTTATACTTATTTTGTAGTTCAGCTTGTTTTTCACTAACTTGTTGCTGGCATGGAGTGATTTGGATTTCACTTATCGAATTTGAGCGCGGTCTGATTTCGAACATCCCTTTGTGAAAGATTTGTTGATTGAGTATCTTAGGCACGGAGTTATTTGGAGTGTTACTATTGCTAGGTTGGTTTTTATTATTCGGATCATTCATATTGGTCCCACGATTAGGGTCGATTTAACGGTCGCTCTTGGGGTGACGCCCATTCCCAGAGAGAAGGCGAAATTCAACAACGGTTGCCAGTTCCGTCGAGGTTGGTCACTATCGGCTGGTTATCCCACCAGTCATTCATCCCTTTGGCGCGCCCCACACCGTGGGATTAGGGGATTTTTGAAGAGGTTACCTTCCTCATGGTCCAAGTGGCAAAGCTCAGACTCCCGTTCCTGCGAAACATAACCACAGGTTTACGGTACTGGGGCAGGTCTTTCGACCTGCACGCTGGTTTTTCTGTTAGGGTTTTCTCCCTTAGCTAGATATTCGGTTTTAAGGCGCCGAAGACTCGCCTTTGCCCTTCCTACTTTGCTATCAAGATCACGACTTATTGTGCAAGCTTCAGGAGAGATCAAGACATTGCCCGGGGTTGGGACGATTCACATAATGTGAATCCACCACCAATCTGCGGCGGCAGTTTGGCAGTGGCGAGGACGTGTCGGATAGGACTTTATGGTTGGCGCCTAGAGCCCAGTCTTGCACTACTGGGAGGACGCTATCAGCTCTAACTCAGCTTTTGAAAAGATACATACTCTCTAGCGTAGATATGTACCGCCGAGGCTTAACACCATTCCCCCCCCCCCCCCATAATTACACATGAAAACAATTAGATATGCATTGGGCGATACCAAATAATGTAACACCAAATCAAGGTACATCTTGTTGCAAATTATGACTTAAAAGATAAGGTTTAATTTAAAATACTAGATAAAGTGCGGCTTTTGCGATGCTATATAATAATATGAGCCCTGTATTTGTATACTGTCCAACTGCTGAGAACGGGCTTCCTTTACTACTTTACTGAAAGAGTTTAGGTCTTAGTCTACCACGCTGGCCTAGTGCAGCAGTCTTCATATACCGTGAAATTATTATAGAGAACTTCTCAGGTATTCAGGTTTCTTCACTATGTTTTCAGTCACCGTTAAAGCAAGTGGTAATTCACAAAGAATACACACATTACTTTAGAACAATCAGAGGTGTGTGCCCTTTCCTTTTTGAATCTGAGGACAATTGTTTTGGCAATCCGTTCTACTCCAGACTAGGCTATCGCCACTTAGGATGCTGTAACATATAGTTATAAGTTACCACAGAAATTGAGACTGAGAAGTGTTTGTCCATTATACTGTCTCACGATGTGATGGGGACGAGCCTATCACAATATCGGGCACAAATTCCAGACTCCGGGCTGATATAATATGGCAATAGGCTCGCCCCCTATCACATCATGGGACGGAATAACATCGAAAAGTGGGTGCACTAGCTGCGCCTCTGCCTATCCCTTCCGGGATAACAGGCGTGAGTATGGGTGTGTAAGTGATTTTCCGCTCTAGAGTTAGACTTTGGAAGTACATTGCTGAACATAGGTCCACCGCAAAGATTTCCAGAGCAACATGTTAGAAGCAGCGTACATCCAGTGGGTTTCCTCATAATATTACATTAAATATATGCGGCACAACATTCGACGAAATACGCTGTCCTTTGACGATCGGCAGAATAAGACCAGTCTTCTTGGATCTATCAACAGTGGTGGCTTTGCTGGAGCGAGGTCCCGAGGGCAAAAAAAAGGTTCAAAAATTTCGTATGTAACATGCTTTGAGTGGTGGTGATTTAAAAACAGTCCCCTAAAGCGAGAGGCCTCCGGTAGTTTCCTGGTTCGCTCCCCCCTAAGCCCCCTCTGCCCCTCCCGGTGTCTAGATATCAAAAAAACTACTGACCTATTTTCCGAATTGTGGGTATATTATAATTACGGTGACCGAAGGCAATATGATATGAAGGAGATAGCCATCACCATAATCATATTGGGACTCTCCCAACAAAATTGCAGTAAATTAGATAACATTTTAGCGATACATCTTTGCGACATTTATTAAAATAACATTATCTGTAGACTCGCAACATTAACAGATCGTAAAATGCGAATTCAATTAACGTCAATTCTAGGATGTGCAGTTATCTAACTAGGTTTATGATATACGAGATAATAATACGATGTATAGGCGACATTTGTCACTTGGAGACAAAAGATAAAGCCACACAGACGCACATTAGGTTGAAAATGATTTAAAGGACATGTTCAAAAACAGGAATAAAATTCTAACCAAGATGCATTATATATTTGGATAGTACTCCCAAAAACTAGGCTTTAGCAATAATTCTTATAATTTATAGTCTTCCGATTTGGATATTTGTGTTATTTTATTTTGTTTATAAACTATACTTAAAATGAACGTTTTTAAAGTTTTTTTTGAATGGTAGGGTCCGATAATGCTATTTATGAATCCAAGATCTGTATTTTTGCCCCTTTAAATATCCATAAGTTTGAGCCTGGTTAGATTTTGACGCCCATCGTGACTACGACAAATGTATTTCTGAAATCCTTATTTTGATTAAGAAGTAGGTATAAAATTACACACACACACACACACACACTCACAGGATAGGCAGAGGCGCAACTAGTGCACCCACTTTTCGGCGTTATTCCGTCCCATGATGTGATAGTGGGCGAGCCTATCGCCATATCGGGGACAAATTCCAGACTCCAGTATAAAATGTACTGATAAAATACGATTTTCCAATATACTATTAGATTTATAGAAGCTAGTCGGTAATTCAAAATTTAAATGTGGCCATTCGAGACTTGAAAGGATTGTAAAACATTTTGACGCGGTAAATGAACCGGCAATGTATTCAACAACGGCTCATCAACCGTTGTATGGAAACTACATATAAAGTTTATCGCGCGTAAAATAAAAACTTATATGAAAAATTATCTGAAGCGAGATGTAGGTAGGTAGATCTCTCATAGATGAGAGTCCGTCTGGTTGGGTACCACCGCAATGTCTATTTGTACCGCCAAGGAGCAGTGTGCATGCACTGTTTTGTTTCGGTTTGAAGGGCATTGTAGCCAGTGTAACTACAGGACATAATGAGACTTAACATCTTATGTCTCAGGATGACAAGCGCAGTGGAATGCCACTCTTTGTAACTCAAGATGCTGGATGTTGTATTTTTATTACGTATTTTGTTCGTTTATCATGTATTTTTATTAAGCGATATTCCTAAGCGGTTTTTATAATATTTAAACACTTGAAATATTTTGAAAATCAGTAACGATTGGAAGACATTTCCAAAGTTATTCGAACACTAAAATTACTTCAGTTAACAACAGGTAGGAACACACTAACTTGTAGAAAGATGAGTAATTAGAATTTTCAATACTTCTATGACTTCCGATATGTATTGTATACGTTGAAAATGGAATTTTATTTACAAAGTAGTTCCAAATAAAGCATAAATTTAATAAAAAAATAATATGTTAACTGAAAAACGTGCCACGATTTGAAATTGCTAATTAAATTAATTTAAGTGAGTCATGTTTTTGTTAAAAAGTACGGTTTTTAAAATTGGAGTATTTTAATTACTTATCGCAACTACTAGGTTAGGTCAGATTTATAAATTTCCTGTGTTTCTCCATTCAGTTCTTAAAGAAAATTGTCTATGGCTCTAGTTCTTTCTTCGTCCCTACTTGTAAGACTCAGACAACAAAAATGAAAGTCATATGTATTTTATAAGAAATGTAATATAATTTTTTCTCAAAAATCATCTTCAGTTTACAGTGACCTTAACTACCTCAATACGCTTACACCTAGTCTTAAATATAGACTTGTATATTCGATTAATTAGTCTCATGTTATTAGACATAACTAATTCTAGCTTACTAGCTAATTTTGATAGATATAAAGATCTAACTTTTACCATAAATAAAGATATAAATTGTCAAAAAGTAAAAAGTTAAAGGCGCCATTTTTATTAGTATGGTCGTTTTTTACATATAAATGTTGTAAAGGAATAATATTATAGGAGAAAAATATATAATAACAATGCCCATCATTTGTTAATTTTTTCTTAACAATATAGATTTTTAGCTAGAAATGGCGCCAAAACTAAATAATGATAAATTCTTTTATTAGTAAATCATATTTTTTGATTTCAAAATAAATTATATTTTTACAATAAATGTTTCTTTCCATTTCCAGGCTTATCAATAACATTTTAAATGGAATGTAACATTGCAGCTGAGATTGAATACAAGGAGAAAGCGTTTCAGAGATCTGAAATATTAATTTTGCGTCACGTGATAGCAATTTAAACATAAATACAATCTATTCTATAATTTAACCTAGCAATACAGGCAGTGTATATTTTTCAATAGACCATGCAGAATGCCAACATACAAAAATGTCATTATAAAATTTAAAATAACCGCCAATAGTGAAAGAATAATATTGTATATATAACACTGCAAGATCTATTGAGGAAATCATCAAACTAATTGCACACTAAATTACAATAATATCGACCTTCATAAGTTTCGATTTCACTCTCTTAAACTAAGTTACATACAGCTTAAGCCGTGACGTAAGTTGATTGACCTCGCATTAGGCTGTGAACTCACGCCGCGAAGGAATCAAAGCACTTTGGTCTAACTCCAGCCTTTTACACTCACACACAATTATTTACAATGTTTTAAACTATTTACAATACAATAATTAAAGTTTATGTACAAAGATCTGCCGTTATGATCAACTGAAGTGTGTCTCGAATTCAAAGAACTGAACGGTCTGAAGTTAGTCAATCATTTGCTCCGTATGTTTTTAGTCTGTATTGCGTCGTCGCTTGTGACTAACTTCAGCTGAAAATATTAGCGTTAGCTTAACTTGTTCATTTTAAATTCCCTTTTCTTTATGTGTCTGTCTCATTTGAATTTAAAATAGGCGGAATTTATGGTCAAAATGTACATTACAAAACATCTCAGACCATAAACGTAAAGGAATTCAATTTCTGCGACCGCTAAAAGGTTCCAGTCACAATAAAAAAAAATAAAAATGATAATATGAAAAATATTTACAAAAACGCAATTCGTTGCACAAAAATATTTTAAATGATAATTAATTTGAAGTCCAAAGCATTTTTAAAAAAGCCTTCGGAATGTTCACACGAGGCAGAAAAAAACGCGTTTGAACATGTTCGGTGGACGCACACACAATTTTTGCAGAAACACTATAAAAATGTGTGTATTTATATTGCATTTATATAAATCTACTAGTTTAACTAAATTAACTAGGAACTGAATTTCTTCCCAATAATTTTAGAGTAAAAGAGACAACATAATTTAACACTAGGTACAAAAGACAACTCACAGTAGGTATATTTTTACATGTTTACCTATAGTTATTATAACATGGAAGAGAAACATTAGCTTGGTCAGTACGTACGTTACGACCTACTTACATCAATTTTGCGAAGGATCAGATATAAATCCAAGGGTTATTATTTTTGCAATTAATCCATGCATATTTTTACATGCATGGATTAATTGCAATGAAAAATTGGCATAGAAAAATATTTGAAACAGAATTCAGTTGATCATGTTGTTTTGCCGGCAATGAAACTCAAGAGATCTTTAGTGAAAGGATAACAACTATGCGCAGGCGCATCTACAACTAAGTATTAATATTTACAATAAATCTTAATTATATATACACATAGACTATGACTTTTTAATTTATCTAATACTAAATAACAGATTTGTGCTGTGCAAAGCACAATTGTCTAGCTTAGTTTAAACCTAGAAATTAGGGAGTGAGCATATCTGAGTACTATTGGCACCTTATATTTCACAAAAGGTTTTTTAAACTGGTGGCAATATCAATCTGCGTGAAATATTCATTTAAATATGTAATACTTCAACCTTGAAATTATTTATCAATTGCAAACCAAACTTAAACCTACATGCTGATAAATTTGGCATGAAAAATGGCGGATACATCCTTAAATCCGAGATTCGGCCTGGGTTTCAAGTGAACCTGACTTATCTACGTTTGTGAACTACAAATAACACTAACACTTACAATCCTACTTAACCTAATTTGGTCCTTCAAACCGCCACTATCTTACTCGGATCTACTTTCACCCTGAGGAACATGACGTCATCTTTCACGAAGTTCCTCTTCTTCAGCATTTCGTGGGAAACGAACCTCGGGAATCCGAATCCCAGCGCGTCAGGCTCTTTTGAGGGTCTTTGGAAGTTCTTCCAGGTGGGATCTGGGACGAAACTCTCGACGATGTTGCAGGCACGGTCGGGACTTGAACTCTGGTCGAAGAGTGTGAAGGAGACGGTGTGGGCAAACGGCCAACGGAGGAGAGCATCGTACTCGCCCGGCAGGATCTTGATGTAGACCGACATGTGGGTGGATTCGCCGGCGCCGTTGCCGTTCAGGAATAGTGATGCCTGGAATGTTATTTTTTTTTTATTTTTGATAAAATCAGTATTGCTATTTAATAAAATTAAAGGTCAAGGACCGGCGGGCTTGTGGATATTCTTAGATTTTTTTAATAGTTTATTTTTTTTTTAAGTACAATAATTAGGTATTATATGCATAAAAAACCCCTGAGGTTTATAATCATGCTATTTAATTTACAAATTCACGTCACATTAATAAATGAGATAGGTTCATTAGTTACATTATCATAGGGACATATCAAGATGGTCCTTCAAGTCGGATGAGAGGTGTTAACGCGGTCCTTCTAGCCGGATAATTGTGTTCATTTAGATCTTTGATCAAAAGGCATTGAATTAAGTTTGTTACAACTAGATTTAGTGAATTTTAAATTTTATTTGTGACACGAAAGCTTATTAGATGAGCAAAGGAGAAAAGTATAAACAGATTTTTTTATAAAATTATATTATAAAACTGGGTACAAAGGTCATAGACAATCAACGAATTTTACAGTAACACAAATACTACATATCGTAAAACATTTTAAAACAAAGAATTCCAACTTATCCGGTACATTCCTTGTTAGTAAACAATGGCACACGCGGGTTTATATTCGCCGTGTGAATAACAAAGTGAGTAAGCGCACGGCTCGCGACCGCCGGGAATAGAATCCGCGCCCGCGCCTTGTCATAAGTTCATTAAAACAAAATAGATAAGTGCGCGCGTTTATAGATGTGACTCAAATCGCTTGCGACCTGACTAATTCGATGAAAAATATTTTAGGGTTAACAGAACGCACTAATTAGTTTAAAGGATAAAAACAGATTCGAAAGAATCCCATATTTTCGTAGTTTCAAGAAATATAGATTTATGTTATCAATGAATAAGTAATAGTAAAAATGGTATCTTTTTGTTTTTTTTAACAGTAAATTAAATTTCGTAATAGAAAATAGTGACAATAAGTGTTGAACAAAACACGTAAAATATAATGGTGAAGAGCAGACTATCGCCTTGTTTACCCAGTAATGGACACTTAATTGATTAAATAAGGGTTGCGAGCGCCTTCTGCACTCACCCAAAAGACCGGTGTTCTTGTATAAGCCGACCCTCGTCAGGCTAACAAGAGTTTAGTCAGGGACAAAAAAAAATTGATCAAAAATTCGTAAACAAACTCACCTGTAACTTATACCCGTACTGGCTGGTGTAAAACGTGGGTGACACCAACTCCACACCGTCCTTGCACTTTGCCTTTGCCATCTTGGCGGCCCAGTCGGTGATCCTCCACACGAGCGCGCCGGAGCAGTTGACCGACAGTCGCGCGACCGCCGCGCGGAGTGTGTCGAGCTGGCGCGCCTGACGCGTGGCGAGGGACGACACTAGCGCGAGATGTTGTTGGCAGTTCTCTTCCGTATGTCTTTCTACTGCTTGTCTTGTGCCCTGGAATGTATAGTGAGTTAGGTGGTTCAATTTATTAGGGGTGGTTTGTAATTTTTATTGACGCTCAGATTTATTTGTTAGGTAAAGTATTTCCATGAGGCTTTTTAATGGTTTTAAATGTTTTTGATGAAATATTTATTTTATTCTAATATGGAATGGAGTATAATTAAAGCCAAACTTATATGATTGACAGTAAAAATAAGCGGATCTTCGATTCCAAGTATTTATGTCTCATTGGTTTTCAGTTCAAGGACAGCTATAAGTTGGGATCATAAAAAATTGAGTTTTAAATAATTTTGTGTAAATAGTCGTTTATTTATCGCGAAGAAAAACGCATTATCGCTACCACCACTGTGGGGTGAGTGGAATGGTTATATCGGTTTCACTGATCTTACGGCCCAATCTCGACACTCGGGAGTAATCATCCGAACGAGCATTGGACCGAGTCCCTAACACTATGTACAGTCACTAGCATAAGTAACTGAACAAATTTAAAACATCAAATCGCCGTTACACTTCTGCGCTTTTGCGAATTTTTGTTTTTCTTCACAAAAATAAAATTAAAGAGATTGACTTTACATCACATAAAGAAAAAAAGTGTGTCAATGAAACTTAACACGTAGAGGTGATTTGAAATTTTGAATTTGTTCACCTACTTATGTGGGTGATTGTACACTCTATATCGGCATACCAACCAAAACCCCCGACGACCTTCTTCGGCGCATACGGAACAGCCGCGGAGTATCTTGTTGCACGAAGATGTACGGAACCGCCCCTGAAATTTTTGTCCTGGTATTAAGATGTTTACCTTGAACCGACATCCAGCGTCTCTAAAGGCACAGGGCAGGGCGGCGGCGGCGGCGGCGGCGGCGGCGGCGGTGCAGTGGTCGCGCAGGTGTGCGTCGAGCTCGTCCCGCGGCACGGCGCGCGCGGCGCAGCGCTGCGGACACGGCACGGGCGCGCGCGAACACATCGCGCCGTGCGCCGACACCGTGTCCTGCAACAAAACATATTCATTATTGATTTTATATATTTATGGAATCTTGAAAAAGAAACAGTCGAAGGCGGGACTCGAACCCACGACCTCCGGCGTACCGTGCCGGTACTCTTCCAATTGAGCTACCTCGACCCTACAAGATTTTTCAAGATTCCATAAATATATAAAATCATTATCCAGGCACTACATGGCCATTAACATGTATAAAAAAAATCATAATGTAAAATATTCATTATTATCACTGTCGGTATATAGCTACAACCATGGGCGTATAGCTTTCACATTGGTTCGATGTAAAAAATTTAGTGGCGTGGTTTCTTGTCTTGCATGGCACCGTGTTATAAAAATTAAGGGGAGTTCGGATCCCCAAAATGTCAGCGGTCAATGGCGTAGCGTGGTTTATTGTAAGCTAAGGGGGGGTCCAGACCCCCTGACCCCCCATATACGCCCATGGTCACGATGTAAGAATTATTGATCACCAAGAAAAGTAGCTTCCCCAGTAATGTATACTTGGTGTAACCTTTAAATTTACTAAAAAAATAATATAAAATCGATGTTATAAAACTCCGTGCATGTATACCTACGTGAAATAGCTAGTATAGAAAATCACTTATATTTCAACGATTCATTAGATCAAAAGTCCAGCATGCAACGATTACAAACAAAAACTGTAGACATAGACTTAAAATTTAAATGCCATAAATCATTCGCGCACCAATAAATTAATATGTCTCTAATTCCTATCTCGCGTGTCTATAATCACAACGATTGTGTTTATTCATCAAATTATAAAAACCCTGTTTAACACATCAATACAATTGCGCAAAAAAATAAACTGAATCTCCATTAACACTGTTGTTTCTGACAGTAAGTAATTATATTGTATTTCTCTAAGTAAGTGAATGTAATTCTTGTGGAGAAATAAATGTCTTAAACCATAACACTATTTTAAATGCTATTCCATTATGTTACAGCCAATCAATATATTAAAAAGTCAAGAACGTTGCAAATTGATACAGTTTTGGTGACCATCGAGATGAAAAAAATTGAATGGTAGGAATATATGCATACCATGAAATACAATTTAGTTGCTTCACTGATCAGTAAAATTTACAGAGGCCTAACCATCTCGAAGCTAGGAGTAAAACAACCAATCACCATCTAACAGGATATTGATATTTTTTATTTTTTTTTATTTGGTCTACATAACTGGATACAAACAATACAGCATGCTTTAATATTATAATCATTGAGACATTTGTACAACAATAAAAAACAGCATCTGTTTTTAACCTTACCTGTGTGTACCTCTGGCCGCAATGTTTGCAAGGCACGAGCCGCTTGCTGCAGTGCTGCTGGAGGTGCTGCTGCGTGTGCCGCCGCTGCACCTTCGCGCCGCACTTGTTCTCGCAGTACACAGGCTCGTGGCCGCAGTTGCCTTGGTGCTCCTGGAAATTAACAGCAATCCTTAGTGCAGGTAATAATGATTTTCGGCTGAAAAGTATGACAGTAAGACAATATTTATTTTTCAATATCATTGCATTAAGATAGATTTCGTCATAAGGGTTAACCCTTCAAGCCCCGCTTATATACATAAATATATGGGAAAACCCTGTACCTATATATCGACACCGGTGTCCGTCGCGGGGCTTGAGGAGTCAAATAGTGCCAAATAGTACTATCTAAGATCGTTAATATGCAACGTTCTTCAAAGTAAACTTACTCGTGTTGTATACATACTACATGTCAATTGCATTGCATCAAACAAAAATTAGAATCCCTAATCAAACAGAATCTATCATCCATAAAAGTTTATGAAACTGTATGTTTGTGCCAAACGTTGGCCAACAGTTTGTCGTTGTTAGCTGAAACTGGATTTTCGTGTCATGGCCGCTGAAATTTTGCACTAAACAGATGTACCATGGGCCCAACGCGAATACTACGCCCATTATTTATTAACATGTGGTCAGGATGGGAAGTTTAATGGCTGTAAAAAATAATAAGTTTCATGCGGAGTAGTTTTGATTCGGAGAATAGAGGTTTTATAGTCTAGAAGCCAGTCTTAGACATTTAATTTAAATCAGAATGCGGGTGTTAATGATTCTATGGTATAATATTTTGACTTCGAATTGAGCATACTAACGCATTTCTTATATAAGAGTTATAGTAACAGATTTAATTGTTTGAATGTTCATTAGCGCTTGCTTCAGATGTTGATGACCAGATGAATTAACCTTCGGTGAGTATTTGTTAGAAAATAGAATAAGTGCGCACGCACTTTAGAATTTTATGTGCGCGAGGCAAAAAAGTTAATGCACCGTTAGAATTTTATGTGTGTTGAATAAAAACACATAAAATGTACCTAGATTTGGTGGAGTAGGTAATGTTTTTTTTCAAATACTACAACTTTCAGATACATTTTGTAACAGCCCTTAGGTATATTACACTCACCTACGGCCTAAATTAATAAATGATCCTAATCCATATCCATAGATCGATCGCAAAACTTAATCAAAGCAGGTAATTTGCTAACGTTGCGATCAAAATGCAAATGTACATTTTCTATTCCAATTCCACGATCGACTATAGATTTCACTGCGCCTTTTGATGCCTTTTTTTATGGCATCGAATGACGAGACGAGCATGCCGTTCGCCTGATGGTAAGCGATACGACCACCCATAAACAGTAAAAACACCATCCAGCTCCTTGAGTTACAAAGTACTGTGTGGCATTCCACTGCGCTCGTCATCCTGAGACATAAGATGTTAAGTCTCATTATGTCCTGTAGTTGCGCTGGCTGCCTCCGGGTAGACATCTGATTATACCTCGACATTACGGCGAAATTTTTGAGAGTAGATACTATCAGATACTGTACCTCCAAAGCACTGCCTGAGAACTCCTTGTGGCAGTGGTCGCAGTTGGCGCGGCGGCGCGGGCACGTGTAGCGCAGGTGGTCCTGCATCAGCACGCGCGGGATCATCGCGCCGCACTGCGCCGCGCACAGCACCGCGTCGTGCTTGCACGTGTTGAGATGCGCCTGCGCAACCATAACAGATATGTTGGATAAAGTATCCTGAATGGTACATACGGGCTGCATAACCATTATGGCAATGTAGAGCAAATATTATTGACGAATGAGACGTTAGGTCTAAACAGTAAATGGAATTATGTTTGTTTTGTACACCAACTGATCAGGACCAGATTGGTTGTTATATCTATGGTAGGTTATTTCATATTAGGTATGTTCTGTGGTTTTCACCACAATAAAGTCCCATCTAAGTAAGTGAGCAGAATATTTTGGTTACCCACCACTTGCAGACTGTATAATTCAAGATATAAATATTTATAATATGTTCAAATCGATTGGTTAACGCGGTGATAATGTGACAACTCAGGTAGACGTAAATAAGGAAAATATTTCTACTGGTATTCAGTGGGTTAATTACACAAATTGTTAGTGTTTATCAACTGTCAACAAACATTAGGTCAGGTGGAATTTATTTATTTTGCTATTAATGAATTATTGGAATCTGACTTTCAGTTTGATGCTTTTAAGTTAAATGCCCGAACAACAAAAGATCGTAGATTCCAGTTAAAAAATTAAAAGCGATTCATCTTGTCAGCGGTTCATTAGCATAACGCTCAGTAGAATGCGGGCTACGCACGTTCCCCAAACGCGTAAATGTCGAACCACACGCAACACAGATAACAATACATGTCAAACGCGACGTGAGACGTGCCATCGCGTTTGATTGATCGGCGGCCGGCGATCCGGCGCGATCCACTTACTAACTTATCTGTTCACTAATATTTACCAACTCACCTTCAACTTGCGGAGTTCGTCCGACCACTGGCATCCTTCCTTATGATGGATGCAGTACACCACGGAGCCCATTATCGCCTTCTCCGATTCAGGGTCCGGGTATATCTGCAACAAACGAAAAAATATTAAAGCACACATAAAAATAACTATTTTAGTAAAATAAAAATGAATACCTCTGAACTGTTGAAAGAAACAACCTTTTTAATCTTTGAAATTATGAATTTAATCATTTTTAGGTTTTTTTTTTTTTATTTAGAAATTCACAACTTTTTTGTAAATAGAACACACAACGTCAAAAGCAACGGTTGCCGCTAAGACTGATTGGGGCGCCTGCCGCACTGGCATAACGGATTAAATAGGACAACGCGATTAAAAATAAACCAACATCTCAAAAAGAGTATAATAAAACGCGTGCGTGTGTGTGAGCGCCCGCGTGTAGTGTACGCACCGTACTTTCGAATATGGAACACATAGTGCGGAAATATGCAAAATGGCCGCTGTGTTTTTCGCGCACAATACGTAGGCACAGGGGAGCGTTCGACGCAAAGGACTGATACGGAATGCGTTCCCGTTTGTACGTATTCGTTATCTTTATGGGTGCAACGAACAGATGGCTGACGCTGTGGACCGGCGTTCCCTCGCGCTCGTATACAGATAAGCGTGATTTTTCACTTCCCAAACGGACAGAGTAATGGAATGAGCAAATACAATCGTATGGATGCCTTTGAAAGCGGTGCTTTCACACGGCTAAGCTAATTTTTCTGTGAAACCCGCCGTCTGTAACTCTAATGTATTTGTTGACGCGCCACTGTGGAGATGTGCATTTCGAATGGATAATGTCTGGGATTGTTTGTAAACAACACAAATTAAGAATCCAAAAGTTAAATAGATGTCACTACCGTGCGCGCCGCGCCGCTCCGTCTACTTTTTACAAAGCGTCACTCATACTCTGAGTGTTTTACATTGAGAACATTTTCGGCGGTTCAGTTTTAGTGATGGAATATAGCCAGCAACGAATGCGTCATTAAATTAAAAGTGTTAAAGTTCAAACTCGTTACGTAGTACGAGCGTTCTATTTACAAACATTGATGCATGTGGTCATCGGCATGGATGCCGTATAACCGTACCTTCGCATCCATATTCTGCTCAAGTAAAACAAAGTACACTATCCTAACTAATACGCGGTGTGCATTATGGACTTTAATTGTGAGCATTAAAGTCGAATGTTGCGCTCAAACTGTTAAAATCTAGGTGCAACCGAAGTTGGTAGTGTATAAATTTTCAAATATAGAATGTTATTTGTGTCGTATTCTAAAAAGATGGACAGCGATGTGTTGAGCTCTCCCGCATCGGTCATTTATAGAACTCGTTGTATGGCGAACGACTCAGCGCGCGAAGGTAGCTGGTCGCTGAGCAAACACGGCTGTTACAGCGTTTCGGTTGTAGCGAGAAAGCCGAGCGTAAGGATAGTGAGATGAGGATGTTATTCTGCCATTAGCGTATCGTGTAATTTGTGGATAACGGTGTGAGAAGTTACAACAATCGCGTGTACGACACATCCGTATTCAACACCCGAATGTTCTGTTATTATGCCATAAGCATTATCAAGTTGACAGACCAGAAGATTGTCAATTGCTTTTCTCCGGAATTAAATGTGATGAGAATTAAAATAACTACAATATTTTAGTCGCATTGTTATGGCGTTAGTCTTTATTGTCATAGGCTTTTTAAAATTGGATACAAAATTAACTGTTAGGAAACCGCAACAACCCACACGGACCAAGGCGCGGCCTCAGATAAAAATCAAGAACACGTCGGAATAATAAAATAAAAATAATTAAATTGATTTTGATGTGATTAATTCAAATGTAACTATCGGCTTGCGCAATGCTGTCATGCAAACCCGTAAAAGGCAATCGGACCTCACACCTACACGGTAGAATTGTAAATATATGTCATTAATTAATCAAGTCACATTAAGTGGCAAGGACGTCTCGTAAATTCTGGTAATCATCTTTTATACATAGACTGTACAAAGCTAAAATATAGTTAAAAGTGTAGTAATTCGTTGATAGTCGATTGACATACATAAATGTTATTTCATGGCACAATGAAATGGTAAATTCACAAAGTTACCATTAGAAGACTCCAGGCTATAACCTACAAGGCCTATTGAATACGCCGTATTCAATACGGGTTCGTTGATCGAAAGAAAGTTTTTCGTAAGCCAGCAGAAGAAACCACCTGTTAGTTGTTACCTTACATTTCTAAAACTCCGAGACTTAGGTATGCTTTAAATGCTCACAATAACCAGTTACATTGACCACATTATATTTTAAAACAAAAACATTGCTTAAACACAGCTGCATGCGGCAAGATTAATATTCTCAACTCTATCAATAATATCTGATGACACCGATTGCCAAGTACCTTAACAATATGGCAGATTTTGTATCAATCAAAATATTTAAGGTCGCACGTGGGAGATGTGATGCAACGGTCCTGTGGGCGTGCTCGTGTGAAGCCTCGCCTTGTAATTACCTATAATAATGTAATAAATACTAGACAGACTTACGAACCGAGCCTGCAAACATTACCGTTTCCGTTTGTATTGACTGTAGGAGAGGCAATTTCTATAATATCAAGAATAGTATATAAGTTGCGTAAAACCTACTTTGCTCCAATGTTTCGCATTATTGACTACTTATGTTCAATTAGTTTAGAAAATCTTACTATTACTTCAGTTCGTTGAGTCGATTAAAAAGTTTTTTGATGAAGATGCTTTTCATCAAGATATAAATGCTGTCTTGGGAGGATTCAGGTAAAAAATAAGGAGGGTTGATTGTTAATATACCTAAACAATTTATATCAAAGATCATTAATGAAAAGGAAATCATTACAAATCCCATCAAAATTGCTACAGCTTTTAATGATTTCTTCATCGATCAAACTTACTCTCAGAACAATATGAAAACATATAATAATAGTAACAAAATCAAAAGAAATAACTCTTCAATATTCATATCACCTGTAGTTCCACACGATATAATTAAAATTATCAATAATTTAAAAAACAAAATTAGTACTGGTGCGGACAGTGTAACAACAAAAATAATAAAAAATGTTTCTCTAATAATAGCTCCACACATTAGTTACATCATTAACCTTTGTATATCTCACGGCGTCTTTCCAGATAAATTAAAACATACAATAATTAAACCTTTGCACAAACAAGAAGATAAACAAATATTAAAAAAACTATAGGCCGATTGCTCTTATACCGGTATTTTCAAAATTTTTTGAAAAGGTTATTTACAATTCATTTTATAGTTTTTTTGAGAAATTTAATATTTTAAGTGAAGAGCAAAAAGGATTCAGGAAAAATAAAAACATCAATATGGCCATATTTGATTTTTTAAAAATTAGAGTTGACAGCGTAGACAAAAGAACACATGTATGCTCGATATTCATGGACATGACGAAAGCTTTCGATTTAGTTAACCATCAAATTCTTCTCCATAAATTGGAAACTTATGGCATACGAGGCAACGCATTACAACTTATGTCATCATATTTATGCAATAGAACTCAGCATACTGAAGTAACAAATATTTGTACTAATACCAAATTGGAAACATCATATGCCTCCTGTACACGCAAAGTACTATGTGGTGTGCCACAAGGAAGCATCCTCGGGCCTCTATTATTTTTGATATATATTAACGATTTACCATTAAATGTCACTTATCCTATTAGCCTCTTTGCAGATGATAGCACAATCACAATAAAATGTAGTAACGTCAACACATATGAAACAGAAATAAATACCGCTCTAGAACAAACTATTCAATGGCTTAAAAGTAATGAACTAAAAGTTAATTTAGAAAAAACTAAAGTTATGCATTTCTCTCAAAAAGCCAACAATACTCTTAATATCAAGGTCAGACATAACAATAATACAATAAGTAACACCAATCATACTAAGTTTCTAGGAATGCACATAGATAGTAGATTGACATGGAAAAGTCACACAGGAATGTTGTGTAAGAAATTGCATAGGTACTCTTATGCACTCTGTCAACTATCAAAAATAGTTAACAAAAAGGCGGTTTTGATTGCATATCATGGCTATGTTCTCTCAAATCTTCGATTCGGTATAATATTCTGGGGTAACTCTAGTGAACATCAATCAGTTTTTGTACCCCAAAAAAGATGTATTCGCGCTATATGCGGCATTAAAACTAAAGGTAGTTGTGCCCCCTACTTTAAATCACTTAAACTTTTAACGTTATCATCCTTGTATATATATGAAATCGCTATATTTGTAAGAACTAACCCCCACTTATTTATCATTAACTCCCAAAACCGTATCCGTAAATTAAGGGGGGACAACCTTTTAAGTATTGAAGTCTCAAGAACAGAATTAAAATATAAAAGTATTTATTGCATGGCCATCAAAATATTTAATAAGTTACCTGAAAACATAAGAAATCTTAACATTCCATCGTTCAAAAAAAGACTACACAACCTACTTACAGAAAAATGTTATTATAATATACAAAACTATTTACAAGATACAAATATAGCTACTGATATTATATAATTTCCCATCAAGTACTAAGACTGATTTAATACGAGGTTACAGTTGTTTTAGTTTAGTTTATTTAGAATAAAGTAGAGTTTATTTTATTTGTTTAAAATATTGTATTAATAATTTTATGAGTTGTTAATTTTGTCACTTAATTTTATTCTAGATCTAAGGATCTATTTTATAAATATTTATATGCTCTTGTAGCAGATTTCGGCGAACTGCAACAACATTATGTAAGACCAATGTATATACCTACCCGATATCATAAATAAACAATTTGAATTTGAATTTGAATTTATAGTCTTCAGTAGAAACTTTCGATCTAGTGGAATTAATTCGATATATAAGGCGTTATTGTTATACTAAAGTGTGACAAGTTGAGCAATATGCCAAATGGAAAAACATTAGGCCTAAAATTTTATGAGATTCTTACAATATTATTTCTCAATAAGCCAGGCATTAATTTCATACGATAGATGGAAGTAAAAATATATTCCACCCTCTTAAATTTTACCCAACAAGATTGATATAATATTTTACACTGTCAAAATTAATATACACAAATGTGACAAGTTCAAAACGTGGCTGTCGTAAAACGGAACGCTGCGTAATTTATGACGCGAACTTTGTTTATGTCACTTTGTGTTCTAATTTTGAAAATGATATTTTCAGGCGCCATCTTTGCTAGTTTTTAATGTTAAATTATTAAAGTTTGCCTAAGAATAAGTTTTAAAACATTGATGTATTAGGGTTTTTTAATACATCAATGGCCAGCAACAATAAATGTTGAAATAACAGACAGACAAAGGCTTGATTTTTTGCTAACTTATTATGAAAATCCTTGAATTTAAATTTATCTTTATTGCGTTTAGAAAAGGGTTGTAATTACCTAATAAAATATGTTACAAGGGGTAAAGGTAAGTTTGTTTTGATATGGCTGTCGACACGCACTGACGTGGGAATGTAAACAAAGCTTTAAATTTACGGAAGGATTGGTCTTCTCAAATACCACGTACTAAACTAAACCTTGTAGAGTTCAATGCACACACAAATATTCCAGCATGGAATTTCAGTACATAATAATGAATAGAAAACTATCTCCAAACAATTAGGTTCTTTAGAATTATACGAAATTTATAATCTGTACGTGTTTTCATGCAATTGTTATTGTGCAAAATTTCAAGTTTAAGCCTAAACATGCATTCCAAATCACAGTTCAATACAGCATCAATTAATTAAATACAATCAGTACTTTTGTCATATAAAAATACTAAAACAAAACATACATAAAATAAACAAAAATTAAAACAAAACAAAAAACCCGACTGCGTCAAATCTGTCATCTTTATAAAATTAATTGAAGAACTGAAAGATTGAAACAAAATTTTAATTTGAATATTTTATTTTGGT
Organism: Lapara coniferarum; assembly: GCA_949316025.1. Taxonomy (NCBI): domain Eukaryota; kingdom Metazoa; phylum Arthropoda; class Insecta; order Lepidoptera; family Sphingidae; genus Lapara; species Lapara coniferarum. Next base: position 25,104,338 of record OX438919.1, read on the forward strand.
TTTGAATAATCTTAGTTGACAGTGTTCACCAACGCTGTCGGAGGCATAACACGCTCATTTCTCATAATTTGGTTGGTGATATAGGTAAAGCAACAAAATCTCGGAGGGAGCAGATGCCTCCGACTGGGGCGTCCTCCTTTGCAGTCAGGTAAAAATAACACCTTACTCAGTTATTATGTCAATAAAATTCCCTCAAGATAACATTCAAAGCGAGTAACGCCACGCGCAAGCCTAGTATAAATTATAATGTAAAACAGTACAAGCGATCATTATCGGCAGCGCGCCGAGCGGAAGCGGGTTCGATGCCCGCGCGTGCTACCGTACCGCACATTCTAATGTAATTATCATAATTACATAATGGCGTTTATTACTTATCATTGTTTTTCATGTTAGCGAGAAATGGTTATGTTATGAATTTTCTTGGCAAACTGTATAACTATGTAATTATGTATGTTGGATTTCAAGCAAAGAACAAAAGTTCATATAGATACGAATAAAAATTATTAAGCTCACGACTCTATTCCGATACACGTAGAGTCTACAACGAGTGGAAAGTCACGACATATTATTTCATTGGTAGTTTATACACCTAGTTGCTACCGTACTCGTCATAGGTTTTACTTAACATTTGTACTTATTGTTTTTCCCTTGTTTTTATTACACATTTGTTTCATGTTTCTACTTCTGTACCGATAACCGTTTCTTTCTTTCCCTCTATATTAGGACTGAACTGCCCTTAACATTAGATCTACTAAGGTCATAACCGTGCCGGCTTAAAAAACAAGGTAAACCCTGTGTAAATAGTGACTACAATCTGCATTCATATTTTCTTGCTACCAGTTTCTACCATATTCTCCGAGTAAATCTATGTTTGACCCGTCAAACCCTGCTTATATTTATTGAGATGTATGTGGAAACACTATATACTGGGACGCCGGCGTCCATAGTGGAGCTTGACGATTCAATTGTAAAAATCGCCGTGTCTTTACTAGTCTTTAATCATTACGCAATGACTTCCGGTGTTATTTTTTTTATTATAATGTAATTTAGATTGGCCGAGTTAACATTCATTATTGTATTGTGCAATATGACATTATTTTTTAGACGCTAAAGCAATATGTTGATTACGTGGCTAGAATTCGATATAATTTTCTTCATTTGACATATTTCTTCATCTTTAGAATACATACAATATTTAGACTACGAATCTTCTCTTCTTATAACGTCACGATCGTATTTTCAAATTGGACTTTACATTTCTTGGAACCCAGCTCTCAGTTTTTTTCTATACCAACAATAAAGAATAAAACCGCTTTCATATCCACTTCCTTAGATATTTAACATCGTACAGATAAAAATGATTTATAACAAGTGAGATTACAACTTTCTTCACAAATCGACAGTTTGTAATGCGGTTCGCGTGGGAGCGCTTATTATTTCATTCACTATAAACACAGTTTCTGAATGGACTGACGGACAGATGATTAATCATGGCGCTAATGCATGCACTGTTATTGTTTATAGTAACTATGACTGCCTTTAATCGACTAGACTATCAAAAAGTCGACTAATCGATTTGATTAAACCGGCTGATGTTCTTTTAGTTTTGACAGCTGGCTAGAATAAAAAAGAAACCAATGATATTTAAAAAGACTTCGAAATTTGAATTTTCTCTTTTTTAGTGCTTCCCAATGATGTACATAATTTATTTAACCTCATTGGGGGCTTCCATGTTTTATGTTTAAAAATCGTTAGCTAATAATATTATGAGAGAATAATCATAATAATAACATTAAAATAATAAAATAAGATAATAATAAATCGCAACATTATTTATTTCATTGACGCAAATATCTAACAAAACATAACCATTAATTTAAAAATGTTTATAGACATTTTAATACGTGTGTTTAATATCAAAACATCTATGCCAATGAAGATTCAGTACAAACACATCTCGAATCACGTTTTTCTACTAATGTTGATTGAAAATAGAACACTCAGAGCGAGTGCGGAACACGATATCAATTAGGTAGCCTGTCATCGCGTCGAGCGGGTATTATATTACACTACGATTTTAATTCAAACATACTCACAGATAGGTCGGTATAATTTTTCTTTTGCTTACTTTCTGACAAAAGTGAAAAAAGTGCATTTTCGTTTGCTCATTTATTTTTTGACAATGCACTTCGTTGGGATTCTTTTTGACTTTAGTTGAATGCGTTTTGATCGCATTCGTGATTCTGATTTTAAGGACCTACGTTAATGTACGTTGATGTTACACCTAGGGTTGCCACCTTTTTTTTATTAAAATAAAGTACATTGGTTATTTAAAGGTAGACAAAAAAAGTACATGGCGTCAAAATAAAGTACGATTTTCTTAATTTATTATTTTGGTAAACATATTATGATGGTATGTTACAACGTATTCGGCGTACTCGTTGGTTTTTGAAAAAGTTGTCTTAAAAGGACATGTCCAAAAATGGGATTAAAATTGTAACCCAGATACTTTTTTATATATTTGGATAGTACTCCCAAAACCTAAGCCAAAGCAAAAAATCGCATAATTTTAAAGTCCTCTGATGTTGAGATTTTTTTTTTATTTTGCTTCAAAAGTACACTTACAATAAACTTTTTTAAAAAGTTTGTTATGAATGGAGGGGTCTAAAAATATATATTTTATGGATCCAAGATCCATATTTTTGCCTCTTATCCATAAAGTTTGAACCTAGTTCGATTTTGAGGCCCAGCCCTAAGCAAATACAAAAAGCAGGACATATCCTTTCTCAAACTAGTTAGATTAGGTTGGAAATGCGTACATGAACTAAATAATTATTTTAAACATAAAATATTACACATATTACTGTTTGCGTATTCTGTATTGGCGGAATGAATGCCTAGCCAAAGTATAAAATAAATATTATTCCATACATTATCTGGACGTCTTAGACATTCATACATCGCTTAGACATTGTAAAAAATACAGAATTATATTTTGCCAGTTTATTTTTAAATTATTTAAGTTAATAAATAATTGTTTGCTGCCATTTTTGCCATTTCTTTTATTTCTTACGGCCAACATTTGATTATATGCAAAACGAATACCAGATAAATCAAATCGAGCTAAATAAAGTATTTTCGCGTACTTTATTGTTCTCATAAAGTATAGAGTACAATGACCCAAAATAACGTACAATACTTTATAATAAAGTACGGGTGGCAACCCTAGTTACACCTAAGAGTAATTCACTACAACTATGAATTATCATAGCAGAAATCGAAGCCTGGTCTCTCATAGTTCCTGGTATTTTCTGACTCAGTTTGAGGTCACCGTTGTCGTTACACATGAATGAATAACAGCTATTTACTGAATGTTTCTATTTCTGTCGGTGGGAATATTATAAAAACGTACGCATACCATTGCGGTCAAGTACTTAAGCTAATTCTTTTTAATACCGCAACAATTTTAAACGTCAGCGTGTAATTTTAGGTCGGTGACACTATGCATTTGGTATAAAATATTTTTTGTAGCTAAAGACTACCGAACGAAGTCACCTGCTGGTACGTGATCATCAATATAAAATCACCTAAAATTATTAAAGAGTTTTGAAAAGCTGTCCATTAACAACGCTTTGTGGAGACAATATTAACACTTCAAAGCTTAAACCATACCATTTATGATATAGGCAATATCTAGTAAAACTACTTTATCACTATAGAAAGAAAGAAAGATTTCTTTATTTCTTTATCACTGTAAGATTTATGATAATCTGGATTGATATTTCGCATATTTTTGTTTATTTGTTAAGGTACAAGGTTACCCAAATCATATCTACATTACATAACTCAATACTGATAAAATGTAAACATACATTTCCAAGTAGAGTGCCAATAAATCACGCGTTAGGGACACCGGAAACACAGAGGTCGCGCGTATCGGTACGACTAAACGATTCCTCGATGTGATAACTATCAGTCAAATATACTGTTGGGTAAAGACCGGATATTGTATCTGACAGCAGCGACCACACATGGTGAAATGCCATAGTGACACGTTCTGATGTGCCATGTGCCTGGGTCAGAGTGATAGAAAACACGTAAACATATATTCCCTTCCTAGCCGATTTCGGCCACGGCGCCGATCTCAACGTAGATCAGCCAGGCACGCAGGAGATATTATAGTGCACAAGTGTGTGCGCAATACACAAGTGCACTCGCTATTCCTTCACGTTCAGAGTGCGGTGAGACGGCAATCCGACATAACCGGGGAGAAATTAGGCGCGGTACCAACGGCTTTACGTGCTTTCCGAGGCGCGGGGGTATCACACGGCCAACTTCCGGACTCCGAGCTGCGATTATGCAATTTTTAAGATGGAAAAACCCAGTCACAATGTTTTGGCTCGACCCGTGATTCGAACCCAGGAGCTCGGAGCGAAAATCGTACTCGTAACGCGTACGCAATACAACTACGCCACTGAGGCAGTCAAAATATGACTACCTACAAGGTAGTAGTACTCTAAATGAATGTCCAATGAGAAACGAAGCATCAACGGTCGTCAGAATTATACTGGCCTATTTTAGATCTATTTCAGTTTTATTCAGTAAGGTTCATTTTTGTTTAAAGCATTTTGTCTCAACCCCACATAAGAAGGATAGAGGTATGAGACTATCCTGATTTCACACCCACCATTGCAACTCCTGTAAGCCAGGATCGGTAGTAGCACACATTTTATGAGTTACTAGATTGCATTGGCGTAGTTGTATTACGGTACGACTGCAATGCTGAGGTTTTGGGTTCGATCCCCGGGTCGTGCAAAGTGATATTGGATTTTGCTATTCAGTATCAGCCCCGAGTCTGAAATTTGAATCCGATATGGCAATAGGCTCGCCCCTATCACATCATGGGACGGAATACGGACGGCGAAAAATGGGTGCACTAGTTGCGCCTTTGACTACACCTTCGGGGATAAAAGGCGTAAGTATGCGTAGACTTTTGATAAAAATAGCCTATATGTTACTCATTGATAATGTAGCTTTATATTGGTGAAATAATTTATAACATCAGTCAGTCAGAGGAGTTTTTGAGTTTATTCGTAACAAAAATACAAATATTTCCGCTTCTGAATATTAATTATAGATGACACCGATCGGCGATGCTCGGTGAGTCTCAGGGAACACAAGGATAGGGGAAGGCAGGAGAAACTAGATATTACTCTAAAGATGGAAATATTTTTTTATTTGACTATATAATTGGCAACACTAATTCGAACTAACAAGTCGCACGTCAATTAATCAACTAATCTAAAACACAAGAATAACCGGAGATGCGTTCTGTTAACCGTACAGTTAATAGTATGTTGTGTAAAATTTATGAAATACCTTTACGCTTTGTGATTATAATATTGTTACTTTTACGAGTTATGAATGCTTATCTGTTATGCAGAAGTTATCAAATAAATAATAGTTAAAAAAAACTAAAAAATAAGCTTTAAAGAAAATCCTACTAAAAATGAATAAATTAGTTAATTTCAATTTTAAATTATTAAATTGTCATCGGTCCTTGATAAGTATGCCAAATTTCGATTTAATCCGACGTTTTGAAGGGGGACAAAATCATGTTCAAAGTTTCCGTTACATAGATATTATATACATTCGTCTGAAGCTAATAAAAGCGTGTTAATAAAAATGATTTCGGTTGTACGGGAATCGACGAACCTACAAAGTACCTACCTTAGATAAATTTAAAACCTCCTTTGTATCATGTAATATTATGCAACATCTTTTTTTATTCGACGACAAAATATATCATAGGACTTTAAAAATATATCCTTAGGGTAGGTAAGTTAACCCTTTAATAACTATAAAAAAACCATCATCTGCAGTTAACCGGAACCACCAACTCCTCGTCGACCTACTTCTCAACTATCTCATCTGGATTTGCGTCAGTCCGCTAACGAAGACTTCCTGCCATCGATCAAGCTGCGCGCGCGCACTCCGCACTCGCCCTCCGCCCTCTAGTTATCCAATTGAACGCAATCGGGAGTCGGGACTGGGAGGTCGCTCTGTGTTTTATTCAATTGAGTTGTTTAACTTTCAAAGGTTCGAGTTATTCCTGAATGGGAATTAAATCGGCGATTTATTGTAGTGGCCGATGGAGGTCATTTTGGCTATTGGACATTAGTTTCCCAAAATAATGATTACTGTAGGTAACTATAAAATGTTTCCTATGGTCATTTTTACATAACCTCTTTTACTAGTTTCTTTCACCATGAGGGTTACTGAAACAAATTAAATAGGAACCATAAAAATACGGGGGTAGTTGCAAAAACAATAGAAATCACCTTCAAACAAAAACTACGTAACCACACCTTACAAACCTAAAACATTAATTACCGTACTACAAGCAGAGAGACGTAAATAGTATCCATTCAAAAATGTACCCGTCCTTATCTAACACTGAAGATTAGAAAGAGAGGTAAACCAAAATGGCTGCCGATGACGTTGAAATTGTGTTATTACGATCGCAGAACACATTAAAGTCTTAACGCTTCAGTTAAAGGTATGGATAACTCATTTCAGGTTTAATGGTGTTTTTTATGGATTAGTTGAAATGGTGTTTTAAACTGGAATAACAAGGGGTGCTTCAAACTTTACGGCAATAAGTTGGCATAAAAATGTAAGTAAGTTCTTGGAGAGATTAAATGAAACCATTACCGGTAAAAATGACTTATGAAAGATAAATAGGAAAGGGAGTAAAAAGAAACTAAACTTATAGATTAGGTTTATTATTCAAACACTGTTAGATGTTTAATTATTTTCGATATTGTAGAGCAAAATTTATTTCTGAACAACATAATATTTATCTCCCCTTTTAACCTAAAGTAAAATATGTATAAAAAATAAACAAATCCTGCCATTAAAACAATGAAAGGCAAAGGAGTAGAATAATTACGTTTTTAATTAGTGCCTGGACAATGGTCCAGGCACTAATTAAAATTTTCCCAGGACCTCAGCGCGCAAATCGTACTCGTAATGCGTACGCAATACAACTACGCCACCGAGGCAATCAAGAGGTGTCCAGGCACTACATAGCCCTTAACATGTATAAAAATCATAATATAGGATATTATTGGGAGTTTAGATATAAACTTCAGTGAAATGTTAGCAAATATTTGTAGAAAGTGATTATAAGGTTATTTTTAAGGTTAGCATAACTAGTTTCGGAAAGATATTGTTAGTTGGGCACAATAGCTAATTAGTATAAGCCGGTTTGGTATATGACAGTTATTGCAAATATTTGTTCAATGAGTGACGAACGTTTGGCATGAATTACGGTCACTACGGGTAGTAACTTCATTGATAACTTCAGTTGGAGTTCCCATCTGACATTTATTATATTTTTTATTTGTGCATTTGTTGCCAGTTACATTTATAATTGCATTTGTTATTATTTTTTCTGTAAAGTTCTGGCGAAGAAATAATATATAAGCCTAACTAATAAATAGTATTTTCGCCCCACAAAACATTTAAAGTAATTAACATTTGCCCCTTGGCAAAGTTCTTCTATTTTGACAGGCTAGTTACCCGTTGTTGGATTGATACATCACGGAACGCATATTGTAAGCTCGCGTACAGTGGTTGCACATTTCCCCGCAAGGAGGTTAAATACGGAGTCAATAGTCTTTTTATTTTCTTAATAGTATTTATTTTCTTTTTGACTGCCTCGGTGGCGTAGTTGTATTACAGTACGACTGCAAATCTGAGGTCTCGGGTTCGATCCCCGGGTCGGGCAAAGTGATATTAAGTTTTTCTATTCAGTATCAGCTCGGAGTCTGGAATTTGTGCCCGATATGGCGATAGGCTCGCCCCCTATCACATCATGGGACGGAATAATGGCGAAAAGTGGGTGCACTAAATTGCGCCTCTGCCTACCCCTTCGGGGATAACAGGTGTGAGTGTATATGTATATATTTATGTAGTCTTTTTATGTTAACATTCAGATCATTATAAACACACTATCCTATAAATTATAAGGTAATGGAGCACAAAACAGGTAAATCCGGGCATCGATCCCCCCTTAGTAAGTAATAAACTGATATTTTTCGTTGAACGGGCGGATGTCGCAGCCTCCACGCCGGAAGTGACGAGTTATCATATGCGCACGCGCACGACCCGCGACAACCCGTTGTTTGCGTTCAGATTATATTTGTTACGTTTTTATCGTAACATATGTTTTCATTATGGATCATGAAGAAAAGAAGAAGAGCGGAGGTGCCGCAAGGCGATTAGGTCATGTCACCATCAACTAAGGTCATGACGTCACAGTAGGCGGGGCCTAAAACTGTAGTCCCGAGTGAGTCGTCAGTGCGTTCGGATCGGATTCATCTGACGTTTAAATAGGTATAATTTTTTTTAACCATGAAGTGCGCTGTTGCTGGGTGTAGAAATTGCTCAGGATCACAAATCAAACAAGATGGCATAACATTTCATTTGTAAGTCGTTTAAATTTATGATTATTTGCATTTTAAAACACATTTTATTGTTTTATTACAAAGCGACATCTGTCGTCAAAAAGTTTGGTTCTTTAGATTTCTCACTGATATCATGATTTTAACGTTATAAACGCATGTCATACGAATTTTCGGCAGAAATTAGTAAATTTAGCTTATTCTGCCTGCTAATATATTAATTATTTCAAAGATTTATTACTTAGTTACATAAAATGTGAAAAAATATATTAAAACATGTAGTGACATCTGTGGGTAAGTATTCAGAAATAACGGATAGCGAAAAACATGTGCGTCATGCGAGCGACACCCAATATCGAATATAATTCGACGCTTGAAAGGCAATAATATCTAAGCGACAAATATACCGAAAATGAGTTATATACATATTTGGAATCGCCAAATTTTTTTGCGTCGATTGATCCGGGTTTCGTAGCTCTAGGACAACTTTTTTGGCGGTTAGATATTAGATGATTCCGGTAAATTTCACAACTTTTTTCTCGTTTACCGACAAGAAATTCACGACTTTTCGGATTTATAGTAATTGGTACACTTAAGGAAATTGATTTTGAACTTATCGTGTCTCACTTGAAATCGTGATATTACTGTTTTGCATTAATATATGTTTACTTGAAATAAAAAAAAATGCTCACTATTTAATGAGTTGTTTATTACCTACACAACAAAATTATAGCATTGGCGTAGATATATATTTGCCTGCACCCATACTCACCATATTGATGTGCTTAGATATTTTCAGCTTAATAAAATATTTTGTTAATAGTACATATATACAACTTTACATAAAACAAAATAAAAAGAGATTAATCGGTTAGATAGTTTTACCTGAATAATATAAGTTCTATTTTTTATGCTTAGATATTTTTACTTGTCAACCTTTAACTTCAATGATGTCGCATAGTTAATTTTACCGGGTATGTTCAGGTGGTTATACTTATTGTTAGGAGATATTCACCTGTTCGTAATAAAGAAAATACACCCGCTTGCGAATCACCTAGTGTTTTGAAAGTGTCGTTGGCTATTCTCATCTAGCCATGTACTTTTCTTATATTCCATGGCCTCTTTTACATCGTCCCACATTCTTTTTCGTGTTTGCAAAGTACTATAAAATCCTTTGTGGAAGACGTATGTCAAAATCGTAGAATGTGGTGCTCCATAGTCTCTGACTACCCGTATGGGATAAGGGCGTTAGGTTGTATGTGTGTGGTTTCAGCAAAAATAAAATTTGAGTGAAAATTACGAGTTTCCAACACAATGAATGAATGATAATATTATTGTTTTCTAGTTCTGCTTGAGGCGAGAACCTCCCTCCAATGAAATTAGTTAACTATTAACAAATTCTATATCAATATGCTATATTTTGGATGTAAGTATGTTTATCTAACAATAAAATTTGATTTTCATTAAAGTTTGCTGTTTATTAAATAGTTTAATGTTGGTGCGAATAACAATATTTACAATATTGTGCACGTATTTATGTTTTTCTACTTTCGTGCGACCCAATAATTTAGCTATAGATATTTTTAATTGATTTTATTAATATGTTTAGTTATCCTTATACGATTCTTACCAACTGCGCATTTTAAAATATTTGATATTTCTTTAAATTTACTTGTTACGGTATCCATAAAATTATCCATTTAGATGATTTTACCTGTTTGTAAATTAAGGTAATTTTTAACTAAGCGACAGTAACTTTTTAATTTATAATCGTCAAGGCTGTTGATTTAGGTCAAAAAATGACAAAAATTAAGAAGTTCCTAAAACAGTTACAATTATTTTTGTGCAGCAAATAGTTTAGTTATGATTTTTTTTGTCAAAATCAAAACTTTAAAACGCTCTACTGAAAAAATTAGCTAAATGTCGCTTAGATATGATTGCGTTTCAAGCGTCGATATTATTTTTATTAATTTCATTACCGGGATAACAAGTAGACTATGTGTTAATCTAAGACATGATCTACTAGCGTGCCATTTCATCTAAATCCGTTTTGTTGTTTCTGTGTTTACTTCTAACACACAAGTAAATATCCAAATATTTTTATGAACTTTCGCATTTATAATATCATCACAGGATACTGAAGTAGATATTAGTAAGATTATCGTAATTATTAATTTTAATCAATAAAGATTTTTTATCAACAACTTTAACAACTTATTTTATTTTGTTTATTCCCTAATTTTCCTGTACGTATGATAAAATAATTATAGACATATATAATTATTTTATCATATATGTGTCACCTATGTAATGTACCTATATGCTGAAAAAACGGCTAAGCGCCAGTAGAATAATAAATAATGTGGTCCGCCATACTAACGCACATAGAATCGTCTGGAACAAACACTTTTGCTTGTTACGCCATAGGGGTGAAAAGACGAACTAAATTATTGACAAGTTAGCTCTGTTACGCTGTAATAATGCCATTCACCGCTAGATGGATTTTGATTGGGGGGAGGAGCTATCGTTATATTTCATCCCCCGACCCCCCGCATTTAGCGACGCTACGTTCTAAAGAGATTTTGGCTTGACACACCTCCGCTCTTCTTCTTTTCTTCGTGTTATGGATACAAAAATTACGTTATCTTAGCAAAATAAATATTATTCTATATATTTTTAGTGTGAAAAACAATTTAGAACTGTCCATCAATACGATTTTATTTTTCAAGTTATTTTACAATTACAATAAAACGCACAACTATATTCAGATCGAAAAACTACCTGAAATCAAACTCAAATCAATTGCAAACATAAACCAGACTATTAACCATACATTCTACATGTGCCATACAATGATAAGATGGCCAATCACAGACCATTTGCGCAAGCGCAATCCGAAGTGGGTCGTTCGTACAGACTGGCTGCAGGCGACATTCCTTGAATTTCTAGATATGTCAGTGTTTAAATTTCAGCGGAATCTATTACCAAATAGAAAACATTGGCTAATACGAGTGCTGCCACCTGTCGGTGAAAATAGGCATTTTGTTATCAACGAATGACAAGAATATTTAAATGTCACGAAGCGAGGACCATTATAATTGTTGCGATCATAGAGATTCCAATTTGATACGTCTCTTGCTTGTCTACTTGGATGTAGGTACTTAGCATCAGCTGCAGTGGAGTTAATACTATCATTTATCACGATATGACAGTAGCTATTTTTTTAATCTTTTAATGGGCCGTATGTAGTTCAGCTTGGTGCTATCCTGGTTTAGTTGTAGAGTCCCTACTCCGATGTGCTTTCTACTACGCCCGATATTTTTAAATAAAGAACTGTTCCATTTTTATTTTGAAATTAGCGCATATATTGTAATACATTGAAGCCTTGTGTCCAGGTTATGTACACCAGCAGCTGTCAAAGGAAGTGGTGCTCATTACGCATGCGCGGCCAGCCGCCTTACTATTACAGGTTTGGACATGTTTGGTATCCGATTTACAAAGAACCGAAGCTCGTTCTAGCCTATGGCGATATTGTTAAACGATTATTTTGGATAAATCAAAATAAAGATTTTTTGACATACTTATAAATGCCTCATTTTGATTGTTTTAGTTTCGGGATTAGGTCAAAGATTAAAATTAAGATCGTTTATTGATTTGAGCGTATCATGACTGGTGTGATGTAGGGACACATAAAACTCTACATTATCCAGATTGAAGGCTGATGTAACTATGTCATTATGATTTATTTTGGGTCATAACTAATATTGGTATTGCAATTTAAGAAACAAATTAAAATCGCAGTAAAATATATTGAATACGAAAAAATAGCGGATGTAGAGCTAAGCAGTTCATATATACAGAGAGCTGTATTCATAAATATCGGAAAGTAAACTGATCATACACATACCCGTATTGCATCAGGTAAGTGGACGATAGTTGAGAATGGAACGGTCTGCGGCGACAATGTCTGGAGGTTCAAAACCCAAGGCACACACCTCTAACTTTTCGAAGTTATGTGTGTATTGTTTATCAATTATCGTTCGTTTTAACGGAGAAGGAAAACATCGTGAGGAATACCTAAAAATTCCCCATAAGACTTTCGAGGGTATGTGAAGTCTGTCAATCCGCACTAGGCCAGCGTGGTAGACTATGGCCTAAAACCCTCTCATTAGTAGAGGAGGCCCGTGTTCAGCAGTATATAATACAGGGCTGGTATTATTATTACTAATATTATTGACCCGAACTCCTTTAAAGGTAAAACTCGTTAAGCTTAACCCTTAACCTAAACTCAAGTTCATTTAACTTATATTACAAAATACTCGACAACATTTCCCGCCAATTGTCAAGTTCACACGCATATTCCTTAACTGAAGGATAATAAAAATTAACGCGTTCCAAGAAGTTAACTTAATGCGCCTCTTTAGTTAATTGGACGTAAGCGTACACCGACATTTTAAATACTTTCTTTTTAGTCGCCTGAGCGTATGTGGGCTGAGAACTCGCGGTCTTGGGTTTGATAATTATCGCTATAAACAAAAGTGTTAAGTAATATTAAAAATATCGATGTTGAACCAGGTGAACAAGTTATATTAACTGTTTTTACTTGGGGTTAAATTAGAAATAATTATATACAAAAAAAAACTGTTAAATCAATATATACATGCCATAATTTTCGTTATTTATGACACTTGCAAAGTCAACAGGAAGTGACGTAAAACGAACACCCCAGTTTAAACTACAATGAAATACTTTTCTAATAATAAAGTTAAGCGTGTTTAATTATTTAACTGGAAATAATTAACACTTCCTGTAATAGTATAAAATATGAGTATGGAACTAAGCCAAGAGTTAATTGGTTTGTTTTGTTCACGAAAATCATTTAATAGTTTAAATTTAAACAAAAAAAATCATATTAAACTTAACATTTTACTAATCACTGTCAACTTCCTCCTCGCACCAAAATATTGCAGTCTTATATCTTACATAGTAGAAAAATGCCATTAGTAAAAAATATTTACTCAAAGCGCTTTATAAATTATAATTTAAAGAAAACAAACAATTTTATATGTCATACATCTGTCGCCTTCACAGGTCTCTACAACCTAGAAGCTTTTCATCCAATAACACTTCCACGTACTTCACAATCATAAAAAATTATGGAAAATTTTCTAACAAATAAGTTACTTATCCTACAAACTTAACGTAAGCAATTATTAACATCACAAACAAATTACTCAAAATTAAAATATTGCACAGCTTTTCACAATTCATACCTTAAGTAAACCGTATAGGAACTCCACATCACTCATTTTTAACACCGGGTCACAATCACGAGGTCTGAGTTCGATTGCCGACTGGCTGGCTATGAACCTGTGGACGGCCGCCCACACTCGCCACGCATGGCGACTAATCAGACGGATTTGCACAATATTACCACTTTAAACGTTTTTTTTGCACTTAAATGTCAATGTTCTGTGTTTAATTCGAACACTCGGTAAGTACAGTTTTATTAATTTTATTAGTGCTTATGACTGGTACTACATTAAAATTGCTTGTGTTGTTTCTGTGTTATCAAACAAATCAAAGAAACAACAAAATTTCGTATTACTTACGGAATAGCAGATCTAAAATCATACTCTACCAATCCTGAAGACATTCCAAAAGCTATAATAATAAAAAACGACAATAACCATAATGTAACCACCGTAAACAATTCATTTCTAATAAAATATTTCCATAACAAACCCGATGTTTTAACCCTCCGGAACGTTTAATTTGAAAAATTCTTTAAATTGTCTATGGGCGTAGCGGAAACGCGTCCCTATTGCGTTACCAATAAGCGCTATAAAGTAAAAAGCGTAAACCGCCTCGCGAATCATCGGAACCGGTCTAAAAGTAGGCTTGCAAAATACACAGCCTGCAGAGTGTGCAACCGTGTGCGATTTCTCGAGGACAACCATAGATATTTCGCGGCTGTATGTCATAATGCCTGTGCCTATGTGGTCATGCTATTGAATGATATGAAATTACTTAGGCATATCTTCATTAGCCGTTTCCAAGTATCTTCACACTAAGCGAAATCTATTTTGGCCAAAACTTCTAAAATCGTCATAACTTATAATTTTTTCTACTAAACATTACATACCCAATTATCATTACCCGCTGTATTTTACCTTTAATATCAAGCTCAAGACTCCAAAACACTTATATACACAAGAATACAAAGCACTTACATATATTAAATTACATACAGATTTAAAACTTCCATCGAGTTTCCATTCAAAACATTTAATAGAACAGTAATGACAGTGTTACTTAGTAATCAAAGGCAACGGAGGCTGGTGTAGCCCCGGGCGCGGATGTGCGGGTCGCCGGCACCCACCGTGGGAACGAAACAAAAAATCCTGGGTTATAGGGACTGGCAAAAATTGAAGAAATTTTAAATACGTATGTGTGGTTTATGCAAGTTGAAAATGCCATATAACAGGAATCGAAAGGTTGATATAAAATAAAAAAAATCAAGTTAGTGTTCGTAGTAAAATTTCGCATGAGTCACAATTTTTTTGTGTACGCATTTGCGGTATCACGTAGCTCGTATCTGGCACGCATATTAAATTAAAGCCTAGGACGTGTGTGACTGTGTTGCCGGTTAAGTTTATTTAACAAAAGCAATCTACAAAGACGTTATGCACGAACCAATCTTCATCTATATATATATAATTCGTCAGTGCGTGTGTATGTCACCGAACTCTTAAACTGGTGGACCGATTTTAATGAAATTTTTTGTGTGTCTTCAGGTGGATTCTAGAAGGGTTTATATTAACAGTTGGATCCGGTGGGTGGCACTGTACTAGGGTTCTAGGATTTTAATTCATTTATAAGGCAGGACAACTTCTGTCGGGGCCGCTAGTCTATACATAGTTTTTTTTTTATTTCCAACTAGAATAAACACCTCAGACTATGGACTCTGCTCTAAGAACTTTGACCTCAACATCATCAGACTCATAAATTAGTATCATAGGACTTAGAGCGAATTGTAATAAAAATAAATACATTACGCCGTTAAATCTAAAAGTTTACACTGATATTACAAAACTGTTAAATGTAACAAAAAAAGGCGATACAAATGCAACATGGCCGCTAACGCGACATAATATTTAAGAAAAAAACATGGCGGATACAATTACCAGAGTTCCAAATGCGAATTGGATTTGTTTTTTTTTTTATAAACCGGTGCATTTCGACACGGCTGTAGTATTGAAATGTGATCGTGATTTTTCAAGCTAAATAAACATACGGAAATATGAGGAGAGTAAATTTGTTTAAGAGCATTTGAGAGTCGATGACTTTGCATCAAATCTATTTGTTGTCAGATCAGAGTATATTCTGCTATTGATGGTTCTTGAGCTTGAGCGGAGATTAATGAACTGTTTGCATAAGATTCTGTTTAATTTTATCAATGAGGAGCTCATGGCTATTGTTAATTGCCCCGGTAAGTAGATAAGTAGGTATAGGTCTTTCACCGGCCAATGAATTTTTTTTTATAAAAGGGAGACCTAGTTTTGATTGAAGTAAAGTACAAAGTCATACAATTCCACATGACTGACATCATTCATTTTTCATAAATACCAAAATAATATCTTCGAAAAACTTTCATCCCAAGAATCAATAAAGTCGATTGTGAACGGTCCAATGTAATTTGGAATGCGTGCTCCGAACGCGTACGGGCCAATAAATTAGGGAGAGGTGCGCACGCGCATCGTTGAGTGATGACTAATTTTTGTTTGTCTGTGGACCCATGTGGGATTTTCACAGGACTTTAAATTATTCCTACACTGTAGTATGTATTCACATTACTTAATTTTCAACTGCCTAGGTGGCGTAGTTGTATTATGATACGACTGCAATGCTGAGGTCTCGGGTTCGATTCCCGGGTCGTGCAAAGTGATATTGAGTTTTTCTATTCACTATCAGTTCGGAGTCTAGAATTTGTGCCCGACATGGCGATAGGCTCGCCCCCTATCACATCATGGGACGGAATAACGGCGAAAAGTGGGTGCAGTAGTTGTGCCTCTGCCTACCTCTTCGGGGATAACAGGCGTGAGTGAGTGAGTGGGTGTGTGTGTGAGTGTACTTAATTTTCTTCGTGTTTCTTTTTGTGTTTCCCTCGTTTAAATGGATTTGTCAGTTCTACTTACATACTTACATACACACACACGCCTTTTAACCCCGAAGGGGTAGTGCACCCGCTTTTCGCCATGCATATTCCGTCCCATGATGTGATAGGGGGCGAGCCTATCGCCATATCGGGCACAAACTCCAGACTCCGGGCTGATACACAGTAGAAAACTTAATGTCACTTTGCCCGACCCGGGGATAGAACCTGAGACCTTGACATTGCAGCCGTACCGCAATACAATTACGCCACCAAGGCAGTCTCAGATTTACTTATCGAATAATATCAGTAAAAAACGACGCATTTTACTTTGTACCGTGTGTCTTTAATCTTTCTGTATCTATTTTTACATTTACTTGTTCTATTTTGTTTTATCTACGTCAGCTTAAATATTCCAAAATTAACATCTTTACCTACTTAACAAAAAAAAATCTTTCCCTGTACTTTTCATTTAAAATCTTTATTGACCGTGAAATTGCTAATCAAGTTACTTGAAAATGCCGTTATGGCTAAAACTTAAAAGCTCCTTATTTTCATATACCAACAGTCTATTTAATATAAATGAATACTTTATTACAATTCAAAACATATTCCCACGAAATTTGTATTGTTATGGTGCTTAGTGTCCACTCAATTGTGAAGCCTGTACTTAAGTGTTAAGGATCATAATAAAGACGAGTGACTACCAAAGACACCGGAAATCATGTGCGGTCGGATTGTTCGGATCGCGATCCGATTGTGCCGCCATATTTAAATATGGCCGCGCATCCGGTCAATTAAGAGTCGATTTGTCGATAATATTAATTATTGTATGGGATTTGATAGGTTGGTTTGCTGTTTTAATTGACGTTATTAAATTATTTGATCGTAAAGCATACTTATCTACATAGTTCATTTAAAATAGGTACACACTTATATGTTTAGGTACTATTAAATTTATGATATGGTAAAACTATTGGGTAAAGTCACTCTAAGACTTGCCATTCTCCATTGTCTCCCTAGTTATTCACTTTTCCAAAGAAATACAATATAACCAAATCTAACTAATATTATGTGACTGAAACGCGTTAGCTGTCTAAGTATTAAAATAATGTCCATTTACCCACACGCAACTCCATAAGGATAACTTCACTAGCAAAACTTCATATATCATCAGAAGCTATCAAATTAATGACAATGAATTAAACCTACCGGTAACATTCATTATGGGTAAGCATATAACACGGCCAATGTGAGTTGGTCATGCAACGGACGATTCATTAGGGGATTAGGTGTCATTAGCAGTTAAATCTGTTAAATCGCTGCGGACACTCCCATAGGCTCACTTCCGATGCTACTTTAATGTTACAAGAGCTTTTCATAAGTTCCAAATTCTAGGAATCTAAAGATAACATCTTACTTTGCTATTTGAAAGGTAGAGATATTATATGCTTATCTTTTTATAGCGGTTTGCATTATTTATCCCTTTACCTAATCAACTTTAAGAACAAACAATGAATAATATGAAAATATTTCCACAAAAAACATTATCAATCTATGAAATAAGATTTGCTTTAAATTATAAATTTCCACACACTCCCTTATTTATAAATTTCCGATGTTTTAAAATATTTTATTTATTAACATTTTACTATTTCAACTTTTTGCTTGGATTCGTATTAAAAGCACATACATGTTTTATGCGTGTTGGTATGTTTTCTTTTCTCAAAAAGAAATGTTCAGTTAGAAAAAAGAAAAGCAGACAGCCGTGCACGACCCCGATTAAATCCATGTTCCATATTCATTGAATGTATGATTATTATAAATTTAAAATAACGTTCGATAAAGGACGCGCCAAATGACGGGTTGCCAGCTTTAAAAAATGATAATTGGCGCGTAATCACGGACACTGATTGATGTGTTTGAAACCCTTTTCGATTCAAACTACATTTAATTATAACAGTAGGATACGAAATCGTCTTCAAAAATACAATCTTGTCGCTTTTATGAAGTTAAATGAAACATTTTGGAGCGTTTTGATTGAAGTGTATTATTTATGGCCATTTGTTGGATTGTTGATAGTCTCACGATCTGTAGATTATGTGTGTAGATAAAATTGGAATTCGAACGATTAAACATTAAAGGTATTTTGATGCTCTTTGTTTTTGATGAATCTCTTTTAATAATGTTTCGTGACAAATAGAATCACATAATGGTTTTATTAAGGAAAATAATGTTTATTTATAGAGCTTGAAGGTATTAAACAACAAAGGCCAGTGTATCATGTAAACTCTATGAAAATAGGACAAGGAAGTACATTTACAGCCACGTTTACAAAAAACAGATTACATGTTACAACACATACACTGATGCCATTAAAGGCTTCGTTCCATTTCTTTAGTTATCAAAGCGCTAAAATGAAAAACTAGAGCACCAAATCCAGCGTCGGTAACATAAAGTATTCTATTTAAAGTATCAAAGATCAGAGAGTAAAGGGCCCTAGACATGAGCCAACAAACAGAAGGGCCGTGGACACAAAACAGACTGCGACCCGCCTTTGTTTAGATCTTTTATAAATAAATCCCAAGTAGCTCTTTGAGTTACTTCAATGTTGCCAGGTCTATAAAAAATGTTTGCTTGAAGAAGGGAAATATGGCCCGGTTTTTGTGACAGTTGGCATAATGAAGGTTGGCATTCATGGGGTTGCTTAGATTTTTACTAACGTAGATGAGGGGTAGTTTTAGCCCTAATTGGTATCATTAGTCTTGTAAGGACATGTTAGCTAATAAGGTCCCGTCATGAACCGTCTAATATGTTGGCACACTGGACTGTTTCATATTTATTATGATTTGTAGATAAATTATTATATTGACGTGGTATAGGCAATAGTAAGTTTCATCATCATCATTCGTCCACTGCTGAACATAGGCCTTCCCAAAGAAAAGTAAGTTAGTAAGTTTATCGAAAAATATTTCATCTTCATGTAACAGGTAAAAAAATTATACGTTACATTGAAGCACAAAATCTCTCAGCCATCTGTCGGCATCAGCTGATCGTGGTTCCATATTTAATACATCCTCTTGAGAGCAGGTAAGTATACTTTTTTGACATGCCATCGCCGTCAGCTGTTCGCTCAATGGGCGCGTGCATTCGAAAATCTTCCGAAATATACAATTTAAAGCGCCCTTCCGCCAATGTGGTCGAACATCTGCTGCGTGCAGGTGCTTGCATTGGAATTTTTGAATTTCGAACGCAGTTAGCTTTATAAAATCGACATATTGTTTTGTTTTTTTTCTTCAACTGCCATTAAATTGTACACGGCCAGTATAAATTATTAAAAACCAAATACTCGAGCACGCGTGTCGAACTGACACGTAATTAAACGCTTTCTCTTTTAAAATCTATTTTTATAGTTTTCAAGTTTCATTTGATAGTAAAGAGATTAACGGTCGAAAAAAATTAACAAACTGCCACTAAGAACTGCCTAGTACATCTATTTTGAGCATAAAAATATTAATTATAACAAAACAGATTTCATCTTCGTATTTTTTTTAATTTGTACTATGATAACCCTAATATCCTTTAACCTATATCTTTATTATTATCAATCAGAAGCATCCATTCTTTTCTACTAAAGTGTTAAACTGAGGCGGAAACGTCATGTTATCAAGTGTTTTTTGCGTATCCGTGCAGGATTCATATTTTCATATCGCAGTGATGTGGGTATCGAGATATCTTTAGTATCGGATATCGCATCCGTTCAGGCTACGGTTACATTGGAAGTCTTTTAGTGGCACTCTGGATTATAAGACTTAAGTTATAGATTATCATATATCATTTCGTTTTTCAAAATTCCTCCGTGACATTTATAAATTTATAAAAGAATCATATCCTTCGAATTAATTTTAAATGTTTGAAATACTAATAGCTGTTGTGTACAATAATTTCAACGGTAAAATAACCGCATGAACTATTTGATGTTAAAGCACTGTAACGAGATAATATAACTCTTTTATCTTTATAATGTGAAGCGGAAGATAATAATATTGCAAAATAATAGTGATAGAGTATTTTTAAATTAGAGCAACTGCTTATTTGATGGATAAATCTCAAGAGCGCAATAACTTCACATCGTGATAGCTAATTTCATAAGATTTCGGAACTTAGCATTGGCACCTTGGATAAATAATACCATGTTGATCGAATATTGGGACATAAAGCTGAGTACAATAATGGTTTTTAAATACACTCATGCAAATTGCTATAAAAAACATTCACCATCAACAAAAAAATTTTTTTTTTTTTGTTGATGGTGAATGTGTAATATTTTTTTAAATTCAGCTGTATAACGTTTTTTTAGCTCGCTCCCGCGTCCTCTTATCACTCAGTTAACCCAAGACATTCGATACCTCGTGTTGAGTTTTTGCTGATTTTACGTTTTCAGTGCTTATCTTGCGACCTCAATGCCATTGGTTGTAAGCATTTTATTGAATAACATGTATGATTTCCGCTTATGTGATTTATCTTTGTCGACGTTTGAACTTTATACGTCGGTTTCTTTCCAGTCGGTGCCTCATTTTTGAGGATCGTCACTCACAATAATTATTTGTCACTCACAATAATTATTTTGATAAGAGATCAAGTAAAAATCAATTCCCTGTTAGACACATATTTTCGTAAGCTAATGGCATTTTCCAACCCCGGTCAAACTTACCTTATATTCTTTTTAAAAAACACTTAATTTCTGATCAAGGAATCGAAACCAGCACTTTTATTTTACCACTGGATCAACGTTTCAAATGCCAATATAATAAAATTCCTCTCATTAAAATGTCCATGTCGGGTCCCATTGTGGGAACAGCTGACGCCATAAAAAGCACCCTGTCTACGCATTCACTATTGCCAGTCTTTTTGCCGAATAGCAACACTATAAAAAAAAATAGAGGTGAGTGTTGACATCTGGGCTTTGTAAATGTGAGAAATTATTTAAATCATTGCACGGGTGATATTGAATTCTCGATTTGATTAAAATACACACACACTCACGCCTGTTATCCCCGAAGGGGTAGGCAGAGGCGCAACTAGTGACCCACTTTTCGCCGTTATTCCGTCCCATGATGTGATAGGGGGCGAGGCTATCGCCATATCGGGCAGAAATTCCAGACTCCGGGCTGATACTGAATAGAAAAAATCAATATCACTGCCCGACCCGGGGATCGAACCCGAGACCTCAGCTTTGCAGTCGTACTGTAATACAACTACGCCACCGAGGCAGTCAATTGATTGATTGATGATTTGATTAAAATCTTAGCTATCAATTTTATAATTAAGATGCAAATGTTTTTTTATAATAGCAAGCTTTGCACACACGATTTCTAGACTTAACGCTCTGTTCTAAGACCTTACAATCGAATACAGTTGAGTTACTTTGACTAAAACACAATCAATTACGCATTGATATAATTTGTACCATAAAATAAATCCTTAAATGTAGCATGAGCCTATCATCAAAAAACGAGCGTATCAGCTACCATATTTATTTTATTATCATTAGAAATGGACACATGTGCGAAGGCACTGACGTATAACCTCGTTACTACTTATAAGTTTTTTTGTCTGTCCGTGTGTGCACGGTTCGTTTCCCTTGCACATGGCTCTAAGGAATTCGACGCGCAGATGTGCGACACAATATTATAATACCTAATCAATATGGCCGACGTAATATCCACAAAGCGAAATAAATAATTAACCGCGTAATGCCACTCCCTACTAAGCTATAATAATAAATTTTAATAGTGTATATATTTTATAATTTGCTTGTTCAGTCTATTCTTATATCAGTTGTTGGAAATATTTAACCTACCTTTATATAAGCTATTAAAAAAATATAAAAATCTTTAACTTCAATCTCCTTGATACGTAGGTATAATTTAACTAAAGAGTTTAGTGTTGGCAAAAAGAAAAAAAAATTTAAACACTCATATTGAATTTGAAATTAAAACATCCACTAAAAATTAGAAAACACATTGAATTTACTTATAAGCGTTCAGAAGTTCCGAAAATTTCAAATAATGGCCTGTTTAGTAATTAAAACTTAATCAGGCGTCACAGTTCACAAGCTGCGTATGCAATATTAGATATAACATAGGGACAGGTTCAGCCACCTGCCACCTCTGCGAGCTAAAAATATTCACCTCAATCGAGCTTCATGCCCCTCTGGTGAAGCTCTAGTGTACCGATAATTAGATATAGTGAACGAACTTGTGCGAGAATTATATTGTTGCTATAATACCACAGAGAGCAACGACTCGAGCGACTATCAAGTATTTCATTGGAGTATAGTTCATTTATATTTGTTCATCTTTTCACCCGACTGCGAAAGAAGGAGGGTTATGTTTTACGAGTGTATGTATGTATGTATGTAGGTATGCATGCATGTATGTATATATATTTTTTTGGTACGCCCCCACACGCCTTCTTTCATATTTTTATGTGAGTGGTGTGAATAGTTTAGTCTTAGTCGCGAGAGTGACATTAGGTACATCAAAATAAAAAAAAAACGAAATTAGGGAGTTTTAGCGGCAAAAAGTAATCTAAAAAAAATGTTTTCAAAATACATCGAGTGTGGTATCAAAATAAAGAATTTTTAACGGTGATTACGAATATATTGAATAATCTCAGTTTACATTGTTCACAAACGCTGTCGGAGGCATAACACACTCACTTCTCATTATTTGGTTGGTGACATACGCAGAGAAACAAAACCTCGGAGTGAGCAGATGCCTCCGACTGCGTTTCTGCACACTGTCAACTAAGATTATTCAAAACCAAAATACAATATTCAAATTAAAGTCTTATTTCTATCTTTTCAGCTCTTCAGTGAATTTAATAAATATGGCAGATATTGACGCAGTCGGGATATTTGTTTAATTTTTGAGTACTATTTGATAGGTTATGTGTATGTTACATATTAGATGTGACCTACTTAAAACTACATAAAGTTCGCGTCTAGGTCTACCGCGACGCAGTTTTGTTCTAAAGTCATCACAATATCTCCAGACCTTCGACATTGATGATACGTGATTTGTTACGCATTATTTCAATCACCTACAGAAATAATGATAAAGTAATAATACGTAGCTCAGATATAGATCTTTAGTTGCGACACATAATAGTTGCTAGAAACCAAGAAAAAAAAGGAAAAGATGTGTGATTCAAATCACCTATTTCAATCAACGTTAGGTAACAAACATCTGATTGTGATAAAATAGTTGAGAAAATGTTTAGGTAACACATACGACATATATTGTCTTCTTTTTAGTGTAACTTAAAACTCAAAACATTAAATGACATCAATAAAATTCACACGCAATTCAAAATGGCCAATCAACGCGCATTACAGGACCGTTAACGGCTCTTCATACTAATTCGCGAGAGCTTCCTTTGACAGAGCATTCGAAAAGATATCAAACCGGCGTGACCTCGTCGATTGTAAATTAAATGCGTAATAAAATGAAAAAAGTCATCCATAAAAAGAAACCCATTAATAACGCGTCCAGTTTTACGAAGCACCTTTGACAGATACATTTAAAGAGTTACATTTTATGCACTCATTCTTATTTCAAATATCGAATAATGTTTTTCGAATACGTTAAAGTTTTAAAAATCGAATCTTACTAAAATCCCCCAGTGATATCTTATAGCGCCAAGAAGACTAAATAACAAAACAGAAAGTAGCTGAAATCGCATAGAACAGAAAACGATGTGAAAATTGTTACAAAATAACGCAAATTGGTTTTCGCCAAACATTTGATTTCATCGCACGCGCCGAGCGAGGTTGACAATATCAAAAATTCGCGGCCGGTGTGCAATTCTCCATTATGGAATGCGGATTGCGTACGATTACGCACTGGTGCGAAGTAGGGTTGAACAATACTCTATTACCTCTGACATATATTATTACCCCATTAACATTAAACGAAATTGTAAATAAAAAGACATTTTTAACTGTTGATGGGCAATTTGCTTTCCTGATGACAAATAATAGCGATACTAGGTATCCATTACTTTAAATTACAAAACTGCTTTGCGGTTGCACTCGTCGCATATTGAATGTATCCCAAAGTAATTACAACATTTACAAGGTGTTATAACGTCGTAAAACTTAAATATATTTTTATTCTGTGATTTATGAACACCCACAGTTCTTCTACGTGTTTGATTAGGAAATACGACCTACATGCTATTTTTTGATAAAGGTGTGGTTTTCATTCACTTTATCATTTAAAGCAAGCTAGTATTTTTTTCTAAAATTAGAATTCTGGTACGACTCAATACTGTCATGTGAGAGAGCTTGTCTGGGTAGAAATCACGACATTGCATTTCTACCGCCCAACAGCAAGTATCATAATATTTCTCATATTATGGTTAGTTTAATTGATAAAGTAAGTTTTAAACAATTAATGGCAACATGTTTTAGTCCCTTAGAGTACTAAAGGTTACCAGATAAGTATTTTGTATGGAGGGAATTCAGTATGCAAGAAGCTCGGCTAAGGAACCGTTTATACAGCCGCAGCTGATTGGTAATTTATAATGATTTTCTTCAAATTCTACCTATAAAAAATAAGATTTTAATGTATAAATCTGATTACTAGAGACAAGTTTACAACTATTTACAATGACAAATAAAATGGTACAAATTGTTACGACACCGAGACGAACATTTGTGTGATCCACATTTGTTTCGAGTTTGGGGGTTGTGGGAACGGAAGTTCTTTCTTTGCGACATGTGACTTGTATCTTGTCATGAATGAGTTTATTGGTATTAGATGTATTTATTTAAAATTAATAGGCAGCACCCTCGAATAAAATAATTAATAAATACAATGAAAGATCGACAACCCTATTCAAGTCTAATTTAGAAATAGTTCAATCT
Organism: Lapara coniferarum; assembly: GCA_949316025.1. Taxonomy (NCBI): domain Eukaryota; kingdom Metazoa; phylum Arthropoda; class Insecta; order Lepidoptera; family Sphingidae; genus Lapara; species Lapara coniferarum. The sequence goes on from OX438919.1 coordinate 25,129,896, forward strand.
ACAATATGCAAATCATTTAACAAATTCTTGTGTACCGTGAAATTATGCATTGCTATTGAATGTCTTATTTCCGCCATTAGGTGTAATAATCAAGAATCTTATACGTAGTTATATTATAAACTTCTTGGTAATAATAGTCTCTAAACTTTTATAATCTGTCAAATATCCGGAAACAACGCGGGTATAGATTAGAAAAAATATGCCAAACCTCCATGCACGATTAGTTTGAAAAAGGTCAACGTTTGTTTTTTAATCGTAGTTTCCAATCTTTTTAAAACATTAAGTAGAATTATCTAGTAACTGTTTCCTTCATAAGTATTATGTAGTTTTTTTACAGAGAAAAGATATCCTGTAATTTAATATTCCTTTCTCGCCAACAATATTAATTTCTAACAAATACTTGATACGTCACGTATAGTTTTTGCTTAAACATTTAAAGTACTATGACATACAGGCTAGACTTATCTTTCCACATATCTTTACAATGAGTCATCGCAATATTATTCAGTTACTATGTCATGTGTCAGCATCAGAAATGTTGGACATTGTACACAGTTGTAATTGTTGTAACATATTTCAACATAATCCCAAATAATGTTTACAAAAATGCATACAAAATACTAAACTAATTTTGAATAAAGCGCAAAAGTCTAGAAATATTTGGAATAGCATAAGTTGCACCTGTGAGCTTTTATAAAATATCGTATAGTAATACAATAAAACTTCATATTATCCAAAAAGTGCTGGCCTATAAAATTTTCTGAAGTATCAAAGAAAATACGCCGACAATATTCAAATAAATAAGATTATCGTCGTAGTCGTGGGTACTAAATCTGCAATCGGGCAGTGGACTTTTACCATAAAATGTTATCTAAACGCGCGTGTTCATGCCCTAATTTAAATTATATTGACTACATATTTCTTTACTATATTCAAAACATATTTACTCTGCCTCCAAAAACTTTAATGGATTTTGTTAATAAAAAAACGTTTACATCGTGAACACACGATGTCAAAATTCTAATCAAAATACAAAACTGTAATCACATCCATCTATGAAACATTTTAGCGCCATCTATAAATTTTGGTCATAATTCAATTTTTAAAAATCGAATTTATGTGACGTTAAGATGTCAACGTAAGTATGGTAACTTATGTACAATACAATCATCCGCTTCACAAACTACACTTTTACAACCAACACACAACAACGCGAGATTTACAATGTTACGGTTTTGCGATGATTTTAAAAAGTTTTTATAACTTTGCTCTCAAATATAATGTCTTTTTGTCTGTTTGATATCTTGTTTAACTTGTACAGCTTTGGCCTTTTTATTTTTGTGTTTAAATAAATGTCCAAAACAATATTAATAATACAGCTTTATGTAGTTTCAACTCTGCTTGAGTTTATTTTTACAGTGGCAATGACCTGATGGGAGTTAAATTGATTGCAGAGACGAAGGTCTCAGGTTCTACCCTAGAGGGTAGACCATAGGCACCTTCTAGAATTCGTGGTATTTGACTTATCGATCTCCTAACGCTGAAGTGAAATATCTTAGAAAACCAAAATTTTGAGTAGGAAATTAAAGTACTACCTCAAATTTGACCTGAGAAGTAGATGAGATCCAAGTTATCTCAACTCAAGTCTACTTAATGCTACATAAAACCAGATTGTATTTCTTTTGTACATGTATCCGAGTGAATTTCATTCGAACCAATCGACACTTAAACTTTCATACTTCACTTAGCATCAAGACATTACAGCAGAAATATAAGACCTAAATCAACAGCTCACGAAAATAGACCTGAGTATTTAGAAAGGCAATACCCAAAAGGTGAAAGTCATGGGCTTTCATGCTTTGCAAAAACTCGAATCTCGACGCGGCCTTGGCAAGGTGAGCGCAAGGGGGACATAACGGTGACTGCGACATCCACTATTACATTTCACACTCGATCGCCTGATCTCGCGTCCATCGACCGCTTCCGAAGCGAAACATCGACGTGTCAATAAATACAACCGGCAATGAATTACAATGATGGGATGTTTGTCTATTCGGCACAGGGCTGTCTGATATGGTGTGACATTCACACATATAAGGGGACACAGTTAAAGTTAACTGTTCGATGTCGAAATTGATTATTTGTAAACAAAACAAAGAACCTTGGTTTACGTTCACTCAATAATTAACAGTAATACAGAAAATTAAGTTAATTATTTTAATGAAAGTTTTCGTTTACTTCGACTTTCGTACACACTTAAAACATGTGCCAAAATATCTGTTCTAAATACCGTGTGATACTAAGGTTTCAATCTCAGCTCAGGAATGTCAGTTTCACAATAATAACATAAGTTATATAATTGTGTCATCAAACAATATTGTTAATGTGTTGTAATACGACCACTCGGAGAATTTTATTGTTTCGTTCAAAAGTAGGTTAATAGAATCGTCACCATTATATTGCCATATTCTTTATTATTTACATCTAGGCTGTATGTTCTTGTTCCTTTGCCTAAAAAAACGCAATAAACAAGTCCGCGTGTGCACTGATGCGAATGACGGTCCTAAATTCCCATTACGCGTGTGAAAATGTTTAGTAATTCAATCAGATATGCCATAAGCAAGCTTAGCAACACGTTACGTAGAATTGTTACCACAAGTTTTTGTTTATAATGAAACATTTGGTATGCAAACCGCGCGCATCACTTGAAGCTGCATGTGAAACGACCTTTTCCCCGCATCGACATTTCCCGGCAATTTTCTGAGGGGGTCATTAACGAGGGGAACTTACGATTTGACTGATCTCCGTGATGGGTATCGGTGAGATGGTCTTGTCCGAGCCCTGGGGGAGCGAGGACGAGCTGGGAGTGGGCGACACGCCGGGGGAGTTCGGCTGGTTGCCGACGCTCTCCTTGGACGCGCGGTTCGGGGACAGCCTCGCCGGGAAGCTGAGCGTCTTCGTCCATTGGGATAAGCTACGCACCATGTTGGCTGTTCATAACACACACTCGTTCACTAAACGCGACAACGCGAGCGTCTGACACAAACGGTGCACACGGCGGTCGGTGCACGAATGAGCGGTCCGCGGGCTCGGCGGCTCGGCGACACTCCGGACTCCATACATCCTGTGCAAGTTGCGACTTGATTGGCTCGGGGGACGTTGCGAAGGGCCACCGCTGCGCGTGTGCGCCGCGCCGGGTGCCCTGCGTGCTTGCAGGACGGACACCTATCGCTTTTGGGTACGATTTTCTTTTGTTTATTACATCTCGAACACGCTTTTTTATATAGGTATATGCTGTTAAAGGCATTGACCGTTCCGTTTCTGCGCAATTACATTGGTTGTTGTGAAAGTTTTAGGTCACAATTTGATTGTAAAGAAACTTTTATTCGACTTTAATTTACATTAATCAACTAAGAACTATATAGTATCACAGACCAACAACAACACAATAATAGATGACTCCTATATTCTCAAATAGTTACGTGTTTACTACTACCTTTATTCGCAGCACAATGTCATAAAACTACGACAAAAAAGTATCCTATATCAGCCCGGACCAGTTTTGTCTATATCTAACCAGTAGTCCCTTTGTATCCAGTCTCAAAGAAAGCCACTTCATTATTTCAATCTGGCAGACAAAGAAACATCTAGGCTCCCGTAAAAACCGGTAATTACCGGCGAAAACCGGCCGCAGCCGATCAGATGGTAACCCCGATCACACCGGCATAAATTAGCGACGCAATATAAAAGCAGAAAATAACTGCACATGTGAGGGTGCCACCCTCCATGCGCAAATGCATTTTGATTTGTTTCAATTTTATAGCTTTTTGCATGGGATTGTTTTGTCCCGTTTCGAAGGACCAAAATAAATCGTTACGTTTGAATTTTGAATTACTCGATTATATTATGTAATTATTCTTACAATGATTTTTTTCTTCATCTAGTCGCAATAGCCTTAGGCTGTAAACTTATAAGATTTTAAATTGGGACTCCCAGGTCAGTAAATCAGTGTTTGTGCGATGTCTTCATTTCGAAAACGGCTTTCAAGTAGCCGAAATGGCAATTTCTCTTCCAATTAATGACCATAAATTCAATCTCTGAACGAGCAGGGGATGGGAATAAGTTCGTCAAACTGGGCTCCAGATTTGCGTCTCTACCTACCCTATACAACATAAAGGCGTAAGTTTACAATTTATACATATGGTCATTGTTTTTGATCCTTACAAAGTTTCTTTAGTAAGTGAATGCGCAAGGCTTTTACTATAACAGGAACCGCGGGCGTCGTTCGGGAACAATGGCGCGTGTTTGGGAAACTTCCTGGCGCGACACGTGCGCGTGCGCAGCTGACGCCCGCAGCACTTGAACGGCTCCAGAGTCTGGAGTTATCGCATCTTAAATATTCCACTTAAGTACGTCTTAAGAGAAGATAAATTATAGCGGTGTGTTGCGAAATTAAGATTCAAACATGAAGTGTACTCTCCTGCGTCTGTCCTTAATGGCTTATAGGGAGTCAGTAATGGCAACATCGATTTAATTTGAGTCAGAGACATAAACATTTAGCATGAACATTTCAAGATATTAAGGGGATTTTAGTAGAAAAAAAAATAAAACATCGAGTAGAACCACATGACATAAACAACTACATAAAATGTTACCGTATATAGCGCATCCAAGATTCTTTGGGAATTGGAGGTGTTTACAGGCAGTTAAGATCACATAACATGAGACCTATTTAACCATTTACTGACGTATGCTATTAAAAAATTGACACCGCTTTCCAAAATTTTAAATAGATCTTTACTTGTAATAGAACACGGCTTTCAACCAAAACTCCTTTTATAAAACCTCTCTACAAAAATAAATATATAACTACCAAACTACAATCCATTGTAAAAAAATCGCATAAAAACAACAAAACATATTCATCCACGATTGATAAGGGGTGGTTAAGACCAACAGCCCCTGTCTTACACAACCCTACATTAGGGCTGCCATTGTGAACTCTCTTTAAGCTTTGTTAGAACGAGGGTGCACGCTCTCGAAACTGGATTCCAATTAAAAATTCTTTGGTAATTGTTCTGGTAATTTCGATTATTTAGGGTGGTATGTGGGATGTGATGCATTGATAGTGAAATATAGATTATGTTTTGGAACACTGATAATGTATTACAAATGTTTTGATATAAATATCGATATTGACAATATCATTCCTACGTAATTCATACTGAACACAAAATGGATTAGATATGGTATTGTTCTGCTAAAGATAATATATCGACTGTTCAAAACACTCACATACATCCTACTAATATTATAAAGGCGAAAGTTTGTAAGAATGTATGGATGTTTGGATGTTAGGATGTTTGGATGTTAGGATGTTTGGATGTAAGGATGTTTGTTCCTCTTTCACGCAAAAACTACTGAACGGATTTCGATGAAATTTGGCACACGGGTAGATCATGTCCTGGATTAACACATAGGCTACTTTTTATCCCGGGAAAATATAAAGCGGGACTTTTATCCCGGAAAAACTTTTTAAAGCGGGCGGAGCCGCGGGCAAAAGCTAGTAGTTAATATAACTGATCTCTCAATAAGATACGATTATTTCCAATCGTACGTGCTAGGTAACACTTGGCTTCTAACACGTTAAACCTAACGAAAGAGATTGAACATTTTTGCGTCTCATGCAAACATTTATCTTTTTTAGACTGCCTCGGTGGCGTAGTTGCATTAGGGTACGACTGCAATGCTGTGGTCTCGGCTTCGATCCCGGGTCGGGCATATCAGCTTGGAGTCTGGAATTTGTGCCCGATATGGCGATAGGCTGGCCCCCTATCACATCATGGGACGGAATAATGGCAAAAAGTGGGTACACTAGTTGCACCTCTGCCTACCCTTCGGGGATAAAAGGCGTGAGTGTATGTGTGTATGTATGCAAACATTTATCTCAGAACGAGGATTGAACCCGTAGACACTTACTTCAAAAACTCATTGCACGTAGCCCTACTCAGTCTGCCAAACTAAAGCTAAAAAAAGTTAGAGTCAAAAATTTTAATTAAATGAGTTGCGGAAACTCTCTTATACAATAGAGTCAAACACTCCTTTTTCGACTAATTCCACTCATTACAATAATTTGTATACACACTGATGTTACGTTCAGTTCTCTTATGTCGTGTTAAAAAAAAGAAAATATAAATAAACGGATAAACTTAAACACAGAACGAAACAAAGACTTGTAAAATGTCAACTTGATTTATCCGCGCCCGCGTTATATTAAGGTGTCCATGAATTTGGGTTATTTTTGATACAGTAGTGATGAAATGAAAAAGTACTTTTAATAAAATTATAGTAGACAACGGGAGTAATTGTCTGTTGGTATTTACAACTAAAAATAAACAGATAAAGATTTGCATAATTATATTGTAATAGTGAGTTTTTATACTATAAATAAGCTTGATAATGATAAAGAACTGCAATATGCTTAAACATTGTACATTATCAGCTATTATTGCTGCTATACGGGTTTTTAATGCGCACTTAATTGTTTAAAAAGACACTTAACAATAACAAGTTAATATTGGTAACCTTTTCTTTTTTAAAATCATAAACAAAGTGTAATAATCGTTAAAAAACTGCTTATTAAAGTTTATTAGCTTTTGGCAGACCTTTCTTACTGTTTATCACTAAATGGTCACCCTACACCCACAGCGAAGAGGGGTTGTTATTATTAATAAAACTAGTGAATACACGTGCAGAAGTAGCGTCAATCACAACGGGTAGGTGACGCTATATTTATAACTTCGTAAATAACGTTCGACCAGCGTAAAATACTGCGTTTGTGAGTTAACTACGCGAACAATCGTTAACGCACTAATAACTAACTTTAAATTTTTATGACACAATTTTGAAAGTTGTTTGTGTTTATTACCGTTTTTGTGTGTCTCGAAATAAGACCGGAACTGAAATATAACAATTTTGTGTACAACTTCTTAAGAAGATACGAAATACGCACAATATTCAAATAATTGCTTGAATAGACAAATCACTCATAGTTAATTTGAAGATCAAGAACAATACAGAAATTGCGAGAGTGCTTTAAGTAACGACAAAAATACGTAGTTATACCGTTGCTACCTGATAAGTACAAGCTCCCAGTGGGTCAGAATAAAATACTGGACTAGTATTATTAATAATTTTTCGACCCTTATATCATCCCTTTATAAACTATCAGAAATACTTCTCTCCCACAATTAACCCCGCACAACCATTTCCTGCAACGTTCATTTTTCAATAACTACAGAATGGACAGACAAGGACGTGTCGTAATTAATTTTGGGAGAGTTGGAATTGTCTTTGGTCACACACGTGCGCCGTCCCAACACGGTCGTGGGATAATTTCGTGAACTAATTGTGTTTACTTACCTATACTAATATTCATCGATAACTTATTTTATTTTAACTTGGGAAAAAAACTTAACTTGCTTAATTATTTCGGACTCTATTCATAATTATAATTCACTAGCTTTTGCTCGCGGCTTTGACCGAGTGTAAAAAAACATACAATACATAGTGATGTATTTTATTCGGGATAAAAATTTACCTATGTCCTCCCCATGGTCTCAAACGAAATGTTACCGGTAGTTTTTGATGTTATCGCGGTTAGATGCAATGGGACACTTTGTTTTATAATAGGTATCTATGTAAGGAACAGTATCGAGCTTGAAGTTCTCACTTAAAGGCTAGACTCATGCAATTTTGTTTCTGTAACGAGACATACAGGGAAGTAGTCACGCCATTCTATACCTGTGTAATATTTACTGTCAAATACTGTACTGGAATACTAACCAGAAGAATTTTTAACTTATTTTTCGATACCACTGCAACCGTCACATCTAAAGTCGGCAAAGTCATTCAGACAAAAAAAATCCAAAACCGGCATCGTAAACCGTAACATCTGGTATTCAGCTATTACTCCGCCCATATCGCGCCATGTGCATCACGTACTTGCCAAAGTGACCTCTAGCATGCGCAGGCGCATTTACGATGCCCTTAGCCGAGGGCTCGGAAACACGTGGACAAATATTGTGTTAAGTATTTTGAGGAATACTTAAGGTTACAAGTTGGGATTTAGTTTGTTTATAATCACGGGTGGTCGTCGTGTTGTCTACAATCATGTTGAAGTAGGTCAATCGTATGTGGGATATTTATGGGTTATATTTCGAGGAATTCCGTTTACATAGTGTTGGTGTATAAACTCAGCTGAGTAACTCCGAATTATTCAGAAAGAATATTTGTAAATCCATCATAGTAGATATATACGTTATCTTCCTTCTGCCCTTATCCTATTTCTGTGTGAGGCCCGCGCAGCTCCTTAAGCATGTTTGAAAGTTACCAATGATTTTTTTAACTACTGGCTAACCTGACGTTAACCAATTTAGATCGAATCCCGAGCAAATCTTCACAAAATCCAGACAAAGTATAGCTCAATCTAAGAATCGATCCTGGAACCTTTCAGTCTACTCATATATGCAGTCACTAAACCATGAAAGCGTTTAAGGTATGTACATACATTAGCAAATATTGTCGATTGATTAGAGCGGAAGGGCGCGTCGCGTCACGCCCGGCGCCTGCCCGAGTAGCAAGCTGAATTATAAACGTTCATTAACGTCGCAGCGGCACGCGCCATTGATAATTTCATAACGAAGGTAAAAGACTTGTCCTATTAGGGACGAGTAGCGATAAAAGTAATGCCAGAAAGGAACTAAATCGTCGAGTCAAGTATTTACACATATGCATAATATTGTAACTAAGGGTTGAGAAAGTTATGGGCAATTATTCGCACGGCTATGTTAACTTTAGGTAACCAAACGAGTATTAATAATAAAATATAAACCTAGCGAATATTGCAACGATTATCCAAGCCTTGCTGAATATTTATTTCTTCGATAGTAATGCTGCGACAAACTAATGCAGATCAAGTTCTCTTAAACTTTGTAGGCATTCAAGTAATTTTATAATCTCATACCATTTTAGTATACGACAGTATATAAGCGAAAGTGTGACGATCAGTCGCTTTTTGTCAGCAGTGGGACAGATACTTCACAATAGCAGTGAATAGCGTCGTGGTTTTCGTTCACGATCCAGCAGCGATGACATGGATGTAGGCAGGGGGCTCGGAGGGGTGTTGGCCTCCCTGCCGTGAAGGATATACAGGCTATAAAAAAATTAATAATCTTGAGCGCAGACTAATTGAAGTTGTTGTTAAGTCTTAAAATTTGATACACTGGCTACTATCCACTTAACACTAAGGGACAACTGTGCCTCTACACCTGTAACGTGCCAGATTGGTAAGGATACACTGCTACTTTCGGTAGAAATAGACAAAGCGAAAGTAGCTTGTTGCCAGCCAAATAGAGCAACAAAAGACCTACAACGTAGCTATATGTAGTAGCATTTATTCTGACAAACTAAATGGTAAATGGTAAAAACTACTCGGTAGGTTCGGTACGTATACTATATCAAACAACATTGGAATTCAAACCATGCCAAAACAAAATAACACGCTATCTAGATTAGACAATATCGAATGATTTTATCTAAGGAAGCCTACTTAAATGCTCTACAAAAGTCTCTATCTTAGTTCTAAGTGACAAACCATGTTTTGACCTGGGTTACCAAATAATAATGCGAACCAAGTGTTGCTTGACCTGGAAGTCAAATCCCGCTGTTTCCGCTACACAGGCCATTATACAATGCCTCGAACCCAAATAGTCGACTAAGGAAAAAAACAATACATCAAATATATTACAACCCTATCTATTAATTTTATTGCGAGGAATTAGATTTCGTTCTTTTTACTGGATATCCTTCCGCTGGTTACGTCCACATATCGCCATTAACAATAGCCGTATGACCTCGTAGGCGCCATTTTATTTTCCAACAATGAATCCGGCAGGACGTGCGCACGCGCACCCAGACACTACGTGACTGACGTGAATTAGGTATTTCAATATTTTATAGTTTGTACACATGTGATAATTATCATTTACTTCCTGCGCTAACGTAAACACAACTTTTATGGATTTTCAAGGTAGAGTTTGTTGTTACAACTTTTTGGGTATACGGCCATTGCACTTGATTTATGTAACATCAACATAATGGCTGTAACCCCAGAACGACAAAGAAATGCATGAACCACTATACATCAAGGTGATATCCGACCGCAGATTGTAGAGTCTACCTAAAGCGAATAAGTTTGAAGATTTAAAACATCCTTCCCTTAGTCATTTGATTATAGTCCTATCATAGCACCAGATACTACACAGTCTGTCCAGCAAAATATGTACCCACAACTCCCGAAAACTTATTTCACTACATGTACGAAACTGAAGCCCAGACGCAGGTAGCTAACAATATAATTAATCATACGACACTCCCACAAACAGACAGACAGCCGCGCGCTGGCTGGTATGCAATAAATTCCCGCCTTGTTTCGTATTACATAATTTCAGTACGAAATAGGTCTTGCACGTGTTTGCTAAGATGAGAGGAAAGTTATTTTATATGTATAATATTGAATTCTCTCTCCGGTCATGTCGGATTGCCGTCTCACCGGACTATGAGAGTGAAGGGATAGCGAGTGCACCTGTGTATTGCGCACACACTTGTGCACTATAATATCTCCTGCGTACCTGGCTGATCTCCGTTGAGATTGGCCGCCGTGGCCGAAACTGGCTAGGAGGATTTCATTAATTGAATACGGGGAAATTTCTTTATCTAAGATTACTCAGAACTAGAGTACAGTTTGATATGATAAGCACACTGACCTAAACAGTTCTGCCGTGTAAAACCTTTGTCTTTCCCTAGTTTTACTTCCTTAAAATATAGTTATTTAAAATTATGTTCTTATTTTTAACAATATAATTTAAAAATCGAACATGTAATTAACTAACCCCATATTCTTGTCTATGACATGTACAGTGTTGTCAGTTTATAAATTAGCTGCCAGTTAGGTGCGTTTACCCTGCACCCAGGGCAACGACAATTAGTGGCCGTACTCCATTATCTCTATGGTCCGTAAACTGCTCTATTTTCAAACGATACCGTTAGAGGTATGTTTGTTGTCTATGCTTCACACCCCATGACTATGGGAACATAATGAGAATTAATTAATGCAGTATATTTATTGTCTTTCTAATTACTTAAATGTAATTAACAACTGCAGTTGTTAGATAAAAGAAAGTATTTTGTTGTGTGCAGGGGAATAGAGGGTCATCTAACATCTGTCGGACACGAAGGTAATGTTATCGTATTTTAATGCAATCTGCTGATCGGGGCTCTAGCGACCCAACGACCCGCATTAGATCAGCGTGGAGACAACAATCAGTCAAACAATACATTGACAAATAATTTATTATTAAAAACATTCGTCTAACACAGACAAATTAGATGATGAGTAGAAATGTGCAAGTATTCTATTTTGATTGTGAAGTATAGGTATTTCGTAATGAACTGCATTTTTAAAACAAAAGAAATTATTTATCTAATACATACCTCCACTTCAATAAACACTCGTTTCAACACCGACTAGCACAGATGACTACCGACACTATCAAAACCGCTGCAAGCGCATTAAGGCTGACGCACATTCAAACAGGTCGTATTGCATTGCAAAACAAAATTCCCTCATAAAAAAATACTGTGTTACATTCTGCTTGCAGTATTCATTATTGCATACAAAGTATACAAAGCGAGTTTTAGGATTCTGTCCTCAAAAGTTTACCATTCCTAAAGCTCCATCGCATGTATGTGTGCAACATTTTGAGAACTCTGGCTTTAAACCCGTAAATGGTAGGAGGCAGATGTTTTTGAATTGACTAATATTGACAAAAATCTTAAGGTATCGAACTGTTAGTGGGCAAGTCAACTCTCTTCTAACAGGTTTACTTCGCGAAGCTATGCAGCACATGTGCGTGAACCTTTACAATCATCAGAAACAAAGAAAGGGCACAGAACTCTAATAGTGACGAGACATTGACGCAACTAAATCGAGAAAGGTACTGACACATTTATTAGGGCTGTCAGTCGCCGCTTACGGGTGACAGCTCATAAGTCCCAACTTTAATTTGTGATAAGCTAAATGTACGTATGACAAGCTACTGGATTTCGACTTTCACATTTAAAGGTTCATAATTTTATTTATCAGTGTTGGGTTTTATTCCTTTTTAAATAAAGGCGAGGAACGTAATGAATATACAGATATGTGGTAACTTGGAAGGATATGCTTTATTTAATCGTAAGGAGTATTTTGTTTACTGTTAAGGTACCATATTTTGGTGTCCATCCACAAAGCAGTGTGTACACGGACATATTTTGATTTGAAGGAATTGTCTTAACTGAAATAATGTCTAATATTTTAGTTAGTGTAGTTCCATATAGTATTTTTAAATTCAAAGTTATGTCTGCTGGCTCAGTTTGAAGACAGGCGTTTACATTATCATTGTCTCTTTAGTCATATAAAAAACTATAATTTATATCTAAATGACGTAATGGAGTAATCTCCACTAACTCCACTATAAACAATATAGACACTTAAGGACTTTCATTTACAAAGTACTACATGACATTCATATTTTACGTATAAAATAATTTTCTAGATATAAAACATTTCAAACTATCTAAGACAAAGATAAAAGAACAGTATCAAGTGTCCATGCGCGTCGCCACGACAATTCTAGTAAAAATGCGTGACGAATGTACTCAACGCGTTGGGCCTACGTTACTGACGTGAGGCAATATGAAAAGGTCGTCATTTTTTATCAACTGACAAACATTAGTCAAGACGCGATAACTTTAATAGCTCTCGGACTATAAAGTTAAAAACAAACGAAAAGTAAAATTACGCCACGCAGTGAACAAATTTTAGTACAGATGAGTGTTATCTACGTGCTTGTAGATTGTATTACATTAGAATCAAATTAAGAAATATTTCACTATTATTATTTGAACATACATGTCAGATAATATTATGCCATAAGATTATATATTTTCTCCTGAATATTTTAAAGTTTGTTGATGTTTACTATTTTTTTATAAATAAAATTATTTTTAATGAATTTAAGGAATCGCAAAAATTTAAGTGCATTGTAATGTGCCATCAACTAAAATCTGTATAAAATATACAGTTCTTATGATGTAATCAAAGAGCAAAGTTACTTCCAAAAATGTAATTCTTAATACAGATCTATTTAAAGAAGATATTTTTCATTGCGTCAGAAATCAGTAATGAAACGAAACTAAGCGACGCAACCACAGACGGATCTACTAAATTTATCGTTGCTCAAGAAAGATGACAAAAATATAATTCAATAGTGGTAGCACTGTCTATAATAAGTCACAAAGCGGTGGCAAAAAAAAATCGTCAGTGTTTTAAAGTAGAGCTAAGAATGTCCCAGAATTAGCAAGCAAAAAATGCCAATCGTAATAACATAATGTTAGTGTCATGTTCAACATAGCAACCGACTAATTCCGGGCAAAAAGTCACTCAATAGCTGATCAATAACGCTCGTCATTCCGCATTTTAGTGATCAACAATTCGATTTTTTTAATATAAATACCGAAGTTATAAGTTGGAACGCTAATTAGCGCTGACAATGTCAAGGCAGTGGACATTTGACAGCCGAGACAATCTTAATCGAGCTAGTCCCGCACTATGACGCGGGCACCATATTTTTTAAAGATGACACTGACAAAGGCGGTTGCGTTGACAATTTGTTTTTAAAAAATAAAATCTAATGATGGGTAATTTAGTTTTTTTTAATCGGATTTAAAGTTTTCGTGTCGAATTAAAGAACCGTTAAATTAACGACGTCGGATTGTATAGTGTTTAGTTTTATTTGGAACTTTTTTTCATCAGAAGGATTTGTTGGTTGATCACGATTCATCAATGGATTCGTTTTTATTTTAAATGCTTAATGTACATAATTAAAGAGAAAGTATTCTAAACATAAAACTTCTTACCGAGATAACATAATAACAAGTCTTCTTCTGAGCAAATAATTAAATGGTTATCTCAAAGACTGCCGGTCGGTTTACCGTTTGGGCCACATTATATTGGGTATTTCTATTCAGTATCAACCCGGATTCTGGAATTTGTGTCCGATATGGCAATAGGCTCGCCCCTTATCACCGTCTACTTCGATCGGGCGGTAATCACCCAAACACGTTAGTCCGTAAAGCGTCAGTATATATATATATAGCGTCCATTCGACAACGCCAAATGGAGTCGGCCGCGTTCCGTATTAACTGATCCAGAGGACGAAATCACTCTGGCCATCCGCCGTAAGAACGAGTTCTTGAAACTCCAACACTCCACAAGACCGCAGTTCCGTCCTCACCGTCGAGGACCTCGCCGCGTCCCCCCCCCCCTCCGACTCCCTAGCAGTTCCGGCCCGCGTGCCGATGACAACACAATCTAATAGGATTAGGCCTAAAAACCAATCTTTCCCTAATCGTTGATCTCTCATCCTCTCTCAGTGGCCGTCCTGAGCCGAGGTTCGTAACCCGTTAGTGGGTTGCCCTCAGCATGGTCACTTAATTCAAAGGGTTGCGGGCGCCTTCTGCGTTCACCCTAAAGACCGGTGTGGCCAGAAAAGCCGACTCGTGTCAGGCTACTGGCAGTAGGGCCATTAACAAAGCCCCTTATCACATCAAATTCAAATTCAAATCATTTATTCAGTAATTAGGCCCCTAAGGGTACTTTTACACGTCATTTTTAACAATGTTGTTTTACTAAAAGATTCTACCAGTCATCCACCATCATGGGACGGAATATGCACGGCAAAAAGTGGGTGCACTAGTTGCGCCTTTGCCTACTACTTCGTGGATACCAAATAGGCGTAGGTGTGTGTGTGTGTGTTTGTTTTCTCAAAAAAATAAATATTTTAATAAATATATCCAAGGTGAAATTAATTTGGTTCCCGATGATAGAAGCACAACCACTGCGAACACGGTTTTTTGATATTATTTCATATGTGCTAGGAATTGGAAACTTCACTCCCACAATATCAATATTTATTGCTTCATTAGTAAATTATTTTTTCCTATAAAAGTACCAGTAACCAGTCGGCACAATTATGTCAACCCTAAGACTACATAATCAAGACGGCGTCACATTACATTCCTTACCCAATAATTGCCAGATGATACCGATATGGGAAGCGCGGAACGGCTGAGATTAATTCAAAGCCTTTGAGAACGGCTCCGCGGTGTAACGGCCTTAGGCTTTAAACGGAAGCGATTATGGAGTTCATATCCGTTATCAATAAATTGTCTAATACCGATATTTTCAAGATATCTAACAGGTTTTAGGTTAAATTGGATTAAGGAAACGTTATTTGTTAGTTGAGTATAGTCTAAGTTTTTTATCAGCGAACTTACCTACAAATCATTCATCATCATTTCAACCATTATTTATGTACTCAGAGACGTATAAAACACGGCTACAGACTAAAATCTACATTATTGTGTGTATGGTACCATAAATTAATTTGAATTTTGCAATACTATCGTTAAATATTCGCGCGTAATGGTAAAATTATTATATTTTACTGTACATTGAAATAGTATTATGATAACCTCGTACATAATGGCGATAATAAAATGTTAAATTCACTATTAATCCTTTGGGCTACCTCGGTTTACACAAGGGGTAGATCCCTTTCGGTATGTGCCGAATTCATAGAGAATCAACAATCAATAATGGCCGCCCGCGCAGTCAGCTGCTCGGCGACAATACGACAGATGCGCGCGCAACAATACCAACCGAACTGTCAATTCCCAGCTGTTCTCCGCCATATTGATTCTTTTTGCATTATACTAAGTTTTATTGATAGCGTTAACATTTATTTGGATCCGATTGCTTGAAACCACTTGAATAGTTAATACCACAGAACTTTAATTTCTGTAATCTACACTTAAAACATCCGTAAGAGTGTGTAAGTAAAATTGACAAATTAACCCAATAATTGTTTCGAACGTTTTATCACTTTCAATTGATTTAGTAAACTGAACTCGTATTTTCCTTAGCTAATTTTGTAAGCTTTCCAATGTAAATTGAATTGTATTTCATATTGATAAAAGAGGATTTATTGATCTTGGGATCTTTTTTACTAGTTAAATTAATGAAATTGATATTTTTATGTAAACGGCGTCACTACATTAGAACACACTCGCTAAATATATTCTTCATTGTTATAGAGTGATGTAAGCCGTCGCAGCCAGTTTTATTCGTCCGTTATCCATTCAATAGACAATAAAAAACATATTTAGTCAAAACAGAAGATATATCCCGTTCACTTTATAATAAATACTTCAACGTTTTTTAATTACGTTGCACGTCACGGAGAAAATTTACAGCCCATCACCAAAAAGGTTTATCCCCAAATCAATCATAATCCAATAACAAAAGTTAAAAAATAAAAGAGGCAGTAAACTCTTTGTCAACACGGCAGGACACGTTAAGTACAAGACTTTATCTCGACGATCTGATGGCCAATTAAGGCCCATTTGTGTCCCGGGGTGGTCTCTACTCTCTAGCCGTTACAATATGTGACTCACACGACAGCGCGTTGATGTCTTTACGTTGGACGCTTTTGATTCTAATATTTGTGTTGATTAAAACGCGTCTATTGGTTTCTTATATTTTTATGTAATTATACTTTATTTTATTATTTTAGAAGCCATAAGAAAAAGTTATTTTACAATATAATTACCATAATATTATTACTATTGCTATGAGTATTGTAATTTAATGCATTATTAAGAAACCAAAAAAATATCTACTTATCAAAACTGACGAACAGACTATCAAACTATACCACTATATAGGATAATTATAACGCTATTAACACCACCCAGCGCCGGGTATCGCTACTCCTACGTCGCCCTTTTAATTTAAATTTACTCTATATGATTACATTAAACCGAGTTATCTCTTTCCATTATCTTTATTGACAACCCGTGTAACTCGTCATTCGTGATATAATTCATTAAAACTTGTAATAGTGTAATATAGCACATTTTATCATTAGAAGAGGGAGTAAGTGAGTTAATAAGGTTGATATGGGTATAATTATCATATCTGAGCGTCTAATACAGAAACAATACACAGAATGACTCAATACCTCAGTGCCACATCTAAGTAGATCACAGCGGGATGCGTTCCGTTGCAGACAACCAGCAACTGTCCTCTCACCGAAATCCTTTCTTCTCTGTTTTGTATTTTTTTAGTTTATTTATTTCTTTAGTTGCACCAATTCGCCCCCTATCACATCATGGGACGCAATATGCACGGCGAAATGTGGGTGCACTAGTTGCGCCTCTGCCTATCGCTTCGGGGATAAAAGGCGCGAGTGTGCACTGAACCAATTAATATTTTGACAATATAAAATATAATTAAATATGGATAAGCAGAGATAGATTGACATAATTCACCAACGATATTTCTATCCGATAATTCATACGATAATACCACTTCGGACAAACCGAATCTATTTTCAAATGTAAAATTCATAAATAATATATTTTGCCCAATATCCATATCGAACGACAACTTTCACACGATATACTTCTACTAGCAATTACAGCAATGTAGCGATAATATAGGTATTTAAAAATTAAGAAATGACATATACTAAATATTTAAACGTTTTAAGAGATCAATCTCAATGAAAAAAAAAATATAATAGTGAACACATTAAAAACTAAACCAAAATTTATGACATTGAATGAGATTCGAATCCGAGAGAATCGATCAACAATATCTTTAAGCAGGTTCAATAATTATAACACGCAAGCTACCCGCAGGGAACAGGCAAGTAGCAGGCTGTGAGATGACAGACCAGTTTGATTTCCTATTGAAACATTGCCGTGTGATGCGCAAGGTTTTTACGATGTAGAAGTATACAGGGTCATTTTGACATAGCTTTAATCAATATAACCACATACTGCTTGAAAATAATGCTTTACAATAAGTTACCGTAACCGTAGTTATAGAACGAGAAAGTGAAATTTTGAAACTAAATAAACTTTAAACTCCCTAAAATAATTATACTGGCATTAGGTGAAATCTTACATCAGGTGTAGAGTCGATGCAAGATTTAATAGCAACAGACTCACTCCTTACATATAAAAATACCTTTTACGACGTGTATTTGATCTCTGTCAGCCCTTACAACTGAGTTGTAGCTAATATAATGCAACTGTGTCTAGGCCTTGTCTAGGTCTACAGGTCGATCTAGGTCGCCGTTTGACATAAGTACGAATCTTGGCAACCCTGCCTCGCAGACATACCTAAGTTACGGCCGGAAACCGATCTCACGTCGACTCCGCAAAATATAGAACCACCATAATTTCCATTCTTTGTGCTAAAAGCAGTTATTTTTTTTTTTCCATTTTGCAGTAAATAGATATTTTTTTCCTGAGTATGATATAATATGTAAAAGACACATATGTAATTTATTTTCTATGTAATAGGACTTTTTCGAATTTTATTAAGATTTTACTTGATCAAATTAATATTAGTAGAGGCATTTTCCGAGACAACAAACCTCAAAATTTTCCCAGACCTCTCACATAATTGCCATACGCTCTCACTCCTTCCAAACTAAAAACAATCCTGAATCGCCCTGCTATAAATTATTCTAACACACCTTATGGTCGCCATAATAGTAATGATTACGGTTGTTATCGCGCGGGCGGCTCTGGGGTATAGCCTTCAAGTCTCGACTTGTCAACAAGTCGCGACTGGTTAGAGCACGCATACAATAGAAAAAGTTCGTTATATTTTTATACGCAGGCGTAGTTATAATAGACTTCTATTTCGATCATCTCTTGGAAAAATAAATTACTACAATTTGCTGTGCTCTATTATTTTAATATTGCAAATGCAGTTGGCATACTTAGATTATCATTTGATGCTTTGCAAAAGCTTTGAAAGACTTTCAACTTAATATAATAACAAGTTGATAAATCGTCTATTGGTAATACATCCAAAACTCAGAACTTAAAAATCTCAGACTTACGTTTATAATAATAATAACTACGATCTTTAATAGAAACAAAGCAGTCGGATGTTACCTATTTTTTCTAAATATTTCTTGCTTTTTATAATATATTTAACTAGCTTTTGCCCGCGGCTCCGCCCGCATTAAAAACTTTTTCCGGGATAAAAGTCCCGGTTTATATTTTCCCGGGATAAAAAGTAGCCTATGTGTTAATCCAGGACATGATCTACCCGTGTGCCAAATTTCATCGAAATCCGTTCAGTAGTTTTTGCGTGAAAGAGGAACAAACATCCTTACATCCTTACATCCATACATCCATACATCCAAACATCCAAACATCCATACATTCTTACAAACTTTCGCCTTTATAATATTAGTAGGATTTACAACATCATTTCTAGTAATAGGCATCATACGATAAAAACAAATACGCAACAGGCGCACAAAATTGATAACTAATATTGTGTGCATATTTTTATGTTTAAATAGCGATAACTGTGTTGATTGTCCAGTGACTCATTACCGTTTAGATAAAATAGGCTGATAACTAACTATCCTTCCCTATTTATCTACAGCAAATCATTTAACGTAATGTTATGAGTATAATATGAGCTAATTGCCGTGAATTAGATTCCGTAATATATTTGTTTGAGTTCTACAAGGAAAGCTACACCAATAACTCTTATGAACCCACAAAATACTAATTAATATTTGAGTACCTACTACAAGAACTTTGGCCCGAAAACACCGAGACTAACCGAGTATTGACGGATGGAAAATTTATCTCCGTACGAAATTCAAACCCTTTTGAAAACCAGATGCATCTCAACCTCTACCAAATTCTGAAGCGGAAACCTTAGCCAACTTTCATACTACTTTTGCCTCATTGTAAAGGTCACGATGACCGAATTAATGAAATAACGTGTCCATTTGTCCGTTAATTCGACAGGTTCTTGAAATCAGCTGTTCACCGCACCTATGGACCAGATATACCGGTTGCTATTCATGTTTAACGTATCACGCAGAGCCTATTAGTTTTGTCACTCGTAATTCTAGCAATAATATTTGTAGAAAATATAATTTCAGTAAGAAAATGTAGTATATTATTATTTTTTAGGATTTTTTTAAACAAAAACTAATTACGAAGGCTTTTTTGTGAAGTGAAGGCCGTCAACCCGCACTGGGCCAGCGTGGTGGACTAAGGCCTAACGCCCTCTCAGTTGTAGAGGAGGCCCGTGCTCAGCAGTGGGCTGATTACATTACATTGATTACAGAATTCCAAGATAATAATTTCGCTCCACTAAAGCTTTGTGTTCATAAACAGTGACCATAACTTTTAATTACAAAACAGTACCTACATGCCATGGAAATGCACCCCTCATCCTGACATTGCAAGTTGCGTCTTAAAATACTTACTACTTACCAGTTATTACACTAACTAAAATGTTCTTTTATTTAGAGCAAAAGTTACAACGCTGCTCGCATCTAGAAATAAATAAATCTAGTTCTGAACCAAGTGGACTCTCAAAAACGGACGAAACCTCATTTGTAGTATATTAAAAAACTATAGTAAACGTAATAATAAACCAGTCATAATATTATGAACCTCTCCATAACACATTACTTATGAAACGACATATTTTCCGAATCGCCCTCTTAAATATTTGTCATTTACTTCACGCAACAAAGCTTACAATTATAACCCTATACGAAAACCAATATATTTAAACTGTTTGTCCGTTTGATTGCCATGTCACGATGGACCTCCGCGGATGCCAACAGCGGCCTCTTTATGACTCATTACAGGAATGCGAGCAAACAGACATACATACGTTTTGTTATCTATAAATTCTGTCAAACATACCGTAAAAGAGTTATTGGAATTCATTTATTATGTCACCTTTCATCCGTGAGATATATAAGTATACGCGACCCGCCCGCTTGATTAAGCTTTTCCGTGAAAAGTCCCGCTTTATATCTTTCGGGATAGAAAGGATATGTCCTTCCCAGGATCTCAAACTATCTCCATACCAAATTTTGAGTCATTTAATATATCAAAATTTTGTATTTATTTGTAGCTCAACATGACAATAGAGTGCAAACAGTCATTATGTCTCATAATCAGCAGTGGAAACCTAATCGATTAACCGTAAAGCAGCGTCCTGCTGATCACAGTTCCGAAAACAATAATTTTGCCAACATTGGTCACACCTTTCGGCTGTGTTCAATAAACCTTTGTTTGTTTTGGGGATGCGTAAGTTCAATATTGGTGGTCAGGTAAGCTTTTAGTAGAGCTATTATGTAGCCACTGTGCATTGGCTGACTCTTTTTTTTGCATTGAATGACGAGACGAGCATGCCGCTCGCCTGATGGTAAGCGATATTACCACCCATAAACAGTAGCAACACCATCCAGCACCCTAACTTACAAAGTAGGTACTGTGTGGCTTTCCACTGTGCTCGTCATCATGAGACATACGATGTTAAGTCTTACATTAGCTACAATGTCCTTCAAACCGAAACACAACAGTGCATGCACACTGCTGCTTGGCGGTAGAAATAGTCATTGCGGTTGTAGTCACCCAGATGGACTCTTAAACACGAGAGGCCTACCAGTAGTAATTACATAGAAACATGATAAAATGTCACTGCTGCTGCTTTTCGTACGGTGACATTATCAAATGTATTATCTTTCTCTCCTCCGGGTATGCACAGAAAGGAGAGAAGAATTTATAGCCTATTCCGTCCCAAAAACTAGCTACTCGCTTCGCGTCCTCATAAACCTGAGCATAGAAAGCTTTTTATAATTCAATACAACATAAAAATTTACATGTTAAAAACAAAATCAAGTACAGAAACTCCAGTAATTCCTTAAGAATGCAAAGTGAGCTTATTTATGAATAAGCTCAGAAAGGCCTCGCAAATACATGTACGGAACCATACAAATATAGCCAAATATACCGCGCACCTGGCGACCACTCTAACCGAGTCTTACAATGTTGCAGTCACATATTTACAACCTGCCAGGTACGGATTTAGAGGACGATCAAGGGGATCATAAGAGTTATGGCCCTCTTTATCGTGATTTAAGTAAAATGAATTGACCTTTACTGGTAAACTTTTGTTTGCATAAATGTACTGTACGCAGTAATTAAATTTATGTAACCTACTAATTTGGAAATTAATATAACTATTTCGTAATAGAAATGACATGCCATTTTTATACACTAGAGGACATTCGAAAATATTCCAGTCACTGTAATATTAATGAATACAAATATAATTCTAATACTATACCCCCCAATATTATAACCCAAATCCGTGCCACCTTTACAAACCATATCGCAACAGAAACTTTTAACTTATGTTTATATTATTTAAAACAGAAGAGCTCACCGTTGTTTTTTTTTCTTTTATTTATTGCTTATCTATCGTCGCGTCGGATGAATTTTACGTAACGCAACAAAAGGTTCAGTTACTTGAAATTTACATGCGTATCGAAAGTACTGACTATTTTGCTGACGATTTTTTTCCTTAATAATAGCCGGCAAACAACTTTAGCCCACTAACGCGTGGTGGAGTATTTTTATACGTTATTGTAGTCACACTTACGTACAAAAATATAAAAAAAAGTTATTTCCGGCTTATATACAGGTACGCTAGGTTGTAAGTCTCTCGTATGTAGGTATATGCATACATACCATTGCAATGAATATTTCTGTCAGGCAACATTGTGCAAATACAGTTTTATTCCGTCGCACATACACTTATTATAGCATTTGCAAGCAAATTAAAATGAACCTATTACTTATGTAGATAAAACTCTACATTTTGACGCTACCACGCTCTTAGGTAACATTATAATAATTATTATACCATCATGACGAACAAAGCAATAGCATACATACTTTGTAACAAAAATCTTTGGTCTTAATATTATTTAACTACCAAACATAAAGATATCATAAAATTCTCAATAAGTTTGAAGAGTGGAGTTGTAAAATCTGTTTTACTGTGCTACCGTGCTTTTCCCCGACCGCACTCGCCCGATAAACTCAAACAAAGAACCACAACAATGGATTTTTATATTTATTAACTGAATGTTCAGAAGCGCATTCTGTAAGTAATTTTTAGAATGGAGTGTTGTAAGTGTAAATGGGGACAGTAAAAATTCTTCGAAAATTACTTTTACATTTTGTAGCAATTTTCTAGTTGTGATTTGTTTTCGTACTGCAAGCAAGTAAAGGTCGTTGACTACATACTTTTCCACTGTATAATATAACTAGCTTTTGCCCGCGGCTCCACCCGCGTTAAGAAGTTTTTCCGCCATAAAAGCCCCGCTTTATGTTGATCTATCTCGTAGGGTTTAGCCAGCGTTTGCAATGTCAGCGCAAAAAAATGTCTTTATTTAGGACATCACATTAGAAACCTCTAAAATCATCAGTGTTTCTCTACTATATTATGCATGCATTAAACGTATAAAACTTCCTCTTGAATAACTCTATCTATTAAAAAACGCATCAAAATCCGATGCGTAGTTTTTTATTTATTTATTTGGAAGACTAACAGCTATAAGTAATTATTTATAACAATGGTGTAGTTAACAAAAGCCAATTACAAGTCTTCACTTATAGTATCAGGTTTTAAAGATCTAGGCATACATAGGGACAGACCGACAGCGGGAAGCGACATTGTTTTATACTGTGTTATAAGTTGTTTTTCAGGACTACTAGTGAGTAGTCCTGAAAAATAACTTATAACGAAACTTCTAAAATGACATAATAGTACCAACAATAAATGCTACAATTTCCAAATGATATTATTAATATGTAGTCGTGAATCTTGAACGTTGTTGTACGGACACTGTTTGGACTCTTAATTTGGCTTAGTTTTTTTGCGATATTACAAATATTATAAAGACCTGATATCCTATCAATTGAAAACATATAATTTATTTTTACATTTTTACTACTATTATAGTCAATGCATAGATCACATTCTTAATAAAAACAAGGCGGCGACCGGTCAACAGATATTTTTTTCTTTATACGTTACGTTGTTATTTATGAATCACATTGATTTGGCACATCGGTGGTGATGACTAATATTCTATTAAATTACCGATTTCCGTTACAAGCAGCGCTAAGGTTAAGGTCTGGAACTTCGGCTTCCTAAGGGCAAATCAATTCAAGTAAGATGTCAAAATGATAATTTAAAGTTAGGCTAGGTTTAATTTTTCGTTGCATTCAATTTAAATTGTACCATTTTAGTCTTTTATCAAATCTGTGTATTTATCATGACCCTAAAACATACCTATGTTTATTTTAGGTTTTGAGTCTAAGGTGAAAACACAGATCAAAATTCAACCGCCATTTATAAATAAAATTAGGTGTGGCCAGATTGTATTATCGTAATGCGCCGCCCTCAGGTGGGCTGCATATCGTACCAGACAGTTTACAAAATAACGCCTTTTGAGTCACCGCTTCATCAGAAACCCTAATTTTTTATCACCTTAAATAAAATTGTCACTTACTAAGAATCGACCCCCCATTAGTAACAAAGATAAAGCCAATAGATTCAGTGGAAATAGCTCAATCGTACCGCCCTGCTCACCCGCTGGTAAGGGCGGCGCGATGATACAAACGTATCAATACCTTTTATTTATAAGCGGTAAACAAACTCAAAGGTAAAGCACCGACGTACTAAATAATTTTCAACCGTAAGTTATGAATGTAAGGTTAAAAGTAGTTAAACGATATTTATTAACAAATACGTTAAAATCTAAAGATTGTTGATGGAAACACGGGAGTATTACAAATTAGGTTTGTATAAGCAATTTTGAATTCTATATCACAGTGGATAAGGTTTATTTAAGGTTGTTAAGTTGACGAACAGTAGAGCTTTCGGCATCAAAATAAAGCGACCCATCGACACAACAAAGTGTAAATTATAGCATCTTTTGCCAGAAACTAATGCTTATATTGTGTTTGAGTTTTTATAAGGTCACACTCGACGTCGCGTCGTCTGAATTTAAGTAATTTGTAACATTTTTACTTTACAAATTAAAATGGGTACCTATTTATATTATAATGTCGTTGAGTGATACTTATTAACAACAACTTATTATACAGGCAATTTAATGAAGTTGCCTGTAGTCAATTTTGTCAATAGCATGAATCGACGGCTCGACTGGGGTGATACCACTTTCTCAAAGAAAACCATGGTTTATGTAGAGACTTGTGGTTTGAAGGGGGCCTGCATCTATATCATCATATATCCTGTTTTCGACTTAAGTTAACACATTTAAGCTCCCGATAGTCTTATTGGTTATCTTAGGTATCTTTGTGAAAAGATATTATCTTCCCACGAAAGCGGTCCACTTCCCCGTACCAATATTTAATTACAAAAAACGTACAAAACGAAGTTCAAACGATCCGAGCGACTATAAACAAGATCTCAGACGTGTTGAGACACGTCGCTGCGACCTTGTCCGACCTAGACCGAAACTCGACGGCAGGTCGATGAACAGGCAGTTCTAGAGCGTATAATAGTTTTAACTAGCATCACGGCTTTCTCGTTCTAGGGGTAGGTAGAGGTATATCACACTAATATTTTGCTAGCTATTTTCAATTGGGCTACCTTAACGACATTTACTGATTACAATTCACCACTCCGGGAATATTGAATAGTAAAACCTAATGCCACTGTAGAACTTGGCTATCAAACCTCAGAGCTCTAATTGTTCCAGTACAACTACGCCAACAAGGTAATTGCTACTACAATTAAGAATAATCGTTACACATTATTTTAAATAAAGCTGATAAAAATCTAACTTGATTTTACAAAAAGGTAAACAAGTTTGAACAGTAAAGTTCATACATTCGTGGGAAAAATATCTGTGACGAATGAACCAGAATCAACAGTTATAAAGCCTCAGTGGCTCTAGCTTGGGAAATTATGTTTACAAACTGGTACAATTGGGCGTGTTCTTCTATTTGCGAAAGTAATTAAGTTTTATCTTCTTTTTACCTCTAGATTTAGTTAGATTAAACAAACAGATTTTTGTATCAAGGCATTCTGATTTCTGATTAAGAAATATGATAAGTTAATTTGTATGAAATAATGAAAATTAAATTTTATAAGAATAATGTGAGAAGAAGAAATTTAGCCACACAAAACGATACAAATGTAGACGTGGGGCAACCGGTGATTATAAAAAAAAAGGTGCACATATCTGTAAGTTAACAGTGGTAAAGTTTGTAGATTCTTTTATATCCCACTAGCTTTTGCCTGCGGCTCCGCCCGCGTGAATGAGTTTTTCCGGGATAAAAGTCCCGTTTTATATTTTCCCGGGATAAAAAGTAGCCTATGTGTTAATCCAGGACATGATCTACCCGTATGCCAAATTTCATCGAAATCCGTTCAGTAGTTTTTGCGTGAAAGAGTAACAAACATCCATACATTCTTACAAACTTTCGCCTTTATAATATTAGTAGGATTTTAAGCGTAGCATATGCTATGGTTTACATAAACTATATATGGGGTAAAGACAATAGTAAAGACTTTATAAATTTTTTTTTTACTAATAGATATCTAATTGAGTAAAAAGGATTTATTTTTTTTCTTTTGAAAAGACTTAAACGCCGGCAGAGGTGCGTACAAAAGCTACCTAAGTAGGTATAAAGAAATTCAGACGCTGTCATGCTGTCAGGACTGTTCATATACGAATATCTATATTTTTTTTATTCTTAATATAATACAAATGAGACCATCAAAGCCCCTATAGGACCGTGTGTGGCCAAAGATAAGTCACATTATCATAATATAATTATTAATTTCTTTGTACTTTAAATAATTATCAAATATAAGAAGCTGTAATTAACGCAAGTTTCATAAAATCTTTGACTCCTTATCCAACTGTATCTAATAATGATTTTAATTCAAAAATCACAATAAGTAGAAAGTTGTATGGTCCACGTGCGGTCGCACCTTGCGCAGCTGCGCGTACCCATCTGCCGAGGACACTTGCGCGCGCGCACCATCGCCACGGAAACACCGCGCACCTTTCGGTGAAATGTTCATACCGAATAACTGACCATGATTTATTCTGACTCCAATTTAAGATACGTACTTGAAACACAACTGTCCACCATTAATTAATTCGATTTGGGTTTTGTTTTTTTTTATAATCGATTGCCGGTTTGGTATAATTACACTGTCAGAGAACTTATTAATAATATGAGTGAAATAACTATATTCCTTAACACCTTTGTTCCAATTTGCTGTATACTCCCTTATTTCTCTCCAATGTAGAGTAGGCGCCACAAACTTTATCAAGCATATTTCAAAAGTGATTTGACTTAGATTTAATGACCAGCCGTCAACCTTACGTCAATGCATTCTAGCGAGCTTAGTCTTAGGCA
Organism: Lapara coniferarum; assembly: GCA_949316025.1. Lineage (NCBI taxonomy): Eukaryota > Metazoa > Arthropoda > Insecta > Lepidoptera > Sphingidae > Lapara > Lapara coniferarum. The sequence goes on from OX438919.1 coordinate 25,157,382, forward strand.
AACCGTGTCAATAAAACCATCACAAAATATTCGAAATTATAGCCTCTAAGTTTTAAAATCCAATATAGTCCAATAAAATTACAGGATCCGTGCACCAACAAATGGCATCTGTCCAGCATCGGAGGAAAGAGGGCGAAGTTAAAATTCAGTTGAATAATTCATGAGAGACAAAGTGTGAATTCGGTTTATTAGTTCTACGGCATATGGCATGCAACTTGTGGCTCTAAATGGGTCATGCTACCATATGGGGCACGGAAATGAGATTAGGTTTTATTACTGTGGATTAAAATCCGTACTAGATTAATGTGAGAGAGTCTATGTGTAATACTGAGTTTAGACTAGTAAGTTCTCGCAGTAATATATTACACAATAACTTCCAGATGCGTTAACACTAGCGGCAATATTGCAATATTTTCACTAATGCCAGTTAGGACTCGCCGCAAATCTTGCAAGCTTTAAAATTTGCAAAAGTTAACTTGCCGTAATTATTTACATGGTAAAAATCGCTTGCGAAAGTCATTTTGGTGATTTAAAGACTACTTTTATCCGGAGAAATTACTTTCGTGAATGCGGAAAAGAGAGTCAGATCAGAACGCGTTTCATAGTCATTTGTCATGTTGTTTACTGTTCATCGTTATACATAAATAAATTATATTTTAAGTATATCTCCCAAATATAGTAATCTCTGTCGAGATTTTTATGTGATAGAAAGAAGATAGTGCCTCGGTGGTGTACTTATATTACGGTACGACTGCAATACTGACAACTCTTTGGTTCGATCCCCAGGTCGGGCAAAATTGATTTTTCTATTCAGTATCAGCCCAGAATCTGGGATTTGTGCTCGATATGGCAATAAACTCGCCGCCTATCACATAATGAGACGAAAAGTGGGTGCACTAGTTGCGTCTTTGCCTACCCGTGCGGGGATAATAGGCGTGAGTAGGCGTAGAAAGAAGATAAAAGATATTCCATAATCTCATTAATACTACACCACTCAAAACTAACCAAGTAAAACTGTCATAGGTATTAGAAACACAAGCTGTTTTTAAAAAATGTTAGTATATTGCGTCATAATCAGTACAATATTTTTTAGCCAACCGAACACAATACTTTCAAACTTTAATTTCACCTATTTATAACTCAAATCAAACCACAAAACTCTAGCGTACTCGTACAAAAAACGGCATAAATCATAAACTAAACAATGTGAACGAATGTATCACATTGTCACTATATGAGGGGCACATTTATCGTCGACAATCATAATCCATCAAGCGACCACAGACGTAATGTCTATGGGCGACAGTATTGAACGTTAAAAAGGTGAGGTTTCGACTGTTGCTGCCACGATTCTGTCATTAGGGCTATTCGGCAGTATAGCAAAGTATTAATATTTGTAATTTTATGAAATTATTGTTAAGATTTAGTGGTAGCGTAAAGTTATGCAATGTGAGGTTCAGTTTTCGATTCCCACGCCGATGAACTAATATTTGCATAAGTTATTAGAAAAAACAAAAATATAGGTAGTGTCCCGAAATTAGAATTTTGTTTAATTTTGCAATAAGCGTGCTCTTGACACCATGAGACGGATAATAAGCTTGGTGAAGAGTTGGTACTCCTGTGGTGATAAGAGGCGGTATGTGTACGTAAATGTATTCGAGGAATTTCAAATACCTTCGAAGTCTTATATGCCAAACTCCATCCAATTAGATATATCTATTGCCTTATACATTTCTATTGTCGAGCTAGGCAAAACTGTATTAAACAAGGGCATTGTAGTCGCTATAGTAGATATTGACAGAGTACCTGCTAGGATTCCATAAATTGTTCCTTGCTTGTTATTAAAATCAGCCAGAATTTAACTTTCTCCAACCATTGTCCATTAACAGGCAGTAGCTAAATTACTTGACAATACATGCTACAGAATGTCCCGCGTCATTTCTCCGATCCAAAAAGAAGCGTCGCTTGACCTCCGACGCATGATTTACGAGCGATACCACGACTGTCCATCGGTCGCTAAGTCGACACTGGAATGCACATCCATCTTTTATTAATACCTTCATGTATCATGAAGTGGGAAATGTTATTTTGAAAATTTATTGGAGACAAAAAATGATTCCATTCTTTTAGACAGCATGGGACGAGGAAGTTATTTCCCTAATCGTAAATAAACATGACTATACCAATATCGTACCAATATCACCTAGAATCCTACTAATATTATAAAGGCGAAAGTTTGTAAGAATGTATGGATGTTTGGATGTTTGGATGTTTAGATGTTTAGATGTTTGGATGTTTGGATGTAAGGATGTTTGTTCCTCTTTCACGCAAAAACTACTGAACGGATTTCGATGAAATTTGGCACACGGGTAGATCATGTCCTGGATTAACATATAGGCTACTTTTTATCCCGGGAAAGTATAAAGCGGGACTTTTATCCCGGAAAAACTTTTTAAAGCGGGCGGAGCCGCGGGCAAAAGCTAGTTTTAAATATAGAGAACTGCGAGGTACTGCAATGCGCCCGTCATCCCCAGATATCACGCTATGCCTCCTTCATGCGCAGTAATTACCCATCGTCCATAAATACTCACAATTCCAGACGAGTAGGGGTTGCGATGCTTCGTTTTACAAGAAATGGGTAGGATTAGAGGAGGGAAAAGAGTGTTTGGGTCCATCCATCGAGATTATAATACCATTGCTTTCAAACTCTTTAAAATCATCTCGCACTGCTATCCTGTGAACCTCCTTGTCCACGATAGGTCCCCTCACTCACATAATTATAATATCAGTGCTACAAAACATTCCAAACGTGAGAAAGCATAAGATAAAGCAACAAAATGACCGCTAATGCCAAGTGTTTAGATAACATTTATCGTTGCGCTTCTGTGAACCCAATGTTACGAAAATACTTTATTTTACTGAGATTTCGTGACGGAAATTGTTTGACATCAATTAGTGCTAAAAATAAATAAAAGTTCACATATTTGTTACGTAGTTGAGAAAGAGTACAGAACTTCGATTTACATACTAAGCTGCCGCAAGTCTTACGGAGAAAATGACTCTGGTGTATGTGATGGTAACTAATCCAAAAAACGTATCGTCAGATGAAACATGATTATTCCTCGCTATTATACACAATTATGTCTATTCGAAACCGAAAAATTCGAACCAATTAGAATTTTGAAATGACATTTTACAGACCAATTGTGAAATGCGACTCACAGATAGTCTCAGATAATGACAAAAATCAAAGTGTTAATCCAATAGATGACGTGCTAATGGTATTTTAATCTAAGACACCCTTTACACCGTTACTATGTTTAAGTCAACGTAATGAGTTCTGGGAATACAATTAACTAATTACTAAAATTCGATATTAAGTACAGTTATTAAGGGAATACCGTTAAGGACTCTTTCCACAGGAAGAGGAAATATTTTTATAGCATAGAAAGAAAGCAAGAAATGTGTTAGTAAAGAACAAATTTCATTAGTATTTTATAATGAATTGTAGATTTTATAGTGACTCGCTTATACCGTATGTTTAAATAACTATAACTATATATGAGTTAACGAATGTATAGGCTTAATTACTCTGAGCCGATCTAATAACATCAATGTCTCAAAAACTTAACAAATTTCGCTCCGAAAATAGTATCCATGAAAAGGGACCCTCGAGTCCCCGACACAACACCCTTAAACTAATCCCATTCACTCCACTCGTCTGATGACCCTACAATAGGTCCCGAGACATGGACAGCGACCCCAAGTTCCTTCACGTCTTGGCTTCTCCCTCGCATTGTTTACTACTACTTTACATTATAATAAAAATGTTTTATACACAGCTTACCCCTGTCTGACGTAATGACAAGATGTTAGAAATGAGGCATGGTGTGAGTACGTCACGTCATGCTACACGAGAGATAAAAATGTGTATAGTGAATAAAATATAAATTCATATTTAAGGGACAATATATATCCAAAACGATCGTGACAATAGTTACATATAGTACAATTTCATACATAGATACATAGGTAATATTAAATCACATTAAGTCTAAGACCGAGTTTTTTTCAACTGTAGTTATCTTTTTGTCACGGATTTTTTTGACGCTAGATGCGCTCGCAGAGCCTCGAGTGTTCCAGGTGCTGCAAACGCATCCAGCCTAATAAGAACTCTACCAAAAACATAACTCCAAGTACTATAAGTAAGGGCTTTCAATCCTACAAAATATGAAACAAAATATACTTGCATAAGTATTTCAAAAGTATTATTTGTCACGGCGCGGCAACCTATCATACGAAACTGTAAATTAATTTGCCAATCATTAAATTTTACAATCAATTACAGTAATTACTTATTGCTCAAGTACCTTAATTACAAGATCACTAATAATCTCAACTAATCAAACGCGTGCAAAACTAGTTTCAGTGGGTTTGAAGTATGTTATCACTCGCACTCTACTAGTACCCTTAAGTTTCATCTAAAACAATTATACATATTCCGTAATAAACTGGGCATATATTCTTATCTTATAAAACCGAATACAAGTGCAGAATTGTGTAAGTTGGTGTTGTGTTTCTACTGTTTAAAGGAGTCATTGCTTGCCATCAGTCACATGACTCACTCGTCAGACACAATAACCTTTCTACGTCACATACCCTGGCGTGTCGTGTCTCCAGTGTGTTTCACATCTATCCCAGTTTGAATACACAAATTAGGCCTTTTCAGATGAGGTCAACGATCCAGCGCCACATAATACAGATTAATCTTTAATTTAAATGCTGTCCACGACAAAAGAGCAGGGAATATGTAATGCACATATGAGATAGATAGCATCTGTCCGTTCGTATTATGAATTGATCTAGTTGAACTGGAATATTTAGACACAATGCCGGTGCCTTACTATTATATTTATTTAATTGCGTTCAATAATGGCTTTCATGATATACGAGTCCAAAGGTTGTTATCTTTTTTGTGTATAGTCAGTATCCAAAGCATTCTTATATGTAGGTTTTTGATTGCTTCTCAAACACAAGCATATTTATTTAACTAATAATTTTAATGTGTGTTCAAACTGTGTTTTGGAATTGAGTTATGAAACGTGACCATAAATTCCAGTAATTAGGCTTCAACTGTGGTACCAACCAATCATGAGATGGATAGCTGTAAGTCTTAGCCCCAAGCTTTTTCGTAAAGGTGCTCCCACACAGCAGTTATATAACGTTATAAAACACTAGCTTTTGCCGACGGCTCCACCCGGGTGCATGAGTTTTTCCGGGATAAAAGTCCCCCTTTATATTTTCCCGGGATAAAAAGTACCCTATGTGTTAATCCAGGATATGATCTACCCGTGTGCCAAGTTTCTTCGAAATCCGTTTAGTAGTTTTTGCGTGAAAGAGTAACAAACATCCATACATGCAACTCACAAACATATGCGTTTATAATATAAGTAGGATTGTGTAGAACGATAACATATTATAACAGTGTGTAACATTTTGCTACAACATGTTAAAAATGTATATGTTATAAGCGCTACCACACTGGTTCAACTCGTTGTATACCATCGTATAACATTCTGTAACCATCAGTTTTGGTCTTTCGAGGAAGCTGGTAAAGTAGGTAGTGCTTCATCACTGCATCGAATGAACCGATTAGAGATGTGTACGTCACAGAGTGTAAACCAGGAGACTGCAAACCAGGAGGTTTGCAGTGTGCCTACTCTGTCATGTATACAGGTCCTCCAGGCGCACTTCCGCTCACGTACCTGTGTCGATTGGATGGTGTTATTCAACAAAATATATGATTTGTTATATCGTGTTGTAATTAGTTGTATAACTTTTGTTACAATTTGTTAAAAAAAGTTAGACAACAAATGTTACCCATCAATCTCTAACGTTATGTAACTGCTGTGTGGGAGTACCTTTAAACCTGGCAATCGCAACAGTGAATGCCGCTTCTGTAAGATAATGGTACCCAAGTCAACATATTAACACTTTTGAGAAAACTGACTGCAGCACAGCTCCAACTTGTAAAACCAGTACCTTACCACCCGTCATAATCAACCCTTCAAACAAACTAGACGATACGATTCCATTTATTCACTAAATTGCTCCTAAATCAAACACCCTAACAAAAGACCGAAACACAAAAAGAAAACTAAAAAATGCTCGCCTGAATTTGACACGATCACACGGCGATTAAAATATAATAATAATAGATAAGCATCACAATAGAAACCCGATCTTCATAGAAGGTAGCCGTAGGAATTTCTCTGTCCACCCTTTTGTCGACCGGCGAGGCGTGATACGTTTGTTGTTCCTTATCAGATGAGCTTGTATGGGAATGCTATGAATATTTATTTAGTAGACATAATTAAATTATTCTTATGTTGTGAATTTTGTTAAGCATGGGATAAGTTGAAGGTGACTGCTGTGTGAAAGTTACTAGTAAGTTCAAGTTTGTTGTAAATTGTATGTTGTATTATGTAGTTTTTTCTATTATGTAGAAGAGGTGGCAGACATGCAAGTAGGTAACTTGGTGGTAGTTTACAGTAAATCTTTCATACTACTTACTTTTCTTAACTATATCTAACAGCATGCGTAGGGTAATTAAAATATTATAATGGATGACTGAGAAAGGATAGCATTCGCGATGGTTATAACTATAGGAATCGATGTGCCTTAATGGATGACACCATTGGCATTGAAACGCGACTCATCAGTGCGAAAATTGACTAGTTGTCCATCTTATACTTTTTTAAAAGACTAAATAACGATACGAGCGAAAAGCTCACTCTAAATAAAAAAGCACATCATTCCATTCTTAAGTCAAGGAGCAAACGAACATCAAATCTGTTAAACCGTTGCCACTGGCGACAAAAAATCCCATAGAAACCCTCGGCCATATGTCACCCAGACGTTTGAACCATAAAACAATGATCCAGAACACAAAGTAACAAAGATGCGTCGTTTCACGCACTTTACTGTCATGCGCCATGTGTCGCGCAATGTGCGGTCGGAAGTTGCATTGTGATCAAGAAGCTTATACCCAATGTGACTATTGTTCTGACTGCCGTGACCCTGTTCAAAAGTGTCACATGAGAACTGACAAGAAAATATACGTACTTTTGTACTGTAGGCTATTATGCGCCATTACCAAGTACTAAGAGATGAAGTAAAGAAAATATGAAGTAAAATGTTTTTTTTTTTGTTATTTTGTAGATGAAAACGACAGTGTCTCTGATATTAAATAGAATATTATGTGTAGTAAGTAAACAGCATTGTTCGCCTTTTAAACGAAACAAATTTTACACTGGAAAATGGACATTATGAAACTAAAACCTAATATTAATTATTGTGTTATGCAACCGAAGGACGAGAAGAGCAAGTTGCTCGTGCGATAGGAAGTGACATGACAACTCATACTAGCAATGTCACCCACAACTTTGAATTATAGAGCTTTGTATTTCGCTAAACGCGCGCTTCGCCTATATATTATACATAATCGTCAGTATGTATTGGTTAGTGTCCTTAAAACCGGAGCAAAATAGACCTGGCAAATTGCTTGACGGTAAAAATAACCGTGATACCACCCGAAACGGACTCTCACCTATGCAAGGCTTCCTACAATAAAGAATCTGGAGATTGAATACATACAAACTGAAGCTTTATATAGCACAGATAGTATGCAAAGAAATGCCTGAAACCGTTTCTATTTTGATTCCTTTAAGTCTATTTGGGTCTGAACTTAAAGCTACCAAGTCCATTAGTAAACCAGATGTGTAACATTAGCAGCAGACATCAGACGAGGTGTGGAAGTGTGCGCGTCCGTCATTAGGGATCGTATAGATCTCCGCCATTGTTCCGCACTCGACGGTTCTCACGACCTGCGCCCGCGCATGCGGTTTGCTGGCGAGCGGCGCGGACATAATAAGACATTTTTAACCGACTTCAAAAAGGAGGTTCTGTAATCGATCCGTATGTATATATGTTTGTACGTAAATTTGTATGGCCGCGACTTTCTCAAAAACTACTGATCCGATTTGGACGTGGTTTTCGATCTTCAAATGTATATTTTTCAAAGAAGGTTTTAGTATATAATTTATGAAGATCTGATAAATATCTTCGAAGATACACAATGGAACTCTTCAATAACTAACAGCAGATGACTCGCGAATGCTGCAATTGTATATCTATGATGTATTGTTTACACCATTCCATAATTAACTAACAAAAAAGCAATAAATAAAACTTTTTAACAAAAATAAACCGACTTCAAAACCACTAAAAATCAAAAAATAATTAAAATTTGTATTCGCTTAGTATAAATGAATATTTGGAGTCGGTGCCTAATTTAAATTGAACAATGTTTTCGTATATTTGTTTGTGTATTTCCTTAGCTTATTATGATGGAATATAGAGAACAAGTATTGCTCGTGGCTTTGCCCGCGTGGAAAAAATATGTTCCCAGGGTTAAAAGTAGCACTCTAGAGTCATTACTCTTGAGTACTACTTAGCATGGCTTCCTATTAGTTAAAAAATATTTTATTAAATTATTATTCGTTAAAGAAGTTTCAAAATTGTTTCATTAGTTCCTGAGATTAGCGCACTGAACCAAACAAACAAACTCTACAGCTTTATAATATTAAGATAGTATTTACTATTTAGTATAGATATATATCTAAGAAATATCATCTTTAGTCTATACTATACAGTATAGATTAAAGATGGTATTTATTAACATGTGTTGTTGAGTTATGATGTAAGTGAGTACATATGTTGTTATAACTCTATATTTCATGTAAAATATTTTGTAGTAACAACTTATTGATTTGTATAGATTCTATTATTCAATAGTTCCAAAGAAAGATATTATGGGCAGCTTCCAAGTACTTAACGTATAATCTGTATAACTAAGTAAGAAAGCGTGTTAAAATACACGTGGTATGGTCAATGTGTATAGAAGCGCCATCTAGTCACCATTGATGGAACTAAAAAAACGTCCGAACAACTCCTCAGCAAGCGCCGTGCAAGAGAAACAACCTCACAACACCTTCCCGCCAGACAAGAACAGCAATAGCGTCTACCGTTCAATTACAACTTACTAGAAAGGGACGGGCTATATTGTCGCGTGACCGGTTAGCATTGCAAGGTCGTCGCCGTGGGGTGAGTGACACTATTTTTGCCACAACACCTGATTATTATAGACCTTAAACGATCTAGATTGAGTTCATAATTGATTGTATAACAGCTCTAAAACAAAAATGCGCCGGCGCAGTTTGCGTGCTAAATCACCATGTTTTCGGTTTATGGCGTCCATTGAAGCCTAATCGAAGAATTAAGCGAATAATAACAATTGATTGAGCGTCGTGGTCGCTGTAGGCCATGGAAGGTTTCTGTTGTTGTGCTAAAGAGAATTGCGTCGTCGCACTTCACTTCAATCTGGTTCGAAGGACCAGTGACCTTAATTATTACATTTGATAGACTTTATAGGCTTTGAGACAAAGAGAAAACTAAATAAGGAATTAAACGTATTAAATGTATTTAGTATTTTCAACTCAAGCTGAATATTTTGATAAAAATAAACATAACTTACTATTAAAGTACTCTGTGGTATTACATACATAGTATGAAACATATTTTGTTTTAAAGATAATTTACGTCAACGGCTTTCTAAGAGAAAGACATAACTTATACCAATTATTGTAATAGAAGGTTTATTACGAAGTGAAGGCACTATTGAAATAAAAAAGAGCTTTCTCCGGTATATTCTCGGGTTATAATATCTACCATCAACACATTTTCTCCATCACATCAGGAACAAAGTTAGTAATACCACATGAATGTACTGCTGGTAACAGTTTGAGTTACAGATAAATTAGATTTTTTATTTATGACCCTAATAAAGATTATTCATATTTTATGCACCTAAGGAAGCCAAGAACTTATCTTTCGGTAAAATACATTTCCTGTGGGAACTTTATTCTAGGAAGCTTTTCATGTGAGCAGAACCACGGGCATAGCTTTTTCTAATCTATTTTACAATATCAGTTATAACGTTAACCCGTCACGTCACCTCGTAATAGAATTTGAAATGGATCGCATATGCGCCCGCGCACCACATCGTGCGAAAATTGTACTTGCAGTACTAGGAAATGTAAAAAATCTTATAGCCGGAAATACTTGAGTAGTGACGTCTTCGTAATCACTCACTTTGAGTACAGTCTAATAGATGGTACTCAAGTCATAAAATTTAATAGGCATGTAAATAGTAGCTTATGCTAGATACTGCTATAACTATCCACGTAATACCAGAGTTCAAAAAACTTAACTATATTTATACAACTGAATGCTTGTAAGGATAGACTACCATTTACCACTGAAATGGACCTTAAAATAACTGTATTAGGATTACTAATTACTAAGTGCAGTTAACTAATTATAAGATAAAATGGAAAAATGCAGTAACAGGAGTTTAGCCTAACTTCGGAGCGGTCAGATGAACTCTGCTTCCGAGTGCGCCGCCAGATATTCAATATGCTTAGAAAGATATATTGGAATATTTTCTATGTACTGCTACGCAGTATTATTCAGTATTCTGTGCTATGACTTAGGCCATAGACTAATAAGAGTAGGTATAGTCTATGCTTAGGCGAATCACAACGCGACGGCCCGATAAAATTAATGACCACGACGGACATGTGGAAAACAATGTGGAGTTAAATATTGAATACGTTTTGCATCATACAATCTCGATAGTCCAGACTAAATGTCTGATAATGCCAAAGCCCTCACAGTGAGGAGTTATTCCGGTTATGCCTTCAACAGGACTTTTTACATAAAAATATTTTATGGACTAACATACTTAAAACTATAATTTCCTTTTTCGTCTTTTATACTAATTAGTGCTTAAATAAACTTTGCGCTGTTTTATTGATTTCTCTTTACGAGGTGATAAAACATAGTTTCGTAATTTAATGTTCATTACTAATGCTTTAACAATTGTGAAAAGCGCCATCTATCCGCAGCTGCACAAACCACAACGTTTACGAGCGGACCCCACGCGTTGGCGCTGCTGTGCTGCGCACGAGTACATGCAAGGCGTATAGTTTTATTGTTATTTAACGTTTTCTAGAAGTAGTTTGAGGTAAATATTATTTTTAAAATGTAGTAGGTATAAAATTTTACGTGAGTGTAAGGGTTATTAAAATGAATGCAATATTTTTATTGATGAGTTTACTTTTACAAACATGCAATAAAAGGCAAACTATAAACAGCTGCATTTATATTTCCTGTTAACTTTTAAAAATATAATTATGCTTTTTGGTAAATGTCTGGGATGTATGGTCCAGTTCTTATGAAATCGATAAGGATTTCTTAACATTCAAATCTCATAATATTTAGGTATAAATCTATTTTACCTTTGCGTAGTCGACAGGTGAAGCATTCACTGGACACGTGAAGAGGCCTTCGCTGAAACAATAATAAATAAGTCGTTAAACGCAATAACATTATCAACAAATAAATTATGCGTTGATTGATCAAGGTACGGCCTGCCCTGTCCTGTGGGTGAAGATTAATAGCAGATTTTATAATTGATATAATGAATGAACTGTATGGGTGCAGGTATTTGTCAGATATCTTTATGGTAAAGCCAAGGGATGGTCTGGACACCACACTAGAACGTAAACTCAGGGGCGGTTTGTCTTCTGTAATTGATGATTACATGTAAAAAAATTATCGGTCATTTTACGAATATTACTGCGCAGGTTTATAACAACATCTTTGTATATTAAAATTGTTGCAGAATATAATAAGGCAATCGAATGTGTTAACACAGTTTTTATTTAATACGCAGAGATGTCGCTATACTAAAAAATCATATACCTAAGTTTAAAAAAAACGTATTTTAACTACTTACTAATTCTAGAATAATTATAATTCTACTTGAAATAATTTAATGTTGTTAACTTAGTATATGATACTATACATTTTACACTTATACTAGAGTAAAGTTACAAGTGTTACTCACACTTCTTTGAACGAAATTGTGGCCAGTAAAATTATTGGACATCATCTCAATCTGTTTAGTGTCAAATCCAGTAAGCAATTTAAAAACAGCGTTCCATCTCACTACTCATCTTCAGGCTCGAACGACAAATTAACAGTACTAAAAATTACCATACACCGCACTAGATTTCGACCCGGCGACCCCACACTACCATTCCCATAACAAAGTAGCAGATCGCCGACAGCGCGTAAAGCGGTCATTCGCAGATAATAAAAATGTTGCCAGCCTCGCCTAGTAATTACGGGATTGTCTTGCTAACAATTATAATGGCCGGTGTGTAATTACCTCAGCTAAGTAATGGGGTATAAATTGTATGTTAAGCTGTCTTGGTGTTTTGATTATAACTTCGGTAGCGTATTATATTTAAAAAGCAGGTGTATTTTGTATGTTTTTAAACTACCTAACACTTGTAGCCGTGAACCCGTCTTTTGTTGTGGACTATATTCTATTATAATCAAATTATTAAAAATGAGAAAGTTTCTCAAGGAGTTTGGATGTTTCTTAGAAGTAATGGGTGGATGTTACCGAAACGTAGAAACTACTGTATTGGCTCCAATAAACTTTGACATACAGGGTACAATAATTCTGAGATTAACATATAGGCTACTTTTATTCCAGCAAAGGCCTTCCACGCAAGAGGATTCGAAATACGTTTAAACTAATGATCCAGTCTATTTTCACACATAAATATATCCTTGATTACTGCATTTAAGTTCTCTCTCTGCAGTTCAATTTTGAAGCCACATTAGATCATCTAGAACCTAGATTCTAGACGACAGTTAATTAAGATAATAACAATCTTTTTAATTCACTCCAGTGTGACAAGTAATTACCTATGGTAAAGCATAGCATCTTTATTACTCGACAGTATTTTGCTTTAAACCTAATCAAATTCCGTGTATAACAAAATGAAGCAACAAGTAACATTCTAATCAATACTGAACAGGTAATTTCATATGACGAGCTGACTGTCCTTTCAGCAACAGCAAGGAATGCGTCAGTTAAAAAGTGTCCGTGAATACAAAAAGTTTTATTTAACAAGCTTTTATACTTATTCGCAACTTACTCAAACTTGAACATAACATATTTTTATTAGACTTTTTGTCAGTTTATCTGCTTGTTTATCAGGGCTAAATACACGACTATTCCGATTTTGATCAGACTTTTAAAGTATAAGCTACTTTTATTTGCCTATAAAAGGTCCTTGAGATAATGAACTGTATTTTCCACCAATCTTAAAAAATAAATTATTTTTATAATTAAAATAAATGATATTTGTGTTACTATATATTGTTTATTCTTTACCACATAGAAAATAAACTGCAAAACTTTCACCGCGAAAATAAAGGTCGTTTGAAATTGCTCGATCGCCCTTTACGGTCCCTGAATATGTATGGGATGGCGATAGGGGGCGGAGTTCAGATGGTATTAATGTTAGCCTTACGTTTCTACACTGACTTACTAGATGGGAGTTCTAAAGTAGGTATACGTATAAATTTAATATATATACATATACCTAAGTATACATTTTATACATTTGTGTTTTTCTTTTTCTTTCATGTTTGGGAATGCCACTTGGAGTAGATAAATATTTGATAGAAATTTGTATACCAGGTACCACCAGTAGAATTACCAGCGCTTTGCTCCTTGGAGCATTGCATATTGCTGAGATGGGGCCTGATTGCGGCTAACATATTTCCCAAATGCATGTGTACTCGTCTGTTGTCTATGTATATACAGTGTATTATTTGTAGCCAAAATAAACTTTTTTTATTTATCTATCAATATGCTAATTGAATCGCTATGATTCAACCGTATGCATATTAGCCCACAATCTATACATTTCGTGCGTTAATGTCAGTAGAAACTATAATTAACGTGGTACGATTTAGAGTGCCCATCAATTATAAACTGCCACCTACTTAGACCTTTATTATGTCTAGACAGTGAGCGAAAAACAGAAGCAAAATGTAACTAATATTAGTGGCTAATGAAGTCTGCAGTTTTTAAAAACTTATACCTGTGATAGGATGGGCAGAGACGCAGCTCTACCGTTCGCTTAGCTATTTTTTCTAGCTATCTAAGCGACGTGTCTGTTATCAAATCGGGTACAAATCACCATAGGCAAGTTTTGTATTTTCTGATCATCGTCATCAGCCACATGATTTCTACTGCTGAACATAGGCCCGTGCTAAATTTCCAGATGGACCTGCTAAAAGCGCCCTGCTTGCAGCGTGTTCCTGCGACCTTTGTCACGTCGTCTATCTAATTTGCAGGTGGACGTGCAATGGTGCCGGTTCGTGGTCTCCACTTGAGAACTTTTTTGCCCCATTTGCTGGTTCTTTTCTGTCTTATTTCTAGGTGTTTTTTAAATCATAGGCTATTTTATACAATTTTATTTATGTAGGTATTGATATCCAAGTAACATATTTGGTAGCATTCAAATTAGATATTATAAATTTCCAACTATTTCCACAATCAATATTCATTCCAATTCCAAATACTACACACATGTTCTTATTTCGCACTTCAGTCTATTGACATAACGTACTGCGTTTCTCTACATGTTTTCATAGTAAATACCGCATATTTTTTATCTGAGTTTTATAAAATGCGTGGAAAATTATGCCGCACGAGATACACAGTTTTTGTCAGCTACTCTAGTTCGTGGATGTTATAGATGAGTCGGAAGTCGATTTCAATTGAGTCAGCTGGGTATTAATGGTGGTAGACTTTTCAAACTTGTGTTGGTTTGTGAATCGTACCTATGTGGAAAGAAGTCGATTTTGGGAAATTTTTAAAATTGGTAGATTCGATTTTTTACATCCAAAGGCTGAAGGAGAAGAAGATGATGCTTTTAAGAACTTCAATTCCTTACAAATCATCTTTTGTATCACACAATATGCACTACTTCAAAAACAAAGGTTTAGCTGACCATCTCGCTCGTTACTCGTAACATAATAAATACATTTTCCTTACAATGCTATATTAAGCCATCCAGCTTAAAAATACATACTCATAAATAAAATTACCTACAGTTAACAATCCCATGATCCATTCGCTGTAATTGCGTATATTAACGTGGGCGGTGCGGATCAAGTGAAGACATGATGTATGGCTGATGCGGAACATCATGGCCATTGTCTTAGAAAGCGAAAATAATAAAAAATGTATAATCAACGTGTAATGAGGAAAATATGGTAATCGCGTACAATAGTAACGCGGCAGATGAAGAAAGGCAACTCGAAGAGCTGGAAAAGTAAACGTCTAAAAATAAAACATGGAAAGAAAACCTGAGAGTCTAGAATTAATAGAAATCAGAATAATAAAATGAGGAGATGTCTTGGTTATATTACTAAAAGCAATGTCATATGTACCTAACTTTGAATTACAAAGTACTGATTGTAAATATATATTTTTTTGTGTGTCCCAATTGGAACACAACAGTGTTCAACAGTTCCTGGCGGAAATATATACCGAAACACACCCTTGGGGAAACAATCTTATTATGAACTAGATATTTCCCGCGGCACCGCCCGCGTAAAACCTTGCGCGGTAGAAATGACTGTGTGCTCTGAGATAAAAAATAGCCCCGAATATGGTCATGATTGGTCTATACTGCAAATTTCACCAAAAGCTGATTTGACTTTTGATTTCCTTCTAACAATTAGGTACACAAGATTCAATGGATTTTTACAGCAAGTTACTATAAATATAACATAACAAAAGCCAATACGGGCCTTTTTAAGCTTGGTAAGTTACTACGTTATACGGCAATTGGATGATAAACAGTGTAGTGTACACTGTACGTATACAGACTTGATACATAATCATACAATTACTGTATTTACATTGTAATTGTATGATGGGGGAGATAGTTAATAACTACACTCTGGTCAACTACTGGGCTATTTGATGACTCCGTATGACGAGCGTTGTGTCATGGGGGATAATTTGAAGCTTGGAAGGTGTTGCTACATTTTATTGACAGTCGTGACGTCATTATCAGACAGTTTGTCATAATTTATTTGAATTAAAATTAAATTAAAATTTAAATAACCCCCGACACAAAAAATAAAAAAAAAATTTTTGACCCAAGCGTCCTGACGCCGGGGGACCGAACTCCGGACCAGGGAGATGAAAATATTTCTTTAGCGGTCCCCCGACGCGTCGACGCTTGGGTCAACATATTACTAGGTACACACTATTATTATTTTACTTTTTAAAGATTTTTTATGTCGGGGATTATTTAACTTTTAATTTAATTTTTATTACAAACTTTTTAAATTACTTTATTCTCGATCATAGGGCTTTGATAATCAGCTATCTATCACCTACTCATTGAGCCCATCCTTATGAGCCCAAACACACTATATCTGCTATAAGTTGCTAAGGAGTTGGGTATCCCGCAGACTACTTGATGCCGCAGCATCAAGTAGTCAGCTCATGTTTGAAAATATTTCCAAAGTCACAGTACACCAGATTTAAAATCATTCGGACTTTTTAAGTAAGAACCATCGCAGTCACATCAGCTTTCAAACAAAAAAAAAACGCGTCCAAATCGGTCCATTCGTTTGAGAGCTACGATGCCACAGACAGACATACAGATACACAGATACACACCCTAAACTTATAACTCTTTTTTGTCGGGGGTTAAAAACATAGAGCTCATTATTACAACTACAATAATTTAGTTCTGCGTAATGTTTTGATTAGTTAGGTAAAACCACAAAATGCAAATGGGTACTTAATTTGTCAGATAGAAATACTATTATATTCAAATTCAAATCATTTATTCAGTAATTAGGCCCCTAAGGGCACTTTTACACGTCATTTTTCATTTTTCACAATGTTGTTATACTAAAAGATTCTACCGGTGCTTCGGAAAAGCCCACTGACCTGAGAAGAAGCACCAAGAAACTCAGCGTAGGTCTGTTATCATTTTTTTTAAATATATATATTTTACAATTTGAAAATCACAATATTACTTCAATTTTAAAGATGGATATTAAAGCGAAAATTAACGGAGAGTACCTAAGTGAAACAACCACCTACATGTTTAATTTTAAGTAAAAAATAAAGTCAACCATCAAACAGAGCAGACCAGTCCACACAAGCAGCACCCGTTCACGAGTATGACGCACGTATAGAAAAAACATCTCAATATTCTTAATTCAGTAGAATTCAATATGTAAACGTCGAATATATTTGGTATCTTGTACTCACTGCCGCCCAACAAATTAATGGATATTACAATAATTACACTTTCATATAAGAAACCCGCATTCAAAATAATCTTAATTAAATCAAACTGTCTTTAACAAACGGAAGTTATTTCGTAAATCGTTCGTTTTTGTATCCCTGTCCATTCCCACTAATTAACAGTGCGATGATATTTTAATTACTGCTCTTTTAGTTTAATTTCTACGAATGAAATCAAGTGCAGTTAATGATTACCCTCCGATATGGATGAACGCGGCGCTGGTTAAGGACCTTTTACACTGAATAAGATTTGTGCGATTTACCAGTTAGCAAAAGCACGTACAAGATGGTTAAATAAATGAAAATAAATAAATGAATTATTATATTTCACAGCATTCACATCGGTTTTAGACGTGTCTCCTCTTTTACAGCCTTTTACTCTTTTTACAGTGGCTGCTAGTTTTACCTAAATTATGACTTCCATACTTATTATGGCATATCTTATCGCTTTTTTGTATAGAGCATGGCAGCGTGATCCCACTACACCTATCTTTAAGCTGATGGTATGGGGTCCAGATACTTGACTATCCCGCCTTCACACTCACCATTGCAACTCCTGTAAGCCAGGATCGACAGTGGCACGCAGCTTATGACACCAAGCCATAAAGCTCGGCGAGTCTCAGGGAACACTAATTAGTCTTAGCAACGAAATTAATCAAATAGGATAGAGGAGTTGGAATATTATTTTCTATATAGAGTGTCAATTGATGAGAGATAGTTTTTCCTCGCAAGTCAACACAATTATACTGGACTGTTTGAAACTGCCTCGGTGGCGTAGTTGTATTATGGTACGACTGCAATGATGAGGTCTCGGATTCGATCCCCGGTTTGGGAACTGATATTGAGTTTTTCTATTCTGTATCAGCTCGGAGTCTGGAATTTGTGCCCGATATGGCGATAAGCTCGCCCCCTATCACAGCATGGGACGGAATAACGGCGAAAAGTGGGTGCACTAATTGCGCCTCTGCCTACCCCTTCGGGGATAAAAGGCGTGAGTGTGTGTGTGTGTGTGTGTGTTTGAATCTGCATCTACAGGATGATCCCGGAACGTTACACATTTACGTAGGCCACTGTGGCAGATTTAACACCTTGGGTATGGTGGTCGATATCCGGACGGATACAAGTATCCTATCATCAGCAATATTCTTCTCACTTCACCTGTCAAATACGGAAGCTTATTAAACTACAATACACTACGTGCGTTCTGTTAGCAGTGTTTCTGTACGTCCAGCGTATTGCGGAGGATTATTAAAGTTTTACACAATACTAACGTAACTATTATCGGCTGTTTGTAACGTGTTAATGGTCAGACCAACGCAACGAGCCAGTAATGCATGAAACAGCAGAAAAAAAAAGGGTAAAAGTAAGCTGGATCCATTTTGGTTTCGGGTAATAGTATTAGTCTTATTTTGTTTTAAAATCTTACTAATATCATAAATGGGAAAATTGTTGAAAGTGTTTGTTAGAAGTAAACGCAAAAATAAGCATACAGATTGTAATGAAACTTGGCACACGGGTACATCATGTCCTGAATATACACATAGGCTACGTTTTATCCCGGTAATTAGCTGCCATGGGAAAAAAATGATATTTTTAATCTGATACTTTAAGTAGAGGGCGCTGACAACCGTACTGTGTTAGGAACTTTTATAGAGGAAAGGCTTTACACGAAATTAATTATTCATTCTTTCTTTATAAATAAATGTTTAATTGATATTTACAGGACGCTACAACGGCCTAAATTAATAATGTACCTTTATTAATATCATCAGATCGTTTTCGGATATTATGAACGTAGGTAATTTGTAATCTGTGCATTCTATTTTCAGTGGTTTATTGCGGAATATAGCCAACAATTTTTTTTTATTAAATCATTAATTATATTTTAAGTTTTAAGGTCTAACCCCTCTCAGTAGTAGAGGAGGCCCATGCTCAGCAATGGGAGTACGTAGGTAATACAGGGCCGATGGGGCAAAAAAGTTCTCGAGTTGAGACCACGTACTGGCAAGCGCAACGTCGGCCGTCCACCTACAAGGTGGACCGGTGACTTGGTAAAGGCCGCAGGAACGCGCTGGATGCGGGCCGCTTTTGACAGGTCCATCTGGAAATCTTTGGGGGAGGCCTATGTTCAGCAGTGGACGTCATATGGCTGATGATGATGATGATGATGACAGGGCTGATTGCATTGCATTGCACTGATCGTAAGTATCTAGTCACCTCAGCTTTAGCTATCAATACTCGCTTGTTTCGTACAGACGTTTAACAAAACAACTTAACTTTCAAATGTTGTCTGCCTTGAGTGAAACATTGTAGGTAGTTAAAAATTCTAACACCGGCCTATGTAACGGTGTAACCCGGAATTATCTTGGGCAATTGCTTTAAACGGTTTGTTTACCGTACTTTCCATAATTCGCTAGGAGTTGCAGACAATTTGATAGTATCTTGGGTCTGTAAGGTGATACCGTGGATATTACTAGGAAATAAACTAAACTGTACTAAGTTAAGGAGTGTAAATATCAGACGGTGGGTAAAACATGCGAGAATCCGCTAGGTAAAACAATTTCGTTTATTTCTCTCGTTAAGCAGTGTTTAAGTAGGTTCTGTTGTGCTTCAGTTGGAATGACATTGTAGCCAATATATTACTGGGAGTTATTAGAATTTATCTCGATTTGAACTGATACAACATAAAAGATACTAAGTATTATTTTCCACACTAATATACCACAAATGTTGTCCAAAAACACCTCCCCTCTACCTCTTATAAGAAGGTCTATTTCCTCAAACCATAAACAACAAAACCTATAACCGGTATAGTAAGCGATGCCTATGGGAAACCGCAGAGTCGCCGCGGTCGCGTCGGGACGTCGCGGTTTCGTCGCCGCGCCGCCGCCGAGCCCGACCATCGGCGCATCTCTAGTATCATGTTCCTGTTTATTTAATCACACGTGATTTGTACTCGAAAAGATTCTTCTATACAATGTTTTGGCGGCATGGAAATATACTTGGTATATGTGGACAGTTTTAGCGATGAATTGTATTTGAAAACAAGGGTGCGCGGTATTAGAGTCGGATGCCCGTTTTCTTTGATTAAAAGGGGTTTTTATACAGCAATGGATTAAGACTATTGGTTTAAATGCGACGGAAATGATGACTACCTGGGTGGAGTAGTTGTATCATGGTACGACTGCAATGCTGAGGTCTCGGGTTCGATCCCCAGGTCGGGCAAAGTGATATTGAGTTTTTCTATTCAGTATCAGCTGGGAGTCTGAAACTTGTGCCCGATATGACGATATGCTCGCCCCCTATCATATCATGGGAAGGACTAACGGCGAAAAGTGGGTGCACTAGTTGCGCCTCTGCCTACCCCTTCGGAGAAAAACGGCGTGAGTGTGTGTGTGTGTGTGTGTGTGTATGTGTGTGGAAATGATTGTCTTTTAGGTGCCAAATCTCTCATACGTGAGAGTCCGTCTGGGTGGGTACCACCACATTGTCTATTTCAACCGCCGAGCAGCAGTGTGCATGTACTGTTGTGTTTCGGTTTGAAGGACATTGTAGCCAGTGTAACTACTGGACATAATGAGTCATAACATCTTATGTCTCAGGATGACGAGCGCAGTAGAATGCCAATCAGTACTTTGTAACTCAAGGTGCTGGATGGTGTTGCTACTGTTTATGGGTGGTCGTATCGCTTACCATCAGGCGAACGGCATGCTCGTCTCGTCATTCGATACAATAAAAAAAAACAATTGCATAAGGTCGCAAACGATTCACGTCTTGTTACGGAAAAAGTGACCGCTACCGCAGCGCTTTATTATATACTAGCTGTTGCCTGCGGCTCCGCCCGCATTAAAAAGTGTTTCCGGCGTAAAGTCCCGCTTTATACTTTTCCAGAATAAAACGTAGCCTAAGTTACTCCTTATTACATCAGCTACCTCCCAATAAAAGTCCCGTCAAAATCGGTCCAGCCATTTCAGAGATTAGCCGGAACAGACTGACAAAAATTGAAAAAAAAATATATTTTGATGTATGTACCGTATATATATTCATTGGATAAAGATTAATATTATTACGTAGATACAATTCTTAACAAATAATGCATTAATTTCGACCAAATTTGATTACCATAAAAACGGTTCTAGTGAGTTAATCTTAAAAGATAGACACATACTGTCGCGGACATTTTTTTAGATCATTTCAAGAGGAATAATTCTTTCATACATATATTTTTGGTATCTTGAACCGTTTTCGCAGCGCACGCAATGGAAGCCCTCAAGGATGAATAATTTTCCCCGCTTTTTTCACATTTTCCATTATTTCTTCGCTCCTAATAGTTGCATCGTGATGTTATGTAGCCTAAAGCCTTCCTCGATAAATGGTCTATTCAACACAAAAAGAATTTTTCAATTCGAACCAATAGTTCCTGAGATTAGCGCGTTCAAACAAACAAACAAACAAACTCTTCAGCTTTATAATATTAGTATAGATATTGCTAAACGTCAAGCCTTTTTATTAAATTTCTAATGTTTTTTTTTTTTTATAGGATCCTGAAAAAGAAACAGTCGAAAGCGGGATTTGAACCCACGACCTCCGGCGTACCGTGCCAGTGCTCTTCCAATTGAGCTATTCCGACCTCGCTTTCGATTGCAAATTTCAGGATCCGTACTTAATTCTCTTAAAGGAGATGACCAGCGACATCTGTTAGCAGTTATTACAACTACTAACTCAGCATTACCCCTTTACAGGAGTAAGTAACCGAAACGAGCCGCTAAACTTTGTTCTAATTTTATATTATGATTTTTTATACATGTCAATGGCCATGTAGTGCCTGGTTAATGATTTTATAGGATCCTGAAAAAGAAACAGTCGAAAGCGGGATTTGAACCCACGACCTCCGGCGTACCGTGCCAGTGCTCTTCCAATTGAGCTATTCCGACCTCGCTTTCGATTAACCAGGCACTACATGGCCATTGACATGTATAAAAAATCATAATATAAAATTAGAACAAAGTTTAGCGGCTCGTTTCGGTTACTTACTCCTGTAAAGGGGTAATGCTGAGTTAGTAGTTGTAATAACTGCTAACAGATGTCGCTGGTCATCTCCTTTAAGAGAATTAAGTACGGATCCTGAAATTTGCAATCGAAAGCGAGGTCGGAATAGCTCAATTGGAAGAGCACTGGCACGGTACGCCGGAGGTCGTGGGTTCAAATCCCGCTTTCGACTGTTTCTTTTTCAGGATCCTATAAAATCATTAACCAGGCACTACATGGCCATTGACATGTATAAAAAATCATAATATAAAATTAGAACAAAGTTTAGCGGCTCGTTTCGGTTACTTACTCCTGTAAAGGGGTAATGCTGAGTTAGTAGTTGTAATAACTGCTAACAGATGTCGCTGGTCATCTCCTTTAAGAGAATTAAGTACGGATCCTGAAATTTGCAATCGAAAGCGAGGTCGGAATAGCTCAATTGGAAGAGCACTGGCACGGTACGCCGGAGGTCGTGGGTTCAAATCCCGCTTTCGACTGTTTCTTTTTCAGGATCCTATAAAATCATTAACCAGGCACTACATGGCCATTGACATGT
This sequence comes from Lapara coniferarum, assembly GCA_949316025.1. Classification (NCBI taxonomy): domain Eukaryota; kingdom Metazoa; phylum Arthropoda; class Insecta; order Lepidoptera; family Sphingidae; genus Lapara; species Lapara coniferarum. The sequence goes on from OX438919.1 coordinate 25,180,298, forward strand.
ATAAAAAATCATAATATAAAATTAAATTTCTAATGTGTTTAATCTAATAAGAATCAAAGAAATGTAATGTATCTTATAATTAAATAAAATTCTTGGATTCTGTATTTGTAAACGTGAAGTGTTTCAGGATAGGTAAAGTTGGAATCCACATGACAGATTGCCTCTAACGATAAGGAAACTAATTGCTCTACAATATTTTCCATTGTTATGTTTTCCTGATATTCAAAGTATTTTAAATACCTAAAATAATACCGTATATTGGGTCACACATTATGATTGTATTATTGTTTACTATACAAATATCACAATTATGTTATGGAATACTAGTTTACAATTGGTAACAGCAACAAAAAATATTTGAACTCCGATCAAAACATCGCGTGTTGTTTGTAAACTGCGATTTGCTCACAAAATAACTGTATGGTCGCTGCAAAATACGAACGTATGACATCACGGACATTTTGTGTATTTATATAAGTCAATAAACATTGCCTTCGTATAACCGGTACATGCACAAATTGTATAAAAGTAAATTATTTGGAAGTATGAAATGAATTCTATGAAATGAATTTGGACTGCCTCGGTGGCGTAGTTGTATTACAGTACGACTGCAAAGCTGAGGTCTCGGGTTCGATCCCCGGGTCGGGCAAAGTGGTATTGAGTTTTTCTATTCAGTATCAGCTCGGAGTCTGGAATTTGTGCCCGATATGGCGATAGGCTCGCCCCCTATCACATCATGGGACGGAATAATGGCGAAAAGTGGGTGCACTAGTTGCGCCTCTGCCTACCCCTTCGGGGATAACAGGCGTGAGTGTATATGTATATATGAAATGAATTCAAGTAGCTTTATAATAACAATGTGTAGTCTTTTGTTGTATTACTGAAAATCGACAGAGAGTAACGAATTGTAGAAAATTATTCTGTTTGAGTAATGTAGAAAAGCCATCACGATATTTTTTCAATTATCTGCAAGTAAAATGAACAAGTTGTGTATGAGAAGTTACAAATACATTGTACCGTCATATTGTGTTCCCGGATTTAATGTAGTACTTAGAATTCACTTATAAATCCCAAGAAAATAATAAAAATCAACATTATACAACCTTAAGAACATGCCGTCTCTTCAGTACCCTGACATCCCACCATGCCCGACGCACGTAACTCCCGGCAACATACCATCGGCTACACTTCATAGGCTGGTAGCCAAGCTAACAACCTGCTTATATAATTCAACTATATACTTACGCAGTTGTTACAGCGAAACTGCTGGATTCATGTCGGTCACGACACGATATAGATTTAAGAATATTTTTTTCTAATCACCTAATCAAATAGTTAGGTGGTTAGTCTCGTTTTTTTAATGTAATTAAATGATGCGATGAGCGTGTCATTCGGCTGATGTTAAGCGATACAAAGGTCCATAAACAGTAGCAATACCATACAGAGCTTTGAATTACAAAGTACTGCGTGGCACTCCTGAGATATAAGGTTTTATGTATCATCATGGTACCTACCCAGACAACCCTGGCATACGAGAGACCTACCACCAATAATGCGAGAGTCCGTTTAGATAAGTATTAGCGCATTGATTGCCGTCAAGCAGCAGTATGCAAGAATTAAGCGGATTCCAATATACGATCTTAACCGATACCGTCGGATTATAACGGACCAATCAGAATAAAGTTTGTTTGACATGATTACAGACGGCTTATCTTGATTGGTTGGTTCTTACTATTAAGGCATAGTTTTTTATTCCAGTCAAATGTCGAGACGAGTATGCCGCTCGCCTGATGGTAAACGATACTGAAAATGAAAAATCCTCCTAGCCAGTTTCGGCCACGGCGGCGAATCTCAACGGAGATCAGCCAGTTACGCAGGAGATATTATAGTGCACAAGTGTGTGCGCAATACACAGGTGCACTCGCTATTCCTTCACTCTCATAGTCCGGTGAGACGGCAATCCGACATGACCGGAGAGAGATCAGGCGCAGGACCAACGGCTTTATGTGCTTTCCGAGGCACGGGGGTATCACACCGCCAACTTCCTGACTCCGAGCTGCGACTGAGTAAATTTTAAGATGGAAAAACCCAGTCACAATTTTTTTGGCTCGACCCGGGATTCGAACCCAGGACCTCAGCGCGCAAATCGTACTCGTAATGCGTACGCAATACCACTACGCCACCGAGGCAGTCGCCTACTACCGATACCGAGGTAAACGATACTACCGCACATATACAGTAGCAATATCATATAGAACATCAAATTATGAAGTACTGCGAGACACTCCACTACCCTCGTGCTGCTGCTGTGGGAGTGAGGATAGCTTATTAGAATCGGTCGCTATTATGTTACAGTTTGAAGAATATTATAGCTACTATAATTACTGGGCTGACTGACTATAATTATTTATAAATAATGAGACTTGAAGCGGCGTTAGCCTAGTTGAGAGTGGAACGTACTCTAAGACGAATGTCCGCAGCTTCAAAATTCAAGGGCGCGCACCTCTGACTTTTCTAAAGTTATGTATGTACTCATTGTGAATTATCGCTCGCTTTAACGGTGCAGTCATTTTTGACGTGCAAATATTTATGATAATTTTTACCAACCCGTACTAGGCCAGCTTGGTGGACTAAGGCCTAAACCCTCTCAGTAGTAGAGGAGGTTCGTGCTCAGTAGTTGGTAGTATATACTACAGGGCAGGTATAGTATGGTATAATGAGACTTACCATCATATATTTCAAGATGACGAGCGCAATGCATCACACAGAGCTCTTGTCTCTTAATTAAAACACTTACATTTTATTGACTGCCGCGGTGGCGTAGTTGTATTACAGTACGACTGCAAAGCTGAGGTCTCGGGTTCGATCCCCGGGTCGGGCAAAGTGATATTGAGTTTTTCTATTCAGTATCAGCCCGGAGTCTGGAACTTGTGCCCGATATGGCGATAGGCTTGCCCCCTATCACATCATGGGACAGAATAACGGCGAAAAGTGGGTGCACCAGTTGCGCCTCTGCCTACCCCTTCGGGGATAACAGGCGTGAGGGTATATGTATGTACATTTTATTTATTTGTATATTTACCAGCAGTAACAACACATTCACCTATCTATTGGTGGTAATGGTAAGTCTACCATCCGGCTCGGACCAGTTTGGACGGAAGTCGGTGCCGTCCAGTTTAGAATTCGTCTGACACTACATCATTTGACGAACTGGTTTAGTTTCAAAAGTTATTTACAAAATTGTGTCTACAAAGGATGTATGTGCTAATTTTTTAAGGCAACGTAGTTATGCTCAAGCTTGTATCTCCGAAGGGGTAGACAGGTACCAACTATAAGGTAATACAGTCTCGAAGGTAGAGACAAATAGTTACTATTTGTCTCTACCTTCGAGAATACATACTATTTATTAATGTATCCATCGAGTTCACTTCAATTCCATGACAAACGAACCTATGGCCATATCACCAAATCAAGCACTCCCCATATATTTGATTACTTTAAAAACTCCCCAATTGTAATTGCTCCGGTATGGAATCTAAACCCTTGCTAGTTCCACAATTCCAATGCGAATTCTAAGGTGAATTCATTTTATACCAAAAGAGGCAATGTTACCTAGACCTGCCAAACACGAGTTCACACGTGGCATTGTCGCTACATCTGTCTTTGACCCTGTTATTGGATGATGTAGCGCTGGTACTGCTTTCTGAATTGAATTATGGGTTGCGAGGACTATGGTATTAAATGCATTTATCTTTCATATACAGCTATCTATTATACAACATGAGGCAGCTCACAAGTCCCATATAATTAAAACGCTATTTAAATAACAATGAAATCCGTAACGTGAAGAAGCAACGCAGTAGGCCGGCATGATTGTGTCGAATGGAATAGCATGAGATAACCATTTGCTGCCATTCGGTACTCTATTTGGACGGCATCGCGCTTACCATCAGGTGAGGTGCAGTCACTTTGCCGTTCCCGAATAAAAAAAAAACGAACTCAGAACTTTTTGATTAACAGCTGAACTACAGTGCACTGGCCATGAGGTAGGTGGTGATAGGACATATTCTGTCGGTTAGCGACCACGAGACACAAGATGTTAAAGCCCGCCTAAGTGGCCCATAGGCGTTGCTTTCCAAGATCAGCTAGTGTATTTACGGTACAAACAGACCAGCATAATTGTGTCGACTGGCCTTAGATCGATTAGCCGTATAAAAAAAAATTAAAATATGAATGTGTACAATGTGAACTCTATGGTAAATACCCTATTTTGCTTAGATAATTTTGGTATAACACAATCAATTATGACTACCTAAATTAAATATCTGTTTTATACATCAGTCTTATATTATGACTCTACAACATTGATGTAAAAAAAACCTAATAATTAGAGCACGATCAAGTTAAAAAGTATTTGCTTCAAAATACCAAGGAATCCATAAGGCCCCATAATAAGGTTCCATTCCCCTGTGTCACCAAAAAAAACACGTCTTACACTAAAAATAAACCTTAAAAATCGACATCAAGTCACATATTCGCATCTATTGAATACAGCAAACCAGTCTAGTAGTTACCCGACATGGAAGTACTATCTATGTATTATTTTAAATAGTTCGCATTGTTCAAATCAACATACCATTGTTGATGCGCCATTAAATTAGTACAAGAAATAATTACTGCGGAATTTAATCGGTGTGGATTCTTAATTATGTACGGAAAGGACTCTACATTAAAGAGCCTGTACTATAAGGAAATGAGTTGTCCACACAAAAATTAGGTTCACGCTTTTACCCGAAAGGGACTGGGTAGAATCGTATTGCTAAAACACATTATAATTTAATATATGCCTAACAACAAGTTGAATATGAAAAGAACTCATTTTCACATGGTTATACAACGAGCATGTTCCTAAGACCTTACACCTGTTATAAATCTGTCAGAGCGCATCACGGGTAGCATACGCCTCCTCCTAAACGTAACAAGAAGCTATTACAATGTTTCCGTTAATAGAATATCAATGGACGAAGAAACAAGCCTCACGACGTGCATGTATTAACACGTACCATACCTATACAATATTTAAAACAACCCTCGTATATGGTCATGCATACCAATGCACTCGACAAATACTGACAACTAACATACCTGTTCACTTTAAATAACAGTCCAACTGGGGTCATCTCGATGACGTTGCCACAAATCCACTTGAAACTTTCAGGCTCTGCACAATTAAATATGCAAATGAACGATTTATTTGATATTATTAATTAAAAAAATTCTAAACTTTATTTTTAATTGGTTCTATTTTCAAAAAATATTACCAATTTTTCGTTTTTTTTCGAAATTCCTCAAACACGAAATTCCAATTTCGAAAAACATTCAAATTAAGAACGCGAAGATTTGCTTCGATCCGTGTTGACTCTGCTGGTCAGAGCGTGTGGACCGCGACGCGCGTGTTGGTCACCGGACAGACGCGGCTGTAGTGCGCGGTGACAAACAATGCCACAGTTTGAACACTAATTATACAGGCTCTGTTTATTAGCAGCGTCAACAGGTGGGAGTGTTTGAACAATGTTGCTATGGGATTGCTTCTCGCTTAGACACAGCTTATGGCTAGCTCTCGAAACGAGTATGTGGGTGCATTCACATTTTAAATGGAAATCAAATGAGTTTTGCAAATTAATTTGGTGAAACGCATTCAGGTGTAAATTCCACATTTATAATTTATTACCAGGATTTAAATGATTTGTACATAACGGACTAATCAAACTGTTGTTAGTGTTAAGTATTAGATATTAACCAAAATCAAACACATTTCAATGTGGATATAACAACAAACTTTGGTATTTTCCATTTTCTTGTATGCATCCGAAACTTGGACGATCCGCGCTATGGACAGGAGAAAGATCGACGCTCTAGAAATATGGTGCTGTAGGAGGATGTTGCGCATACCGTGGACAGCAAAGAGAACCAATGTATCCATACTCAGCCAGCTTAAGATTGAAACCAGACTCTCCACAATCTGCTACCAGAGGATCCTCTCGTACTTTGGCCATGTAGCACGAAGGCAGTCAGACAACCTGGATAAGCTGGTTGTGATGGGTAGTGTAGATGGCAAAAGACCCAGAGGCCGAGCACCTACCCGATGGTCTGACACTATCAGAGAAGTCATGGGAGTCCCAGTCACGGAGGCTCTGCGACATGCACAGGACAGAGTGGAGTGGAAGCGGCTCGTCACCGCCACCACCAAGGCTTACCAAAGCGGGCACGACCTTCAGTAATGAAGAATACAACAAAGAAGAAGAAGAAGAATAACAACAAAGCGTTTTATAAATATTTCAATAAACACAATTAACTAAAAAGAGATCAATATTATATGTATTTTATGACAAGAAAAGCATTTTTGTTACTTTAAAGGTTATTTAAAGCTCCTATCACAGCAACATGGCATGTCCACAGTTTCTATGGTTTTCCAGTACCCTGAAATAACTAATATGAGACAATAAAAATCTACTGGCTACATACACAGCATCACCCTTTTCCCCTTTACCTCTATGCAGAGGTATACATATATATCACACGGCACACACACATTTCGCGAGCTATGTTAAGTCCCATGTAATAAAGGATGGGCCTATTGCCACTTACCAGGCATATTTCCAGAATCCGAGGTGATACTAAGTAGAAAAACCTAATATCACTTTGCCCGATCCGGGAATTGAACCCGAGACCTCGGCATTGCAATCTTACCTTAATACAACTATGCCTACGAGGCAGTCAATATACAGGCTATCTAATTCAAAATCTAACATAAATGTAAACTTAACAACTGTGAAACACCACACCAAGTTAATAACTTACAAGACTGAGGTGGTAAATAATACATTTCTCATATCTACTTTGCGTATAAAATCGACGCGAACTACGTCGCTGATCTCCAACTGATTGCGAGGAATACACAGAGTTCGCAGGTGACGAGCCATGAGTAAACGATAGGAGACACATCATCTTGGAATTTGTATTAATGTAATGTTTGTCACTGGTGTTTGTTTACGTTTTCTGAGCGAGAAATTAGGTCACTACAGTCACTACAAATGTAAGATCATCGCTATTTTAATGCCGTTGTTTAATTACGGAAAAAAATGTAAATAACGAGGGATTTTTGAACTCATATTACTAAATTCGGCAAAACTCCACAGAAAATGTATTAAAGCCCCTAGTTCAATTTTTAATCTACTCTCACATTTGAAAATGAAGAGCCCATTAACAGCTATTATGTTTTAGCTATAAATCGACGGTCCCATAGAACAAAGTCGTATATGCAAAATGAAGCTTTTCAGTAGAGCGCTTTAAAAGTCTAAGTTAATTGTGAAAATCACAAGTTATACATGAACGAAACATTATATTCTATAGGGTTCAGTAACAACTTTGAACCTAATGTGTGAAAATAGCACTAATTCGCACATGAATACAAACTTACGACTTTCAAAGCGCTCTACTGAAAAGCTAACATTTTGCATATACGACTTTGTTCTATGGGACCGTCGATCTGATCCATGTGAAAACTAGAGCTTCTGAAACAACCTCGAAAGCGTGTAAGATAACTTTGTAATATTTAAGGAAACCACAAGAATTTACCAGGAAGTGAGCGGCAACCTGCTTGAATAATGTACTCTATGGATAACGCGATGATACGTCGGTAAGTTAGAGTTGTAAGATAAAATCTTACATCTTAAATATGTATTCCCGATCGCAGCTACAAGTTGTAGGTAATGTTGTCAGAATTTACTAGGGCTTGGAACCATACACAGACCATATACTTTCGATATAAACTCAAATGTGAACCGATGATCTCTTTCTGCGCAGTCGGATACTTTTCTGAGACTAGGATTCATCAACTACAGTATGATAATGGCGCTGTTAAATAAGATGTGATCTATATTCTGGTCTTGTTGCGAATTAATGATCAACTTGCCAAGATATTTGACTAAATTTTATGAGGTTCTTACAGTCTTATGATTCATATTCTCGGCTATAATTCTCTATTGAAAATTCATTATTGTATAAATAAACAGGTGAAATCGAAGGCAGCTCATAGTAAATGCATAGTGCTAAAAATATAATATTTCTTGCGTAATATCGGAGGGTATCGACTCTTAAATTTTATGGTTTTATTAAGCACAGCCCACGCCACATCCGCGCACGCGCATTACAGGATGTTGCGTTCGGATACATTACAATTGTTGAAAAATCAATCGTATCACTACCGGTACAAAGGTTGTTATGTGATAACTGATATGAGCTATCCATGTGGAATCCCCCTATATGATGTCATACAGGTTTCCTTCCTATAAAAGTACATTGTCGGCTAAGAAGTCTAATATTTCAAGGCTAGTACTATGTTCATAACGCAGACTTACTGTTTTTGTCTAAGTAAGATGATAGATATCCCCTGTAGGATTACGGTTTGGGCATAGACTTCCATGGACAGATAGACGGGTTGCATGAATACGTTATTTTAATATTCAACGATTGGATAGCGATCATAGACAGCATCACGCCTTTTTGAGAGCTAGGTAGAGAGAGGTATTTCTTGCTTGGCTTGGGAGTAAAAATTAAAAAATAAAATAAAAAGAATTTATTTCGGCACAGTTACAAGAAAATTCAAAATATCAATTTATTACCGTAATAACTGCATTAGTAACATACTGTGTCGCAGTTAGGCCCTCCATAAAACAAAAGGTTTCTACTTTTTATATTTCTTGAATATAAACTTAAATTTAAAAAAGAAACATGAAAAAAACTGATAAATAATTTTATTTCAGTGGGAACATCAACCCACTAAGCACTGCATGGCTATAATATTGCACTTGTAACTCTAATGTCCAACCAAACAGTGTCTACAGACGATTATAAGTGGGTTTACTTGTAAATTGTTAAGGAATGCGAACAGCTCAACAAGTTTAGACCTAATAGATCACAGACAAATATACCTTAGTTGAAGTAAACTGGTGGTAATACCAGAGACAAGTTTGGACGTGTAAAAACATAACAGCTAATTGTTAAAATTGTGCTACTTTATGTAATCCCTTAGTTTTCATACATCTGAATGTATCACCATTCAGATGAATGATGAGACGAACAAATTATTCTCCTTATGGATAGTGTTATCGTATATTGCCTAGTACTTGTAGTTGCATTTATACATCCATTTATTTATTAATATTTTTCATATATTGCATTGTAGGTGTATTGCATGTCATTGACTCAGTGCATAGGTTCGAGAAAAATTGTGGATTTAATTCCTTTCGACAGTCAATTATAATCATCATGAATGACCTTCCCCTCTATTAAATTAGAATACATTTCCACACCTAGGTTCAAAAGACCAGGCATCAAGCTTCAAACCACCTCCATTGTTCACGTTTTACGACACGGAGCGGAATGCAAACAGGAATCGAACCCAGACTAGCGATAACAAACGAGCAATAAGCTTTCAAATGGATTTCCTGGTTCCTGGTAATGTTTGGATATTGAATAACTTGACGTTGAATGCTCTGATATCGCTGAGGTATTTGGTTTTTAGTGCGATGTTGAAGGTCGAGTAACTAGACCAGCTATGCTTGACCTGCGGCCCCCCGAGCTTTGGCAAATGACCTATTTGATGTAAACAAATCTCTATAACATATAAAATCTTTTCCCAAGATTGCCTGAGCTGTATGCTAATCTTCTTAAAATAAAATAATTCAGTTAATTATGGATTCGTTAAATAATTATGTTTTAGACACTATTTACGGTGCAGCCCGAGGCAGCATAACTAGAACGTCTTTGTGACCCAGATAAAAAATACTTGAGTACCACTAGTCTAGACTATAAACAAATGGTAAGGGGTTCAATTTCGATACCAAAATCTCAATATCCTTCCTACTAATATTATAAAGGCGAAAGTTTGTAAGAATGTATGGATGTTTGGATGTATAGATGTTTGTTCCTCTTTCACGCTAAAACTACTGAACGGATTTCGATGAAATTTGGCACACCGGTACATCATGTCCTGGATTAACACATAGGCTACTTTTTGTCCCGGGAAAACATAATAAAGCGGGACTGTTATCCCGGAAAAACTTTTTAACGCGAGCGGAGCCGCGGGCAAAAGCTAGTTATGGTATAATGTTGTTAATAAAAAATAACATACATGTATTCGGATTTTGCCACTATCTATTTCCCATCTCACGAGTATGTGATGACTATTAGTACCTACTTGTTGGTAGTGCAGTAAGATGCTTCATTTTTTATTTATAATAATTAACAATATCTAGCATCTCTTAATTGTTAAATATCAGGCGACACAACACAAAGACTTCTCATGAACTCGTTATAATGTTAAACTAGATAAGTGTTATGGGTTATCGTAACTCGGCACAGTATTTTGGCACTTCACTCTTCGGAAGAGAACACAAACTTGAGGAGATCTATTATAATAGGATGTTAAAAATTTAAGATACAGATATTTCTGACCATATTAAATCTTACTGGACACTTAATTCTGCGTCCTTATAAGATCTGCAGTAGATTGAGCTCAATGTGTATAATATATATAAGAACGAAAGGTCACTCACTCACTCACTCATCATGAAATGTCAGAAACTGCATGTGCTAGGAGTCTCTAATTTTGCATGGGGGTTCCTTTTAGAACATAGGTGCTCACTGAGAGGGGATTTTACGAAATTCAATGCCTTAGGGGGTAAAAAGGGTGGAAAAGTTTCTAAGCGATAAATTCAAAAGTACCGAGCGGATTGCGATGAAATTTGGTATGGAGATCGTTCGAGACCCTAAGATGGTTTTAGGCTCCTTTTTATCACGGGGAAATTGTATAGCGAGACTTTTGTCCAGAAAAAACTCTATCATGCGGGCGAAGCCGCGGGAAAAAGCTAGTAATTTAATAAAAATATTAAATAAAACAACAAAAGGAAAAGTATCAAAATTAAGAAAATAACATACGTTTAAATTGACATTGAACTACTATTACGGATTTTATTTTTCTCCCGACATTTCGAAGGCTTTACAACACTTCGTGGTTATACTTATATGTATTTGTTTAAATTTAAAAAATATTAAATGTAAGCGACATTAGTAGGTAAGTAGGTAGGTAGGTAATATTTTTTAAATTTAAACCTATTTTAAACCTTGTTTAAAATTTAAGAGACATTTAATATTTTTTAAATTTAAACCTGCAAGACAAAGGTTACCTTCTTCCTACCATTCTAACAATACTGCTAATAAAAGACGGCCATTAAATCTTCAAGATGATTTTAAAATTATACGATATGTAAAGTATATAAACACTCGTAAATAGAATCATGAACCGTGTCGCTAACACAATTGTGGGAATCCAAGACGCGGTTAAGTTTGTATGAGTCGTCGGCAAATTGTATAATTCGACATTTTACAAACTCCTCTATTTTTACACACGCTCGTCAAGTTGAAATTTACCATTAGTAAATTACCTTATCCTAAATTGAATTCTTTCTATTTTATTACTATATTTCCTTTTAAAACTCCATTCTCATTCTCGTTACCTGAGACTCCTTTGCAAACAAGCCCGTGCAGGCACTTATTAATTCATTTTAAATATCTTCTTATTGTGAAATTTTAATTTAAGTTTCTTGATGTATTTAAATAGGCGAGGTTTTTCGTAAAATAGCGAAACATACAAGTTTTCAATAACATACCTAAGTCTTGTAAAATACGTAAGGAATCCTTCAAAACAATGTGTACGACGATAAAATATTAATTATTTGTTATCATATAACAGGCTTTAAAGTTTTTGTACAATGTGTTATAAATCTTCCTGCTTATTCTACTTAAGGTCGCTGGCTACGCTTTTATTTGAAAGTCTCATGGACAGTCATGGCTCGGCGGGTTCGAACTTCAAGGATAGAGTCTGGGGCTTGGGGTGGTTACCGCCGTCATAGTAAACCAACGTTTAGTATTAAAAAAAACCGTGTTGCCAATCAAGTTTCTGAGCCTCATTAATTTCTTTGCAATAATCATGCTTATAAGTTATGATTTGCGTTACAAAAATAATTACAATTTAGTAATTGAACTGAATGAAATAGTTTTCGTACAAAAAATGTAAGACGTGTCCAAGATTCTCGGTTTTTCTAAAAGAACCACTTAGCTGATAAATGAAAGAGATAATTGGTTTTAAAGGAAGTGCTAACATGACCTCCGCAAATTCGCAATTATAATGTTAAAATATACGAAAACATTCATTATAATTACTTAAAATACAATTTATTATACAGTGTGCAGTTTCCAAATCTTAACTTACGTTTAAACTTTTTAAAAAATATAAAAAGAATCATAATATTAAATGAATCGGAACCACATAATAAATGCAGGTTTATGGGATATCCCTATGTGAAGCTGGACAATACAAAAAATAATATAGAATAGGTTATTTTTTTATAGTACGATATATGTTTTAAGACTTTTAAGATATACGTTATTAATTATAATCTACCGATTGCGTCCTGTATGTAGATATAAAAAATAAACACTTACGAACCAACCTTTGAGTGGAGTCCTCCAAGCGTGAACCGAAGGTATCACTGTTGTCTAGAAACCTCGTTCTCATGTCGTTGAATGGTCACCAATAATTATAAACGGTACGACGTATTCCAATTGCATGGCAAATTTCATCGCCTACTTTGTCGTTTCAAAAGAATGGTTTTCCTTAGCCTAAATAATTAATTATTAGAGATTTTCAATTTTATCTTATTGTTATTAATATCAATGGCAAAAGCCCCGCCACTTGTTACGTAGCTGGTGAAGTTTGAGTGTATTACACCTCTGCCTACCATTGAAAAGGGAAATAGGCATGATTGATTACATTCATATGAAATACACAAGCATGTTTGTGCTTTAAAAATTTTTCTTTCTGTACATTATTCTTGATCTTTCATAAAAGGTAAGCTTTTCCCGCGGCTTTACCTTAAAAAAATCTCAGTGTAATAAGTATAAAGCCATACTAACAAACGTCACGCCATAAACAGTTAACGCTATCCGCAACCTCCAGTTATAAACTGCGTGACGTTGCACTGGTTTTGACATCTTGGTACTTTAGGTATTAAATTTCATAATGCACAATAACTTTATAGGCTGTAAACCGTCGAACGAGAATAGAATACTCCACAATGCTGCTTGGTTTTGAAATATACTAAGCAGTGCAGTGTCCAGTACCTACCCAGATGTATTTTTGTTTAAGAGATACCTAGTGAAACTGTGATATATATTAAAAAAACCTTTTTAACAAATATAAACTGACTTCAAAACCACTACAAACCAAAAAATAATTTGAATTTGTATTCGCTTAGTATATACATATATTTGGAGTCGGTGCCTAATTTGATTTGTAGTGGTTTTGAAGTCGGTTTATTTTTTGTTAAAAAAATTTTATTTATTGCTTTTTTGTTAGTTAATTATAGAATGTTGTAAACAATACATCATAAATATGCTATTGCAACATTCGCGGGTCATCTGCTGTTAGTTATGGAAGAGTTCCATTGTGTATCTCCAAAGATTTTCATCAGATCTTCATAAATTATATACTAAAACCTTCCCTGAAAAATATACATTTGAAGATCTAAAACCACGTCCAAATCGGATCAGTGGTTTTTGAGAAACTCGCGGCCATACAAATTTACATACATACGGATCGAATACAGAACCTCCTTTTTGAAGTCGGTTAAAAAAATGATGTTAAGTCGACTTTTGGAAAGGGCATTAATCTTTCTATGGCAAATTAATTACTAAATTCCGGATACTTAGTAAATTTTACATTGTAGATGCTAAAAAGCTGAAGTTTGAGTTTAAATCTTTGTATGTGGTCACATGGAATTTTTTGAGATTTTTCAAAAGTAATGCTAAATTATTTATATCTCATATTCGTAAAATAATTACAAACCAATCTTTATCTTTACTTCTTTGTAAATATTATCGGACTGATGAGGAATAAATGCGCCAAATAATGAATATAGACTGCCGTATCAGGCTATAAGGCGGCTGAAAACTAAGAACCTGTAAGTTCTATTCCCGCACTAGACAAATCTGTGAACCTTTGTCGTCTTTATATTAGCTTATAAGATGCTTGTATATTGCAGTGAAAGAGTTCGTGCATGACTTTTGTCACTAATTTATAATACACAGAATTAGTTACATTCTCTACGTAGCTGAACCTCGACCATTGTCTGTTCAAACAGAAATTCCAAAGCGAAAAAAGCCAAATTACTCGCGTTATGTCATTCAAGCCAGTAAACAATGATTAACTGTACTTTGTAAAACAATCAATTAAGTACAGATAAAAGCATAAGGTAAGAAGTAATTTCTGGTTCCCATGGTTTTCTCCGTCACAATGCACGTATAACTGGAAAAAGCGACATTTCACATTGACTTCACTTATGCATTCTTGGTAGAGAATTTTTTTATTGAATTTTCAGATTTCAATGATGTCAAGCATTGAATTTCAATGATGTCAAGCATTTTGATCAATACTTTAGCATAAACGTCATAACATTTAAAAAGGGCCTTACTCAAAATTGCACAATTAAGTATAATGCAAGAGGTATATCAAGAGAATTTGGCTTAAACTTCACATAATATTCACACTATCTCGGGTTCGATCCCCGGTTCGTACAACGTGGTATTGGATTTTTTCTGTTCAGTATCAGCTTGGAGTCTGAAATTTGTACCCGATATGGCGATAGGCTCGCCCCCTATCACATCATGGGATGGATAATGCATGGCGAAAAGTGGGTGCATTTGTTGCGCCTCTGCCTACCCCTTCGGGGATAAAAAGCGTGAGGGTGTATAGTATATTATTCACAATGCTTTCAATGAATATGGTTTTCAATCGCCTCTATGATTTGGTTTTTGTATACCACTAAGTTTACAAAAAGAAACAAAATGTATACAGTCGCAGTTATTATCTAACACATCGTTTGGTAGTAGAAATAGACTGAACTATGGTACTTACCTTGAACTCAGTTGAGGAAACTATCTTACATTACGTAGATTACATTTCAAGGCCCTAAATAA
Organism: Lapara coniferarum; assembly: GCA_949316025.1. Taxonomy (NCBI): domain Eukaryota; kingdom Metazoa; phylum Arthropoda; class Insecta; order Lepidoptera; family Sphingidae; genus Lapara; species Lapara coniferarum. The sequence goes on from OX438919.1 coordinate 25,195,397, forward strand.
CCTTTAACCGTTACTTAAAGTAACTTTAACTAACCCCGTAAACATGTCATGTCAAGTTTAATAATGACATTAATTCACTGGCCATTCTTCCGTGGGAATCTCACGAACAAGAGCGGTGTTTATTCCGAGCCACGTTAAACAAAGGTTTATCGCATACCGCGCCGGCGGCCGACCGAAAAATTATGTCAGATTGGTTCCTTATTAATTAACCAGCGAATGAATTAGCATAAACTAATGTTCACATTATGGAACTAGCTAGTAGCTAACGCTTCCAGCTATGACTGGATGAAAGTGTTTTCTGTGTATTTTCCGTATGAAAAGTAGACTTTAAACAAATCCAAGTAGTGTCCTGCGCGAAACTCCCAAATTATTTTAGACACACACATACATACACACACACCTTTTATCCCCAAACGGGTAGGCCGAGGCGCAACACGTGCACCCACTTTACGCCGTGCGTATTCCGTCCCATATTATGATAGGGGCCGAGCCTATTGCCATATCGGGTACAAATTCCGGACTCCAGGCTCATACTGTGTAGAAAAATCCAATATAGCTTTACCCGACCCGAGGATCGAATCCGAGACCTCAATACTATATTCTTAATACAAATACGCCACCGAGGCAGTTTTACAAAAGAATAAATTAAATTATTTTACCTTTTGCTCAATCGCTAACCTATGCTATATTATAAAAAACGGACAAGTGTGAATTGGACTCGCGCATCGAGGGTTTCGTCCAAAGCTGTAGTTGTATATATGTACGTATTTTCGGTTGTTTTTTCCTTTACATGTGATGTGTGTCGTTGCTTCTTGCCAAGTTTCATGATTATAGGTCAAGGGCTCTTCTTCTGTCCTTCGTGGTCAAGGGGAAGTACTCTATGGTCTTTGATTTCTTTGTGAAATCGCAAAGAAAATAATATGCGACATAAACGGTCAATAGTCATAATACTTTCATCGCGTTGACTTACAACTTTAATTTTCACAGTTGAAAGAGACCGTAGACTTTGTATTTGATATTAATTTCAACATGATACCTTTACGCTTTCCTAGACATAATGGTCTTGACAGACAGACAGGCGGGCAACAATATGATGCTGAAAGGTTTTGAGGTATGGAACCCTAAAAAACAATATTTTACAATATAAAATCTGTTATTCAAAATTAGGCGAATGGCATATTTACTTAAAATTTGCTTACATTGCGGAGAGATGTTTTGATCCGCAAATTTCCATACAATTATAGCAAGTCTAGTCAATTTAGAAGTTGATTTATCTTGAAAAATATTACCGAAAAAATACTTAATATGTTTTCTGTCTGTTAAGGAAAAGAAATGGCATTAAAAGATTTAAATGCATTGATATTCTGTATATGGCATGAGCTTATGATACGGCCAGTGCCCGACTGAGTGTGTTGGCGTTAATTTTGGTCACTCGAAAGGTTACCTAAAAATCTTAATGAGAAAAAATGATATGGCAGCGATAATAGACCGGTTTTAAATTAACGCGGTATAAATGTTGTTCTCGGATATAATTATGTATTTCGAATAATTATAATAATTAATAATGTTGATGATGTTTTTTAGTCTTTTTTTTACAACTGAAAGACGCGCGACGAGACGCAAATTCACCATCCAGAACGTCAAATTACATGTGCATAGCACTGCGCTGATTTCGTTCTGATGCCCGATTATTTCATCCATGGTCAGACATCGTATTTACCTTGTAATCATTATCATCAACCACATCAAGTCTGCTGCTGAACATGGGCCTCCACTAAATATTTCCAGACATACCTGTCAATAACGGCCTGCATACAGTCTGTTCCTGCGACCGATTAATCAATATGTTCATTATTTTTCAATTAAATTAGACGTAAACAACTGGTTCTACAATTAATAAATACCAATTAGAAGATATAACACGAACTATGTCTATCGAATTATACTAATGTAGTATTCAAACATGTGCATCGAGAGGAACAAATCTTCGTTTATTTCAGTAAATCATCGCTCGACGCGCGTGCGCAACTGGATCGTGTTTTACATTTCAGTTGTTCACACGCGATTCTTTTTGTCGTATTATTTGCGCCAAATGTTCTGTTTGAATGATGAAACTGTTATTGGTAGTTTAAGATTGAAGATATTTACTATGATATGTGAGAGTAGATTACCGTAGATTCAATGTCTTTGTCATCAAAAGTTTGCAAGCAGTATTCTTCATATTTGGAGGGCATGGGTCTTTGGCCTCTGCGTTTCATGACAACAGTCGCCAGCAGAAATAGGATTAGTAACGGTAAACACATATTATAAATATACAATTATATCAGGTTGAACAAAGCTTCATCCCTCTATAAGCCTACAATTTCGCAAATATTATGTTAAAAAACGTATACCGCATCAATTGTGATTCGTATATCAAATCTCGGATTCTGAGTAAAGTATTAACTGGGGTTAAATTTTCCACGGATGCGTGGGCGAAGGGACAAAGGACTTGAGACGGGTCATGACGTTTTAATATGTACCTAATTATCCTGATTCCTGTCCATGTAAGGTGTTGGCGGTTTCCAAATTTCACTAATATTGAATTTGTATTGCTATGGGCTTGATAACTTTATGGATGAAACTTGATGGCTCTCTCAGATCAACTAGTATTTAGTTCAAAATAATTTTGGCAACTCTCGAGGGTCGAAACGTCTACAGTCTCAAGATAAATTATATTACGATATGGACTTCCCAAATTAGGGTGGCCTATGTTCAGAAGTGGACCTTGTAATGACGTCAATGATAGTCGCATTGACGTACTAATATTAAAACTTTAAATACAATTGATGGAAAAATTTCCTTCGTAGCGTAGTTGTATTATGTGCACGGTACGATATCGCGTTAGATTCCCAGGCAAAGAGATATTAGGTATTCCTACTCATTGTCAGCCTTTAGTCTAAACTTTTTTTTCGGTGTGGTGATAGACTCGCTCCCTAACATATCGTGGGATGCCTACTCCTTTGGGAATGAAAGTCATGATGGAAATTATTTTTTGCTTTGATGGAAAAAATAATTTCATCCACTAAATTTGGATTATTTTCACGCGAAAATAAGTGATTATTGCCGAGTAAACTTACTTTGCCCCACGTAGGGATCTATCTTTCGACCTCGCATTTCGCATGCTTTCAATATCAAAAGCCAGCACACCTGCCCAGTGACAGGTTTCTCATACCATCCCCATGGGAACGAGTTAATAACTAGGCAGTAGGTATGCTAAATACCGCTACAAGCTGCCGGAACATGGCGATGCCAAAAACCGGACGTGGGCGGTAAGTGAGCGACAAAATAGCTACTTTTTGTACACATTTTTACCGTTCGGCAAGTTGGAATGAGGTATTCGTCTCATACATGACGACTGCACCCTACAGAGGTAGGCAAAGACTATGGATTTCAAATAATTTGAATGGCATAGGTACTTCCTTCGTTTAACTCTTTCATTCTTCTGGAATTGTAGGCGTTTATGGTAGAGATTACTTAGCATCAAGAAACCTGTAGAGCCCATATTCTGGCTTATAACTAAAAAGGAATTGATTATTACTGTTCTTACTAGAATATTAGAAATACTGTCATCTAATCTAATCTTATATTACAAATGCGAAAGTTTAGGAAAATGTGTAAATGTTAAAAATAAACGCAGGAACCGCCAAATTGATTCAGATGAAATTTTGCATTACCAAATAGGCTACCTTTTATCTACGACATTTGCTCCCGAATGAAATATTTTAATCGCGGCATTGGTCGCTACTGTAAAATTTATTGACGCAAGCAAACCCACCAACAACACCTAGCATATCATCCTACTAATATTATAAACGCGAAAGTTTGTAAGAATGTATGGATGTCCTGATGTATGGATGTTTATGCCTCTTTCACGCAAATACAACTGATCGGTGTATTTGCGTGGCGTGTGTACCGGACTGCCTCGGTGGCGTAGTTGTATTATGGTACGACTGCAAAGCTGAGGTCTCGGGTTCGATCCCCGGGTCGAGCAAAGTGATATTGAGTTTTTCTATTCAGTATCAGCTCGGAGTCTGGAATTTGTGCCCGATATGGCGATAGGCTCGCCCCCTATCACATCATGGGACGGAATAATGGCGAAAAGTGGGTGCACTAGTTGCGCCTCTGCCTACCCCTACGGGGATAACAGGCGTGAGTGTATATGTATATATGTATGTATACAACTGATCGGATTTTGATGAAATTTGGCATACCGGTAGATCATGTCCTGGATTAATACATAGGCTACATTTTATCCCGGGAAAATATAAAGCGGGACTTTTATCCCGGATTTTTTTTTCTCGCGAGTCGTTACGGCTAAATTTCGATGAAATTTGGTAGTGAGATTGAGATTGTTTCAGTGAATTTTCGCCTGTAAAGGAGTAATGCCGAGTTAGTAATTGTAATAATTGCTAACAGATATTGCGGGTCATCTCCTTTAAGAGATCAAATAGGGAACTTGAAATTGGACAGACGAAGGTAAGGTCGAAATAGCTCAATTGGCAGAGCACCGGCACGGTACGCTGGAGGTCGTGGGTTCAAATCCTACTTTCGACTGTTTCTTTTCAATGTTTCTATAAAAATATAAAAACATTATCCAGGCACTACATGGCCATTAACATGTATAAAATAATAATATAGAAGTATAGTTCGAGATCTAAAAGAGGACATACGCTACTTTTATCCTGGAAAAACACTACCCGGGAATTTTTTCCCGGATTTAATTTACTCGCGAGTGGACTAGTCACAGCCATACCACTGTACCGTTTGCCATGCAACGTGATAGAGAGGTAGTTTAAGACCCTGGGAAGGATCTAGATCAACTTTTTATCCCGGGAACATATAAACCGGGACTTTAATCCCGGAATATCGTCTTCTGTGAGTTGAATTGCAAGAAAATAAGTACGGAGATAGTTAGAGATTCAGAGAAGGACATAGGCTATTTTATCCCGGAAAAACATACTCCGGGAATTGTATACTGGACTTTTTAATCTCGCCGTAGGAGCCGTAAGGACCAAACCAATGAATCTATTTCAAAGAAATTTTGTGACGAGATAGTTTAAGGCCCTGAGAAGGACCTAGGCTACTTCTTATCCCGGAAAAATATAAACCGGGACTTCTATATCGGAAAATCTTTTTAACGCGGGCGTAGCCGCGGGCAAAAGTTAGTACATAAATAAAACTACATACAGGTTCCATAACCAGCCTATTAAATAGTGATAGTTTTTTCCCATTATAGCTGACTCGTCTGCACATACTATAATGTAACAGGGCCACGTGTTCACGCACGTTTCATGTCACGCACAACAAAACTAGACAGTGATGTGTGGATTACATAACTGTATCAACTATTTGCTTATAGCGGTTGGGTGCCGCAACTTACCGAGGGGTTCTTCCCATAGATAATTCTTCACCTTACTTATTATTCCACCTGCTTTTAAAATACTGTGGCTTCGGCAAAACCACGACCATGTTACAGATTATATGGCCACTTGTCTGACCTGCCTCTGTTAGAAAAGTATTTACCTCTAACTTAAGATAGGAAACCAAAACTTCTCACAGGTCCACAGTCCGTGTACATGGTGCCGCAGTACCATTAGTCCATAAGTTACTTGGTGGTAGGACTCTCATAATGTAAGAATCCGGCTGGATGAGTACCACCGCAATGTCTATTTCTACCGCCAAGCAGCAGTGTGCATGCACTGATGTGTTTCGGTTTGAAGGGTATTGTAGCCACTGTAACTACAGGACATAAATTAACATCTTATGTCTCAGGATGACGAGCGCAGTGGAATGCCACACAGTACTTTGTAACTCAAAGTACTGGATTGTGTTCCTATTGTTTATGGGTGGTCGTATCGCTTACCATCAGGCGAACGGCATGCTCGTCTAGTCATTAAATGCAATAAAAAAAAATGCTGTCAAGTAAATATTACCAAAAAAAAAAGTATGAGAGATTCAGCGATGAACAGAAGAGTAGCCACTAAAGATAGAGTGGGTTGTAGATATAAATATTTGTCTCTCTCTATTGCTATGCCCTCAGAATAAGGACTATGGCTATGCCCAGATGCTTCCTAGTCCGACAAAACGATAACGACCGATGTTCTACCACGCCTCATTACTCGCCACTGATATATGCGCTTTCATTATTTACAATACGCTTAGCGTACGGCATAACTAGGTCGATGTCTACTATCGTGTAGCATGTGTAAGTTCACGCTTTTGTTCTTAAAAGCGTAGGCAGAGGTGTGACTGGTGTATCCTCGTTTTGCTGATCTTATTAGAATTTGAATCCTATTGAGTAAAGTTTGAGAATTATGCTGGTAAGAAATGATTTTAGACTGCCTCGGTGGCATAGTTATATAACTGCAAAGCTGAGCTCTCGGGTTCGAGCCCCGGGTCGGGCAAAGTGATATTGTGTTTTTTTTATTTTATCAGCCCGGAGCCTGCTATTTGTGCCCGATATGGCGATAGGCTCGCCCCCTATCATATCATGGGACGGAATACGCACGGAGAAATGTGGATGCAATGGTTGCGCCTCTGCCTACCTCTTTGGAGATAAAAGGCGTGAGTGAGAGAGTTATTTATTATTTTGATTTTGTGCGTGTGTGTCAGGAGCGTAGCTACCGCCGTACCAGCCGTAGGTATCAATAAAACCTTAGGGGCCCCGCATGCTAATCTTAAGGAAGTACCTAAAAGATGGTGATGCTGCACTGAAGGGCACCGGACAAGCTTTGACGCAGGCCACCTCTCGAGCAAGCTGCGCCACTGGTGTGTTTTATGCTATTGCGTGCAGAATTACATTTATTTTTATATTTTCTTACACACCGACCCGGGCATCTCACTCATTACCTTCTTTTCACAGCCGTAATGTACTGCAAACCCAATGAAGCGATAAATATTTGATATTCATCAGATCATCTACGACAACCCAGTCATATTCTTATAAGAACTAACGAAGCGGGAAAACACGTGTCGGTGATTAGATGACTAATTGAAACTTCTAAGGAAACATGGCGACTTGCTATTACAAGATAATGTAGACCTTAATTTCATACTTCATTAACCCATGTGTGTAAGGATCGTTAATTAGTTTCTGTTCGTGTTAACATTTTACGATAATTATTATTACAACTTTTTATGCCCATATATATAATTTCCACCCGCCCTAATAGATCTCTCCTCTTTTTGTAATCCCTATTTTTCTCTGCTTTAATGCGGGCTGTGCTTCTATGATTCTGGACGGTGAAGATGACATTTTTTTTATTGCATTGAACGACTATTACCAATAAACAACACCATCCAGCACCTTGACTTACAAAGTACTGTGTGGCATTCCACTGCACTCGTTGTCCTGAGACATAAGATGTCACATCCAGTAGTTACACTGGCTAGAATGTCGTTCAAAAAGAAACACAACAGTGCATGCACACTGCTGCTTGGCCGTAGAAATAGACTTTGCGGTGGTACCCACCCAGACGGACTCTTACATATGAGAGACCTACCACCAGTAAAGTGTTACAACTTTTAGTTATATTACGTCGAGTGACGTTCTTCTTTGTTTGCTGTAAGATTGATATCATGCTATAACTAAATATGGAATGCGTCTGTAAAGACGTTGTTACTGGAAGTAACCACATAAACTGCTAAATTGATGATTGCTAAATAAATTCACCAAGTTCAATACCTACTTTTGAGAGAGCGCCGAGGATTTAAAGGGCGCCAAAAGTTCTATCTAGAACGTCTACCTTTGCCTACATAAATATAGTGGGAGGCAAAAAAGAACAGTAAATTTTACCCGGGCGCTTGAATAGCCAAATCTCAAGTCATCGAATAACGAAGATAACTTTTTACCAGGAAAAGTACAAGGTCTATTATTTTAAAGCCAGCAGGAACATGGTAAACGATAAAAGACATGATCGATAAGACAAAAACATCCAGTGGGAACGTAATCGCGTGATCACAACTCTATCTGCCATAAATCTTCCTAATGGCCATGATGATTGCCCGTCGAGAGATTTATGTGAACATTGTTAACGACCGTGAAAACGGCTGCTACTGATTGAGCTACTTCATCTGGTGCACTTCAGTGGCCATAAGCAATAAATGTTTACTGATAGTGACCTTCTTAATCTATTGGCAGCGTATATGAGCTGTGAATTAGGAGGCCCTGGGTTCCATTCCCAGTGATACTTTGTGTAGATATTTCTAAATGATTTGCCTGGTTGAATACTTTTTGAGTAAAAAAATTGTCGGGTATTAATTCCACGGAGAGGTAATCGTGCTCTGCTCATAAAAAAATATGTCAAATCCTTTCTTTAACATGCTTCAAAAGTATATTGCGCCATCCGATTGGACTGCGACCTGCGTTAAGGACTGATGGAAAAAGAAAAAGACGAGGGTGTAATATTGTTTTGAATTGCGACAATCACGCCGTACCGAATACTCCGGCTTAGTGTCTCGTTAGAACGAATCGCGTCCCGAGATCACAATATCTTAATAAATGCTAATCGTCGAATATAATATTGAGCGACCAAATACCTACATGGTACATAAAAGAGTAGTTTTAGAATTAACTGTCTTAAACGTTAACTGGCTGATACTTGAAAATTGTGAAACAAGCCCTGAGTGATATAAGTAATGATGTTGACGACAATAAAAACATAAAAGCTTTCACATCACCAATCGATTATAATTCACAACATAGTAGTTTGATACCCTATATGGTCACGTGGTACAGACGGGCGGCGACACGTGTCAACATGCGTATTGATATGTGTGAAGCGCGGTCATCGACAAATAAGCAATATACGCGCCTCGGACTGTAAATATAAAGCACAACTACTGCAGGGCTGTCCAAAATATCATAAGCTTATGACAAAACATTTTAGCGGTAGATAAAAAAAAATTAACCTGCTTGGTCTAATCTTGCATATTATATGGTTTGTAGTTTGAGAGATTGTGGATTCGAATTCCCAATAACATTAGTAGTCATGTAGTTTTCTGGATCAATTTGCCCATTTTCTTATTTTAAACTGTGGAAAACACTGCCTCGGTGGCTACTGTACGACTGCAATGATGAGGTTTCGGGTTCGATCCCCGAGCCGGGCAGTGATATTAGATGTTTCTATTCAGTATCGACCTGGAGTCTGGAATTTGTGCCCGATATGGCGATAGGCTCGCCCCCTATCACATCATGGGACGGAATACGCACTGCGAAAAGTAAGTGCACTAGTTGCGCCTCTGCCGACCCCTTCGGAGATAAAAAGGTGTGATTATGCGTAAACTGTGGAAAACAATGGATAAATTCATATTATTTCATAATGTTACTTGAAAATTAAATTAAAATCAATATAGGTATGTTTTACAAATGCATACTCTTACAAAAAAAATTACAATATTTTCATACGTGTATTAAATATTACAATCAATCAATCAAATCTTTCCTCTTAATATTAGTATAGATAACGTTAGGCAGCCCTGTCCAAGCGCAATGCGCACGTCTTGGCATTTACTTCCTAAACGGCGGACAGGAAGCGATCGGCGGACGGGCGACGAAAGCTCTCGCAAGCTTTATTGTGTCGGTAATTTGATTCACAGTTACGCCTATTGGACCAAAATGGGCAAATGGGAAATTCCAACATATATTATTCCAATCATGGTCTTCGAACTTTTGTTTGCTACTCCTTTTGGCTAAAGTTAGCTATAATTCGACCACCGTGGTAAATCAAATAGGTCGACTGAGAAATGAAAGTTTCATTTCGTTTCATTTCAAAGTGACGACTTCTAAACTATTCAGTGAATAATTTCCTGAACAGTAATTTTCGGTGAATATTAGGAAGTTAAAATTGATTTTGAAAAGATCAACCCTTGAGTTTCTTGCCCGTTCTTCTCTGATGGAAACTGCTTTCCAAACTGGTGGCAGAGTGATAATTTATTGAATCTGAGTAATGTTTAACATTTTATAGGTTCGAATAAATTATTTTATTTCTATGAACCAGAATGTAGATTTGATAGATATTTCCCTTCAATGTACCATAATTCAATGTACCCAATGGTGCAAAATATCGCCTTATTATTCTGTTTTGCGCGAGTAACCTTCCGGAGAAAAAGTGCACATCCAGTACCTACAACATAAAAGCATAACTCGGGGGAAAGAACTCGAGAGTAGCAACATTCTAATCAATATACTTATATTACACTATACTTAAAATCACAATAACATAAACAATGTACTTACGTTGCAGTGTTATATTAAAAAAAGAACCCCATATGCAAAGTTGACTCTCCGACAAACAAGGGATACCAATTACAAAAAACATAGTGTAGCTACTAAAAGTGCCGCCTTTACGAAAAACTTTACATGCCTAAAATGCAGTAAAACGTAATTTCTCATGTTCAGTGGATAATTTAACTAACTATAATTTGTTTACAGTTCGCTTCCCTGCTCCCGCGGGAGAGCGTCTCTGGACAACGTCGTTAAAAATCTATAAAATCGAAACTACTAAAATATCTTTTAACTATGTACGGAAAAATAGAATGTTACCACTTTGGTAGCGATGTTTAAGGTGAACGTCCCTGTTAGTGGACACTTTTTTCTATTTTGCTCGATTTTGCACGCAGCCTAGTTTACATTTGTATTTGGGGTTTGTCAGTAACACAAACGAGAAAAGCGAATTGCTGGTGTTAGGTTATAAAGCAAAATAATTGTTTACGAACATCGCACATAAATTTGAGTACGTAAATCCCGCATTACATTCTGGATCATAACAACACGTTAAAACTGATTATGTCTCATGAAGCTCCAGAATTTGCACTGCTATAGTTCTAAACATCCTCAAATCCATTCTGTAATCTGATAACAACCATACCCATTAGACTATGATACCCTTTGTGTCTCCCTTAAAGTGTATACAGGCGTCAACCCAGGAAACAGTTCCAGACAAATTTATAGTTCTATTTAAAACAAGTACCCAGTACATGTAGCTCATAAAGGATTTTATGATATAACCAAACAAAAGGACATAAAGTAATATGAATTTATGTTCTTCCGGAAAAGCTTATTTAAATATTAATTTTACTGTCGAAGGTAGGAACATCAAAAAGAAGTAAAAACTAATTTAGAAATAGTACAGCGTGGGTGAAAGAATTAAAATAATATGTTATACATTTTCATAAAGTCAACTATGCATTAAAATAATCATATATTTTACATCAAAATAAAAATGTAAAATACAGGGACATACTAAAAATAATTTCGCAAAAAAGAACACTAATAACTACTAAGGTACTAGCTCTTGCCCGCGACTTCGCCCGCGTTAATAAGTTTTTCCGGGATAAGGGTTCCGCTTTACATTTTTCCGGGCTAAAAAGTGACCCATGTGTTTGTCCAGAACATGATCTGCCCGTGTGCCGAATTTCATCGAAATCCGTTCAGTGGTTTTTGTGTAAAAGTGTAACAAACATCCATCCACCTATACTTACAGAATTTCGCGTTTATAATATTAGTAGGATTAAAATGTTTTATCACCCATTTATTCATGTCTTAAATGTGTCGCCTTAAAAGAGTCTGTAACATATTATCATGTTTGCCACCCATTCATTGTTATATCCATTATATATATATATATATATATTTTTTTCTTCTTGAATTGAAATGTATCACTTTGTTGACGCCCATACTAATGCACATCACATTTTTTTTTTTTCTTTTTTTAATACTGTGTTTACCTATGTTTAACATGCTGTGTATACATGGTTAGGGATACAACCTAGTCCTATTCAGGTATTGTATAAGCTATTTTGATGTATAATTTTGGCTGTATTCTGTTTTGTGTACCTTGTAATAAATAAAATAAAATAAAATAATATAGTAAATAGGATTAAATTAAATAAATAAACTGCAAATACCTGCTGAGTGACACAAATATCGGAAGAGTCGCCATATTGAAATATCTGCGAAAAAAGTATTTTAGTAAGTAAATAAGAGTAATACACACATTTCAATTAAGTAATGAAACAAGACCAAGGCTTCGGCCCTTGCTGATTTATGTTGACCGGACGCCGTATCTATGGCCGGGGTATAGACAATAGAGCGATTCGATAAGCGTGTTATCTTTTGTTCCGACTCAGATATCACAATGGATTGTTTTTATGCTTGTAAAAAATACGACCCTTATATAGGTAATGTTTCAATATATTTTGGGCGCATGGGAACAAATGTAGAGAATAGGATTTTTAGGAAGTTACACATTGTTTTAAACTTTTGCAGTTCCTTCCGTTTTACGCAAAAACCACTAAGACCGGGATTTTTCAGCTGTAGTTATTTTTTGTCAGTGTCTTATTAAGCTGGACGCGCTCGCAGAGCTGCGAACGCGTCCAGCTTTAAATAATAGTCAAAAACATCTATCGACGGTTCCGTAGAACAAAGTCGTATATGCAAAATGTTAGCTTTTCAGTAGAGCGCTTTGAAAGTCGTTAGTTTGTATTCATGTGCGAATTAGTGCTATTTTCACACATTAAGTTCAAAGTTGTTACTGAACCCTATAGAATATAATGTTTTGTTCACTATAACTTGTGATTTTCACAATTAACTTAGACTTTCAAAGCGCTCTACTGAAAAGCTTCATTTTGCATATACGACTTTGTTCTACGGAACCGTCGATATATGGCGTTGCAGAATACATCCAACTGCATAAAAAAATACCTCTTTGGTATTTAATAATTCACAGAAATTAATTATAGTCTGCAAACTTTAAATTTGTCTTTACGCGGATAGAGCAACGAGAAAAGCTTATTCTAGATAAGCGGTATATGAAGGTCATTATTTTCAATTCTTTGTCTTGCCACACCCCATACCACTTTAGGAGTCTATTAGTCCAAACCTCTAGGGAAGGCTGTTTATTCTGTTAAAATGAAAGGGCGGTGACTGAGGGCGTCGGAGGGAAGTCGAAAATCGATATAAATCGCACATCGAGGGTGCGGATATCTGCACAGTACTTCATTTGATTAGACCAACCCTAGGATGAGTCAGCGAAAACATTTTCGATAAAGTCCGTATTTTATTGCGATGAAAATGAAAATGAAAATGAAAAATGTTTATTTCGTTACACAATAGGCAAAAAACATTAGGGTAAGGTTGGGGCCTCCTAGTAGGCATAAAAAATGCCTGTATATTGCGATGCCACTCGATAACAAACAAGTTGGTAATGTCTGTTTCCGCGGGCCATTGAACTTATGTATTTTATTGCTAGTATATTAAAAGACTAGATGGGAATTTAGGTGCGGCCAAAGTGATAATATCTAGAATATAGGATAAGTTACAAATGCCGAAAATTCATGGCGAATTTAATAAAATGTGAAAGTGGTGTATCAAGATTGTGTTAAGTAGAAGTCTACCCCGGTCAGATACAGGCGTGAGTCGTGACGTTACACTGTGTGAAATGGTAGCACAAATATCGAAGGATCGTGGTTCTAGCGAATCCCGACTCGATTTTTTTAAATATTAGTCGTAGTAAATAGATTACCTAACTTGAATACATAATGGCATTTTCTACCATAAAAGTACTTCAACCTAGAACTAAACCAATAGGAGCGTGCACAGCAATATGCGTAATCGTAATATTTCCTGTTTCAATTTACATATTAAAACTTTTGTCACTACGTGAAGGACTCCAAATCTGCTACTAGTAATTACAATTTAAATATTCAGCCATTAATTATTCATGCCGTGTCAATGGTTAGTTTCTAATCATATGAATTATTATTCTGTAGATTACCTTTATTAACATTGATCAGGCAATGGTGCGTTTACCCTCACTAGCTCGGTTTAAACATGTGTCTAGGTAAAAAAACAAGAATGCAGTTGTCAGAAGTTTCAACTATCACGAATATATTTTAGTATAATAAGTAACTCATTTTATATAGTAAGTAACTCAGTCTTTATTGGAAGATTATAATGAATAAAAAAACAATAAATATATCAATATTTGATATACTATATCGTGTTATTGCATCTATAAAAAATGTTTACCTACCCTACTATCTTCCAATAACTAAAAATATGTGTGTGTAGTGTCACTAGTGTAGTATGATATACTATTATGTTCTTATAGTAAGTAATTAAAATTCATTATTATAATGTTAGCTAGGGATTTAGGTAAATGAGACAAAAACTGGAAACCCTATAAACAAATCTACACTACCTTCAAAACAAAGTAAATTACAATGTAAACAATACAACTTTACTAAATAAAGAAAACTTTGGTACCTACCCAAAGTAATGATAAATAACACAATTTCACGACATTTTATAATCCAAAAGTTTTGTAAGTTTCGAGTAAAACAACAAATTTTATAATCGTCTACACAAAGTCAAATTTTGATAAATTATAACGCGTAGTCGTATTTTTTATTCAAGCCCGCCATCAAAACACACATTAAAAAAAAAACATCAAAATTATTTCGAATTTAGAGCGCGGCGACGGCGATCACGTCACGCGGCCGCTCCTCCCGTCACTCATTTATCTATGGACAAAAATGGCGACTTACGGACAGTTTATTTTTAATGGAACTCTTTGCATGGGGTTGCAGCTATAATTTAGGGCAACAAGTGGGTGAAATTATCAGATCCGCGCATGCGTGGTGGTCGCGCCGTGTAAGTACGCAAATAAGCTGGTATTTGTTCGGAAATAGCTATATCGCGTGGGGTAGTTATTTATGTGCTGAGAATGTATGAATGAAAAGCGGCGGATAATTGTATAGTTTCATTTGCCTGCATTTGTGAGCGTTTCCAAACCAATTAAATAAACGGATGCCAATATGAGTGACATTATGCTAGTAATTGGAATCTTTGGACAAAAATACGCAACATGATTTTACGAGCGATCATTGTGAGGTGTTTACAATATGTTCGATAAATTATATCTTGCGAAATATTAGAAACTGACTGGGTGTTGCTCTCAGCTTCGCCCGCGGTAAAAGCCTTTCTTGCTATAAAAGTCTCCTCTTAAGAGATGTACAGCACTAACTGCAGACGCGAACGCCATCTGTTTAAAAATTAGTTTTAAATGATATTCGTATGGGAGCAAATGTCCAGGATAAAAAACAGCCTGTGTTTCAATCGGACTGCCTCGGTGGCGTAGTTGTATTACGGTATGACTGCAATGCTGAGGTCTTGGGTTCGATTTCCGGGTCGGGCAAAGTCATATTGGGTTTTTGAAATTCAGTATCAGCCCGGAGTCTGGAATTTGTTACCGATATGGCGGTAGGCTCGCCCCCTATCACACCATGGGCCGGAAGACGCACGACGAAAAGTGGGTGCACTAGTTGCGCCTCTGCATACCCCGTCAAGGATAAAAGGCGCGTGTGTGTGTGTGTGTGTGTGTGTGTGTGTGTTTTAATCCAGGACATGGTTTTCATATACTCCAGATTTCATCCATATCCGTTCATCTGAGTTAAATTTTATCTAACATACAAATATCCTTACACTGTCGCATACTTTCGCATCTATAATATTAGTGAAGTAAATTAAGATAACAAGTAAGATATAACATTACTTTTTGTTAAGAAGTGGGTAATTTTGCATAGAGCTTAAAAGCTCTCAATCGAGTAAACTCGATTTCATACACATAAGACATTTATGTAGTCAGGTAGTCGTTAACCGTTCATCACTTCAAATCACTAGTTTTAGTAGACTTATGTACCGTCTATTATAGCAAAAAAATATACAAGCATTTTAGGGACAACTTAGGTATTTATGATATATTTATACTGTGATTATAGTTACCTACCAGTGTTATTTCGACTGATCCATATAGAATGAAATCCTACTAATAACACTATAAACGCGAAAGTTTGTAAGTATTGATTTTGAAATGTATTGTATGATTGTTACTCTTCCACGCAAAAACTACTGAACGGATTTCGATGAAATTCGGCACACGGGTAGATCATTTCCTGGATTAATACATAGACTACTTTTTATTCCGGGAAATATAAAGCGGGATTTTTATACCAGAAAAACTTATTAACGCAGGCGGAGCCGCAGGCAAAAGCTAGACTCTAACATAATAATTAGTTAAGCAATATAGCATTGTATAGATACCTGTAATAAAAGGATAAATATACCTACATAACACGAGAATACTTTAATCTATATGTCGTTTTCAAGTTCCCGCTGAAATGAATTAGGTATAATCGACACAGCGTCAATACGAGAGAAATTCGCTACCAAACCACGATTACACAGTGGCTCGTACATTGCAGCAGCTAATAGATATTACCTTCATACAATTAAATCAAAGGAATAGTTCATCGACATTGTTCATGCCACTGGAAATAAAAAGTCCACACAGTATCCGAAGACACGAGGCTTGTGGCAGGTCGTCAGGAAGCACGCTCGGCGGAGCGTGGCGCACATTATGGATCTTATAAGTCGCCCTACCAGTTAATCCAATTTATTTCTTTAGAAAGGTCTAGTGCATTAAAAATTATTTACTAGCTTTTGCCCGTGGCTCTGCCCGCGTTAAGTTTTCCCGGGATAAAAATTAGTCTGTGTTTTCCAGGACATGATCTACCCGTGTGCCAAACTTCATCGAAATCCGTTCAGTATTTTCGTAAAAGGGTAACAAACATACGTCCATAATATATTCTTACAAACTTTCGCCTTTATAATATTAGTAGGATTGTCTCGTGGACCTACACTTTTTTCGTAGTTATCTAAGTCCATTCTAAAGCGATAAGTTCTGCCGCACAAACGCTTGTACAGTAAGCCATATAAGTAGCTGAACAAATACAAACTTTCAAATCGCATTTACGCGTTAAGGTTAATTGAAACATTTTTTTTGCTGTTCTTTTATTTGTATTTTTTGTGAAGAGAAAATAAAAGTTGGGAAGAAAACAAAAGTGTTTAGGCGTTTTGGAGTTTTGAATTTGTTCAGCTAGTTATGTGGCTGACAGTACAGTTTGTCCAGCTAATTTATTTATTTAATTAGATGGCCTAGCCTCATTTATTAGCGGCACTATTTATGGGCTGTGAGATGTGAGGTCCAAGAATCGTTTTCCAGGTTGGACAAAATTTTATATGGATTTATCTAACACGATTTACCTGTGACTGTCACACAGTCATTTGATGTAAAAACTAAGGCAAATCTTGCCTGAAACACGCGTGAAAACCATTAAAAAAACAATAAATAGCCAGCATCTACTGCTTGTAAATAAAAATGTAATACGATAAGCTGAACAAAATACCAGTGCTGATTCGCCTTCAAACACTTATAGGAAGTGTGTCCTTATAAAAATAGACAGGTTTAGTTCAAACACCTATGACCTAGGCACGAGCTACGCAAAAACTAACCCCTGTTTTATCAGTAAGCACCACGCGGATATGATCGTTTTTGCTCGCATAATTAAGGAAAGTTGCAAGCGGAACGGCAATCCAATGCTTGCACCATGAGTATTCTAGAAATTAATGACTTTACTTTTATACGTACGCGTGCTAGTCTCGTCAACCAATGCAAAAGTTTAAAAAATATATATTCTCCTAACCAAATCATTTAATTGGGCAGTTTAAGTCTTCTTATTTGTCTAGATCCATCAACTTGTAATTCTATATTTACCGAGCTTATTTCCCCATATCTTAATGGGCCTAGAAATGAAAATTAGAAATTATATGAAAAGAATAACTGCCTCGGTGGCGTAGTTGTATTACGGTACGACTGCAATGCTGAGGTCTCGGGTTCGATCCCCATGTCGGGCGCAGTGGTATTTGCTTTTTCTATGCAGTATCAGTCTGGAATTTGAGCCCAATATGGCGACAGGCTCGGCCCTTATCACATCATGGGACGGAATATGCACAGCGAAAAGTGGGTGTACTAGTTGCGCGTCTGCCTACCCCTTCGGAGATAAAAGGCGTGAGTATGAGCATGAAAAAATAACTACGTTTATACGAAACGATTTATTTATCAAATTAAATGAATCTCGAAATATATGAATCACAAATCTCCATCCCCTATCACCACTCGACACAAACGTCCATGTACTCTTTGCATTCCCGTTCCTTGCAAATGCACAACTCGTCTTTGTCCCTAGTTCTAAAGAAGTTCTCAGGGGGATCTGTAATATAAAAACGTTCATGGAATAGCTGAATATACTGAACGATGCGTTAATCCTGACATAAAAATGTGTGTTACAGTCGATCTTGTCTTGCTGAAGTGGGTTTTTCAGGACAGAACAGCCTCTTTGAAGGTCTCAGATATCATGTTTATGTAGATATTATGTTTGACTGCCTCGGTGGCGTAGTTGTATAACGGTACGACTGCAATGGAAAAAGTGATACTGGGTGTAAAATTCAGTTCAGCTGGAGAGTGGAATTTGTGCCCGAAATGGCGATAGGCTCGCCCCCTATCACATCATGAGACGGAATACGCACGGCGAATACTGGGTGCACTAGTTGCGCCTCTGCCTACCCCTTCGGGGATAATCGGGAGTGAGTGTGTATAGATGTTGAAATTAAGTTTAAAGTGACAGTTAATAAGTAGGTCACTTATGCGTTAATTCTTTAGATACTTGTGTAATATTAAAGGGACAACGAAGTCATTCAGTAGACGAATGCGGTATAATTTAATAGGTGTATTAAAATTAATGAACCCCCATAATTGTTCAACAACTATTTTACCCGAACTCACCTACAGTCAAATCGTCATCATAATACAACATGATCGCCGGAATGTGAATATTTTCTGGTAGTCCAACTTCGCTGAACAGATCCCTCTCATCTGGGATGCCATTGGCATCCAGGGTCTTGTTTAAGTGCAGGGATTTACCCAGGTATCTCCAGGTGTACGACATCATGTGAGTGTTGTGCGGTAAGTAGCGCATCATGATCTGATAGATCGTTTCCTCTGAACATACTTCGAGTGTTATTGTAGAACCTGTAGGTATTATTAGTGTGTTGTATCTATCACGCAGTGTCGCATAACTTTGGAAATTAAAGTTTCTCGATGGTGTATTTTATGGGTGGTCGTGGTGCTCAATACGCAAGCGCTGAGATCTTTTATTTTTATTTTACATGACTTCTGGCAAACTTGGGCGTTGTGGTAAAGCAGTGCCAAGGTTGTTCTATATTCTAATCTAGGAGCATAGATTAGACAGTGACTTTATATTTGGTTGGCCTAATACATTAATGAGACAAATAGCGTTTATCTGCACGGGGTGAAATCGGCTCTTATTCTCATACCTAAGAAAGATTCACAAGATACCTGTCAAAGAATTAGTTATTCGTATTGGCCGCGTCCTCG
The DNA here is from genome assembly GCA_949316025.1 of Lapara coniferarum. Lineage (NCBI taxonomy): Eukaryota > Metazoa > Arthropoda > Insecta > Lepidoptera > Sphingidae > Lapara > Lapara coniferarum. The sequence goes on from OX438919.1 coordinate 25,214,734, forward strand.
CCGTGACCTTCCCCACCACGCGGCTCTCGTCCAGCCACCAGGGCTTGGAGATCGGCCGCCAGCGGGTGGAAGGCACCACCCCTTGCCGGGCAGGATGGCCGTGCAAGTGGTACGTGGTGGTAGTACCCACTATGGGGTGCGTGTATCGCACCCACTCGTCTCCTTCGAACCAGTGGCTTAGGTCCTTGCCGGCGTAGGCGACGATCGTCATAGCTAGCTGTAGTATTAATTTACAATAGTAAAACCACGTTTTAATAGTACGTAGGTACTATTTGTAATTGTTCAGCATTTAAACAGTATCTAGTCTGAATATTATCCAGAAAAGTATGACAAAATATATGGAATAGATAGAAGGCTTCACCACTAAACTACATTATTTTCTAGTATTTATTTTTTTCTTACTCTTTTACTGTCACAGTAAACGAACCCTCGTTTGAAACAAGGGCAGTACTCGACGCAGTCGTCTCCGCAGTACCAGCTCTTGACCTGGCACGAGCAGCTCTTCTTGCAGTGGCAGAGTCTAAACTGCTCCTCTAGCCACGAGGTGAGGTCCAAGACCTTGCCGTTAAGAGACACCCAGCAGTCTGAAGCAGTGTTGTGTATCGCCACCTCGGCGGGCGTGTACCACTCTTGTTTTGTGAATTTCATGATTTGTAATAACTACTATTTCGACGAATTTAAATCATCAATACCAATGATATATTTAAAATGATGATCAATATGATTATAAAATATTTTAATTTTGAACGGTTTTTAGTTTTTGACAGATCACGTGTCAAAATGAAAACTTTCCGCAGTATTATAATGCTCTTTATGAAAACTTATTTTTATCATTTAACAATTAATTCTTTTTGGTGTATGACTTTCGTCTCACCTTGCAGGTGGACGCAGGTACACGCTGGATGCTGGCCGCTTTTGAAATCTTTAGGGGGAGGCCTATGTTTAGCAGTAGACTTCATGTGATGCTGATGATGATGATGATATGACTTCGGCTGTTTGGTGAACGGGTGGTGGTTATAAAAGAGCGTTTGTAGTACCTACTAGGGAAAGTAGTCAAGATTATGGTTACTACTTAGGTATCAAGCAACCCACCTGCTTGTACCTACGCCTGGGTCTTGATCTGTTCCCAACCTCGCCATGTCTACACTACACAATGGTAGGTACTCTTCCCTACACTGGTAAAAAGGTGCAATAAAACAAACATTGCGATTAATAAATATATTAAAGAATATTCACATTCAGTAATACGAGATGTCGATAGTTTCATACGATACACAAGATACTTTCATACATCATACAGTTGGGGGTAACAAAACTCGTTTGATAACTAGAACATAGTAAAAATACAGTTCAGCCACTCAGTCTTGGCCGACTTGTAGTACATATGACGATAAATAATTGTTTTTAGCAGCAGGGGTACAGCTAGGCTTTTTTGCTGGTGGTAAGATATATTTTGTACTCGTCCTGATAGTGAGCACCGTACACAGGGTGTTAAAACCCTCCCTAAAGGCCCACGTAAATGTGTCGCGGTCCGGGATCAGCCTGTGTATATCCGGTTCACACAGGCCGTCATAATAGGGTATTTGACTACTTTTTTAATAATAATACCAGCCCTGTATTATTTACTTGCCCACTGCTGAGCACGGGTCTCCTCTACTGAGAGGGTTTTAGGCCTTAGTCCACCACGCTGGCCTAGTGCGGGTTGGTAGACTTCACATACCATCGAAATTCTTATAAGGAACTTCTTAGGTATGCAGGTTTCCTCACGATGTTTTCCTTCACCGTTAAAGCGAACGATAATTGATAAACAATACACACGTAACTTTGAAAAGTTAGAGGTGTGTGCCTTGGGTTTCAAACCTCCGGAAATTGTCTCGGCAGACCATTCCCAACTAGGCTATCGTATCGTATAGGCTTTTTTTAATACTAGTATGAAAAATGTATGCTCGAAAATCTAATGGAAAAATATTTGTTAAAGTTGGCGCCATAGTAAGTTATAAAGCTTTGAAATTTTGTGGAAGGGGTGACTGTCAAATAACAGCAATACTAGGCTGTGACGTCACCAAGCGCCATCGGCCATAACGCTGCCTGTGTGCGAAAGAGATAGCGCGATATCCCCGCCACGCCAACTTTTACTCACAAGAATATTTCAAAATTGAATAACTGCTTTATTTTTCAATCGAGTTTGATGCTGATTACACATAAGAATTTATTTTTCGTATTATTTCCTGTTACATCTAACCCATCAAGCCCGGCTCGGTTACATTGGCCCGGTACGTCATCTGTCAACGTAAGTTCGATTTTCGCTTGTTGACAGATGACGGACCGGGCCAATGTAACCGAGCCGGGCTTGATCGGTTAAAATGTACAAAATCAAACACAGGCAAATACCCTATTGTGTCGACTGACAAGGGATCACTATCTCTTGTTACTTGGTACAGTCAGCAGCATAAATATCTGTACAAAATCAAAATTTCAAATCGCGGTATTGCATATATTTCTGTTATTGGACGTTTGCCTATTTATTGTATTTTAAAATTTTCGAACTTATTTATTTTTAAACGGATTTTGAATTTTTTTTCTGTAATAGATTTTTGACTACAAAAGTTTTTAATAAAAGCAAAAATTATAAGTAAGGCAACAAATCTATTGCATAGTACCACACTGCGCTCATGATTTGAGACATTAGATGTGTATTCTAGCTCTTCAGACACTGGTCTAAACATTTATAGCCCCTAACCCCAGTGTAGACATCAAGTTTGTAGCGACCAAGATAATATAATAGTATAGGTACAGATAATAATAACATTATAGATTTAATATACAGCATACAATATTATTTCATTCGATAATAAGTATCTACAGTGATTATTAATCCAGTCAATACCATTACATCATAAAAAAGTACAAAACCTAGTCATTGTACATGGAATTAAACAAAAAACACTATGAAGCAAGATCTCTATATAACCTGTATATTTCACTCTAGTACACCTAAAAATTCCAGCTTCTTTACTAAAAATCTAATGCTGGGTTGTTATCACTTGACCACCTTAAAGAATTTGTATCGCAAAAAAATATAATTCACTATCCGCAGATCCCAATCTTAATCGGCAATTCGATCCCAAGAATAAACCAATTAGAATGTGTAATTTGTAAGCGTGTCAAATAAAACGTTATCCTGATTAATCCAATTCAACTTTCGATCGAAAAAGAGCGTGTAGTATAGTTCATTCAAATTCGCAGTCTTGGTAAATATATATACACCTTATCAGTTTGCATGAAAAAAAGTTACCTATGTCCTTTTCGTGGTCTCAAACCAGTGTTGCCAATCCTACTGTATTAACAGTAGATTTACTGTTTTTGCTTTGTCGTCCCTGTTTTCTGTTTAAAGTCGAAATTTTACTGTTTTTTGTTTTATTGATTTTTACAAGCGTTTTCACGGGTTTTTACGTACTAAAATGGTGCAGGAGCTTTTTTTAGTTCACCACCCTATCCACTTAACCTACTTCTCTGGTGTTACCGACGGAAGAATCGAAATCGAAGATCTTTTTTTTTGCTCTTCGGTCGGTCGGTCAAAATCCCCGATCTACTGTTTTCTCTTGTTTTTTTATTAGTCATCTGTTGTTTTTTTGGTTTCTTGGGGTTGGCAACAGTGTCTCAAACCACACATTTCATCGAAATCGGTTCAGAAGAACCAGAAATTACTTCCTAAAACAAACTTACAAACATTACTTCTTTATAATAATAGAGTAGATAATGTATTATAGTACGACTGCAATGCCGAGGTCTCGGGTTCGATTCCCCGGTCGGGCAAAGTGGTTTTGGATTTCTCTATTCAGTATCAATCAGCTTGGAGTCTGGAATTTGTGCCCGATTTGGCGATACGCTCGCCGCCCATCACATTATGGGACGGAATACGCACGGCGAAGTGGGTACACTAGTTGCGCTTCTGCCTACCTCTTATAAAAAAGGCGTGAGTGTGTGTATAATAAAACAGACGTATATTTCTTTATCAGTTCGTTACGATCAAGTTAACCAACAGAAACAACCCATGCATACTATAATTACACCTTTTATAAAATACCAAAGTTCAAGATGTATTATTGTTTTAATACATTACTTCACAGTGTTTTTAACATTAAAGCATTTGAGATTGTTTGACTACCAAATTTGGAAAAAGGAAAGTCAAATGTAGACAAATAGTACTTTCTCATCAATAAAACTTTTATTTTAAGGCCTTTGAACGGTTTCTTTTTAGTCAATTACTGTGTAATTCTTTCAATTATCTAATCAAGAAAACGGGTAAATATTTGACACAATTCGTTTCTTTCTCCGAATATGTATCTAGTTAGAGTAAATTTTGTATAATGAAACTAACACGACCTAATATCAATCCAATTGCGTGATACAATATATTTTTAGTAATTATAAATATGTACAGCAGTACAGCGTAGGCTAAAAACTAATCTGTTTCACACAAGGGCAGTATGTTACAGTATGAAGTCTTTGAAAGAGGAAAAGTCATTTTCTTCGATCCATGTAGTTAATTCTACTAAAACAATAATTTACTGTATATATAATAAACATTTGTATTCTATTATTGCCTCGGAAATTGATGTATTAATTCAATAATAGTCTTCACTGACTCCCCATGTGAAACAGACGACACAATGACACCCATATTCATTTAGAACCCATATTGATTTTAATATATTTTAATAGAGCCTTGATTTGTTTGTGAATATTAAAACTTCAATGTAGATATTCATTAAAAAAGCATGGAAACAGCATGATAAAAGAAATTTCATTTTAAATTGAATTTGATACAGTATGCAGGCTGATTGTATATTTGAATTTTATCATAACTAAAAACTCATTTTGTAAGTATAAAGGATTGCACAAGTATGTAAATTTTACTTTCAAATTACATCAAAATCTCTCCCACATACTGTATTGAAACAAATTCAAATATTCAAATTCTTCAACGACTTGATGAGCCTCCTCAATCGTTTCTGCTTGTTGGGTGCGTAGCGCGGCATTGAGTCATTTGTGTCCTCCAGCCTGCTGTACCTTAGGAACTATGCCTGCAAGTGTCATGAGGTCGGCGTGTGTGGCACCTGGGAGAGATGCTTCACGATGTCCACCCAGTCCCAACCGCGGGGCTTCTCCCCCGCACGACCCACCTCTGCCTTGTCCCACGCACGACGCTTCTGCGCTTTCGTTAATTGCTCTTTCTTCTCAGGTTTCTTTGTTTCCGACTGGAAGGTGAGTTTATTGTGTAAATTAAATAGTGTTAATTTGTCTTATTACATTTCTAGTTGCATGACTAGAAATGTAATAAAGTATGTTGTAGAACAATGCAAAGGAAGGCAAAAAAATGGAACTCTTTCAGCAATCTCTTTCTAATTACAATACATTTATATTAGTTAATTGGCTCTCTATAAAAAGTCACCTGTTCATCAATAATGATCTTCTCAACTTTTGCTGTCACCACAGCCTCCTCAGTCTGTTCTGCCAATATTTCCACTACCTTCTCCTTCAGACACTCAAACAGAGTGTATGTCATTGCACAACCCATCCATTGGTCTGCTTCTGTGTTCACTATAGACAAGATCTTCTCTTTCACTGATGGTAATCTACAAAAAGGAATGTTTTATAGAGCCAGAAATCTTTTCAAATAGTTTCAAACAGACTGGCCTATTGACTGGTGTAGGACAATCATCACTCATCAGTCTGGACCACGCTCTGCTTACTAAAGTTGCAGAGGAGTACTATGCTGCAGCAGTATTTAAAAACCTTAGTTTAGCTTACAAATGGCATATGAATGCCCCTCTTCCCATGCTCATTATGTTTCTTAGAGTTTGCTGGGTCATACAATTCCATAACATTGTTGCTAAGGGTAATAATTTTGACATATTTTTATTCCACTCATTTACTATGAATGTAAGCAATATATTTGTTTCTTTGTTTATACAGTTCCCACAATTTGGTGAAATATATTTGCTTAAAACAATATTTAAGATATTTGTACTCACAAATTTTGATTATAAAATATTTCTAAGTTGAGTTTGGGCTTGTCTGTTGGATAAGTGGCGCCCCATAAGATCTCCAGGATGAATGATTTGTCTCCATCTACATACTGGAATAAATAGAAAGACATGTTAATAAAACATGAACCATAGCAAATTTATAAAGACCAAAAATACAGCTTTTGCCTCTTCTTCTTTATGATTATAATTTACAGTTTTTGAGTTTATTAGTAACAAACATACAAAAATACCAATCTTTCCAGTTTATAACATTAGTGTAGATGTATACTGCATAATACAGACTACAACGGATTTCAAAACCAGAGTCATTGGAACAAGCCAAGTTATGGTGGATTTTTAACATTGCAAACACTTTAAGTTATTTTATATTTATATTACCTTATACTGATATGTGGTGGTGTCTACTTGTTTGAAATTCTCATCTCCTTCATAAATAGACTTGAGCACTTCAATTTCTTCAGCCTGCTGCTCTGCATCATCAGACATACTGAGTCCTATAATAGTATAAAACTTGATATTATTACAATAAATATTAACAACAACAACATCAATTCATTTCACAGTGATTGGCTAAAAATAAGAATACACAAAGATTCAGGTGGGTGTGCAGGATTAACATGTCCATACATCTATCAATTGTACAATTACAATTTCCAATAGATTAATAATGAAACAGAAAAATGACGAGGCAATTACACATTCAGTTCATTCCTTTTAGCATAAAAGGAAAATGTAGAAGTCTAACCTCAAATCAGTCAAGATTATTATTTGAATATTTTGTAAATACAGCATGTCAAAACATTATTATGTCATATTTTGCGTGTGAAATATAGTAATAAGGTGTTCATTTGTAAATGAGCTACGTTACTTACACTTAAGTGCCCAAGAAGCACTCTTAATTGATTTTGACAAATAAAATTGAAGAATCTAGCAGTAATTCTTCGGATACATATGAATAGTTGCTCTCAAAATAACCTTTATCTACTCTTTATGATAGGATCAGTTAGTATTTCAGAAAGAAAGCTTTAAATAAAAACACTGCAAAATCTTAATATTTTTTTTAAGGATTTCGTCTTGACAGCTAAACACAGAATTATAATGCTCTTTGGCTAAACAGCTGGCTGCGAGCAGAGACATTTTTTTTTTTTTTTTTTTTTTTTAATTTTCCCTTTGTTTTGGGAAGGCAAAGGGCTCAAGCCCATACAGCCTCGTCATAAGTAATATTCATATTTGAAATTCCGTGCATTAAGGCCTAAGCCAAGTCTTCATAATATTATTTCCATATTTGTAGTCTTATATTTAGGCCTAAGCCAAGTCTTCATTGTATTATTTCCATATTTTTAGTGTTATATTTAGGCCTAAGCCAAGTCTTCATTATATTATTTCCATATTTGTAGTCTTATATTTAGGCCAAAGCCAAGTCTTCATTATGTTTTCTTCATTTTTAGTTTTGAGCGAAGTCAAGTCATTAGTCATCTATTATATCTTTATTTTTCCCTAAATATCCATTACCGTATGGCATATATATTCATAAATAGCTTTGTATGTCTCTTGTCTTTTAAGTATTTCTTGCATAGAGCGCGGGACAAGCTCAGATTTGCCGTAGGTGTTAATTAATTTATCAATAAGTATAATTCTTTGTATGTTGAAAGCAGAGCATTCAAATATTATGTGATTCATTGTTTGTTCAACATTCTGATCGCAATCTGTGCATATGGGGGACGAAATAATGCGCATTCTGTTAAGATGGGCTTTAAAACGACCATGTCCAAATCGAAGTCTATTTAATATAGTATAAAATTTTCGTTGCATGTTGAATTTGGATCTACAAAACCAAGGACACTTTCCCACATTATTAATGATTGCTGCGTAATAGGCACCTTTAATCTTTGTTGTAGTCAACCAATATTCTTTCCATTCATTAAGAATAGACTCTCTTATGAGTAGCTTTAAGTCCGAGAATGGTATGGCAACTTCATCAACAGCTTTCACACTGTCGCCGCTGTCACTGTCAACAATTGACTTGGCTAAAAAATCAACTTGCTCGTTTCCGATTACTCCCACGTGCGCGGGTGTCCAAAGGAATTGTACTTCTTTGCCTTGATTCTTCAATTGTAACCAACGACTCTTGATGTTGTATATAATGTAATTAATTTTACAGTCTAAATTATTACTCTGTAAGGCACATAAAACACTCATACTGTCCGTAATAACAAGCCAACGTTGATCATTTGCTTGACCAATATATTGCAATGCAAATAATATTGCCAAAGCCTCAGCGGAAAAGATACTCAACTCACACGAGAGTTTGCGACCAAATCCTAAACGCAGATGAGGAATATAGAAAGCCATCGATACGTTTCTCGACTTGGAACCATCGGTAAATATTTTTCTATATTCATTATATTCAGCCAAAACATTGTTTACCTCTTCTTTATGCTTCATATTGTTATTTATATTTATCTCTATAGAAGTAAATTTGCTTTCAAAACTGTCAGTATAGCAAGCCCAGTTCTCAGGTCTATGAATTTTATATTTTTGATCAAGTTGAATCATAAATGAAAAATCATGAAGTGCATAAGGTACATTAGTGGTTGAAACAAAGGAACATTGACTATCAAAATGTTTATATTTTCTCAATAATAAATTATTAGCCATAGAAAATAATTTGAGAAGAAAACAATATTTTAGATACTTAAATCTATATGACAAAGGAGGAGTATTGCACTCTACTTGCAATGAATTTATAGGGGTCGTCCTCATAGCACCAGTAATTAATCTCAGATTTTTATTTTGCAAAACATCCAATTTCTGAACAAGTTTGTCATTAGATGCGAAACACAAAAAACCATATTCAAAGTGACTACGGACAAGTGATTTATACAACATGAGCAAAATTTTTGGGTCAGCACCCCAAGACGTTCTTGCAAGTGATTTTAAGATATTGAATGCCTTACCTGCCCTTCCGATAATATAATCAACATATTTTTTCCATGAAAGATTATAAGTCAAAATTACCCCTAAAAATTTTACTTCAGACACTTGTGGAATTTCTCTTTGATCATAAAATAATTTAATTTTAAATGGACGAGTTTTGTTAAATACCACCATTTTGGTTTTGTCAATATTAATATCAAGATTCAGATATTCAAAGTAAATGTGAAGATTCGTCAAAGCTGCATTAAGAGTATTAACAATAACATTTACATTAGACCCTGATGTATAAATAACAAGATCATCAGCAAATTGTAAATTTCTAACGTCTGAACCTAATATTAAATTAAGTTTATAAATATACAATATGAATATTAAAGGGCTTAAAATTCCTCCTTGACACACACCTTTGAAAGACACTCTAGGCCCAATAAGTTGATTTTGAAATTTGACGTACACTACTCTACCATGTAAAAAGTTAAAAATCCATTTCACAATTTTTTCAGGAATACCAATGGTCAATAATTCAGAAGCTAATATGTGATGATTGACATTATTAAATGCTCCAACTATGTCAAAGAAAATACCTATTAGAACTTCATTGTTCTTGAATGCATTGAAAACATCAAAATGTAAATGAGAAATACTTTCACGACAAGAACGACCTTTGCGGAATCCAAACTGGTTTGATGGTAAAATATGATTGCTTTCTACAAAAAATTCTATTCTTTGTTTTAACAACTGTTCAAATATTTTTCCTATGCATGAAGTTAAAGCTATTGGCCTATAAGAATCAGCAAGTTCTTTCTCTTTATTGGGCTTTAAAATTGGTACTAAAAAATCTGTTTTCCAACTTGAAGGAATGATTGAATTATTCCACAATAGATTATAAATATTTAACAAAACATGCTTTGAAGTATTTGATAAATGTTTAAGTACTTTATATGGAATTCCGTCGAGGCCAAAGGCTGTATCACGTCTAGAGGAAATGGCTGAATTTAATTCTGCAAAAGTAAATGAATTTGTAAGATAATCAGAACTCGAAGCAGTAATGAAGTTATTATTTAAATTTAATTCAGCCTCAACAGTGGAAGGTGTGTATTTTCTAATAAAATCAAAAATCCAATCTAATCTCTTACAGGAGTTATAGCTTGTATTTACGTTTTTAAAAATTTTCATGTAGTACCATATTCTAGATAAAGGAGTAGTTCTATTAAAGCTTTCACAAAGATTTTCCCAACTTTTTTGTCTTTCTTGCTTCAAGGTCAACTTTTTAATAGCTTGCAACTTTTTGAAATGTAAATAATTAGATTCAGTTGAATTACGTCTAAAGTTTACATATGCATTTTTGGCCTGTTCAACAGCAGAAGCACACCTGGCATTCCACCAAGGTAGAGGTCTTCTATTTTTATTAAAATAAGTGCTGGAGTGACTTTGAGAATTAGGACGAAGTCCAATTGACATAGATAACTGAATAGCTGTATCCAAGAGACTCATTAATTCTTCATATGATTTTAAAGGATTTTCTTTGTTATAATGAAAATTATGCAGGAAACTATCTGAAATGGTTCTAAACGTATCCCAATTAATTTTACGATAATTGTGTTGTTGAGGATATTGCTTACTATCGGGTAATAAAGTTTGTGTGTTACCAGAAACATTTCTAACAAAAACTTTTGTTATTACAGGTAAGTGATAGCTTCCTAGAGGGTCATCGTGCACAGACCAATCGCAGGAAACTGCAAGATCAGGAGAAACTATTGTAAGATCAAGTGCATTTTGTCGCCATTTATGGGAACCTACTGTTGTCATTTGACCATCATTCAGAATAACTAACAAATTATCATCTATACATTCTAATACTTCAGATCCACGAGTATCAGAAGTCATGCAACCCCAGCTATGGTGCAAGGCATTAAAGTCTCCAGCAATAAGCAAGGGCTCAGGTAGACTTTGAATTAGGTTGTTCAATTTATGTTTAGAGAAAGATGGAGAACATAGTTTGGGACTGTAAAGAGATACTATGGTCAGTTCCTTATTGTTACCATAATACAAACGAATTGCGCTATTTTGAATGGAATTATCGCTAAAAGTGTCTAATTTCTTAAAATTAAGGCTTTTGTGTACTAAAATAGCAACGCCGTTATGATCGTTACCACTGTCTAATCTCACCATCTCATAATTTTTAAATCTAATATGATGATGTGACTTCAACCAGGTCTCGCATATAATGGCAATATGAATGCTTTTCTCATAAAGAAAATGTGAAAAAATAAGTCGATTACTCATTAAACTCTGGGCATTCCATTGTACAATATTTATATAATCCATAAAAGAGAGAAAAAGATTTAAGAGGAGATTTTTTGGTCTTGTATGTTTTGGATGAGAAATTCTTTAATAGTTTTACTACAGATGCTAGTTTCATTTGCTTTGCTCATGGTAATAATTTTTATAACTGAATCAACTAGTACTTTCAAAAAGTGATCAGAGTCTAAAAGTGATATAAATAGTTCATTAGGACTTTTTTTCCTGCCACCTAGTGAAGGGAATGATTTTTCATTGACAACATCCACAAATGATCTTTTAATAAACTTTTCTTTGTTCTGTTTAATTTTATCTTGTTTTACTGGGCACTCTGATGAAATAGCAATATGGTTTCCTTTGCAATGAATACAACAAGCATTAGTTGGAGCAATAGTGCAATTCTTAAAATTGTGGCTGCCAGTACAGATTGAACATTTTTCTGAGTTCTTGCAAAATTTAGCTAAATGGCCATACCGGAGACAACGCAAACACTGTTTGACTGGAGGTATGTATGGTGAGATCTCAAATCGCCAACTATTAAGATCAACACTGTCGGGTAAAGTTTGGCAGGAAAATGTAATACATATAGTTTTAGTGGGTTGTAAAGTAAAGGTGCTGTCAACATTTTTTATTCTCCTCATAATTCTACGTATAGAAATAATGTTTTTTGTTGTTGTTAATGCAGTATAAATTTGTTCGTTGGATAGGTCTATCGGAACATGATGTATAACACCTGTAGTCTCGGTAGCGGCAGCCGGTATACTGGCTTTAAGCTTATTCATGTCTAGAAATTTTTTATTTGATAATGCAGCATTTGCAAGTGTTGCACTGTCGAAAATAGCGCCCACCTTATACTTATTCATGCGCACTAGTTGTTTTATGCCCTTATTATACCTTTTCAGATTATTTGCCAGAGACATATCTCTGTCCCCCAGCGGTTTATTGTTTTCGATACTTTCTAAGAAGACAATAAATTCGACATTACCTGTATTTTCTGCATACAGTCTGTGATAATTGGGTATTTGGAAAGTTCTATACTTATCCACAGCATCCACGGATTTTTGAGACGAAGAATCCGACGCCTCCAACTCCGCCTCATCATGCCCTGACTCATCTTTTTTCTTACGTTTTCTTGTCCCCCCCATTTTGGACAAATCTCTTCTTCAACTACCAAGATATAAATATGTACAATTATTTATACTTTACTCGTATAAAAATTATTTTTAATAAATAAGTTTAAAAATTGCGCCTTTTCTTTTCGACGTTCCCGCGCTTTTTCAAATGTCCTTGTCAGAGACCGCGAGCAGAGACATTTTTTTTTTTTTTTTTTTTTTTTTATAATTTTCCCTTTAGGGAAGGCAAAGGGTTCGAGCCCATACAGCCTCGTCTTAAGTAATATTTTTGGTTGACTTTTTTTTTTTTCCTACGTACTATGTCGTAGTAAAGCAGTGGCTACCTTACCAAGACTTTATCAAGGAGTTTTGGCGGCAACGAAAAAACACTTGATTGGCACAGTTATTTCAATTCACTTCATTTGAGCACTTTAATAGAACTATATTGGATAATATACCACCATAATTATGCAATATAACACTAAGTATCACCAAAATAATGAATTAAAACAAGAGCACCTCATGACACTTCTACGTTCCCGCCAAAACTCGCGAGCAGAGACAAATAAACAAGAGCTGCGAGGAAGAGTGACGTCGCAAATCCAGAGATGATAGAATGGAAAATAAATTCTTCTAAAGTTACTACTTCGGTTAAAAAATATTATAAATATAACTTCATAAATCAAAATACGCGTATAAGACTGAATAAGACAATGTTTTGAAAATTGACAATAATATCTTTATGGATTTCAACTTCTGGTAATTTACGGTATACGTATATTATATTTCAGCAATACCTAATAAAATACAATTTAAAAATGTTTTGTCGTAGTTTCTGTATCAAATCATATCTCTTTGCAAGTTGCTTTCACAAAATACTTTCAAAGTCAATCGCATCGTACGCGTAGTAGTATTCTAATACTTTTTGCCACTCTTTGGTTCACAAACTTGACAGCAATTAATTAATTGGTCACCCAATATTTCACTACAATCTCGCGAACGCGAAAATACGTTATGTTATTCAAATCTTTGAACATCGCGGTGAAGTTGATCTCTTGCTGAACTGTAAATAATTGTTTGCTAAAGTTTTATTGTTTTTTGTGATGATGAACATCCCAAAATGTGGTTGTAAAGAGAATCGACCACCGACCGCGAGCCGGTCAGCTTGTGGGTGTTCCGGGAACACACAAAAAATTACCACCGACACGTTTAAAGTTCCAGCTGTGCCTATAACTCGTCCTTTGTGTACAAAGGGCACTGAACTTAAAGAACAACCAATGTCAACTAAAAATGAATTGAAGAAGGATGATAAGAAGAAAACCTGGTCGCTGGCAGACTTTGATTTAGGACGACCGCTTGGAAAAGGTAAATTTGGAAATGTATACTTAGCGCGAGAAAAAGAATCTCATTACGTGGTTGCCTTAAAAGTGTTGTTCAAAAGCCAAATATTGGACTCTGAAATAGAGCACCAGGTTCGTCGCGAAGTGGAAATACAGTGCCGTTTGCGCCACCCGAACATACTACGAATGTATGGCTACTTCCACGACGAAAAACGAATATATTTAATACTGGAATACGCCAAACACGGCGCTCTGTACAAACTGCTGAAGGAGCGCGGTCGTTTCGACGAGAAGACAGCTGCAATTTACATCAGGGATTTAACGAAAGCTCTGGTATACTGCCACACAAAGAAGGTGATACACCGGGATATCAAGCCTGAGAACTTACTCATTGGACATAACTGGGAGCTGAAGATAGCTGACTTTGGGTGGTCAGTACACTCACCATCTTCAAGAAGGATGACTCTGTGTGGTACGTTAGACTATTTATCCCCAGAAATGATTGAAGGAAAACCACATAGTTATGCAGTTGATATATGGAGTCTTGGAGTGCTGTGTTATGAGCTGCTAGTCGGACTGCCCCCATTTGATGCAAAAGATTCGCATCAAACATACAGGAAAATAAGATATGTTATAATAAAATATCCAGAGTATATTTCAGACAAAGCTAAAGATTTGATGGGAAAGTTATTAGTAATTAATCCTGAAGAACGTTTGCCTTTGGTCAATGTGCTGCAGCATCAGTGGATACTGGAGAATGCTCCGGAAGGAGCACAACCTCCAGAGTTTAATCCTGAACAGAAATGATGAATGTATTATAGTTTAGGCTTTTATGAATTATGTCAATTAATATGTAGTATAATGTTGAACCAACCTTTAACTTTGAGGGCCTCACAATTTAAACTTGGCGTAAATAGGTTTAGGCAAACCAAAATAATAAATGTTATTTTTGGCTCAAAAAGTACTTAGATTTCTTGTAGAAATAAAACAACAATGTATTTAAGTTAGCATGAAATATTTACGACATAAATACTATATTATAATTTTAAATCAGACCTCTTCACATAGTATTCATTATATAATATTATCATGTGAATTTTATGTAGACATATAAAAAAACATAACTTTACTGAAGACTTTATTATGACTGAACAACTATTTATTACTTAAAGTTCTAAACCAATAAATATTAATAGATTATTGTAAATAATTAAAAAATAACCAACCAACTATTTCTTTTTATTTTTATATCTATAATACTCATCTATAGCATATTTGTCAAACATTGGGTCCTTCTTGACAACAAAATTCCAGTGAATTATTTCTCCTAAAAAACAAACACCACTTAAAAAATATCCAATGGCTAAAGCAACAAATGCTCCATAAAATTTCTTTAGATTCATCAGTGCTTTAATTTCTTCATCATTTATCTCCAAGGCCCTTATTGGATGCATGGCATCATTCAACCATTTCTCAACCAAACCAACTTCAACTATCCTTTGGATGTAAATATCCGCTAATGGTTTGAAAGGGGAGTTTTTATGAAACCCTATAGAGATGGGTATATTGACCACACAATCTGACATTATGTGCAAGTTTCTCTCGTCAGTTTTGGGAGGCACCACACTACTGTTTATGGTAGCATTATCGAATTCCATAGTTATTCCAACCTTTCTTTTAACGCTAATGTATTTCAAAAAGTTGCTGTTGTCGTAATACGCATACACGCCCTGCGCGACACGGTTTGCCGCGTCATTTGGGTCGTTTATCATTTCAAATCTATCGCTGATCTTCTGACCTATATCATCTAAGGAATCTTGGAAGAACTTTTTCGTTTCGACGCCCCATCCACCGCAGATCACTTTACTATCAGCAAGTTCTTGTAATGTATCGATAGTGACTCTTGGAGCAGGATTTGCGAGAATAGCAGTCATACTAGCACGGTAAGACACAACCAGAAGAATGCAATACATCCAGTACCATCCAGTAAGCAGTCTTATAGACCAGCCGGTGGGTAGCTTAGGCAAGGACACGACCAGTAACATTCCGTAAGTGTAGAGAATGCTGTTTATTATTTCGCCAAACACAAAGAGCCCAACTGGTTTCGCATCTGCAAAGTAAATAATTGAGTCTGCATTCCGTTCGGTAGTGATGTTGATTTTAAACATTTGCAAATGTACGTTGTTTGGTATTCAGAGATAGGTATGACAGTGGGTAAGTATAAGACTAGTTTGTAATCATCAGGGGTAGGCAGCAGTGTAACGCACGCACGCTGGCTGTTTACCATTGTAACATAAATTATGTGACTGCCTCTTCAAATCTCTGCCCTCTGGTGATTTTTTCTCAAAAGCTGCTATCACAATTTTAAAGGCTAACATAATTAATTATGATTACTTGACACGGGCCTCGAACCCATAACCTAATATTTTGTAGCTGACTCGCTATATGAAGGATGTGATAAAATTACTTGAACATTTTCCCCAAGGGCTACAATTGCTATTGCAGTTAATTTCCGTTATTTTAAAACAATATCAATCAAATAAATCGATCGAGGATAACAAAACAGCATAAAAACAAACCCTCATCATTTGCTTCTATTTTTACGTTTTTTCGTTTACCCGGAGTTACATCGTGATCGTGTTTGTAATCTTGAAGATTCATATAATATCTCGCCATTGCATAAAAAATTGTGCCCGTTATTAATAAAACAAGCAAAACAGCAATCCACATGTTCAATCTGAAATAAAATTTTATTAAACATAACGGTGTTTGATTCGATATGAACCTTGAGGCCGGTTTACTTATAGGTATTTAAAGTTGTAAAGAATGAAGTGGATTAATAAGTACTGAATAACATTAAGGGCCGATTTCAGCGCTTGCTGATAAGTACTAACAGGGAATTATTTGTTTTTTTCTACAATTAAGTATTATACAATAAATTTTCTCATAACGAATATCATATTTTGGTGACATTCGTTGCCGTTTCTAAAACAAAAAGGTAATTTCAGCTTTAATTGCAATTTGTTTAAAAAGCTCACACGCACACTCACGCCTTTTATCCCGAAGGAGTAGGCAGAGATACAACTAGTGCATCCACTTTAGCCGTGCGTATTCCGTCCCATGATGGGATAGGTGACGAGCGATTTGTTTAAATAAAATATCCAAATCCTAAGTACTTAAACTAACCTGCGTGTAAACCAGCGTTTAAAATAATCTTACCTGAAGGGCAAAATTAACGTCTTCCAAGAATTATCCGTCAGAGCTTCTGGTGTAAGGAAAGTCCAGCATTGAGTGGTGTATGGTATGCTTAAGTCCATTATTTCCAGATGGTAAGGCGTGTATTTTAGATTTCCAAGAGCCGCGTCGGCCCTACCGCTAGCCATTTCACCAAGTAGGCCAGAAAATGATCCGTTCGCTTGCTTTTGGCCCCATTTATGAACTTCTGCGTGTACCGGCTGATAAATGTTGGCTTGGAAGTGCATTTGTTCTGAGAGGGTTTTGAAAATCTGCAATGTAACTTGATAGTTTAGTGTTCGTTGCAACTGTCTAATTTTGCGTACTTATGTTGACTGTTGATGCCCAATTCTATCCAATAATGTTGCTTTGATATATCTTTAACAGTCCACTTACATCAATCAATCAGCCTATCGCCATCCACTGCTGAACGCAGGGTTCCCCAAGTGAGCGCCATTATACATGTGTGAATAATTATTATAAATTCAAACTAAGATTCCTAAATGAATAAAGGCTATACAGCAAAAGCCCGATATTCGATTCGCAGGTTGAGTTAGTTTGTACAGCATCCGCCCTGTGGATTGGGGGCGTTTGGAGAATTCCACCACGGTATCCCCTGCCTGTCGTAAAAGGCGACTAATAGGGGCCACCGGGGGTCACGGGCGGGCAGCAGGGGGCTGTCCGTCATTACACATTGTTGTGACCCCCGTGATGGACGGCAGCGTGGCTGGTGGGCCTCACGCTGCCGTAGACGCTGAGAGCGTCCTTCGGTGCGCGGGGGCGTCTGAGCCCCCCCATAACAGGAGACAGGCCGCACCAGGCGGCACCGCGCAGGGGCGGTTGCGGACGATAACTTAGACATTCGTCAGAGGAAGCCCGCAGCCGTCCCTAATGCGCCGAAGATGGCCACCGCGGAGTTTTGGTTGGTATGCCGTGCGGTGTACATAGGTTAGGGACTCGGCCCGGCGGTCGCCCGATGTTTTCCATCTCTCCGGGCGGCTCAACGCCGGGTCGTAAGGCACGGTGACCCCAACATAACCGCTCGGTCGCCCCCCACGAAGGCCGGGCGGTAGTGGTAATGCACTTTCTCCGCGAAACCAAAAAAAAAAAAAAAAGTTTGTACAGCATCGGAATCGAAATCGGCCAGATAGACGGTATGATTAATCCAAATTTACTCAGCAAATGTTCATTAGACGTTTTGGACAGACACCAACATAATAACATACCTATTCATGTTATCTAAGATCCTAAAAAGCTTACTTCGACCTCAACCCCTCCAACTTTAGTAGTCTCGTTGTCTCTTGTGACGACGACTGAAGGCACGTGGTCCAAATACACCGCATTCAACTGCTGCCCATAGAGGTTGTTCGTCTTGTCCACGAACAACAAGCGGTTGTAGTGGAACTTGTCGTTTCTCCAGATATCAACTCTTCGTGGGACCAACACGCTCTAGGAGGAAAGGTTAAAACATTGTACCTACCCTACATACAACAAATTTCTCCTAAACAAGCCATAATGGTTGTCATGTCGCCATCGAAACTGGTAAAAAAATTATTCTACAATACCCTAACACGAGTCGATTTATTGATTGGTGTTTCTCTTCACCATCCAAATGACTGATTCAAAACAAACTTAAATGAGTACTTCGTACAGACCCAGTACTTGATACCTAGCCATTTATTCACAACAAACACAAAATACTCACGTAAGTAGGTATAAAATAAAAACAGACAAAAAGCACTTAAAACTATGTTGCAATAAGGCTCCAACTCAGCAACATGCTGGCAGTACAGCCTTCGCTGCTCTGCCATTGGGCCGTGTTACAAAGGATTAGACAATACTTTATGTTTAAATACCTTTATAGGGCTAGGGAAAGGAACTGTTAGTAGATCAAACCAAGTTCTGCTTTTCGCATTCCCTATTATTTTCTTATGATATTTGATAAATATGACATTCACGATTCTCTTCCACAAGTAATGGAGGTCCTTGTGGTACAGCCTTATGTCGTGTAACATTATGAATTTTGCGCGGGTGTTTAAGATTCGATGCCTGAAAGAAAAATATGACACCATAGGATCTAAGGTTTGAAAACTAGTTAAAGCACAAGTGTTTCCTACCTGTCTCCAAATTTTAGTAACCTAGACACTTGCAGTCCATTCGCTAGAAATATAACGTAGACATTGCAACCATCCCTTTTCGTCTCTCGTAACGATTGTAAAGTAATATAATTTGGTGATAATAAATCTTCTTCCTCTGCTACTATGATCTGGAAATGCATATTTGAATAACAGAAAATAGATAATACTTATAGGTTCTTCATCCATACAGTCTATATTTTAGGGCTTCGAAATATAATTCCTGTACCAATAATGTTCACAATCCATAGACCTTCTTTGCCTGCCTACAAATCTTCATCAAATTTTAATAAGAAATCTGTTCCCATCCTAGACTCTTTTAGGTATAGGATTTCAGCTAAGCATCCTACTCACCGTTCAAGCAAAATAGTTTTAAGAACAAATTACCATAACGAAGGGGACATTAGCTACAGTCCGGAACAGTTCTCCGGCGAAGCTGTTCAGATAGACTGCATCGCTGATGATAGCGATGCATGTGATGTCACGTGGTCTCAACGTATGCAGTATGTCTATCAGTATCCACTGGAGTTCCTTGTTGTGAGTGACGTCACGGAGAAACGGTGACGTGGCATTGGTGCTGGAAAATCTTTAGAAAAATTTACGTAGAATATTTGTTATAAATTCTAAATTTATAACTGCCCTAGCTTATTTAAGACTTTAAAATCTTGACTTAGTGCCTTAGGTTGCTTTAGATCTAGGCCGCTAGATGTTGGTCTGGGAATCTTCAGGGCTGGAGAGGTAGCGGTGGACATCCAAAAGACGAAGAAGTTCCTTATTTCAGGTACCTTTATAAAATCCCACTTATATAATATTTTGCTATACATACATATACACTCACGCCTGTTATCCCCGTAGGGGTAGGCAGAGGCGCAACTAGTGCACCCACTTTTCGCAGTTATTCCATCCCATGATGTGATAGGGGGCGAGCCCATCGCCATATCGGGCAAAAATTCCAGACTCCGAGCTGATACTGAATAGAAAAACTCAATATCATTTTGCCCGACCCGGGAATCGAACCCGAGACCTCAGCATTGCAGTCGTACCATAATACAACTACGCCACCGAGGCAGTCTATTATTATGTAGGAAAGTAGTAAGTAATATTTTACTACTTTCCTACATAATAATATCTGCTTATTATGTATTATACACAGACCAGAGAAAGAGACGCACGCCCACAAAATAGTGTTTTTTATTTTGTGCGAATCGGCAAATTTTACCGATTTACACGAAACAAAAAACACGATTCACAGATTTTTCGAGATAATTCAGTATTGATCTGGGCGTGCGATATATATATTTAGTGATCATCGAAAGTCCTTTGAAAAATTATTAGAATATGTATTGACTTACCCAAGCAGCAAAATAGCGCATATACACAATCTAAGCTTCATACTAGACAGCCTAAGTGTTCGATATAAATTCCCCGTCTGAAACCTTACTGGCACCCTGATTGACAGATCTCATTACTATGCAACAATCAATTACCGCTAGCTTTCAGTTAAATTAGCATAGTTAAAGTTTAACGCATTCTTGAGGGGCGGTCAAGAACGATGTTTTGGAAGCCCTTGGCATTTTACTAATTTACCCTATTAACTACTTCAATAGAAGGCAAAAGTGTAGGTAATTTTTTTTCTTTAAGGGAGATATACATTTCGCACCTTTAGAACGAAAACGACGCAATTCAAAAAATAGAAAATTGAGTTGTCATTTTTCAATTACTAAAAACTAGTCCCTTATTTATAAAAATATAATAAAAAAGGGATTCATATAACAGATTTGTCCTATTCCTAAGCAGGAATATTTTTGTATGTATATTCAAGCGAATATGGCTGTGTTTGAACTATTATTGTATTGAGAACTTCGTTTTAAGTAATTTCATGACGATAACTCAATTTTCTGTCTTTTTGAATTGTGTCGTTTTCATCCTCATCATCATCATCATCATCAGCCTATACTTTAGTCCACTGCTGGACATAGGCCTCCTCCAATACGTGCCATTTCACCCGGTCTTCGCAAATCGTCACTCCACCTAGCTGGAGGGCGTCCCACACTACGCTTACCGACTCGCGGTCTCCACTCAAGAACTCGTTTACCCCAGCGGTTATCGGTTCTTCGACAGATATGACCAGCCCACTGCCACTTCAGCTTACTAATCCTGTGTGCTATGTCGGTGACTTTGGTTCTCTGTCGGATAAACTCGTTGCGAAGTTTGTCCTTCAGAGAAACTCCGAGCATAGCACGTTCCATAGCTCGCTGAGCAACCTTGAGCTGATGCATTAGTCGTACTGTGAGTACGACTAATGCATCAGCTTTATAAAGGTGCGATTTAATGCTTAGTTTCTATAAAGATGATAAGAATGTCACGGTTAGGGAATTGGCGAAAAACATTGAAAAACTTTATTAAAAAAAACATTTTATTTTAAAAGTGTATAAAATATAACAATATATCAAAAATATAAAATAACAATCACCTCTTACTTAAAAATAATTGCACTTATTTACCCATTCCACGAAATGCAGATGAAAGTATATTTGATTTCTTTCTCAACCGCATACCAAAAAAAAGTTTTTATCTTCTAACAGATTTTTTATATTGACCCATAACTTGAAAGATACTCTGATACACTAGTTATTTACTACTCTCGAAGTTTTTTTGTATATATATTTCATTTTTAATGGAAACATTGAAAAAGAAACAGTCGTAAGCAGGATCCTGATTTCGACAGTTTCTTTTTCAATGTTTCCATTAAAAATAAAATCATTGTCCAGACACTACATGGCCCTTAACATGTATAAAAATCATAATATAGGATTGTATACATTTTTTTAACGATACGAGGATGAGAGAGAAACGTTATGAAGTCTTAAATTGATTAAGTATGCAGGTTATACCTGAAGATAATTTGTTAATAGCCTTAAATTAATAACAAGTACATTACATATATTAAATGAAATCTTTTTGGTCGATCTCAAGGTAGTCCGAAATAGGGTGAAAACTATTTCAAAGAATAACGTCACAGGCGGCATAGAGAGAGTTATATAAAACCGGACAAATAGTCGGGATATTTTGTTGAACTGGGATGTCAGAATGAATATGGCGGGTAATACTACGCTGTGAAGTTGTATACGAATCGCTAACTAAAATGGCGGTTCAAAATTTATCAAATTGTGTGCCACGTGACACGTCATTTACGACTTAAAACGCTAATACGTATATAGCATAGATTTAACGTAGTTGGTTACATTCTCTTTGGCATAGATTTATAGCAAAATCATGGCAAGAACCGCGAGGTAATTTTTTTTTTTATAAAAATTTAAGTATTTGATTCGATAGCATAATTTTCCCGTAACATATTTAATAGAGTAAGAAAGGAATGAGTTAACAGAGTTGACTAATTCTCCGATTTCAAGCCCGGCGCTTGGGTAAAAACTCGATAAAAACCCTTAAACGCGTATAATCATGTTACCCAATAATTTGCCTTAAACCCATTGATGTATTAAAAACCCTTTAAATCCGGCGAATTCTCCATGTATAGACGAGTATTATTTGATAAAATGAACCTTATTATTTATTGAATATTGATTCGTAAATATCACAGGTTTACAGTTTAGCGGGCACGTAGGAGCGCCAGTGCACGACATCCCTCCACCAGGAGGGCCGCGACATGCTTCCTGGGTACGACATTATGTTGTTCTGCATGTGTTTGTACACCTGGAACAATGGGTTGTCGTTAGCTGAAATCTATACTAATATTATAAAGCTGAAGAGTTTGTTTGTTTGAACGCGCTAATCTCAGGAACTACTGAACCGATTTTGAAAATTCTTTCACTAATAGGAAGCTACATAACTCCTGAGTGCTATAGGCTACTTTTTATCCCGGGAAAATATTTTTGTCCAGGAAAAACGTTTTCACTCGGGCGTACTCGCGAGCACTACTAGTGCTTTATATCTGTCGGAGTGCCGGGTATCTTGAAATAATAATCATGCAAAAACCAGTCGAGAAGTCAAATTGTTGGTATAAATAGGGCGCCTCGCATTTGAAGTAGGCAGTGTCATGCGAGCCTTTTGACTGTGCGGAACTCCGGAAGTTTGGAGCATCCAGAAATAATAATAAAAGTGAAGGACAAATTGGAGTTTTACTCTCACATCATGGATGATGAGTTTGACCCCTGTGACGTCGGCAGAGCTGACGTCACCCTTTAAAAAGAGTCCTCGATCCTTTCCTCTGTCATATCTAAATATAAATTAACTGTGGAGCTGAATGGATACGAAACTATCTCGATTATTTATCCGCCATTGTTACTCTTGTAAAATTTTACATTCGCATTTGCCGAAATCTAACCAGTGTGACATATAATTTCTAACGCAATGTCGCAATCTTCTCAACTACTACAGGTACCCACTGGTAGAGAATGTTTTAAACTTTTAAGTCCACCGTAACACACTTTGTATAAAGAGCAATAAATAAACAACAATTAAGTATACGCACCTCTCCATCAGACCTGCCCAGCATGGACTTGATGCAGAAGTCAGGAGGAGCGATGGAGTCGGCGAGCGACACCGCGTGCGGCGCTATGTCGGCACACAGCCGGACGATGCCGTCGCGGACCACCAGGCCCTGGTCTCCGGACATGTATCCACCCTGGGGGGGATGAGAATAAGTGGTTCCAGTGAAGCGTCCAAGGGTTTTAATAGCCTAGATATAGCTTAACTTATAGTTTCTCCCGGACTCAATGAGGTATCTAAAGATTCTTGGGAAGTAAATGTTTCATGAAAAACAATGAACAATAGTCTTGTAGATATTGTCAGAAACTTTAATTTATCTTACAAGTAACTTTAAAAAATCAGTCATAAATTAATAGTTTCACACAGTTCTAAGTCGTAATCATTTTCATAAGAATTAGTTTTCTTAGGCTTTTTTTACCCATAATAAAATTTATAATCTAAGGAATTTATATAAATTAGTCTTAGGCCGGTATTAATAAATGAATCTCAAGTTTGAGTTACATCTCAAGTAGACATAATGTATGAAGAGTTCAATACATTATGTCTACTTGAGATGTAACTCAAACTTGAGATTTGATTATTAATACCGCCCTTAGAGATGTCTAACTCCCCTATTAAGTACACATAAATCCACTTACAATGTACAATGTAGCCAAGTGTTTCTCCAACAGGAAGGCTCCGTACAACGACACTAGCTTCAGCAGTATGTCCCTACACGCGACATCTTCAAACTTCGACGACGTTTCGTAGAAATGGTTAAGAATGAAATTCTGTAAAAAAACGGGGTAATTTTTGAATAGATTGAGTCTTTCATATAACGCTAGTGAATACTTTTTGGAAGTTTCTTTGCTAAGTATACAACTTCTAAAAACATTTTGATAAAATTTTGCTACTAAATTATAAGATACTGTTTGACTCTAAGTGGTATGAATTGGTCTTTGGTAGAGATCAATAACTGCCTCAGTGGGGTAGTTGTATTGCCTGTATGACAGTCGCTCTGAGGTCCCAGGCACGAATCCGGAGTCGGACAAAAGTATATTGGGGTTACTTCTGAGTATGTATCAGACCGCAGTCTGAATTTCGTACATGAGATGGCGATAGGCTCGCCCCCTATATCATAGGATGAAACACACTCGACAAACCTTGCATGTGAGTGTGTGATCCGCTAGGTGAGATGCTTACAACACAATAGGGTATTTTACTGTATATGACAAAAAAATTTAAATATATTATTGAGATACCTTAGGCAAAAAGCAGTCGGAAAGTGTTAGTTTTAGTTCATAAAATAATAGATTATTTTTTATTATTTATTTTAAAGTTTTCAGTTTTTTTAATCTATTCTTTAAAACCGTAAAATAGTAGCCGCCATGTTATTACGTCACACGGCTGGGTAAACTAAAGTGTCAACTGTCAAATTATCAGCGAATTTGTTTTTGTTTACAAAGCCAACTGACGTTTTAATTACCACAGAGCAATATGGCGTCCACTGCATCCAGCGTTATTGACAAACTACGCGCGAAATTTGAAAATGTAAAATTTAAATACATTTTTATGGCACTTATCGATTGAATAAAATTTTTATGTTTTTTTCACTGGTTTAATAACACTATAGAATCTAATTAAGACACTTTTCAAAAATGGGTGTAATACCCTATTACGCCGACCTGTTATAAGTAAAGTAGTATTACCTCAGTGTACACGAGCGACAGAGTGATCGCGTTGTACGACTGCGACTCGTTCTTTGCCTCTAGATTGCTTTTGCCGGCACTTTTCAACTTCGATACTTTGTCGTAAGTCATCTTTAACATGTACGTGGTCAGCCATTTGAATGTGTGGATTAGATCTGGAAAGAGGTTATAGATATATTTTTATTTATTTATTTACAGACTAGCTGTTACTCGCGGCTTCACCCATTGAAAATCATTTCCCGCTACAAAATTCCCTAAAACTGACTACGATGCCAGCGCCATCTACTCAAAGAACCAGCATAAAAATATCCATGTCTAGCAATTACCCGCGGCTCCGCCTGCGTTAAAAAGATTTTCCGGGATAAAATTCCCGGTTTATATTTTTCTGGGATAAGCTGTACTTAGGCTAGGTCCTTCCCAGGACCTTAAACTATTTACCTACTAAATTTGGATCGTAATCGGTTCAGTGGTTTGGCTGTGACGGCTTCAGTCGCGAGAAAATAAAATCCGGGGTAAAATTTCCAGGTAATGTTTTTCCGGGATAAAAGTCTCGGTTTATATTTTCACGGGATAAGAAGTAGCCTAGGTTCTTCCTAGGGTCTGAACTATCTCCCAACCAAATTTCATCGAAATCGGTTCAGTGGTTTGGCCGTGACGACTCGCGAGAAAAACACATCCGCGATAAAAGTAGCTTTATATTTTCCCGGGATAAAAAGTAGCCTATATGTTAATCCAGGAATGATCTATCCATTTATTAGTTTTTGCGTGAAAGAGTAACAAACATACATACATCCAGACATCCATACATTCATTCTTACAAACTTTCGCGTTTATAATATTGGTAGGATTTCCCAATCAATCTTTTTTATGAAAACCACATAAATACTCACTCTTCGGCTCAATCATCTCCTCAACAGTCTTCCACGGGCACCTCTCCGTCAACAACTGATCAGCGTGGTCCAGGAAGTCCAGCGTGCGGAGTGGCGTGATGTCCTTGGCTTGCTGCCTCCGCGGCCACACGGTGAGGAGCCAGTTGCTCGTCTGCTGCACGAGCAAGCCGTTCTCCCCCTCGTACGTACAATTCGCGTCATTGTCGTTACGTAACTCGCCGAGACATGACGCTGTGGAGATTATTAAGTTATATGGCATAGATAGAGAAGTAATAAACGATTTTAATAACATATTTTAACCACTAACCAAAATTAAAGCAATCAGAATAAGAAAGCATGTCAGACGAGCTTTATTGATTGGTCTATTTTCGCTGTGAATCCGATGGTAGTGGTTAAAATCGTTTAGGGGAATCAGCCAACGTGCCGTAAGTGGGTTCAGTGATGTTAGAAAACACACAGAATACCAGAAGAATTTGTGTGTGATAGTGCCTTCTTTTTATATCGCGGTAATAGCCCGGTTATAGCTCGATTGATAGCCTGACGCGAGTCGGCTTATTCAATCACACCGTTTTTCCGGTGATTTTTTTTAGGTGTTTCAATCCTTATTTTAAGCGACCATGTTAAGACTATCCCTAGTACGAAGATCAGCTGAGGGCGGTCGCTGGGAGAGGACTTAGACTTAGATTATGGAAATTTATGTTAATAAGTTACGACTTCGATGGCTCACTGGCCGATATTAGGGTTGGGGGGACGCGGTGAGGGATTTGTATAGCGAGGAAACTGCCATGGAGCCTGTCATGAGCCAGCCCGGATTAATTGGTATAGGTTGTCATCTAATATGTTTATTGGTGTGATTTTTGTACAAGCTTTTATTTAATTTGCAATGTATGTGTGTACGTGGCCTTTGCCGAATTAAGGGACATTTTGTAGTTTTGTTTTTGTTATTGTTCAAATTAGTGTGCCATGTTCACGTCGTTCGGAATAAATGCCTTTATTGTTATTATTCATGTATGTATACAGGGTCATTTTGACATTACGTTAATAAATGAAACCACATACTTATCTCGTTGAAAATAACACTTTCCATTAAGTTATTTTAACCATAGATGTAAACTAAAAATGTGTAAGTTCCGAACAAAATAAATATTAATAAAAAGGTACTTTAAATTTACACACCCTAGTAGCACTATGACTGCTCTAGGAGAATTCCTCGCAACAGCAACATTACACTTTCAGTCAGAAATACACTTACGCACACACCATATTCGCACGAAACTACAAAATGACAAAAAAATTAGAACACTACAACCGGGGTTTTTGGCGAAAGTATTCGTTATTCATTGTTAATTCTTAGCACGATGTTAGCAGAGAAATAGATGAATATGTGGTTTCATTTAGTAACGCGATGTAAAAATGAACCTGTATATGTGGGAAATTATATCCGATCGTATTAAAGAAACTTCAGTAAATTATTTTGTACGTGTATCTGATCGGTGGTGCACGTGAGACACACGATATCTCTGTCTGTCGCGCTCAATAGCTATGGCGGCTGCCCAGTAAATTTAAGTTTAAAGTTATGATTTAAAAGCATGACTACGCGAGTTTTCCTTGCCCCTCATCCCACATGGTATATATCTTTAGGAGGCATGGGCGTAGCTATAGTTTTCACATGGGGGTGCCCTATGGTATCAACATTTTAGCAGCGTGAGGTCTTGTGTTTCATGACACCGTATTTTAGAAGCTAATGGGCGGGGGGTCCTGACCTCCAAAATGTCAGCGGTCAGTGGCGTAGCGTGGTTTATTGTATGGTAAGGGGGGGTTCGGACTAGCTGACCCCCCCCCCCCCCTTGTATATGCGAGAGGCCTATATTCAGCAGTGAACGTCACTTGGCTCATGATGTAATGTAGCAGCAGTGTAGTTACCCTTTTTTTTCCTTTTCGGCGCATTAGGGACGGCTGCGGGCTTCCTCTGACTCAAGTGTCTAAGTTGTCGTCCGCAACCGCCCCTGCGCGGTGCGACTTAATGCAGCCCGACAACTCTTGTGGGGGGGGGGGGAGCACACATACTATCTTGCGGCGGACATTACCCGTGCCCACCGACCCGACCCCCCCCCCCCCCCCCCTACGACAGACAGGGGATGCCGTGGTGGAATTGTTCAAACGCCCCTAAACCCCAGGGCGGAGCAGTGTAGTTACCCTTGAGGTACCCGTGTCCGCCGCACGCCTCGCGACAGTTCTGTATGCCGTCGCGCGCCGCCCAGCCCAGCAGCGGCTTGGCGCCCGACGACAGCGCGTGCAGCTCTATACCACGAGCTGCTGCATCACGGTCCTCCACTCCTGGGGATCACCAACACACATCAAGCTTCATAACTATTAGTGCAGCTCTATACCTCGAGCTGCTGTGTCCCGGTCCTCTACTCCTGGGAATCACCAACACATACATCAAGCTACATTACAACAAATAAATAGGCAAAACTTTTAAGCCCTTAACCCGTCAAACCCCGCATATATGTATAGATGTATGGGGAAACCCTATATACTCGGACGCCGGCGTCCGTAGCGAGGCTTGATGAGTCAATTTAAAAAAATATTTTCAAAATTACTGCTCCCACCTTGCCTTCTACTTCAAACATCGACGCAGCACACTTTCGAATATATAGCAAAAAAGATTTATCTTTTTTACAACTGACCAACAGCCAAACGACAAATTTAATTAAAAATCAAATCGTATTAGAATTTAGAACCATTCAGAATAATGCACCTTGGAACTCAAAACAAAATTCTTCTAATTCATAACACATAATAGATGCTGCGACTACACCAAGGGTTAAACAAAAATTATCTCCAAGGAGAGTTTAATGAGGAATTGAAGATTTTTAAAGCACATCATTATGAAGAGGTGACCAATAAATAAACATATATCTCACCCATCATATTATTGACGGTCATGGTGACGTGCAGCTGACTGAGCCACACGGAGAATATCTTCATGGCGTAAGTGGTCGCCAAATAGGGCAGCAGCTTCATTTGCTAAAATAGACACATCTTCATATACATGAGTAATAGAAAGTAGCTCTAGTTTTCTGCAATATTACCTGACTAGCTTTTGCCCGCGGCTCCGCCCACGTTTAAGTTTTTCCAGGATAAAAGTCCCGCTTTATATTTTTCCGGGATAAAAAGTAGCCAATCCATGACATGATCTACCCGTGCAATATCGGAATTCGTTAAGTTGTTTTTGCGTGACAGAGTAAAAAAAATACATCCATACATTCTTACAAACTTTCGCGTTTATAATAG
Organism: Lapara coniferarum; assembly: GCA_949316025.1. Lineage (NCBI taxonomy): Eukaryota > Metazoa > Arthropoda > Insecta > Lepidoptera > Sphingidae > Lapara > Lapara coniferarum. The sequence continues at coordinate 25,244,230 of OX438919.1, forward strand.
GATAGGTCTATAAATGAAAGACCAACTGAGTAGATACCACTGCAATGTCTCTTTCTTTCGACAAGCATTGATACGATAATGCCGACCTTGTAGAAAAATATACCCAGACTGATTCAGTATTTGGGTAGAAAAATAAACACAATATAAATTAAAGAAAAAGTTTCTAGTGGAAAGTGCAAAATGGCGTTTACGCTTCTTCCTGAAAATGCTCGAAATAACCCACCTCCAGTAAAGTTACTGACCTGTTGCTGATACTCCAAGACGGGCGTCTCTTCAGGAGAATTCTCGGGTCCGAACTGTTTCCTCACAGCGGAGTATCTGACGGCTATCACGATCGCTTTCACCAAATAGTTGGTGGATATTGACGTGATTGCGACTCTTCCACCTGATGAGACAGTGTTCATAATTTTTTTACGGCTTTTGATCTTGATAGGCAGGCAGAGATGCAACTACCGTTAACTAACTGTCCATACTTAGGAGTTTATGTAATTGGGTGCGTTGGAATAATTTCCAATCGCATGGTTAGACTTTTTCAAATTCAATATTACAAAGTAAAGAGGAAAATGTTTCCCGCTTTATATTTTCCCGGCATAAAAAATAGCCTAAATTTTTTCTAGGGTCTCAAAATATCTCCATGCCAAATTTCATACAAATCCGTTTATTATTTTCAAAGTTGTGCAGTAACAAAAAAAATCGGTGCGTGTACGTATGTGAGAAGCTACACTTCTACTTCTAGAAGTTCAAAATAGCGACCTCTTTTCTTAAGTTTAATATTAGATCTGTCTTTTACTATCAATGGCATGCCCAAGTATCGATTTTGACGTAAATAATCCTTAAAACAAAGAAATTCAAAATGGCGGCCACTTTTTTCATTTCTGACATTGGATCTGCCCTTTGTACCTAAAGCCATGCTCAGATATCGATTTTGAGGTCGATTGGCCTTCAAACAACTAAATTCAAAATGGCGGCCACTTTTTTGAAATCTAACATTAAATCTGCCCTTTGTACCTAAAGCCATGCCCAGATATTGATTTTGAGGTCGGTTGTCCTTCAAACAAAGAAATTCAAAATGACGGTCACTTTTTAAAATCTAACAATTACATCTGCCCTATATGATATGATGCCCGATGAGCGGTTTAGCGGGCAACTTCTCTCGTGTGACACACATGCGCGCGCATCGTAGAATTTCACTCCCATCAATTTTTCATAACGCGCCTAAAGAAGTATAACTTCAAAAACGGAAAAACAGACAGACAAACAATAAATGTGGTGGACCTTCCTTTCTTGTTTATCACATTTCTTTAAACGGACAGACACCGGTTCTACTACTGTATTATATGTATAGATAAATTAAGCCAGCCGAAAAACCAATAGACTGCATTGACTTCGTAGTTTCCGGTATTTTGTGCAAATACCTAAACACGCACCTGACAATATCCCCAACGAAGCTCCAAACCTCTTGTTAGGGTCCCTGAAGGGTGACTGATATTCGCCGTTATCGTCCACACCTCCAAGCTTGTCCAACGCCGCCTCCTTGGGCACGTGGTAGTTATTGAACATTACGAATCTGAAAATAAATTGACAATCAGACATAATCAAGCCTTTTCACTTTTCGAGGTATTTACCTATGTTTGATTTTGTACATTATTTTAAATGTAGCAAAATACGAAAAAGAAATTTCGATTGAAAAATGAAGCAGTTATTCAATTTTTAAATATTCTTGTGAGCAAAAGTGGGGGCGTGGCGGGGATATAGCACCATCTCTTTCGCACGCACTCATCGTTATAGCCGACGGCACTTGGTGACGTCATAACCTAGTATGGCTGTTATTTGACAGCTACCCCTACCACCAAATTTCAAAGCTTTACAACTTACTATTGTGCCAAATTTGAAAATTCATTATCCATTAGATTTTGGATAGCATACATTTTTCATAATTATATTTTAAAAAAGTACTCAACTACTCTATTGCACCCACGTTTCGCAAGTCGCAAGGTGAATCTATTGAAATTTACTGAAAACACCTCTAGACCGGCGCAGCATCAGTCTGGACGCTGGATGGATACTGAAAATATCACTTAACCCAACTAGAGGATCGAAGAACTCAAATCGATGATCGAACCCAAGACCTTAGTAAGGTAATCGTAGCGCAATACAACCACCGAGGCAGCATATAGATGGCTATCATTGATTCCGCAATTTTTTTTTAATACTGTTTTTCATACTAATCAAACAAAACAAATCTGTTCTTCCACATTACCCATTATCAACGCCATTAAGTCCGATCTTCTCCCCTATATCACCAACAACGACTCCTGGGTACGGCTTCAAAGTCTTCGGGTCTCGGATCGGTATCACGAACGCGTGGAGGCCGTGGTTCGTGCCTTTGGAGACCAGCATCGCGTAGATTATGGCGTGTGTGGCGCACTTACCTGCAAATAAATATAAACCTTCAAATTTCCTGTACTATATAATGTAAATTCAAAATTTCAAATTGTCTACGTACTTTTGTGTTTTTACTAATCTAGTTTTTCTCTTCACATAAATAAATAAAATAAAAGAGATTTAGTACTTTATCGCAAACGAAGACAAAAATTGTTTGTGTTTAACTTAACGCGTATATAGGCGATTTGAAATTTCGATTTTGTTCAGCTACTTATGCGGCTGACTGTACAATTCTGTGTCCCTATCAATAATCGTTTTTGTCACAAAAATAAAATAAAAGGAATTTATTTTACTTCGCACTTAATGCGCATAGGCTATTTGAAATTTCGAATTTGTTCAGCAGCTTATGTAGCTGACTGTACAGTGTAAATCATTATCATCAACCAAAGTACGTACTGTACACACCAAAGATTTCTAAACCGACTTGTTGGTAGCGGTCTGCATCACGCTAAATAAAGTCGCTTTTTGCTAAGATCTTTATCTAATCGTTTTTCTACCATGCTGATGGACGTCAGTTGTAAACTTTATGATGATAACTCTGCCATAGTGGCTCAGTTGGGCGAATATCATTAAGGAATCAGCAGATTTAAAACTTTAAATATAGTAAGACGGGTATAATTCTAGCAATAGATGCAACGTCTCACATTGGTCATCATGTGGACTACACGGCACTTACCATCAGGTCCAGTGTTACTTGTGAAAGCCATAATTCCATATTATTGTGCAAGTCATAGTGCCTAACAAAGACCTTACCTAGCGAGCCGACCCAGCACTTAGCCGCCTGGAAGTCAGCCGAGTGCATCACGAACTGCCGCGTCTCCGGCACGTAGGTCGCCGTGGTCCTCATGCCCTTAGCATTCGACCCGTGCGCCACTTCAGTGAGTGCGAAACATCCCCCGATGTCCCCGCGCTCCACCGCTTCCACTATGGGGTAGTGGTGGCTCCTCCCGCTGCCGGTGATCATGTTACTGAACATCCGAAACGTGAGGGACAGTTTGACGGCTAAGGAGCTGTCGAACATGAACAGTGCTTCCGTTTCCGCTTGCAATGTTCGCGGGTCTTCTGCTATCTGTAATTCGAAGTTACTGGTGATGTTTTTGTCTTCGGAATGATAGGTGATATGAGTGCATCCATAATTGGGGGATATTTTTTATGTACCGTACAATAAGATTCTTCAGTATTCTTTCGGAGCTTTATGATTTTTTTATGTAATAATAGATTTATTTTAAAAAAATCGTGGTCTGGACTTAACTTGAAATTGTATGGCCATTCTATGCTGATCACATATATTATTTGCAGAATAAGGTCATAGTATTAATGAACTCTATAAAATGAATCCTATATTATGCGGTGTATAGTAGGTAAAATCTGTGTGAAAGGATATTTAAAATATTATAAATGTATAAATATTGTTCCTATGTTTAATGTAAAGTGTTTATAACTGGTTACCATAGCCAAAGAGCCAAATATACAAGAGTCATAGACATTATTTTACTAAATGCACTAATTAACAACCAACAAGGTGCAATGAACTTAGATTTAATATTAGAGCATAATTCATGCCTTAAGACCATGTTTGAATATAATTCTAAATTTAAAATTCGACTGGCCTTTGTTAACCTATTGTGTTTAACGTATGACTGAGCATTAATAACAATGTATGCTAATGATTTCTATGAATGGTGATTAGGGAATTCTACAGTCAGTAAAGCTTCCTTAAATTTAATCAGGATTTTTGTCTTTAAATAGTTAAGTATATTATTTATTAGGTGTTGGTCGCGGGTTCGCCCGCGTGAATAGCCTTTCCCGCTGCAAAAGCCCCTAAAACACTAGCGATGTATAGCATCTAATCCTATATTATGATTTTTATACATGTTAAGGGCCACGTAATGCCTGGACAATGATTTTGTTTTTAATGGAATGGTGGCGTAGTTGTATTATAGTATGACTGCAAAGCTGAGGTCTCGGGTTCGATCCCCGGGTCGGGTAAAGTGATATTGAATTTTCTATTCAGTATCAGTCTGGAGTTTGGAATTTGAGACCGATATGGCGATAGGCGAATCGTCTATCACGTCATGGGACGGAATGACGGCGAAAAGTGGGTGCACTAGTTTCGCCTCTGCCTACCCCTTCGGGGATAACAGGCGTGAGTGTATATGTATACTTTATTATAAAAATTGCTTGAACTTATAAACATACCTTCTCTATAGGTAAAAATTTTTCATTAAATATGCTGTACATCCGTTTTACTGCAATATGTCTTTCTTCGTCCAGGGAAGGAGTCACTTCCAAATGCTGGAACAGCGGATGGCTCTCCATGAAATTCCATATTTGTTTCTGTATAACAAATAGTACTTATTAGTACACACAATAAAAAACTGTTAGCGCAACCCTATGGCGTAGTCGTAGTGGAATAGTGCTTTGGTTTTTCTATTCAATATTAGCCCAGAGTCTGGAATTTGTGCCTGATATGGCGATAGGCCCGTCCTCTGTCACATCATGGGTTGCAACACACTTGGCGAACATTGGGTGCACTAGTTGCGCCTCTACCTAGGGCCTACCCATTTGGGATGTAAGGCGTTAGTCTATTGGTGCATGTGTGTATAAAAATTAAAAAAACGAATGAAAATTAAGGGTATTAAGAATTAAAATGACGACAGAGAGTGGTAAATAAATAAAACAAAAAACTAATTTAACTACTCTACTTAGGCTGTTTAAATTCACTTTTATTAGTCACAATGAATACCCAATGTATGAATAGAACAATATTATGATGTCATAAAAAGTGCTTGCTTTGTTTTTGTACCTCTTTTAAAATTTAAGTACATGAAGGTTGATCACCCTTCAGCAGGTAGTAATTTATATTCATATACATAATACAATTGAATATAAAGCTACCTGCAAATACCAGAAATACGCAATGAAAAATGGTAGTGACCTTTGTTTTTATCAGGTAACATTTTGTTTTACTTGCCATTGTAATAATATATAAGTACTAATACTTTAAAGCGGAAAGATTTGATTGTTTGTATTGAATAGGCTCCGAAACTACGGACTGATTTGGAAACTTCTTTCACCAATATAAAGCTACATTATCAGGGAACATAGGCTACTTTTTATCCCAGGAAAATATAAGACGGGACTTTAATCCCGGAAAAACTCACTCACGCGGGCGGAGCCGCGAGCAAAAGTCTATCAGTTATAAATTGATGTTATCTATACTAATATTATAAAGCTGAAGAGTTTGTTTGTTCCTTTGAACGCGCTAATCTCAGGAACTACTGAACCGATTTTGAAAATTCTTTCACTAATAGGAAGCTACATGACACTTATGGTGGCGGCGTTATAGAGGCATCTCAACACCTCGATATAACGATAGTCTACTTGGCATCGCTGTAAGGATTCCAGAACAGCCCAGGTTTCGATAGAGTCAAAGGCTTTCTCATAGTCCACAAAGGCCAGACACAGGGGCTGATTATACTCTTCGGACTTCTGTATAATCTGCCTCACTGTGTGAATGTGGTCTATGGTGCCATATCCTCCGCGGAACCCGGCCTGTTCCGGTGGCTGGAACTCGTCGAGTCTCCTGGCGAGACGGTTCGTAACTACGCGTGAGAACAGCTTATAGACGTGGCTCAGGAGTGTGATTGGTCTGTAGTTTTTAAGAAGGGTTTTATCTCCCTTCTTAAAAAGAGCACAACCAAACTCCTGCTCCACGCCTTTGGAGTTCTCCCACTATGAAGGACGGAATTGAAGAGGTTCTTTAGCTCCTGTATAACAGGAGCTCCTCCTGCCTTCAGAAGCTCTGAAGTAATTCCGTCCTCACCTGGGGCTTTTCCATTTTTAAGCTGCCTCAGAGCTAGCACGATCTCATCTTGACTGATGTCAGGCAGTTCGTCACTGTAGTGGTGCGTCAGGGTGGCTCTGGAATCATAGTCTTCTTGTTGAGGAGGAGGGGCATGTGCAGCGTACAAACGGCCGTAGAAATCCTCTATCTCTGCAGAGATCTCCGGTTTCGACAATACGGTCCTCCCGTCGTGCGTTTTAAGCTTCGTCAGGTGTCTCCTGCCAAGCTGCTGCTGCCAACTCCTGCGTGCTATAGGCTACTTTTTATCCCGGGAAAATATTTTTGTTCCGGAAAAACTTTTTCACGCGGGCGGAGCCGCGAGCACTACTAGTAATTAATAAATCCAATAAGTATATGAAAATTCGTAAATTGAATACACAAAATTAATGACTAAATTGCCGATTATAATACTTGTCAAACAACTGGAGCACAGCACTGTGTGGCGAGGACTTTCATTTACTCCACAATGCAGCAGTATGATCAAGTTGTTTGCCATCTATTATATCAATAGGAAGAATCAAATAACTTATAAATTACAAGCCAAACAAATTTTGTCAGTAAGTCAGGGGGCCCTATTCCGTCTACCAGGTGAAACCATCTTTTTGCGATTACGGGCAATATAATCTACGGCAAGGTTTGATAGCCATATCTATACAGATTAAAGAGCATAATTAGTCAGTCCGAACAAAATCAGCTAGGGGTCATAAGTCTTTATAGGAAAGGATAAAACGAGGATTGAGGTTCACTTGCATTTTGAAAGTGATATAATATGAGTGACATGTAATGCCGTTATATTCCAGATAAATATAAAATTGTGCAACTTACAGTCTCAGAAAAATGTAATATATAAAGTTTATATGCAGTATGTTGTTGTTTTGGAAGAAAATTATGTTTTAAATTATTAAAATAATCTATTATTTAACATGCACCTCAAAATTGGCATGTGCCTTATTCCATCTATTTTGTGTGGGGTTAGATTGGCATAATACGACTGCTTCGTTAAATAATTTTAAAAAATGTACATGTTAGTTAAATTTTTACTGCTCATTCTTGCCACATTAGCATTTACAGATTTTTGGTGATGAGTAATTGGTGAGATAAAAGAAATTTTTGAGCAAGCATTTTTGAATCTGACAAGGAATGCATTAAGTTTATTGACTTTTCTTAGAGATAATAATTCTATCTAAAAGTTATACTTTATTTGGCACCATGTAATTTTTTTCTACCTTTAAATAACCAATGTACTTTAATTGTACAAAAAAGGTGGCAATCATACAAAATACTTTATTTTCATAAATTATTATAACCCTTACCTTTAATTTGATAGTGTTTAGAGTCTCATAAACCAGTTTTAGACGTCGCCAGTCGAAGGATGCTTTTTGCCTGTATTTATCTAGAGGCCCCGATGGCAAATCCGGGAATAGCTCCTGTAATTGCTCGTCTGTTAATCTCTGTCCTGGTTCCATTGTAAAACTGTACTGACGTTTACTACTGAACTTTGTTCTTTGCCTGAAGTGATAACCAGTTTATGACGCCACAAGAATAAGTTATCTATTATCGCGAAAATTATCTGAAGATTAGTTTGTTATTCATTTTATACCATACGCGTACCTACACTGGTTGAAAATGTACTGAATCTTTACTGCGAAACGACGTAAGCATATCATTATAACTTATAAGAAACGCTGGCGATTGGCGAGCACGAAAGTTTGACTTGTAATTAAAACTTTCATTATGCATAAATCATTATAGACCTTAAACGCTTGGAATAATGTCGTCTTTTGATTAGAAGAACACATCTCTGAAACCTCTCACTTGTTTTGACTTTTGACAAGTGCAGGGATGCCAGACGTACCAATTTCCTGATATCCGGACCATTTTTCAGGGTCTTGTACCATGTATCATGTAAAAGTTGCGTTGGTACGCAATAATACCGACTTTCAACCTCAATCACTGAATCAACATTTTTAATCGTATGTAAGAATATATCAAATCCACTTGCATGATTTCATGCTTTGAAAACGAAAATAGTAGTAGTACGGGGACCTAAAAAAGGAAAAGGTCACCGAATAAACTAAATACAGATTTTTCAAGTTAGAAAGTACGTACTAGCAACTAGGCAGTGTAACATAGAAAATTTCAAACCCCATACCTTAATTAATTTAATAAAAAATTAACGGATTGGAGGCTATATTGTTGTGTACCTTGGCCTACAATCGAGTGTTAGACTAGTGCGCGTTGTGTTGTCAGTTTTCCAACCGCTCTTTTGTTTTTATACAATAATAAATGCTACACACGCATTCCGATTGGACCGGTCCGGGCCCGACGGGTTAAAATTAGGATTGTGTGTGCAGTATTTGTAATAAAATTTGTTTGATTTAATACGTAAATTTGGGAATTGTGAATGGTCGTGTTCTAATTTCGGTTATTTTAATGTTTGTTCATCTCTGGTTTGGATGGTAACCCTACCGGTGAACGGCCTCCCATCGATCGACCTTTTGCGCGGGAGCACCAAGCGCGTGAGCACGTAATTTCGTCGTCGGCTCGTATGTGCCTATAAATTAAGAAGGCTTTGTCAAGGATCCCGCAGAGTGTTCGCCGTGATCAGCTGGAGCCGCTTTACCGTCCTATACGTGTCAGTGACCCGATGACAGCGAAGAACATTTTGTTCTAGTGCACGTGAGTAGTGGTTGCCTTCCAATTCACCAGTTTGTGCCGTTAGGACACGTTTTATACATTATCGTTGTTCATTATAGGGTGAACACATCAGGATTCCTCCGCGGAAGTTGACAGGAGAACACTCGCCGACCTGCCGACCATGCGGGTTCTTTATTCCTTGATCCTTCCCGGTATGATATTTTCATTATTAGCCTAGCGCAACAACTATAACTCTTGTAATATTGTGTACTAATCTGGAACACTGTCCTTGTTCCAGGGGGTTTTACCTCAGGGGATTGTTTTTTTTTTCTCTTATACACCTTCTTCATTTTGTCTATCGCGGATAGACTAAAAACTACCCGCATCATCACCAGAGAGAAGGCTAACTTCCCCAGTCAGATGAAGCCTCAGTGATTCCTGACCTCAGAGTAAGTATATACCTATAGAGAGCGCGTATGCAAGTGGGAACAATAGGCACGGGTGGGAACATCGTCCTGCGCCGGCCGCAAGCGCTTGTAGTCACTCGAGTAGGAACGGCGTGAGCACACGCGAGTGAGATCTATGCGAATATTTGATTATTAATACTGCAAAATGGTTAAATGTTCTGTGGAATCTTGTAAAAACGACACTCGGAAACACACTTAACAGAATTCTAATATCACGTTTCACAGATAAGCCATATTTCAGCATATTTTTAGGTAAAATTGAAATTACGCGTCGCGGTATGAAAGACGCTCGGGAGGCGAACACTTGTACCCCCCGCACTGCCCCGCATCCCGCTTTTTCGATAGTGATGTTACGTGTCGATACCAGAATCGATGTAATATTTTCATATTATAGCATACGTATTTATTACTATCGAAGGCGATGCTTAATATAATGTAGCTTAGGTAACTGTTTTTGTCTGTGTGTGATTTTTAAGCCAATTAATAATTGCGTTTTTGTTTATGAAATGAAAGAAATAATTACTGTTCCTAAAAATAGACTGATTACGATAATATTTTTAGGCTATTGCATAGCTTCTATCGCGGGTCCTGACAGTATAAGTTGGCAATCATTAAGATATATTTCTTTGTCATTTTTTTAACATTGGTAATAAATATTTCAAAAACTAGACGTGACTATTTTAGGCTTGGGGAGACTAGCTAAGAAATCCATGGTGCGATGCTCGGTTTATATCCATTGGTTCAATTATAATGGATATCCATTAATAATATTGGTTCTTAATGCTTGTAAAAACTGCCCTTGAGGTACCGTGTTTATAAATCATTTCACATGGCACTACACCAATTCGCAGCATAGCTTTTATCTATATTAAGGCAATACGCTTAAAATTACTCACAAGGCCATATTTTGCAGAACCACAATTTTTTAACAATAATATGTACCGCGCCGCCGGACCTGTACTTATCGATAACTGTTGCGTTGGTGCTGCTCGCCTGCCCATCCCTAGCAGTCGCCAACATTTCTATATAAGTAGCTATAGTTCACCTGCCTACGCTGGGTAGTGGGCGCACGATGCGATATTAGCCCTCTATAGGTATATACTTACTCTGAGTTCCTGACCCTGTATTGGAGGATCAAGGACACACTCTTATTGGTATATTTTGAAATTGAGACCATAAAAGTATGTAAATTATTGATTTTGGGTCTGACACCCTTTTTATGTCAGTGGCGCCCTTATCCTAGTTTAATAATTTTTTTTTCTAATATTAAAGTAACAAAGTGATAAAAGAACAGCTCTCCAGTAGGCTCACGTCCCGCTCTCCGACCTTAACTTATTAACCGGAACTCGTTTCTAATATTGTATTTGTGTCTTGGGTTAAGTTTAGCAGATAAGTAAGTTTAAATAAATACAATATCAATTTAAAAGCTGTGTACTATTTTACCTAACCCACTGTCACATAAATGTGTCACATAAAAGGTGTTACAGCAATACTAGTTACAAATTGTACTTTTGGGACCTAAAAAAAACGTCGCCGGAAAAATTGTATACTGAATTTTTATGTTACGAGTTGTAATTAATGTATTTTATTGTGTGTGTACCATTTTTTTTTTGTCAAATACGTATGCGTACGTGTTCCCTTTTTCCTACGACATAGGGTCCTTCAAGCGGAGTGTAAAGAAGCAATTATGCAGCCCGGCAGGTGGCATGACGGTGACGGCCAACCACAGATGTTTATCTCTTGCCGATCGACATTATTTTTTGGGTTTAACTTCATTTACCATCAGATGCAGTGAAGCCACTTTGTTGAGCTATCGATAAAAAAAAAACAACTTTCAGTGACATCTGTACCAGTATTACTGAGTCACTATCTGGCATCCCTGGGCAAGTGTGAAGTGACAATATTCTGAGGGAATGAAAGTGACCATTCCTTGTTTAAGATATTCATATTATGAGAAACTGCATAGCCCATCTCTTTCTCTCACGAAGTAATATTCATATGCTATCATCTCAATTCAGTCTACATAACGACTGCATTGCATTGTTCATTGTCAATGTGTCAAATGTCATAATAAAAGTTGAGTCAAGTTTTAGCCGGAGGTTTTAGCAATGAGAATTTTAACTTTTAGGAAAGTTTTTGTAAGTTTAAAATACCCGTGAAGTGATATAATTAAACTCTTCAACATAATGCATCTCAGTAAGTAATAGTATAAGTACTAATTTCTTTTACATTTTTTTTCGTAAACATCGCAACAGTTAGGTGAGAAATAATTAAAGTGTAAAATTATTAAGAGCGTAAAACTTGATCTAGCAAACTTTTATTTATCAATAACTTTACGTGATTTTGTAAATTAATAATGTTGATTTAATACACATATCTTCCATTTTCTTCATAATCATCATAATAATTAGTTTTTATCATTCTTGCTATTATGATTTGATCTACAAATCGTCTCATAGTAGTTACAGTTAGTCATGAATGCATTGCTCTTTGATTGATAATATAAATGTATGCCCAATATGGCGATAGGCTCGCCCCCTATCACATCATGGGACGGAATAATGGCGAAAAGTGGGTGCACTAGTTGCGCCTCTGCCTACTCCTTCGGGGGTAACAGGTGTGAGTGTATATGTATATGATAATATAAATCAAAGGCATTACGTGTGATTATTGATTTGTATCCTAAATCTTGTGATTTAGGAATTTTTCTCTTACTTCAATTGTGATTGTAACTTATGTATTTTAGTTTCTCTAAAAGATTGTTTATAATTGTATATTAAAATTAAATTATAAATGATAACTCGCAAATGTGTATAAAAACAAGTAAATCTGATTTTTGAGATTTACAAAGGACATGTCCAAAAATGAGCCTGAAAATTTAAACAAGACAATTTATATATATTTGGTTAGAAGTCCTGAAAACTAGCCTTTTGAAATAAATGGCTCCAATTTAGCGTCTTGTAACAGGAGTTTGAGGTCAAAACTGGCATTAATTGGGTTAGTTTTTGCTTTCACTTATAACAAAACCATTTTCGAGCAAAGAACGTAACTTTTATTTGGATACTAATATCAATTTATTTTTATGTGGTTAAGATACGTAAATAAATAGGTGAACAACTGAAAAAATTATATTTTCAAAATTCATTATGCGTCAATTTTCACTTTTAGAAAGGTAAAGGTATCCAGCAGCATACAGCCTAGAAATGGTTTTTATAACAATAATTAATATACAAAAGTATATATAAGTTATGTGACAGAAATCCTAAAGTGGGTTAGGTTATGTTAGAATCGTGTACACTACGCGCGAGCCGAGTGAGCGGAGCGAGCGTGCCGCGGAAGCGGCCGGCGAGGGCCAAAAAAAAATCAAGATAGATAGATAACACTTTATTTTACACCTCTGACATACAAAAAAAAAAAAAACAAACAATATACTTATTAGCTAAATATAGCTAGTGTAACAATGGGCGGTCTTAACGCTAAAAGCGATCTCTTCCAGACAACCATAGGATGAAATTACTTCAACGGACAAGTTGGAGTGTGGGTGTACATTTACATTTACATCAAGGTTATAATTCTTTTTCGTACATTTTGTGATTCAATTTTTACGAAAGACAGTACTCTGGCGAAGTCTGAGAATGTCGAATTTATAATCAGCGAGCATGAATTTTTAATAACAGCCACTTAATTGTCATAAAAACCATTTTAGGCTGTATGGTACTGAATACCTTCGCCTTTCTAAAAGTGAAAATTGACGCATAACGAATTTTGACAACCAAACATTACTTTTTCAGTTGTTCACATATTTATTTATGTATCTTAACCATATAAAAATAAAAATTATTTGATATTATCACCCAAAAAAAAAGTAACGCTCTTTGGTCGAAAATGCTTTTGTTATAAGTGGAAACAAAAACTAACCCAATTAGTGCCAGTTTTGACCTCAAACTCCTGTTACAAGATGCTAAATCTTAACCCATTAAATAGTTTAATTTTAAAGACCTCAGATTTTGAGATCAATGCTATATTGTTTGGCTTGAAAACCACACTTATATGAATGTTTTAAAAAAAGTTGGTTATGAATGGAGGGTTCTAAAAAATTTTTTTTGATGGATCTATGTTTCATTTGTTGCCCTTTTAATAACATCTCTTTTGTGATGTGACAAGTCTATGAACATTGATGCTTAATATATATTATAATTATACACAGAATAAGGTGTGCATCATTTTGTCAAATTATCACACAAAAAGTGTACCTACTAAAAAAAGTCTTGCTGTCTTACATTGCCACAATAAGTTAGAAATTCAAATATAATGTTGATTAATGATACATCTCTTGACAACCACCAGCCGGGCTATTATGTATCTCAGTTGACATCGAAAACTGATAAGCACCGGTGGAAGTGTACATCAATTAACTGTCAAATCACCGATTTCGTATTGGCTAACACCGGTGGACAACTCGCGGTGCTCATGAACATTGATGGTCACCGGTGACGTCACGGTGGATATCGATAGTGTGGATTGCTATGGAAAATTATAGCTATTGGTATTGTCTAAGCAAAGTTGACATCAAATTGATAGACACCGTATCTGTCAACATTTTTCTGAAAGCCACGATTCAATAGCAGTGTTTTTCCCTCGGAAAGTGATTCACACTATTACCCGGCCGAGTAACGTAGTAAAGTAGCTAAATAGAAACGTTTAGAAATTTAAGATTTTTAATTTGTAATGATTATAATCGCAAGTTTTATTTTATTTACATGTGAGCGCGAATATTTGTCGATTTAATGATTTCTTATATTATTTACGCGAATGTTAGACTTGGAAATAAAACTATTTTGCGGATTTTATCGCGGTTTTTTAAGTTATATTTTCTTCGACGCCAAAATTGGCACAGTGACCATGAAGGCTGTAAAGTCTTCTATCTTCGATATGTCGGGTGAAAAAAAATTGTATTAAAAAACCGCTATAAAACCCGCAAAATAATTTTATTTAAATTTGTAGATTTTTTGTATTAGGTACGAGTCTCGCTCGTCGATAGATGTTCTTGATAATATTATAAACTACTAGCTTTTGCCCGCGGCTCCGCCCGCGTTAAAAAGTTTTTCCGGGATAAAAGTCCCGCTTTATGTTTTCCCGGAATAAAAAGTAGCCTATGTGTTAATCCAGGACACGATCTACCCGTATGCCAAATTTCATTGAAATCCGTTCAGTAGTTTTTGCGTGAAAGAGGAACAAACATCCATACCAAATAATTACATACGCAGATGATACAGCTTTACTCATACATGGTGACAGTTGGGCAGATACCAAAATTCTAGCAGAATCTGCCTTATGCACGGTAAAAAAGTGGTTATGTTGCAACTTATTAACGTTAAATATAGAAAAAACAAAATTCATCCCATTTGCTATTAAATCTCCTTTACTACCCTCCTCATTATTTGCACTAAAAGCTCATAGATTAGACTGTCACTGTTTATCCAACTGCTCCTGCGAAACTATAGCGGCTACAGGAAAAATAAAATACCTTGGTGTTTGGATTGACAACGTCATGTCTTGGCATGATCACATTAAAGTTACTGCGAACAGGCTCAGAAGACTTATGTATATCTTTAGGAATCTTAGATCTATACTAGACCTAACAACCTTAAAAACTGTTTACTTTGCATTAGTAAAATCCGTTATATCATACTGCATTACAGTTTGGGGAGGAACGGGTATTTCAAAAATGTTAACACTTGAGAGAGCACAAAGAGGTGTCCTAAAGGTTATGACATCAAAGCCCATGCTGTTTCCAACTAACGTTTTATATGCTCTTACCAATGTATTAACAGTTAGACAAATTTTTATTTTACAATCAGTTCTTCGTATCCACTCCCAACTACCGTATATAACTACTTCCGCGAAAAGAAGAACTGATATTGTCTGTGAAACTTTACCATGTAGAACGGTTCTTACTTCTCAACAGTTCCTTTTTCTCGCTCCTCGTTTATATAACAAAATTAATAAAATTCTCACTATATATCCCTGCACATATCGTGCATGTAAATTATCGGTTACTAAATGGTTGCTTGGTCTTGACTACACAGAAACTGAAAATCTTCTTAAACTTTGGTGCTAATTGGAAATGCTCATGCATACACACACATACACGCACACACACACACACACACACACACACACACACACACACACACACACACACACACGCACGCACAAACTTTACTTAATTTTAGTTTTATTTTTGGTAGTTTTATTTTTAGTTTGTACTTTTTAAAGACTTTATTTGGAACGCCCAGTTGCGTATGGAGGGGGGCGCTTGCATTTACGACACAGTGTATACTAATGTAGATGCTTTCGTTTACCTTGTGAACAATTATCAATTTGTTAATAACCCGAATAAAGAATTTTTAATTTTTAATTTTTTTAATTTAATACATCCAAACATCCATACATTCTTACAAACTTTCGCCTTTATAATATTAGTAAGATAAATAATGTGATTAATAGTATAAGAGTAGACATGAAATATGTATTGTTTATAAATTATACTTGTAATAAAATGTATTTATTGTTTGATAATGTTAATATTATAACATGTACCTAATATAGCAATAAATATATAAATTAAATAAAAATAGATCTTAGATTCTTAATTGAATAAGTTTCTAAATGATGTAGGTAAAATATATTTAATAATATTTGTTAAAGAAACACTATTCAAATTTGTATTCATTATCACATTAAGAGGGTAGAGAAATAAAAAAATGCAACATTGGTTTATTAAGGCACAATAATTAGGTATAATTCTATATATGGGTACTAGCTAACATGTAAAACGACAATCCACTCCAATCCAATCATCTTGAGGTGTACAGTTGTTGTCAATTATGTATTGTACTAGGTCTTTCCACAACCACAGTTCTACAGCAATCCTTTTCGAGAAGCCATGTGCTTCTCAATATCAAAGCCGCCTCAAATCCGTTCCTCCACTTCTGCAGCTCAAAAACTAAAAATTATAGAAATGCATGATTTTTTCGTACATTACACAATGCCATTATGTTTATCGTATTAAGAAACAAGTCTTGCGTTGTTTATAATTAGGAGAATTGGCACATTCCTACACAACAGATACAGCATACTCAAAATGAAAACAGCTAACAAAAGCAATACTCTCCATGAATGTTGAATAGAACCTTTAGTTTAGGTTAGTTGAGAATACTGCTGCAACCACACAGAATAAATAAATGGGTTGATCTTCGGTTTGGTACTCAAGAGGAATAGTTTATTTAGTGCAAAGACAAAAAATGGTTAAGCGCCCACGCCCTTAGCAGGCTGATACGGCATACGATATTATTACCTACAAGAATTAATTTTATTACATACTGAATATAATATTAATACTTACGTTGATTGATTTACACCGTCTGCTACTGCATTAAGTTTAAAAGCGTCTGATTCCCAAGTTTGTATAATTACTAGTATATTGACTCGATTGGGGGTCAAATGGGCTTTGGGGTTTGTTTCTTCGTAAAAACATGTCACAGTATAATTATATCTAACCCAAAAGTACTTCCACATACAAGCACAAACAATTCTCATATTGTTACGATTTCCGCACCATATTCCACAATATTATTCTGAAGATTCAAACGCACCGTTCAATTCAATTCACATATTTTTAAGTTATGCCTCCATCGCTGTCAGGCAATGATTTTGACAATGTCAAACCGCTAAATAAAAAAGACCAATTCATCCATTACGGCTGTACGTCTAATTGGTGTGTATAACTTAGCCGCGTAACGTCGATAAAAAAAGTAGAGATGTCATATGGTTCGTTGATAGGCACTCGTGTTGACTGTAGCTATAACATCAAAGAGCATTATAATACTACGGAAATATAACATCATACGCAATACCAATGGCTATAAAATTTCGGTTGACTTCAAAGTTCGGTTGACATCAAGAATTTTATACCCATATGGATTATTCATTCCGTTTAACAAACTGAAGAATAAAATGTGACGTCACAGTTAACTGCTGTCTCTCTCTTTAGAGTGACAAAGGTTTATTTTCTAAACCAGGACGTAACATAATTAACTGTCCATAATAATATGATATGATATAATATGGCTGCCTCGGTGGCGTAGTTGTATTATGGTACGACTGCAATGCTGAGATCTCGGGTTCGATCCCCGGGATGGTCGGGTCGGGCAGTGATTATTTTCCATTCAGTATCAGCTCGGAGTCTGGAATTTGTACACGATAAGGCGATAGGCTCGCCCCCTATCACACCATGGAACGGAATAACGGCAAAAAGTGGTTGCACTAATTGCACCTCTGTCTACCCGGGGGATAAGAGGCGTGAGTGTGTGAGTGTGTAATAATATGATATCGCACCATAATATTTATTTTTATCTCTATAAAGTAATGCGGTTTAAATTAACTATGAAAACCAACTACAGCGGCTAGTAATAGTTGATATTTAAAAAATATAATTTGAGTTAGAAAGTTTATTCCAAACAAAATTGGCATATTTACATACCGTTTTGGTAAGTAGTTCGGAACTACTAGTTCCACTTACATAAAAAAATACCTCACCACGCGGTGGTGAATTCAGTAGCGGCCTTGGAGGAGGGGGGCGAACCAGGCAACCGCCTGGGGCCTCGCAGTTACAGGGGCATCTTGCAGCTCCTTGGGGGACCGTTTTTTGGCACCTTACTTACAAAGCTGTTAAAAAAAAAAATTTTTGCTTCGCACGGGGCCCCGCGTGCTTTTTTTTTGCTCGGCACACAACCTCACATTATATATGTTTTACTTTCCCCTGCGACTGGATATGTTCACGTTGTTTGCTGGCCTTTATAACCAAATATGGAGACTGTAAGGTTAGACAGAAAAACATTGGGATATTTAAAAATGAAAACTACACACACACACACACACACACACACACACACACTCACGCCTGTTATCCCCGAAGGGGTAGGCAGAGGCACAACTAGTGCACCCACTTTTCGCCGTTATTCCGTCCCATGATGTGATAGGGGGCGAGCCTATCGCCGTATCGGACACAAATTCCAGACTCCGAGCTGATACTGAATAGAAAAACTCAATATCACTTTGCCCGACCCGGGGATCGAACTACAGTTATTGTTAAATTTAAATATAATAAAAAAAATTAAAAAACATACTCATAAAAGTAAACAATCATACATGAACAAAATAATACACATTTAGGAAGTTAATAACCTAATTTTCAGTGAGTAATTTTGAAATATTACGAATATCTATTTTGTGTGATTTTACAATTTTTGCAAGTATTCTGCGAACTTTTTTTCTGTAATTATCCACTATAATAAATATTGTGTTTTAGAGATATTCTACTATGAGTTGTGTAATTCATGGTTGCAGAATTATTTGCAATCCAACATCTAGTGTGAAATTCCATAGGTAAGTTGATTGTAAACAAAGTTGTGTAGATATTTATAGCAAAAGTAATAAACACGTGGATGTTTTACAAATTACAATACTAAATAAATTCTTGTTTGAGAGCCATGGAATCAAAAATTAACGCTACATTCTGCGGGTGAGGTTTCTTCCTTAAATTTATTTTTAATATTCTAAAACTTCTGTGAAGAAGCCAACAAAACTATTAAAGTTTGCTAAAGATCACCATAATGTGCTCTCTTTCGGCAAACAAATCTTTGAATTTATAAAAACAAAATTGTTTTCGGCGACTAAAGGTGTAATGTTAAAACAAAAGTCTTTATGTCATCACTATATGTAATTTTTCTTTGCTTGCTATTTGGAATATACTTTTAAAAAAAATCTCAAATGTTAGCAAAATTTCACTGCAAAATAGTTTCAATTTCAGACTGTAAAGTATAATCATGAACAACTTTAGTAAGAAATAACTTGTCACTAATTTTCTTCTTTTATCTCTTCATCTTCTGCTGCAATACTTTCTTTTATTTCTTCTAATTTATTTCACGGGATGTCTTCACATTTACTGATATATTGAAATCTTTCAAGTCTTGACGTTTCAATGGTGGTTCATATTCATTTCGCTGACATATAATGTAAAAAGTAAATATCAATCAATAATAATATATTTAAGTACCTATATATTTTAGACAGAGGCAGAGGTGCCATTTAGTACACTCAGATATCACCCAATGTACCGCCGTTATAAAATTTGGTGGGTCGCAAGCTTAATGCCCTATCCTACTAATCTTACTAATATTATAAAGGCGAAAGTTTGTAAGAATGTCTGGATGTATGGATGTTTCTTTCATGCAAAAACTACTAAACGGATTTCGATGAAATATGGCACACGGGTAGATCATGTCCTGGATTAGCACATAGGCCACTTTTCATCCCAGTAAAATATAAACAGTGACTTTTATCCCGGAAAAACATTCACGCGGGCGGAGCCGCGGGCAAAAGCTAGTAAATAATAAAGTCTAAGTGGATCATGATTATACCAGTGAAATGATAAAAAATAATATACTTACAGCATGAGTTTCTGGTAATAAATAATTATTTTTGACATCTACTGCCATATTCCGAGAAGTAGAAGACACATTATCACATTCAGAATCATAATCTTCTGTCTTTAAATGTAGACTAGTAATTCTTGCAGACATCAAATTGACCTTTTAATGGTATTTATATTTAACCACGTTTTTGCTTATCCAGATCTTTAAGAAATCTGTAAAGAGTAATACAAACTCGATTTTATTTTAAATAAAAGTTTCAATAAATCAATGCTGGATACACTGAGAACTCGATTGTAACTGTTGATCCTCAGTTTTTATTTACGATGATTATTTAAAGATTAATAAGGTTTTATAATATTCATTAGTAAGGCGGCTAGTATTACAAATACTCTAGCACCATCGTGAAACCGGTCCACCAAAGCTTACACCATGGTCACCCTAGCCTCTTGTTTACATATACTATTTACAATACAAAAAATCACATTTAACATTACGTTAATATGAAAAAAGTAGTCATATATAAAGCAAATCACATTAAGCGAGGTTTTTCTACAGTTCATTTATAAAATATTCACGTATTTTATTACGATTCGTATAAATATTGATAAAATTATAATATTTACACAATATTGATTACAATAAACTTACCTGTAGAATTTCACACTAAATTATGGATATCAAATATTTCTGCAACCGTGAACTACACAATTCACATTAAAATATCACTAAAACACACTTATTATTGTAGATAATTACAGAGAAAATTTCGAAGTGAACATTTATTTGACAACTATATTGTCATCGAACTTAACGTTTTATAACAGTGTTGCCGAAATATGTATTCGCAATTACCAATTAAATGAGGAAATTTTGTTTAACTAAAATGTTAATAAGGATAAAAAACCTTAAGGATATCTTATTCAACAAGAATAATTCTGAAATGAAAATAGTACTTATATCATTATATAAGATATGTTGGAAATATTTATATATATATGATTGAGACGACAATAACGGTATTGATATTTTTTATGGGTGGGGAAATAATCTGTAAGCTTTGGCAACATAGGTTAAAGAGTGAGTGAGATAGAAGACAGCTCAAAAGGTAATTTTTTTGTCTTCACAAAAATGTGTGTACCGAGGCCTCCAGTAGATATATTATAAACTTCTTGGTTGACATCAATGTTTCGTTGTTCACTCGAAACGTCAAAATTAGCCGATAGCCCCGCAGAGCTACCTATATGTCAGCTGTAGCTGTTGTAACATGGCTGAGTTTCTAGCACATCTTGATCCGAATAGCCAGTATGACAGTTTGTTATCCAGGTTTATTGTAAGCATTAGGGACCAGAAAGGTCTGGCCAGAATAGTTGCATATAAATGCAACTTAAAAAGTGCAAAACATGCTTAAAATACGTATAAAATCCTTCAAAATATGCAACATCTATGAATTAAAAGAAACTAATTGTTTGTTGTTTTTATACTTAAAATCAGCATATAACTTGAGGGAGCAAAAAAATGTGATTGAGTGCAATGAAATCAACAGTTCGGGATCAGATTGACTTAAGTAACATTTTTGTGCCACATTGAGCTTTATACATATTTGGAATCCGCACATTTTCTCTGTTTCTTCAAAATGGATAAAAAAAACGGAAACTATGTTGCCTAAGTCAATTAGACTGCAAACCGTTGACTTGTATAACATGGAATTCCTGTTTAAAAGAGTAGTAATCCAATAGAAGTTCTTACTAATATATTATAGTGAACTAGCTTTTGCCTCCCACTGCGCCCGCATGAAAGAGGTTTTCCTGTATAAAAGTATGCAATTTTTTATGCAAACTATACATATTCCCTGACCGAATTGTAAATCTGAACCATTTTCGAATCCACCTGAATACACACAAGAACCTAAAGTGCTGTACGGCGAAGTGCAGACTTCGATGCGCTATTTATAGGCACGCGCTCCCGGCCCCCCGGACGGTACCGCCGCAACCTCCATGTCCCTGCATTTTAAATCTGTAATATCTTCGAAAATATTTATGTAAATTACTTGCTGTGAAGGGTCATATTGATCTATGTTAAAGGCACAATGTATTAAAGATACTTCATTGGATAAGGATTAATGCTGTATTGCTCAAAATCGCTTCATACATAAGCCTATTTCTCGTATAAAGTAAAGGAAAAAATGGTTATTGTGGGTTATCCCTACGAGATAATATACAGTATTGTCGACATTTTTGTAGATCTTTTTAAGGTGTACAATACTGTAGTACATTATTATGATCTAACTCGTAGGATTTAGCCAGCGTTTACAACATAAGCTCAAAAAAGTTTTTTTTTTAATTAATCACATTAGAAACCTCAAAAATGATCAGTGTTTCTCTACTATATTACGCATGTATTATACATATAAACCGTCCTCTTGGATCACTCTATTTATAAGAAACACATAAAAATCCGTTGCGTAGTTTTAAAGATCATACATATGAAATCCTCCTAGCCAGTTTCGGCCACGGCGGCCAATCTCAACGGAGATCAGCCAGGTACGCAGGAGATATTATAGTGCACAAGTGTGTGCGCAATACACAGGTGCACTCGCTATTCCTTTACTCTCATAGTCCGGTGAGACGGCAATCCGACATGACCGGAGAGAGATCAGGCGCAGGACCAACGGCTTTACGTGCTTTCCGAGGCACGGGGGTATCACACCGCCAACTTCCTGACTCCGAGCTGCGACTGAGTAAATTTCAAGATGGAAAAACCCAGTCACAATTTTTTTGGCTCGACCCGGGATTCGAACCCAGGACCTCAGCAGAAGCATACATAAAGTACGGATCCCACTGCAGAATGAGTGCGCTCATCGAGTATTTGCTACAAACCAGATATTTTTGCGCATATTTATGGCTAGGAGAATATACATCTAACAGGTTGCCTATCAAAATCTGGCCGCTAGTATTTTTAATTAAATTATTATTATCTAGATTTCGCCCGCGGCTCCGTCCGCGTTAAAAGGTTTTCCGGGATAAAAGTCCCGCTTTTTATTTTTCCGAGATAATATATAGCCCATGTGTTAATCCGCGATATGATCTGCCTGTGTGCCAAATTTCATCCAAATCCGTTCAGTACTTTTTGCGTGAAAGAGTAACAAACTTCCATACGTCCAGACATCCATACATACTTACAAACTTTCGCGTTTATAATATTAGTAGGATTCTTAGTGACCAATTATGTAGTTCAGTTTTTACAATATGTAATATGATGTAAACTAATTTATTTGAATGTAAGATAAACTTATGTTGAAGTTTCTATTTTTATGATCTTGTTCTATTTTATATGTATTTATGTAAATTTACGTCTAGTTAAAAAATATATGAATAATAGTGAATAGTTTCGGCCTCATGCTAATACTAATACTCACGCCTTTTCTCCCTGCGGGGGTAAGCAGTTGCGCAACTTGTGCACCCATTTTTTCCATCCCATGATGTGATAGGGGGTGAAAGACAATATCGGGCACAATTTTAGACTCTGGGCTTGATACTGAATAAAAACACCCAATATTACTATGCCCGACCGAAGATTCAAACCCGAGACCTCGGCACGGTATTTTACGAGTTCATCGCTATTGCATCACTGCAAAAAGTCGTCCTGAGCGACCTCACATGATGCAGTGTACTACAAAATCACTAAATGTAAAAAAGACAGGTACGATATTCCGATTCCGATATTCTGGGGAGTACCACCGCAATTTTTATTACTAAACAATATTGTTTTAAAACAAGCATTTGTTTTGTATATTTTCATGGATATTGGAACTTGAAGATCACACAAGCATGATTGCATTGGATCGTATACGGAAAATGCATAGGAAAACAAATTGAATTCATTTCTGAGATATCTGAATTCTGATTATAAAGCTTAAGGTAAAAAGTTAATTCGAAAATTTGTTAATAAGTTGGAAGTCCTTATTGTTTAAAACAATATTTAATACTTTTTAAAATACAACCGTGACTCTGTTGTTATTGTTGTAATAGCTTTTTTTTTCCAGTTACAGTCAACCCGCCTATCTCATTTTTATGTCATACGACTATCTTGTACTGAACTAATAATTATTATATTATGAGCAGACGGTTTGTTGTTTTCATTTTATTTATGTTTCTCCTTCATTGCCTATTCGGAGTCACCAGCACCATGGCAAAACTTCTGTGACCCCCGTGATGGACATGTCCGAGGCAGCGTGAGACACGCTGCCTCGGACACCAAAAGGCGGACACGGTACGGTGTTTCGGGGGCTTCTGAGCCCCCGCAACAGGAAAAGGACCGCAACAGCGGTACGCGCAGGGGCGGTTGCGGACGACAACTTAGACGTGAGTCGGAGGAAGCCCGCAGCCGTCCCTAATGAGCCGAAGATGGCCATAGGAAAAAAAATAAAGCACCATGGCAAACAATTTCTATTCCAATATAAAATATCCAAGTGGACGATAGCCTAGTTGTGAATGGAACGGTCTGCCGAGACAATGTCCGGAAGTTCAAACCCAAGGCACACACCTCTGACTTTTCGAAGTTGTGTGTGTATTGTTTATCAACTATCGAGTGAAGGAAAACATCGTGAGGAAACCTACATGCCTGAGAATTCTTCATAAGTATTTCGAGGGTATGTGAAGTCTGCCAATCCGCACTAGGCCAGCGTGGTAGACTAAGGCCTAAAACCCTCTCACTAGTAGAGGAGGCCTGTGCTCAGCAGTGGGCAGTATATAATACAGGGCTGGTGTTATTATCATTATTATTATATAATATCCATTTATTGAGTTACTGCCACTCATTTTCCAATTTCTATCAGTAACTTTTACGAATTTAAAAAGAAATGTCTTTTCTTTACTTAAAAATTAGCATGGAAACAGAAGGCAGCGAGCAGAACTTACAATAACTTGCGGGGTTTACGCGAACTTGTAAAATATTAACGTACCTCTCACCACTTCACGGTGTAATCGTGCTGATGGGCCAGTCGGTCGGTCGCACCGTTTGCGCACTCGAGTGTAGGATATCTCCATTGTGGATACGACTTGAACAATTCATGTTTTAGTTTTGACTGCAGTGGACTGGATGGGTGATTGATTATAGATAGACAATTTTTTTTTTTTTATGTTTTGTTTTATTTGCGATCAGCCACTAAGCTATAGGCAAATGTGTTGATAAAATTGGCGTGTTATGTGCAGAGCTCCTGCGAGCATAGCACATTTAGTAATACTAATAATTATTTATAAGTTCCGATCAAATATATGTTGCCTCTTTAAACACCTGATAGTTTGTGGTTTCAGCAGATTCACAGCTAGTTGATTTAAGTGATTGGCAAGTCTCATTTTGTAGGTTTCTTTTACATTCTGTATTTCTTGTTTAACTGTGCTTATTTTTAGATACTCATGTAGTTCTGCATTTGTAATAAACTATGGGGCATTGGATATGGAAATTTTGTAGTCGTTGTACTATATTGATATTTGAATTTGATGCACTACCCCATAACTGAATTCCATAGGTCCATATTGGTCTTATTACAGCTTTATATATAAGAAGTTTATTCTCAAGTGATAGTTTAGAATTCCTTCCCAGCAGCCAGTACAGGCTCCTCATTGTTATACAGGCCTGGTCTCTCTTGTTTTTAATGTGTGATTTCCATGTTAGCCTTCTGTCAAGATGCATTCCCAAGTACCTGACACAATCTGCTTGTGGTAAGTCTTTGTTATCCAGTTGAACGACAGGACAGTCACCATGCCTAAGAGTAAATGTGACTTGTGTAGACTTCGATGGGCTTGCAGTCATCCATTTACTCAACTAGCTGCCTATAAGATTTAGTGCTGCTTGTAGATTTTTTGATGCAGTTATGGGGTCTTTGTGGCTAGTCAGCAAGGCTGAGTCATCGGCAAATGTTGCTACAGTCACATTTGGGGTTTGTGGAATATCTGCCGTAAATATAGGGCCCAGCACGGAGCCTTGAGGTACTCCTGCTCTTATTTCGTATAGCTCAGAGTAGCTATCCGCCTCCCGAACTTGGAACAGGCGACCTGTGAGGTATGATTTTAAGAGACTATAGTAGCTATGAGGTAATAGGGCTTTAATCTTGTAAAGAAGGCCTTTATGCCAAACACGATCAAATGCTTGCTGAATGTCCAGGAATGCCGACACACAGTATTCTCCACGTTCCAGTGACAGTCGTATTTTGTTGCAAACTCTATGCACCTGCTCTATCGTAGAGTGTCCTGCACGAAACTCAAACTGATGATCGGGTATCAGGTTCCGCTCAATTAACAATGGCTTAAGTCTACCTAGGATCACCTTTTCCATCAGTTTCGAGGTAATAGGCAACAAGCTAATCGGTCTATAGGACGTGACTTCATTTTCCGGTTTACCTTACCTTGTTTTTAAGATAGACAAATAGATATATAAATATTTGGGTCTGAATATTAAATCAACTGTTTCTAAAGCTTACATACGTGAAAAAAATTGTCCTGTGTGTTGCATGTCCTTATTTTGTTACTTTGTTCTATCGTTTTTGGAATATGAAGGTTTAGGACTATGTATATTTTGATTGTTTTAAAAGGTGCGTGCAATATAATAATATTCTGGTAATAATATTATGTCTATATAACGAACCCCTTTGAATACTTACATCATAATATTACAAAAGCATATACCTCTAACACAATATTTAGGACCTCTGCGTATTAACATCGATTTAAAAATCTAATAATTATTTCAATTAATGAAGTATATTTTAAGTTTATAAAAAATGCCCTCGCTACGTTTGTTTATGTACGCATTTTATCCGCTGCGCAATAAAGCCAAAATTTTACTCCGAAAAAGCCAAATCTCCAACGAAATTCACACAAAAAAACAACTATGAACTAACAATTACTATTAACTATAAAAAGCTCGCACACTCTTTCGTCGCTCCAAAAAATTTGCGAGAACACTCCGCACCTTTAGGATGAAAACGACACAATTCAAAAAGATAGAAATTGGAGTTATCGTCATAAAATTACTTAAAACGAAGTTCTCAATACAACAATACTTCAAACACAGCCATATTCGAGCAGGAAAAGGACAAAACTGTTATATCGATCCCTTTTTTGTTATATTTTTATAAATAAGGGACTAGTTTTTAGTCATTTAAAAATGACAACTCAATTTTCTATTTTTGGAATTGTGTCGTTTTCGTCCTAAAGGTGCGACTCGTTCCACTACACTAATCCACGATTTAAAATTCCACGAATTGACGTTAAAACAACTCGCAGTTTTGAACTGAACTCCTCTTAGGTAGCCATCTCGTACAATATTTCGTCCGGCGAAGGACCCGGCTTTATTTTACAGCTCCGACGTGCATGGAAAAATCTCACAATGCCTTTTGAATGTGCTCCGCAGAAGCCAGGGGTCGAGGATGGTTTACGGCAAAGGGCCAGGTTAAAGCGTAAGGAGAATAAATAAATAAATACACAATCCAACATACTAAGACACTAGTTTTGTCGTGGATTTTCGGAATCTGAGGGCTTTCTGCTACCATAGCACTATCAAATGAATCTACATTTGGCCGTGATTAAGTTTAGACTAGCAAGTCCTCGCAGCAATATATTGCGTAAGAACTTCCAGATGTGTTTACACTCACGGCAAGATTTCAGTAATTCTATAGGTGCGTAATTAAAGTCATTTCACACGTGAGCGTCGGAAGTCAGCACACTTGCTTGCCGTGATCGTTTTCCAGGTTAAAACCACTTGCGGTGGTCAAATTCTGCAAATTTTCTTGCCAATCTATACCTTATTTTGCATTAAGAATCGATCGCATCTTCTCTTTCAAAATTAACTGTATTAAGAGATCCGTATTTTATAATTTTCATATAGTTATATAGACTTTTACTCGTGGTAGGACTCTCATATGTAAGAGTCCGTCTGGGTGGGTAACACCGCAATGTTTATTTCTACCGCCAAGTAGCAGTGTGCATGCACTGTTGTGTTTCGGTTTAAAGGGCATTGTAGCCAGTGTAACTACAGGACATAATGAGACTTAAGATCTTATGTCTCAGGATGACGAGCGCAGTGGAATACCACACAGTGCTTTGTAAATCAAGGTTCTGGTATTTCTACTGTTTATGGGTGGTCGTATCGCTTACCATCAGGCGAACGGCATGCTCGTCTCATCATTCAATGCTATAAAAAAAAACTTAAGTTTGGTTCATTATCACACCTTTTGTTGGTATTATCCAGCTTCAAAATGATATTTTGACTGAAATATAGAAGTCTTTGCGTGAAGTACGAGAAAGTTAAATAAATTATGGTAATTAAAGACATAATTTGTATGATATTTCATAATAAACTAACTAGTTCAGATAAATCTCTTACAACCATTTTTTAAAATTGAGTCTACATACTTGATACAAACTGAAATAAAAATGTTTTATTCAATGGCCTTTCAAAGCTACTTGTTTTTCCTTCCATTTAGATTATTTTATGTCTGTCAAATTAGGAGCTACATTTTGTTTAATTTTTTTCTCGCTTATTTCTTTGTTTTTGTTGTTGAGTTTTTTTTAGACATTATTGTTTCTTTTATGTCTTCATCATACAAATGTACAATGCGAAGCAGCGTATGTACAACAACCACTTCACTTAATCACGCAGTTTACGCCTTTGATAGGTTTTGTGTTGAATTTGAAAGTTTTTATGGCGCAGAAAACAATTAAGTGCATCGATTAGCAAATGTAAGTGGTTGCAATCGTCCTAGAAACCTCATACTGCTATAGGCATGGTAGGTGCGTCACTAGCCAACTATTAAATATGACGAATAAGGTATTGGACAGCGTGATGGACATTTCTTGAGCCTTCGTTGTACTCAATTACCTAAAAAACGCATTTACGTACGGCACAGGTGTCTCTCTAAATACGTTTTCTGTAGGCACTACTGAGATACATAAATAAGACAACACATAAATTCATCGTCGTAAATTCGCAGAGAGCTTCAGTTGACTACACACGGTAAAGTACTATGTAATATTTTCCCTCAACTAACAGGTATTCAAAATATTGTAGTTATCTTCTTTTGTTTTACCCGATATTTTCATATAAATTTCATTGTGTAGGTTTTGAATTCTATTGGCCATCGAGAAAGCAACCGCACAATATGTTTACAGACCAAACCACTTCAACTCTACGCCACTACGCGTTTTCAATAGAAAATTGAAATGAAAAATCCCCATTTTGAAAGCGAACAAGGGCTTGGCTGGTGAATGGGCCAATCAGTCTGATTATACTCAGATATTTTAAATAGGCCTTTCATTTGTGAGCTTATTGTTTACAATATAAATTATTTGCCGTCAAAATAATGGACTAATTCTGGAATCGTTTGGGAGATTACTTGAGCGTTTTGTTGATGTCTGTCTAAAAATGAATAGGGGAAAGTGTGCCTAACGAACTCATTCACTGGAACAAAGTTATTAAACTTAAAAATACTATAGGTATCTGTTATTTTCTGGGGTTCATTTTAAGATTAAATAGGTGTATTTTGGTTTAAATCTATACTAATATTATAAAGCTGAAGAGTTTGTTTGTTTGTGGTTTGTTTGTTTGAACGCGCTAATCTCAGAAACTACTGAACCGATTTTGAAAATTCTTTCACTAATAGGAAGCTACATAACTCCTGAGTGCTATAGGCTACGTTTTATCCCGGGAAAATATTTTTGTCCCGGAAAACCTTTTTCACGCGGGCGGAGCCGCGAGCACTACTAGTGTTTTGATATAAAGGTACGAAAGAATAGAGATTCGCGCTGCGTTTCTAAGAAGACTGCCTCAGATAAGTTGTATATCGGTACGACTGCAGAGCTGAGGTCTCGCGTTCGATTCCCGGGTCGTGCAGTGTTATTCTTTGCTACTCAGTATCAGTCTGGAATCTGGAAATGTGCCCGGGAAATGGCAACGGAATCGCTTCAAAATTGTAACAAATGAATTCAAATCACGTGTGCTTCGGTCTTAGGACAACCTCGATTATAGAAATGGGCGAGGCGGAAGATACATTATGCTGTATGAGTTATGATATTACATAATTTAAATAAGGTTTTTGGAATAAGCTATAAAAAAATTGTCTAAATTATTTGCAATCCCTAGTCACTGAATAGATGGATATAAATGCTGTGACATATTTATTATGTATAGCTTACATAGTAATCAACATTCAGTGCCTACGTAAGAAAATTTAGAGACTTCTCTGCGTTGCATTCTCTCCTCTCTGCTTTTAACAGCACATATCTATTGATAATTATTATCTTTACTAATCACATATGTTAGTAGTCAACCGACTTCAAAACAGAAACGGTTTTTAACAAACAAATTTAAGAATTGGGCTGAATGTTTGTTTTCCTTTAACTTAGACTTTACAATAATAAAAGCCACGTTCATATCCTTTTATTATGGAACCCGAAAGCAGTTTCGCAAAAGTTAGGGAGCCCATGTACGGTGTGAGCGAAGTTTAGTCAGTAGCATTTGGAACGGCGGGGGTGGTGTACGCCCTTCGCCGCCAAGTTTCCCGCCACTATGTCCGCGAAAGGTAAAGGCGCGTTCCATTTTAAATTTAACTTTTTTTATTTCATATTCATAAAGGAATCGTGTAAAATTATGACGAAAAACTATAAGGATTTGAAGAGATTTTTTTTTAATTTGACCGCTCTATTTACTAGCACCACTCGTCCGATTAAGAAATTTGTTTTACTAGTAACAAGCTACATTATTTCTGAGTCATAGCGGCAATTTTTTTTATCCCGGGCTAGTGACGAAAATGGTGGATTTACATATTTTAAATATAATTTTATTGTTTCAGTTGCAACAGTGCTGCTTGTTTTCGCCTTCGCCGAATACATTTGTTGTTTTGGTGAGTACCTACAAACTTTTTGTAGATTATACCTACCTAGAAAAAATTCCTGCAGTTTGGTCTTTTTAACTAAAAATTAATGTTATTTTTACATGTTACCCACTATGAAGGCGGAGTTTATTTACTATCAGCTAACCCACAAAAACCTTTGACCTCTTTAAATTGTAATTATATTGCTTTTAGAGTGTTATTGTTTAATTTAACGCATATTTAAAAAAAAACACGGGATCTTCGAAGTAATTATTAGTATGTATATGTGTATAATGATTAGTGTTAAGAAAATAAGCTTTTCGAACCGCCATATCACGCGTACTTAGTACTTCAGACAACCCTTTCAACGCTACATCGTGAGCTTATTAGTCACCACTCACATGATGTTAATATTTTAAATCGGATTGAATTACTATTGTTAGAAAGTTTGTCTAGTATAAATACTTTTGATTGTAGTGTATCATTTTCAAATTTGTAAGCTCTGATTTGCGTAACAAAAATAAATTTTCCTAAGATAAATTACAATAAAAACAAGTTAATAAAGTGTAATTTTATGGCTAAGAAACATTAATTATATGACTTCCCTTTTTAGTCATGTTATAATTTATTTCAAAGGATAACGTTTATCTATTGGAATAATCAGCTTTAAGGGAAAATGTAGTAAATATTTTTAGTTAATCATAAAAAATATACATGGATGAGTCATACGCAATAGTCGTATAATTGGTGGCAACCTTATAAAAATACATTTTGTCAGGAACTTCGAGCGAAATTCGAATTTCGATACTTACTATAGAACCTAGAGCCGTAGCAAATTTTTACTTACACAAATGTGTGTCGAAACCGTACGCGCGATGACAGACGGCTTACCACCACCGCAGGGTAAACATTTTTTTAGCTTCCGTGCCTAAAGAGTTCCAGTAGAACGCTATTTATTTATTTATAAACTCTTTATTGTACATCTAAGGCAAAATGGAAATAACAAATATACAATACAAACTAGGCTAAACAATAAGTAGTACAAATGGATGTCTTATTGCAATTGGCGATTTACTCGAACTCTATTACTTAACCTATTCCTAAGACTGCAGTTTCTTCCATAAAACCTTATTACGAGACAAGTAATCTGTTTGCCTGATAGTATGCATCATGACTCACGACTGTCCATAAAGACTGTCCATAAATAATTCAAAATTCGAATAGTATTCGAATTTTGAATTATTTATTATACCAGTATACTCCACTCGTCATCATGAGACCAAGACATAAGACCTTAAGTTTCACAATGTTCATTCAATTCTGAACTTAAAATTTTCTTAGAATTAGCTAGTCTTTACTATTATTAAATGCAAGAGGATTTTTTACAAAAGCTTACGAGCACGTCTCTACGTCTCTTGTATTTAAAAAAATGCTATAAATAACCCACACACCACGAATCGAAATCGCATTCCGCCTTTGATAATTTGTCTTAAATAAATTTAGCAACGTGTTCATCGCTCACCCATCCGTTTAGTCTTTGATCGGCAAGAAGGTGCATTACTTCCGTGCGATTACTCCCATCCCGATTGATTCGAACGCTCTTTGCCCCGTTAAATGGCATTTTGATCGATAAGGAGTGCCTTGACGGATAGTGGGGGGATTTTAAAATAAAAACGGGGGAAATCCTGTCTCGGAGAGGGTCTTTGAGTTGCCCCAGGCCGGTCTGAGTGTCCAATACTGAACCATATTTTAAAGTTTCTCACTTCTACGTTGTCGTGTATAACTAAGAATATTGAAAAAAATATTCGAAAATATTTGTAGTGCAATGGATTGAATTGAATAAGTGACCACTCTGTCGTAATTTTATTTCGACTGGCCGATCTATCAAAAAGTATTTTATGGACAGTAATTGTTAGTAGCATGATATGGTCGACGTGAGATATATCTTCTAGTCAGTAAATGTAATATAGACCAACTAAAATCGTGTTTGATGGCCACTAAGGTCATAGTGATTTTTTTAGATGTGTGTGGTGTGACTGGCGAGTGGCGACTAACGCCCCCTTTTGATAAACGACCCCAAGAATACACCAATCATATTAAGTTCTTTGTAAATATGCCAAAAAATAGGTACTCTGTTCTGATTGGTCCATTTTCGCGATGGATCGAAAGAAGGTATTAGGATCGTTTATTGAAAACGACGGTTAGCCCGGAACGCAGTTGTTGGAGTGAACCACTACGGTATTCCACTATGGGCTCTATGCTAAGCTTGATATTGCATACTATAGTACCATATCAGCCCTGTATTATATACTGCCCACTGCTGAGCACGGGCCTCCTTTACTAATGAGAAGGTTTAGGCCTTAGTCTACCACGCTGGCCTAGTGCGGGTTGGCAGACTTCACATACCTTCGAAATTCTTATAGAGAACTTCTCAGGTATGCAGGTTTCTTCACGACGTTTTATTTCGCCGTTAAAGCGAGTGATATATAATTTACAGAGGATACACACATACTTTTTTTTTAGAACTGTAAGAAGTGCAGACTCTTGGCTTTTAAGCCCAACTAGGCTATCGCTGCTTTATTAGTGGTTTGATATTGCATATTGCCAGCGAAAAATACAAAGTACTACGTGGTACTACGAATCTTGAGTTAAAAGACAGTCACCCCCGCTACACTATTTACTCGATATAAACTCAAAGTAAAACCCCTTTGTCAATACCCGTACCAGTGGGCACGCTCACAATCTAATTAATAGTAATGGAACAAGGCCCTCTGTTAACTCAGCATTGGCACTGACGAATGTATTGAATTTTAATTACTTCTCCAGTTTAGGATTAGATCTAATCAAACTGTAACTTAGTTTGTAGTAACTGATTGATCTGGGTTTCTGTTATGTTTTATTGTAACAAGCATTGCTCGTAACTCCGCCTGCGTTTCCTTTTAGGGTTAGTAACAATTAACTTAAATCATGCGGAACACCGAACAATGTATCTATTAGTGGTAAAAACAAAAAAAATCGGAACAGTAGTTTCAGAGATTAGCGCGTTCTTACAAACTTTTCGGCTTTATTTAAAAGTAAGTATCAAAGATTAAGTATATGACGTTTTTGCAAACGAACTCTTCAGCTTTGTTCAATCGTAGAATAAAAGGTATTTTGCAATCTAACCTTGAATATTATTGTCGTAATTGAACATTGTAGACAATGAATTAAAACTAGGTAATTATTATGTCAAAGTACTGGTTTTGCTCTTATTCATATATAGCTTGACGGAGTCTTGCGAGTGACTTGATTATGTTTTACATTCATTCATTTCTATGTAAATAAAATGTAGAGATGTGTATCCTCGGAGCCATTTTAGCTGCAGTCTGCTTCAGCTGCAACTACGCCGTCGCTTATATTATAATTGTTCGCAGAGATATTCAACGAAATACAGAAGGTGTTTTTTATAATTTGTTTTATTTTTGTTTGGTTGTAGCTTTGTAGACTGTTGACTGTAAATGTATGCGTATACGACATGTGCATATATAGGGAGGGGGAGGTCAGGGTGTGCGGACCCCCCTTAGTTTACAATTAACCACTCTACGCCACTGACCGCTGACATTTTGGGGATCCGGACCCCCCCCCCCTTAGACGGTGTCATGCAAGGCAAGAACCCACGCCACTAAAATTTTATATCGTAGGACTCCCCCGCATCCGCCGTGGAGGAGTGGCGTCACAGGCTGGAGGCCCCGTCAGCGGGGCTCAGGGTCGTCGCGGCAGTGCGTCCTGTCTTTGCCGAATGGCTGGACAGGCGCCACGGTGCGGCAACGTACCGCTTGACACAGGTGCTCACTGGGCATGGCTGCTTCGGTGAGTACCTGTGGCGGGTAGTGAGGAAGGAGGTGTCGGCCGTGTGTCACCATTGTGACAACTGCCCGCTGGATACGGCCCAGCATACGTTGGAGTTTTGCCCAGCCTGGGACGAGGAACGCAGCGCTCTCAGAGCAGTCGTCGGAGGAGACCTCTCGCTGCCGGCCGTGGTCGCTTCCATGGTCGGCAGTCGGGAGGCCTGGCGTGCGGTGGCCCACTTCTGCGAGGTGGTTCTCTCGCAGAAGGAGAGTGCCGAGAGGGATCGGGAGCGAGAAGATCCCTCCCGCCGCCAGAGGAGACGAAGGAGGCGCCGGGTGGACGACTGACCGGCGTCTCCCGCCCTGTGGATTGGGGGCGTTTGGAGAATTCCACCACGGTATCCCCTGCCTGTCGTAAAAGGCGACTAATAGGGGCCACCGGGGGTCGCGGCGGGCGGCAGGGGGCTGTCCGTCTTTAGTTTTGTGCGTGTTTGTTAGCACAGTGCTGCGACCCCCGTGATGGACGGCAGTGTGGCAAGTAGGCCTCACGCTGCCGTTGACGCCGAGGGCGTCCTTCGGTGCGCGGGGGCTTCTGAGCCCCCGATACAGGAGACGGGCTGCATTAGGCGGCACCGCGCAGGGGCGGCTGCGGACGACAACTTAGACACTATTAGTCCGGGGAAACCCGCAGCCGTCCCTAATGCGCCGAAGAAGGCCACCGCGGAGTTTTAGTTGGTATGCCGTGCGGTGTACATAGGTTAGGGACTCGGCCCGGCGGCTCAACGCTGGGTCGTAAGGCACGGTGAACCCAACATCACCGCTCAGTCGCCCCCCTTGAAGGCTGGGCGGTAGTAATAAGTTACTTTCTCCGCGAAAACAAAAAAAAAAAAAAAGGACTCCCCCGCATGTGACATATATAGCTACGCCCGTGGGATATGATGTTTAGTTATTTTAAACATCAATTTTTTTTTTATATTGAAACTAACATAAATAAACTGAAACGGTACTTATTCCGTTTTTTTTTTAATCTTTGGCACGGCAAAGAATCCTCACTGTATTTGATAGTAAGTGAAGAGAAGCCCAAAAACTTGTTGACTGGCATCCCACAACAGTCGGCAAAGTTATGCCGCCCTGCTTAGTTGCTTGAGTTGCTTCTTCACGCTTCATTTGAAGGACCCAAGTTGCCAGTGTACTGATGACCTAAGTCAATAGTTAATTTAATCAGTTATTTATCAGAACTTTCGGTTTGTCATAAAAGTTATTTAATTGCTTACGTGTGCCTAGATTAAAGGTATTTAATAAACATTATTAAATTATAATTTATTTAATACTGCGACTGGATGCATAAAGCAGCAGACCGGGCTCTGTGGCGTATCTTGGGAGAGGCCTATGTCCAGCAGTGGACTGCAACGGGCCGATGATGATGATGAATATCTACCTAGACATTAGTACAAAAAGCGTATAATTTGTACAAAAATGTGTGCCTCCGTAAACATTTATTAACCAACGAATAAATAGTATCACTATTTGGCCCCAATATATTTTAACTGACAACTATGAAAAGTTGGTACTCGTACATCAAACTGCAGCGCCCGTGAACGTGTTTTTTGTGTATCATCTAAAACAAAATCTAAATTGATTTAACTTTGTTTCGCGCCTATATCCCGCCATGACAGTTCAAATTAAATCGGATAGATTTTATTAGAATTCTCTTTGCTTTGTTTTGTCCGCTAACATTTCGTACAATAGCGAGAGGTTTTATACTGCGTTCTATTTTTAAAAACGAAAATAGAACTTGTAACATTTAAATCTATTCCATTGTTAATAAAAGTTGTAAAGGGTCCTATTACAAATAATAGGCTATCCAGTCCTGAGATTGCTTTCACAATATCTACAATTATTTTTTACTTCATGAGTAGTCTTGAATTATATTCGCATTGAAAATACAACAAGCAAAGTCTTAATATGTATGTTGACGGCATAATACTATGTTTATTGGAATGAACGCATTAATTGCTGAATGGTTTTGGATTAAATAAGCTACTGACACTTGAAAGTGAGTAGAAGAGAGCTTTATAATAGAACTCTATCTCAGGTTGCTATATCAGACTAGTGATTAGGTATTGGTCATTAACCATCGGATGACCATTCTGGTCTCTATCCCAACTTCTACTATATTTAAAGAGTATCTAATTTCATTCAATTTTGCACAACTATTAGTCTCTTCAAAGTTACAGTAGACAGAACAGTGTTATGAATTCTCTCATAATCTATTTTACGTTGGATGCAGGTCGCTTTCAACAGATGCAGAAATCTTTAGAGGAGGCCTATGTTCAGCAGTGGTCTTCTTGTAGCTGACTTTTTTTTCCTAGACATTGAAACGGCCAGTGTGGAAATAAATTCGTTATTTTCTCATTTTGTGTGTTCATGACCAAGTTGTATATGCAGTGATTGTTCTTGGTATATTAGTTTGGAAGGGAATAAAGCGTTCGTCAAGTTATCCCGCACATCCCACTGCAGCCCGAGTGTTATTATTCACAAAGTTGGGACTGTACAAGTTAATCCTACTGTGGATTGATATTGTAAATAACTACTGACAAACTGGACAACGTCGTTTATTTACTAGGTAGTAGAATTGAAAATAGTGTAGCAAAGTTATATACTAAGCACTCTTCACCAAAATGTTCAAGTCCTCAAATCGTCTTCTTACATCTTGAAGCAGGCTGCGACAATCTT
Organism: Lapara coniferarum; assembly: GCA_949316025.1. Classification (NCBI taxonomy): domain Eukaryota; kingdom Metazoa; phylum Arthropoda; class Insecta; order Lepidoptera; family Sphingidae; genus Lapara; species Lapara coniferarum. Next base: position 25,281,555 of record OX438919.1, read on the forward strand.
TACGTGTCGTAGATTAGCTGTAGGCTGTAGTTTTGTCTTCAAGGGGATTGGCCAACTTGATTGCATTAGTACCTACTCTCCCACGTAGCGAACTCTAAAATTGTATTCAACCAACCATGCCAGCCCTGTATTATATACTGCCCACTGCTGATCACGAGCCTCCTCTACTACTGAGAGGGTTAAGGGTAGCCTTAGTCCACCACGCTGGCCGAATGCGAGTTGGCAGACTTCACATACCTTCAAAATTCAGAGAACTTCTCAGGTATGCAGGTTTCCTCAAGATATTTTCCTTCACCGTTAAAGCGAGCGATAATTCTCAAAGAATACAAACATAATTTTTTACAAAAGTCAGAGGTGCGTGCCCTTGGGTTTGGAACCTGCGGACATTCCTCTCGGCAGTCCGTTCCAATCCCAACTAGGCTATCGCCGCTAAAATTTTCATCACAATGCACGTATTCCTTTAACATTAAAGCTTTTGAAAAATGATTATATATTTAACAAAGTTAATGTAGACTTTTACTAGATTTATTTTAAAGATGGTTCCTAATTTCACTTAGTAATCTAACATGAATAATAACTTTCTTTTAATACGTAGCATTTATGATGAATTTTTGATAAGAAAATTGCCCGTCGAAACATAAACGGTTCAAAAAGGATTACAGAAATAACATAGTGTTTTGAGCTGTATTACCGTCTAGTTCATGAAACGTGTAATTTTATAAGGCCACTTAGTTCACGGACAAATTGATAGGTCTTGCATGAATTTACTATTTTGTATAAACCCTTAAGTCTTTGTAATGTACAGTCAGAAGCATAAGTATCTGAACAAAATCAAAATTTCAAGTCGCCTATACACGCGTTAAGTTAAACTGAAACATTTTTTTCTTCGTTCGAAGTAAAGTAAATCTCTTATTTATTTTTGAGAAGAGAAAAAAATGATTAGTAAGAACACAAAAGTATGTAGGCAATTTGAAATTTAGAATTTGTTCAGCTACTTATGTTCGTGACTGTACGCGTACGTTGCATCGACCGTTTAAACTACACTGCAGTACTATCGTGCTGGGTTTTTATTGGGTATAACATTATCAGATAAAAAGAAATATATTTTTGCTATGACTGCCTCGGTGGCGTAGTTGTATTACAGTACGACTGCAAAGCTTTAGGTCTCGGGTTCGATTCCCGGGTCGGGCAAAGTGATGTTGAGTTTTTCTATTCAGTATCAGCCCGGAGTCTGGAATTTGTGCCCGATATGGCGATAGGCTCGTCCCCTATCACATCATGGGACGGAATAACGGCGAAAAGTGGGCGCACTAGTTGCGCCTCTGCCTACCCCTTCGGGGATAACAGGCGTGAGTGTGTGTATATTTTTGCTATGATATTATGTAGCTTTTATAAAAGACCTTTTAAAATTCTATCGTTATTCAGATTTTCTCGTACAAACATACTAACAAACTCTAACTACCTAAATTGGTATAGCCAAACAATATCGAAGATACGCTAAATTATATATAAATAAAATAATGCACGCATGCTATAAAATAGTTTATTATTTTCTTACAGTATATTAAAATATAATATGCTATTTAAGTACCCTCTCAGTAGTAGAAGAGGCCCGTGCTCAGCAGTGGGCAGTATATAATACAGGGCTGATTGCATTGTATTGCATGCTATTTAAACACAATACCCATGGCAAAAGGAAACAATGAAAAATAATGAAGCTGTTTAACTATACTTCAATGAAATTTACAAGGAGAATAGTAAAACAGTAGTCTCAAATACACGGAGCACGTTAATTAGACCTTTGCTTACTACAAATATTGCTAATTATAAACTCTTAAAAACATCTCAATAGTTACTATAGAAATGTTTAATTCACACAAATTGTAGCGCCCACGTACGCGTCATAATCCTATCCTTCCTACTAATCCTACTAATATTATAAAGGCGAAAGTTTGTAAGAATGTATGGATGTTTGGATGTATGGATGTTTGTTACTCTTTCACGCAAAAACTACTGAACGGATTTCGATGAAATTTGGCGCATGGGTAGATCATGTCCTGGATTAACACATAGGCTACTTTTTATCCCGGGAAAATATAACGCGTGACTTTTATCCCGGAAAAACTTTTTAAAGCGGGCGGAGCCGCGGGCAAAAGCTAGTAACCAATAAATTATCAGTTATCGCAAATAACAAATCTTTGTTATAATATCCCCTAATTCTCAATTTCAGCAATATTATGGGCTAGGTATGTCGTTTTTACGCCGGTTTAGATTAGCTCGATAGCTGAGATATAATTTTTATAGATACTTGTGTGACCTCAACCTATGTAAGCTATGTTCTACGTATCATTTTCTCAACTTGCTAATCTAAACTAACTTAGCATAGTTTTGGTCTGAAACCCGCAAACCGCTAGAGATTCGCAAATTTCATCATACTGGCCAGTTACTAATTCACAAACGAAAAAAAATGTTTCTAATTTCGAAATTGATGATGCTGGTCAATCGTTACAAACCTCGTGTTGGCTGTCGAATACCTGTGATTGTTAAAAAAAAAGAATTCAAATAGATTGTATCGTCTGTCAGTTTGTAATGAAAACTGGAAACTGTGTCCACCGCTCGCTGACTTCATTTTGGGAATTAACTTTGAAACTCGAAAATTATTGCACACGTGCATAATATATATTTTCAGGATATTTGAGTGGACGATGTGGTAGATATAAAAACATATAAAGCGTTTCTTGTAATTTATAGTTACCCTGTTAATGCGAGATCTGTGTTATTTTAATGGTTGGTGATATTTTTATCGCCATATTTGCATGCTGTCGGAAGATAAATATACTTGATGAAGGTGTATCTACATACGTAAAAGTTACATCATTCATTGACCCTTTAATGCATTAACTTTTTTTTTTTTTTTAGTTATGGCTACAAGCACTGTGTTGCTGTGCTACGCCAATGCATTAACTTCTGACAGGTACTCTATCAGATAGAGTTTGGTAGCAAAAAGAATTCTTCACATCAAAACACGGATCATAAACAAGAATCAAAGTACAGTACCGAGAATCGCAATCTTAGCATTCCAAATGGGAATGGTGTTCGGAAACTACAAAGTTAAATCTGATAGGACGGTGTCTGCGAAACTCGCGTCAGTCGATGATTGTATTCAAATCTCTTGTAAATCTACTTTGTTGGAGCTGTAACCTTCGGGCGAAGTGTTTGTTGATACAAATTTTGATGTTGATAGTTATGGAATTTTGAAGTTTTGTCGTTATTTATTTTAGAATATTGCTATTTATCTATCGGTAATATCTTGTGATTCATTTGAATGAACTTTCGATGTAATTTAAAATATGTCACGTATGGTAATAGCTATTATAAATGCCATTCATGATCATTAACTAAATTGAAAACCAATAAACTTGTCATTTATAAATGTTTTGCCAGAACAGACAACCCTTTTAATAAAAATCGACTCTAAGAAGGAAGGAAACCCTCACCGCGAGTTATGTGCGGTCCATGGAAGAAATTTTCTAACTTAAGAATCTTTAAATAATTTATTTAACTATTAATTGTGTGTTAAGTGAACGACATCGACCCATTTACTTTTTTAAATTCCCTTTCCTTTATTTTTAGCTACCTTATACACTATAGTCTCCGGCATTCCATTCTGATACATCTATTTGCGAACCGTTAACAACTCAGAAACAGTACAGCGTCGGATCAGTGCCCAAATGCACTCCATAACAAATGGCTCAGTAAAATAGGAGCCGGCGACTGAAGCATCCAGATATTCGAGGTGGCAATCCCTCAGGACTCCGCGTGAGTCCGTGCAATGTGATCGGGAATTATTGATGGCCCGGTTTCCGTCCGTGCTTCAGCCTGGCACGGTTCTGCTAATGTGCTTCGTGAATATTACTATGTTTTTTTTATATTTTCCGTATTCTTCATAGTAACGTCAAGTGCTGTTTGCGTTTTAGTAGATATGCAAGTTTTATGAGCATCAATATTTCTTTTTCTTCTTTTGTAGCACTTTGAGACTTAATCAATTGAATTTGGGAATGGTATTGTTCGTTTCCATTACATTTCCTCATATTTAGTATTTATATTTCTCTTCTATGTTGCCTTGCCCAATGATCCAGGTTTACATACCCAACATTATTGTGAAACTTATTTGAAAATTTTGGTGTGTCCTAAAGAAACTATGTTATTCTATCAAAAATAATCAAGTTATTTTTTTAGCTGGATACACATCCAGCTAATTTTAGTTTATCAATTTTAATAACGTTGCTTAATTTTTGTGATGCTTTGACTGGTGCTTCAATGATATTACAAAGACATTCCAAATTAGCTACCTTTTTGATTTTAGGAATATTGTCTTTGTTAGTGTAGATAAATTTAAGTCGTGATTATATTGTAGCTTCGATATTACAGTAGCTGTTAATGTAATTACTACTGTAGTCAGTACTGATATAGAATGTAATTAAGTTTGTTCAGTGTTTTACTTATTAATATAATCATGTTTATTATTTAATATAAGAGAAATAAGGTCTTAATCTTTCGAAATTCTTTTGACAAGGGGATGTCGACTACTTAATAATAAGTTTTTCGACAAATCTGATTATATCTGGACTAATATAATATTGTGTAATTAACGGTAAGCAATTTTCTAGTGCTTCAATACAACTCGTCTTTTAAAGTAATCTTTTTCGTTTCTTAAATTTCGTCAGGCTACTCGTCCGATATTACTATTGAATACATTCAGTTAGTATTATTTATACCTTCCTTTAAGCAGGGAGCATTCAGTGGGATGAGTTTTGATCAATAATATATTAATGTGTAGTGGTGTTTCATGTGTGGTGTAAGCTAGGCCACAGTGGTTCTATATTTACATTTAATGAAATTGTGTTGACACCGCCTAATTGAAATGAAATAATAATGTATTCAAATATTTATTATGTAAATGTAGATAGAAGTAGGAACTTAATGTACGTTTTTGACCTTGTGCCAGGGTTTGTCTTTCAGTTAAGTTTTAAAGTTCATTAGACTTACCACATGTTTCCGTAAAGTTAATGACCAAGAAACACATCGACGATATAGTTTAAGGTACTTTTTGTTACAAAGATATCAAATCACAAATGATTAGAACTCTCTCCTGGTTTGGGACACACCTTCTCATATGTAGTTGTATCGTCATACATTACTTTCAATTATTGAGCTCGACATTGGACTGCAGTTCTTCACATTAGAGTGTATCATATTAAGGCTTAATACATCGCACCTTTAGAACGAAAACGACACAATTCAAAGAATAGAAAATTGAGTTGTCATTTTTAAATGACTAAAAACTAGTCCCTCGTTTATAAAAATATAATAAAAAATGGACCGATATAACAGTTTTGTTCTTTTCCTGCTTGAATATGGCTGTGTTTGAACTATTATTGTATTGAGAACTTCGTTTAAGTAATTTTATGACGTAAACTCAATTTTCTGTCTTTTTGAATTGTGTCGTTTTCATCCTAAAGGTGCGACATAGTCATCAGAAATAGATACATTGGTAGATTTCAAACCTGGACATTACATTTTTTTTTATATTTAAAATTTTTCTGCGCAACAAACTTGCATTACTATGTATCCAACAGCTTTATTGGATTTTTTATCGGTACGAGGTAAATTTACAAGCAAGTTTTAATAGAATGTCTGATACAGCCCGCGTCTTGTTCACCGCATTTAATTGTCTGAGAAAACATTCTGTTTTCCTCGAGAGCAAGACTGTTTTGCTGTTGTGTGGGTGCGGGCAAGGAGATGGTAACTGCCTTTCTTATTTTAATTAAGTAATTACATTGTTACTTGTACAGGCATTTGTATCCTCGTGTTTAGACTTTTGGTTTCAGTTTTAAAATTATGTTTTAATTTCGGGAATTGGTTGTTGATTGAGAGGTTTCTGCTCAGTAGGATTATAAGAGACAAACTGACTATTTACAACTACTCAAAGGAGACAAATAATGATTGTAATATTTCACCATAAACACATATCTTGATTTATAAATAAGATAATAAAATCTTTATAGTTGCGAACACCTCATTTGTTTCAAATATTATAGCTAAAACCTAGATAGTTTCAAAAGAGATTGATAACTATGAGTGAACTGGCGGTGTAACCCATATTAGTTTTTATCCAAGAAAATTAAAAATTTCCTTAAAATAAACATTATCGCGCAGAACCGTATAGTGCACAGCTTGTAATATTCCGTTGCATCGGTTGTATGGGAGATTAGGGCTGGTATGAGGGTAGATCCAGGATTTGCAGGTAATATAGAGGTCACTGTAGGTTTTGGGAAGGATCTGAACAGATCAATGTATGATTATTTTTTTTTTTTTTTTTTAGTATGGCCATCTTCGGCGCATTAGGGACGGCTGCGGGCTTCCTCCGACTCACGTCTAAGTTGTCGTCCGCAACCGCCCCTGCGCGTACCGCTGTTGCGGTCCTTTTCCGAGGGACGCCCCTGGCGTCCTAGGCAGCGTGAGACACGCTGCCGTCCATCACGGGGGTCACAGAAGTTGGCTAGACTAATAGGCGGGCGGCGCCTCCCGCCCACCCGTGACCCCCGGAGGCCCCTATTAGTCGCCTTTTACGACAGGCAGGGGATACCGTGGTGGAATTCTCCAAACGCCCCCAATCCACAGGGCGGGAGACGTCGGTCAGTCGTCCACCCGACGCCTCCTACGTCTCGTCTGGCGGCGGGAGGGATCACCACTGCGCTGGCGATCCCTCTCGGCACTCTCCTTCCGCGAGAGGACCGCCTTGCAGAAGTGGGCCACCGCCTGCCAGGCCTCCCGGCCGCCGACCATGGAAGCGACCACGGCCGGCAGCGAGAGGTCTTCCCCGACGACTGCTCTGAGAGCGCTGCGTTCTTCATCCCAGGCTGGACAACACTCCAACGTATGTTGGGCCGTGTCCATTGGGCAGTTGTCACAATAGTGACACACGGCCGACTCCTCTATCCCCACCACCCGAAACAGGAACTCACCGAAGCAGCCATGCCCGGTGAGCACCTGCGTCAGGCGGTATGTTGCCGCTCCGTGGCGCCTGTCCAGCCATTCGGCAAAGACAGGACGCACTGCCTCTACGACCCTGTGCCCCCACGACGGGGCCTCCAGCCTGAGACGCCACTCCTCCACGGCGGCTCGCCGTAAGGAGGCCCTCTTGGCCTCCACCTCCTTCAATCCATGTATGATGGAGTTACATTTTGTTTATTGTTAGTTAGTCATTGATAGGAATAGTAAAATTTACTGTAATTTTTGACAATTTCATAATTATGCGTTTGGGTTATGGTAGTACTAATGGCTTTTACTTTAGATGTTACTTTTAGTTTAGTATTTGAGGAAGGAATCGGTCTTTAAAATGAAATAAAATAAAATACTTCACGCAGGCGAACATAGTTACTGCACTTAGATAAATTAAATTGATTATATCCATACTAATATTATAAATGCGAAAGTAACTCTGTCTGTCCGTCTGTCTGTTAAGCTTTCACGCCAAAACTACTGAACCGATTTAAATGAAATTTGGTACACATATAGTCTAGAGCCTAAGAAAGGACATAGGTTACTTTTTATCCCGGGAAAATATAATGCGGGACTATTATTCCGTATTTTATGTTCTTGCAAGTGGAGCCGCCACAGCCAAACCACTGAACCGATTTCGATGCAATTTGGTAGGAAGATAGTTTAAGACCCTGGGAGGGACGTAGGGTACTTCTTATCCCGGGAAAATATAAGCCGGTACTTTAACCCCGGAAAATAGTTTTCTGCGAGTGGAACCACAAGAAAAAAAGTATGTAGATAGTTCGAGATCCAGAAAAGGACATAGGCTACTTTTATCCCAGAAAAACATTACCCGGGAATTTTATCCCGGAATTTATGTTCTCGCGAGTGTAGCCACCACAGCCATACCACTGAACTGATTTCGATGGAATTTGGTAGGGAGATAGTTTAAGACCCTGGGAGGGACCTAGGGTACTTCTTATCCCGGGAAAATATAAGCCAGTACTTTAATCCCGGAAAATAGTTTTCTGCCAGTGGAACCACAAGAAAATAAGTATGGAGATAGTTTGAGATCCAGAGAAGGATATAGGCTACTTATATCCCGAAAAAACTTTTTAACGCGGGCGGAGCCGCAGGCAAAAGCTAGTTAATAATAACTATTAAAATCAAAGGTCACTTATATAACTACCGACATTTTAATTGGGAGTAAAATCAATGTTGAAAAATAAACAAAAAGCCAGCTCGGGCGGGCAGGAAAGGGGCTATAATAATAGAACATTTTTATTAAAAATTTATGGGAGGAACGCGTCGCGATCCTCAGCGGTGAGGACACTACAGGCCCTAGCCTAGCTAACCTACCTATTTTAAGTTTCTTGTAGAGCATATCAGTAATGCTGTGTCGTAAATAAAAAAAATATGTATTTGTGGGTATTGGATAATTCAGGCTTATCTTTAGTCTAGCAACTTGCTCATTTCTTCCATTGTATAAAAACATAACCCTCCTTAGACAGTCGGGTAAAAGGAATGAGTTTTTTAGACACATCTCCGATTTCCACCTCCTCAGATACCATTTAAAATTTGCCTTTTCAAACTCGTCTTGCACGTTATCGTCTGCGAAGACCCAGCGAGCTCATGAAGCTCGGATGCGATTTTAATGTCTCACCCGCGAACGCTCCACTTGCATAATTCATGAGCGCCGGTTCGACTCCCGTGCCACTCACGTTTTGATTTGATGATTTATTTGAATAAGATTTTGGTTACGCTCCGATAATTTGAATGGGATTTGAATGTGTGAATGCTGAATGGAAGTGTTACTGTCAGTAGTAATTTTACTGATAAATTGCATGTAATGTATGATTTGTATTGTAGATATACGAGTTATGTACTGGGTGCGAGGGTCCGTCTGGGTAGGCATTAGTCTCCTCTGCAGTATCTATTTTTGCCGCTAAGCAGCAGTCTGCATTGTTGTGTCCAAGTTGAATTATATTGTAGCCAATATAATTATTGTTCATTATGAGACTTACCATAATAATTATATCAGTACAAGTGCAGAAGAATGCCACGCAGACTTTTGTATCTCAAAGTTCACGGTGTTGCTATTATTTATGGTCGGTACTCGGCCGTGTGACGTGTCGCTTACCATGAAGCGAATGGTTTGTTCAATTGTGTAATAAAAAAGGAAGAGAATATAAAAATAGTGTAAAAACTAATATATTAAGAAAAATAAAACTGGGAAGAGGAAAGCGACCGTCAGTAAACTTTTATATTATTTTTATGAAACAGAAAATGTCGCTGGCGTATGTAAAGCGCTTCTGAATATTTTAATTTGTTTTCAGATATTTTAATTCAATGTTTTTAAATACTTAAAAATACTCATTTGTGAATGCTCTTCTCAATATAAATAATTAAAAAGCAGTTATCCTGAATGCAAGCAAAACGTAGAGTTATATTTTACACATAGGTATAACATATATTTTTATGAGATTATAATGATATTTTATGAGATATCTCTAACTTTTTCTAAAGCTAGTTCTAAAATAATGCGACGATTGCTTAACATAATAAGAATAATTAAAAAGCGGTCAATCAAAAAATAGCTAACAGTCACTACAATGTATCCTTTGATCCTCTACTGATTTCTTTTAAAAAGTTCCATCCATTATGTACCTCAAAATACGTAATTTAGATATAGTTTTGCATACATAGTTCTTTACCCGTGATCAATTTCTCACAACCAATTTCCTTAGCTGTAATTTCATCGTTGCTAATACGATATTTCTGTATAAAGATAGATCGTCTATGTCGCGATAAATCATATATAATAGATGACGAGGCTCGTATACGCATCAATCTGTTTCTGGGGTATCGACTGTGACTCGACACTGTGTAATTTGATTGGTATTTGCTGATGTTACTATATAATAATGATTTATTATATAGTTATTATTATTAAGCCTTTATTGCCAAAATAATTTTCAATAAGTTATCTTACTGGTTTTTTTTTTCTTTTTTACTATTTAACAATAAGTAACTATAACTATAAATAAATAACATAACAATATTATTATATAGTAAGTAGCCCCAAAGATCGATAGAGATGGTAATGCGTTAAAAATACAGAATCGATGCTGTAACTTGCTTTTAAGAGTGTTACTCTTGTAAAAGTTCGCCTGAATCGCGACCAACGTTTTGTTACTGCTTCCAAGAATGTAACTGCGGTTGTATTTTGGTTTGAAGGATATAGCGTCTAGTGCCATTGCATAAGCGGGATTTTTTAACAAAGTCGAGGATCTACTTATATTGAACGGAAAGGCGATTTGTACCAAAATGTCGCTGACCGTCCATATTGCAAGATCTTTCGATCTGTATGATTTTATTGTCGCCTGGAACTTGCAACTATAACGGATACTGATAAAAATGTATAGTTGGTATATAAAGTGATTTTTATAAACGAAAAACTCTTTTATGCGGGCGAAGCCGCGGGCAAAAGCTAGCAAAATAGTTTTATATAATTCTTTGTTACAGACTCAAGAAACGTGGTGTTCACAATCGTTAGCCAGTCGGAGCCTTACCATGCCAGCGTGGCGAAGAGGCTCAAACAAGACATTGAAAATCAAGTGTGGCAGATGGAAGGGGTGAGTTGTTTATTGATCGGAAATACCTGTAATTTTGATGACTTGGATACTAATTTTGTTATGATTAAGTTTTGATTAATATATAATGTGATTGGTCGTATTGACTAACGCCGGTTAGATGTTGTCTATATCTGCAGCCAGGTAGCCGTGTGGGTTGGAAAAATATTCATCGTTATGACACTTCTTATCTAATGCCTCAGGATATAGAGCAGAAAAAACAGCTGTTATAATTGAAAGATTTTTGCTTAGTTATCATCTGGCGTTTAAGCTGCTCGTCTAGTCATTTAATGACTAAAAAATACATTTTATTATCAATACTTTGTGTACCATCCAATCTTCAAATTTGTAACCGTGGCCAGGATACGCTTCAAACTATTAACTTGATTGGAACATTCGTTAACTTTGTATCGTTTGCTATCCAAACGTTTGATCCAATAGGTCCCAATTTCATTTTGATTCCAAAACGTATAAAACTACGAAAAAGGCACAATTACTATCCGTTTATTTATTCTACTGAAAGTCATACGAACGTTGATTTCAAGTACAAGAATAACTCACCGACCTCTGCATTATAAAGAACTGGCTTTTGCTCGCGGTTCTTTTAAGTCCGCTATGGATTATTCTGATATCGATAACCCCTCAAAATCGGATCAGTGATTCAGCCGGAAGAACGTAATAGACAGACATGGGTTACTTTCGAATTTATAATACAAGTACGGATAGAGTAAAGATTTATTGAATTTTGCACTGCGCTCGTCATTCTTCGACATTTAATATTAAAGCTCATAATGCCCACTAGCATGTGCGTAGCTACAGGTGGCCAGGATGGGCTATACCCACGCTAGAAACATTTTCACTCACTTTAGATAAAGCCTTGCGCTTACAGGAGCCTCGCGTTGTACACGCCTTTCGTGCAGACAGTAAATTCGGCAAGCGTTGTTTAAACTCCTGCCAACTGCCCCCCAGACGAAATCCGTAGCTACGCCAAAGCACACTAGTTACACATAATACAATGTCTTCCATACTAGAGCACCAAAGTCCAGACTAGTACACAGTACATAGAGATAGGTAGTTGTATTGCGTACGCGTTACGAGTACGATTTGCGCGCTGAGGTCCTTGGTTCGGATCCTGGGTCGGGCCAAAAAACTTTGTGACTGGGTTTTTCCATCTTAAAAAAATTACTCAGTCGCAGCTCTGAGTCAGGAAGTTGGCGGTGAGACACCCCCGTGCCTCAGAAAGCACATAAAGCCGTTGGTCCTGCGCCTGATCTCTCTCCGGTCATGTCGGATTGCCGTCTCACCGGATTATGAGAGTGAAGGAATAGCGAGTGCACCTGTGTATTGCGCACACACTTGTGCACTATAATATCCCCTGCGTACCTGGCTGATCTCCGTTGAGATTGGCCGCCGTGGCCGAAACTGACTAGGAGGATTTCATTTCATACTTTATAATCCAGAGGTACCCAAAAGTGCACCTGACGCACGAGGACTTCCCGATGGCCGGTGCGTGGACCATCATACCGTTACTGGGTCCGCTGACTACGAAGTACAGGAGTAGTGACGTCAGATGGGTGCTGTTCGTGGAGTCACACACTGCCGTGAGATGCGAGAAGCTGATAGAGGCTCTAGCAGCTGCTGATAAACAGAAGGTGGGATCTTGAAACTTCTACCGCAATTGTCCAGTTATTGATCACTGTATAAAATACCAAGTTATCTCTGGTCGTTCTTTAGGGCCGATGTCTTTTTGATTTCTTTTTTGCATATAGTCATTGCAAAATTTTTGATTTTTTAAAATGTATTACAGTATAATTTTATGTAGTTTTTATAAGCATGTATATTTCAATTATAGTGGGGGTAACTATGGGGCTTTAAGGGTTAAAACAATCGAAAAAAAAATATTCTAAATCTACGTTATCAAATAACGTACCGCCACTCGTTATCGCCCCGTTTTTGAGGTCTATGCGATTGTCAAATCACCCTTCAATGTCACCAATATTCCTATTATAATCAAGCTATCCTTCCATAGGACACGATGTGGGTGGGCTACCCGCTCAGCGACCCAGAGCCCACCATAATTCATCACTTCACATTCTACGAGGAGTTAGACGAGGAAGGTGGCTTCGTGTATCCCAACTTCGCCAGCGGCTTCGCGATGAGACTGGAGTTGATCGAACAGTACGTAATTTGCCTCTATTTTCTTAATATTATTCAATATTTATGATCAATAGTTTTCTTTTTTCATAAATTCTCATAATTATGAATTTTACAAGAAAATTATAAAATACTAGCTTTTGCCCGCGACTCCGCCCGCTTTAAAAAGTTTTTCCGGGATAAAAGTCTCGGTTTATATTTTCCCGGGATAAAAAGTAGTCTATATGTTAATCCAGGACATGATCTACCCGTGTGCCAAATTTCATCGAAATCCGTTCAGTGGCTTTTGCGTGAAAGAGGAACAAACATCCACACATCCAGACATTCTTACAAACTTTCGCCTTTATAATATTAGTAGGATGTATGAGTTAATGGTAATATAATGTGTAAGTTTTTTTAGGTGCTTAGTGCTTACTTATTTAGTGAAGATTCAAACAAGTGTCTGATATTGCTATTGTTTATAGTCAAACATTAGAATTTTGCTGTCATGTTGTATCACAAACAGAACAGACTGACGTAGAATATGCATCGCTAGTAAACTTACAAAACGAAACGAAAAGTAATTATTTTAATTCAAAATTGCAAAATATCTCAAAAATGTGTGACTTATTTTTAAAAGTTGGAGTCGTGGTCCCAGCATATTTCTTTTTTAGCAATTAAAAAGTACACAAGGCAAGGGAAATGGTCGTATACAGCATAACATCGCGTTTCTCGTACGCTTAAGTTAATAAAAAGAAAACTTAGGCCCAAGGATTCCGTTAAGCGTATTTCCTTACGAGACCATTAGTTAGCACTTAACACAAATTAAAAGTTTGAAAGAAAAGTTCTTAGCCATTTACTTTCAATTAGCAAGCCAATAGAAATGCCCGATTAAATTCAATGAGGGCTGTGCTCGCGACTTCGTTTTTTTTTTTTGTTGGGCAAAGGTTTTGGGTACCGTATTCTCTATAAGTAATTTAGAATTCACACGATTATTGTTTATTTTACTTCGGAATGTAATTAAATTAAGTTTAACATGTTAAAGGTTAATCTCCGACTTGTTACGCAATAAAAATATTTTAATAAGTTTTTTTTGGGCTAAGTTAATTTCAATGTCTACTCGTATTATAATAAAAGCGGTTTGTTTAGACTCCTACATCAAATAGAAAGCGGTGATCGTAAGCTAGAGGCAGACTTCTCGATAGACCCAGCGTTCGAGCTGGCACAACTAGTGTACGGCAATAGTGAGAACCCAGGACCCTTACTGACTGCTGACCTCAGCTTCTGCGTGGTGTCTGGAGACAACTGCGCCACCTATCCTCGTCAGTTTGATATATGTGTGAGTATTTTTTTTTCTGGTGGGTAGAAAGAGGTGGAAGATAACAAATTATATGAAAAACAATGTATTTACATTATTTTTTTCTACCGCCAATCAGCAATGTGAATGCAGTGGTGTTATGGCTTAAAGGATAGTGAAGCCTTTATAAATACATTTTTGTCTGATAATGGCGTATGTTTATCAGTGCCATGCAGATATGTCCTTGTACAAATTCCGTGATTTTGCTATTACTTATAGGCAGGCGCATAATCCTATACTTGTTCTAGTCATACGGTAATAAAAATAAAATTGTACTAGTTCTCGTATGCTTATTAAGTGATTATCGGCAGGGCAGTCCCATCCCCGAGGAGTCGGTGTACTTCGCAGTGAAGACCTGGAGCGGGTTCCACTCCACCAGGGCGAGGGTCGTGAAGAAGACCTGGGGGAAGCACGTCACCAACCTTATGTTCTACAGCGATACCGATGGTAGAACATGTTTTACTATAGCTTTATCAATTTCTTGTTTGTTTGGTTATCAATAGGAATATATTTGTCTCGTTACTAGAAACTTCCCTCGTTACATTTTCGAGATGATAATTAATATTCTTCGTAGTCTATTATTTATTTTGCTTCCTTTTATGATCTGTTGATTTATAATTTCAATTTCATATTATGACTAGCTTTGCCCGCGGCTCCGCCCGCGTGAATGTGTTTTCCCGGGATAAAAGTCCCGCTTTATATTATCCCGGAATAAAAAGTAGCCTATGTGTTAATCCAGAACATGATCTACCCGTGTGCCAAATTTCATACAAATCCGTTCAGTAGTTTTTGTGTGAAACAGTAACAAACATCAATACATCCAGACATTCTTACAAACTTTCGCGTTTATAATATTAGTAGGATTAGGTCCTCTACCTTTAAGCTTTCAAAGGTTTCGGTCGTCTTAAAGGATAGCGGCGATAGCCTAGTTGGGAGTGGAACGGACTGCCGAAACGAATGTCCGCAGGTTCAAAACCCAAGGGCACACACCTCTGACTTTTCTAAAAAAGTTATGCGTGAATGCTTTGTGACTTATCGCTCGTTTTAACGGTGAAGGAAAACATCGTGAGGAAACCTACATACCAGAGAAGTTCTCTATAAGAATTTCGAAGGTATGTGAAGTCTGCCAATCCGCACTAGGCCGGCGTGGTGGACTAAGGCCTTAACCCTCCCAACAGTAGGGAGACTCGTGCCCAGCAGTGGGACAGCATATAATACAGGGCTGGTAATATTATTATTTATTAGGTCTCTAATTTATCTTGGCAGATCCCTCCCTCCCCGCCGTGGATACTGGAGTGCCTAATTCCAAAACAGGTCACTGCACCAAAACAATGGCCATATTGAAGAGTGCAGTGAAGGCTGTGCAGGACAAATCTCATATAAAGTGGATATTCTTGGCTGATGATGACACTATATTAGGGTAAGTTCTAGTTTATTTTAGAAGTGGACCAGGAGAACATAGAAGAACATTAGCTGATGCAAACACATAAGTTTTCTGAGATTGGCACGGACGCAGTTAGTGGACCAAGTCGAGAAGAATAGAGCATATCAAAATTCGAAGTTTAAACATTTAACCGCGTATATTTCGGAGTTGGATGAAGGATGTATGGGCGAAGGTGGTATTTCCATGTTTTAGACTTCGTCATGATTTAAGCTTTCAATAATAATTAAAAGCTGGTTTTTCTCATATAAACATAATATATTTCGTCTGAACAACAATACAAAGTAATAACAACGTTCTGTTGAGCTAGCCAACTAAACTTCGAATGCCCTGAAGCGCGTCTGCACTCTCATTATAAAGGTTCGCTCCCCTCTACATAATTTCATACTACTTGATTCATTGAAGTCAACAGTAATACAATATTCATAAATAAAAATAGTCAAATCAACAACTTATTTTACAAATTCAAATTAATCTGCAACATTGTGTATTTTAAATCTCACTGTGCAATATTGAAATACTGGTAATTAGCTAGCATCCTATTTTATAGTATTTTAGTCACTCCGACATATAATATTGTTAACTTTCAAAAAAATTCTAATTTTTTAAAATATTCCTGACTGTCTTCTTGGGATAGGATAATTTTTATTTGTTCTATGTAACAGAGTTCAGCGGTTATGTGAAGTGCTAAGTTGCTATCGTGGCGGCTCTGATGTCACCATTTTGGGGGAGAGATATGGCTATGGATATGGAAAGAAGGAAACTGCTGCAAAGGGTAAGTGTTAAGGCTTACTAGTTGTAAGGTTTACTTAAAATTTTTTGTTTTGGTAATTAACTTTTTTACATATAGTTGTATAAATTATATTGTTAAATTCATTACAGTCATTTATTACAGAATTTTAAAGCGGTTATCTTCTTCATGTCATTTTCTATTTAAATAAACTAGTGCTCGTTCAGAAACGAAATTTGACTATCGAATTGAATAATATATATTTGTAAACATATACAAATCATGCCTCGGTGGCGTAGTTGTATCATGGTACGATTGCAGTGCTGAGGTCTCGGGTTCGATCCCCGGGTCGGGCAAAGTGATATTGAGTTTTTTTATTCAGTATCAGTTCGGAGTGTGGAATTTGTGCCCGATATGGCGATAGGCTCGCCCCCTATCACATCATGGGACGGAATAACGGCGAAAAGTGGGTGCACTAGTTGCGCCTCTGCCTACCTCTTCGGGAATAAAAGGCGTGAGTGGATTCCAATTTGTGTGAATTGGTTACGAACATAGGCTACGACTACATCACGGGCGGCGGCGGCGCGGCGCTGAGCGTGGGCGCGGCGCGTGCGCTGCGTGCGTGCGCGTGCGCGGAGCTGGCGGCGCCCGACGACATGGCGCTCGGGGTGTGCGCACGGCACGCGCACCCGCGCCGCGCCAACCTCACGCACTCGCCGCTCTTCCACCAGGTATGAGATAATACAGGGTTAACAGTATTTTCATATAAATTACCAATTATTTTATAAATCTCTGGATACTAGTCCTTTTAGCCCGTAATTAGAATGTGCATCATGGTGTTACCGTATCCCTAGTTTTAAATATTACTAAAAGATACCAATACTGAAAGGTACTTATTTACAATGTCTATTTCTACTGCCAAGCAGCATTGTGCATGCACAGTTGGTGTTCCGTCTTAAAGAACATTGAAGCCAGTGTAACTACTGGACTAATGAGACTTAACATCTTATGACTCAACCCTCAGAATGACGAGCGCAGTGGAATGCCACACAGTACGTTGTAACTCAAACTACTGAATGGTGCTACTGTTTATGGGTGGTCGTATCGCTTACTATCAGGCGAACGGCATGCTCGTCTAGTCATTCGATACAATAAAAAAAACTTAATACTTGCAAAAAAAAAACAGTCTTTAAAATCAGCATAATACCAGGGTATGCAAAGTCAATAATAAGCAGTTGATAAACGCTTCTCAGGCGCGTCCCCAAGACTATGCCCGCGAGGTCCTGGCCCGCGACAGACCTGTCTCCTTCCACCGCCACTCCTCGCCAGGCCCGGTGCGGGTGTACGCCACCTGGTTCCAACACGATGACCTGGCTGTCAAGCGACGAAGAGACGAACTGTAATACCAAAAACTACCATTTTGGTAGTTTTATATTTATAGAAAATGGAATTATGTTGAGAAATTCGATTTGTTACGAAATAATTTTGACTAAAATCTGTTCAGTAATATGACGAGGGTATTAACAATACAGTGTTAAAGCCCAATGTTAATATTACATAAAATTTACCATTTAAGTAGTTTTGTTGAATTAAGTCACGTTGATTTCATCAATTCAGATTATATCATGTTATAATAATGACGTCAATGTAAATTATGATTTCAATAAAAGACATTGCTAATATTTCCAGTTCGTGATACGTGTTTAGTTGTTTTAATGACTTTCTATAATTGATTTAATAAGAAATACGATAATAGACAACACAAAGACGTTGGTGTTGCCAATATTTGAAAATGTACCATTTTAGAAGATTTTACGTAATAGTGATGTTAATTCCGTCAATTATATAAATTGTTGCGTTTTATTTGTAGTTAGATGTTATTAAATATATTATTGCAACTATTATTAATTGTTTATACGGTAAAATATATTATATAACCAATGGTTTTAATTTAATTTAAGTTGTAAATAAAACTCGAATATCGTATTATAAATAGTAATTTATCTATTATAGCTTTTGCTCGCGGCTCCGCCCGCGTTAAAACGTTTTTCCGGGATAAAACTCCTGTTTTATATTTTCCCGGGATAAAAAGTAGCCTATGCCCTTTCTCAGGCTCTGGACTATCTGTGTACCAAATTTCATTTAAATCGGTTCAGGTGTTACGGCGTGAAAGCGCGACAGACAGAGTTACTTTCGCATTTATAATATTAGTTAGAATATTTTGTTTGTCAATTTATCGAATTGTCAATGGAGTTATAAAAAAAGCTTGCCATAAAAATCGAATACTATTAGCAATTTAATGAATCTCTTATAAGCGCCTAATAATTCTAATCAATTTATGATTTTATGTACTATGACCTTGAACTTAAATATAAGCCTAACGAAACAGGATTAATAACTTTTATTCTTTTCATTAAGATGCAAAAAAAAACCTAGTCGCGTCTTGAAAACCATGAACTAAATAAATCGTAACGTTTTTGACGCAGACTTAGATTTTTCGAAGTGGTTATAATTATATGAAGGCATTGCATTTATATTTTGTGTTCATTATTTAATAGTGTAATTATAACTAACATATCAGTTGTATACTGTGAATAAAGTTTAATATTTTTACAACTTATTGTTTTATTTCTGTAACACTTATAGCACAGCACTATATTGGGCTAGAAATAATTTTACATAAAGTTTTATTTGCCTTGCAACACCCAAATCAAACCTTTTTTCGCTATCACCACTAGGGAGGTGAGTGGAACAGTGTTTTTGATTTCACACGTCTTATGGCCCAATGTCGTCACTTGGGAGTATAGCATCATCCGAGCCAGCGTTGGGACCAATTCCTAACCCTATGTACACCCTACATGAGCATACCAGGCATAACCTACGGTGGCCTTTTACAGCGCAAACGAGACGGCCCCGGGTATCTTGTTGCACTAAGATAGCTGCTCGAGACCATCTGCGCGATGCCGCGACCCCTCTGTACGAGGAGGCTAAGGTGCCCCAGAACTCTAGGTCGCTTTTGGCGTGTACGATAATGGGAGACCTACCATCCGTATTATCGTCCACCTAGGAGTCGCTAGATTAAAGTACCTAGTCGAGCGAGTAGCCCCCCACTGGTCGCCCCGCGACTCCCTCTGAGCCCCATTTAGTCCCCATTTACGACAGGCAGGGGGTACCGTAGTGGAATTCTATAGATGCCCCTGGACCACAGCACAACAAAATCAAACATAGTTCTGGTAGCAATCTCTCGGTACCTTTTTACATGAACTTCAAGCACAACTTGAATGAAGGTTTCATAATGATCTCATTCTTACCTTATCTTAGAATTATCTGCGAAATAGCTATCTGAAACATTTGTTTGATTACTTACTACGAGTAATATTATCGTTTTAATGTTGTTTGAATAACTTTATCATTTTTTATTACGATGCTAGTTTACTTTTAGGGTATTTAATAGATGATACATGATTTTTACTTGATTGCACTCTAAAGTAATTGCGAAGTTATGTTTCCTGAGTATCTATGTACTTAACCATTTTGAATGTATATGAGTAATGGGGTATATAATATAGCCTAGGTAAAATACTTGTGTTCTTTTCAACCTAAACGGATAGATTTTACAATCACACACTCAGGTACTCACGCCTATTATTTCAGATAGTTGGAGGAACCCACACCAATTATTTCAGGAGTTGTGTACCCGCTTTTCGCCATGTGTATTCCGTACCATGTTGTGAAAGGGAGCGAGCCTATGGCCATTTTTTGTGAACGACATTGACGATTTAAGGAAGACTTTTTTTGAGCTCATATACGTTATTTTTACGCGCGCTCTCTGATCATCATCCAGACTTATTAAAAATACACAATTTTAATTAGTCTTAAAGAGCATCGTCTCGTCTATTTCAACAAAACATCGTGTTCTAAGAATTATAGCAAAGCCTAATCTTTGCACTTTTGTCCTCAAAGAAAATGAGTCATAGAGCACTAATCAAATAGGTACTAGCATGAGAGCAGATAAGTGGATATAAACCGATTGCTGAGAGATTTAACATCAGATCAGTGTAGGACACGGCACAGAATGGCGTTCTTAGGCAAGGAATACAAGTTAGTCAAACACGAGAACTATGAAGGGTTCCTCAGGTCTTTGGGTGTGTAATTCTTTTAGATTCTATTGTTTTAAGTTAAATAGCTATATGAAAACGAAGTATTGACATTTCTATTTGTGTGCTACCTAAATTCAAATTGGCTAAGTAATAAAATAAGTGTTTATAAATTATCGTGCGCTTTACGGTGCAAGAAAAAATTATGAGGAAACTTACATATCTGAGAATTATTTAGCAAACATTTCAAAATTATTGGAAGTCTAGCAACACGCCCTAGGACAGCGTAGTGAATTAAGATCTGAATCCTCTCAGTATAGACGAGGCCCGTGCTCAGCACTGGGCGGTATACCTATAAGAGCACTTGAAATAATTATTTGTAGTAAAACTTATTAGTTAATTATTCTAATAATCGAAAAATAATCAGGTCTTTCCAACGAAAGAGTCCAGGAGATGCTGAAAACCGACCTCACAGAGAAACTCGTGAAGAACGGGGACTCTTACACTTTTTACTACAACACTCCACTTGACAACAAAGAAGTTACGTTCACACCTGGTGTAGAATTCGAAGAGTTCGTCGAAGCAGGGGACACAGTGAGTATAGAATTCAAAATTCAAATTCAAATTGTTTATTTAAAATTTTAGAATTACAAAGACTTAAAAATTATACAAAAAATACATAAATATCACAAGAATCAGTTCTTACATACACAAATTACCAGGGGTTCCCAAACTAGGCAAGGCCTGTATCTTGGGAAACCAACATTCGAGATAAATAAAATTTAGAACCTTAAGTTGTAAGTTAGTATACAGAATAAGCAACTGCTGAAATAAAATATAAAATAATAGTAATAAGTAAAACTATTGATAGATTTTCCAGAACAAAAGAGATTAATCTATAATTGAAAAGGCTTACACTATAGACTCAGTAACATCATAGTTAATACTTTTTAACCAGCTCGTGAGTTTTTGGAACACCGATACATTGGGCAGTCTCTGAATGAACACAATTTAGCAACCTTGTTGTAAATTGATCTGAAAGCATAAAATTGGAATTTTTTTGCAAATTTAGATCGAACTATCGGAAGGGCTAGGTTGAAAACCCTTTTACTTAACGATTCCCTATATTCGTCAGAGTTAATTATAGATTTGTGTGTTGAAATACAAGCTATATGAATATATAATTGACGAACTCTTAAGACGTCTGCCTCTTGATACAAAGTATCCGTTGAAAATCTAAAATCTTTACGCAGCATGACCTTTAAAACTGCACGCTGAGCCCTTTCAAGGGATAGCATGACATATTTCCCTGCCCCACCCCAAACACCAATGCAATAGGAGAGAAGGGATTGATAGACAGAAAAATATACTAATTTAAGAATACGAACATTAGCTGAGTTACGTAAAATTTTCATGATACCAATAACCCTCCGAATTCTACCAGCCAGGGCTTTTATATGTGATTCAAAGTTCAACCGATCATCTAGAATTAATCCCAAGTATTTAATTTCCTTGGTTCTTCGAATATGATCATTGGCATGTTGAGAGCAGTGTAGGGGTACATGTGTGTATCCTGAGATCAGGCAGAGGAGGGGGCTGGGATTTTGCTGTCTTATGGAAGCATATATATTTAGTTTTTTCTATGTTCAAGGTTAAGAGGTTATTCTGAAGCCAATTCTGAATTAAATGAAGCCCCTTTCAGCAACTTGTCTAGCATCTTCCCAGTTATGGCCATGAAACACGATCGCCGTGTCATCAGCGTAACACAGTATTTCAGCAGATTCTAATTGAAGGTCAAGGACGTCATTCATATATATTATGAATAAGAGTGGACCCAGTATACTCCCTTGAGGAACTCCATATTTCATTATAATAATAATAATAAATTTATTTCATATAACAAAGGTTACAAACAGGGCAAAGTACAGTGTTCTTAAAACTAAGGTCACAGATACATTTCGGTGAATTAAAGCACAATTCTACAGTCGATAGCTAATGACTAAACTAGATTCCTAGGAATCTGTACGATGGCCATCAGCTATCTCCTCGAACAGAAGGTCACAATTTTTAAATTCCAGGTTTATAGCAATAAGTTTTAAGAAATTACGACATGTTTTCTATTAATTTTAATTTTTGATTTTTTTTTATACCTAGTTTTAGTTATTGCTTAAGGTTCATGCTTTAAAATAACATGCTTTTCAGTTTACATTTAGGATTTACGCTTAAAGTAATTATTAAAGATATAATTAAAGTAAAAGATTACACACAAATACAAATGCATGCGATGTGTGTGTGTGTGTGTGTGTGTGTGTGTGTGTGTGTGTGTGTGTGTGTGTGTGTGTGTGTGTGTGTGTGTGTGTGCGTGTGTGTATGTGTGTGTGCGTGCGTGTGTGTGTGTGCGTGTCTGTGTGTATGTAGGTGAGTGTGTGTTTCTAATTTGCTTCAAGTAGGAATATTTATAATTTGCTCAGTCTGATCATAATCCAAGTTTATAATATAGCAAGTGGCCTCCCTCTTGCAATTGGCCAAATTTAGGTGGTTAATTGGAATAGTCTTATTTACTTTGTTATATATATATCCACACAGAAACACTTCATGTCTTTGAGCAAACGAGGTTCGGCAGAATTTAATTTCACAGACCCGATCGTACCTTCTTTTTCTTTCAGAAATCTGTGGATTATATGTAATACTCCTGTGTGTTTTTAAAATTATGTTAAGGACATATAATTGTCTAACAGTTAAAATTTCACATTCTTGGAATAATTGAAGTGTGGGATAAAAATATGGTCTAAAAGTTGCCACTTTGAGCACTGCCCTCTGTGCACGTTCCAAGATAAGCATATGGGATTTGCAGGATCCCCCCCAAACAGTTACACAGTATGAGATTAATGATTGACAAAGGGCTTTATATATTATTTTAATGAGAGTTTTATCTGCTACATGTCGAATATTTTTGAAAATGGCTATAAGTTTGCGGATTCGTTGAGAGACAGAACTAATATGAGCGCGAAAATTGAGGTTATCATCAAGAATAATACCCAAGTATTTAATAGCGCTCGTATTTTCTATTCTAATACAGGAACAAGATCTATTTGTACATGATAAACAATCTACCGAATGAGCAATTATATTGTTATTTTTAATACTATTAGCAGTTTTGGGATTATTTATGGTGAAAGCAAGATATTTCGTTTTTTCTCTATTTAATGTTAACAAATTCTCATGTAGATAAACGGACACAGTATCAAACCCTTTCTGTGCCGCCTGCAGCACCTGATCATAAGTTTTATCTCTAAAAACCAATACCGTATCATCGGCATAGCTGATCAAATTGCCATTATACAAGGGGAGGTCACACAAATCATTTATATAAATGAGAAAGAGTGTCGGTCCGAGGATACTACCTTGAGGCACACCGTACGTGATCCTTTCCTCATCGCTCACAAGATTTCCCATCTTTACACACTGAGTTCTGTCACTCAAATAGTCCTTAAAAAGCTCAAGTTGGATTCCTCGTATTCCAAGGTTTTCCATTTTGTTAATTAACAGTGGGATTGAGATGGTATCAAATGCCTTGGCTAGATCCAAGAAAATACCAATACACTTGTCTCCGTGGTCTAGGGCGTCCACAATATAATTTGTTAGTCTGGAGACCGCCATCTCTGTTGAATGACCTTGGCGAAACCCATATTGGTTCCCAGATAGTAACCCGTATTTCTCCAAATAATTCACAAGTCTGTTGTTAATCAGGCGTTCAAGTATTTTCGAGAGTGTTGGCAATAGTGATATAGGCCGGTAATTACTCATCGATAATCTACCACCACCTTTGTAGATCGGCACCACAAGGGATTTTTTAAATACTCTAGGGAATTTGCCTTGCGCAAAACAAAGGTTACAGATGTAAGTTATTGGGTTAGCCAAAATCCTTTTATTTTGCTTAATTATCTTGCTTGAGATACCATCCCAGCCCACTGAGCAATCCAATTTTAACGAATTTATAATATTTTCAATTTCTGACTTATCAGTTTCCAATAACACAAATGATTTTAACAATAGTGCATTGTTTTTATATTTTGAGGTATGAGTATTTTGGTTGTTTGATCGTAGTTTTTGAGCTAAATTCTTGCCAATGCTTGCAAAATACTTATTAATTGAATTTAACGCATCTTCTCGACAAGTAAAGTTATTTATTAAATCCAGACAGTTTTCTTTTTTTTTACTTTTAATGTTAGTAATTTCATTAATAATTTGCCATGTTTGTTTCATATTACCAGCTCCTGCCTTTTCAATTTCAGATTTTTGGTATAAACGTTTGACCTTTTTTAGTAATTTGTTGCAAAAATTTCTGTATCTTTTGTACGTTATTTGAAGAATTTCGTTACTAGGGTCCTTTCGAGATTTTAGGTGCAATTTGTCCCTATTTTTAATACAGCGGAGTAAGCCCTGAGTTATCCACGGTTTAATAGTACGCCTGTTCCTCGTAATCTTTTTAGTTGTAGTGTTTTTTTCAATAATGTATCTCAGAGATGTTATAAGAAGATTAGCAGCTTGATTACTATCAGTACAGCTATATATATGGGAGAAGTTAGTTTTTTCTAGATCGTTTGTTATGTTTTGGAGATTTATTCTGGAATAACATATTTGAGACCTACTTATAACTTTACGAGAATTATTAATAGCAAGTAAGACTGCATTGTGATCGGTAAGGCTACTTTCCATAACAATAGTAATAGCAGTGAGATGTGTTTTGAGTAGTATGTGATCTATACATGTCAGTGAAGAGCGGGTGGGCAGTTGGTGAGCGGGAAGAAGGCCATGAGAGGCTGTAATGTTTAAATATTCAGTAGAATTTCTATCACACGTTGTGGGTGAGATATTGATATTTAGATCGCCTGTTATAATCAAGTGTCTGACATTTTTCAACGAGGAGAGAAGTACATCAAGCGTGAATAAAAAGTTATATAAATCATTATATGATGGTGATCTGTAGATCGAGATAATGGCAGTATCATTACCAATTTTAGTTACGAGGCAGTTGGCGTCTGAAATTTCAGGCTCAGTTGTAGATGTACTAAATTGGCACCTTACATAGACAACGACCCCATCATTTTGTAATGTATTGTTTATCGTATAGTAGGAGTCATAACCTTTTATAGAAGGTATGACTTTATTTTTTAATAACCAACATTCTGTCAGGACTATAACGTCAGGTTCAAATCTCAGTCTTTCCAAAAGTACAATAAGACCATCAAAATTGCATTGAATGCTTCGAATATTTTGCGTAACAACTGTAAAGCAGTCACTCGGACTCCCAATGCGAGAGTAACATTCTTCAACGGGACAGGAAAGAGATTTCGATACAGAGATGTTGTCAATAGAATCTATCAAAGTGTTTATATTATTCACTGTATCCAATTATGTAATAAGGCGTCACAGATACTAATATTACTATTAATAGAAAGGTCATATTCAGTGAGATTTATATGCATTATTGCATACGGAGTAAACGGAACAGCAAATGAACCAAGATAAACGGTATTTATTCGAAACAAGAGCGTTAGGTTGTACCAAACCAGTAGTAATCCCTTACAAATGTTTTTTATCCTACTTGTAACATGAGGCAGCATTATTTTGTTTGTGAGTAAATAAATGTTTGTGTTTGAAGCAAAAAAAAGTTGAGTTTTGATCCTGTGTAACTGTAAATGAGTAATGGAATTTGTTATTATGTGTAGTACTTGACTTATATCTACAAATATCATCATGCAACAAATAAAATGCAAGAAGATGGCACAACTGATAGTAGCCCGCGCCACACTTAAAGTAATAAACAACAAGCTAATCAAATATAGTCAGATTTGTGATTTATGTCTTAATTCATTGATCTGATTTTCATTTTTTATTGTTATCTTTATGGAACCATCATCTTTTTTTAGATGTACCCTCCCATTGGTTATCCAACAATATTTGAAGAGACTTGCTTTGACTAACTCACGGCCGAGATAATATAGCCGATTCACTAATGATGTGGTGCGTTCAACAATATATATGGGTTTATTTGGTCCACTTATACCGACCTGGTTTGTGCTCATCTTATTGCTCTTATGCTTTATATTGTACTGTTTCACTGATTTAAGAATATTATTTCTGGCTGAATTTGATATGAAGTCCACAACAAGAGTTTTGTTATTTCCTGGTTTTCCTGGTAGACGGTGAATATCTCGTAATCCTGATCGTTCATAGTCGATTTCAATTGTTTTGCATAATTCTTTCACTAGGTTGTATTGTTGTTCACTTGATTCGGTGTGTTCGTTTGGTGCGTTTCTTATTTCTAATTTGGTGAGATTGTTTTGGCGATTTAGGTCTTCTAATTTTTCTTCCAAATAATTCGATTTAACATTATGATTATTCAATTCCTTTTCCAAAGAGATTACTTTCTGATTTAGATCTTCGTATTTCGCTGACAAGAATTCTATGGATTTTTCAATCTCTTTATTTGTTTTTTGGATTTCAGTATTTTGGAGTTTTATTAGCGATATATCCTTGTGAATTTCTGAAAGTTTCTGGTCTTGTTCGGCCATCCGTGTACAAAATATTTGCATCAAATCTTCTTTGATAGCAGATGCGGGATCATTCGAGTTTCCCCGTTTTCGTTTTGACCGTGAGTTTGTGTTAGTGTGAGTTTGAGAGTCTGTGTCAGTTGAGGGAGCATTATTTGTGTCTGATTCTCCATACGGACGATTTTGTGGAGGAGTTCTCTGCATTTTAATTTGCTAGTGGTTGGTCGAAATAAAAGGACGCACGTATAACTAGCGTATGCAGTATCTTGAGCTATCGATGTGTGCAATGCACAGGCAACGTAAAAGTGGTCGAGCGAGTGACGGAAAGAGTGGACCCAGTATACTCCCTTGAGGAACTCCATATTTCATTGGAACCGCAGTACTCTTCCAGTCATCAATCTTCACTAGTTGTTCTCGATCAGTGAGGTAACTTTGAAACCAGTTTAAGGCAATGCCCCGGATACCCATCCCTTCCAGTTTCCTAAGTAGGATAGGAATAGACACCGTATCGAAGGCTTTCGCCAGGTCAAGAAGAAGGACGTTTATATACAATTGAAACAAGAGATGAGCAATAATCTTGGCGGTTAGCGTAACAATCGCTGATACACAGTAATTATGAGATGAAATGTAGGCTCTATGAAAGAATCCTACTAATATTATAAAGGCGAAAGTTTGTAAGAATGTATGGATGTATGGATGTCTGGATGTATGGATGTTTGTTACTCTTTCACGCAAAAACCACTGAACGGATTTCGATGAAATTTGGCACACGGGTAGATCATGTCCTGGATTAACACATAGGCTACATTTTATCCCGGGAAAATAAAAAGCGGGACTTTTATCGCGGAAAAGCTTTTTAACGCGGGCGGAGCCGCGGGCATATGGGATAAGTACGTTTTTTATCCAATTGAATACAAACAACTAATAATATTATGAAGAAAAAACCGTCTTATTTGCTCTTTTCGATCCAACTAGTCTATCCAGTAATGACCGTTTTCTATAAATGAACCTATCTCTGATCTGGTCCTGAGAAGTTAATTAAGTAATTTGTAAGAACGTCAAAAAATCTTTGTTCTGATTGATCCATAGCCGCGATGAATCGAAAAAAGGGATCGTTTTTGTTATCGGCGGTAAGACTAGCTTATTCTATTACCGACCGTGATACTAACGACCGATATTTGCAATTCATGTGCGTAACTAGTCATTTCCTGGGGCCGATGTCTAAAGTAAATTTGACTGTTTTAAAAAACTTTGGTAGTAGTAGTCTGCTCTACTCAAATTGCTGTGGGAGGGGACCAAGCAATGCTGGTAAGGGCACGGTCTAACCGGCCTCCACTCTATGCCATCCCCTCTCTCTCCGTCTAAATTGATATGAAACGCATGTAGAGTGGGAGACCGTAAAAACGTATTAAAGAAAAGGGTATATTCCAGATAAAATCCACGTACACCATCGACGGTAACACGGTCCGCCAGGTGTCTTCAGGCAGCGACAAGGTCGCCAACTTCAAGAGGGAATACAAAGGAAACGACCTTGTCGTGGTAAAAATATATTTAATTTAAAACCTAATTTTTGTCAGTTGACTTGATGGCATGGCTGCACTCTGTGGGTACGACTTGAGATCTCGAGTTCGATCCACGCGTCAGGTCAAATAGTTATCATGCGTAGATTGTATCAGCTCGAAGATCTTGAGTCCAGTAAGTGGCAATAAGCTTGCCCCTGCAGTCTGTAGGTGTTTATACCTTTGCCTCTCCTTGAAAACGGCGTGATGATGTATTTTGGCTATAGGGAGCCGAGAACTACAATACCAATTGCACAGAACCCTTTAACATATTCTTGGCCCCACGGGTCACAGAAACATTCGCTGTTTAAAAGATCGACTTCGCTTTCACGTTTCCCAACCAACTCAATAAAGATAGTCACTGAGTTATCTTATCGCGGTCTCATATCTTCATAATCCTATCTGATATAGAAAGTGTCGTTTGAGAGACGATGTTTAGAGGTCAAGTGCAAATTACTCTATGTCCTACGGATAATCTGAGGGGAAGGGGAAGGCGAGAGGCCTCGCGCGGTGTCCTAGCTGAGGACCTTTCAACCAACAAAAGCATGTTACCTACGAAATTGTTGAAACCGGGGACCATTTTTTTGCCTGGCGCTTGCTATGGCCACTGCCTACGGGACATGTTGGATGATAGTAAATATTGGACATACCGCGTTCGGTAAATAGTAATAAGTCGATAATCATGAGAGTGAGATGACACTAACATTAATTCTGCTATTTTCAGACGATGACTTGCGACAAATGGGACGGCGTTGCCCGCGTATACTACAAGGCTTAAGCTAAAACGACTTATTATCAAAATGCTTCTAAAAATTGCAATAAAGCTTCTTAAAGACTTTATTTATTTTCTTAACACATATTCCGTGAACTTAAGGAGCCGGCCTTTTTTCCTGTTTCCATTTTGTTTATCTAACTTTGTTAATCGTTACTTTAGCATTTAATGTAACGAATACTTTATTTACCAACTATTATATTGTATACACTAATGATTTTTTTATTAATAATATAAAAATCAGAATCGCAACCGCCCCTGCAGCGAATGAACGGTGGAACAACTAATTACAATGTGCATAATTTGCGCCCGAGTCACGCAAAACGCTCCACTCTACTGAAAACTAACTGGTGTTTGAAAATTTTGCTTTTAAATACCACTCTCAGGGATGGAAGCTTGCATAATTTACCCGGAAAATGCATTTCAGTACACTTAAAAATTAAAACACATTTGGTATTGTAACTCTTGTATTTAAGCTAATGATGATAATAATATTTACATGATATGCGTAAGATTAGGAACCTATCGAAGTAAGTAACAATGCGACTAATATAAATATCCATATGAGAACCAACGTAATACGTACGAAGATTTCTTCCAATCTTAAAATGGAATATCAAATTTTGGTTGACGGCTTACGTACGCTCTAACAACTTTCGATAGACGAGCCAAAATAAAGGACAAACGTAGTCTTAGACTTAGTCCTAAATTAGCAACATGTAAGTATGAAGACGTTAACTCAAACCATTCATCGATCGGATATAAACTTCATTAATTAGGTTTCCGTTGTTCCCGCTAATGGACGTATTGAAGACGAATATAGCGCGGCGGCACCTAAGGAACTCACAAGTCATGCTACTTAATAAACAACGGTTCCCTCTTACGTTACAAATGATATTCAGAAAGATATTGGCAGATGGCAACTCTGAAATGTTTATTGACCTATATTGTCTAAGGAGTGATGACATGCTATTCCTGTTTTAGTTTATAATAAAATCTGTGTAATGAAAAATCAACAAGATATGGTTAGTAATAACTAATACCTAACCATTGCCTATATTTACGGTAAGTCCCCGAGGAATTATGTGTACTTCGCTAGTGTCTTTGAAATGAATGGGAATTATGTTTTCGTGCACCCAGGAATCTCACAGACTGAACATAACGCAAAATAAAACATTTCCCAATAATTTTATATTATGATTTTTTACACATGTCATGGCCATGTAGTGCCTGGTTAATGATTTTATATTTTTATAGAATCCTGAAAAAGAAACAGTCGAAAGCGGGATTCAATTGGAAGAGCACCGGCACGGTACGCCGGAGGTCGTGGGTTTAAATCCCGCTTTCGACTGTTTCTTTTTCAGGATTCTATAAAAATATAAAATCATTAACCAGGCACTACATGGCCATGACATGTGTAAAAAATCATAATATAAAATTATTGGGAAATGTTTTATTTTGCGTTATGTTCAGTCTGTGAGATTCCTGGGTGCACGAAAACATAATTCCCATTCATTTCAAAGACACTAGCGAAGTACACATAATTCCTCGGGGACTTACCGTAAATATAGGCAATGGTTAGGTATTAGTTATTACTAACCATATCTTGTTGATTTTTCATTACACAGATTTTATTATAAACTAAAACAGGAATAGCATGTCATCACTCCTTAGACAATATAGGTCAATAAACATTTCAGAGTTGCCATCTGCCAATATCTTTCTGAATATCATTTGTAACGTAAGAGGGAACCGTTGTTTATTAAGTAGCATGACTTGTGAGTTCCTTAGGTGCCGCCGCGCTATATTCGTCTTCAATACGTCCATTAGCGGGAACAACGGAAACCTAATTAATGAAGTTTATATCCGATCGATGAATGGTTTGAGTTAACGTCTTCATACTTACATGTTGCTAATTTAGGACTAAGTCTAAGACTACGTTTGTCCTTTATTTTGGCTCGTCTATCGAAAGTTGTTAGAGCGTACGTAAGCCGTCAACCAAAATTTGATATTCCATTTTAAGATTGGAAGAAATCTTCGTACGTATTACGTTGGTTCTCATATGGATATTTATATTAGTCGCATTGTTACTTACTTCGATAGGTTCCTAATCTTACGCATATCATGTAAATATTATTATCATCATTAGCTTAAATACAAGAGTTACAATACCAAATGTGTTTTAATTTTTAAGTGTACTGAAATGCATTTTCCGGGTAAATTATGCAAGCTTCCATCCCTGAGAGTGGTATTTAAAAGCAAAATTTTCAAACACCAGTTAGTTTTCAGTAGAGTGGAGCGTTTTGCGTGACTCGGGCGCAAATTATGCACATTGTAATTAGTTGTTCCACCGTTCATTCGCTGCAGGGGCGGTTGCGATTCTGATTTTTATATTATTAATAAAAAAATCATTAGTGTATACAATATAATAGTTGGTAAATAAAGTATTCGTTACATTAAATGCTAAAGTAACGATTAACAAAGTTAGATAAACAAAATGGAAACAGGAAAAAAGGCCGGCTCCTTAAGTTCACGGAATATGTGTTAAGAAAATAAATAAAGTCTTTAAGAAGCTTTATTGCAATTTTTAGAAGCATTTTGATAATAAGTCGTTTTAGCTTAAGCCTTGTAGTATACGCGGGCAACGCCGTCCCATTTGTCGCAAGTCATCGTCTGAAAATAGCAGAATTAATGTTAGTGTCATCTCACTCTCATGATTATCGACTTATTACTATTTACCGAACGCGGTATGTCCAATATTTACTATCATCCAACATGTCCCGTAGGCAGTGGCCATAGCAAGCGCCAGGCAAAAAAATGGTCCCCGGTTTCAACAATTTCGTAGGTAACATGCTTTTGTTGGTTGAAAGGTCCTCAGCTAGGACACCGCGCGAGGCCTCTCGCCTTCCCCTTCCCCTCAGATTATCCGTAGGACATAGAGTAATTTGCACTTGACCTCTAAACATCGTCTCTCAAACGACACTTTCTATATCAGATAGGATTATGAAGATATGAGACCGCGATAAGATAACTCAGTGACTATCTTTATTGAGTTGGTTGGGAAACGTGAAAGCGAAGTCGATCTTTTAAACAGCGAATGTTTCTGTGACCCGTGGGGCCAAGAATATGTTAAAGGGTTCTGTGCAATTGGTATTGTAGTTCTCGGCTCCCTATAGCCAAAATACATCATCACGCCGTTTTCAAGGAGAGGCAAAGGTATAAACACCTACAGACTGCAGGGGCAAGCTTATTGCCACTTACTGGACTCAAGATCTTCGAGCTGATACAATCTACGCATGATAACTATTTGACCTGACGCGTGGATCGAACTCGAGATCTCAAGTCGTACCCACAGAGTGCAGCCATGCCATCAAGTCAACTGACAAAAATTAGGTTTTAAATTAAATATATTTTTACCACGACAAGGTCGTTTCCTTTGTATTCCCTCTTGAAGTTGGCGACCTTGTCGCTGCCTGAAGACACCTGGCGGACCGTGTTACCGTCGATGGTGTACGTGGATTTTATCTGGAATATACCCTTTTCTTTAATACGTTTTTACGGTCTCCCACTCTACATGCGTTTCATATCAATTTAGACGGAGAGAGAGGGGATGGCATAGAGTGGAGGCCGGTTAGACCGTGCCCTTACCAGCATTGCTTGGTCCCCTCCCACAGCAATTTGAGTAGAGCAGACTACTACTACCAAAGTTTTTTAAAACAGTCAAATTTACTTTAGACATCGGCCCCAGGAAATGACTAGTTACGCACATGAATTGCAAATATCGGTCGTTAGTATCACGGTCGGTAATAGAATAAGCTAGTCTTACCGCCGATAACAAAAACGATCCCTTTTTTCGATTCATCGCGGCTATGGATCAATCAGAACAAAGATTTTTTGACGTTCTTACAAATTACTTAATTAACTTCTCAGGACCAGATCAGAGATAGGTTCATTTATAGAAAACGGTCATTACTGGATAGACTAGTTGGATCGAAAAGAGCAAATAAGACGGTTTTTTCTTCATAATATTATTAGTTGTTTGTATTCAATTGGATAAAAAACGTACTTATCCCATATGCCCGCGGCTCCGCCCGCGTTAAAAAGCTTTTCCGCGATAAAAGTCCCGCTTTTTATTTTCCCGGGATAAAATGTAGCCTATGTGTTAATCCAGGACATGATCTACCCGTGTGCCAAATTTCATCGAAATCCGTTCAGTGGTTTTTGCGTGAAAGAGTAACAAACATCCATACATCCAGACATCCATACATCCATACATTCTTACAAACTTTCGCCTTTATAATATTAGTAGGATTCTTTCATAGAGCCTACATTTCATCTCATAATTACTGTGTATCAGCGATTGTTACGCTAACCGCCAAGATTATTGCTCATCTCTTGTTTCAATTGTATATAAACGTCCTTCTTCTTGACCTGGCGAAAGCCTTCGATACGGTGTCTATTCCTATCCTACTTAGGAAACTGGAAGGGATGGGTATCCGGGGCATTGCCTTAAACTGGTTTCAAAGTTACCTCACTGATCGAGAACAACTAGTGAAGATTGATGACTGGAAGAGTACTGCGGTTCCAATGAAATATGGAGTTCCTCAAGGGAGTATACTGGGTCCACTCTTTCCGTCACTCGCTCGACCACTTTTACGTTGCCTGTGCATTGCACACATCGATAGCTCAAGATACTGCATACGCTAGTTATACGTGCGTCCTTTTATTTCGACCAACCACTAGCAAATTAAAATGCAGAGAACTCCTCCACAAAATCGTCCGTATGGAGAATCAGACACAAATAATGCTCCCTCAACTGACACAGACTCTCAAACTCACACTAACACAAACTCACGGTCAAAACGAAAACGGGGAAACTCGAATGATCCCGCATCTGCTATCAAAGAAGATTTGATGCAAATATTTTGTACACGGATGGCCGAACAAGACCAGAAACTTTCAGAAATTCACAAGGATATATCGCTAATAAAACTCCAAAATACTGAAATCCAAAAAACAAATAAAGAGATTGAAAAATCCATAGAATTCTTGTCAGCGAAATACGAAGATCTAAATCAGAAAGTAATCTCTTTGGAAAAGGAATTGAATAATCATAATGTTAAATCGAATTATTTGGAAGAAAAATTAGAAGACCTAAATCGCCAAAACAATCTCACCAAATTAGAAATAAGAAACGCACCAAACGAACACACCG
Organism: Lapara coniferarum; assembly: GCA_949316025.1. NCBI lineage: Eukaryota > Metazoa > Arthropoda > Insecta > Lepidoptera > Sphingidae > Lapara > Lapara coniferarum. The sequence continues at coordinate 25,316,092 of OX438919.1, forward strand.
AATCAAGTGAACAACAATACAACCTAGTGAAAGAATTATGCAAAACAATTGAAATCGACTATGAACGATCAGGATTACGAGATATTCACCGTCTACCAGGAAAACCAGGAAATAACAAAACTCTTGTTGTGGACTTCATATCAAATTCAGCCAGAAATAATATTCTTAAATCAGTGAAACAGTACAATATAAAGCATAAGAGCAATAAGATGAGCACAAACCAGGTCGGTATAAGTGGACCAAATAAACCCATATATATTGTTGAACGCACCACATCATTAGTGAATCGGCTATATTATCTCGGCCGTGAGTTAGTCAAAGCAAGTCTCTTCAAATATTGTTGGATAACCAATGGGAGGGTACATCTAAAAAAAGATGATGGTTCCATAAAGATAACAATAAAAAATGAAAATCAGATCAATGAATTAAGACATAAATCACAAATCTGACTATATTTGATTAGCTTGTTGTTTATTACTTTAAGTGTGGCGCGGGCTACTATCAGTTGTGCCATCTTCTTGCATTTTATTTGTTGCATGATGATATTTGTAGATATAAGTCAAGTACTACACATAATAACAAATTCCATTACTCATTTACAGTTACACAGGATCAAAACTCAACTTTTTTTTGCTTCAAACACAAACATTTATTTACTCACAAACAAAATAATGCTGCCTCATGTTACAAGTAGGATAAAAAACATTTGTAAGGGATTACTACTGGTTTGGTACAACCTAACGCTCTTGTTTCGAATAAATACCGTTTATCTTGGTTCATTTGCTGTTCCGTTTACCGCTAATGGACGTATTGAAGACGAATATAGCGCGGCGGCACCTAAGGAACTCACAAGTCATGCTACTTAATAAACAACGGTTCCCTCTTACGTTACAAATGATATTCAGAAAGATATTGGCAGATGGCAACTCTGAAATGTTTATTGACCTATATTGTCTAAGGAGTGATGACATGCTATTCCTGTTTTAGTTTATAATAAAATCTGTGTAATGAAAAATCAACAAGATATGGTTAGTAATAACTAATACCTAACCATTGCCTATATTTACGGTAAGTCCCCGAGGAATTATGTGTACTTCGCTAGTGTCTTTGAAATGAATGGGAATTATGTTTTCGTGCACCCAGGAATCTCACAGACTGAACATAACGCAAAATAAAACATTTCCCAATAATTTTATATTATGATTTTTTACACATGTCATGGCCATGTAGTGCCTGGTTAATGATTTTATATTTTTATAGAATCCTGAAAAAGAAACAGTCGAAAGCGGGATTCAATTGGAAGAGCACCGGCACGGTACGCCGGAGGTCGTGGGTTTAAATCCCGCTTTCGACTGTTTCTTTTTCAGGATTCTATAAAAATATAAAATCATTAACCAGGCACTACATGGCCATGACATGTATAAAAAATCATAATATAAAATTAGAAAAAAGTTTAGCGACTCGTTTCGGTTACTTACTCCTGTAAAGGGGTAATGCTGAGTTAGTAGTTGTAATAACTGCTAACAGATGTCGCTGGTCATCTCCTTTAAGAGAATTAAGTACGGATCCTGAAATTGGCAATCGAAGGCAGGGTCGGAATAGCTCAATTGGAAGAGCACCGGCACGGTACGCCGGAGGTCGTGGGTTCAAATCCCGCTTTCGACTGTTTCTTTTTCAGGATTCTATAAAAATATAATTTCCCAATAATTCAGCAAAAGTTCAATTAAACAATTGAACGTTTCACCCTACACATATAACTAGATTTACTATATAGTTATAGCCCTATGCCCATGCTATATATATTATAGGTATGGAATAGTTGAAAATGTACCCAACTAAGCTGAATTCAAAACTACCTCGCTCCAGCGCGGAGCTCTCAGTAATACCTCGAATTCGAGAACAATCTTCGGTACTTTATAGTTTTTTCGTATGTAAATCAGGGTGTGCCAATGATGTCACTCTAAGCTTATCTTTATAATACTATCCACGAGTAGGTCCATAAGTAGAAGCCATACGACTTGATACAACATATTATAATATTTTAGACAAAGGTAAAAATAAGTTTCCCTTTTACATTTAACGGAAAACTGGCTAAGTTGATGATATCTAAGAATAGTGGCAGCCTTGGTGGCGTAGTTGTATTACCGTTATGACTGAAATGCTGAGGTCTCGGGTTCGATTCCCGGGTCGCGCGAAGTGATATTGGGTTTTATTTAAATTTAATATTAGCCTGGAGTTTGGAATTTGTGCCCGATATGGCGGTAAGCTCGCCCCCTATCACATCATGGGACGATATACGCGCGAAAAGTGGGTGCATTAGTTGCGCCTCTGCCTACCCCTTCGGGGATAAAAGGCGTGAGTGTGTCTCTGTGTGTATATTTTTATAACACAAGTCACGTATATGTCAGAGTGACTAAAATACTATAAAATATTTCAATATTACATAGTGAGATTTAAAAATGAACTACTTAGTTCTAAACGTAGTGTAAACACAATGTTGCAAATTGAATTGAATTTGTAAAATAAGTTGTTGATTTGACTATTTTTATTTATGAATATTGTATTACTGTTGACTTCAATGAATCGAGTAGTATGAAATTATGTAGAGGGGAGCGAACCTTTATAATGAGAGCGCAGACGCGCTTCGGGGCATTCGAAGTTTAGTTGGCTAGCTCAACAGAACGTTGTTATTACTCTGTATTGTTGTTCAGACGAAATATATTACGTTTATATGAGAAAACCGGCTTTTAATTATCATGGAAGACTTAAATCATGACGAAGTCTAAAACATGGACATACCACCTTCGCCCATACCTCCATCATCCAACTCCGAAATATAACATCGTAGTCGATGTCTTCGCGAATGGATAACTGTGTTAGCTCACGCTTAATCGTTCAGTTTCAAGCGAGCAAAGTTAATGATGCGTGCACTGTTCAAACAGGTGCTTCAAATGAAATTTCATTTATATCTAGAGTATTATAGGTACAATCTTGTAATAGGTAGATTCACACAGTATTTTGAGATTCTGACTGTAGCTGTGGAGATTTTTATCAGAATCACTTGTTCATTCGGCCTGTGATTAAAATACCACACGGTGACAATGTTGACACTGGGCTATTAAAAATGGAAATTCTAGGCTTAAAGTTCTTTCTCTGTGTCAACTGTCGGATAGGACTTGAAACTTGGCGCCATGTCTCCAGAAATCCTTCAGGCAGAGTTTGGCCGGTGCCACGGAAAAATACGTCAACATCTTAAATCAATCAGGACTATGGTATATAAAAAAAAAATGCACGTAACTATTTCCGATAGTTAACTCGGAAGAATACTCTTCAATCATTTTTTCAACACGCCTAACACATTTTAGTATTAAAATATGCACAATGAAAGTGTACCTACTAAAATATGCAATAACGCTATGAAATTGGCGTTGTATACATGTGATTATGCAAAGATGCTATGCATTAATCCGATGCCTAGTTATTACGTTACAAACTTGCCAATTTGTCTATCGATTGGTCACATCACAGGTTACAACTCATTTCCGATCTCCTATTTGAACTTATTATGTAACTACAGATACATATTTAGTTTAGGTGTAGGTACTTGACCTATGTTCTCAACAATACAAGGGTGACATTCATGTATCTATACTAACAAAGAGGAAAGATTTGTATGTTACGAATAAACTTAAAAACTACTGGCCCAATAAAAAAAATCTTTCACCAATATAAAGCTTCATTATCAGCGAGTAACGTAGGGTACTTCATATGAAGCGGGACTTTTATCCCAGCAAAACTCATTCAAGCGGGCGGAGCCGCGAGCAAAGGTCTAGTCATTAATAAAAAAAAAATCTCTTAGTGCATAGAATTTATCGATTTTCTGCGTATATTAATTTTCCCGCTTCTCCGCCCTCGAGCATTCCGAGATAGGCTGTGGCTTCGTATTGGTGAATAAATTAGAATCCAATCACTATCTGGTTACGAAGATGATTACCTCTTTATTTAAAGTACGTCTAGATAAGACATTAGTCATTGTTTAATGTAATACGGTGCTAACACTTAAGCAAGTTAAAAAAACTGCATCCATAACATATTAGTAATTGTAAGTGCAATATTTAGAAAATGTTCACTAAAATTTGTTTATTTTTTGGTATTGTATCAACCGGTAGACAGGCCGGCATAATAAGTACTGTCAGTAGTCGAGGACGTAATGATGATATCTGTTGATACTATATCCAATATTTGTGCTGTGGTGTTTTTACCTTCACTATATTCTAATCAGTCCCTTAAAGGAGGTGAAGATTACTATATAAAAATTAAAAAAAGGCTAGTAATAGAGACCCGAACCTCAGCACAGCAATAGCACTAAAATACATCAACGCCATTGATGCCGCCTGCTTGTCCGACATAATTATGGAGTATAGAGTAATGTCTACGTGCTCATTGAGTTAAGGTAATTGCCGAGGAAAATAATAGTACTGTAGTGCATTGTGAAAGCCACTACATTGCTGTTCAGTGATCCGGTGTTAAACAAAGGAGGTTAGTCGATAAGTATGTTATGCTGATTCAAAATGACCTTAATAGTATTTTAAGTTGGTGTTGCGAAAATCGAATGACTCTCAATGTAAATAAGTCTTTTTTTATAAAATATACCAGGAAGAAAAAGCCACTTGTGTCAACTTACGTGCTTGGCAGCGCAGTTATTCAACAAGTTCAAGAAATCCGTGATTTGGGTGTCATACTAGACAATAAGCTTAACTTAAAATCTCATATTAATTATATAGTTAATAAAGCTTCAAAAATGTTAGGATTCATCAAACGTAATAGTGCAGATTTTAAGATAGGAACTAAAATTTGACTCTATAACATGCTCGTGCGCAGCCAACTCGAGTTTGCCAGTGTTGTGTGGTCCCCTTTCTACAGCACTCATTCACAACGCATTGAGAGTCTTCAGCGAGCGTTCACAAGACATATAGCTTATAAATCCACAGATTTTTCCCACAGAAGTCCATATAACTTGCGACTTAATAAATTTCATATGACCTCCCTCCGAGTTAGGCGGAAACTACTGGACATGAACTTTTTGTTTAAAATTGTAAACGGAATTTCTCAAAGCAGTGAACTCTTAAGCCATTTCTCATTATCGATTCCTTATCACTACCCTAGATCCCGCATAACTAAAATTTTTCACACTAGTTCATCACGTACTAACCTTGGATTGCAAAATCCAATTACACGCATGTGTATCGAATACAACGATTTCAGTAGCAAAATTGAGGAACTAGATATTTTTGGCGATAAATATCCAATTTTTAAAGAAAAATTAATGGCTTTTTGTAGTCCTCTTACATAATTTATTATAGTTATATTAGAAGTTTAATTTATTTTTGTTTTGTTTTTCACTGAAACATGTAATTTTTATATAAGAGATGCGTATACCTGTAATGGGCATATATCGGCCTGTTTTATAATGTGAGAATGTTCTTTTTATGATTTTTTTATATATATGCTGTTGGTGTACCATAACAAATAAATAAATAAATAAAGTAAAAAAATCTATATTATTAGTTTTTTAAAATGTCCGTGTAGACTACAGAAAGCAGCAGACTACGTAGGTACGCGAAAAACAAAAACTCATATCCTGAGCTTAATCGAATAACAAAACATGCGTGATTATGGTTCTTACTCTAATATCCGAATATTATAATAAAAAGTGATTTAGTTATGTACACGGAACTTCAAAAGATTATGTACCTATTCTTAGATAAGACATACATATACATACATATACACTCACGCCTGTTATCCCCTAAGGGGTAGGCAGAGGCGCAACTAGTGCACCCAGTTTTCGCCGTCATTCCGTCCCATGATGTGATAGGGGGCGAGCCTATCGCCATATCGGGCACAAATTCCAAACTCCGAGCTGATACTGAATAGAAAAACTCAATATCACTTTGCCCGACCCGGGGATCGAACCCGAGACCTCAGCTTTGCATTCGTACTGTAATACCACTACGCCACCGAGGCAGTCCTAGATAATATTATGAAGATAAGCTAAGAGTGACATTATTAAGAAAATCTGATTTTCATTCGTATAAAACTATAAAATTGCAGAGCATTTTGTTCAAATTTGAAGGCGTTAGGAGACTGAGAGCGCTGCGCTGGAGAGAGTAAGTTTCGAATTGGGCTTGGCTAAGAACATTTTCAACCTCAGAGTAAGTATAAACCTATAGAGAGCGCGTATGCAAGTGGGAACAATAGGCACGGGTGGGAACATCGTCCTGCGCCGGCCGCAAGCGCTTGTAGTCACTCGAGTAGGAACGGTGTGAGCACACGCGAGTGAGATCTATGCGAATATTTGATTATTAATACTGCAAAATGGTTAAATGTTCTGTGGAATCTGGTAAAAACGACACTCGGAAATACACTTAACAGAATTCTAATATCACGTTTCACAGGCAAGCCATATTTTAGCATATTTTTAGGTAAAATTGAAATTACGCGTCGCGGTATGAAAGACGCTCGGGAGGCGAACGCTTGTACCCCCCGCACTGCCCCGCATCCCGCTTTTTCGATAGTGATGTTACGCGTCGATACCAGAACCGATGTAATATTTTCATATTATAGCATACGTATTTATTACTATCGAAGGCGATGCTTAATATAATGTAGCTTAGGTAACTGTTTTTGTCTGTGTGTGATTTTTAAGCTAATTAATAATTGCGTTTTTGTTTATGAAATGAAAGAAATAATTACTGTTCCTAAAAATTGACTGATTACGATAATATTTTTAAGCTATTGCATAGCTTCTATCGCAGGTCTTGACAGTATAAGTTGGCAATCATTAAGATATATTCCTTTGTAATTTTTTTAATAAATATTTTGGTAATAAATATTTCAAAAACTAGACGTGACTATTTTAGGCTTGGGGAGACTAGCTAAGAAATCCATGGTGCGATGCTCGGTTTATATCCATTGGTTCAATTATAATGGATATCCATTAATATTATTGGTTCTTAATGCTTGTAAAAACTGCTCTTGAGGTACCGTGTTTATAAATCATTCCACATGGCACTACACCAATTCGCAGCATAGTTTTTATCTATATTAAGGCAATACGCTTAAAATTACTCACAATGCCATATTTTGTAGAACCACAATTTTTTAACAACAATATGTAGGTACCGCGCCGCCGGACCTGTACTTATCGATAACTGTTGCGTTGGTGCTGCTCGCGTGCCCATTCCTAGCAGTCGCCAACATTTCTATATAAGTAGCTATAGTTCACCTGCCTACGCTGGGTAGTGGGCGCACGATGCGATATTAGCCCTCTATAGATATATACTTACTCTGAGTTTTCAACACAGAACAGAGATAGACAACTATTTCATACTTATAATACAGCAGGTAGATATGTACATAAAGGATCAAATGTTCAATATCTACGTTTTCTAAATTTAAAAATATTTCATTTTGCCTTACAGTTTTGGTTCCCTGGTGCTCAAAATTATTATAGCCTATTGCAAAGAGCATATAATACTACGGGCCTATTGGCTTCGTAGCGGTTACGTTCTCATAGTTCCTCGACTACCATAAATTTATAGGCTGCGATTATTATTTATCATTACCGTCTAGTACTGATCTTCCACTAAAAACGCAATTGCAAATACCACACGGTAGGTACATTAACAAGTTAGGAATAGCAACTCCTCAGACGATATAGTTCTAATATTTTCTGACTTGACATCTGCCAATATCTGGCTGAATATCATTTGTAACGTAAGAGGGAACTGTTGTTTATTAAGTAACATGACTTGTGAGTTCCGTAGGTGCCAGCCGCCGCGCTATATTTGTCTTCAATGCGTCCATTAGCCGGAACAACGAAACCCTAATTAATGGAGGTTATATTCGATCGATGAGTGGTTTTCATTCTTATATTTACATTTAAGAGGAAATTTTTGTTGATGTAGACTTAGGCCCACGGACAGAAAAATCCAAGCAAAAAGTCTAATGGGCAAGTAAATTATATTAAGGTAAAAATGATAGTGCGGACGATAGCCTAGTTGGGAATGGAGCGGTGTGCCGAGACAATGTTCAGAGGTTCAAAACCCAAGACACACACCTCTGACTTTTCGAAGTTAATTTCGTTCGCTTTAATGGTAAAGGAAAACATCGTGAGGAAACCTACATACCTGAGAATTCGTCAGTCCGCCCCGTGACCACGAAGTTCTGCAAAGCCTTCAAAACGTCGCGCGTCGGGAGAAAATATAAATTAAAAAACCGCGATAAAATCCGTAAAATAGTTTTATTCAATTAAATCCTCATAAGAATTTTGAGGGTAAATGAGTGCAGAATTAGTAAGCTGAATTTGTAGTGGGCTGATCATATCTGTCGAAGAACCGATAACCGCTGGGGTAAACGAGTTCTTGAGTGGTAAGCGGCAAGCGTAGTGTGAGACGCCCTCCAGGAAGGTGGAGTGATGATTTGCGACAGGTCGCTGACAGAATCTAGATGCGTAAACTAGAAATTTTCAAAAATTCAAAAAAGTTAAACTGGGATTTTTCCAAAAATATTCGTTATTCACGGATAATTTTTGCCACAATATCAGCAGAGGTAAAGACGAGTGTGTGGTTTCATTTATTAACACAATTTCAAAATAACCATGTACTTAAGCAAACTAAAAAACAACTCGTTTTTTTTCCGGTTCGGAGGACCAAGAACTCGAATTAAGTAAATCTGCTAAAAACCAATCCAAACTTCAGTAACACCTCAAAGGGTGAGCAAACAGCGTCCCATCTGTGTTTTTAGTATTCCCCGGTTCTACTTAAAATAATATTTATCCTGTCAAAGTTTGTACGTACTTAGGGCAAAGTTGTGAAAGGATCTAAGAGGGTCAGAGGCGGGTCATTTGTCATTCGACACGCGATACTTGCTAAGTACCCGAGCGAGTTCAACTCCGAACTTGCATTTTTCATTACATAAAACTTTTGAGTACGGTGCTGTCTGTTTTCAAATTTGCTGACGTATTTTCAATCTTATGCCTGGGTGATAAAGTTAACGGTTATAACGTTTTGTGTTACAGATGGGCGGCGGTAAGCCAGTTCTTAACGCGTATTAATCATGCGATGTCGTTGTTTTGACATCCATTTGTGATTTGGTTTAAATTTTCGTATTTTTTTGCCCTATAAGAATTTTCATAAAGTATTTTTTTGGGGAAGTAATTACGATTATGCATTTTGCAGATATATATCGAATTCTATTGGTGACGTCATTCAAAGGAAGACTTTTATCAAAAAAATATTTATCACAAGATGGCGTTTCCTGTTCTGGATTTTTACCAGCTGACCACGAAAAGCTACTTTACAAACAGGCTTGTACGGCGGATTTTCCTTGAAAATTTATTAAGTAATAATATTAAAAACAAAAAGAAATACACCTCATCTATCATAGTCGGTAAAACAAAACCCACCAAACCCGCTTCCAACAATCCTTTGGGGCCAAGGAAATTACGTTACAAGCGTCAATCTTACAAAGTTAGTAGTTAAATTCAAACTGCGGTAACTCGCTAAGGCATTACAAAGGCTCTGACAGTAGAGAGCAGACAGGGGACGACGGGCCGCACTTTCAGAATTACAGCTGATTTATTAAGTTTATTAGTGATCGTTACCCGTAATAAGTATTTACTTACTTTAACTATTTAGTTAAAGTACATTTTGTGTATAATATTAACGGACAGTGTCTTCATTACCTTTGCCAATATTATAAAGTTTGTTTGTGACAACCAGCTACTATACATAGCCCCGAGACAATTCTTTGGCTTTTACTTTAGCGACGTTTGTGTGTGGGCATATTTTTTTCTTTAATCTGGTTGTTAGGTTCTTACTTATAATGTTGGTATGTTCTAATTTATGTTTTGTCTAAGCTATCAATCAGTACAGAAATACAAAACATTTTCAATACCCATTCATAATCCAATTAAAAGTAAAATATGCTGTATTTTAAACCCATACTAATCTGTGAATCGAACCTAAATTTCACGGTTCAAATCCTTTTGCTGCTATAAGTTATGGAAGAATTAACAATTAACTACAATAATTGAAGCTCAATACAGCGGAGCAATTCTGGTATTACGAAGATTATTCTATTCAATACGGAACATCCGATTATAGGGTCTGGTTATTAGTAATGGATCACGCATAACACGGCTAAATTAATGTGTATGGAAATCGGATTCAAATCGGATTCACTGAGATTCAGTTACAAATTATATAATTGCATTTAAGATGGTATTTCATGGAGAGGAAACGCGTACTTAAATAATATGGACGAAAATGTAAATAATAATTGTCATGCAAGTAACATATTTAATTTTTAAATGATGAATTTATGACATGCGTTAAATAAAATCAAAAACTCTTTTTATTAGCATTCTGCTCACGTTTTCATTGTGTAAATTTATTTCGTTGAAATTATTTTTTTACGTTATGATCAATCCATTATGAAATGTTTTAAATACAATAAATATTTTAAATGCAAATATAACATCCCGCACAATACCTAACATTAAATCCAACAAGACATTTCGAATAGATTTGCTCATGCGAACGCTTTTCGTCTAGTTTTCCTGAGCGCTTGAAATAGGGTTGCTACTTTATAATGTTAAATATTTAGGAAGTATCCATAAAATAATAAAATAGCATGACGAAAATTCTTAGGGAAAATTAAGTGTGCGGAATGGGATGTTGTCTGGAGAGATTGTAGTGTGGTTCTAAAGATCAGAAAAGCATGATGGGGAATGGGTAAAACTAAATTGAACTTCATGTTTTAATTACGGAGTGCGTCTTTGATACTGAGTTTCAGTGACATTTTGGTGTCACCTGAGTTGAGCATTACGACTAATTCGCTTATTTCGCTTAATTTACTCTTCACAACTGTATCATTACTTTGGTTTAAAAGTCCTATTGATCACCATTCTAAAGGAAACTCTAAATTGATGGCTGTTTGAATACAACAGTTACCTACAGTTTTTCCTATTAGCTTGTATGGAATATTGTGTTTGAAATATTTACTTTAGGAAATTCAGAGATTGCCAACCCTATCTGAAAACGGTCAAAATATCCGTTTTTTCCGGCACACACCGCAGCTGTAGCGCACTCGAAGCTCCCAGCCCGCGCTGCCTTTTGAGCGTATCTCAAATAAAACGATGGTTTCCTACAAAATCGTAAATAAAGCCACTCCAAAACGTTTAACTCCACTGTACTTGTGTACCCCGCGTGTGGCGGGGTGTCTCCATTGTTAATAAGACCGCGACAGTTCTGCATTAATGGGCAAGATGTTAATTGGCATGTATAAAAAACGGGCCCGAGGCTTTGGTGTTGAATTTTCCACGGTTAGAACAGTTTTCTCAAGACCTCAAAGGTGCGTAAGGTGCCCATATCTGTGTGTCTCGGTTTTTGTAGACGTTAGTAATTACTTATTAGGTCACTCACATGCACACTTCGACAGCTTCTGCTACAAAAATGTTTGTTAAATCATAAAAAATTACACTAACTAAATAGTGCTAAAATATTCACTGCCTATTGATAAAACATGTTGGATATTTTAAAATGTATAGACGCGCTCCAGATTATGATCGATATTTTAATAAGGGTAGCAAATAACAGGACAAACTAACTAAAGAAATGGTAAAATCACGCCATTTATTTTACATCACAACTCAAAGTCTCTGTTTGAAATTGCTTTCCAGTTTTTTTGCTACGTTTCTATATTTTAACATTGTTGTTGCTTAAATTGTTTTGATTCCAAGTAAGATGCTAGAATGCTCAAGTAATGCTCAAGTAGATGCGGTTTATACGGATTTTGCCAAGGCCTTTGATAAAATCTGTCATAATACATTATTATTAAAGCTCTGGCGGCTAGGTATACATGGTGATCTTTTCCGTTGGATAAAATCATACGTTGAAAAACGTTCCCAAGCTGTAGTATGTGGTGGTTATATTTCCCAATATAAAATAATTAGCTCTGGAGTACCGCAGGGGTCTCACTTAGGGCCTCTGTTATTTATTTTGTATATAAATGACATAACCAAAAATATGGCTAACTCAAATCAATTATTGTATGCTGACGATACAAAAATTTTTCGAATTGTTAGAAATCCGGATGATTGTAACTTGTTACAATATGATCTAAAGGTGTTTGAGGCGTTTTGTGAAACTAGCAATCTATTCTTAAATCCAGATAAATGTTTTGTTATTAGTTTCAGCAGGAAAAAATCAATCACAAACTATACGTACAAACTTTGTAATACAGTACTTACTCGAGTAACACAGATCCGTGATCTCGGCGTTATAATGGATGAAAAACTTACCTTCATTCCACATATTGATAAAATTCTAAATAGGGCTTATAAACAATTAGGTTTTATCTTACGTGTTAGTAAACCTTTTCGAAATATATTAACTTATAAAATATTATATAATAGTTTCGTACGTAGTCATTTAGAATTCGCGAGCTCTGTTTGGCATCCCTTTTACAATAACCATATTGATAGAATCGAGGTAGTTCAAAAAAAATTCTTAAAGGCTCTTGATTACCGTGCTGGCTATAGTTATATTGATTACGACTCTTCGTTACAAAGATATAATATGTCACGTTTGTGTCACCGTCGAGATTTGACTGATGCCATGCACGTTTATAAAATCTTAAATAATAGTGCGGATGCTCCTGCATTACTGCAAGCACTTAACTTTAGAGTACCACGCAAGCGTGAGCGAGATTGTCGTAAAAAACAGTTATTTGTTATATCTAGGAGTAGAACTAAATATGCTAATAATAGTTTTATTAGAAGGACTTGTAGACTATATAATGATAAACTTACAAATGTTGATATGTTTAATGAAAACTTACGTATGTTCAAGAAAAATGCTTTAAATTGTATTTCAGGGCGTGATATGAAGTGATAGCACAATTACCTTGTAACTAAGTTATACTGTTGTACTCAATTTGTTATCTACATGTGAATTACTATTATAATAAACATTGTAACATATACCTGTACAATGTGAAATTATATGTAGGTATGTACTTACACTTATTGTTAACCACCCTCGACAGATTTTCGATTTGTTATCTGTTATGTATTATATAAAGGGAACTATAGGTCTATAATATAATATTCCTCACTGATGTAAGCATAATTTCGTTGTATGACTGTTTGTTCCTTAATAAATAAATAAAAAAAATAAAATAAGATTTGAATTAGTGTATCTTATGTGACCAAAAAAAACTAATTACCTATGACTTGGCAGAATGGTCTCCGACCTTAATCGGTTCCTTGTGGCAAGAATTAAAAAAGATATTTCGGAGATTGATTTTGCAAGCTGCAACTTTCGATTTTCGATTTTACTTCAAAATATAATACACGTTCGCCAGCTAGACGGTCACGTGACACACCAAGCAATGGAAACAAAGTATTTCCACAGCTTATAAGAAAATATGTTATTCACGCTTTGAAGCACGTTGATTCTTATAGTTTCTTCTCGCAATTACATTGAAAGGCAAGTTCAAAAGTAGGAAATAAATTATATTTTTACCTTAACAAAAATGGAACAGTGGCTTGGGAAAAACATGTTTTTATAAAAAAAAATTGTTGTTGAGGCAAAGCGAAGAAAAATTATTCTTGTAATAACTTTTGAGCAAAATTTATATTTTTTACTACTTGCTTATTATTATTAATAAGGTAGTTTCCTAATTCCTGTGTTTGATTTTGTAAATTATTTTATATGTAACAGAAAATAGAAAAAGAAATTCTTCTGTGAAATCATCATCAAAGTTGGTTGTAAAATAAAGCAGTTATTCATATTTGAAATATTCTTATGAGCAAAAGTGGGGACGTGGGGGGATATCGCGCTATCTCTTTCGCACGCACGCAGCGTTATGGGCGGCGACTCTAGGTGACGTCACAGTGTAATATTACTGTTATTTGACAACTACCCCTTCCACCAAATTTCAAAGCTTTATAACTTACTGATTAAAGCCCCAATTTTGAAAATTATTTTTCCTTTAGATTTTGGATGGCATACATTTTTGAAAAATATATTTAAACAAAGTAGTTAACTACCCTATTATAATCATAATACCAAATAAATACCTATAATTAAATCTTTTTAGTATAATATTAAAAAATCTACTGACTACCGCGATCTACTTGACTGCCTCGGTGGCGTAGTTGTATTACAGTACGACTGCAAAGCTGAGGTCTCGGGTTCGATCCCCGGGTCGGGCAAAATGATAATGAGTTTTTCTATTCAGTATCAGCTCGGAGTCTGAAATTTGTGCCCGATATGGCGATAGGCTCGCCCTCTATCACATCATGGGACTGAATAATGGCGAAAAGTGGGTGCACTAGTTGCGCCTCTGCCTACCCCTTCGGGGATAACAGGCGTGAGTGTATATGTTAAAAAATCTATTCGTGAACGTAGGTAGGTACTTAGTTTTTACCGGTTATTAAGTTAATATTCCTGTGATTTTTTTTTCCGTGTAACCCTCCGGGCACATGAAATAGTTAAGGTTTTTGTTGGTACAATAATTTAAAATCTTTTTTTTATTTAGTGTTAGCCAGCCCACCCAAAACACATTAACCCTCCTAAGGTAACCGTAGAACTCTTCAGTTTTAAAACACCACTGAAATGCCTCTTAAAAACTGTAGAGATGTGTATTAAATAAATTACTTATGACACGATATATCCGATGATATTATCTAATCTCATTTGCAGCGGACGGAGTTAAACGGCGGGCCATAATGCCAATAAAAACCGTCGTCCACGGCGTCGGGGCTCTGTTCAATTTATTTTATTCCTTGTATAGCCGTCGAGTTTTATCCGCGGCCATCGTAAACATGGGATCTTATTTCTGCCACTTATACCACAAATATAGATATATGTTTTATTTGGCTTATGATATTGTCGCCTGAGAATAGACAAAATTTGGTGGATAGACGCCATTTTCTTGGTGCGTACGGCATGTTTGTTGAGATTTCTGTAGGAAAAATATATTATTGCATTTAGTCTTTTTTAACTGCACTCGTTATTTATTTAATTTAAAGATTCACACATATTTTTTTATGCGATGAAATATTGTAGTTTTCTATGTTTAATTTTGTACATTATTTTATATGTAACAGAAAATAATACGAAAAATAAATTCTTCTGTAAAATCAGAATCAAAATTGGTTGACAACTAAAGCAGTTATTCATATTTGAAATATTGTTGTGAACAAAAGCGGGGGCGTAGTGGGGATATCACGTCATCTGTTTCGCACGCACGCATGGTTATGGCTGGCGACTCTCGGTGACGTCACATTCTGCTGTTTCCGTTATCTGACAGATGCCCACTAAACTTCTAAGAAGACCTAGTTGCTTGTATTTTAAAAATTATTTTTCCTATAGATTTTAGAAGACATAAATGTTTGATAAATGTATTTAAAAAAAGTAGTCAACTAACTACCCTATTATAATTAAATAAATCAAATTACCATTATGGCTATCTGAGCAAAAACTTGTTTTGTTTACACTTCTAACTGTGTAAATAAGGCAAGCACAGCTTTTTCTCGCCGTTCCGCCCGCGTTACGTCCAGTCCCGAACTAAAAAGTAGGTACCCAATAGGCCACAAGGGAAATGTAGCTTCCTATTAGTGAAGGGACTTTGAAGATTATTTAATAAGTTTTGAGTTTATTACAAATATACAAAATATCTAATCTTTTCTCTTTATATTATTAGTTTACACAAAAATAATGAAATATGTAGGAAATACCCAAGGTTGTTTCCATTTTTATCACTCATCTTAATGAGTTTAGATCATAGACGCAATTAAAGATTAAACCATAATTACAGTATAATAGTCATACCTACTATGTATGCCACTTGCCGAAAACCTAAGTCGATTTATCTCAAATTCTTCGACAGAATTACTCTTTTATATTCGAGGTAAGTCCAAATTCTATTCAGCGAGGCTCTTAAACGCTGATCGAACCAAAATCACGGATTACAACGCCAATGAAGTAACATGACTTAAGTCACGAAAATAAGTTTTTAAAAAACCCAATTTCATACGCATCTTACCGCCGAATATTCTGAGATTACGAGACAATCCGACCTCTAAATATGCCGGGGCGAGAGACAGCCCAATACTTATAAACGGATATTATGAGATATTCCCCCGAGGTCAACAAGATTTGGCTCCCGAATTATATTCACATGTTTAATAAACATATCGGCAGATCGGTCTTAATATTTTATTGGGTTGTATATTCAGGATGCTGCGCAAATATTAGCGGCCCACTTGAGTAAATATTTGGCAAAGTTAGTTTCTTTTATTGTATGTTTATTGGATATTGTGATTGTGCAAATAGAATACACACACATACTCTTACGCCTTTTATCCCCGAAGGGATAGGCTGAACGCAACTAATGCACCACTTTCGACTTGCGTATTCCGTCCCATGATGTGATAGGAGGCGAGCCTATCGCTATATCGAGCACAAATTTTAGACTCCGGGCTGATACTGAATGGAAAAATCCAATATCACATAGCAAATAGAATATCGACGAAGAAAATATGTCATAACTCACAATCCTCAATGGTTGGCAGAATTAAGACAATTAATGGAATTCATCCTTATTTCTACACACTTCTGCTATAATCTATAGTTTAATGTGTGAACCGTGAAAGATTCTCGTTAATAAAAGAAAATATCAACTTAGTATTACCACAGTATACACTACAATTTTATTAGAATTGTGTAGAGTTAAGATTCATTCATGCTGGATGCGGGCCGCTTTTGACAGGTCTGTATGGAAATCTTTGAGGGAGGCCTATGTTCAGCAGTAGACGTCGTGTGGCGCATGATGATGATGGTGAAGATTCCTTTGTGACATATGTCGCAGAAGAGATAACCGCTGGAGTAAGTGTGTTCTGAAGTGGAGACCGCGTCTTGGAAAACGTACCATGGGACGCGCTCTGGCCAGATGTCGAGACGACTTGCACAAGAGGGCTCGCAGCGACTGGATGCATAATGCAGCAGACCGGGCTCTGTGGCGTATCTTGGGAGAGGCCTATGTCCAGCAGTGGACTGCAACGGGCTGATGATGATGAAGATTCATTTTGTAAAGCATTGTTAGTAAGCACTAAGTGTTGATGCTAATTAAAATAACAGCTTTAGACAACCGTTTAAAACTGTTTGTAAAAAAAAACAACAAAACTCGTTAAATACAGCAAATTGCTTCCGGTCAACGCGGCGCTCGAGCGCGCGCTCTTTCGCTTTACACTTTTAGTTTAGGGTCCCGCAGGATTGTAGGAACATTCAGACGTCCTATAGTCCTTCAGATTTTTAAGAATCAAATTAAATATACAAAGGCTCGGCTAACGGAGAGATACAACTGCTGATAAAACTACGCGTTCCTAACCGCTTGCCGCGACAGCCTACAGGTTTGTTATATCCACAACAAGCAAGAACCAAACTTAAATACAACTCTGTACTATCTAGATTATCCAGGACGTACAATTCTCTTGGCCAGTCTATAGACGTGTTCAACAATTCACTGAGATATTTTGAAACTGAGCTCTTGAAGGCCTTAGATGATAACATTCCATAATTATTTATAAGTTATTACATAATATAAGTTGAAGTCCATAATGTTCCTTTTAATATATACAATACAGTTAAAATTATTTTCTAAAATGTAATATGATAAATATATATAATAGTTTTATGATTGTTAATATTTTATAATTGTTTTTTTCCTTAATATTAATGCATGCTGTGGCAACTGAAGGTAATGCATTTAAAATTTTGTTTGTGATTAGTAACTTTTAATTAATTTAATGTAATTACCACTGATTGTCCTTAAACAATAAATAAATAAATAAATACATCATACTAGATGTTGATCGCGTTTTCATCCGCGTGAAAACCTTTGTCACTACCAAAGTTTCTAAAATACAGTACGGCGCTAGTGCCATCTACTAAATAACAGATAAAAAACATCCAATACCTATTGTCAATGGTATAAAAATAGCCCATGTTTTAATCCAGATGAATCTTCCCGTGTGGTAAATTTCATCCAAATCCGTTCAGTAGTTTTTGCGTTTACTTCTAACAAACATACAAACATTTTATAACTTTCGCATTTATGACATTAGAAAGATAATAGTAATGCCATTTAGAAGTTTATATGTTAATATTATTTGTAATGTTTATTGTCCTTTATAAATGACTCCACTACAATAAATTCAGACAAATAAGCCTCTTAGTAAATAACACTCGCGACAGTATTTTGTACACTAGAACAGTGCCCGACGCCCATATACCGCTGTTTAAAATATTTATATCAAGTAAAATAGCTTTTATGTAGAGAATTGCCAGTTACTCAAACTAAGCTCCGCTTGTATCTCGATCTGTCATAGTACAGATTAGAAAGTCAGTAAGAAGTCGTATACATTGCGGGATACATTGCTATTTATTTGTATTTTACCATGAATCATTTATTTTATTTAAATGTACAAGTATGTAAACATTAGTAAGTAGACAGCCTCGGTGGCGTAGTTGTATTACGGTACGACAGCAATGCCGAGGTCTCGGGTTCGATCCTCGGGTCAGGCAAAGTTTTATTGGATTTTTCTATTCAGTATCAACCCGAAGTCTGGGATTTGTGCGATAGGCTCGCTCCCAATTACATCATGGGACGAAATACGCACGGCGAACAGTGGGAGCACTAGTTGCGCCTCTGCCCACTCCTTCGGGGATAAAAGGCGTCTGTGTGTGTGTGTGTGTGTGTGTGTGTGTGTGTGTGCGCGTGTGCGTGTGCGTGTGTGTGTGTATAAACATCGAATTAAGGTCAACCAAGATGCACGTATAAAATCTACCTTGTAATAAATATATAACAGCACATAATATAACACGGAACCACATTAGTATAAGTTCTCAACATTGATTTCCGTACATTATAATTGTTGTTTTGTCGAAGGACTGAACTTTCCCACTGTCGCGTCGCGTCGATAGAAAATTACTTGGAATTCTTTGAATGCAACATTACTTGATTGCATATTTTATGTTTCCAGCGATGGCGTGTACTAACAAATTGAAAAGTTGGAAGATATTATTTATACTAAATCTCACTCTTACAACTGTTTTGGCTATGAGGACTAAAGACAGATACAATCCCTCAACATACAAAAAAAAGGCCAATAACAGTAGCATTATATTACGTTGTGGGTATCGAACCCTGAACCTTATTTTATTCAACTGATGCCCAAAAATTTGCCCGATTCTGGCACACTTCTTACTTCTTTAACTTTCATCAGTTTACACATAAATTCACATCGTTGCATCGTACTTTTGTCCCGCCCTTTATTAAGAATTCCTCATTCCAGGTTCATTTACCATTCAAGAGTTTGGTCTAGCGACCCTATCGACTTCCATCCTACTAATATTATAAAGGCGAAAGTTTGTAAGAATGTAAGAATGTATGGATGTTTGGATGTATGGATGTTTGTTCCTCTTTCACGCAAAAACTACTGAACGGATTTCGATGAAATTTGGCACACGGGTAGGTCATGTCCTGGATTAACACATAGGCTACTTTTTATCCCGGGAAAACATAAATAATAATAATAATAATATAATAATACCAGCCCTGTATTATAATACTGCCCACTGCTGAGCACGGGCCTCCTCTACTACTGAGAGGGTTTTAGGCCTTAGTCTACCACGCTGGCCTAGTGCGGATTGGCAGACTTCACATACCCTTGAAATTCTTATGAAGAATTCTCAGGTATGTAGGTTTCCTCACGATGTTTTCCTTCACCGTTAAAGCGAACGATAATTGATAAACGATACGCACATAACTTTGAAAAGTCAGAGGTGTGTGCCTTGGGTTTGAACCTCCGGACATTGTCTCGGCAGACCGTTCCATTCCCAACTAGGCTATCGTCCACTTAAAACATAAAGCGGGACTTTTATCCCGGAAAAACTTTTTAAGGCGGGCGGAGCCGCGGGCAAAAGCTAGTATTATTATAAGTATCTATTATAACAACTATTGTGTGTAATTTTGTAATTTAATACTCCTGTATAGGGCATCAGTACTCCTCCCACGTTAAAGAAAACATCACGTGCACAAACTATATAGCATGCATTACTTCGAAAGCTTCTTACAACCATTTGTTGCCAAGTTTACCAGACTGGAGGCTCCATGACGTTCACATTACAAAATTAATTGGGTACTACAAACATTATGTAGAATAGCTAATATTGTTTTTCTTGTTTCATGAATTTTGCTTTCTAGGTATGTTATCAAGAAAACAGTCATATTATTTGCTTGCTTCACGTTCGGTGTAATGCTTGCTATTGATATTAAATTAAAGCAGAAACATAAATTCGATTTAAAACTCTACCTCTATAGTAATAACGTTTATTAGAAGACAAATTCTTGCACTGTCCACCATATGTCTGTCTAAGTTAAGATATTCTTCGAAGAGCAAAACATTAAAAATCTGCTGTAACGCAATAATTTCATGACACAAAACCAATTTATATTGTAGCTCAAATGAAACCTCAACGCATCAGTTAGCTGACAGATTTCGACGGCATTTACATCCAACAAGCTCGTAAACTAGTTGGTAGTTCAACATAACCGTATATCTGTCACCAATCTGTGCATGTATGCAACGTAGTGGATTAAAGTTCGCAGCCCGGTTATGAAGGATCGGCCGCAAGTTGGGACCGCTTTATTACCTGCCACCGTTCCTGCCTTACAAACTTCGTCCTATAATGTAGCCTACAATGATTTTCCTGCAGATAGCTTCTAGTCGTTATGATAGGCTGCATATATTGCTGGCAAGTTGTAAGACCAAGGAATAAATCATGCAGTTTTGTGATGACGGATAATGTATAGAAGACTGAGTTTAAATATCATTGCCGACAAGACATAATGTTAGCTAAGCAAGTCAATAATTTTGCAGACTGTGTATTACTAGGCAATTTACAATGTGATTTGAATGTTAAAATAAAACCGGAGTTTAGAATTTGCTACATGGATGTCAAGTTATTTTGAATACGCATTTTACGAATTTGGTTGTTGGCACTCGACTTCGTAAAATTACGGCAGTGAAACATTTCTTTTGGTATTTTGTTCGAATATATCGTGATTATTTAGTTGCAGAACTTTAGTATCATACCGAATTCATCTACTGGTCACTTGAATCTTCACTAAAGTAGCCGAAATATTTTGAAAATCAAAACGATTCTATTTTCTTTTCCTTAAATCCCCTAAAACTAGCTAGAGAAATGATTGGTTTATTCTAAGTTAACTCAGAATACCTTCGTCAACAATGTTTTGCCCTAAAACTGTTTATTACCTAATAGACGTGAAAGGCGCTTAGCCAGAACCCAAAAACACTGCCCCTAACCAAGTTTCCTAACTCCATAATATTATAGATATCGATTACTGCACGACGTAATGTGTTGCGCGTGGTGGCAACAATGAAGAATATTGACAGAGCCACAGAGAGTTGCTGATACCGAGCCAGCCGCGTCCAAACGAGGCTTGAATATTGAATGGACTGCTGAGAGCAGGGTGTGAATCCATTTACCAACGGGATTGTCGTATCCAGGAAAGTGTATACCTTTTAGAGCGAGAATAATATAATTGTTACGCTAAGTTTAAACTAACAATTTCCAGCAGCAATATATTGCGCAAGAAGTTCCAGATCCGTTTTTAATAGCGTCAATATTTCAATAGTTCTTCACACATGTGACTTGCTGCAAGTCTTGCCGGAGGTCAACTTCTGTAAGTCTATTCTTTAAATAATAAATGATCGATGTACTGATTAAAAACACATGAAATTAAACAAAATTTGAAATATGTTGGGGTGGGTGATTAAAAATTGAAAACCATCTTCGTAATGTGGATTGCCCACACGCCCTGACCGCTTTTTTAATAATATTTTTTAAGGACTCGATCGTCGAGACATAAGGACAACTATCGGTAAACCTTGAAATGTACATCCCACATCATAGTGGGATAAGGGATAGTGGTTGACGATATCGTAGCAATTATAACAATGGGAACTGTCGCCAAACGCGTACACAACACAAGTGGAATCCCAAACGAGCTCTTAATAATACTCTCTATGATATCTACGGATTCGGTAAATGGTTTTGCTTACTTATATCCGGACTGATTTTTATAAATCAATTTTCAGCTTTGTCCCAATGGTGTAAAGTTCAATATCGAAGCATTTTGTGGTCAGTAGTACGAAACGATAGTGGAATTGAATTTTGGAGCGTGTGTTGTGATAATTTAACGAGGTGCGAACGACTTTGTTGCGTGATAATGGAGTTTTTCCTTTTTAATTCTATTATTTCATTTTTATTGGTGGTTAAAAATATTTTTGCTCACGTTTTAGACATTAGTTATATAAGTTTTACTTCACATGACACTGCTAGGCAATTTATGATTTTGAAAGTTTAGAATCGTGTTTAAAGGGTCCAAACATTAATTATTATTGGCATATATTGCCGGGATTTACAAATCCACACTATATAGTGTCGATGTACCTATATTTCGTTGATATCAACAAAATGAAAATAAATTCAAACGTGTTCTATCAAAGGAAAGAGGGCTTAATACAAGTAGTGTAATTGTGTCTAACAAAATCTATTAGATTTATGTTTCTATTTTACTGCTTACGTGGTTGCTTTTTAACAGGCAATAAACTCAGTGGAATTGAACTTGCATGTGTTTATCTAGCTGTATCAGACTATATTTGCTTGTAGGTTTTAACTTTAACAGTTAACTAGTAAGATGTGGTTTAATCTGCGTCAACGGACTTCAGTTACACGCTCCCTCTACATCTAATTGCTGTATACTTGTTGATTAGTTTGCAGACTTCACGATGTAAACGTATATCTTCTTATTTTTATATTTGTACAGTATTTTGTATCCTTTGAATAACTTATTACTCGATATTCCTTATATACTTCATTCTCGTATTGTAAGTATGTACCCACTTGATAAAATATACTTTATCTATTCTTTTCTAAATTATCTTTGTCTACGAAACGGACAAAGTCATGTTATTTTTCGAATTAGCTCACTAGTGCTATCAAACAGGAATACACGAAACCTTCATTCCAGAACCTCAAACCTAAGATTACACACCCCTAAGACTAACACCAAAAGACAGTTGAAGCCAATATAGCATACCAATTTAAGTATTTCGTCAAAAGGTGGCGTGTCACGCCAATGCAGCAAGGAAGCATGATTTATGCGTGTTTCGTGTTGTATGCGGCACCGATTGTGACAACTTTATGTCGTCTCCAGCCCATTGTTTTAGCGGCAGACTGTACCGCGAGGCGATATCACCAACTAAGTGCTAACTTTTCGATCGTTCGGCTTTTGTGGTATTTTTTATAGGGGAAAATTTTAAAGAGCGTTACGAAAGTTTGAGGTTCTAAATTATTTCGGCCACCTAGTGTTTGGATTCAAAAAACGTGATGAGAATTTGTGGTCTATATAATATTGAGACACGACAGCGTTTGGCAAAGCTTGAATGACCAGGGAGTAAGCGACGTGTATATAAGAGTCATCAAAAGCATCTATAATAACTACAAAGGTAGGATAAAGCTTGAAACACTGGGTCCCAGCTTCTCCATAAAAAGAGGCGTGAGACAGGGTGACCCTTTGTCGCCACTGATATTTATAGCCATACTCGAAGTCGTGATCAACAAGCTGAAGTGGATCAATCGTGGAATCTACATACAAGAAGCTTATCTGAGCCATCTACGCTTCGCCGACGACATATAATTCTAGCTGAGACAAGCTCACAACTGCAGCTCATGATTGAAGATCTACAAAGAGCCAGCATCAATGTAGGACTTGATATTAATCTCTCAAAGACCAGGGCAATGACTAACAGCTACAAAAAACTAGTAAAAGTCAATGGAAAGTCACTGGAATACACAGATAAGTACATTTATTTAGGAAAAACAGTCAGCTTTGAAAAAGAAAACAACGAATTAGAGATTGAAAGAAGAGTACAGCGAACTTGGAACAGATATTGGAGTTTGAAAGAAGTTTTCAAAAGTAACATGCCTATAGATTTGAAAACCAGGACGATGAATTCTAGCCTTCTACCATGCTTGACATATGGGTGTCAAACATGGAAATTCACATCAAAAGCCAAGCACAAAATCACGATCTGCCAACGAGGAATGGACCTTAAGCATGCTTCTCGCATGCTTAAGGTTAAAAAACTAGACAAGATCTGGCATACAAAAATAAGAGCGATAACAAAAACCACTAATGCTTTAAGCTATGCACTAAGATTGAAGTGGAGGTGGGCCGGCCACGTAGCTAGACTCAGAGACAAAAGATGGACCTACAATACCACCATATGGAAAGGACCTCAAGGAAAAAGAAAGAAAGGAAGACCCTCTACCCGTTGGGACGATGAGATCAAAAAGGTTGCTGGCTCAAACTGGTGGAAGATGGCACAGGATAGAGAGAAGTGGGCATCCTTGGAGGAGGCCTTTACCCAACCTGGGGACCTCGCTTAATTAGCACATATTTATATTTACTCATATAAAACTAGAAATGTCATTTAGTAATATTAATATTAATTAGAGAAATATATACCTAGAGTTTAGTAAAAAAAACAAACTAGAAACTAAGATAAAATTGTGGCAGGGTCAAATAAAGGCTTTTTTTTTTATTTATTTTATTTTATTATAATATTGAGACTACAAAGTACCGACAATTGCAGCGTTGATTCTCCACTTACAAGGCGGAAAGATGACTTGGTAATGGTTGCAGGAAGATGCTGGATGCAAGCTGCTTACTTCAGGTCTGTCTAAAAAAAATTGGGTAAGAGTTACGTTCCTACTTCCGGCGTTTATACTTAAAACATTATAAGATAAGTATACTTCGCCTGTTTCATAAAAAAATCTAAATACAAAAATGGATGTTTATTTACCATTGGGCATTGCCTATGTGGCTGATTTAAATCGCATATATATTTTTTTAAGTTTAAAAAAGATAACCTCGGGTTCCCCTTGAAATGCTCTCCTCCTATAAACATACAAACTCATTAGCTTATAAAAAATGTGTATGGAACAGATTCATCATTCACAACATAAGAGACAGGTGCAAGCGACCCCTCAGTGGAGGGTTAATTAACCGCACGGGTTATCTTACTTGTAATGACTAAACCTTACGTACCCGTGGCCAATTGTGTTATTCCTCATTCACGAGGAGGGTTGGGAGTTTTAATTTGTTTTGATGATAGGCTCGTTACTCAGTCTTTGATTTGATGAAATTAAAACAGTGCATTAAGTAGGCTCTTCATAGAAGCTATGAAGACTTTTTAATACATCATATACAGATTTTTTATAAATAGGTGGATTTGGTCGGATAGCTATAATATTCTCAAAGAAAGACGAAGTCGTTGCGTGTCGCACGACCGTCTGAAATAATGTGATTAATTCTTTAGAAAACTTAACGATAAAGTAACCCTTCCTAATAAAATTAAGGTTTCGCAGTAGGAGCAATTAAGTTAGCATTATTGTAAATATCGTACTCTCTTGTTGGTTAAATTCTTATACTTACTTTACTTTCTTCAGCGCTACAACCCTTTGTGGGTCTTGGCCTCTTCTACAATGGACTGCCATGCGCGACGATCCTTGACTATCCTCCTCCAGTTGGTGAACCTTCTAAGAGCCTTGAGATCATCGTTGATGCAGTGATGGCATCTCTTCCTCGGCCTCCCCCTAGGTCTAAATTCTTAGACTACCTTCAGTTATAAATCATACAACACAGGGCTACGTACCAAAGTTTATAATCAAACGATTTCGAATCACAAAATCGTCTATCCTAATCAGATTAAACATTGATTTCCCGCCAATCCTAGCCGCCATCTTGTATGTCAATGTCGAGAAAATTTCTTGTCCAACCGACCAAGGCATGTTCCGCTAGGTCGGAGGTGAATATAAACGAATAGCCAACCGTTATTTCATTTTGGAGTTACGCTCCATCAGACAGACAGACGTTCCGCGGAGACAAAGACACTTGAGATTTATCTGTGAATCCAGATTAGTACCGTTTGCAGCGCAATTTCAGAACCAATATTTTTATTGGGATACTGTGGATATTATTAGGGGACAAATCATGAATATATTTCTGACAGGTACTTATTAGAAATACATATTGGGTATGCCATGTAACCGTGAATTGAAAAAAGATTCAAACTAAGCTATCTACAAAACAAATATAACTAATAACATAATAGTATTAGCCCTAATTTGAATACAATAAATATGTGGCTGTAATTGATTCTTTTTTTGTACAAATAAAAAACGAGGCGAGCTGATGGTAAGCGTTACGACTGCCCCTGAACAAAAGTACCAACACAACCATTGATGTATTAAAAACCCATACATCAATGAACACAACGTGTAATTTCAAAGTATTCCGCGATGCTTCAATGTTTATCATTAGGAGACGTTATTTTGTTAAATCCAACAAAATCCGGGAATGGTATTAGATATAATGTTCTTCATATCAGAACACAAGAGTTCACAGTTCATACACACTGCTGCTTGACGGCGGAAATAGACATTGCGGTGGTACTTACCCAGATAGTTCCTTAACTTTATACAAGAGACCTACCCCAAAGTATTCAGTATCTAATTAAAATGATTTTTCATTGCTGTCGGTACCGTAAGCTAATTTAATCTGTGAACGCGACCATCGCCAGTTTATCTTCCGACCCTGTTTAAAGGGCGAAACTGTACAAGTGGCCAGCGGGCGCGTACTCAGGAATAAGAGGGGGTGAGATTAATTACGAATCAAATGTTTTTGCTCTAATGGTTATCTTGATAACAAATTGTTTATATTTTAATAAATAACTTAGACACTTTCGTTATTTGAATGCCTTAATAGAATATTTGTGGATTTTCCAGGGAGCTTATTCTCCTTAATTACCTATAGTTAGTTGGCAGGAATATTCAATGCGATTCAAAAAGCATTTTAAAGCAGTATTCTAGATTACCTACATGTCAACTCATATGTTCTAATCATTGGTTCTAATTGAGATATTGAAATTGAGCTCAGGAACAAGTTCAATGCAAAGCAGAGGCTTGTATTTCAAACTTCTGAGTGTGTGATACTATTTGTGGGCAATGGCGTCGTTTAAGAGCCTATGTCAGGAACTTTAAGGACTTTCAAATTCAAATTTCTCATAAACTACTAAGATCAGAAGTTAGATTTTTGGATATGTGTAAATTGAACGTATAACTCAATAATATGTCAAAGCCAAAACACAATTGCTATAAATTTTCTCGATCGAAAAAAAATTCAAAGTTACCTCTGATATTTTCTTTAAACACGCTTTATCTCTAAATGGTGGAATATGTACATTCGTAACTTTATTTAAATACAATACAACAATTTTTTCAAAGTTTTATCAATACACAATTAAAACGAATTAAATAGTATAATCACAATTAAAAGAAAATTGTTTTGGCGCTTACGCCATTGCATTTCGGCATACGCGTGCGCCTCCCGTCACTTTCTCTCATCCGCGATGTCCAAATACGCCATCGCTGTTATGGGAGTGGCCCGTGCCGGCTTCAGTCGTCCGGAATCTTTACTGACGACGGACGTGCGCTCGAAATTTTCGGACGCCTTCAAAGTTCGAATTGGCCGTCTAGTGTAGGGATTGGTCCGCGCTACCGCGCGGCAAATTTGACGGTGCCCTGGAAATTCTGTTTTATAGCGTATCCAGCTCACGTCCGTGTATCAATATAAAATTACAGGCTCTATTAGGTCTATAAGATAGGCAGCAAGCGTAATTATTACATCCTTTCACCTTTGTAAATTGTTTCTAGTCGGAGGCCTGCTTTAGTTATATTTAGTGATCGGTACGCTGAGGTGCCGGGTTCGAATCCCTGATTGAAAAACAAAAGTCACTGCTTTTTTTTTGTTATTTATTCTGCCTCAGTGGTGTAGTTGTATTACGTTATAACTGCAATGCTGAGGTCTCGGGTTCGATCCCCGAGTCGGGCAGAGTGATATTGGATTTTTTTCTTTTCAACCCGAAGTCTGGATTTTGAGCCCGAAATGGTGATAGGCTCGCCCCCTATCACATCATAGGACGGAATACGCACGACGGAAAGTGAGTGCACTAGTTGCGCCTCTGCCTACCCCTTCGGGGATAAAAGACGTGAGAGTATATGTATGTATTATTTATATTGGGTAATTCATAGCTAGGGACGCCCTGGAATGCCGGCCCAATTTTGCGTAAATGACGCTTGCGTGCCGCTCATACATTTAAAAAATTCGTATTTTGCATGTAAAGGCTGTTCAAATTTTTACACCATAAAATTATTTTAGTATGATTTTTTGTAGTACTCATTTATTTATACATTATGAATCAATAATAACTAAAATGTTAAAAGCCAATATTAGAATTGGTATACACGGCGGCCATTTTGAATTTCTTTGTTTTAAGGCCAATCGACCTCAAAATCTATATCTGGGCAGGCCTTTAGGTATAAAAGACGGATCCAATGTTAGACTTGAAAAAAGTGGCCGCCATTTTGAATTTCCTTGTTGTAAGGCTAATCGACCTCAAAATCGATATCTGTGCAGGCCTTTAAGTACAAAAGACGGATCCAATTTTAGAATTGAAAAAAGTGGCCGCCATTTTGAATTTCTTTGTTTTAAGGCCAATCGAACTCAAAATTGATATCTTGGCAAGCCTGTAGGTAAAAAAGACGGATCCAATGTTAGAATTAAAAAAAGTGACCGCCATTTTGAATTCCTTTGTTTTAAGGCCATTCGACCTCAAAATCGATATCTGGGCAGGCCTTTAGGTATAAAAGACGGATCCAATGTTAGACTTGAAAAAAGTGGCCGCCATTTTGAATTTCGTTGTTTTAAGACCAATCGACCTCTAAATC
Organism: Lapara coniferarum; assembly: GCA_949316025.1. Classification (NCBI taxonomy): domain Eukaryota; kingdom Metazoa; phylum Arthropoda; class Insecta; order Lepidoptera; family Sphingidae; genus Lapara; species Lapara coniferarum. The sequence continues at coordinate 25,345,107 of OX438919.1, forward strand.
GATATCTGGGCAGGCCTTTAGGTATAAAAGACGGATCTAATGTTAGACTTGAAAAAAGTGGCCGCCATTTTGAATTTCCTTGTTTTAAGGCTTATCGACCTCAAAATCTATATCTGGGCAAGCCTGTAGGTACAAAAGACGGATCCAATGTTAGAATTGAAAAAAATGACCGCCATTTTGAATTCCTTTGTTTTAAGGCCATTCGATCTCAAAATCGACATCTGGGCAAGCCTGTAGGTAAAAAAGACGGATCCAATGTTAGAATTGAAAAAAATGACCGCCATTTTGAATTCCTTTGTTTTAAGGCCATTCGATCTCAAAATCGACATCTGGGCAAGCCTGTAGGTAAAAAAGACGGATCCAATGTTAGAATTAAAAAAAGTGATCGCCATTTTGAATTCCTTTGTTTTAAGGCTTATCGACCTCAAAATCTATATCTGGGCAAGCCTGTAGGTACAAAAGACGGATCCAATGTTAGAATTGAAAAAAATGACCGCCATTTTGAATTCCTTTGTTTTAAGGCCATTCGATCTCAAAATCGACATCTGGGCAGGCCTGTAGGTACAAAAGACGGATCCAATGTCAGATCTGAAAAAATTGGCCGCCATTTTGAATTTCTTTATTTTAAGGCCAATTGACCTCAAAATCGGTATCTGAGTACCACTTTAGTTACTAAAGGCAGATCCACCGTCAGAACTGAAAAAAGTGGCCGCCATTTTGAATTTCTTTGTTTTAAGGTTAATCGACCGCAAAATCGATATCTGGGTGTAACATTATTAACAAAAGAGTGATCCAATGTCAGAATTGAAAAAAGTAGCCACCATTTTGAAGTTTTTTGTATTAAGGCCAATCGAACTCAAAATCGATATCTGGGCATTGTTTTGTGCACAAAAGGCAGATGTAATGTTAGAATTTTAAATAAAGGGCGCCATTTAGATTTATTTTTCTTTAAAGGCTATTGGCTTTAAAATCAAAATCCGCTGGACATGACTGGCCACCAACTCTAATAGGTATAAAGGAGACGGCCTAAATTGGGCTTGACCTTACACTTTTGAAGCATGTATCAATATTCTTTTATTTTTATGTCTTCCATTTAAAAATATCCCACCAAAAATATAAATGTAAAAAAGGATAGCCAAGTTCAATACCAAAATTATGCTTAGCTGTGGGCTTCGCCGCAAAAAGAATGGAGATCTAAATGTGTGCCAAGTTTTATGCAAAATCTAAATATGTATTTATAGGAACAAAATAACATTATGAACAAGTATTAACCTCTTGCGTACATAGCGCTGGCCACACTGGCGCAAGCGCAATTTTTCGCGTGTCTGTCAACACGCGAAAATCGACCTACACGCACACACATAAGGCGCGTCAACACGCACACATATCGAGTTTGACAAGCTGTCAGACCGGCCCGATTGGGCCGGTCGGGGCTCGAGAGGTTAAATTCTATTTGTTTGCTTTATTGAATACCTATAATAGTTGCTGGTATTTACAAATGTGAGATCTTTCACATTTATGTTTTGGTGGGATATCATTACTTTTTGTAAAGAAAACTAGGTAGGTATTGAGTTGTGTGGTGCCGCGCGCCGCCGACGACACACCGTTGGCCGGCTGTTTAGCGCGTATTACAAGTGTTTTTTTATGGGGACACCACAAATGTTTTGGCTTAATTTTATCTTTATATTTCTGTTATAAAGCAAATATAATAAAACATATTTTGGGATTGTTTCAAATATTTGCTTGTAACGGTTCCAACGCTACCATCAAAAATATATTTTTTTTTATGTGGACCCCTGTATTTTTAACTTTTTTTATTTTTAGATTTTTTCTTACGCTTACACATAATTACCGAGCTGGATTCCAAATTTCATCCTTCTAGGTCATCTGGAAGTAGGTTAGGTTTAGATACTATAAGTCTGTCAGTACAAAAATTTACGATTTTGACCTTCATATCTTTATAACCGTTTGAGCTAGCTTCATGAAATTTGGGCTTCTAGATGTCCTTATAGATATAATTAAACTCACACAGTTTTATGTGTTTACTTTAAATAGGTTTTGAGTTATAGAAAGGTGAAAAGTGGCACCAAGTGGTTCGTGTAATATTACACACGGCGCTGGCACCAACTTAGAGCGTTGGTTACATACTCAAAGAATACCAAGCATGTATAACAAGAATAATATTGACATAATAGTATTAATAATTCTTTGGGGGAGACCTATGTGCAATAGTAGCCTTTTAAAGGCTGAAAAAGAATAAGAATTAAAAACTATAGGTATTTTAGAAATTAAACTAAAAAGACATTTTCACTTTTTGGGATATTTAATATTGGTCGATATTATTTAATTTTACTGGCAACTTTGTTCAGCGCTCCCGACGTAATGTCAAATTGAAATACATTATTGACTCACTAACACTCTAGCTTCACACCTCGCGTCGTGGCTCGTATTGTGTTCGGCGTACCACTCGCGCGAGAGTGTAAATGAGCCATTATATATTTATATCAGTTCTCGTCGATTCCATGTGATATGTTCAATTCTGGTTATTGTCTAAGCTAGCTCTGTTCACTATTCAATAGGGTAATCCAATGGTTAGGTACTGTGAACATCTTATGTCATCAGGTAAAAAAAAGTTATTTACCGAAAAATGATTTAGAAGCTCTACTCTACAGCGGTTCTTTCTTTACTCCCATTGGACAGACAGATTTTTCTTTCTCATTTGGAAATAGTTCTAATATAACTATAAAATAATGCATAAATTATCTCTGTAACACTAAGCCCAAAGTTCTATGAAGTTTTTCCCGTCTCCTTTTAAAATATGGCCATCATTATTTTTCATTCAGTTCAATAAGGATATCGGAGCTTTGTTATATTGCAAAACAAAAACAAATGCCTTAGAATTGAAGAAGTAGCTGTTGCAATAAACATCAGTCTATTCTTCTGTACAAAATATCAAAAATATTTAAAAAATTGTAAGTAATTAACATTTCAAATTTTCTATAAGCATGAGTACCCGCGTAGTAAGAATGACCTTGCTATATTTTTCTTACCCCACATTACATACAGTTCAAATTAAAAATTATAAAAACTATCTAGATAGGTAGCGGCCGCCTTCAACATTTGTAACATTTATATCCTATAAAGTGACTATTCAACCATAATAATGTAATCAATCTTCATATCAAGCTATGTAATTTTATTGCATTGCATAAATTTCGAACATCCTTTACATACAAAATTCGATTTTTAAATTGCATGGTGGCACTAGAGTGAAGCATCATTTACGTAAAATAGACCTGACATTCCAGGGAAGAAGTTTCATCGTGAATGACTTGTCGAAACTACCTTGATGTCGGGCAAATACTATTTTTTTCTGTCCAGTATCAACTCGGTCTGCTGAATTGGGCCCGGTATGTGGCAATAAGCTCGTCTCCTATTTGATAAGACCTAAATAGCTAACGAAATGTGAGGAGAAAAGGTGTGATGCTATGTTTGACTGCCTCCAAGGCGTAGTTGCACACACGATACGCCTATTGTGCTGAGGTCCCGGGTTCGAATCCCGAGTCGGGCCGAAAAATAGTGACGCCATTTATTGTATTATTATTTATTTTATGTCCACCATAGTTAGGAAAGTCCACGAGAATAAATCAAAGCAAAGCAAAATATAATTTAAAACATATTATAGAAGTTTCATACTGCTTTGCTTTTTACCTATATACAGACCTACGTAGGGGTAAGACTCGAACCTACCACCACACCAAATTTTATCTTGTCAACAAAAGTCAACTATAAGTGAATAATACTTTCGATGAGTTTAGATAACTTACAATGTCATTTTACATAATGTTCAAGTAATTAGGTAGATAATAGTGACATAATAATGGTTCTACAAACGAATTAAAATAAATTCTATGTTTTATAAGTTATAAATTTATTAGAAATTATAATAACTATAATATTTACAACATAGACATGCATTTGCAATGACGATCTTTTCGCGGGCTTGAGTGCAACGACCTGTCGCAACGACGCGATGCGACGAGGGCCGAGGCGCGCGATCTATCTCAGCGGGGCCGTGCGGCGCCTCGCATTTGAAATACGCTAAGTCACGCCCATCACGATTCCATATGTTTTTCACATAGGCTCTTAACTTTAGACGAGCGACTAGAATCGTCTCATCACTTTCTTAAGTAAAAGTTCCAGGGACTTTACGTCGGACATGTAATACTATCCTAAAATTTGTACAATCACATAGTTAGTGCCTGTTACGACATTGATATATTCAGTGATAACCTATGACAATTTAAACGGAAAGTATTAGCCATTGCTGAGTGTTAACATGCATTACCTTATTTCTTTTTGTTTTTTTTTTATTACAATAGTATAAGGTTTGATTTGATTTTGTTGCTGTTACCTATACCGGGTGGATCGCATTGTTACAATTTTAGTAGTATTTTCCTAAATTTCTGTACAGCTTCACGTATGGATAGATAAATCAAACTATTATTCTGAAAAACATAGTAAAAAAGGTTAATATTGAAAAAAAATCGTAATGAAACACGTACATCAGCTGACGGGTTAACGACCGTGGGCCGGTGCCGGCACAGCGCGGCGGCAGCCCAGTTTTTTATACGCTTTACATTGCGCGCGCATGAAGTACGGAAATACAAAAATCGTAAGTATTATCGCTTAGCTTTGCAAATGAATATAGTTTTTCGTTAATGTTATGGTTCTTCTCTCTTACCGTTCCGGTATAGAGAGCGTTTCCCTTCCACCCGGTATAGCCTTTTTTATTGTTTTAAGGATTGTGGCTCATGCTGTGATTGCTTATAACCAGAGTAACAATTACGTATGTGATAATTAGCTATAAATATGTGTAGATTTTATAAGAATGATTGTAAATTCCGTTAGCAATCCTAAACAAATAAATAAATAAAAGTGCAATAACGTTATATTTATATTTGGGGGATAGACCCCCTCTATCGCATCTAACTACACCCCTGCACTGAAATGGAATAAAAGCAGAGGTGATATATACGTAGGTTGTAATTGGACTGGCTCGTCCCGATAGATAATAAATGGAACGACAATATTTGTTTTACGACCGCTGAGGATTCGATTTAGATATGAGACTTCGAATAATACAAAGATATGGCACTGTTTTTGAGATGTTAAAAAGATTTACGTTTTATTTATTGTGTACTAGTATTTGCCCCGCCTGATATAATGTTTGTTACAAATATTAAAGTCGCCTATTTCGTTACTTATTGCTCAAGCATGTTTTAAACCAAATTTCATCGAAATAGGTTTAGTTTAGTTTGGTCTAAGAATCGGTGGCGCAGTTGTATTACGATACAACTGCTATGCTGATGTTTCGGATTCGATCCCCGGGTCGGACAGATTCAGATGGATTTTTCTATTCAGCATCAGAACGGAATCTGGAATTTGTGCCCAATATGATGACAGGCTCGCTCCCTATCATATGATGGGACGTTTACACGGCGAAAAATTTGTGCATTAGTTAGGCCTCTGCCCCCCATTTCGGGGATAAAAGACGTGAGTATATGTAAGTGCTTTTTCGGTAACAAACCATGTTCACCTGGATCTCCAAATCGTAAGCTATTCCTATCGCTTAAAAACACCACTTATTTTTTGAACATCAAATGCAATGTCGGCATTGATAGATATTAAGTCGGGTATAAAGTAATATGCTTGTCTTGTATATACCTTCTATTCTTGTTTAAATGTTTACAACCAACAATTGTCTTGTAAGATAATATTTTACACTGCAGTCCAGCTCGGTATAGTATATTTAATGGACCATAAAGCGACCCATTAAACTAGTTTATTACGTATCTCTGGACATTAAACACGTGAAAATCTTAACGTTTTAACCAATCTACATTAAATAAATGATGTGTAGGTTATGAAAATATTTCAAGTTTGTTTTGATTGAATAAATAAAAAAAATATCATAAAGCGGTTATGATGTAGGTATATAATTTTTTGACCAAATGTAATTACCACATTGATTTTGAATACGTTCAGAAATGTGTGAGAGATAAAACGATTGAGCGGCCAGTATCATCTACATTTTTGAAAGCTTAGAGCCGATAACTTCTGCGCCTCATATATTTTTATACTTAACAAAAAACATTAGCCGCACACTTGCTTTGTCTCTTTCTCCTGAGTGGCTATCTGAAGGTATTTATTTATTTATTGCACTTTATACATAGTTATGTAAGGGCGGACTTAATGCCGAAGGCATTCTCTACCAGTCAACCTGAGGCGGTGCAGAGATAAAACATAGTAGGTGCACGAAACTGAACTTTATCATAATGTAACAGTTAAAAAATTGTTAATTATTAATTGTTGTATTTCCTATGCGTTTCCACATTCACCAACTTCTGATACTGGATAATGTAATGACGAGTTTAGAAACCGCTTTATTAGTTTTGATGGATTTTTCGTAACGAAGGAAATGAAGTTTTATAAACGATAGATAAAAAACACAGTATAAATTAAAAACAAAAATTTATTAAAATTTCTTTTTTTGGTAAATGCAAATGAAAAGAAATTATTACGTAGAAATGTAAAACAACCAAAATATATACCATTATAGATAATGGCATCAATAAGTTTTAGTTATAAAATTAACTAAAAATCGAAGCGATGCACTTAGTTGTACAATTAAAATAAATAATATAATTACAATTATGTAACAATGGCTTAATATGGTGTCACTTTTTCACAGATTCTCTTTAAACAGTTCTTATTTGTCGTTAAATAACCGCTTGATTTTTTCCGCTAGCTATTGACTGACTACATAATTCATATTTATCTACACTCATAATAATTAATTTTGTGTTATTCTTTTATTCTTTCATAAAAATCTATTTATAATTACGCATCTCACTCGAAACAAATAATTAAGTACATAGTTCTAGAAATATTTTTACACTTGCGACCAAAAAAGTATACATGTTTTTTTCTGTGAAAAAATGTCATAAATACTAATATAAAACTCTTAACGTATTTACATTAATTAGTTACTGGCAGAAGGCACGTAGTACAAGCATGTGTAAATAAGCACGACCAAGATATGTATTGCATAAGGCACTTTTATATGTACGCGTTTCCCTACACATACAAATTACTAATCAAATATGAATTATTGCCAAAATTACGCGATTTACATTATATCTATAATATAATCTTGATGCAAATCAGTCTGTATTGGAACTTTATTTGCCAGATACTTAGAAATATATTTAAAATAATTCGTTTGGATATTAACTGTAAGACAGTGAAATTATTTTAACCAAATAAGTTTTTAGTACTGATAAAAAAACTTGAGATGATGCCTCCTTAGTTTAATATAAGCGCTCTTATTAGTAAAAATTACATCGTAATATAACTTTACTACACGAGATTTCTAAGTCCAATGTTTTATCCGGACGTGCCTGACCAAAATGATTTTATTAAATGTCAATAGCAACCATTCTATGATACCTAACCTCATTTAGTAAAACGTATTTAATTATTATTGACTTAAATCACAAATCTCAACAACTCTCATACCTTAAAGTAGACACACTTTTTACATTATCACACTTTGATTCTCACATTCAATTTTATAATGTAACATAATCCCCGCTGTAGATTTTAGGATTTAGAATTAAGTATAATATGGGAGAACGGGAATTATTTTACATTATACACTATATTACACTTTAACTCTTCTGCTAATCACTAAATGGCTACCGAAATGTATTTCACGGTGACTAGTAATGTTATTACGATCTGATTTTTAAAGGCTCCTTCTAACATTTTCACTACAAAAATGACTAAGGAACTACGATTTCGAAATATCATGAGGTAAAAAACTGTTACACTAACTTTATAACGTGAAATGATGAAAATTCAATAATAAATAGTCGCTAATATGGAATATTTTGCGCACCTTAATTAGAGTTATTGCCTTTGAAATACTTTATTGCGGGCATGAAATTCCACCTCCAATTTCCGTCCTCATTTTAAAACCTAATCAACAGTACCTCATCAATTATAATAGCATTGTCATCCAGAACCAGCAATTCTAGAATTTATAAACAAACAGTTGATGATGTCAGTATCTGTCGAGGCTGGTGGAGTCGCGGCTCGTGACGTCACTGGCGGCGTCAGTTGAGGAGCTGTCTGAGGGTGAGGAGGAGTGTGAAGTGGGAGGCAGGTCGCTAGTGCCGGCCGTGTCGCTGGTGAAGCCGAGGTCGGTGGTCGGATATCAAAGGTGCTCGTCGCGACCGTTCAGCGGCTGCCGCTCGGCGTGGTCCGAGGGACGGTTGCGCTTGAAGAATCCGCACTGGGAATAAAGGTTAAACCATTAAGTTGGTTTTAAGTGTATGTACATACAAAAGTGCATGACTGCCTCCGTGGCGTAGTTGTGTTATAGTACGACTGCAATGCTGAGGTCTCGGGTTCGATTCCCGGGTCGGGCAAAGGGATATTGAGTTTTTCTATTCAGTATCAGCTAGGAGTCTGGAATATGAGCCCGATATGGCGATAGGCTCGCCCCCTATCACATCATGGGTTCCATCCCATGATGTGATTGGGGATGTAACAGCGAAAAGTGGGTGCACTATTTGCGCCTCTGCCTTCCCCTTTAGGGATAAAAGGCGTGAGTGTATATGTATGTATGTATACAAACAAAAGTGAATTTATGTTTTATTACTATTATTTATTTATTAATTTATTATAATAATTATACTTAAGAAACTTGATATATTAGAAAGAATAATAATTATATAACAACAAAAACTTACTTTGTACAGCGCGAAAATAAGTAGCAGCAGCAATAATGCACCGATGACAGCCGCCAGCACCACCACCCACAAGGGGATGGTCCCCGAGTCCAGCGCCTCCAGCTGAGGAGTGACCGTCGTCTTCGCCTCCGCCGTCTGCCACGTCATGTCCTTCGGCCGACCCACCATGGGCAGCCGGGAGACACGCGTGGCGGTCAGGGTTGAGAGGACGACCGGTCGGTCCTTGGAGATCTAGTGATAATTAATGGATTAATATTATCTCACTTTAATTATAAGAAAACAATTTTATGAAGATACTAATATTTGGATGTTTGTTAGAATTACTTTGAATAGATATGGATGAATATCGACAGCCAGATAGTCGATAGACAATATTTTAGAAAAAATTTGCTTTTGTTTGTCTCGGAAAAAGGACTTATACGCCGGCAGATATACAAGCAACACTTACGTTGTATTTTAATTCAGTAAGTTTTTAATCAGAGCAGTATATAAAGTAAATATTTTGTATCCCTATCTTTTGTCCAGCAGTGTTTACATTGATACTCACCTCGTTCAATACCGACGCGTTAAGTCTCGACCTTAGTGCGACCCAAACTTCTTGTCCTTTCAGTAATCTGCCAGTCGTACACCGCAGCACTTCGCACTTGTATTTCTCTTCGCATTTCTCCAAGATTTCCTTTAGTTTCGGGTCCACCTAGAATTACGAAAGTTAATTAAGCTTGTTGCCTTAGTTATTAGATAAACGAAATGTCTGAGTTTGATAAAATGCAGTGAAAATGTTGCCATGGTAAGGAAATTGACATAATAAAAGCTGATCAGTAAAAAAAGTATTGAAATGTACAAATTTCCATAGGGTATGATTAAGTTCCTTTGTGCAATTTTATAGAAAAGTATTCTGTTTTTTCTCTTTATCCATAGAACTGACACGCATTATATCCTGACTGGATTTTATCATGTGTATTGAATTATATATTATTATCCCTTTGTCCATCTGTCTTACCTGTTCAGTTTGTCGTCGCCTTCTGGTGTTCTCACGTCGGCTTTCTACTGAACCGTAGCTGCCACTGGACTGAGTGTTGTACGACGATCCTCCACCTGCAGCCAAGAGTTTGGACAGTTAGAGTAGAGCAATAAATATTATAGTTATGTTATTCATATTAGTTATTACTTAAAGGATTGGGTATACCTGAGATGACAAATAGAACTTGCATAGATAGTATCAAATTCTTTAATAAATAGTAACATCACAGAGCTTAAACACTGCCAAAAATAAATAAAACTTTAGGAAATGGCCTATGTCCTTACTACCTGGCTGAATGAGCTCTCACATGCAACCATAAGTATGAATCGGATTTGCTATTTTCCAGAAATCTTACTGTTAAATGCTTCATAAATTAAATAATTTGTTACACTTACGCAACATAATAGTATTAGTTTGATATTTAGATCATAAATAAGTATTGGTGAAAAAATTGTTGGAGGCCAAATAAATAAATAAAAAAAATCGTATAGTTTAGCTTAATGCTAGATACAATTAAAACTCATATTTCGCTATAAAAAAACAAAGGTTTAAATCACCTGATCTGGAAGAGTAAGAGTATCCATTGCTCCAAGATCCATCGCCACCTTGGTAAGTACCTCCAGATTGATAGGTTCCACCACCGGTCTGGTAGCTGCCACCTCCAGTTTGCATACTAGAACCTCCAGCTTGATAGCTGCCACTACCAGCTTGCATACCACCGCCAGCGACTTGCATACCACCTCCGGCAGCATGGTAGCTTCCTCCACCAGCCTGGTAACTACCACTTCCAGATTGTTGGCCGCTTTGAGCAGATCCTGAAGCTCCACTGACGTCGGCAATGCCGTATCTGAACTCATTGTTAGGGTTGCTTGCTGCGTACGCCCCAAACCCTTCAAGTTTGTCTTCTTCTTCATCACCGACTACAGTTACAGTAGAAGCTCCTTTGAAGGTCGAAGAACTGGCCTTCATAATATCAGGGTTGACAGTTTCTGTTGTTCCCCAAGAGCCGTGGATAAAGGCTTGTTCGCCTCCTGACCCTTGTGCGAATTGCTGGTTTCCTTGACCAAATTGGCCGGAATGGACATAGCTCTGGCCCCCCTGAGAGTAACCTTGGCCCGAGGTCTGAACACTACCACCTGAGCCGTGGGCGAAACTCGCACTATTTTGCTGACCACCTTGATTGTTGAGGTATCTGGAAAAGCAAAAATATATTATTATTACTTTAAACAGGTCAATGCTGGATGTTATGTGGGATATTAACATTTTATAGAAAAAAAATTGGATGAATTTTATGGTTTCAAAACCGAAAACCTTTAGAAACGTACATTCATCTATTTTACATGTTTTATATTTATCACTTGAAAAATTAAATCGACCATGCCATTTAGATTTAAATCAAGGTATAAAATTATGTCAACACTTACGCATCAAAAGAACTTCCAGCCTCGCCTTCATGGCCAAGTTTTCCATATTCCGTACTAGTTTCGGTCTGGGATATGATGTTATGGTTCTGATCATAGACAATAGTCCTATTTTTCACTTTTACAATTCTGCCTCCATCCACATATCCTCCTTGACCAAATCCACTTTGAGATCCGCCCTGGACATAACCGCCTTGAGAGCCACCTTGAATATAAGTACCCTGGGAACCTTGGGATCCACCTTGAACATAAGTACCCTGAGAACCTTGTGTGCTACCCTGAACATATCCACCTTGGGAACCCTGAACACTACCTTGGATATATCCACCTTGGGAACCTTGAGTACTTCCCTGGACATATCCACCTTGGGACCCCTGACCACTACCTTGGACATAACCACCCTCGGAACCTCCTTGTACGTGTGTGACTTGTCCAGTGAATTCTCTGTTCACACTACCTTGGGCAACAGCTTCTAGATTCCTTCTGATTTGCTCTTGTTCCTCAGCTGTCAGACCTTCACCACTAGAGCTGCTCCAAGTTTTGTTATAATAGTAGGTTCCACCAGATTGGGCGCCTTGCCCTCCTTGGCCACTGAAGCTTCCTTGGTTACCGAATTGTCCACTTTGACCACCACTGTAATGTCCACCCGAGCTTTGGCTGGTGGTAAACTGTGTCCCTGTTTGACCCGAGCTTTCACCGACGTGGCCCGAGCTGCTTACACTGAAATGTCCTGATGACCCCTGAGCGCCAAATTGGCTACCAGACATAGAACCTCCACTTTGCGATATAACTACGCCACCGCTGCTGGAGTGCTCTACCCAGAAAGCTGGAAAACGAAAGTTTTAAGTTGATTCATGGGAAATATATTACGAGAAATTTTAAAAATTATTTGTGTATTTTTTTGCTTACTCTGTCCAAAGTATCCTATGCCGCCAGATAATTGAGAAGCGGAGTAAAGACCATTGCTCTGCATAGCTGCAAATAAAATCGCAAAACTTATTGGCAATCTTAAAAAAATCTGACAACTTACATTGTTATTCCAAAATTGCTAAGCCATACAAACAGTCAATACTTTTCGCATTGCGTTAATATCGTCTATTATAAAGGTTTGCTTACCTTCTTTCTCTTTCACCAACATAAAAGCGTAAGGGTTCTGTACAAATAAATTATCAACGTTCTTGAGTCTCGCCACATCACACTGGACGTTCCCGAGCCATTGCGGCTGCACTAACATTATGTTCTCGCCTGAAACAGATACATTAAGAGTTGTGAAATTCAATCCATGGTTTCAATATAAGATTTACAAATTAAGGGTCCAAATCTAATATAGGGGTACAGATTCTAATAAAATAAAATAAAAATACTTTATTCATCACGTAGGCGAAAATAGTTGGACTTATGATAAGTCAAGATACATTAAATTGATTATAATAATATGTTTAATACCAAAACTAAGGTCACTTATATAAATACAGACATTTTTATCAGGAGCAAAATCAATGATGAAAAATAAAAAGTAAGAAGCCAGCTAAGGCTGGCAGGAAAAGCAATATAAATAAGAGATAATTTTTATTAAAAAAACAATGGAAGGAACGCGTTGCGATCCTCACCGGTGAGGACACTACAGGCCCTAGCCTAGCTAACCAGCCATTCTGAATCCATAAATGTCAAAATACCTACACCATCAAAACTACTCGAAAATAATGAAAAGACAAAAATAAACATTATAACAAGAGAAAGATATGATTATCTATAAACTTGAATTTAGATTATTATCAAAGTGCGTACCGTCCAAGGTCTGATTCGGCCACATGAAGTAGATCTCGGCCTCGTCAACTGTAAAGGGTCCTTCGTTCTTGATGTTGTACTTGTGTAGGACTTGAGGTCCCCATTTGGTGTCGTCTTTAAGGTTCTGTGTACCGTAGAGAGACGCGTTGTAGTGGAGTTCTGGAGGGTCGGATGTGCTAAAATGTAACGTTAGTAATAAGTTAAAAAAGAAATGATAGACAAAATTGAGATAAGTTGTTTTTCTTGTGTGATTCGATTTTGGATTACCTACTGCTATTTTTAAATGGCGTCGATAAAACTACCAGGTTTAGCATTAGCCAGAGTGGACTAAAAGCATCGAGAGATTAAAATATCTTGACATAGCCACCTTACACCTTATTTAAATATAGAAAAAAAATCTTCAACTATAATTGGTTGCAACATCATGAATCAATTCATAGTTTATTTTCAATCATCTACAAGAGAAGGTTGATTTATTTTTACCCGATAATAGAAAGTTGTGCTTTCACAACAACTCCGATGACCATGTGCTTGATGTTGTCGTAGCTGGTCTCCTGTGGCTCTGGGTTGGTGGAATTCGCTTCCATGTTGAAATCCAGCGACATCACTCGTGAGTCCACCTCCAGGATAATACGGAAATGCACCTGCAATTAAATTATTAAATATATTATTTTTGCTTTTTCTACATCTATCCTGATCACTGCATATAAATTCTAGATTTTATTCACTAAAAAAAGTATTAAATAAATCCGCAAGCAATATTTAGCTGAAAAAATTGTAATCAATAAAACTTTTAACCATTTACCTTTTGTCCGCTGGCCATGGGGTTTCCAAGATCACATTTGACAGTAGTGTTCCCACCATCTTCCCTATTAGCAATGGAGCAGTAGATGGGAGTCTCAGCATTGTCTTTATCAAGTCTCTCCATTTTTGCGTAAATGACTCCAGCGGGGACGTTCAGGTAATACGCAGCTTCAAAGGCATCTTCACCAGCATTTTCCACTTTCACGTCAATGTTAATATTTTCTCCAGAGCTTAGGACGTAGTTTACTGTTGGTCTGTGAATTATGATATTGAAGGCGAAATTCATGTTTTGATGGTTGAATTAAACGGAAAAGGAAAATGCATTTAGCGGAATCTAAAACTGAATAGCAATTAAATATCAAATGGCTTTAAATAGTTTGATCCGGACTCTTAAGTTACTTTATTTAATTTGTCTACATACGTGGTAGCAGACATCCTAAGATCTGGTATACAGATGTTGTCAGGTCCGCAGTTCTTCTGTATATTCAGCGAGTCGGTGTGAAAGTTGCTCCTAGTTTGGTCCAGCACGGGTGGCACCACGTCGCCAGACGGCTGATTAATCAGGTCGTACGACATCTTTACCTCGATGGGCGTCAGCTTGTCTCTGATCTCCTCCTGGTGAGGGTAATTTAATAATGTCATCTCTGAGGACTTATGATCCTTCTCCCACAACACTAGTCAAAGGCGAGTTGCCTTCTCACACTATTTTTTCTCATAAGGAAGGGTTTTAAGTTCCTTCATAATATTTTATTATCAGTTAAGCGAATTATTATTAAAAATTAATGCTGATGGTATTTAGAAGTGATAGAAGTGTGTTGATCAAACTGATAACTGTGGTTTTGGAAGTCTATACTTCTTCTGCTAGGAGTTATTTAACTAACAATGTTACTCGAATTATCCAGCACTTACATCCAAGTACACCATTACATCTTTGCATTCCTGCTGGCCTTGGGTCAGCAGTATTTGCGTCTTGTATGTGGTCTCCCGGCTTTCTGCTAGAAACAGGCGCTTGCTTGTCTTCTGTCTGGAGTCCAGGTCTAAAGTTACCTCGAATTCTGGAGAAACAATCGTGGTTAATGGTACTGTCTTAGCAGATTATCATATTTTTGAGTGATTTCAACTATTGCTATTTACATACGTGGCTGTTTATGTACAAGTTCTCAATGAAGCTTACTAATACGACGATATAGGCCCAACGCAGACGTTGTCAACGTGTTCCGGAGAAACATTAACTTTCTATGTAAATGACAGCTACTAAAATTACTCAGGCAGTTCTGTCAGTTTCATGCAAGTAAGGTGTTTCCCTTAAAAGCACTGCGTCTGCGCGGCGATATAGGCTTCAAAATTATAAATGACAAAGTGTTGAAATTAATGTTTGAAACTTAACAAGATGGGATAGGAAAATTAACAAATCATCTAAACATCGATACTACATGAATATTTTACACAGATGACCATGACGATGCTACTTCACTCACCGAAGTAGCAGATATATCGTTCCGCTTGGAAATAAATAACATATTATATAACACTGGTATATTATATCTTGAAATCCTATTACGTTTGCGTTACTATCTAAGAATATTATAATAAAGAGTTTAGCAAGAATAATCTGATATTTAGCAGTACTAACCACAATATCCCAAATGCATGTTCATTTGATATAGTTAGGAAAATTACACCAAAATCTATTTCCTTCGCCCACTGATGTTTAACCGCAGAAATCTTCTAGATAGAGGCAATGCGTTGATACCCAAAGAGATCCTCACGTAAAATACACACTAGATAGTATAATAATGATACTATGATGACACTCACTGATCTGCTGGTCTACGTTGACTCCAGTGTAGGTGAGGCAGAACATGAGTTCTGCACACGCCACCTCGGTGCCGTTGGAGAGATGACATCGTTTGTCAGTCAAAGAGATCAGCTTGCTGTCACCCATGAACTTGACGTCGGCTGTTACTTTTACCACTGGACGGGACCTGAAACCAAATGATAATATATAGAAAAGTGTTAGGAGAAAACTACTCTAGCATAAAATACTGGTTAATGGTCACCAGTATTTTATGTATTTTTAGCTATAGTAGGTAACTACTAACTAATGCATCTATAATCTATCCCTTATCCTATAGTTTGGGCACACAAATTTTAGTTGTTTGATAAGGGACTAGAACCTGGAACCTCCCGCAAATAACCTGTATGCTGTCACTAGACGAAAGCTATCTAGACAGCAAAGAAACGAAATAAAGTACTCATCCATAAACTCTTTACCAACTTACTTCAAAAACACAACACTATCCGACTTGTAAGCGCCAACAGCGAGATCAGTATAGTTGTTATTATCAAGATCAACCCCTCCAGATAGCGAGAAGCCGAAGGTGCTCAGGTTCGGGGAGATCTCCTCAGCCGTGATGGCCTGGGAGTACTTGTCGAGGATGCCGAGCTCGCTGCCGTGGTAGATGTAGACTACGCCGCGACCGTTCTGTCCTCCGTAAGGTGCACCTACTGCTATATCTGAAAAATTATATATTTTTTAAGAAATATCTTCACGACTTCTAAGGATAAAATATTGCCTAAAAAGATCCATAATATAATGCTCAAATCAAATCGAATTGATCTTTGATTTTATTCGTGTATAGAATAGATAAAGGTAACTTTACCTCCAAATCCATCATAGTTTATATCTCCCAAAGAAGTAACAGCCAGACCGAATCTGCCCCGAGAGATTTCACCGGTCCTGGCGTGACTTTTGGAGAACGACTGGAATATTAATAAAAACAATTACAATAAGTCTAATAAAGAAGAATAAGTCTCACCTTCTAGTGATCAATACATAGAATAAAATTTTGGAATTAAAAAAAAATAAGATTAGTCAAAAGCGAGAAATATAGAGGTAGAGACAGATATTTAAAGTGGCTAAATATAAAAATAAATCTACACTTACAAATAAAATTGTAACAATCAATACTTACTCTATCAGTTCCTTGGTAGATAACATAAATCCTTCCATGTTCGTAACCGTCGCTCCTGGTTTTAGTGAACATGGGAGCTCCAACGATGACGTCATCAGCGCCGTCGCCATCGATGTCTCCTGAAGCAAGACTGTAGCCGAAGTAAGCACCGATTTGGGACCCACTGATGTTCTTTATGTTCTGCAGCTCCCAAGTATAGAGGACAACCTGAATGAAGAAATTGAGTTCATACATTCGAAGACTTGAGCAGTTCGACTAAAGCATACTAGGTTCGGCGTAGTTTAACTAAGAGTGAAGAATGATCGGCAGAAAACTCACTATAATTTCATCATACAAGATTTGAAATTTAGAAATCTTGGCGATTGTGTCCCTTGTTTTTCAGATCTTTGGTATACAAGTGAGAATTACATGTAAGGATACAATTGCATCTATTTTTATTAGCCTGGAACATGTTTAAATGACTTACCAAACCCTTTAAGTCAGCTCCCCTAGGTACACCAACAGCAACGCTCTGGATTCCTTGGCCGGCAAAATCTCCCACGGCAATGGAATATCCCATGTAAGAATCATCATACTTGGCTTTGGATTCAGGAGTGGCGATAAGTGCTGGTCGACCGTTCAGGGTCTGAGAAATCAGCTGACCTACAATGGAAATCTCGGTTAGGTAACGAAAATAGTAGAAGCACAGATATGGTGCCACAGCGAATGTTTTAAGAAAGCAGTTGATGTAATCCTTGGTTTTTTCGAATAGTTAGAAATAATGAGATCATGAAGCAGTGATTTTTTTCCATTTAGCCAATTCCATCAACAAATGGAGTTATTATAGTGTTGAAGCTTGTAAAATCCATATTGGCGCTCGTTAAGCTTGTTTTTCTTAGCTTCAGCAATTTGTATTGTTATGTTGGTTTACGTGGAAGGTTTTTGTAAATTCTTACGCGATTAAAATCACTCAAAGCAAAAAATTTGGAATATACACCTTGTTAAATATACCACCAAATCGATAACAATCAAATTATTGGAAAAGCCGATTTTTTCATTTTTAGTTTTTTTTTAAACATGGACGCTGTTTGTTAAACATTAAAGCATTAATAAAATCTTGTTTTAGACACCCTATTTACAAAAGACATGATCGTTTAAGAAGATCTATTGCACCATGGCACTGCAGAAAATAAAGACAGGGACGATGGGAGCAGTAGACAATATGATCGACATTTATGATCTTATTACCCAGGATGTCTATGTAATTTTGTTAGCACAGGTAAGTGACATGAGTCGTGGGTGTCATCATCGTGCAGATGAACTAAACATACTATATAATGGATAGAACGGATAGTACAGGGTATTCTGTAAACCCACAGGGATGCACCATACATTTATGACTGTAGGGAAGCTAATGAGTTTCCATTTACGTCCAATATTTCAATATCAGACATAAACAGGCGTACAGTTTTGTTTTAAATCAATTTGCTTGTTCGAGAATATCTTTGTAAATAATACTGATAATTATTTCAATATCAGCTGTCGACATTAAATAAGTTAGAATAACACCCAACAAAAACACATGAAACATTGATTTGTTAGTTTCCTAATATACCTTACATTTTTTAAAATATACGAAAGGTAAAGTTTACAGGTTTAAAAAGATTTATGCTAAGATGTACCCCTCAATGCTATCTGTTGGCAGTACATATTATATATTATTTTTTTACTTAAAATAAGAGGCGTGATTTCAAATTTCATCGTCGGTAACAAATAAGATGCTGGCAGTCTCAACACGCGAGACATTACCTCTCCTTTCGTGGAGAGAGAGGTTTTGACCGATGATCAATTTCTTACAATCAAGCATCTAAACTCTACAATCTAAATTCAACGGAAACTACGAACTATCGACTAGTATTCACTTTCTCATCAAAATCGTCAACTCGAACATGTAAAATTGAATTCAAAACATCTGTGAATGGTTCAGAAGGCGTTTTTAGGATTATGCGCTGGGAAGCGACTCTATGTTATAGCTGTTACGAGTTAAATGTCAATCTGTCGATACGTTAGCTCATGTTTACCTTCCTCCGGTATTTTCGGCATATAGTAGTGGAACTTTTCGTTCGGTTCTAATGAAAACGTTCGTCCTGTGGATTTGGATTAAAATTTAAATCAGTTTCAAGAGGTGAGGAACTGAATCCGCTGGATCTGAAGTTAGTCAGTCGTTTATAACATCCCATTTTATTTATGAGTTTTTTACTCTTAGCAACATTTGTAGCTATTGTCACGTTAAGTACGGTTGTGTTCTTTACTTTATATTTTATGAAATATTTAATACCCCAGAATTAACTTTTGTTTGTATCTTGAATAATATTCATCATAAATTCCTACAGATTTATTACTTCCGTTTTTCTGATAATGGAATGATTTTGTTCTAAATTTTAGTCAGTACCTTATTTATTCCCAACAACAAAATAGACAGTACAAACAAATCCCTGATATCCCTTTACATGATGATTGTTGTAATCTTTACCTTGCCAATAGAAGCTTCCCGGAGCACCCATGAATAATCGCTGGCCATCCTGGAAAATACAAAAAGTACTTTGAACAAAGTTAGGAACTAGATAAAAAATACAGAGATCGAATTCTGCTACTAAATATTTCTTAAATTTATTTTCATTTTATTAATCATTGTATTATTATTTTCCATACTATGTATAGAAGGTAAAGAAAAAAGAAATGATCAAAATGATTCTTCTGAGGAACTTAGACAAAGTTTATCAGAATAATGTAATGACGGTTTCTTAGTCTATAAATCATTTATCCACCCTTGAGTATAGGATGATCCTAATTGAGCAAAGGGTTTATAGTTTGTCTAATACCGGCACAACACTAACATTAGATGTCCATTACTGGGCCATGGTTTTATGTCGACTATCATTTTTATGGCCCACTTATGGTAATGTAAGAGGTACACGCACTTATTGTGGGGGGTAGATAAAATAGATGCGTTTATAAGTGTGTGAAATGTTATGTTAATTCTTTTATGATTACAAGAGGTAAGAGGAAAATAAAGTTTGTTTGTTTTATTCGATTTGTACCCGATATTATAGTAGAGTGGGGATTATGAACACAATACTTTTAATATAGATTTACTGATAAATTAAGGAAGATATACTTTCCTAATTATAACTAAAGTGCATTACAGAAACCCATTGCTTTATAATGCTTATAAGCTACAAGAATAGCTAAGTTTTCGTGTTTGAATATTTACCTATAAAACTAGAGTGTAAAGCGACGATAACGGTAATTTTTTTACAGAAACCGCCGCCGCGTCGTTACTTTACTTGGTGCGATTATTTTTTACGTTTAACTACAAAAATAAAAAACATCATGCATTTTTTCATAACATACCTATATAGTTATTTTTTTTTTCAAAACATTTTTTTCAAGTGAAACTTAAATCTAAACAGATTTGTTTTACTTCTGTTTCATAATTTGTCAGTTCCTCCCCTATGGTGACAGTTTAGTGTCTTTAACAACTGCGATTAAGTTACCAGAGGTAGCGATTTAGTTTACATAATATTATGTACGCTTAAATAATTATTTATTTGTCATTATCATTTATGTTGTAATTTTTCCAACAAATACATTTATGAATTTACACATGTTATGAATACCAAATTAAAAGAACTGCTTCGTTATAAATCACATAACTTAATTATTTTTGCACTTTT
Organism: Lapara coniferarum; assembly: GCA_949316025.1. Taxonomy (NCBI): domain Eukaryota; kingdom Metazoa; phylum Arthropoda; class Insecta; order Lepidoptera; family Sphingidae; genus Lapara; species Lapara coniferarum. Next base: position 25,365,651 of record OX438919.1, read on the forward strand.
TTTTAACTGGATTAAATAATGGAACTAACTTCCGATTGTATTCTTAATGCAAGTATAGTTCATGTGGCCGATTTTATCGCTACCGCTACCTCCCCCGTCTTCGGCCACTACAAAAATCGGAAAGACAAAAAACAGACGTCTCCGATAAATCCCGGCGTGTGAACGTGCCAGATAACGTCGCTCGTTTCGGGTTACCACTCCAGACAGACGGAGCAAAAAACATGTTAACATATGTACTGATGGTGGTCAGCGTGGTGATAAGGTTTTTGCAATTTTTTTATTGTGTTTTTTTGTCCGGGAACTGTCATTGTTGGATATTGTTACCTATTGTATTAAGTAAAACAATGTGGATTACTTTACGAGTAGGTATTCATATGAAATACTAGACGCAGAAAACATACATTACTGAGTTAACTTTTATGCCAGCTACGAAAAATTTAAAAATCCATAACCTGAAAGAGATCGATAAAAATGTTACTAATCACAAGTTTCTTTATATAAAACTAATATGAATTTCCAAAACTTTCTTCATACGCCGATATCATATTTAAAATCTTCTAACCATATTTGTAAAAATTTCAAACAACTTTTGAAATAAAAAATATAACCCTAAAATGGTAATGGTGGCTTTTAGATCACCTATACGCCGATCGCAACGTATGGCCGCACCAATGAATAAATATGCGCGGCTCCCTGCATGCCATATAAAGGGAGACAAGCGGCGCATGCGCACCGAGCGAGCCCTGTTTCGGACCTGTCACGTGGGAGCATATGTCAGGGGGTTGGACGTTTTATTCTATCTCTTTACCATGTTATTGGTAGTTGAATAATGCATATGATTGTTGACTCAAAATGGCTTTATGAAACGCATTTGATATATCTCGGATCAAATAACTCGAAATGATAGATAATGCTCAACTGCTCACATTACTAGTTGTAGAATAAAATAATAACGCAAAAGGGAACGCATAGCGACGAGTTTTTATTTTATTGTGTAGAATAGAGACTAGCTTTATTAGTTACATCCCATGATAGCAAATTATTAAGATTTCAATGAAGAATTATATTCGATGATGATTACTTTTCATGTTGCCAAAAGTCTCTCCAGTTATAATTATACGTGCAAAACAATATTTTTCTAATTAAATTAATACCATTTGAAAGAAAAGCTAGTAATTTAAATACCGATTACCACAAGATAATTTTCTGTATTATCGCGGGGTTTATTTTAACATAAATACGCATTTCACTACACACTTTATGACTAACATTTTCCCATTGAAAGGCAATATTGAAATTGCAATTGTATAGAAAATCATTAGTCGCGGTCGAAAAGGCCCGTTGCAGCGTGAAACAGAGGAACAAAAGCGACGGGTTGCCGCAAATAATTGAATATTCAATCAACCGACCATAAATATTGGAGGCATTTAAAATCCCATACGCTTTGCATACGTCCATAGAGAAAGTCAATGGGCAATAGGAATAATTTGTGGAAACATTTTGATGTTGGGTCCACAAACACTTCGTAATAGAGATTTTTCCAATATTTGTGTTTCGTAAAATTTATAAAATATTTTTTATTATGCTTTTATTTTTTATTTTTCATTTTAATAGTTTCCTGCTTTTCCGTGTTAAAAACATAAACGAATACTTTTAATGTTCCAGAATGTGCTTTATAATTGTATCAGAATTGAATTATTATATTAACATTAATGATAACAAATAAAATAGCCGGTGCATATAACAGAACAGGCCGATTTACGGTTGTATTTGATGCTAGGAACAAAATCGTGAGGAAAATGTTTTTTTTTTTTTTTCGGAGAAAGTGACTTATTACTACCACCCAGCGTTCAAGGGGAACGACTGAGCGGTTATGTAGGGTTCACCGTGCCTTTCGACCCGATGTTGAGCCGCCCGGAGAGATGGAAAACGTCGGCCGACCGCCGCCGGGCCGAGTCCCTAACTTATATACAACGCACGGCATACCAACCAAAACTCCGCGTTGGCCATCTTCGGCGCATTAGGGACGGCTGCGGGATTCCTCCGACTCACGTCTAAGTTGTCGTCCGCAACCGCCCCTGCGCGTACCGCTATTGCGGTCCGTCTCCTGTTGTTGGGGGGGGGGGGGGGCTCATAAGTCCCCGCGCACCGAAGGACGCCCTCGGCGTCAACAGCAGCGTGAGGCCTAACCGCCACGCTGCCGTCCATCACGGGGGTCACAAAAGTTGGCTAGACTAATAGGTGGACGGCCCCTTCCGCCCACCCGCGACCCCCGGTGGCCTCTATTAGTCGCCTTTTACGACAGGCAGGGGATACCGTGATAGAATTCTCCAAACGCCCCCAATCCACAGGGCGGGGAGGAAAATGTTTGCCCTTACCAATAGCAATTTATTGTCTCTAGTAAACTACAGACTCCATGCCAAGCAATATGCAATTTTCCATTTCTTGATACAAACCACAGTTGCAAGATATTCCTGTACTTTTGTAAAGGTGCCAAATGTTCGCGCTATCAGCAAAATAAAGATAATACGTTGAATAAGAAAATAAATCTTTGTAACTGAAAATAAAACGACGGCATGGACAAATCCGTGGATGTCACGGCTGTTTCGCAGTTTGCGCGGGCGCATCGCTTTTCCCGCCAACGCCATTGTCTGCAAATGGCCGCCGTTTACGGGCGCGTTCCGGGACCCATGTTTGTAAACCTACAGGAATGCCTGACGTCGCAATGACAAGGAATTTAGCTCCGGGATGACAAAAAAACTACTGAAAACATTAAACGTTTTCGGCGGCTTAGGGTAATATATCACGGAAGTTTGTTTTGACGTTCCTCTTTTCTTTTTCGGTTTGAGTCGTTTATTAATTGGATCTATATCCTACATTTGTAGATTAGACATGGTATTCTTAAGTACCCTACAAATTCTGTCATTTATCTTATCCATTAAAATTAATTTAACCTATGAGTTTTACTCTGAAAGTTTTTCTGCTTTTGTCAAGGTACATTAATAAAGATCAATTTACATACACTATTTCAGTCGAAATATTTTCACTATTTAAGTATTAACAGTAATACCACCGGTAACCAAAATTTTCTTTCTCTGTTGCATTTTACATCCCGAAGTTATACACTTATAGATGCAAAATTTTGCCATACGGCAAGGGGTCAAAATTCTCCTATCATTCAATTAATGGTCAATAACCACCCCTCAAATACCATGGCCCAACCTAACAATAATCTCTCAACAACTTAGCAACAAATCCTCTGCCCATCTATGGTGATAGTACGATAAGAAGAAAACCTTGCACATGTAATAAGTAAGTGGGACACGGTTGAATCACGGCGCCATTGAGCCTCAACTGATTTGGATTCAACACGGGCCGGCAATGAATAGCGATAGGTGTTCGCGTACGTGCCTTTGCACGGAAAATGCAATTACTGCTGATCTGTATTAGAGGCTGTATATGTACCATTTCGTGGCAAAAGTAGATGCAAGTCTAAACAATATTAATAATGGTATTAGCCTTGTACTTATTTTCTACTGCTGGGCTTCCTATAGCTTACTTTTTCCTTTGAGGGTTATCGAAACTAAAACCCACAGTCCAAATTCCTAAATATCCTTGCGTGGATACAAATTGCTTCTACTAGTGATAAATTACCTTAACAGATTTCTTTCCTGCATCCATAGATCTCAAAGCGTGCCATTCATAAAAATGACAACCCTTTTCTGTCAACAGATTATAATGCATTATTCCAAATTTAAAATGCCAGACGCGAACTGTCACATTTCTTTTCGACAGGCAAAGGTATTAAATACTTTTGCCATAAAGGCGCGAGATAATAAAAATATTAGAGTGAGGACATGTTTGCAAGCGGAATACTAATTAATTGAAATAAATGTATTTCTTACGATTATCGATATAGATTAGTGGAAATATTTCTTTATTTCCGTTATTGTGAAAGTGTGTTGAAGACATGGTATGTTCGCCCATAATCGGACATACTTTGAATGACACAGACATTCTCATTTTTATAAATAAAAAAGTTACAGAAGTGCTTTTTTATAATAATAAGATAACTAAACTACTAAGACGGACATGATATTATGTTAGATCGATATAATATGAATTCTACATAATAGAGCACGTAGACCTTTGATGTAGAGCTATTAGTTCCGTACTTACTGTTAAGTGGTAACAATATTTAATCCTAGTTTGACATCCTGCGTGAAATTTGGATATATTTTTTCTAGATATAATAAATAACTATAGGAATAGCAGTTTAATATTTATACTGTTGTCTTCTTCAAAAACAGAATACTCGCCACTTTAAACTACGTGGTAATAATTTTAAAATATATTATTGTTAATTTTTTTCGTATAATTGCAGGAAGTGCAAATTTTGAATAATTAATAGAGACAGGAAGGCGAGCAGTTTTAGCAAGTTACCGCCGCGCAATCACATAACAATCACTCAGGCCATAAAGAGGGCGTTACACCGTCGCCGATTAAACTCAATTGTATCCCAAATGCGGAGACATAATAAAACAACAATAAATACTCGAGTACTATTTTCGAAATAGGAATGGTCGGCCATTTTATTTGTTATTTTTTGCGCGGGACAATAAAAGTTGTTAATAATTCATAAGGTGCGCGGTGGCGGCGCGGCGGTCGCGCGCATTCGGCTCACGTGCGCTCGCGCATCGCGCCATCACATCACGATGCCTCTTACATGGGCAAAAATAATTCTATTCCCACGATCGTAAAATCACGATGTTTTACATTACTCTTCTACATTTTTTCGGACGTGACACACTTTTTTCGTATTTAACTGGTATTCTTTGCACGTATTGTCAGCATCAGAGACGGTTTTTATTGAAATTCTTGGACTGTTTTGGTGTGGGATTTTATTATCGGAACCAATAACATAAAATCATTATTTATTACCAGGTAACGTCATCATTTACACTTCGTATAATACAAAGTTTATTGCTGTATCATTATTTTAATTGTTGCCATGTTTTATTTAAAATAAAAAATACAGAATTTAAGTTTAACATGTCAAAGAAATGTCGTTAAGCATGATAAATATTCAAAGCAAATTACAAGAAATTCGGTTGCAATTACAAATGATTACAATAATGACTCCCGCGACATTCTGTGCGAATTAACACGAAAAATACGGCGAATTTCACTCAAAACGAATCGAAACGTAATTTAGCGTGGCTAAAACATTAATGGGCTTTATTTTGGGGAACCTTTGAATGATAAAACAGCTGCGGTTATTTTGTACATGTAATTATTTCGTGAAAATAAAGCCACTCACCTTCGACATTATATCTATAACCTATGGAGCTTAGTTAATCATTTTCTTAAATACATTAGCTGTAACTGTGATATTTACACCCCCTTCAATCCATTTAACAATAAAGCTAAAATGCGATTAATCGAGAAACAGATAAATAGACTCTACCAGAGTATTGAGACTTAAAACACCCAACAAACTTTGTCGATATTTGTAACAAGTTTTAAATGGTCATAACTAGATTTAGGCAGCTAAATATGGAAATGATAAATACAACTTACCTTTGATATGGAGGCGGAAAATCCAGCCTGACACACACCAGTCTTGCGCTGTCCGTGACTGGCTGCGGAAATAAAATATAATGCATTAGTATTTTAGGTTATTGTTATTATTAAACATTACGACAATATTTTGAAGGTGTCTAAAACTGCAAAGAAATTATAGTTTATATTTCATACTGCTAATAATAATATTACTTTTTTATGTATAAAAACTATATTGATAGTAGTTTTAATTATTTATTAGTCTACAACGTTTGTTACCTTTCCATAAAACAATGTCTTAATAATGTTTATTTTTAATAATGTATAGGTTATCTATGATGTAAGTCGACGCTCTGCAATGGTGCCAACTGACAGGAAATGAACCATCACTTTTAAATGGGGAACAGGCAAACCTTGACCGTGGCCAAAATAAATGTGATTTTGTGACTGTGTAAACATTCATACATAATGCACAGACAACATCAATATTATATATTATATACATACATGCAATAACATAAACATAAAGTAATTTTTTATTCGGTTGGTTTTTGTTTAATACTTTTAAATTATTCGTAGTCTTCACTGTACCTGTATTTCTATGCCAATTCTTCGCCAATATGTTTATTACCAATTATAATATGTTGACGCATTTTTGTAATATCTTAATAATATATCTAAACATATACACAAAATAATAATGGAATATGAATAATTGTGTTGAATGATGTGGATGGATCCTAACTACAGTGTGCGAAACATCCAACTTTACCTTCCGACATACTTACCCTCATCCAGCGAGTAGTGCCCTAAACAAATTATATGTGTTACTTCCATAATACATATATAAAAAGCAAAATATATCAATCATTCCAAGACAACAGAACGAGCATAATAATGCAATCACTCATGTTATTCTGTGTATTGTCTGTAAGATTTTGTGACCTTAGCTTAAAATAAATATTCTTGAACAAAAGCAAAACACCAGTCGTGTAATATTACCGAATACAGTAGGTATGCATAAAAAAGAGAAAATATTTTATGATTATTTTTACTTACAACAAAATTACATTCGAAAACATAACTTTTACGATGAAAAAAAATATAAAAATGGCTCCTATATTCAAAACCATAAAACTCCGCCTCGAAACATGTAACGTTACACTTTAACGATGTGCATAGTTATTTTTTTACACAAAAGCGTAATCGTAAATCATGTTTTGCCGGCGGGCGGGCGATACGCCAATTTACCGCGGGCTTCACCATTACCGGCGGAAGTGAGCGCCACTTTTCGCGCGCTTTTGTAAGACGCCATGATAGCTTCACTAATGTCATGTTCAAAAATGGCGGATTTATTAATTTTTACGTGTCATCATTTTGTTTGCTGTTGTCAGTGCAGTAATTTTCTTTTGTTTTGAAACTTCAGAAATTTTTCTAATAATTTTTAGTGGGTAATTAATTAGAGCCCTTAAACAAAACTTAAGTAACAAATGGGTTTTGAGACATCTATATTTACTACAGAATCGTTCTGTGCTTAGATATAAACCATCTTAGATACCATCATTTTCTATTCCTTTACTCACCATGAAATCGCTATATCGAAAATTACAAGGCATATGACGTTAAATACCTTCGTAATTCATATTACCATCCTACCAAGGTATTCCCGCTTTTCAAAGACCGTTGATAATGTGTGGAAGGTGTATCGGGAATAGCGAATTAATCTACACTGCTCACTAATCCGACTGCATTGAGTATTACAACTATCATGCCATCAGCGAGTTAACTGCCTCGTGATATCGATCATGGCCGTAAACTATTCGGCCAGAAAGTAGAAGCTATCCGTTTAGAATATAAATTGTAGACGGTTAAATCTAGATATCAGATGTCATGCAAAACATTTTTATATTACTAAGTAAGAAGAATAGGAAGGGGCTCGCCGAATTTATAATCATTTGTAAGGACCAGAGGAGGACGTAGTTCATCTGGTGAGTGACCAAATATTAACCACACTACCCAGCCCTTTGATATAAAGCATTGCATATCTGTACCTACTAAGACATATGTCTCTTGCCCAGTAAAACGTCACTACTACGTATTATTAGTACTGTACTCTTAAAACCCTCAATTTTCAAAGTAAATGATACTTACAAGTCCTGCAAGGCGAGAACTCCGTGGTGCTGGCGGCGTTGGATGACTTGGCGACGTAGCATGTACCCACAGGGTCGCGCTGGTTCATCTTGGCGGACACGTAGGAGACGTACCGAGGGGCGCAAGCCTGTGACAAAATATTATTTTTAGAAGCTGGTTATTGAGAAAATAGTAAATATATTGATGGATCTTTTATTTTCTAAGAACTAAAACAAAAGAATGTACTCTACTTCCCGAATTATGCTTAGATGATTCGACGGGTTTGGTTTCGAACCTTAATTCAACCAAAAAACGTATTTTTGAAGTTCTTTATTTTGTGCCTCATCTCTACATAGAGTAACATTTTACAAGTCACCGCTCTAGAGTCATTTTGTACTTTTTAATCTAAATTTACAGCGCTCTAATATTTTTCACTTTGACCTTCCCGTGACTTCGCTTCCAGTTCCCGTGTTTGCTTTAGAATATTTATAACTTTCATAACACACCGTATCTTTACACGGAACTAGTGTGCTTCAAATAAACTTTCTAAATATGAACTTGGAGTTTATATTAACTAGAACATATTCCAGAATACCATCATTAATATAGCGCTATATTATAAACATGAAATATTTCTAATATCCGTAGACCGTACTATGTGCGATTAGCGTCATTAAGTGATATATCAATCTACTATACCGAGAATATTTCATTTTGTAATTTCAGACTTATTTGGAATTGTAACTACTTACGCAAACGGACACAATCCACACAATAATATTTTCTACTAGTTAATGTTTCAACTAAAATATATTTGTTTTACAAGTAGTTGGTTGATATAAATTTGGCATTTTATAAAGTAAAAACTGAAGTATTTGGACAATTAACCCTATATGAAAATAATAAATATGCTATTAATTGTCAATTTCATTATGACCAAGTAAGACTTTATGGGCTTATAGGTGGCTTCTCGTTTGCGTAAGTGGGTTCTATTATAAGTTTACTTTGCCTATGCCTTTGTCAAGTAATATAGTAGCAAAATTAAACTCTACTTCACTCTTACAAAACAAAACTAGCAACAAAAACACCACAACTTAGAAACGGCAGCTAGTATTTCGTTACGAAGAGTATGTCTAAAACAACAACACATTTTCATGGGCCTTACCACCATCTCTTATAGCAGTATTATTATAATCTTACTTAGAAATTTCATACCATGACGAGCTTAAAACAAGCTTAAAACCATCATGTTTTATCTAGCAGTTTTGTGTGACGTTATCGCAAATCATTCATTCTAACCGTACCATGAAGTGTCTTTTGACAGTAAGTAATATTGTTTTTATGTCAAATTTTGCAGTCTTAAAAAAGTTGCTCCTTCACAACTTTTTTAACATTATTTTTCGATTTTCTTTGATTTTTTGTATGAAAAGTAATTAAAAACAGTTACGTAACTATTTTTAATATTAATAATATGTGTTATAATGGTATCTCGTCCAAAAAGGGCTCAATAATATTATATATGGGATGTGTTTTAGGTGGCCAATGAATTCGAAATGTTCGAATTTCTAGAAGCTGATAATTCTACCAGTAACTCGGCGAACAGGCTAAGACGAAGGCGACTGCGAGAGGAATGTGATCCCTTCAACCTAGACGAGTCCGAGTTTATTGGTAGATATCGACTGACAAAGGAACTCGCGCAAAATCTTTGCGAAGAATTGAGGCCTTTGTTTAATAAACCTAGAAGATCCACAGATTTGTCTGTAGAATCAAAGGTAACTATGTTATTCACGTACACACATGCTTTAATAATATCTTATTACTTAATGGGCATCAAAGTTAAGGATTTTTAACATATTATGTACCTATTGATGTTTTCTAAAAAAACTTATGCACATTTATAGGTACTAACTGCTCTATCTTTTTACGCGACGGGCTCCTACCAACGTCCAGTGGGCCAGCAAGAAGGTCACTTCTTAGCCCAACAAACTGTTTCCTCGGTGATTGCTCAAGTTACTGCCTGTCTGAACTCCATTGAATTGAGGCAAAAATATATACACTTTCCTTCAACTGACCAAGAACGTAACAGAATAAAAGCAGAGTAAGTAATATACCAGTAATTGATTTAAGTAATAGTTATTTGATAGTAAATTATTTTTAGACCTCTTTATAATAATATGTAATTAGTATAAATTTAACCCTAGATTATTTTTTTTGATATTTGACTAGACATTGTTGTGCAATACCAGTTTCTACCTTAGTTTGCATCTGCTTGAGATAATGATTAAAAGAAACAAAGATAAGATAGTAATTTATGACCATTTATTACATCCAACTGAATAATATTCGCCAAGCATTATGGTTAATATAAAATTGCCTCATGATAATTTTATCTACAGTTTATTTATCAAATAATTAAGTTATATTACACACATAAATGTTTTTGACCATTTCAGATTCTACAATAAATTTCAAATGCCTGGGGTCTTAGGGTGTATAGACTGTACCCAAGTGGCCATAGTCAGACCTGTGGTCCATGAAGAGTGCTATTACTGTCGCAAGCATTACCATTCATTGAATGTTCAAGTGGTAAGTCATTTTTATAAATAAATTATGAAGGTTAGTCTATATATCTAAGTCTGTGATATACCTTTGAATTTTCAGAAATGACTGAATTGATAATGCAACTTTTGTAAATAGAAAAATGCTCAAGTTATCCCTCAATACCTAATAGCTGTTTATTATTATAGTATAACATATTAATGCATACTCAAAAGACAATGTTCAATAAAATAAGGTTAACAATTTAAAGAATATATTGTTTAAAAGTCTTGGTATTACAAAAAACAAGAAACAATTATAGGAACAATACTTCATTCAGTCTCATTTAATTCTTTCAGATTTGTGATGCAAACATGCAAATTATGAGTGTAGATGCAAGTCATGGTGGTGCTACTCATGACTCCTTTATATGGTCTCATCATCCACTTAAAAGTCACTTGGAAGATCTAAGCAACAATGGAAATATTTGGTTTCTAGGTATGACTCAGACTTTGTTTCTACACAAAAATTTCTTGACTTTAATATTGGTCTTTTTGAAATTTCTTATGCTTTTTTGTCTTGCTCAATAATGATTAATTAATAATATTTTATAATTTTCAGGTGATTCTGGGTATCCACTAAGGAAAACCATGATGACTCCCATATTGGATGCAGTACCACACACACCTGAAGCACACTACACAAATTTGCATGTTCGCACCAGGAACATTATTGAGCGAACCATTGGACTTCTTAAGGCACGTTTTCGTTGCTTACTTGTACACAGAGTCTTGCACTACGCACCTGATGTGGCAGGATCTATTGTTAATGCTTGTGTAATATTACACAACATTTGCAATAGAGCTAACACTCCTTTGGTGCAATTGAGCAACGAAGAACAGAACCAAGAAGTCCAATTACAACTCAATAATACAAGTGAAACAACCATTCAGCACACACGCAGCAGCAATGTCGCCTTGCAGCAGGGTAGCGCTGCACGAAGGACTCTCATTCAGGAGCTCTGGACAAGGCGGCATCTATAGATGTCAAAATTCTGAAAAGAGGGTGCATTATATTATTTCACATCATTTTTACATCATTTTTTTTTATGAAATAAAGTAATATTATACCTTTCAATATTACCCAATTTATTATTTATGCCCACTATACCCTCTCCGATCACCTCCAAAGCTCGAGCACTTTTAACTGCAGCTTCGGCTTTGTCTTGGGATGATTGGACGAGGGCACGCCTGGCAGCCTCTTGTGACATGTGCTGTACTCTCCTGTGGCGACGCCGGTTGTGGGTCATTGTCCCCGCCACTGTTAGTGGCTGAGAGAGTGAAGAAGGACCTGTGTGCAAAAGTCGGCGGCGTGGCGACCGTCGTGGCGTTGCTTGTGCTGATGATGTTGATACAGGCTCTGCAGGTGGTGAAGGTGTCCGGCATGGAGAGAGGGCTAGTGCTGTACCACCGGACACCTCTTGGAATGGGATAACTACAGCATCAGGCAATATCTCTAGGTGGGATGGGGATTCTCCAACATCATCAGCATTTTCTGCATGCTGTTAATGTAGAAAAAAATTATAATTAATTATGTGTCAGCAAAATTAAGAATTAATTTATCTAAATGCTTAATGTTTTTAACACTTACTTCTATGAAAGGTTCCACTAGTACACCAGGCAACCCTTGACCATAATCATCCCCAAGTAATTGCAGAAATTTATTTTCTATATGTGTCAAGAGTAACTCGGCACATGGTCCTCCTCCAGTCCTTGACTGGGATGAACGTATAGCTGCCACTCGCTTTTTTAATTTTGCTTTATAGTCCACCCAGTACTGAAAAATTTATGGGTAGGGTTTAGCATACACCTATCAGTTACATTTTATGAAAAACAACTACAAGAAATTTATCATTTAAATGTTAAGTATGTAAATGCATACATATTTGCACATACATGAATAGCTATTTTTTATTCAAGACAGTCTAAGAGTAAACTCTAGTAGATCACCATAGTTAGGTACTAGTAATATTAGGATCCATTAATAAAAGTAAGTAGTTACTTTAGACCAGCCTTTCCAATCTTTGTATGTGCCTTCGCCTTGAGAGTTTAAGATCCCTGCAATCTCGGTCCACTTTTGTTTAGAATACTCCTTTGCCTGCAGGGATCGATTGAAGGCCTTAGCAATTTCTGTGTGAGAATTTAAATACTCCCACAGTAAGTCGAGCTGTTGCCCCGAAACTCTCCGAACTCTAACACTGCAAAAAAAAATTAAGCCACTTGAAAAAATAAACCACTTGAAATTCCAGCGTCGCGTCGAGTTCTCATGATTGTATGATTTCATTGTTTTATTGGTATTTTCTTCAATTTTTAGACATTATAGTATATTACGTCATATTCACTGTAATTATTTAATTACATAAATAATACTGTAATCAAATATATAATAGTGATTATCAAAATGCGGTCAAAATATTGTAATGCGTTAGTTACTTCATTGTTCTATCCTTAAAGCATTAAAACACATTATACTCACTCGCTGCTTGACATGATATCGAGAATTCCAAATTAAAACACTGCTCAACTTTAATAAATATTTTATTGCACCACTGCCACTTAGGAAAACTTTTAAACTGCAACCGCGAACTCAAAGAGTTATAAACAAACTTGCGCCTAATCATATTGTAAACCGTTCCGTTCTCGTTGCAGTCACTAAAAAACACGCCTGAGTTTGTTAATTTCTGCTTAAAGAAGCAAAAAGTTAATTTAAAATTATACAATTTATTTTTTTTAAACATAAAGCACTTTTAAAACGAAGACAAAATTATATAATTTTGACTTCAACATACATAAAAGTTATTCGCTATATGCGTGACTTGGAACGTAAATAAAAATTAAATGCTGTCTTCGACAATCATTCGATCTTTTACATCACTACGCAGGAGTAAAACATTATTGTTTCAATACTGCTTTATAAGCTCATAGTACGAATCTGAGTAATATTACTTTAAGCTTGAAATAAAACGTTCCTGCGATATGATGGTTTCGTAAAAGATGGTGGTAGGACCCCATGTCTCAAAGTTTTCACACTGACAAGATGGCGGCTGTGACGTTCTTAAAATAAATTTAATTACCACAACAAACAGCATGACACCAGACGAATAAGCTAAAATTGAAGCCGGCCCTGTAACTCTCCTGTTATAATGACAGAGACGAATTTGATTTTATACATGGGGGCATACAACCATCGCGTCATTGAATTGAAAATTTACCAGTGTGGCATATAACTAATTAATAGCCCAAATACAATACGCTACCGGTGCACTTTAGATATACAAATTGAAGAACGAACATCAAATGAAATTATAATAAAATAATCCATCACATGTCAAATATATCATCTATATTTTTCAGTAATCTGCGGATCTGGCCTCCCTAAATCCTACACTGTATTGCGCACGCGCTACTAGTTAATATTGAAGTTATAGAAAACACAGATGGCCGGAAACCACGCCGTTATGGCCGGTAATACCGCATAACAACACAATTATGTTTGTTTTCTTTCACTCTAAATAGTTCAGTCAAGCATTGGCTTGGGATTTGAACATATTATAATCAACATGCAAGACAAAGTATCTTGGTGTAATAAACATTGCTATTTAAAAAGTATAGCTACAAAAATGTGTATCGTGTTTATAATATCTTAAAGTAAATAAACGAGGAAGTTAGCGAAGTATAAGTAGTGTGTCAAACAAACCCAAAATTAAACAGAGTTCATAATTTTTACCTACATCTACAGCTATCCCGACATACTGTATGCATCTCCGACTTTTAAGAAACGAATCTCCCTCAGATGCTTTCTACGTGTTAGAAACTTTCCCGCCCTCACACCCGCCACTGCAACTCTTGTAAGCCGGGATCGGTAATGACACGTCAGACGAATCTATGGGCAACGGTGACCAATTACCATCGATTATGCCGTCAGCTCGGCCTTCAAAGGTAACAAAATTAACTTCCTCAACATGACTAACAATGACCACGAAAGTCGAAACGAAACGAAATACCTCAAGATTAAGGTCATATGATGACTAATGTAACAGACACGCATGTTCATAAACCACACGATAATGTATAGAGATATAAAGACTTTTAGAGCCATAATCGATTACAAATCGATTAAGAGACATTTCGAGTGTATTACGAGATGGTTTCTCGTAAGTCATTAAAAACTCGCATGATAATTCATAATTTTTAATACCAATTGAATAGATTGTTACATATTAAGCAAAGTTTATCTTTAAGTACCTATGAAAATCTGAATTCTGTCAGATGATTTAAAATATGCTCACGGGACCATTTTTAGTAATAAAGGTATTGGCAGATTTTTAAGGCAAATATCACGATGATATAATCTAATCTTATATTAATCTTTAGTAATATTATTTTAGGAAAATTAAAAATCACTGTTGGAGATTTGAAAGAGAATGAGATGGACTACTCTATTTTCTTACATTTCAGAATTTAACATAAAAAATCAACCAATTTTTTTTTGTTTTAATGTTTAAGGTCGATAAATATCGAAAATTTTAACATAATTACTAATTTAATTTGCACGATAGAAGATCTCACTGAGGTACTGACATTTCTAGAATATTCTTACATTCACCTCGTGATATCAATGCGTTATTGCACTGTAGTATGAACAGTCAGCATAAATTAGCGTCCTTTATAACGCCTTAGGTCCCTGATTCACAGCGTGTGTCATCTGCTGACTCAACGAATGAGTTTACTCTGAACAAACTGTTTCTTCACTCACGTTTCGTTGATTCTTTACGTTCAGATTATGGCGCTAGTGGGAATTGAGTTTCGTATTTTTAAGAAACTGTGTTTGGATTCATTGCGTTCTTTCGACGTCAATCGTATTTAATAAACACTGTGTTTAGGTCATAACTGGGCTTAGTAAAATAGGTCACCAAAATGCTATATTATAAAATATACAGTGTCTTTAAACACCTAATGGGCAATGGAAAATTTTAAACATTAAAAAAAATATTAGAATCTACGATACAAAGCAATAAGGTCATACCAATCACTAGTCAGTAAAAAATAATCGGAAAGGTATCTAGCAAAATTCTTCAAACTGACACTGTTTAAAAATTTAAACCGGCGTATTTAGAAGCACAAAATTTTATCATAGAAATGTAAATCACATATTATTATGTGAATAGCAAGAATCGATGAATCGAAAATTCTTTCCCTAAAACGGTTAAATCGGGATATAACTAGTGAACTAATAAAAATCTAAATACATTTTTTAATTATAAATACGATAACTGAACTTTGTCTCGCAACAGGCGGCCGTGACAATACGTTCGGAATGTTCAAATATTTACTAATTAAATACAGCGCTTTACGTCATGAACCAATGTTGGCAACTAGGCACATTATTGGTATACACACATACTTCAGTTGAATTTTGAAAAACAACGTTTAAATCTTAGACTGACAGCATATATATATATGTCTAAAATTCTGTCTTGTCCCTTATTTTTGATAGCATAATTTCCATACGTGGGGTCGGCGTAACACTTTTTTCAGCATGTTATCAAAGGATACAGCTTATTTTTTACAACCGCCTGCTTGAATAATTAACATCAACCTCCTCTCAAGAAACCAATACCGCCTAATTTGACATATATTTTTAGAACTGTTGATTCTTCTATTAACAAGTTTTCCATCGTATCCTGATCGCCAGGCAGTCAGTGCTTCCGGTAACCTCATAGCATATTTCACAATCTACAGAAAGATACATTTACGAAACCCCACAACACTTCAAAGTCGATAAATCAAACAATGTTACCCGCAATTGACACGGCGCACAATGTGGCCCGATTTTGTGCCGCGAATAGCAGTGAGATGTAGGTCGACGGATTACGTTTTTATTACTAAAGATACTGAATGAATGGGAAGCGTAACCTGATTCTGGTTTGCTGTAAATGTTAGTGGGTTTATGCTTTTTGTTAAAGATGTTCAACAGGAGATACAGTAGTTTTGTGTAGAATTGAGTACCAGAGGTTTAAGATAAGAGGCCTTTCTATAAAAAACTAAAAATGTATTGGAATGAAATGATATGCTAGCAATAATGAGTATCGTCAAGATGACTAAAATTACTAAGCAAGCCGTCATAACTTACCTCTTAAACTTTATACATTTACACATAATAAAATTCAATATTGTATGATCGTCAATATTATTTCTGTTTTAAGGAAGAATTGTGTTCTTTCTTCAGTCAATTATAATTCTGAAGACAATAGACATAATATCTCACGTAGTACAAAATATTGTCAATAAGTAAGTAGCAAGTAAGTAGCATTTACTTTAAAATTTTCTTAGTCATTACTTCAATTTATCAGAGGTGTCTTCCCTCACAAGGAAAGTTCACGAAGGTCTCTCGTGTGATTTATTTGTCGTTTTCCAGTAATACGTATGTCACTGGCATTATAACAGCGCCGGTAATTCGTTAAATATCAGAGGTAGTCGGGTAAAGTTCAGAGCTCAGTGCTATTTGTAACAGCGCGTACAAGTTAGAGAGTAGCTTGGAAGGTAAGACAAATGGAAGAGATTAATTATTGGTTAATATCATACGTGTTTTGGTAGCAATGATTAAAGTAATAAGATTGTAAAAATATTTTTATGAATGTTTTTAAGTTTTTATTTCAGCGATGCTATTTGTGGAGAATCCACCATTCAATCTTGAGTAGGTACATTCTTCATAATCCAAAGCCTTTGAGGAGAATAACGTCAAGCAGGGAGCCTATTGTTGTAAAATCGGATCCTTCATTAATATAAAGCATTCAGAATTGAAAAAGAAAATGCCTGATTCCAGTCTATGAAATGGCAGTATCACCAACAAAATCACTGCTATTTCTTAATTAGTGCCACTCGCCCCAAAACTGTCTCATTGTGAACAGTGAATTATCGAGTCCGCAATATGTTCACGCTAGCGCCCAAGCGGACGTTGTAGATGTGTATCGGATAAGTTATTGCGTGGACAATATCGCGGGTCATCGGGCAATGGACACTGCGATTAATAACCGTACAAGGTGTATAAGGGATATATTGTAAGGTCATTGACTTCTGGATTTAGAAGGTACTTTCAACATCTGTGGTTTTCTATCAATATACCTATATTTGATAGAAAAATATTAAATATGAATCCGTAAATGCTCATGATTTGACATTTGATTCCGTGTAGCTCATGATTGTGTAGCATGTAGACACAGTCTTAAAGAGGATTCTATGAGCATCCATTCCTTATTGATAAAAAGGCTTACACGGTAGTGAACTTGCTGTCAAAAGTTTGATTCAGAGAGATTCTTAGTTACATTCAAATAAATGTTTGGTGGCGAATCATACAGCTATGCAATGTTATCAGCCCTGTTTTATACTGCCCGCTGCTGAACACGAGCCTCCTCTACTACTGAGAGTTAGGCCTTAGTCCACCACGCTGGCCCAGAGCGGGTTGGCACAAAAAAAAGTTGGGTTGGGTTGGAAAAATGTAAAGCAGGTATAAAAACCGAACTGGAATCATTTAAAAGTGATTGATTCAATCTAGCACAAGACCGCGATTTATGGAAGGATCTTGAGGAGGCCTTTAACAACACTAGGACATTATAAGCTAATATAATACAATGGCCACAAAGGTATTCTTTCCATCAGAAGCATTCAGTTTGGACACAATACTCCAGTAGCGCCTGATGGCCATCACGTAGCCTTAAACCTATATCAATAGCTTATATAGAAGAGACTATTTTACGTTCTACAAAATATTAGGAGTTCTACCAATTTCAGTAGTTATTCCAATGTCCAAAACTAAAACCTACATAACAAATACCACATATTTTTATCAACCATCTGTCCGTAACAGCGCATCCAAACGAAGAACCACAGTTACAAGAAAAAATCTGGTTCAAGTTTCCCTTTTATAGACCTCACTCATTCACGGTGTAACGGTGAAGTAGTAGGAACTAGGGGCGATGTAGTACGCACGTTATCAAGATAGGTTTCTCATAATAAAGATTTTATATCCGGATTTGACAATGACTATGCACTTGATTGTACAGTCTAAAATTATATAAGGGCTGGTCTTAAACAAAGGAAAAGTAGGCCTGGTCCTGAAAACAAGTGAATGCTATAAGTATAAGCCGACAAATACAAAAGTCATATTGTAATGTATGTTCCCAAATAAATGGTAATAATATGAGTACCATCTAAATTACTTGTTTAATACGATAACTGTCAAGTAAAAACAACGGAAACGGGCCATCAATTTAAATTCAATGACTATCAAAGAGTCTATACTGTATATTGTCTTGGATAACCATAATGTTTATTCGAAGACGTTGGGGTTTCAGTTGATATAACATGATGATGATGAACATAATCTATACATATAAAAAAATGGAGTGTCTTCTGTCTGTCTGTTTGTTCCGGCTAACCTCTGAAACGGCTGGACCGATTTTGACGAGACTTTAATTGGCCGGTAGCTGATGTAATAAGGAGTAATTGGGCTACGTTTTATCCCGGGAAAATATAAAGCGGGACTTTTATCCTGGAAAAACTTTTTAACGAGGGCGGCAGACAACAGCGAGTGTTTTAGTATAAACAACTCTATTAGTTGAGCAAGATGCTTGCTTGATTGCATATAATTACCTACACAACTGTCTCTACACCCATACTTCAAATTACAATGTAATATAATACTGCAGTGCTTCATATTATCTATTACGTAGATGAGATTTATATATGTCTGAATCGTAATTATACAGATTATACATCACAACAATGCTACCACACTAGCCAACTGAATGAGACAGTGGTACTATAACTGACGGCAAACTACTTGAACCACTACCGCGTTTTAGAGGATATTTCGTACCCAAGTGACTCTACATTTACGTACGGAAAATTACCTCACCATGCAGCAATGGTTCAAGTTGTTTACCGACTATTATACCCAAATTACCAGGTATAAGAAAAAACTACTGACATCAACACTTGCGCGTTGAAATAGACGAAGAGATCCTATGTACTACTTTGCAAAAACCTGCGTATGGTTGTTCAGTATCCACAGATTATAACCGAAGGCGTTCCGGCAGTAAAACATGAATGGCAGAGTTGTCGCACGTACCACGAAACAGTTGCCAAGTTTATTGTTAGGAAATAAGCGGGTTCCAGCCGTATAACACGTGTTCCTGTGATTTCGTGACCGTTTGTTCTGCTTTTTGTTTGCGAAAACGGGAATTTAAGGGAGGAACTCTAAAACTGTGGAGATTGCCTCGTTTTAGTTCAAAGTACATGTATTGTTATATAATAAGTTTATGAAAATCATCGGAAGCTTTTTATTAGCGGTAAACGCTGAAAAGGCTGAATAAATTCAGATGAAATTGAATGAAATGTGAATTTTGGCACACAAACACACCACGGATTAACATAATTATTAGACATTTATTTTGTGCCGGAAAAATACCTAATAACATTTTAATTTCTGGAAAATTATTTTAAGCAGGCGTAGCCACTAACACTAATTGTAAAAATTTGTCAATGGCCCTAAAAATAAGACGCATTTAACAAGCAAATATTGACCTAGTTGTATTATGAAAATATATTGTACGTGTGCCCTTTACCGCCACGAGCCTTACTCGGAGACGATTCCTCATCTTAAATGTTAACTGCAAAATTTGCTCGAGCAGAAAGTCGGTAATTGAGAAATATGACCGCGCGGATTAATGCCTTTCGAAATTCTGATATGATCTTGTGGTTTATTGTGAAAACGTTTGTATAAAGATGTATTAAGGACGAAAATCACGACATGATAGCAAAAATATGTCGAAAACACGAAGTAATTAGGACGTACTTAATTATGTTACGTGCCACTGACCACGGAATTAAGGTTACAGTGTCATCTTTAAAGTATGGCAACAAGGACTAGATAAGGGTCGGGCTATTTGAGGTTTCCAAGTACAGAATATTGTCAATCTTAAAATTTTCGCTATCCAGACCGTTTCTATATCTAACTCTATATCTAACTCTATCCAGTCGATCCCAACTTCCAAACTCGAACCACATTACATTTACCAAGCCCGTGTAAAACGCGAAGTAAAAAGAGCCCTTATTTCAAAATCCATAAGACACCTTCATTTATCACAAATAGTACAAGCATTCAAACATCATTCGCCGCATTGGATGCAAGCCCGTTTTAACAAAAACTTTACCGTATAGAACAGTTAATTTTCGAGAATCTAACGCTTAGTTCTTTTAAGGATGAAAAGAAAAACCAGCATTGACTTTACTTTTGCCGCCTCCGTATGGAAACTGTGTCGTATCCTTGTACTAAGGTCCGGTTTACGCGAAGACAGTTGTGAATGTATTTTTAACTTTGAACCCCTATTAAAGTAAATTAGAGCATTGACTTATTTTAGTCTGCATTTATAATTGTTTAGTGCTAAGGTTAATTCTCTATTGAGCAGGCGTATTACATAAGACTATTGTACAAAATTACAAATTAGAATTTATTTTTAAAATGTTATAAAAATGAAAAATTACAAATAGCATTATTCTAATTTTGAAAAATATGAATAGAGATAATATGACGGTCATGCTGCCCATAGACATAGACAATATTTATCGTACAAACCTACAGGAAAAAAATAGTACTGGCCATACAAACTTTATCTGAATCCATTCTCTATGTCTTTTTTTTATCATAATTCGATTCCTATCAATACTCCGGTTTGAATTTCGAACTAAAGTAGCTTAACCATTAGCAGTTTTTCACGCCTCGGGCTATCGGCAGCCGTTGTTTATGGTCGAAATAAACAAACAGCGCATAAACAAGAGCACGTGAATACAGCGCATTCCACTTAAAATATCGTGTACACTCGGCTTTATCCCGCAACCGAATGCTTTCCTGATAGATACAGTTGATAGCTCTTGATAATGTTTTTGGCTTAGCCTTGGTGCGCTATTGTTTATAAATTGAAAATGTAGGTAATTGAACCTGTATCGGAAGCGAATTTTTTTCGGGTAAGCAGTAAGCTAATATAATATTTGCTGTAGTAAAAATCATTCATCATAATATATTTATACTTGAAGACGGACGGTGGGTAGGTATAATACATTATACACTAAGTTTACTTCTCCCCACGCTATTAGTCACATTACAAAATATGTACTGAATGATGTAAGTTAAATCAAAAATCTACACTAATACCCTTCCAATCGACTTTACACCAATGTCGTCATTTCCCCCATCCCCTTATCCCACTTTAATGTAGATTCGACACACAAAATATTTTTTTGCTCATTGCAGAATGGATTTATTTATTTATTTATTTATCAAGTAAAAATCATTCATCATAATATATTTATACTTGAAGACGGACGGTGGGTAGGTATAATACATTATACACTAAGTTTACTTCTCCCCACGCTATTAGTCACATTACAAAATATGTACTGAATGATGTAAGTTAAATCAAAAATCCACACTAATACCCTTCCAATCGATTTCACAATGGATTTGACTTAGTTTTTCGGCCACTGCCTGCCTGAGCTCAAACCTCTGAAGGATCTAATATTATTTATTTATTTGACACTTTGTACAATGGTATAGTATAGGCGGACTTAATGCTTAATAATATTAATCAATTCGTATCATACACAAACTGTCGCCCGAACTGGTAATCGAACCCTAGACCCAATCAGTACATGCTACCACGAAACTAAAGGCTGTACACGTACAAAACAGCAATTACCAATATTGGTGACAAGCACATATACACATAAAGCGTGTCTGTCCGTGCGTCACGCGTTGTAAATCAAACAACAATGGCTCTCAGAGCGCGACGCACAAACTAAATACATTTGTTTGTCATATTTCACAATTTATCTTCGGAAATACACAGTGAACGGTACCAGGAATTAGTATTAAAATATTTATTATGGGTCCATATGAGATTACAACAATGAGCTGCAGGGTATTTTGTACCCAAGTAGACAGCAGTCGCATGGTAAGTAACAAAGTGCGAAAGATGTCGAGTAAGACCGGCCGAAGACTATCATGTGACGCAACGTATTTAATCGATTTAGGTATTGGACCCGTGAAATACGCTTTGCGACAACGAAATAAATTACTTTTTAATAGCAATGGTTAGACTTAAATCCTTATAATTTAAGATACATATACCGCCATCTATTATTAAGCACAATAAACCAAAATGGTTGTACATAAACTTAAATTCGAAATTCGAATACAAAAGCTCATAAAGCGAGACATTGCAGACGAATTGCAGACTGTATAACGCTATGGCCCTATTGAGGGTTGGTAGGGCCATTGAAATGTCTAGATGTGAGGACAAATTGGCAGTTGTCATGGCAACACATCCATTGAAGGTAGTTTGAAACAGCTGTTTGGTGTTATTACTGTAAATAGCTGAAGTTTATGTGAAGTTTATTCGCATGTTAGAACAGCATGAAAATATACGAGCCCTTCATAATACAGTTAGGACCCGAAAATTAAGTGGTCCTAAAAAGTCAATTAAAATCTTTACAGAAAATTTTACTTTCCTGCACTGCACGAAGAAGGTTTATTTTTGTTTATACTGTATATACAATGTACATAGTATAACTACGTATGTAGGTGTTTGATCGTCTACTCAATCCAGTGTTCTGAATATCACTTATTCACTTATTTATTTGTGAGCAGATTTTGATAATTACGTCAATGAAGTTTTGAATATTTTTTTTTATTTGAGTCATATACTAAATGAACTACGTCACTAAATGGTGCAGAAGGCAATACCTTGCCCATACTTTGCATGTAAATTGTCGTAATATTATGAATTTATGATGGCGGGTTATCATTTCATAATTCAATTGTAAAAATGAATGAAATGAATGAAATCCTCCTAGCCAGTTTCGGCCACGGCGGCCAATCTCAACGGAGATCAGCCAGGTACGCAGGAGATATTATAGTGCACAAGTGTGTGCGCAATACACAGGTGCACTCGCTATTCCTTCACTCTCATAGTCCAGTGAGACGGCAATCCGACATGACCGGAGAGAGATCAGGCGCAGGACCAACGGCTTTACGTGCTTTCCGAGGCACGGGGGTATCACACCGCCAACTTCCTGACTCCGAGCTGCGACTGAGTAAATTTTTTTGGCTCGACCCGGGATTCGAACCCAGGACCTCAGCGCGCAAATCGTACTCGTAATGCGTACGCAATACCACTACGCCACCGAGGCAGTCAATTGTAAAAATATAGTATTTACTTGGCGCTTAGATAATGCCTCTGGCTAGACAATTGGTTATTTATTAACGGCTCGCATCGCCTAGCCGATAGTCTCTACAATGCAATATTACTGTGGTATAAAGCCTATGAGTTGGTACAAGCACTGAGGACATAGCGATAACAGTATAAAAAGTAGAGCCGAAATGAGACGAGCAATGTTTCGAAAAACTGGAATTATTTTCATGAAAAAAGACGTGGTAATTATTATGGAGCTTTAGCTTTAGCTACTAGCTTTTCCCCGCGGCTCCACCCGCGTTAAAAAGTTTTTCCGGGATAAAAGGCCCGCTTTATATTTTCCCGGGACAAAAAGTAGCCTATGTGGTAATCCAGGACATGATCTACCCGTGTGCCAAATTTCATAGAAATCCGTTTAGTAGTTTTTGCGTGAAAGAGTAACAAACATCCAGACTTGCATACATCCATACATTCGTACAAACTTTCGCCTTTATAATATTAGTAGGATAGTAGGAAGTAGGATTCAACGAGATTTTTGGAAGCAATAAAGTATTGATTTACAATTCCCATATCTTTCCTTATAGATAGGTGAGTGTGTTGCCGATTCGTTTGCAGGCTAATAAACTGATACCAACCTCACAAACCATTCAATACGCAAAACTGAAACTAAATAATGGGACACACACACACTCACTCAAGTGATTTATCTCCGAAGGGGTAGGCAGAGGTGCAACTAGTGCACCTACTTTTCGCCGTTATTCCGTCCCATGATGTGATAAGGGGCGAGCCTATCGCCATATCAGGCACAAATTCCAGACTCCGAGCTGATACTGAAAAGGAAAACTCAATATCACTTTGCCCGACCCGGGGATCGAACCCGAGACCTCAGCATTACAGTCGTACCATAATACAACTACGCCACGGAGGCAGTAAATAATAGGAATTAATTTTATAACATCTATGCTATTCAATGACCTCAGATACCTAAAAAAAATCTACATTTAATATTCTATTTATGACCGGGAGAGTTAATATCTCGCAGTTCATATCAAAGAAATACCAAATCTCTAATCGCTCGTCACTTCCACCGCGTAATAAACAGGAAACGCGCATCTCATTCGCTATTTATAATATCGACGGCGCTCGCAGGAAACACCGCGTACCCGCCTGGCTCCAGTGAGTTACTGCTTGATAACCTGAGAACAATGCCCTCCACAGGTTAATGTATAGGTGCCTGTGACGAATACTAGAGACAAAATACTCAATGCAAAGGAACTGCAAACATGCACAACAGAATTTAATTACAATGCAACGCGTCTGTGTTCCACATCATAATATCTGATAATAACATATAGAAAACAATTCACAGGTAGTGTAAAAGTTTTCTATAGATACCATTAAGGAACATGGAAAGATTCTTTTAGCAATTACCATCAAAAACCGATGTGAATTCACAATTTGTGCATAGATAATGTAAAAGAGATTCCGCTCAATAGCGATTAAAATCATTATAAGTTTTCTCACCTTTTACTAACGACAAGAATAATTAACGGTAGTTACGATCAAATCTAAAGAGCTATCTTCCTGTTGTCGATACAACATTTATCTCATAAACAGTAAAACCAATTAAACGTATTAAATGATAAACTGCAGTTAAATCATTAATACGACCGGTTCCGCGTGAGTCGGGACTCGAACCCGCACTCAGTACGACCGGAAGACTAACGTGGGATCCTACTCTTAAAGGTACATGGCTGTGCGCAGACCGAGCAGTTCCTGGTCGTCTTATCTTACTATGTTAACTTTCAATTAGGTAAAATGTTTATAGTTTTGTTAGGAGTACGCGCAGAAACTACTGGAACCACCTTAAACCGCAGAAACAGTTTGCTGGTGTTAGGACATATCTTCTATTCGCCCGGATAGTGACCACCGTCCACAAGGTGTTAAAGCCGGTCATAGTGCCTCAGATAAGTGTGTCGCGTTCCAGGATAAGCTTGAGTATCCGGTTCAGACCGGCATATCTGTGTCGACTGACTAGGAATTGGGGTTTCGTCAGTGGTCATTGTATTTGGATTCCATTCAGCGTAGCATCAGGTGCAGTGGATATTTCCGGGCCCGTATAAAAAAATACAAATTTAGATGTTAGCACATATATGTCCTGAATATTAACACATAAGGTACTCATTATCCCGGAAAATACACAATAGGACCTTACCCCGTCATTCATGCGGGCGGTTCCACGAGCATCGACTAGTAACTTTTATTAATCTTTTCCGAAAAAGAGTGTAGCCATAACGCTAAGTTATAAAGCAAATTCATAGTAATGTCCCTGAGTGCGGCAGCTCAGATCTCTATCAAATGGATTTAAGCGCACCGCCTCCACAACATCTACAAACAAATCTCTACCATAGCCCTTCGAATCACAGCTAAAAATACCTTACCATGACCATCTCCAAGATATTGATGCGATAGTAACCTATCGATACATCGGAGTGGAACATGAATCGTGCAGTGATTACTTCGCCTTATAATAAGCACTAACAATTAAATTAATGGTAGGTATAAAAGTGTGAAAGACAACTTTAAAAAGATGTTATCTGATTGTGAATGCGGTGCGATGAGTGGGTAAGTTAATGGCATCTATAAAGGATTAAAATTGAAGATACATTTCGTAAAAATAATAATAGAAGTTTTACATAAGTTACTTTTTTAGCATAGAATAGGACCTGGAAGTCGAATTCTACCTACTCATGCATGAATCAAAGTGTAATAAAAAAATGTGTGTGTAATTCTTTTTTTTAAATCCTACTAATATTATAAAGGCGAAAGTTTGTAAGAATGTATGGATGTTTGGATGTTTAGATGTTTGGATGTTTGGATGTAAGGATGTTTGTTCCTCTTTCACGCAAAAACTACTGAACGGATTTCGATGAAATTTGGCACACGGGTAGATCATGTCCTGGATTAACACATAGGCTACTTTTTATCCCGGGAAAATATAAAGCGGGACTTTTATCCCGGAAAAACTTTTTCAAGCGGGCGGAGCCGCGGGCAAAAGCTAGTCTTCAATAGTTTAAAAAAAGTAAAGAAAATAGCTCTTTTAAAAAGACTCATGAAATTGAATTAGATTGATGAAACTAAATTTTTCAAAGTCTATATAATTAAATAATTCAAAATTCACAAGAGAAGGTGCAAAATACCGTTTCTTTATTAAACTTACGCCTTTCTTCCTTCGGACGTGCTACATGTCAAAACTCAAAGATATTAATACGATAACAATGAACGCTAATCACTTCCATTTCTCTATTGAACACCGCTAACAACTTTTATAAATATGATACTCTTCAAAACATCAAAATAAGCAACAATACGAAAGGGCTTAAAACTCCACGGCTAATTGTAAAATAATGAATAGGCTTTAATGAAGCTCGGCCTAAAAACGCCTTTAACAATAATATGTTAATAGTTTTATTTGGGATTCCTTGCACACGTCTCAAACCCATTAATTATCTCCACATTCCGAACTGCCTCTGAATGAAATTATAAAAATCCTTTTTAACTACAAAAATCTTTTTATTTTAATAAACAGTTATAGAATTAAACGACTTTAGGGAAATAAATAAATTAAATACAATACTCTTTCTACTTTAGCATTCAATCCAAGAAGCATTAAGCATGGAATTATAGGGAAATTTTTGGACACAATATCCAGACCCGGACAAAAATTGCGAAACACAAATATTTAACTCGAAGCGAAGATCGTTTCCGCGATTTTTACATAACCGGTACATCACTGCAGGATGAAAATCGTATTAAAAACATTTTAACATTTAATTATTTTAGATATCTGTTACAATTCAATATTGGTTACAACAGCTCAATTTGAATGTGCACTAAGTTTGAAACTTGTGTCGCTTATCCTTACAAACTAACAAACCAAATTACAAACACCTCTCTATTTATAAACACCTCTTTTTAACACTTTATCTACTGAACCCACCCATCTTTGCCCGTTTTGTCTTACCTCTAAATCTCCCAAGCTTTTAGGCTCAGCGCGCGTGCGTGACTAATTCCAGATTATTCTTTACATTTATACGATAATGGGAACATAAGTACCGTGATATTAACGCTGGAATTCTGGTGATTTAGAACATCTCAGGTTTCGGGAGCGTGGGCACGGACGCTTTATTTAAAGAACAAAGGTTACTTAGATAATTTTTGATGTTAAGGATGTCCTGAATTTGAGGATTTTTTTGAATGGAACCGATTCGACAGTAATTTAATGTTTTTTTTTTGTATCAGTATAATTTCCAGAAAAACTTCAGGCTTTTCTGTTAGCAATCTGTTAGCATCATGTCAGCCTGTCTTCGCCTGTGAAATGACGCAACAGATTCGAAATAAATTTAATGTTTCTAACCTTATTTCTAATATCATGTCACGTATCTCCATCAAAATTCAATAACCGCAGAAACAGGATAACAGGTTGCTATAAATTACTCAACGCGCAAGTTTCACAACAAAGTATAATATAAAAAACGGCAATAAAATATATCGTACAAAGGCATTCGCGTCCAAATTTGTCGCGCGCGGCCGACAACCACACGACGCCATATTAGGTGCGCACGCGCAAGAACCGAGCATTCGCTCTGACAAATAAGCGGACAATTTGTTACCTTTAAAGTGACTGTACAGTGTGTTCAAATTAATTTGTCAATAAACATATTTTCACTATTGAATCAATTAATATGAATCCAAAGCTCTTTTATTGACTTTCAGTTTTTCGGTACTTTTTTTTTTGCTTGTGATTTTTATACGAGGAATCTTGTTTAATGGTACTTTTTTCATATAGCAGAATGCTATTAATAAAAACAATACGATAAAGCTAATAAAAAAAAATACAAAGGTTTTCTTACTTATCCATGTTACACCGTGTAAGGTATTCGTCCTTATATCTACCCCCTACTGTTGCCACCCACCATTTCTTCTAAGAAAACATAATAAAACCACACCGTGTTTATAAAAAGTCCGTGCAATTTTTACATCTTTGAATATGCAACTTCTTGCAATAAATATTCATGATCACCCCCCTGGGAGTAAAGTAAACAATACCAAATACAACTTACACAGAAACTATAGAGATATCGGGAGATCAATCAGAGGCTTAGCCACGTTCGGAATGTATGCAGATGTACATAGATTACATAAAACAAGATCAGATAGGCGGTTAAGCCGACTGATTTACTTTTATAGCATTTTAATTGTGGTACCTAGAAGGGTGTGGGTGCAACAGTTAAGGAGAGACAAAAACTTGCATAGATTAAGATTGCAGATAGTTTATAGCAATTGAAGACTTGCTGATGCTAAAAATGTTAAGAAACACTAACTGTAGAATCAGTTCTGTGTAAGACCTACGAAATACGTTCCTTTTTTTTCTTTCTTTCAAATAAGTTTCAAATATTTAACCCTTGGGGTGAACTTATATAATAGTTCACAAATAGCAAACTAAGTTTTGCAATCTATACATGAAGTGCGTTTTAAATATTCCCTACTTAACATGTAACATGACTTTAAATTAGTACAAAATAGAGTTGCTGAACATATTAAATTCTTATGTGATAATATTTAAAATAATTGAGCTCAACCTTATCATGAACCTCCAGGACGTAGGAATAAGATCATTTATATTATTATGCTCGCCGAAATGTTCCTATGAAGACGATTTATGTATCACTTATTTAGTCCCGCTTATATATATAAATGTATGAGAAAACCCTATGTATATGGACACCGGTGTCCGTCGCGGGCCTTGACAGACTACGTAGGCACCTAATTTAAACTTGTAGGTATGATAGGTAAATAAGGAACATCGACACTGAGCCATATGGAACTTTAGGAAAAAGGAAAGTTACATCAAATATTTATAACAGAATTCGTTAACCAGGGAAACATTATTTTATATCGAAATCATAAATGCCTAATTAAACAAAAATATTTGTGCAGACATTTCTAATATATTTTAAATTCATATTAAGTACTGACTATCTAGTGGGTTGATATTCGTGTAATGTGAACATCCTTAAATATAATTTTACTGCGTAATTAAAATTAAATAAAACTGTAATAAATGTAATAAAATTAATTTTAAATAAAACTGATTTTATTTAAAATTATAATATTTCTAAAATAAATATGTTTCTTGTGATAATGTATTTTACAAAAGTCAGTAATCTATACTATAATATTATAAAGCTGAAGAGTTTGTTTGTTTGTTTGTTGGTTTGTTTGTTTGAACGCGCTAATCTCAGGAACTACTGGTGCGAATTGAAAAATTCTTTTTGTGTTGAATAGACCATTTATCGAGGAAGGCTATAGGCTATACCGTAAGTTAATTTGAACGACGGACGTATTGAAGGAGGTGAATCTGCAGTCGATTCTCATTCCAAATATGTAATAAAAATGGTACCTTAATTTTTGACCAATATTATGAAACAAATCCACAAAAATACGAAAGCGTTGCTACGCGCCATCTGATTACGTGGCGATCCTGCTGCCCGCCTCTTTGATAATGCCGACAGGAGTACTACCCCTTCCCCGCACTCGGCCGCCGATCGTCCTCGCTCGGCCACCCGCGTCCCGCTGCCTAATTAGTCTATGCGTGAGCGCCGACATTTTCGCATCGATTTATTTCCGGGTTGCACTCGTGACAAAAATTACGCCGCGATTTTTGCGTACTTATTTTCTTCGTTTCGCGTTAAGTTTACAGTACCGAAGTGATAATGTCTTATCAATATTCCAACGAAGAATACTGGGATATGGTGCGTACCTACGTATTAGCCAATGATAATGTGAGAGCCGCAATAAGATTGTATCGAGAAATGTTCCCTAATCGCCAAATTCCATCATACAGTTTGATGTTAGGTGTCAACCAACGACTACGCACATACGGACAGTTCACTGTGCCGTTGTATGCCCAAGGACGTGGAAGACAGCCAGTCGCGGTTCAACTGCAGGAGGCCATTTTAGAGTACTTTGAACACAACCCGCAGGAAAGTACTCGGAATGCTGCGCGAAGATTTGGTGTCTCTCACGGCACTGTATGGAAGCTACTCCACGAAGAAGGCAAGCATCCATATCACTTTCGCCCTGTACAAGAACTAGGGGTCAACGACCACGGACGACGGGTGAATTTCTGCCGTTGGTTTTTATCAAATTTGGATAAAAACATTTTGTTCACCGACGAAGCAACATTTACAAAAATGGGAATTTTTAATGTGCACAATGAACATTGGTGGAGTTTCGAAAATCCCCATGTCACGCGACAGGACGCTTTTCAACATAGATTTAGTGTGAATGTGTGGGCTGGCATACTGAACAATTGTTTGTTAGGCCCGCATTTTATTGAAGGAACACTGGATGGTTCATCATACCTAAACATTTTGAATAGTGTGGTAGAGGATATGTTGGACGATGTGCCGTTGAGTGATCTCACGAACGTATTTTACCAGCACGATGGAGCGCCCGCGCATTATCAGCTGCGAGTACGTGAATATCTAAATACACATTTTAGTGATAGGTGGATAGGTCGCGGAGGGCCAGTGCCATGGCCGGCGCGCTCCCCAGATCTCACTCCTCTGGACTTTTATTTGTGGGGTGAAGTGAAAAGACTAGTGTACGCTACAGAGTACTCAAATAGAGAAGAACTAAAAGTGCGTATAACAACCGCTTTTGATAAAATTAGGAGTGATGGTTTTGTTTTAAGCCGCGTAAAAAATAATATGCAAAAGCGTGCAGAATTATGTATTTTGCGTGATGATGCTCATTTTGAACAATATTTAAGGTTAGTTTAGGTAAGTAGTATGGATTATGTGTAGATAGCTGTAAATGTGAAATTATTATAAATAGGTATGATTCCATTTTTTAAATACACCAGGGTGTCCATATGTTGGGATTTATTTCATAACAAATTTGTCAGGGCTTTCTCGGCGATGTGTGATTATTTTTCAAATTAATATTTTTATTAGGTACGTGAAATCACGTTTTATCATAGAATGAAACACGTCCGTCTTTCAAATTACCACGCTGTATAACATCACGATGCTACTATTAGGAGCGAAGAAATAATGGAAAATGTGAAAAAAGCGGGGAAAATTATTCATCCTTGAGGGCTTTCATTGCGTGCGCTGCGAAAACGGTTCAAGATACCAAAAATATATGTACGAAAGAATTATTCCTCTTGAAATGATCTAAAAAAATGTCCGCGATAGTATGTGTCTATCTTTTAAGATTAACTCACTAGAACCGTTTTTATGGTAATTAAATTTGGTCGGAATTAATGCATTATTTGTTAAGAGTTGTATCAACGTCATAATATTAATCTTTATCAAAATAAATGTGTTCGATAGAGTGATTCAACGGGAAGGTTTTTATGTACTTTTAGCCCGGAAAAACTTATTAACGCGGGCGAAGCCGTGGGCAAAAGCTAGGTTATTGATAAAATTCAACTCGTTCAGTAATGGATATTGAATTGTAAATAAATATTAAAATGTTCGCATAACTAATTTCAATTTAGTACCTATCATGTGAAATCACAGACCGTATTGATAATGTTTTATTTTAATATGATTTTATGACATAGAGAATAGATATATAAAACATGCATTTTTTGTTAAGCATGTAAATAGCTATATGTGTACTTTCTGCGACATTATTATAATCAATGACAAAAGATTATAAGAAATGAGTAAGAGCAAAAAGTGAACGCACCACGTTTGTCGACAGAAAGGGGCGACGAATAATTATAAATCAATAATTTATTTTTAGACGTCTACAATGTAAGATGGCGTTTTATTGAGTGGCAACTTGAATATACGGTCGGCAACACAATATATATTACAAAATAAACGTTTATCTCGCAAAACAATTGATTGAAATCTATACTAATATTATAAAGCTGAAGAGTTTGTTTGTTTGTTTGAACGCGCTATTCTCAGGAACTACTGAACCGATTTTGAAAATTCTTTCACTAATAGGAAGCTACATAACTCCTGAGCACTATAGGCTACTTTTTATCCCAGGAAAATATTTTTGTCCCAGAAAAACTTTTTCACGCGGGCGGAGCCGCGAGCACTACTATAATTTATATAATAATATTAAAACAGCGACAAATGTAAGTACTATAACAAAGCACCTTGGCTATTTCACATTTATAATTCTATTAATTCTATGTTTTTTGATAAATGACAACAAAAATATAATAAAAAGATGTCCGAAATAATTGTTCATACTCTCAATCTAAAGTAAGATCATTAATAAATGCTTGATTTAACATTACGAGTGTAGACTTATATCAATAATATCATCCTCCATCTATGGTATGACATAAATATTTCAAGACAATTTTATTGTCTATTAGCGTCGAAGGCATTTATCGATACAGCCTATACAGCCTTATAAATTCCACTCATGTCCTCGTCTCAACAAATGGAACAAAATGCCTAAACAAATTGCGCCGACAGGCATGAGAGAGTCCGCTTTTTGCACTAATTCGGCATACCGAAATAAAAATTCCGACTCCATAAGTAGAAATGGCAAAAACTGTCTCATTTCAGAGCGGCGAGTTCTTCGAAGGCGGCCGGCTTAACATGTGCCGTGTCGAAAAACTAAAATGGGAAAATGAAACGATAATGCTTTTTTGGTAAAAAGTGGATGATTGTACGTGTCTTAAGTTTTATTCAATTTCACTCCGTGGATGAATGATGATGATTCCTTGGATTTTATGGAATGAAATTATAATAAATATGAAATAAGTATGGTTTTTGTGCTAAAATACTGATAAAGTTTAGGTTCCTATTTTAATGATCTAATTAATGCCTACATTTAAAATACACATTATCTGTATAAAATGTAAATGTAGCGCACATTTACTCCTTAGGGCTTTACAAAGAAACGTAACCGCTGTGATGTCCCACGCTTGTGCCACGTATCGAAGATTAAACAATTTCGTACCGTTTAAAATTGTTGACTAATTACGCCATTGCTTCACGCTTTTATCGCAGAACAATAATTACAACTCAATGGTTTTCAGGTGTCATTATTGTGTCACTTATGGAAAGAGAAACAAAATGTTATGGCCCATGATTTTGTGGCTAAAATGTAAAGATATTTTCTTAATTCTTTAATTGCCTGATTCATTCCGAGTTAATAATTCATATCTAGTATATTTAAACTGTAGAACTAGTTATATTCTGGGAGCGTTTCCAAAGTCAATCAACAATCTGAACATTTTTCCGAAATTTGCATGGGATTTGTTATTTACTTGCGTTCTATCACATAAACTTGGCAACTGACGGCGTATTGCACCTCTATCTATCCCTACATGGCTATAAGATTGAGCTTATATCATCACTAAAGCTATCAATCTATTAGCCTTATACAACAAAGACAGTTTTTATGCTCTGTTTGTCAAAGGCACGAACCACAAGCCCGCCCTGATTTCTTTTCATATAGACAGTTTTTATGTCCGTCTGTCCACAACCATAAAGGCGACCTCGTGACCTAACGATGTCCCAACCCCATCGCAAGGGCCTTGGGTCGCCGTGCCCCAAATGTCCAAGTATAATATGAGGTCTAAAATTAACGAATGTTTGTATCCGTTGTGTGGGTCTTGATTAAGTTATTACATAAAATTCGCTATAGCATTGGTGTTTAATATTTTAATGTTTTATTGAATGCATGAGACCTCAAAGTATGTGACTCATTATAAAAAATCGTAATGATAATCCAAAACCTTTTCTTCCAAAAACGTCTGTAGGTACTATACAATAAAAAAGTGTTATAAAATAAAAAATCCTCCTCGATATTTAAGGTCGATGTCACTGCGTCTTGATAAATGCAACTCGTCCATATAAGTATAAGCCGAACAAATACAACAGTCACAGTCTTATCTATGCTCCCAAATAAATGGTTACAAAATTTTTTTATATCTACATTAGCTGTTCAATACAACACTGTCAAATAGAGGAGGTGTTCGCTATTTGTATGGGTGCCGGGCCTCAAAATTAACCAGGCTCAAACTTTAGAGATATTAAAGGGATAAAATATGGAATTAGGATTCATTAAAACAATATTTATAGACCCCTCCACTCATGACAAACTTTTTGAAAACGCTCACTGTAGTTTTTAAGCAAAATAAAATTACATAAATCTCATAATCGGAGGACTTTAAAATTATACGATTTATTGCAAAGACCTAGTTTTTGGTAGTACTATCCAAATATGTATAAAGTATATTTGTTAGATTTTAAGCCCGTTTTTGGACATATCTTTTACTTGAGAACTATGAAACTAGGTCTAAGGTTTCAAAAGACTAAATAATGCGGTCAAATTATAACTAGCCCTATAATTCCAAACGTTGCAGTAAAAAATAGTTTAACATGACACAAATGGCGCCATTAAACTCATAATAGAGATACAGCAGTGACAGTAAGACTGGGCGGTGCAGGAAGGGTGCGCCTTGCTCTCATAAACTTTATAGGCCACAGGGCCCTGTGAGGTCACCGGCAAATGGCAAGAGGTAAACTAGGCTATGAAATATGCGAAAAAAGTTGACCTATTTAGGAGTATTGGAATTAAGTAACAGCACTACAAAGTAAATACAATTATAAATAAATTGTCTCGTCTAAAATAATTGTTATTGATCCTAAACTCTAGAGTACCGATGGAAAATATTTTATTCATATTTTAACGCTATGAGAAACTTTCAGTGATATGAATAAAATTACGTTAATAGTGTTTGCGTAGATTTTTTTGAATTTGTGAACTCACACATGACAAAGGCATAAAGTGAAGTGTTCTTTCAATCCCTTGGTTCTTAGTTCTTTTACATAAATAAATGGGTAAGCTGAACACACCTTCTTCTATTCGATATGATATTAAATAAACTCACCACAATAGGCCCGTTCCTGCCGGTGCTGGTGAGGGTAGCGCCGAACCACTGGTGGGACTTCTCCTCGATCTGACGACCCTGCTTATCCACCAGGTTCACTGCAAAGAACGTTCTCATTAGTCTTTGTACTTGGTTGAAAAAATATAAGAATATTGTCGCAATTATAGTTGACATAATAATTTAATGAACATAACTGAAGGACATAACTATCATGGACATAATATTATACTTAAATTTCAAAACTTTAAAAATGCTGTTATATAGCTTCCAAAATATCTCTCATAATTGAAAAAACGTTCGATCGCCGTAATACAAGTTTAGTATTAACCGCTCAAGTAACGTGAGTAATGAATACTTTCACTATTATATTAATTGCTTATGTCAAAATTAAGTTCTTGGATCACGTTTGGCATATGCCGCGTCCGGCCGTCAGATAAACACATTCCGCTAACCGGCTCCATTGTGACACGACTTTAGTTTCGTCAATTTAATATAGTAAGTAGATTTTTTAAATTTATAAGTTCAATGATTATCATAAAATAAGCTAAATTATATAAATTCAAAGTCGTGAGCAGAAGCACCTAATAGCACGACCTAAATAGCTTAGGTCGTAATAAGTACGCCTGTGGCCATATCTGCCACAAATTCTAATTCGTGAAAAATTAGGCGCAAAGTCCGATACGAATTTAAGAACTCCGGAAACTTATGATACTAGGAACAATTGCCCATATAGCAAAAGCAACAATACCCATAACTGGATTAATGATCACATCAGCTTTCAAACAAAAAACCTGCATCAAAATCGATCCATTCATTTGACAGGTACGACGCCACAGACAGGCATACAGATACATTGATACACACCTTAAACACTCCTCTTTTTACGACGGCGTTAAAAAGGTTCTACACTGCAGTCGTCTCCCTGAGAATCTCGAAATGCCAAATGCTTTTTTCTCGTGCGGCAACGGAAACACTCCAATTCAGCCGAGAGACGCATACATCATCCATAGTCATTTTTGCCTCTACGTTATTGAATTCTCGGACAAGATAAATGCCCATACGTTTTGTATTAAGTTATAACGATCCGTCTTACCTCGTGTACGCTATGGATCATACAAGAAAATAAAATTTAAGTGTTCTTTTCATATTATAACGTTATTATTTTATGGAGTTTTTGATTAAAACAAGCGGTTTGGTGGCCAAGTCGTATCTTGATTGGTAAAAGACTGCTCGATATAACTACCTTACATTTTTGAAATCTGCTCTAATGTTGATGAAGTAGAAGTCCCTGCCCATAATTGGAACAACTGAATCTCTTGTAATTCATGCAT
This sequence comes from Lapara coniferarum, assembly GCA_949316025.1. Lineage (NCBI taxonomy): Eukaryota > Metazoa > Arthropoda > Insecta > Lepidoptera > Sphingidae > Lapara > Lapara coniferarum. The sequence continues at coordinate 25,402,465 of OX438919.1, forward strand.
TCAGACAGCATAATGGGAGCTGTGGATACAAAAGTCCTGGTTCGACTCCCGGCGCACATTATATAAAATTTCTAACTAGATTTGCCCGGTGATAAATTCCCCAAAGAGGCTCGACGGCAGACACGCACTTCAGTCTGATTAAAAAGACAATTAACATAGAAACTATTCACTACGTCATTAATTAAGGTAAAATACCCAGTCAACTTTAAGGTATATAGTCAAAGTGATAAATAGAGTAGACAACGATAACGCAACGTCATAATGACAATAGTAATGAGTTAATGACGGAACCCTCCGACGCGCCCTCCCGCCCCTCCTGCGCTCTCTGCCCCCTTCCTAATCACTGCGGGGTTAGCCTTTCAGACTGATTGGTTACTGCCGGCGTTAGAAATGTGTGATTTAGTTGATATAGATGAAAAAAAAAACATTTTTAATACCGGTGTATTTATTTTTTGATATAAGACAATTTTTTTTATATTATAAATTGTAAATGAATGAATTATAATTTTTTTTAAATTTAATGAAAGGGAATAACAGAAATGGATAACATTTTTAAAATTTAATGAAAGGGAACAAGTAATAACAGAAATGAATAGCTCATTATCTAAATTATTAATGTAATAATTCGGCACAACTCTATCAAATACACAATATCATATTTCAACAGTATCATTGTTTTGTCTGTCCGTACACAAAGACCCAGTCATTAGCTACTGCATATCACATTTTTTCACCTACTTAGGTTGAGTAATTTCTTTGGTCATTACGGACTGCCTAAATCTTATACTCTTTGATTTATGATATTTTAATTGGTGGTTTCTTACACAAAACTCTCCCAAAAGATTCTATCCATAAGTATTATTGGTATGAACCTTTATATACCTTCAAGTTTTTACAAATAGTATTTTATTTCGACATGAGGGTTTTTGAAAACGATATTAAATTTTATGAAACCAAACTGTCTCAGAATTACGAATGCAGGTCTATGCATTACTTTTTTTTTATTCTGGGTGGAGTTAAAACATTTTGTATGCGTCCCTTATGACATAAGAGACTTACTTGTCTCGTCAGATGTAAAAATGGGGAGAAAAATTATAATGTTAAAATTGCGTGCAGGTTATCCACTTTTAAATCAGATAGAAAAATCAATGTTGTTATGCGGAGGAGGTGATTACTGGAATATTAAAAAAATATATGTTATTATTTACTAAATTTATAATGATTATAGGTCTTCAAATTAAAATTAAAATCAATTGATACCTATTACTTTTGTAGTAATTTTATAATGCTATATTCACTAAAGTACTTACTGGTTTTACTTCTGTTTATGGGCCGTCGTGACGTTTCATAAAGCGAGATACTTGCTTGTCTCGTCATCTAACCATTGACTCTACCAAATGTAACAGGATTTTTTTTCACACAATTACTCTGGGTACTTCCTCTTAAAAATTATACTGGGAACATCCATTAATAAGTAAATCTTAACTTTCCGCCCACTATTTGTTTTCGGCGTATCTCGTGTCCCAAATAAGTCTTACGATTATTATCTCTGCCGATACCCTTAATGGCTCGCCTTATACGTCGTGATGGTACCACAGGGGGCCAAATTTCAGCCTTTAATGTTATAGTATGTAAATATAATGTACGGTCTTCATGAAAAATGGTAAGTGCGAAGCTTTGTGTCCATTATTGGTTCAGGATAAAGGAGACGTCCGCTCTTTGTATTGCTGCCGAGCTTTAAAATCTCACCAGGCTCAAACTTTATGGATATTAAAGGGACAAAAATATGGATCTTGAGTCCCTTAAAACATATTTTTCAACCCCTCCATTTATACTAACGTTTTTAAAAACGTTCATTTTATGTGTAGTTTTTGAACAAAATAAAATTAGGGCTATTTGTAAATGCAGCGTTTATTATTCACGAGAATAGAAGCCGCGTCCGAGGGATATCAATAACTGATTTGTGAATACATAAGTATGGTATTTTATTTGTCCATCGTGAAGGGAATTGTGACTTGCATTACTTGGAACTTAATGACCTACATTATGTACACTCAGCTTTATAAGTACTGAACAAATTCAACAATTCAAATTGCCTTTACACTTTTCTGTTCTTACAATTTTTTTCATTTCATAGTAATAGAATAAAGGGGATTTGCTTCACACACATAAAAAAAGTTTAATTGAATCAAAACAGTCTATATTTTTTACCTCGAGCGTATTTTATTGTGTTTAATTTCTGAATGAAGCATTATTAAATAAAAACAAATTTTAAATGCATAAAATCTCAATTTTAATTATTCAAAATGAACTATATATTTACGTGCAACAAGTAACCGAAATTAAATAACAAAACGGATTCCGTCACCCATAATAATAATAATACCAGCCCTGTATTATATACTGTCCCACTGCTGGGCACGGGCCTCCTCTACTACTGAGAGGGTTTGGGCCTTAGTCTACCACGCTGGCCTAGTGCGGGTTGGTATCTAACCCGCACTAGGTAACTGTCACCCATAATTAGCGATAATGGTTTTCAGTTCAACGGAAACGGATGCCAATCTCTAAAAAATGACAAGCTGTCAAATTTTGACGAACGATCGGCAACTTACCAATATGAAGACATTACATTGTGACACCGGACGATCTTTACTTTTATGGGGGCATAATTAACTTGCACGACAGGCCCGCACTCTAATTTGACAGGGAGGTCAGCCCCCCGCGCTTCGATGGAGTTGTATCCGCCATATTGATGATTTACTTCCTGGTACATATTTATATTTTTGGGTTGATTGATGCTATTATATTTAACTTGGTACTTGGAACCAGCATGAATGAAAACATTGATGGGTGAATGAGGTTTGTTTTAATATAACAGTACTCTACGTATTGATTGAAGTACGTACAGTACTATTATACGTATTGATGGAAGAGTGTAATTATTTTGAGTTAATTAACTTTTGTTTGAGTGTCATTAAAGCGTGCTATATCAAAAATTGCAAAAAAGAATGGCTAATAACTCATAAATCCGTTCCACTGTATTTATTAAAAATAATAAAACAAAGGCAATCGAACATTTCCTCCATTCACAAATTGCTAATAAATCACTTTTCAATCGATTTCGTGAACTTAACGACCATTAACTGGACAGTTAGTGGACCATACATGTCATGCATTGGTGATCTGCTATTATGGTACATCAATAGTAACACCCTAAATAATAGAGTCACGCTACATCGCACCGAGTGCGTTCCTTTGACTGCACGATATAATTTTAAGGACTATTAGCTCACGTAGTCCTGGCATTGAGGAATTAACTAAGGCTGAATATATCTAGACTATAGATCTAGAAGACTGCCTCGGTGGCGTAGTTGTATTACAGTACGACTGCAAACCTGAGGTCTCGGGTTCGATCCCCGGGCGGGCAAAGTGATATTGAGTTTTTCTATTCAGTATCAGTCCGGAGTCTGGAATTTGTGCCCGATATGGCGATAGGCTCGCCCCCTATCACATCATGGGACGGAATGTCGGCGAAAAGTGGGTGCACTAGTTGCGCCTCTGCCTACCCCTTCGGGGATAACAGGCGTGAGTGTATGTGTATGTGTGTGTAAACAAGTTGACATGCCTGTGTTTACCCGACTACGGCGAAGCAAGGAAGAGTAATAATTTGCACACCCTATGTATGTATTCCTTTAATTTTCCACTCTAACGTCGCTCCTGGTTAGTAGTATAAAATTTACGAACTTTAAGAATTTCGAAGTTATGGGAAGAAGAAGGCCTAAAACCCTCTCAGTGTTGGAGGCCCGTGTCCAGTGGTACAGTATAGGTAGTACAGGGCTGACAGTACGGTAGAATATGGAGCTAATTTTTCAATTACATAAAAGGTATCTGTGAAATAAAATATTGATTATAATAATCTGCATATGAAAATAAATTAATTGAACTATTTCATTCAAAAAACTTTAAACTTAAATGTATTCGTATTGAATGTCCCACGAATATTTTTATAATTGAAAATCCCCTCAGCTACATACATTTAAGCCTGATACAGAGTGGTACTAAGTCAAAATCCCCCTCCAAAAATCCAAGCGATCGCGTGCTGTCTTTTTGTAATAAACCCAAATATACCATTTGCATGACTTTGAAAAGGGTTCATTAATTAAAACGCATCCGACGTCCAACACGTAAATTATGATTTATTACTAATTAGAATAATTAATTTGATGTATATAGGGTGAGCAGCTGGTATTTATTTGTATGTCGGAACTTGATGAATTGCATTTAAGATAGATTTGCACCTTTTTAGTAGCAGTATTTATACATACATCCGTATTTAGAAACAATACTGAAGATAAAACATTGCTCTCAGAAAGTCGAATCGCAAACGCGTCGCAGGTATTTATTTATTTATTTATTTATTTGTATGGACAACAAAACAGATAACAATCGAATACATTGTGAGATACATGAACATAACATAATCAGTCTTATTCTAGATTGCAATCCTAACTATGTTGACACATAATTGTTACTAAATCTTTATATCTAAACAGCTAAGCACTTAGCAGCAGGTGTGTGAATATAAAGAAGAAGATGGTATGCGACAAATGTCTCACAGGTCTGCGACATTCCGCGTGTATACTAACTTCTGGTTTTATTTCTATCAAAAACAAAACAAACCACATCACGCTTTATCATCGAAGGGGTAGACAGAGGTGTAACCAAGGCGCCGACTTTTCGCCATGTGTGTTTCGTGAAATGATGTAATAGGCGGCAAGCCTATCGCCATATCGAGCACAAATTGCAGAATCTAGGCTGATACTGAGCCCAAAAACCCAATATCTGTTTGTCCGACCCCGGATTCAAACCTGTAACCTGTAACTTCGAGCGATGTCGTATCGCCCATGCAATACAACTATGCCATCGAGGCAGTCAATTAGGCAGTTAATTTCTTACAGAAAATGCTCTTATTTAATAGGGCTGTGTTGTTAGATAGGATTTTTGCTTTATTAATATTACGTTCTACATCATCATCTTATTCAAACGTCTAATTTCAAGTATCGTCATCAACATTCATTATCCATCTATAATTACGTTTATGCATAATATTTTTTACTAGTGGTAAGTCTCTCGTACACGAGAGGATGTCTGGGTAGATACCACTACAGTGTCTATTCCTACCGCCAAACAGCAGTGTACATGCACTGTTGTGTTTCGGTTTGAAGGTCATTGTAAACAGGCATAATGAGACTTAACATTTTATGTCTCAGGGTGACGAACGCAGTGGATTGCCACACAGTATTTAAAAGTGCTGTATGGTGTTGCTAGTGTTTATGGACGGTCGTGTCGCTTACCATCAGTCGAGTGGCAAGCTCGTCTCATCATTCAAAAGCAATAAAAAAATTGTCAAGCTAAACAACTCATCTAAAAACCAAGCGTATGAAAACAGTTGAATTGTCTTTCATAAGCAATGGATGTCAAGAGAGCAAACAGACGAGGTAAATTTCTATGTTTGTACCATTTTTGTTAATATTTACTGTGTAGTTGAACGAAGAATTATTATAACTGGACTCCGAGTTAGCACGACGATTTGTTTTTATTTCATAAAATTGTAAATAGTGTAGGTATTTGAAACAATAATAGTGAAATTAAAACATAGAGAACAATTTAAATATTGATTGTTAGAAGTATAAATTCAAAAGTCTTATGAAGAAGCACAAAATCATATATTTCCTTGCATATTTTCTTTCTCCGTTAAAAAGAACACTAACATTAAAGTCAGTAACAAATTCCAACCATTTGGGATCGAATTCACGACTTTCTAATCCTCTCCACTCTTCTTAAAGCCAATGAATCAATAAACAAACAAACCTAATTGATTTAAAAACATGAATGCGACAAAACGTTGCAACAATATTAAACACTCAATTCAATTACATGCGTAACGATTGGACCAATACAAGGTGGTTATTCCGAACATTCGAAATAAACGAGCAAAGTTCGAAACGTTCGAACGACAATATATATAGCTATCTGAAAGCAAAAACGGAACACATTTATTGGCATAGATTGGCGAATATTCTATTCTATCAGTTGTAGACTCAATTATAAGTTCAGGAGGAAGAGTTTAAAATGTAAAAAATATTTTTTTATATTACAATATAGTACATGATATATTTTCTAAAATAAATAAAGCTATGCAAAATATGACTTATTTTATGAGCGCGTTTATCAAGGTATGTATTATTTCAACATCTTTTAAACTCGGTATACTCTACGTCGGAACGAAGCGCTCAATTACGAAACGAATTTGGCATAACCACATAGGACATCTCGAGCTTGTTTGATCACCAATTAGCCACAAGTGGCCGTTTAGTTCCCGATGTGACCCAATTGAGAAGGGATTGATGGGAGGTACATTTTAATTTGAATGAACGTTGTTTCGGCCGATTAATTGAAGTATTGCCCAATCATGACCCGGAAATTTTGATGACAGCGACGAGTCGGGGTCGCTGTGCCTTCGATTCTCTGTTTTTCGGGACTGTTTCAATCCGTGATTTTATAAGTGTACGAAAAAGAAATGTCCAAAAACGGGCTTAAATTTTTTGTCAAGATACTTAATATGTTTTTAGTTTAGTAGTTAGTTTAGTAATATGTATGTTTAGTTTAGTAATATGTACTCCTATAAAATAGACCTTTGCAATAAAACGTATAATTTTAAAATCTCCGACTTTGATATTTATGTAATTTTATTTTCCTTAAAAACTACACTTAACATGAACGTTTTAAAAAAAAATAGTTATAAATGGAAGGGCCTAAAAATATTTTAATGGATCTAAGATCCGTATTTTACCCCTTTAATATCCATAAAGTTTGAAGCTGGTTAGATTTTGTGTCCAGCACCCATACAAAAAGCGGGCGTCTTCTTATCCATACTATTGAAATTTTCAAGGAGCATAATTTATTCAAAAAAGCAGCACAAAAAACAACGAAAATATTACCATTACCTCACAAGCTCCACTTCAGGTATGAAGTTAAATCCTGGATACATGTTAAGACCGCAGTTATCGAGTATTTATGGAATCAGAAACATCTTAACACGATGTCCGGGAGATGGTACATCGTTTACATTAACTGAAAATTGGCATGAGCACGAACAAATGTGCATAAGTGGCATGTGGTGCGGGTCAATGAACTGCGTTTGCGCATCAAAACGAAATAGCTTCTGGAGAACGAACCAGCCGGCCCCGATACAATTCCGCGCTGTGCGGTGACCATGGTGTCGTTTTTGCAGGAACTTACTTACCTCAAGACTGTACTCTCTTATTTAGACTATTGGGGAATAGCTTGGTGAATGAGTATGAATTATGAGTAACGAATACATCTGAATAAACCGATTACTCTTATTCGAAAATGTTCGTCTGTACTCGGCAAGTATCTATATCAGAGGTTATCATTTCATTCAATAAATACATTCGCGTAAACGTAAAAAAATCATCAGGGCTTAATAATTCAGAGTCTACGCATTTTTTATTATACAATTGAAAGCTAATTCATGTAGTAAAATCATACTGTAAACATATTTCTGTAGGATTAAATTATTTATGAACGGAATGTAAGGTATGCGTGTAACAGAATGCATAATGTGTGAGCGAGAAGGTTGATTGGAACGTTGAGTTTAAAAAAAAAGATTTAAAAGAGTTGTCAGTTGAAATTTAATTAAGATAGACGTAAGGTGTAAGACGAAAAGACGAAAAATATATTATAGAAAGTTCAAGAAATCCTATTATTTTTATTTGCAAAATCCCACATTTCTTTACGAATATACAGCGATTTTGATTCAAGTAGCGTCTCATCACACAGTTTAAAAGCGAAATGAACTTGCTAATTGCTATGTCTAATTATATGATAAGTATAGCTTTATTTTCCTTTAATTTTGTGCATCCATAATTCTGATATTGTGTCTTTTTTGGATGGTGGAGATAACTTACCGGGTTCACTATAAACAGTGTTTCATGGAAATATATTTCAGATATTCGAAAAAAATATCAATATTCCAAAGTAATAAACAACTTGGTATAAATAACATGTCCTGGATAGACTGTCCAACTACAACGAGTAAAGCATGGCGTCCGCAAAACATCGGTCCATTGATTCACGCAACATCAACACGAGTTTCTAATGTACTGCTAGTTGCCAGTCGCCAGTTGCCACTGTATATGGAACCAGAACTTCACAGAGTTTATGAAGATAAGCTGCAACTGATGGACAGGATATTTTATCTATACATACTTCCATACTTACAAATGCGAAAGTAACTCTGTCTGTTACGCTTTCACGGCTGAACCACAGTCGATTTTGAAGAAATTTGTTATGGGCATAGGTTGAGAACTTGGAAAAGACACGGGCTACTTTTATCCCGGATAAACTTTTTCAAGCATGAGGAGCCGTGAGCTAAATCTAGTGACCTATAACTAAACGACGAAACGAGCTAATTGCCTGTTGATGAATTCCATAATTATGAATTACTAGCTTTTGCCCACTGCTCCGCCCGCGTTAATAAGTTTTTCCGGGATAAAAGTAGCGCTTTTTATTTTCCCGGGATAAAATTTAGCCTATGTGTTAATCCAGGACATGATCTACCCGTGTGCCAAATTTCATCGAAATCCGTTAAGTAGTTTTTGCGTGAAAGAGGATCAAACATCCTTACATCCAAACATCCAAACATCCAAACATCCATACATTCTTACAAACTTTCGCCTTTATAATATTAGTAGGACTAAGTTCAACGAGTAGCTGCTTGCCTAAATATAAGCATATTATATTTTCCTCATACAGTGTGAACTGTCATCCCAGAGAATCCATGTCCTCAACAGTGTCCCTACCACCCAGGGAATTACAAATCTCTGTATGGCAAGTCTAACTTTGCTTGCCATCTTGAAACATTCCATTTTAAGTCTCATGATATCCTACAATTATATTCGATATTCTCGGTTGGAACATAACAATGCTTGTAGAAGTTGTAGATATAGAGCAGGGTTTCCAAACGTCCTTCTTAGGGCGCACTCGTAGTGCATGCAACGTAACCTTAACTCGCAGATCACCAATAAATTTGTAACAAATTTCATATACTATCCACACGTAGCTTTTACTTTCATTTGGAAAGGATTGCTATATTGGTATTTACGATTGCTATAGCGAAGCAGTTCGCGACGCGGCTTTGATCTTTTCTCTATAATTTTTCATTGTGGCTCTGTCCGCGGACCCTCTAAAATACAGACCTCCGTTCGAGAAATCCTGGCCTAGAGATTGACGTAGCATAGGATAGTTTTGATCCCGGAAAATACACAGTACCTACAGAATATTCCAGGAAATCTCACATACAATATAAGAAAACTCAAAGGTAGGAATTAATAAATACTTAGGCGAGTTTGTTTTACACGCAGTCAAGTTAAGGCTCTTACCACACTAGTGAATTCCAAGGGAATTCGAAGCGAGGCGAAGGCCCTGCGCTCTCGTTGACCACGGATGAAACAACGCGGGCTATAAATGAACGCCCCTCCATTATTACCCAATATTTTGAGGTGTGTCCCAAATGCGGTTTACTGGTAACAAAACACCGACGACCTAGCAACCAAACTCGGTTGACTGACACCTGAACTAACACCGAGACGTTAGAAGAATGGACTAAGTGATAAAAATAAAATGAAGTATTAATTTAAGCCATATAATTTTTGTAAGAAGGCGCCACGGGATCCCTTGGATCCATTAACAAAATATTTTAGACCCCTACATTTATGACTAACTTCTTTTAAAACGTTCACATTGACTGCTGTCAAGGAAAATAAAATTACATAAATCTCGAAATCTGAGGACTTTCAAATGATGCGATTTATTGCAATGGCCTAGTTTTTAGGAGTATCTACTATCCAAATATAATATATAAAGTATCTTGGATTGAATTATAATCCCGTTTTGGGGCATGTCCTTTAAAGTTTCAGTACAAGAAATTAGTTCCATATTTTATCACAGCATGGCGAGGCTTTTTATTTCACCGGCCAGGCGATAGATTGCTATATTATCAAACATATGACCATTTGACAACTTCAACTGAGGTGCTAAAATCTAATGTTTTGCAATGAGACGTAACAGACTAGAAAAAATATACATAATTGTGTTTTTCGATTATGTCATATTTCTGTGAATCACTGAAGATTATTGACTACATTGTAATTTTTCCAAAAAATACCGCGTATCATCATAGCAACGTTACCATTCAACACGAATAAGAATGGATAAAAAAAAAACTAGTTTCGCCAAATTGGTACTTAGTGATCTAGAACCGGTTTACAAATGTCATCTCGTCAGATTAATAAGTACTTTGACCTCAAGATTTGTCAAAACATTTTAGATGCTCGGAACCGGTTTTTTTTTTTATCATATCTATTAAACAATGAGCCAAGCCTAACTACGAAGTCGGATAGGAGTTTGTTAGACCTCTTTTATTTAGTCAGAGCAGTGTGCAAAAATACGTATAATAGGTGTACCAGTTTAAAGCCAATATACTCAAACATTATCTTCGTATTCAATAGAGTACCACATCGAATCTTCTTTTATCTTCGAATGTCAATGCAACATACTTCTTCACGTAACTCATAGAAACGATTTGACTTATTTATTTTATGACCAGCAGTTTATGTCAACCTCCCTTCTCCTTAACACATATATATATATACACACACACACACACACACTCACGTCTCTATCCCCGAAGGGGTAAGCAGAGGCGTAACTAGTGCACCCACTTTTCACCATGCGTATTCCGTCCCATGATGTGATAGGAGGTGAGCGTATCGACATATTGGGCACAAATTGCAGACTGCGGACTGATACTGAAAAGAAAAACTCAATATAACTTAGGCCGATCCGGGGATCGAACCCGAGGCCTCAGCTTTGCATTCGTACCGTAACATAACTACGCCACCGAGCCATTCCTAAACACAATTCCAGGCAAATCATATAAGAAACAATATATCCGACTTGGCAATCGAACTTAGGAACTCCCAGGCCACAGGCAAGATCAAAGCACCCAGTGTATATCAAATATTGAACAAAAAACCAGTGATTTGACCCGGCGGTGTCGGACACGGTCGATTGCACCAATGTTTACGACTTCATGACTCACGCGCGATCTTATTTTGAGTCATTGAATCATCATTTCTTTCACCACCGTGCCTTCGAATGTTTAAAATGATTCCTTGAGAGTTCCTTAGTATTAGTTTATATTGTCCTACTGTATTGTTCATACAATATTGTTGTATTGTTCCACCAAGTATAATACGGGTTTATAGCTTTACATTCATTAGAATTTTAATAAAAATTTAGATCAGTTTCACGATATTTTACTTCACCATTGAGTATGAAAGCGCGAAGCTGTCTCCTGACTCCAGTGTTCAACAATTTATGCTGTACCAGACACAGAAGAAAATGTTTCATGATGTATCCTTTTTCAAGACTCAGGTACTTTCTTCTACTAAAAATTTGATAACAAAATTATTAAATTACCAGACAATTTAAATGCATCATTCATTGACAAATCCACACATGCCTATTGCCTACGCACTAACAGGCCGACAAAAAGCAAACAACTCGCAAACTAGTTACAATCCCGCGACGGTCACGCGGAAGTATCTCGTTTACGAGATTGTGCCCCCACGCTGCTTGATTAGCTCGTTTGATTGACAAACAAACACTTTTACGCATGTAGAAGATGAGCTAGTAGGTATAAGCTATGCTATATAGATATGGATATGATATGGATAGTTTTTTCTATATTATAAGGTCCGGTTTTAATACAGGAAAAACATTCAATTTAGTATACCTATTAACTAAAAGATTGCTTTTAAATCTAAAATAACAGTCAATTATTTTATAAATGAATTTAACAAAACATCTTTAGCAAGCATGCTAGTTTACAAGTCAAGTCCCTTTAACAAAGTGACAATTTGAATATTAACAATTTAATTCCATTACGAACCAGACCCGCAATAGGTATTGAACCTGCCCACGCGTGGCCGTGCACCCACATCACCAAATATTAAGGCCCACGTGCTCTCCGACTACTGATAATTGTTTACTGTTCACTCCATAAAATTGGAACATTTGTCACAATATATTGTATTGTACAGTGTATAATGTACACCTCAACTGTTTTCTTTTCCTTTCCCTGTCTTCATGCTAATTGCTACGGTTGTCTGTAAAAAATTGCCTCGAGTCATAAGACCGGCAATTGTACTTTATTTCTAAGTGCCTCTACTGTATTTTTTCTAATGTACATACATACATACATACATATACACTCACGCCTATTATCCCCGAAGGGGTAGGCAGAGGCGCAACTAGTGCACCCACTTTTCGCCGACATTCCGTCCCATGATGTGATAGGGGGCGAGCCTATCGCCATATCGGGCACAAATTCCAGACTCCGGACTGATACTGAATAGAAAAACTCAATATCACTTTGCCCGACCCGGGGATCGAACCCGAGACTTCAGCTTTGCAGTCGTACTGTAATACAACTACGCCACCGAGGCAGTCTAATGTACGTATACAATAAAGTATTATATCTATATATGTAAAAGAAAGTTGTGTTAGTTTCACTATTTATAACTCCAGAACCGCCAAACCGATTATAATGTTCTTTGATTTTTGGATTTGTATTGGTTCCGAATAGCAGAATAACTATAAAAATATGGAAAAAGTTCACGATGAAGGCAATTATGAAGAAAATTCAATTTCGCATACATTTTATTTGTAATTTTAAAAAATGAACATGGCGTTGCTTATTTTCTCCTTTGACAGCTGCTTCAGTTGCGCGCAGTCCCTGAGGCGGACGCAGAGTATATTATCCCATTAAAAAACATTAATGTGAAATGTGGAAGCCAAGTCCAATATTAAGAATATGCGTGCTTGTCGGCTTCACCAACAAAAGAATTGAAATGTAAATGGTTGGCAAGCGCTGTATATAATCCTGAAAATTATTTATAAGAACACACTCCATTTTAAAATAAATTCAAACTAATAGTTCTTTCTTTTTCTGCTACGACAATTTACACTATTTAAAAGTATAACTTCTTAAATTTGAGCAGTTGAATTATTAACACAAAGCAGATAACTTTGTATACATTTAAGCTCAAGATTTGACTTGGCTTATGATAGAGTGCCGAGGAATAAGCTGTCGTCAATGTTGTCATTAACTTATGGAACTGAGGGCCGCCTAGTGGGGGCATTGAGTCTCTATAATGAGAACTCCAAAGTCTGTATCAGGGTAAAGGGAGCAGAATAGGGATTTAGGGGCGGTTGCGGACGACAACTTAGACGTGAGTCGGAGGAAGCCCGCAGCCGTTCCTAATGCGCCGAAGATGGCCACCGCGGAGTTTTGGTTGGTATGCCGTGCGGTGTACTTAGGTTAGGGACTCGGCCCGGCGGTCGCCCGACGTTTACCATCTCTCCGGGCGGCTCTACGTCGGGTCGTAAGGCACGGTGAACCCAACATAACCGCTCAGTCGTTCCCCTTGAACACTGGGCGGTAGTAATAATTCACTTTCTCCGCGTAAACAAAAAAAAAAGAATAGAGATTTGCTATACTGTGCTGTTGCAGACGCTTATGCGTGGAAGTGAATGCTGATTTGGCAAAAGCAGCACGAACGTCGAGTAAATGCGGTGGAAATGAACTCCTTACAGAGTATATTAGGTGGAGTTACCATTTCTTATTGCATGGGTATAGTATGACGTTATAAATTGAAGAATGATTTGATGACTAAAATTAAAAGAAGCATACTGAGAACATTTGGGCACGTAGAGAGTATGGTTGAAACACGAGTTAGGAAATGTATTTATCGAGCGATGCAGGGAATGGCGAATATGTATGATGAGAACTATGAATGAGGAAGAGGTGAAAGAGATATGTCATCAATGTGGCATGTCGCACGTCAACAGTCTGCTTCTCTCTGTCTCTGTGTATGAATATTACTTTTTCATCTTCATTCTTGTACATATTTTGTTAAGCTTAATGTATTTTGATGATTAATTTAATCTTAATATAAAACTAATACGTTAACACAACATTTGATTCTGAAACGATACGAAGTTCGCCGGGCCAGCTAGTTAAAACGAAATTAAATTATTTTGGACTTGGAATAGCTTTGAGATGAGACTTTGGTACAAGGGTGTTCGGGATCGACTTCCACTTGGGGTAAAATATTTTTGAGAATAAACTTTGGTAGAGCGGTGAAGCCAGTTTACAACATAGCTCATTTTCAGCATGAATGTACTATTTCCAAGCTATCAATATAGCTCAGAAAATAAACATATTTTCTCTGTGTTAACTTTTGTGTCCTATTGAGATTTCGGAATGCTAAATTTAGTTCTTTCCGTTAAAGACCACAGGATTCCTCCAATGTTGTATCGACAGAATGTGAAATTTACTAAATAAAAGATGACCTTAAGGGTTAATTTTCAATCACCATCGTGTTGATGCGACGCATAACTATCATTCTATCAATCTGCAGAGAAAAATAGCTTTTGAAAGAATTATGCCATAGAAAAATTGGTCCTTAGTTCATTAACACGGTTTCACTAATAACATACAGGGCATATCGCTGATAAGAGAAAAATGTTGATAAGAAAAAAAGCAGCGGCGAATTGTTTACAAGACACCGTCGATTACAACAATGGAGCTTGTGAAATACAATGTGTTGATAACGGTAGGGATGTGATAGAGTCGATTATCGATATTATGTCTGTCATTTTTGGGAAATCCATCTTTCGAATAGTATTTAAAAAACGAATTTACATCTTAATTATAAAATAAATATAGTACGACATATTATAATAGCATGTATTTAATACACCACGTTTAGAATCGATACAACAGCTTTCCGTATAATTATTAGACTGTGTATAATTTACTAAAGTATATGTAACTAGGTAACGGTATAACTAGCCCTATAATTGAAAAGATAAACATTATGATTCTATCGCCAATGTAGATCAATTAAGAGTACTGTAATGCCAAATTAAACAACTGTTAATCCATTTAGTATTTGAATAAGTTAAACACAGTCATGTTATGTAAATTCCAACGTCCATCGCAATATAATATGTTGTTATATCTATTTCCGGTTAACAGTAATGTTCAAATAATATACATGTCATGTCGGTACAATGTTAAGTGAACCGTTTACGACCAATTTCCTTTGCTATTTATCTTCACTTAGATGTGTTAGGATACTGACAGTCGACATCTTCACTGAATAAAATGAGTCGAGATTTTGATTATAATTTATGATAACATTATCGGTGATGTCATACTTCAATATACCACTGTGTGCAGAACCACATTTTTATAAAAAAGACTATGATACAATTTAAAACAAATAATATTATAACTAATTAATGTTTTAATGTATTTATTACAGTAACGAAGACATTTAAAATAAAGTAATAATAATTTTATTTCAAGTTTTTAAATAATAAAAGACCACGAAAAATATGTACTAAATTATTTCAAATCAAAATAAGAGTACCTAGACGAGTCTACGTAAGAAATACAATTATTTTATCGATAATCAATTTATCGATATATTATCAATAGCCCACGCCTGGTTATTTGCACGCTCAGCACGTTATCTGAATTGAACCCGGTTATCTGTTAAACTATGAAATTTAACCTCTCGGATACTGCATCACACATTAGCTGCGCATGCGCATCGGCTACCATACACATACTTTATTGATGATCATTTTATGACTAGATTATAGTGATATTTATGACGTGATCACTTATCATCAGAGGACATATTTAGTCGTTTACACCCGCTTATATTAAAGCCTTGTTGATATTGTTCATAGTATGACCAAACGCTTTGGGAATATCTTTAGGAATTTAGGTGGCAAAAACTTTTATTCCAAAAACATGTATCTAGTCTGTGCCTAATTGTAAATGTAATTTATTGTTTATGTTATCATTAAATATCTTGTTCTTTACAGTTCTACTATTTTTTAATTATAATTCTAATTATTATGATTATAATAAAAGGCGAATTTAATTAACGTCAGTAGCAAAAAGCGACAAATATTTAAAATACATTCCGGGATTCGAACCAACTACATACAGAAATATCATTTACTAACCTATAAACACCCATTACATCACCTCATCGGCATTGCTATACTTTTTAATACAAATATGACCCACTATTGGCGCAGGTAGCGGCCGCCCACGCACGCCCACGCGTGGCCCAGATGGCCCACTAACGGTTTCATAACTTATCCGCGCTAATTACGAATTGGAGGGCAAAGGTTCGATCTTGTAAGTGAAAGTGGAAAATTAGATCAACGGGCTATTAGAGTTGTGTATTGTCTAATGTTAGGGAGATAACGTGGGGTCAATAACCTTAGTCAATACGCGTTTGATTCCCACTTCGACTATTTTTATAGAAGTATGAAGCATTGAATGATGAATGCAGGTCGCTAGCTTGATGTTAAACAGCTACAATTAGACACACTAAGAGCTTTAGTTACAACGTACCTACTGCTTATCATTGTGCTTGACACCCCAAAGTGTTATACCCAATAATTACACTAACTACAAAATCAATAAATCAATGCATTAAAACATGCATGGAAGCGACACGGTATTTAGGTATATTCAGCTTCGAAATATTTTCGGGTTCGCTTTCGGGCCAAAGTATTGAAACAATGGGGCGGTAATGGGCATGAATCACGGATTCCGCGAGCAGTGCTAAATAAAAACTCAGAGTATGCACCTTCCAAATTATTCGAGGTGTTGCACAATGAAGTTAAGGAGCGATTCCGAACGTCGTAGCGACACATAAAGCTACGTTTCATTCCAACGCAGTCGCATATCGCAAACGACTCTACCTAATTCATAACCACTATAAATTTCAGTGCGTTTGATACCTTTAAAATAAGAATGCAGATTAGATTACTTAAGAATTTTCAGGTTGCCAGCAATTTTTATCTAAATCGCACCATTTTTGTAATTAGGCTGCGACCTGCGGTCTGCTACGTCAAAAATATTTGTAGAGTCAATTTACTACGTTCGTCAACAGCAGTTAGCCGCGGCAGTCGATGTCCGAATCGTCCCTTAACTCATACAGGATGTTAGAGTTACTTAACCCACTTTTCTTTCGATTTCATCCGATAAAACGGTATTAGTTGTTCTATTCGTTTGAGTCATCGTTTCACGGTTTTTACAAATAAACTTACGAGTATTTTTTTATGTAGTGTGTATTTTTAACTCTAAAGAAACGTTCACGGAGACGCATTAGAAATTAGTTTTACGATGAGGAATATAAAAAGACAATTAAGAACATTATTCCAAATACACAAACACACTCACGTCGATGTGGACTTATGTGGACGATAGCCTAGTTGGGAATGGAACGGTCTGCCGAGACAACGTCCGGAGGTTCGAAACCCAAGGCACACACCTCTGATTTTTCGAAGTTACGTGTGTATTGTTTATCAATTATCGTTCGCTTCAACGGTGAAGGAAAACATCGTGAGGAAACCTGCATACCTAAGACGTTACTTATAACAATTTCGAAGGTATGTGAAATCTACCAACCCGCACTAGGCCAGCGTGGTGGATTAAGGCCTAAACCCCCTCAGTAGAGGAGGCCCGTGCTCAGCAGTGGGCAGTATAATAATACGGGGTTGGTATTGTTATTATGTTATTATTATTACACTCACGCCTGTTATCCCCGAAGGGGTAGGAAGAGGCGCACTGGTGCACCCACTTTTCACCGTTATTCCGTCGCATGATGTGAAATTCCAGACTCCGGGCTGATACTGAATAGCAAAACTCAATATCACTTTGTCTTACCCGGGGATCGAACCCGAGACCTCAGCTTAGTAGTCGTACTGTAATACAATTACGCCACTGAAGCAGTCTATCTAAATAATTTGACATAATTTAAAAACATAATATAGATGTGATAAGAAATATAAAACTAAAAAAGGAAATTTATGAAGCCGGTACCTATACTGAAGGTACACTTAACCCTAAATACAAAGTTGTCATGACGAATAGCTACAATTACAGTGCATGGAAGTGTCCAGCACAAAGCGAGCATTATGCTCCCTTGACGTGATGCATGATCAGCCGGGAGACAATGCGAGGTAGCGGTGCTTATAAATCAAGTGCGCGTGCGCAGCGCCTGCCCGTACGTCATAATTTACGCTCCCCTCGCGAATTGTGATAAGGATATACTTTGTATGAAAATTCATTTAAAGGCAAGTAGTTGTGGTTTTGATTTTACATGAAACGCTTGATGAAAGAGACGGTGCCAAACTTTTTGTATAGCATATATTTATCATAACTGCGTTAGTATTAATTACTTCACTGCATTTATTTATTTTTGTATGTATATATTAGATTATTTACTACAAACACATTCACACGCGCACACATTACCCATAATAAAACAAAAAAAACTGAGATTTCCATAGCAGATTAAAATGTTACTAATATAGATATAAATCCCAAATCATGTATACTTGCGGAGGAACACTGTCGCCCAAAATACAGGTTTAACCTAGTTTGGGTGCCAGGGGACCAAAACCTTATTATGTGAAATATATTTTTCGGGAATTAAATTAATAAAAAAAAATAAAAAATTTACTTCTTGTAGTTATATATTTTAATTTATTGTATAGTTCATTTTAATATGTATTTATATAAGTATTTAAATAGTATCGCTTTGTAGTTATGTAGTCTGTCACTTTCATCGTTCAATTTTAATTGTTCTATTTACGCATCTACTTCCTGATATCTCTGCACTACCCCGTCAGGTTGACTGGTAGAGAATGCCTCCGGCATTAAGTCCGCTTATACACCTTGTATAAAGTGTTAAATAAATAAATACATTTCTTTTAAACCGGCGCATGAATTGTGGATACACCGACTTCCCTTGTAGTGTGTCGTGTGTAAAGTACTATATAAGTAGTCTTAGACGTCTTGTAAGTTCAGTACAATAACGTTCCAAGTAATGAGTCCAAACCGAATCATCGTCTAATTAACACATGACGTCCACTGCTAAACATAGGCCTCTCCTAAAGATTTCCAGACCGACCTGTTAAAAATGGCCTGAATCCAGCGTTCGAAGAACTAGCGGTAGATGGGGTAAAAAAGTTCTCTAGTAGAGACCACGTACTGGCAAGCGCAACGGCGGCAATCTCGGCCGTCTGTCGTGGACGTACGACATGATAAAGGTCGCAGGAACATCAATCCTTACCATTACAATAATATGTATATTTATGTAAATAAGGGACCTTATATATTACAATAAAAATAGCTTCTATATATTTTGATGACGCAAAATATAAGAAAGGCGTACCCTGTAGTACCCAACACGTCACATTAGAGCAATTCGCAAACGCTGCGTTTATTATTCACGAGCGAATAGAAGTCGCATCCGAGGGATATTAATAACTGATTTATTGTGAATGCATAAGTATGGTGTTTTATTTGACAATCGTGAGGGGAATTGTGACTTGCATTACTTGGAACTTAATAACCTACATTTTTTTATTGCATCGAATGACGAGACGAGTATGCCGTTCGCCTGATGGTAAGCGATACGACTACCCAAAAACAGTAGCAACACGATTCAGCACCTTGAGTTACAAAGTGTGGCATTCTACTGCGCTCGTCATCCTTAGACATAAGGTGTTAAGTCTCATTATGTCCAGTAGTTACACTGGCTACAATGTCCTTCAACCCCAAACACAACAGTGCATACACACTGCTGCTTGCCGGTAGAAATAGACATTGCGGTGGTACGCCCACCCAGACGGCGTCTTACATATGAAAAACCTAGACTAGCAAATTATGTACACTCAGCCTCATAAGTAGCTGAACAAACAACAATTCAAATTGCCTTTACACTTTTGTGATCTTACCATATTTTTCTTTTCATAATCTATATATATAAAAGAAAGTGGTGTTAGTTACACCACTTATAACTCAAGAATGGCTGAACGGATTTACCTGAAAATTGGTGGAGAGGTAGCTTAGAACCAGGAGACGGACATAGGATACTTTTTATCCCGGGAAAATATAAACCGGGACTTTTATCTCGGATAATTGTTTTCTGCCAGTGGAACCGCAAGAAAACAAGTATAGAGATATTTCGAGATCCAGTTGAGGACATAATTACTCTTATCCCGGAAAAAGATAAACCGGCAATTATATCCCGGATTTTAATTTCTCGCGAGTGGAGCCGCCACGACTAAACCACTGAACCGATAGCGATGCAATTTGGCAGGGAGATAGTTTTAAACCCTGGGAAGAATCTAGGCTACTTCATATCCCGGGAAAATATAAACCGGGACCTTAATCTCGGAAAATAGTTTTTTGCCAGTGGAACCGTATGAAAATAAGTATGGAGATAGTTTGTGATCCAAAGGAAATCAATCTCAAGTTTGAGTTACATCTCACGTAGACATAATGTATGAACAGTTCAATACATTATGTCTACTTGAGATGTAACTCAAACTTGAGATTGACCTATTAATACCGCCCATAGGCTACTATTATCCCGGAAAACAGACACCGGGAATTTTATTCGGGATTTTTTTCCGGAATAAAATATGGTTAGGTATTATTTACGGGGGGGTGGGGGTGTTTAGGGATTTTAAAATTTCGTTAAATAAGGACTCATTTGGTGGCAGGGAGGTTTTTTGCAAGAAAATTACGCGGAAAATTTGAAAATTTAAGAATACTTAACCGCCATATTAAACGTGTATGTCACTGAATTCCTCCTAAGCGGCTGGACCGATTTTAATGATTTTTTTGTGTCCTCAGGTGGGTTTGAGAATAGTTTCGATTAACAATTAGATCCGGTAGGTGGCGCTGTACTCGGGTTCTAGGATTTCATTTCCTTTTTAGGGCAGGACAACGTCTGTCGGGGCCGCTAGTAATAACATAAAAGGGATTTACTTCACACAAAAAAAGTTCAATCGAACTATAAGCGTAGGTGATTCGAATTTGAATTTGTTCAGCAACTTATGTGGCTGACTGTACAAACCACATACGTGCAAAAAACATTATAGCAAACTGTTGTAGAGTGTAGACTACAGATGGTTAGATTAGATGTCTCTCCAAAAACATAGGTCTATCGTTCACTGAAGTCCATCTGAGATGCCGCAGTTTCGTCTGTACCTGCTGCAGCTCTTTCAATTTAACAGTAATCAGTGTAATTATTGAGCATTGAGCAAATCTATAAGATCTGAACCTTAGAATAAAGTTCATAATGTCTTGATCTTAAATATTCTGATATTGATATATTTTATGGTTCTGCATGAAATCACTAATGTCGCAATTAAGGTTATATAAAAAATGTTACCTCGACGTTTATAAGTTTTATTATTTGGCATCGCAAAAAAACAATTTTCGTTATGTGACGTATAACATTACGGTAGACGAGTTTTCATTAAATAATTTCAGAGAAACCTGATATTCCATTACAACAAATTGAAATGAAAAAGGATCAACAAGTTTTTGTCCCGTTCAGACACTCAGACAGAAAAAAGGACTTGCAAATCTTAAAAGCTATTTGAAGCTGTGTTAACATTTAGTCATTGTCAACAGGAATTACGGTGCCTGAGTTAAAAACTCAGGTTCAATGACATTTGTCTTTAGTCATCGACTCCTAACACTACTCTCATATTCTCTGGCCTAAACATTTTTGACTGAACAGTGAACATTGTGTGGAAATGAACAGAAATAGCAGAATTTTTGAGGTTAAAGATTTTGTCGTCAGTCAAGATCACGAGGTCAGAGGTTTTTCCATACGTTGTTTTTCTTTTCACTAATTTATCAAAGTTATAGTTTCATATAGATTTTTAAAATGCCTCCTGCAGATTTATACTTTAATATAATTATAACTTTACTAATATCTATAAAAATGAATTTGGATTATATTTACCCACTTTGTATATACTAACTTCATTATTATCTATAAAATTTTAATAACTTTTTCTCTGATACGAGCCAATGGTTGTAACAAACATTGAAATACTTATTAATAGTCCATTATTCTCTCGGTATTACCACTGAAGAACTATTAACCAAAGGATACTCACTGTTAGTTCTGTCGAATACCATCTCCGCGCACCGTTCGAGCGCCCGCTGACCATGGCTCTCGGACGAGTAGGACCTCCGCCCAGGTTCGCAGCGGTACACCGCGCCGGGTCGCGAGATGTTGTAGCTCTTGGGAGGATAGCGCTCATCCTCTGGAGCTCCTACTAGGATCCTGAAAATAGGAAATATAAATTAATTTGATGTCATTCTATTAACAATGAAACTTCTTTCTCATGTTGCAACAGTATTAAATATGATAAAGGTACAGTGGTCATTGGGTTATAAATTTTCCTTTTCATCTTATAACTCTTAAAATTGTTAATGTAATACTGTAGACTATGACATTAGCTTTCGTTATTTAGAAACAAAAACACAGAATGATACTCTGCTGCGGTACATCTCTATTTCAGTAATCACCTAAAGGTCTCATCCATTTATCATGAGCTTCGTTAAATCATTTCTTCACATCATCATCCATTCGGTCTAATCCGGTCCTTTAATCTATCGATACCAGGGAGTAGACACAAAGCAACGACTGGAAGCAGGTCAGATGGGGACGACGCTGGCGCGATGCCAGCACGCAAATAGCGCGGGTTCAAACCCCGCTCCGCTCGCCAAAACTTATTTCTAAAACTATGACTAATGTGACGTTATGGATGTGTGTACTGTTTTCATATCGTCAGTTCGTCTTACGCGGATTTAACGTCATCGTGGTAAGCACATCTGAGTAATCTTTAAATCGAAGGTTGATGATCCACATATTGTGATTTCATAGGCCATTGAAAGAGAAAGTGGCCGATTTGCTCGCGAACTTTAAATCCAACGTAGCTTGATCCTTGGATTGTACAAGAAAGACATTATTAATGAGGTCTTCGGAAAAAATCGTTTTGCATTAAATAAGAAATCATTTTTTAGTTCTCCTACAGTTTTCACTAAAATTATCAGTATGATGTTAAACTACTAGCAGATTTTGTAAAAATCAATAATCATATTTCTTCAAAATTACAAATAATAAACAATGAAAGATCACAAGTGAATTTGATTGCCCTCAGGTTTCATCTTAAAGGGTCTCTGCACATAGACAATATCAGCTTCAAACACGAGGCAAACAGCCCCACTGCCTTGAGCATCGAAATAACATTTGCTGATCTCACAATTCATAAGACCATAACAAAAATAACCTCCAGCCATTGTTTACATTTGCGAATACTTAGTGTCAGATTTCATATTGCTAATGTGTCACGTTACTCGACAGTTACAAAGTTTCTACTGGTTATATTAATACATTTAAATCTAGATTAATAAATTAAAGAAATACTTGAAGAAATAAATGACGAGAGGCAATTGAGAAATTAAAAAATAAAGACCATAAAATCACCTGAATTAGATAGTGGAAGTTTTTTTTGGTACTACTGCCAGTAGCCTGACGCGAGGCGGCTTTTCTGGCCACACGAGTCTTTAGAGTGAACGCTTTAGGCACTCGCAACCCTTTAAATTAAGTGACCATGCTGAGGGCAACCCATTAACGGGTTACGAACCTCGGCTTAGGACGGTCACTGAGTGAAGATGAGGCATCAACGATTAGGGAAAGATTGGTTTTTAAGCCTAATCCTATCAATTTATTTCGTCAGCGGCACGCGGGCCGCAACTGTTAGAGGGGAGGGGGCGACAGAGAACGCGGCGAGGTCCTCGACGGTGAGAACGTCACTGCAGTCGTGTGGAGTGTGTGAGTTTTAAGAACTCGGATCAGTCAGTACTGAACGCGGCCGTATCAATTTGGCGCGGTCGAATGGAGGATATATATTGATGCTTTTCGGACTAACGTGTTTGGGTGATTTACCGCTCGAAGGTAGCATTGTCATTCTGATTAGAACTACTATAGTGTTGTTATCATTATTGTTATAATCAAATCATACTTCTGCAGATATCAAGAATGGAATAATGAATTACCCTATTCCTAAATTAATTTTCTAACATAAAGAACCACACGTCTTGTCGGATTCCGTTAAACTTTAACTATATTTAGCAACAAAGTTAGTGACAAAGTCGTGAGCGGATGTGTCCCGTCGAATCCACGCATGCGCGGGAAGTGGGCCTATTTCGGTCCTTACCTCAGACCCCGCGATTTGTTAGAACTTTGAACCGTGCTATTTTCGTATTAATGATGTGGCGGGGCGTTAATTGTTACCAGTTATAGTAGTTTTTAGGAGTCGATTCCTTTCAAAGATCTTTGGGTTTATAAACATAATTACAAATATATTTAAATTATTGAATTAATAAAAAAAATTGGTCCTTTGAGCCGGATATGCAACTATTTTGATACTAATCTAAGCCGAGTACTCAAAACTGTTAAACTTAAAATAAATGGCGCCAAACCAATAAATATATGCAAAACCACAGCTCAGGATGCTATTTATAACACTCATTGAGCGGAACAGTGACCACTCGCGAAACTGTTGCGAAACTGACCACGCAGGTGAGTCACATGTGGCAGGATGCCAGGCGCACCTGCACTGTTTTATTTTTTTATATTTGAGGATGTGCGAGTTAAGACGATATCGGAAACCTTGGTTTTTATTTTGATCGGATGACTTTACTAAACGAGATTTAGCGTAAAGTTTAAGTTAGCTATCGTTTCCAATGTTTTGAACTTCGAAACTTAACATCGTGTCATGTATAAATTAGTCGCCTCCCCAAAATAAATAGGTTTTTGGAACGTGTAAGATTACCGAGAAATAAACAACTAATTCGTGGAAACTACACTTAAAACAGCTTAACAAAAAAAACTTGATATATTCTACAACCTATGACTCAGCTCAATAAAATACTACAAAGACACGAAGCAGGAAATCGAATATTCACCCTAACAAAACTTATCCATTACGGTAATATCATAATATGGCAACACTGTTTCCCCTTAGATTTGAATACGTGTATGAAATTATACAGCTATTAGGGATTTCCTGAGGCGTAAGGAAGGGCGGGCTGTGACCAATAGCCGTAACGAAGCTATTTTAGAAATGTCTGTGCTTTGATACGATGTCGGTTTGTTTATTGTTTTTCTATGCTTTTATATACTCTGATGAGAAATATTTGTGTTATATTGTAACATCGAGTCCCGTTATTCCTATAAGAGCGACTCATTACGTAGATTACGTTTATAAAATATATCATTACCGTCATATGAATTGTCACATAGCCATTGATTTTAATCTGACGAGTATTATGGAATAGAAATGAGTTGTAAGTATTGAGTATGTTAATTTATTATAAATAATTCTAGCGCTTAGACGGATTTAAATTGATAAGTCTTAGACTAATGCCAATCCAGTCAACTTGTTAGAAGTAAAAATGATACTAAGGACAATTATTTTTCTGTAATGATTTTTATGACGTTACATGCTTTAATGGTTGTTACCACCTTTAATGGTTGGTAACATCTTAAATCTAATAAAAGTTGTCAATTTGTTTCAAACTGATAAATCATTTGATTATTACGAAAGCAATAAAAACATTCACAAGGCGCATACAATCTGGTCTTATTAACCGAAGTCAAAGTTCATTACTGCTGCGCTCGGCTAACTGGACCCAGTGTTGTCATGTTTCTGCCAATTGTCTCATTCAGGCTAGATCTCATTAGATTCTTATTCGTAATCATTTTTAGGTTAAAAAATCTCTCAGACGTTCAACAGAATACTATATTGTGCTTTACTTATCGTCCCATGGCATTACATGCTAAGGCTGATAAGACCTCGTAATTTAATTTGTTTCCTTGTTCTTTAAGACAAATGTTAATGGTGCTTGCAGAGTGTTGTCAAATCTGAGGGATTCTTGCAGCTGCAAGACCTTTACCATAAACTTACTCTTTAATGCCTTATGCAATTTTAACTTAGCTAAAAATCTATAGTATGCAACCTAACCGTAACAAAATCTACTGTTTCTAATCCAAAGACCAAACGTTGGCCCAACATTTACTTGTGCATAGCATGTACTGTCACCATGTAAGCAAGCATTGATTCTCATCAACGTTCATTGTCCTACATTAGCTTTAGATGTACGTCATAGATAACATAGAAAACATTCGAAACAATTACATACTATTCTTTTAAAGTACGGTAAGTTGCCTTTTGTTTAAAGTAAAATGGAGTGAATTAAACTCAATGGACGGTCATGATATAATACAATGAGAGTGTATTGTAAAAAGAATCCAAATCTCATCAGTTTGTGCTTTTGCTAAGCAAATTGCAAGTCTTGTTACAATATAAAAGATTTAACTGATAATTTCCAAGTGTGACTTTATTGGCGCACATAAGTGTTCTATTTTAAGGTTCTTGGTATTAATACAATTTACGGGCACATATCCTGATTCAAATGACCTTCGTTTCTTCATTCTTAGTATTTCTGAGTATAATAACGTCGCGAATAACGCAATAAAAGCATTTTAACAACTCTGTTAAAATTTGTGTTAAAATGTTTATACTCATTGTACATTAAGCAAGAATATGAGCCAATTTAGAGTGTGAAATTCTACAACGAAATGAAATGATTCATGCAATAAGTGGTCCGTCTGTCGCTCGCACAATTAACGCGACCAATTCACTTATGTACCCAATATTGGACACTTGCAAAGTGTGTCCTATGTATTTACCCGAGCCGTCGACTTCCTTCGCGTAAAAATATTTTTATTTAGAATTCTTTATAAGCATTGTCTATTGATGTTTTGTTTAACATAATTTTACATCGGAATCCGTTGATTTTTCGTGATACGCGAACAAACAGACGATTGTTATTATAATAATATACTATTTTATTATAATGTAGGCTACTTTAATGTTTAAAGTGATGCGACTTCGCATTAGGCTGTATATTTCGAATTCCTATTTAATTAGCAAATTTTACATATAAATGCAAACTTTCGCTACATCTCTACTTTATAAATATTGTCAGTGTTTACGCTGAAAGCCTTATCAGAATGTAATGTGGGTGAGTTTACAGCAAGATATGAAATTTTCCTACGCAACATCATGATAACAATTTTCATGACTATTAGATTTTCTTATTATAATTTACAGACCTACATACAAATTTACGAGTTTAAATACTTAGAATTAATGAAATCAGATATTGCTTGGCAACGCTTTCTGCCGAAATGGCACCACAATTGATATTCAAAACCAGGATCTAAAGTCGTGCCTTAGATTCGTTTCTAACATGAAGTTCATTATAAAGACCTAAACGTACGAGAATTCCCGAACCACCAAGGTTATTTGTAATTATCGAAAAAATATTTTTTTGATCATCAATTCCACAGACAGCCTACTACATCGTAGTCGCCCATTTACGCATTCACCTCTATTACAGTCAATAAGACACGTAGCCTTGCAATCCCTTTGTCTACGACCTACTTACGATAAACCTCATCCTTTGTCAAAGCAAGCCACGTACGCGGATATGAAGCAGAATACATATATTAAATATGATACGTTACGAAACTGATTAACAGATGGCGCTAATATAATTTTTTGCAGAAAATATGTCTGAACAACTTGTAGGCTACAAGTTGCTAGCTTTCAGAATTGTACCTGTTTTTTTACCTGCCATCCTCCACTAGGAGACTATAATGGACTAAGACCTGAACACATTGAGACCGATTGGACCTCCTCTACTATTGATAGGGTTTAGGCTTCAGTCCGTTTAAGTTAGGTACGTTAAACGCGTAAATTGTGACTTTGATCAAATCTACTTTGACAAAACTGTGGCTCTTCTTTTCACTTTAATGCTTAAAAATAAATTAATAATATCCATACATTTAAATAGGAACATAAATTGAAAATAAACAGTAGTATCCAGCCAACAGCAATTATGTTAAACATGGCCAGGTGTAACCTCACTTATAACTTAATGTCTCATTACGACGTAACTTTATAGTTAGACAACCAATTAATTACACATACAATTTATATTGCATTACTATGCAAAGGTGTTGATCGATTCTGTTTTGATTATGTCCGTCTATTGTCTTTTAATTCAAGAAGAAATTTAACGACCATTATAGTGTCAGGTCATCGTGGTATTGTTCTGATATATGTTTCATCTAATTAAAAGATGCTTAACAAACGGTTCAAGTAAACGTTAATTTATTAAATTAATCAGATTTTATTTAGTCAAACAATAAATAAGATACGGATGATTATGTAATCACTGTTACTGATCACAAGTACGCCTTCACAGCGTAGTCAATAGTGGGTGGGCAGTAATGTAATTCAATTGTCGCCTATGACAGAGTTTGCATATAAAATCGTATGTATAAAATTAAAATCTTATAGAATTTAAAACAATAAAAAAGCTACTTAAATCAATTAGAGAAAATAAGATTTCCTTTTTTTTATGACTAACAATCTCATGAGTCACTAATTTCAAGTTTAGAAATGAATGAATACAAACTTCTACAAGAATTAGGAGATGCCATAACGATGTATGAGGGGATATATTTTTGAATCAAATACTAAAAACAGTGTAGCAAAACTGTTACCTACTTATTTTACTTTGAAATAGTACCACCTCATTCGGATCAATTTCGTCCTGCCAAAAGCAAAACTAGCTACTGCAAGACTAAGCCAATATTGTGACTCTACCGAAAAAATCACCTTTATTTTTTTTACTAATGAATTGCAACTTTCGTTAGTTTCTGCCAACCCCTGTTTTAAGGGTGATGATATGAGGCATGCTATTAAGGAATATATTGTTAAGGTTTCTTTATATTAAAAATATATTGTAAGACTTCCTTATCGGTTGACCGTTGATTTAAATCCCTGCAAGTAATTAAGCCTGCGTGTATTTTTAGAGTATAAATGAATAGATGCGTTAAGAGTCCGTCTAGTGGTAAACATAACTATATAGCGGGATTAATACACTCATGAGTCAAGCTACCATCGCAATGTATTTATATTTCTTACTTGGATAATAAAAATTATGAGTTATCTCTCTTGGGCGAAGCAGCTAATTGCACGTATATTCCATTTTCAAAGAAATTATATTCAGTGGTATTATTCTTATAAACTTATAATAGCCGGCAAACAACTTGAACACACTACCGCGAAATGGGATTTTTTGGACATTTAATTATTTCAGGTGATGAGCACAGTGCAAATCCACGCAATACTTATTAGAAATACTCAGTTCTATGGCTGTTCATGGACATTCGTGCTTATTATCAACTATCAAGCAAGTAGACTACCCATAATAACGCCACTCGTTAAGTTATGATTGGAACACAGCCAAGCCACTGCCACCCTTATCACGAAGACTCTTAAGCCTAATTTAGCATAAAACCTAGACAGGAAGTTCAGAGTAATCTCTAACTTCCGATTTCTTGATATTGATATATCAAGTAAAATAAATAATATTCGCGTGCCGGCTTTCTCACGGCCAGCTTGGCAATGGAGAGGAGTGGTGCAATTTTCTTATTGAAACAATCAACTCAGAAGATACCGCGAGGGTGCGGCATGCGGGCCCTATGGCTATAGTATTTATACTCATACACGCTCTGTTGATAGTTTATCACAGAACACAGAAATTGAGGCATATTTTGTTTATGATAAGGTCGAAAGATGATTGGAACCTAATAGTGGTTAACTGTCCAGGAATATACTCCCTAAAATAGTGTCAACTAAACGCTTTCACGAAATAAGAGTATTTTTTATATAATAACATAAAGATAATAACAACATAAATATAATAATAACATATATATAACATAAATAATAATATAAATAATATAATAACGCACGCAACAGTCATCACATCATTACCGTCCAAGAATACACATCCAGAGAAACTGTCCGGAAAATTGCTGCCTTGATAACCTTTGGAACTGAGGAAAATTACTAGCACAAAGGGCACCTGTTCGGCTACGTCCCTAAAATAGTGTCAACTAAACGCCTTTACGAAATAAGAGTAACTTTTTTAAATAATAAGGCGCGCAAGACTCATCTTCATTAGCACACGTCTAGAGAAATTTTCCGAGAAATTTCTGCATTGCCAACCATTGAAAATGAACGAAAATTACGAAGACCAAGGGCACCTATTCGGCAACGTTGTTTTTAACGTCTATTGAATGAAACTATTATAGCTTGAACTGGAAAATAAAAAAACAACGCCATGTGGTGGTACATAATGGAACTAATTTCTTGAACTGAAAATTTAACTTTATGAACGAAAAAGCTAAAGTGACGGTTTTCAAAGCAGATTTTTTTTTACCTGATTAAGCAATAACTAATTAATGTTAATTCGTCCGAAAATTCTCTCATATCAAACTACCCACATGTTATAATAATATGACTTATTTACACGTGCACTATTTGTAATGAACCATGAAATAAACCGTATCTGCGCAGTTATCATTAACCGAAGTAAATGAAGGCATAGTAAACGTTGCCCGAAGGTTAACTGGCAATCACTTTACCTAAATTTAAGCCTATTGTATCCTATTGTGAGTATATCCGTCTGTTTACATGAAAATCGACCATGAGATTTAGTTATTTCCCTATTTTATCGTAATTAGTGGGTCTACAATAATACTTTTCTAATAATAATAAGTTCGCCATGTATTTTTAAGGATATTCCAGTCACCACTTCGTCTGTATGGGCTTCTAAGCAGCAAGCACTATTTTATTCTTGGTTAAGGCATATTTGAGCCAATATAATTACTTACTGGGCATTGTGAAATAAATATCAAAATTCACAATTCAAAGTCCTGAGTTAGTTTGTTTATGGGACTCATAACATGCAAAAAAACACAAAAGATTTAGGTAATCCTTTTTCATTTAAAAGGTTTACTACGAAACTAATTCTACGGAAACTACAGCTCTAATTTCAATCGGTTTAACAAAACAAGCCCTACAAAATAAGTACCACTAAAAATTCTGACATTACCCATAAACTTCGAAACAGTACTTTAGTTTAAACAATCAAAGGGACAGCTCGGGTTGTCTTGAAATCGATACGTAATCAACCTGAGGAACACCTGTTCTCTTTATTAGAAGACCGATGCACCTATAAAATGGAAACCATGCCAGAGATAGTAAACAGTTTAACAATCGCGGTACATGGAATGTAAATCATTAAAAAGATGTCGCCCGTACTGTAGTGACAACGGCGAGCCAAAATTGAATTTACAATGTGTAAATCTTAACTATACTTGCTACATACAAAGGAAATGTCCTCTTTTTGTATGGGTACTGGGCCTCAAAATCTAACCAAGCTCAGACTTTAGGGATATTAAAGGAACACATGGAACTTAGACCCATTAAAAAATATTTTTAGACCCCTCCATTCAACTGTCTTAAAACATTCATATTAAGTGTAGTTTTCAAGACAAACAAAATTACATGCATCTCAAATCAGAGGTCTTTGAAATTAAACGTTATATTGCAAAAGGCTAGTTTTCAGGAGTTCTATTCAAATATATATAAACTATTTTTTTTAGATTTTCAGGCCAATTTTTGGACACGTCCTTTAACGTATGTTTTACTAAATATTATTCCAATAAGTAATTGAGTGTTCGCAAACAAATACATTAACTTTAAACAATCTAATGAGACCTCACAATCGTGTGAAAAAAATCCTGGCCATGTATTATAATAATAAAAAAAATATTTGTATAAATAATATTTTTTAGGTGTACACACCAATGGTTCGCCATCTCAGACACATTCATAGAACAATATGGTGTGCAGGTATGTTTAATTTACGAGATTGACTTACGCAACACATTTTGGGTTGATCCCAAATGCAAATGATGGTGAAAGTTACGCGTGGGTCGTTTAGGCTGCATGCAGACACGCCGGTATGAAGGCACGACAATATTATCGAATTTGTAGTTTCCTAATCAAAACTAAAAAACATTGAAGGCTGAGACTTTATCTTCATGAATAGAATTTATATAATTCAATCTTTTATTTTGATTACTTGAAGATAGGATACAAGTACGTCTATCATAATAATTATATCAATACAAGTCATATCTTAAATTAGTAATGAAGAAATGTAGACTCGCTGGCATCATGGAATTCGAGACGGAAATTTTTGAAATTTATGGTCAATCTCTTATTTCGAAAACTACAGAAAGCCAAACAGTTTGTCACAATTACTGCTCTGAAAAACAAGTACAATATTTTATTAAATCATCATTAAATGATTCACAAACAGACATGTCGCGTTGTGGAAACGTAACGCACCCGCGACGTGGGCGGGCGGCCTTATTGAATAGTGACAACACTGCAGTGTCTATCACAGGCTGACGTCAGCGTCTTGTGAAATTTGTAAACGATGACAAAATAACTTTATAAGCTATTTAATAGCACTTTTCCAACATTAAAATATTATCTACCAACAGCTTAGAGCATGCTCTATGACCAACAGAAGCTACCGTTACAAAAAGGTTAAATTGTGTTAGTTAAACGTCTTCTTCAAAGAGTAGGTACACATTTTTTATTCAACTTTAAAGGTTGCAAAATTTGGCAACTTTTTAGGTTGCGGCCACGGGCTACAGTTACCGGCAACTAATCCGCAGTCGCGGGCTCAGACAAACTAAATTAAGCGTTATTACTTCAATAACTTTAAAAACAACGTCTGCGCAATACCTTAGTCGCCATTATTCTAAATACATACAAAATATTGATACAACTCCCAATTTAAAAATCATTAACTACATGATTGCATGTCTGTCACTTGTTGCCAGAAAACAACCAGACGAATGAATAATTCAACAGGGTGCAGATAGTACATGGTGACCGTTAATGGCCGCCAGGTGGCACCTGCGACTTCCCTTTACATTTAAATGTATGTGATAAGCTTGATTTTATATGTGACAGTACCTAGAGAGTAGAAATTAAAAAATAATACAGATGCGTTGTCACTTTATGTTGCTAAGGTAAAATAATAATTTCTACAAGCTACTTGTTGCCCTGCCTGCCTACGATAGATACTGGCGCTTTTCCGAACCTGACTCGTGTGTTTTATTATTGGATTTTCACCGTGAACATAATTGCACGTAAGTTATCAAAATATTACTGACCATACCAAACACGCTCTACGTCAGTTTTCTGTGCTAGAAATAATTTCAACAGTTTTATTAAAAAAATCTTATAATCTAATTATTTGCAGCGTAGTTCACACGCGATGTTATATTCTACCAAAAAATATCTCAAACTCATCGTAAAAATGACTTTCTTCTTATCATTAAAATCACAAGCAGATGCAAGATATACTGGCCCCCTAAAACTGGGCAACGCGTCGGCTAACCCTAATTAATATCTTATCTAAATTACTATCAACGGTGTAACCATGTGCTGATCTTATAAAATAATTAGGAAGTTTCGCAGCTTAAATTATAAGCGGTAGCGGTTAAAATAATTTAAGAAGTTATAAAAACCTCTGTAGTTTCGAATTCTCCCACGCTATAAAGACGACTTTACTGAGGAGTAGGTAATATGTGTTCTGCTCACGATTATTTCACTTTATTTGACTAATACTTATCTAGACCTCTTAGCTATGTCGATTTCCGAATTTTAATTACAAAGCACTACTTGGTTTTCAGTCTTATAACGCCAAAGAATTGCATAGGCCATACTGCTGCTCTACAGCAAAACAGACAGTGCGCAGAGTTAACTATAATAATAAACGAATTGAATAATAGCCTTTTTTTAAGTTAAGACATTGAACTTTATTTATCAAAACTCTGATTGCAAATTGTTTCATGGGAAAACTGGTAAGAGACCACCAAGATCTCGTTGCATGTACTATAGGCTGCGGTGCAGTATGTTTTACGGTGCACACGTGATGCCGCATCGTTTATCTAGCGAACAGTCGCTGGACCACCCGTCCTTTATGACGCTCTGATATATTGCAGCTCGGGTGACCATCTGCATGAATGGGTATGACTCGATGCCACCAGCGTGAAGATAAATCTGACTTCCGTTTGCTTGTCGCTGTGGCAGCTTATGAAACCGTAGTTTTTCGGTTTGAATCCCAGGGGCAATTATAATGTATGTGGATCCGAAACAACACATAGGCATTTAAAACTATTTTTAACTGACTTAAAAGAGTCGCTTCTAAACACGTGTTTTTCTTCTACATTTTTAGACGATTATGTTATTTGAAAGAATATATTTTCAGTTTCAAAATCTGTTCAGTAGTTTGTTTGTAGTTACGTACATAAAACATTATTTTACCTTCTCCACATAATGATACTCAGTTACCCCACTAACGTAGCAGCTTCTGTTCAGTCATCATTTAAATCAGTCGCCACCTGCTCCGATCGGCGCGGATGCAGCGCAGCCGCGGCGGCGCGGCAAAGGATGCGCACGCGCACGCGCCGCGATCACCTTTCGTTTATTATGATAACACTTGAGCGGGAACTCGCTCGTCTGCATATTAACTAGACCAGAGAGTGGGCATATTTGGATATCATGTTTAGGAAAAACCTTTTAACGTATATATGAACATAGGGAAGCCTTGAATTGATAATATTAATAAGAGTGTTTGTCGTAAATCATACATCGAAAATCATAGGCGTGTATTATATAGGGTAAGACGTACCTCTGCATCATCAAACTGAAAACTTGTAAGATTATATTCGGAACTAACCGTTGAAGGAAGTAATATATTTTTAAACCGCCTTAAACATAAAAACACGTTCACGCTATAATGCCATGTTTATGAACTGTACTTTATGATAAATTAAAACATTGTTTAGGCGTCATGGAATAGTCCGTACTCCGTACATATTATATAAGTTATTACACTAAAAATATAAAGCAACGATAATGTTATTATAGAATTAACGATGTAAAAATATATAAAAGACATAAGGGTATTGCTCCTTCACGAGTAATCTATTTTTAATTATGATTATGTTTTTCTTTTTTAATTTTATTTTGATGTTCAGAGCTTATAGCACGTTTCAAAGTTGTGGAAATGTTGGTTTATTTGTGGGATTGTAGGTAATTTTTATTCTATTGAACCCATGCTAGATCTTATTAATAAAAATCACATTTTCCCTGCATAGGCTTGATATACTGGGAACTAGATTTTCCCCAGGGAAACCACGGGAAAATTAGATCTCAATAAGTATATTTTGACCCTGTATTAATAGTATTTTTTACAATAATTGATACCAAATCAATCGTAAATTGAACTACTAGCGATATCTGTTTATCATTGGTGTGGGCGCATTCAACACGGCTCACCTCGGCACCGATCCGCGGTTAATATTAGAACGTTACCCACGCGGGACCCTGGCCGCTCATTCGGCTCTAGCCTGTAATCAGCGGTGCCATCATCATCTTTATTATAAGAAAGTTTGTGAAGGAAACGCTGAATGGATTTAGATGGATTTCTTCATACAGATAGTCTATGTCAGGGATTATGATACAGGATATATCTTTCTGGAAGTACATAGTACGACTTTGATTCCAACAACGGTTTTCACGCTGGCATAAACGCCAGCGCAAAGCCTAGTGATGAATTTCGCATTCTAAATCTAAACAAACTTCATCCGTTTCTTGAGGCTAAGACATGCAATTCGAAGCCTTGCGATTTTAAGCCTAGGAGAGTTTGGCTCGTTCCTTTGAGCCTAATACTTTGTCTATATTATCAGCAAGCAGCATGTACAGTACTATTGTTTGGATAATGTAGTTAATCCTACTAATATTATAAAGGCGAAAGTTTGTAAGAATGTATGGATGTTTGGATGTTTGGGTGTATGGATGTATGGATGTTTGTTCCTCTTTCACGCAAAAACAACTGAACGGATTTCGATGAAATTTGGCACACGGGTAGATCATGTTCTGGATTAACACATAGGCTACTTTTTATCCCGGGAAACATAAAGCGGGACTTTAATCCCGGAAAAACTTATTAACGCGGGCGGAGCCGCGGGCAAAAGCTAGTGCTTAATATGTTAATTGGAGATTCAACATATAATTTCTCAGACTAACTCAGGCAACGGCCCGGTAGGCAACGGCTTGGCCGT
Source organism: Lapara coniferarum (assembly GCA_949316025.1). Taxonomy (NCBI): domain Eukaryota; kingdom Metazoa; phylum Arthropoda; class Insecta; order Lepidoptera; family Sphingidae; genus Lapara; species Lapara coniferarum. The sequence continues at coordinate 25,438,671 of OX438919.1, forward strand.
GCCTCTGGCATTGCTTTAGTCTATGGGCGGCAGATGCTGCTTACCATCAAGCGGGCCGCTTGCTAGTTTGCCTACTAAGCCAATAAAAAAAAACGATGGCCTCAGTCATACAGCATATAATTTCGCCGTGATGTCAGACTTCTGTTTCCCCCAACCATGCTCAAACATCACCGTTAACAGTTGCACATTAGCACCTTCCACAGCGCTCATAACGCGTTAGCGAGTACGGAACCCTTTGTCTTACGTGAGAAGTCTACGGTATTTAGTACACTTTCTTTTTTATCGATCGATTATAGCTGTCTGGTCTAGTAGCATCATACTTAAAGGCGAAGTTCTAGCTTCGATTCCCAGATAATGATTTACCAGTTTCTAGCAACTACAGTAACACATGACGAAACGAAACCATGGCGAAAAATGGGATTGCATATCTGCATACGCCTTCAGGGATAAAGCTTTGATGTGTGTTTGCTTAGTTTTTTATAGCGACTCCAACATTTACTAACTAACTACGATTACCTCAGGACATAGAACAACTATTAGTTTCTTACTACATCACTCGGTGTTTATCGACAACTTGATGTTTGAGTGAAAAATACAGAAAAAACACACTAACAAGAATTAGATTTACGTCATATCAATAGTTTCGTCACCTTATCAAATAGTTACATTCACTGTTCTACCCTTTGACATCCATTTACTCGATATTCCTCTATTTAATATGAAAATACCTTATATTTATAATGTTCTATTTAATAGCCTTGTTTTGCTACGAAAAAATAACAATATTTACATGCGTTTAATTCAAATGCGGAAGCGTGGTATCTCTTGCAAAACAGATAAGTGTCGTTCACCCGAGCTCTATCCTAATCTCTGCCGGTGCCTGTAGTTGGCCTACATTTTGATCTGAAAGTTTTATTTTTAATTACAATATAAAAAGATCACTGAACAGTTACAAACAGAAAGATAGTACAGCTTTTTGTAGAGGATTTATTTGAAAGTTACACTATCCTCCCAATAAATTCGTACGAGTTTGTCGTTGCAAAATATACATGTTAATTATTCAGAGATGGAATTTTTAAACAGCAATATCCTCGCCCTTTATACGTCATAAACTAAAAAAATAGATATAATTTCATCGGAGTACCAGCAATGTCTCTTTCTACCTTCATAACCCTGTAGTTTATATGTATAGGGTACATTTAAATCCAATGAACTAGCCCCATAATTCCTAAGGAACACGGTTGTTAGGGTGTATTACATGGAGAGCTAGAAAGGTGCGACATAAGGCGAGATGTTTACACCACGACGACCATATGGTCGCGATGCGTGGGCGCTCGACACTGCATTCGCAGAACACCTTGGCACAGACGCGGACTGCAGAGAATGGGAGCAGGGTTTAAGGTTAGCGGGTGTGGGAACGATTGCTTATCGAAATAACAGTAACAATCCTATTACAGGAAATGTTTGGTGTATTTTAAAAATATGCATTTTTTTTGTTTTTGATGAATTAAGTTTGATTTTCTTTAGCATGTTTATTTATAGTTGCAAAAACACTCAGGGAAAAGGTGTAGTCATATCATATCCCCTTCTCTTCATTCCAAGTCCATCCCTGCATTGCAAAGGTGACGTATGGTAGCCGATCACGTTCTCAGTGAACGCATGAGATTCATTGTTATTACTGACGCAATCCACGCTTGTGGTCTGATAGGGCTGGTGACTCCTCCAGAACCATCAATGGAATTATGTTTTTCCCTTGAACATAGAATTCATCTTAGTTTCGAACTCTGTCATTCATAAACAAACATCATTTCTCAGAAAATGCGATGTTGAGCTTAACAATACCATCAGTCAATTTCATAGTAACTAATTTATCAGAGACGACTTAATAAAAATCACAGAAACACGATGGATGCAGACCGCTTCTGACAGGTCCGTCTGGAAATCTTTAGGGGAGGCCTATGTTTAGCAGTGGACGTCATGAGGCATAATGGAGATGATTAATGAGAGCGAAAAAATCATAGCCTTTGGGGCCATTTTGGGCCGTGAGTTTAAACAAAATGTGTTTGCGACGCCTAATAGCCCTACATTAATAATAGGCTAAATAACACTTTCCTCTTGGTGGCGTTGATTTTAATATAAATAAATAAAACCTAGCCAATTTCGGCTACGGCGGCCAATCTCAACGAAGATCAGCCAGGTACGCAGGAGATATTATAGTGCACAAGTGTGTGCGCAATACACAGGTGCACTCGCTATTCGTTCACTCTCATAGTTCGGTGAGACGGCAATCCGATATGACCGGAGAGAGATCAGGCGTATGAGCAACGGCTTTACGTGCTTTCCGAGGCACGGGGGTATCACACCGCCAACTTTCTGACTCTGAGCTGTGACTGAGTATTTATTTAAGATGGAAAAACGCAGTCACACAATGAAATTTCATTTCATTTCATTTCTCAATGTTTTTGGCTCGACCCGGGATTTGAACCCAGGACCTCAGCGCGCAAATCGTACTCGTAACAGGTACGCAATACAACTACACCTATGAGGCAATGACTCTAATATAGAGACCAGGTCAGAGCCCTACGCTCTCCTGAAGGACGTACAGGCCAACTTTCTGCCATTCAAAGCACGAGTAAGGCCGAAGGTGGGATTGAATGGGTGACGTCACTTCGGTGGGCGCGTACAGAGCCATATGGTCGTCTACAGATCTATTTCAAGTGAGCTAATTATGATTAATTTCGTTGTGGTTACAATAAATAGATTTAATATGTGGTTTTATTGTAGTGGTTATAAACAAGGAAAATTTTAGATCTCACGCCTTTATCCTTGTGGGATTAAGCATAGATCTACATTACGCAAAGTATACTCTGTGACGTGTAAATAATTCTCGTTGACTTTAGTGTTTCTTTCCCAATCGAAAACTAAACAAAATTTAGTTAAGAATCGTGACGATAATCTTACAATTCGGGGCTGCTAGCATAGGCCACCAAGGGGTATATTTGTTTCACTTTATCTGTATATATTACGATGTACCTCAAATCTTTAGTTACCAACAATGTGCCTTACGTAACTCTCGATACTTTTAAACCGTAAAAATATTTACCGATCATACAAACATTTGTCTCCTCGGGAATTGAACGCGCGGTCTCTCGTCTCACAGCTACTCGTCTAAAAACAAACCATCCACCGATTTCGTATTAACAATCTGCCTAATGGTAACCATTATCATCACCTCTGATAAATAACTGTATTGACATTGGTAACACCCGGTGCATCGTGATATAGGTAATCCTACTCGGGAATGACCAGAAGTTTTTATATCACGTTATAGTGTGGTCACTGAACTGAGAAATTTTAGGTTTGATTTCTTAGCCAGGATTTACAAATTGTATGAATTTGAATGCAATTTATAACGGATAGACTCGTTTTCACTACACGGGATAGTTGAGTGAAGTTGTAGTTGCATGATCTGTGTCTGCCCATACTTTCATAGACAGGCATGAGCTTATAATATAGGGTAATAATAAAATGACATTCTAAGTAACGCGTATCTATCCACTTCAAATATTCTTGTAAAATGACAACATATCCTTTGCTTTATCAACAGGAAAAAAGGTTACGCTGGTTTTTGTACGAGCGTGTATGATAAGTTGTATGTTTTGTACATCGAGACTGTACTAGCTTTTGATCGCGGCTTCGCCCGTGTCAAAAAGAGTTTTTCCGGGAAAAGTAGCCTACGTCGTTCCCAGAGTCACATAATATCTCTATACCAAATTTCATTGAAATCCGTTAGGTAGTTTTGAGTTTATCGCGTTCAGACTGATTGACGCCACGGGTGATTTTGTTTTTATAATATTTAAGAACTAAAAACTATTATTCTAAAGCTTTGATTTTTTCAAACAATTCACAAAACACAATAAAATAGAATTTACATAACGGATAAATATTTAGATTTATTTATATTTCTATATATATAAACAGAACTAAACATTAGATTCCCTTATCAATAAATAATAACTATATAGCTAATAATTACTTTATTCGGACAAATACTTTGATAGGTAATCAGGTTAATTACTGGTTAAAATGTTTAAAAAATATGTCGGTAAATCCATAATTTGAAAGTAACACCATCTAAATGTCTGTTAAGCTATTAGGACCCTGGGAAGGATATACTTTGTGTCCCAGAAAAACTCTTTCACGCGAGCGGAGCTGCGAGCATAAAGTAGTAATAATAAATCACGCATCGGAATGATGGCAAAGGCACAACCATTGCAAAATAAACTGTGTCACTGTATTTCCAATATAAACACCAACGTCTCAGACGGATGCACAAACAACTGACACATTGTCATCATGTTGACTAATAAGTCTAGCTGACCAAACGATTTCTAAGAACATTAAATAAATTAAGAGCTAAATGATTCATTTATTGCATCATTTTGCCATTACACTAATTGACTCGTCAACGTGATTTAAAATATATGAGTGTTTGTGCTACTTGATGACGAAAATCTATCGGCTTTAATTGCATGTGACCTCTAAGTATGTGCTAAGTTGTCTGGAAAGTAACTTTTGTACCCACAAGAAAGCATTGGTATGACTGCCTCGGTGGCGTAGTTGTATTATGGTACGACTGCAATGCTGAGGTCTGAGGGTTCGATCCCCGGGTCGGACAAAGTAATATTGGATTTTTCTAATTAGTATCAGCTCGAAGTCTGGAATTTGTGCCCGATATGGCAATAGGCTCGACCTCTTCTACATCATGGTACGGAATACGCACGGCGAAAAGTGGGTACACTAGTTGCGCCTACCCCTTCAGGGATAAAAGACATGAGTATGCGTAAGAAAGCAATGGTTTGCTTTCTTACTTTTTTGTGTCGCTAACAGTATGCAGTCACTGTTATTTTTCAGATCCGAAAACATTATAAGTGTACCTGGATTACATTCATCTCTAATGTTGAATGTTTTACTTCAAATTCCTAAGTTTACGAGGTATTCAGCTTATTGACGTTTAGTAGTAGGTTGTAACATTAGTTGTTATCAAGCGTTGCGACTTGTCTTAACCTAAAAACCTTACGTAGTATCTCCTAGGGCGGTATTAATAAATCAATCTCAAGTTTGAGTTACATCTCAAGTAGACATAATTCAGGACATTATGTCCACTTCAGATGTATTTCAAACTTGAGATTGATTTATTAATGCCATCCCTAGACACTTTAAAACACCAGGTAAAATACTCAAACTTGAAGTAAAATTTTTCCATTCTATTTGTTTACTATATAAAGGAAAATGTAAAAGCACAGCCATTGGAGCTGATATGAGTAATTCATTGATCGCTTTTGTTTCCTCGTCGATTAGTAAACAAATGAGTAAAACGCCTTCCATTGATGTGGGATTCGTCATAGAAAAACCCCGTTGCGTGACCTGAGGCAGACGTCGCAGTCAGGTAATACAGTACGGTGACTTTTTCAGGGAAAATAGTTGAATAGAGAGGTTCCCTATTGGATTGCATAATTTTTTTTGTAATAATATTGTTACGCATCTTAGCTTTAAGCCTAAATATCAATGTGCATAATAATCATTACGCATAAATGTTTTAGCATAAAATAAAAAAGCATAAATACAAAAAGCACAACCATCAGAACGACTAACGTCAAAAAACATAAATATCAAAAGTCATAAAAATAAATAAGCACCATTCATGTCTGGTTTTGTCTGAGTTGGAAACGACATAAAGTCGGTTCAGGCACTCGACGGCCGCTGCCGCGGCACGCTCGCTTCGCTCGCTCGGCTCGTGCGGTGGTTCATATGCACCTAACACGCTCGCTTCGCTCCTCGCTAACCTAATTTATTCCAAATACATGTTATGCGAAATGTGTATTAGTTTAATACAAATTAGTCGAGCTAAAATTATTCCAATAGCTTATTATGACAAAAAAGTAGTAAGCTAAAATATTACTATGCGATAGTACTATTATGCCAATACATATTACGCAAAGTCCATTATGCGAAAACATAATAGTTTAAAAATAAGTAGGCGAACCAAAGGGATCCCGAGTAGAGATGGAGTAGAGAATAACAGAGCAAAGCTGACATGATATAGTATCTGTCTAGCGGGTAACGAGCACTGTGCAGTGTCACGCAGTACTTTTTTACTGTGATAGGTATTTAAGCAGTTTGCTCGTCCTCATATGTATAAACAAAAGTAGATTCTTTAGGTACGACTTCTATACGTCAGACTGCATCTTTGTGTATTCTTGCCAAAGTAGCAGTACGCTAGTTCTATTGTGTTAGAATTTGAATTGTTTATAGCTAAAGTTTATACAGCCATGGAGCGACATTTTAATCTTGACATTCAATTGTGTAAAGAAACTACTAATGTACAGCGTACAACGGTTTACATAACTGCTTAGGAGACAGTATTCCTTCTAACGCATAGATAATTATGTTGACGTAATATTCCAAATCAAGTAATAAATGGGACAAGAAAATAATTATAATGCTAGATAAGGTTATCGTGCAAACATTGAACTTTTAATTGAATCGGGGTCGCTGCCAGTCAGTCGCTAATCTATTACCAGTTGTACTGCCATATCAATATCTTATGCAAAGTTGCATTCAAATGTCCAAACGATTATATGTTTAATTGATCTTTAAGAATACGAAGCGACTTAGACGCATAATTTGTTTAAGCCTCGTTTCTGTAAATGGTAGATCCACGTTATAGATATATTAAGAGTTATGGTACCAACTATACTGCGGTGGAACCATGTTACACGGAAAACCAACGTGAAGTAACCGTTGCGAGAAGGTGATTAAGATTTCCAGGGGTCCAAACACTGCCATCTTTGCTCCTTATATGTATTCCTTTCCTTTATGTCCAACACATTCATGACTTTTGTGGTGTTGTTGAGCGCAAATTATTTACACCAGGTAACTCGTTTACTTGTTTACCAGTACACAAACAAAAAAAAGCAATAATGCGATACACATCAAGTTAGTGCGACGTCGCGCAAACATAGATTAGTTTGTGACGCCTCATGACCTATGGAAATAGGCGTTACTGTACTAACAAGTAACAGCCCGGTGCTACACGACGCGACATGATGTTACTATTTTTTATGTTGGCGTTGCGATGTAGCAGCACTTTGATGTGCGTCGACCTGTAGATTGTATTAATTCCATATTTTATAATTAAAATGCAGTTACGTTTTAAATTAATACTTTGCGATATTAATTACAATTATTTAATAGGAATAAGATTTCATTAATGAATAATAATACACAACTATTTCCTTTCACAATAATATAACCTTTTAGTGCTGTGGTCATAAGGAACTACAAGGGATTTTATGAACAACTTCTAGGCTTCAAACAATCTTCCACACTGTCTCGGGACTCAAACCCGCCAATTTTCTTTGTCAGTTGAATTACCCAAAGAGATAGATTGTTATCTGTTAAGTTGATCCATAATTCTGGGCTATTCCGGCACATTAATATGTGATCGCAACCGGAGTTAAGGAATAACTAAACTTTGAAACTGATTTCGTGTAATTTTAATCGTACAACGTGATTATATATTTTTTTATTGCATCGAATGACGAGACGAGCATGCCGTTCGCCTGATGATAAGCGATACGACCACCCATAAACAGTAGAAACACCATCCAGCACCTTGACTTACAAAGTAGGTACTGTGTGGCATTCCACAGCGCTCGTCATCCTGAGACATGAGATGTTAAGTTTCATTATGTCCTGTAGTTACACTGGCTACAATGCCCTTCAAACCGAAACACAACAGTGCATGCACACTGCTGCTTGGCGGTAGAAATAGACATTGCGGTGGTACCCACCCAGACGGACTCTTAATCATAAGAGTCCTACCACCAGTATATTTTAAAATTTAAAATATATTTTTTGATATGCTTAATTATAGAGTTATAAAAGTATAGCGTGAATAATTAGATAAAAGAGGTAATTAACGATACTATATTTTTATAGTAGTAACATATTTGTTTTTATGACTGCCTCGGTGGCGTAGTTGTATTATGGTACGACTGCAATGCTGAGGTCTCGGGTTCGATCCCCGGGTCGGGCAAAGTGATATTGAGTTTTTCAATTCAGTAAAAGCTTGGAGTCTGGAATTTGTGCCCGATATGGCGATAGGCTCGCCCCCTATCACATCATGGGACGGAATAATGGCGAAATGTGGGTGCACTAGTTGCACCTCTGCCTACCCCTTCGGGGATAAAAGGCGTAAATGTATATATGTATGTATAATATTTTATCACTTCATTCCTTAATTAATATTGAATATTATATGAGATAAATTGGAAATTAATTACCTAAATTACGAGTAGAATTTCTACGTGAAAAAGAAAATGGCGCTGTTGGCTTAGTGACAGCTATAACCCGTAATGGATTCGATTTCCAAGATGAAATTATGTTTAGTTTAGTTCCATTCATAAATTTTTATTGTGACAAATCACTATAGGACACTAATCAATTGAATATTTTCTGCATATTGCTGCAATTGTTTCTAAAAAGGAGCTCTCACGTCATGTCATTTGTTCGAATGACAGCTTCGATGCCCAGACTGGGAGCGGCCATGTGGATAATGCCTAAGTAATAGGTCAAAAACCTCAAAGCTAGTATTAGCACACATATCATTCATCATCTTCGCGTGATTTAATAATCATTATTTATTAAATCACGCGATTCTAACATTTTTCTTATAAGATTTTTTTTAATGTTACTTGTTATAAAGGGAAAAGAATAGTTATTCGTGTGGTATAGAAAATTCTGACGGTATTTAGTTACTAGTTTCGTAGATGGACCGCTTTTTGAGTGAAAAGGAAATGCAAGTTTTGACATTATGAACAGAAAAACAGGTTCAAATCATTACGAAAACGCTACGTCATTTTCGATAACTGATATCTCTATGCATATTTTGAGAACCATAAAAATGAGTAAAAGGTATTTGAAATACCTCGAGCTACCTGCAGACTAATACTGGATCGACATGCCTGCGGGCTGAGGTCATCGGAGCCGTAGAGATATGGCAGAACGTTAGGTTATGAAGAAATTATAAGCTCGGAATTCTTTCGTTTATATTTTAAAGTATTATACAGTAGGTTAAACTCATTGTCGTCTTGTAGAAGTGTCAATGGCGAGTCTTAGTTTGGACAATATCATGCATACTTTACTAATAAATACTTCAACATACTTTCTCTACCAATAAGAAAAAAACTACGACCTAAATATTTACAGCCAACGTCAATGTAAACGGAAATCAGAAGCCTACAAACTCTTTCACATCCGATTTAAACCGTTAGAAACAATTATTATGAAATTAACCCCTTTACGAAGGCAATGGGCGCATTCGCAGTCGTGTTTCTATTTAAATATCAATTAATGTATAATTCGATGCGACTTCCGCTGCGCGTGCGCCCTCCGGCTGCGGTGACGCGCATGCTAAGCCTCGCCGGCGGCGCCACCTGGCATCCGGTCGAGCCTTTGTTCCAATAACTTAGAGGGACAGGTCAGTTGTTCACTTACACTTAGGAAAATAGGACAAGAATATGAAAATCTGGTACAAGAACATTAGAAGACGTCTCAATGAAGTCAGGTGTGTCCAACATAATTAGAATGAATAGTTACAAAAGGTTTCAAAGATCTTAAACACGGCAATTCCTTATTTGTTGAAGATGCAACACTCCCACAATGCCTATGGAACTATTTTATAAGCGCTGGTAATCTCTTATCAGATGACCCATGAAATCGGATTCCAAAATTCTGTAATTCTTTTAAAACAAATTAACTTCAATACAGACTGCTTGCACGTTGGGGGCCCATACACCCATCGACAGTAGCAAAGTCATCCGGAACTTTTACAAGACATTCGATGTCACAAAACTTCGCTCGAAACCCTGATACAGTCATTAGTCTCATAGATCCAATAATGAAACTGATTTCAATGTTTTCCAACCTTGCTTTACTACTAGATAGCAAAAACAGACATGAACGTACAATAAAAATAATCTTCGCGTCGTTATTATTTTTGCCGTAACTAAAATGAATGGTGACCGAATGACATTGGTAACGATCATTCCAATGACATAATACTAAGCGGCAATTGTATCCAATCCTGTCTAATAAATCCTAAACAGGTTGTCACATTGCCATGCGGCGACTCAATTACTATTATCCTGTTGTATTTAGACAATATCTATATTATTTTTATGTTCTAAAACAAAATGTTGTCAGTGAACATTTAGAAGGTTTAAATTATAACCGATGATAACTAAAATATCTTGAAATTAGCTATCTTTAAAGAAGTAAAGGTGATTGAAAAGGAGAAATCCATTTTTAATGTCCGGAAAATTCAATATTAAAGCAACTCACGGCGTTTTGCTGCACGACAAAAAGATGATAGTGATACTACAGTGGTAGAGCCTGTTAATTTAAACCCTACATTAAACTGACTTGAAAAACACCTCTTTGTTATAAATATTATTAAATCTATAAGACATCAGATTGTAATTCACTGATACAATATTAGGTAATACACAAATCCATTACATATAGCGCCTTTCTCTACAGTTCCAATAACAGCAGAATCAAAGTGCCAAAGTCAATGGGGCATGTAGTGGTTTTATATTTGAAAAACATGTGGCACCTGCGCGTGTGCACCTTGCCTCTCACCTTGAGTCATCTACTTGTGTCACTCGACAACCTCTGCATGACATAACGCTTCCTCGTGTGGGCTGGTAATCTTTATTTTATAACATCGTCCGTGAGAAGTTTGTCTCTATATTATATTCGTAAGCGAATTTGGCTTTAAAATTAGCATATTTAGACTTCTCAGATTGAGATTTTAAAACCAATTAATATATATGAATGGAATGAATAAAATATGTAGAGAATAATATTGTGTTTTATGTTATTGAATGGTGAGATGATCTCATACACTTGATAGGTGCTGCAAATATTAACATAATAGTAGCAAAATTACCTACAATTTCTAATGAAAGTGCTGATGTCCTGGTGTGCAGGTACTGCACTATGCTCATGATAGGACATTAAATCTTAGGCATACGCACATACACACTCTCCCGCCCTTTACCCTCGAAGGGGTAGGCAGAGGCGTAATTAGTGCACCCACTTTTCGCCGTGCGTATTCCGTCCCATGATGTGATAGGAGGCGAGCCTACCGCCATTTCAGGCACAAATTTCAGACTCCTGGCTGGTACTGAATAGAAAAATCCAAAACTACTATGCCCGGACCCGGGGATCGAATACGAGACCTCAGCATTGCAGTCGTACCGTAATACAACTAAGCTACGCCACCGAGGCAGTCTATCTAGAGACTATCTTACTATATTTTAAAACCTCAGGATGTTACATCAGAATATGAACAGGTGAAAGTTAACATGAATATGTAATTCAGAGCGGTATTGTGAAACGGTTAATTTGAACCGATAGGTGTTTATCGATTACGACGGGAGAGAGGCAGTGTTGCTAGTGACATTTACAAAATACACTTAATTTTTATTAATTGGCAACCGGAGCAATCAATTACGCTAATTGATTGGCAAAACATGTTGAATAATAGAGTGATTAAAGAAATTAAAGGCTCTGCCTACCCCAATGGGAGAAAGGCGTGAGTTTATGTATGTATGTATGTAATAAACATCGGTGCGTGTACTTATGTACGCGCGTGAGAAGTTATACTTCTTTGGCATCATTAAAAATAGTTCTTAATAGCATGCAAATAATTAATTACAATAAAAGGACTGGAAAAGGATAGTCAACACAGTTAATAAAGTTAAGTTGAAATTTAAAAAATTAAATATTTATTAAAAACAAAATTTAGAGAATAATAAATATATATGAGATAATTTGTACTAAATACTATAAGATTCTTAACTTTAAATATTTATTACTGATTATTTGATATTTTAAAAGTAAATAAATAAATTTAATAATAAATTCTAAAATTGAATTTAAGTTTACTATTTTTTTAAATATTTATTATTTTGTTAATTACATATTCACTTTTCATTTTATCAAAAAGTTTTCATTAAACAGCTTCAACCTTTTTCGTTACATGATGCGCGCGCATCTTAATATTTCACTCTCATCATTTTTCATAACGCACCTAAAGAAGTATAACTTCAAAAAATAAAACGCTGAAAGTTTATAGAAATAAATCATTCGACAAAAAATTAAAAATAAGTGGTTACCTTTAGCGTAGTTATATAAAAAAATTATTTTCAAAAATCAATTAAATGAGCGGCACAATTTCCATACGCACTTACAGGTCAAGGAGATCAATTTACTGGTACATTAAAAGGAAAATACATGTTTTCAGCATTGACCCGATTTATAAAAATTACGAAGAATATCACATTCACAAGAATATTGCGGTACAGTGTAAAGACGAAAACAATTACGTCATTGTACTGAATAAGGTATATGTGTGTTTCAACTGAAGGTTAATGTAGTATCATTCATATTTACTGCTTCGTGCGAAAATAGAACTAAAGCTACAATATAAAAGATAGTATTCTGTAAGACGGAGGTAGCGCCCCGGTTGAGCTGACCTATTGATACATTAGCCAAAACCATCTAAATAATGAGATTCTATCATCAAAATTTATAAGTAACATGACGAGCTAAACATAAAAATATAATAACAGAATGTTCTCAAGCTTGTATCAAAACATGAAATGTTTGATTTACATTAAATTCGGGCGCAAGGTCATCGCTCACGGGCTCACTCGTATCGTAATTAACCGCATTAATTGTGCAAAATACGTACAATTAACGTTGAGCGATCAATTTAAATTGAACGCCCTCACTCTAGACGCATATTTGGACCCTATTCTCGCTTCTTCGATATATAGTTACGACTATTTTATAATATATCTGTGTAATTTTGTTCTGTATTCTCGTTCATTCGATATTTCTTGATATTGCTGGTATGTGAGGCAATTAGTGAGTTGGTTGCTTTGAGATAAATGCCCCCCAAGAATATTGTACAGTAGACGCGACCAGGTGTTTACAGTTCATAATTCACTTATCATACTGCATGGTGAAAATAAAATAATAGCTTGATTGATAAACACATTTGATTAAAAGAGCTACAATTATAGGACAGACTTAATAAAAAGAAGCTTTACGTACTATGCGTCCAATTATATACCGTTATTACAATATGAATTTATATAATATTCCAATAAGAATGTCTCATAAGATTTTTTAATCATTCGCAGCGAAAGTTGATATTTGGCAGCAACTGCGAGTGCCAGTCCGTCACGCTATCTCAGTATACGCGGGTAAACAATTCCTATGAGGTGAATGTCACTTTAATGACTCGGGTTTAAAGTGCTATTACACTAAGTAGTGATAATGCAATGAGATTAAGGAAAACTGTTGTTCTGAACTTTCGAGTATGTTTGCTGCATTAAAATTATATTTTCTTGATGTTTTAATATTCAATCGGTAATTGTTTTAATATTTCACAACAGTGTATATTATTTTAATAATTGTTATTTAATTTTCCTACTTAAAAATAAATTTACATTTGGACAAATACATTAAAATAATCTCTCATTAAAATATATTGGTAGCACCTCGTGATAATTAGCTTACACAACAGAAATTTACTAACAGTTACAAAATAACACCAAATATACTATTCAACACAAGGCTACCTAATAATACATATTACAAAAATTACGCCTCCGTCATATTTCACCTTTAGATTTGAAAACGGGAAAAACATGGATGAATATTAAGTAGCTAGGTACCTACTTGTTAGTGCCGCAAATATTATTACTATTATTTTATTAACTTTATAAATGCACAACCTGTTTACCCACAGTCTTCTCAACAAAGAGTTCATTTAATAGCTGCTTAAAACTAAAATAAGAATATGTTATTATCAACCAATAAGTAATTTCGTTCACTACGATGGCATAATGTGGGTCATACATTCATAATTGCTGTACAGGATTTCATGTAGAAGTTACTCCACTGTGTTTTCTTTTACTATATGCAATGGAATCAGCCCTGTATTATATACTGCTCACTGCTAAGTAGACTTTAGACCTCACTGCTAAGTAGACTTTAGACACAGGCTTTAGACCTTACGTTGGCCTAGTGCGGGTTGGCAGACTTCACATACCCTTAGACTAACATACATACTCTCGATATTCTTATGAAGAATTCTCAGGTATGTAGGTTTCCTCACGACGTTTTCTTTCGCCGTTAAAGCGGACGATAACTGATAAACAATACACACGTAACTTCGAAAAGTCAGAGGTGTGTATCTTTGGTTTTGAACCGCCGGACATTGTCTCGGCAGACCGTTCCATTCCCAGCTGGACTATCGTCCACTTATTTAACTATATACAATAGTGTAATATGCGTATTCAGTTAGGTTATACATATAAGTATAACCTAATGAATACGCATGTTAAAGTTTCTTCGAGTTAGGGTGGGTCAGCTCCACTAGGTCATCAATGGTATGGTAGAAAATATGCTTCACAAATTGTTTTACCCATAGCACCAAGGTCAAATGTCATAGGTTACTTTTGCCGGTGATAAATGGAATGTCGAGGAACCGAAGATAAACCCCTGGGCGGGAAAGATTGATGAACCGAAATTGTGAAGAGAACCATAAATTCATGTCAAGGCGAACTGTGCGTAGTAGGTATCGGCCCACTGGTATCGCGTCAGATTTTAATTTACCATGCGCTCATTCTTTACAAGTTGGTGCACCGGAAAATTATTATATTGATATGGATTCCGATATAATATGTGATATTTAATTTGTCTTGTAGATTCTTAAATCCAAGACCTCAAAGTATTCAGTCTGTCTTTTCATACATTTTCACTGTGCACTCTTGATAATCTCAAGCATTTTAAATAGCATAAATATCTTAACTTTCTTCGGCTTTTTTTAACAGATCATTATCTCCAGGGGGCATTTCAATTTGTGTCATTAAAGTTGCAAAATATCTAATTATACGTTTGAAATGGGCTGGGCGCTGCCCGATCGGGGTCACGGGTACGTGTGCCGGCGCCGGCGCCGCGACGCGCCCCGCCCCGACACATCATCTTACACATGACTGACGATCACAATAAAGTTTGCTTTCTATCGGACTTTCACAGTATATAACAATATTGTAGATTTATTGTGAACTCGTAATATGGGGGTAACATATAAATTAATACAATAGATCAATATTTATTCAGACATTTTACTTATCAGCAGCAAGTGCTAATAGGAATAAATTTTGGTGTTGTCCTCCCACCAACTGCGACCGCAATAAACCTCTGCACGACGTGCTATTAATTGTATAAATAGGATATTTCGATCTGCATAGACATTTGGAAACTAACTGGCTAATTATGTTATTTTACATTTATATTCTCTTTGTTATTTTATGAGTTATTATTTATTAATGGGGTTGTCACTTGTCAGAGCGTATTTTCATTTCTAATTTTCGTTCTTTGCATAGATTTATAGCAATAATGATACATCTTAAACTAAATAATTTGCGTAGTACTACACCAATATCCAATTATCCGATAAAATACATTCATAGCATGTCTTCAATATGCCCTCCAGCAGTGAGCAAGAATTCTTCGTTATCACCGAGCTGCTCGCCGGTGCAGTGTGATTCGAGCGCGGCTGATAACCCTCGACCCCGGCGTCTTCGCTTATCACGGGTTCATTTCTCACTAACCGTATTTTTAGACCTTGTGGAATTGCACTTCGCGAAGTGCTCTGTTATTTTATGGTCATTCTGTTTCAATGGTAAAATAAGTTTCTATAAAATATGAATTTTAGGAAGTTATTTCAGCGCTAACAGTGACCGCACGAAATTTTGTATTTCATTGTTTTTAATTTTTAGGTTAAGTGTATTGTTTCTCATATCAGTTCTGTGCTATCACTATCAACCTATGAGTATTTTTTTTTATTAATAGTTATAATTTCTCTTAAGAGACAGTAAAACTCCTCGTTTCAAGTTTCGAATGAAATTAATACTTATCATTTTAAAACCACCCTCAGCCTTCCCTGCTAGCACTGTCACCATTATTGTATCCTCTAAAATTAATGACATATGGTGTTCGTACATACTTTATATTAACCCATCTCTTAAAGATGTACTTGCAGTCGTCATCAAGGGAACGACTTGTTCGTCTTATATAGAAACCAAATGACCGGAGACACTTCCAATCTATAATGAACCAATAAAGCGTGGCATCTGTGCCGGTCACCAGATATCGTATAAAGGGCCACTTGTGACTTCTGAATAAAGAAGTCTATGTAAACTGTTGTAAATCAGCCGGGAAGCGGGTTCGCACCCCGCGCACTAAAATAGCCGGCGACTAAATCGAAATTTAAAAAAACACCGCACGCTGAGAGGAGAGGGTTCTGTATAATGTTTTTGCATCATATTTGCTGGTGGACTTTAAGTTTTAAATTTAATCAAAATAATGTTTAGTTATCCGGGGTTTTGGCTAACTACTCGGCGTTCTGGATTTGCGAAATACTTAGTTATTTTAAACTACACCATAAATTATGTAAGACCGTAATTAAAAAGGAATAAATTACATATATAATTATTAAGGAATAATGAGTATAATCACTTTTATACTATATAAGATGCAAATTAAATAAGGAATTTATGTTTAACTGCCGGAACCCTAAAACGCATTTTAAAAAAAGGTAAAAAGGCCGCAGTTGCGCGGACGCATGTGGGGCGCACGTGACGCCATGCATTTCCGTTTAGTAAATCGAAATTTGCCATTGTCTATATTTCATGGGTTTGGTGCAAAGATAAAAAGTTCAAAGTCAAGTGAGATAAACATGTGTACGATTGGGTAATGTTAACCATTAGAGGATAGCTGGAGCGACATATTTTACAACACCGGAAGCGAGTTGACTCATTTAACAGAGAAAGACGTTATACTGATATGAAATGAGTTTTGTTAGGCCTTGGCTGCATGAGCAGCATTCTGTTTTATTTTGGCAGAATGGATGCACCACCGACCATAACGCCGTATTCGATAGGAATTGCAAAAGGAATGGGGAATGAAAATCAGAAAGTACGGATAGCATTTTATGCCACCGGCACTTTAGACAGGAGATTATGGATATGTATTTAACTCGATTTCATAAAAAAATGTTGGTTGGATCTTTTCTGCTTGGCAGGGTGCAATTAAAAACTTTACATATTTCTGCAGTCGCTACTTTCAGTTCAATTTATGTAAAATAAACAGATCGAGGCAAAATATTGGATAACCCGCATGTGGCTGAAATAATTTGTGCAGACACAATTAATAATAATATGCATCACATGTGACTCACTTCTGCGGGACTCTGTCAAAAGCACATTACGCAAGTATGTAAATTACATAGTACCTTATTATTTGTCTTGCAGCAGATTATTATAAATACATATCAAGATTAGAACAAGTAAAAAAATACAGTTCAGAATGCATGAATAATAAGGAAATTAGGTATCAGTTATTTTCTTAAATAAACTTACGAAATTTATAGTCATTTTATTAACAACCAGAGTATCTGGCGTTTTTGCAGCATTACTCATAATTTTCAAAGCCTGTATTTATGTAAGTATGTGGAGAGATCTGAAATGTTAATTGCAAAATATAATACATATTTAAAACTATGTTGATTTATTAACTTTAGATATTAAATCATTGCATGAGTCATGTTTAAGGTCAACTGGAAAAGTCACGTGTTTTTATTGAACAAGAAACGTAAATGCATCATGCTGATTTAGTCACGCTTCTATATTATACACATTCTTAAGCTCAAAAGTATAATAATTTTGTTTAGGTACAGCCTGTTTTTATTCCAATCCTGCATTGACAGGACTTGATTCAGAACTACGTTTCTTTATTTGGAGTACAGTGTACTCCAAATAAAGAAATGTATTGCCGTTGATTGTAATATTTAAGTTCACTGAACACAGCGTAAAAGAATCAAAAACGAGATTGCGGCAGCAGCACGATGCAGTTGGTATCAACTATCAAGACAGCATCAGCGACAATTGGTAGAATGCAGATTATTGTTTCTTTGAGATTAAGTCCCAGTTACCATACTCGCTGCACACATTAATATTTTGACTGTATTTTACTGAAACACTGTAAATTCCAAAACAAACTAAATTCAAGGTTTCCTAAACAAAAGCATTGCGGCTAAAATATGGGTATCGGCAAGCGCGAAAAATCGCACTTGTAGCGAATAAGTCGATGATGTCATAGACATAACAGTAAGATCTTGAGCGTTCAACCTTGTCTGTGTATATTTCTATGTATTTACATTGCATTAAGACAACTGCTCTGAGACATGTTGAGTTTAATGGATCGAAAGGAATCATAAAAATTGTATGAACATTTGAGTTGGCAAATGGCATGTTAATAGACCTAGAAGTTCATACACATTTTTGGTGGTACACCTAGAGACTCGACTTTTTCATAGTTTACGGTAGGTTCCTAGGGAATTTCGAAACGGTTAAAAAATGTTAAAGCTGTTAATACATATTACGAATAAAAGGTCCCTCAGCCGCGTAATTACTAAACACATTTATGTAGCAGATTAAAAACCGTTAGGCATTTTAGTAAATTTATCAAACCTTGATTAAAACTCTACTTAAACTAACCAAAATTCTGTAATCAGGTGATTAATAACATACTTAGCTAATACAGTGTTACGGAATATCTAAATGACGAATAGTCGCGTAACTCAAAAGGTTAAAACGGACGTTATGAACCGGTATCTTAATGCCAAAGCTGATGTCAAGGCGGCTGGCAAATGTAACGTCGATTTATAAAAATGATCTTCATATCAATGATATCAATTGTACATTTGAGCGAAGCCGGTGGGGTCTTGGTTCATTCTGCTGGTCAATATACCGAATTTTGTATCATCTTTTCGATTTCAAGTTCGTAATTTTCCTGGGTTTGGAGCTGTGACTCGTTCACATAACAGTGGGTGCCTCATCATATAGCCGTATACCTTTGATAATACCATTATAGATAATATGCCCATAATTAAATTAGTGAAAATGCAATAACTCTACAATCAAGTATCCAGCAATAAAAACCTTGCTCTCTTTTTTAATACTTACATATGCTTTTATGGATATGGATATGCTTTTATGAACTTCAATTGTAATGAGGTCAAGAGTAAAGCCTTTTCATAAACCTCACCAAAACCATCTCAATGGCGTACAGTATTTGCCAAGCAACATGTCTGACTCACAGGACAGCTTTTCTTAAGAACTCTATGATCGTCGTGACGTACGTATTAATCATAAATTACACATAATCGACGTTTGTAATCCACGTTCCTATAATTTATTCTGTAATTCTATGAATTGCTGGCCTCGTTCTTCAGTCGATAATGAGAATTGTGTGGTTAGTGGCTCGAATCCTGTGTTCTTAAGAACAAATTTCGTTAATATTCTGTACTTCTTGGTACAAGAAACGAAATAAAAGCGTATACATTGTGTATATTTTAATAAAGATGATGGCGTGGGTTCTTTTTATGTAGTTTAAAAATTTTGCTAATCTATTCTAATCATTATTACTAGCAACATTGAATGAAAGCGAAAAAATATGCCTACATTAAATGTAGTAAGTATTTAATTATCTTTGCCTCGTCCAAAAAAATCACTGGCGCCACAACATTGGCATTGAGTCGTGCATAATGTTTCAACAATACCTACGTTTTACGGAAAAATAAACGACGACTTAGATCACGACTACAATAATTCATGTCATGGTTTATGACTGCATCAGCATCTTAATCATTTATATTAAAAAAAACTTACATTTTCTGGTCGCCTTCGACATGCGCCTGGACGGTGAATCCAAACATAGAATTCTCATTTCCCTTGTAAACCACCCTTGATGGGATGTCCACATTGAACCCGGCGACATAAGCGCACACGCACAAAAATACACACATAGACAACGCCATTGTCGATTACGCGTCACAACACAAACAGAAAATAATTATCATACACTATTTTTTATTATATAATTCGTCCTCATGATTCGTTCGAAAACTTTACGAGTTCGTAGTCGTAAAATGTCGACCGGTGAAACGTTCTCCCCTCACAGCGGTCAGCACGGTACTGAGCTGTTCGAAATTCAAAGTTGACGCACAAGGCCGCGGTGAGGTAATGCCGTGAAAATAGGAAAATGGCCCGTGAGTGAGTATGGATGATGGTTTCGCGCGTTTTTTCTCGTTATTATGAGCTGTTTGTATGTTGGCAAATACGCTAAATTGGTACGTGACAGCATGAATGAGGGCTTTGAGTCGCTTGTTAACTCCAATGTATGGACTGTTGAAAACAGCATTTTATTACACTTTCCATTTCATACAGAAAAATAAGAAATTGAAAGTTCACGAAAGTGAGTAATCATTCGAGGGAGGAAATTAGCAAAACCATAAAGTTAAAAAGTTGAGTATTGGCAGTCTCTACATTGATAGAGCATAGGATAACCCGCCCTTAGTAACGCAAAGGGCGGGAAAGAGATGGTAAAAGGAAATTTACATACATGCAATGCAATGCAAGGCAATCAGCCCTGTATTATATACTGCCCACTGTTGAGCACGGGCCTCCTCTACTACTGAGAGGGGTTTAGGTCTTAGTCCACCACGCTAGCCTAGTGCGGGTTGGCAGACTTCACATACCCTCGAAATTCTTATGGAGAATTCTCAGGTATGTAGGTTTCCTCACGATGAAGGAAAACTTTTTTTTGTTACTGTCTAAACTCTTGTTAGCCTGACGAGGGTCGGCTTATACAAGACACCGGTCTTTTGGGTGAGTCCAGAAGGCGCTCGCAACCCTTTAAATTTAAGCGACCATGCCGAGGGCAACCCACTAACAGGTTACAAACCTCGGCTCAGGACGGCCACTGAGAGAGGATTAGACATCCAAGATTATGGAAATTTTGGTTTTAGACCTATCCTATCCATTTGTGTCGTCGTCATCGACACGCGGGCTGGAATTGCTAGGGGGGTCAGGGGGCGACGGGGAACGCGGCGAGGTCCTCGACGGCGAGGACGTAACTGCGGTCGTGTGGAGTGTACAGCAGAAATACTGTTTCCCACCACACAATATGCCTATCGGAACAACTTCGACACCCAAAAAACAATTTAATCAAACCAATACGTCATGGATTAACCAGTTGTTTTTTACGAAGCAAGCGGTATCGTAAAATGTGGAACAGCGAACTGGTTTTAGCCGAAACAATGTGCATACCTAATTCATTATTTTTTCAACATGGCGGCATAGCGTGTGAATGTAAACAGCGCACTTAACTGAGTTTGTCTTATTTTATTAAGCCATTCCCGAATAGTTTCGACTTCGTCCGAGTAGTTTCTTGTACATATTTATTTTGTTAATGATTTTACATAATTATAATGGAGAATGGAGCTATGTTTTGAAAATAATCATATAAGCAAAAATTAGTGAAAGGTTATCTTGGTATCTCGCTCGCACACTAACACGGGTATAACCATGACGTCATGGATAAATTCCTGCAACCTTCATATGTTGTCATTCACATCTTACATTATCTTTAAGAGGTAAATTTAACTTATGTTGAAAGCGCAAACATATTAAAATTACGAAACATTATTTTTATCTAGAATGGGTGACTGACTCATTGTCCTTACCAACTGAAAGGTGTTTTACACAAAATAAAATATTTATGTATAAAAATGTACTAATTTGAAAACTTAAAAAGTGAGTTACGAAACATTATTACTTTGCTCACAAACTATATGAAAGCCCGCATTGAATACTATAAATTTCAAATAAGACGTTCATGCGCAAGTGACATAAATTATAATTAGAATAATAATATCAATCTAACTTTTCCATAGAAGGATTAGGCGACGTCACGAGCTGACACAACAATGGTCTGCGTCATGTCGATGAGTTCCATTCATTGGTATAGGTTGCAGTCACTGACACTAACCATACTCTTAATATTCTTAGGGAGGTATTAATAAATCAATCTCACGTTTGAGTAAAATCTCAAGTAAACTAATTACAAACCAAACTTAAGCTGTAATTTAAGAGCTTTTTCTCAACTGAGTAAGCACTGTTACATAAACAAAACATAGCTGTGAAAATCAATCACATATTGTAACTTAATATGTCATTTGAGCTGATGTCAATATGGGTTTATTAAATAGCGACTATCTTTTAGATGCTGATCTTAATTTGACAATGTCTCAGCTGATATCTCACTTCAGGGCGATATTGAGTTGCATCTATTACTACTTCCCTAAGGACCACCTTGCCGTCAGCTTAAGTCATTCATTGGTGAACTATTTTGCTCATCGTACAATATTAACCTTTCATAGGCATAACGTACACTCATTTGCAAAAAAAACGGGCGGTTTGGATTTTAATTCTTTTTTTTAAAAATACGGTACCAAAATGATTTCAATCATTTGTACATGTTACTGACCGGTTTTAAAAATGCCGTGGTGTTTAAAACAGTACGTTCTAAATTAAAATTTTCGTTTGATGCTCGTTTTTACAGAAAACCACTTTTTATCCTACATTTTTGGTGCGAAGTTCCAAAAGATAATATCGGTTTTCATAACGTTTAGTAAATTTTTATGAATTTATTTCATATTCTTAATTTATTGCTGTTTAGCTGTCTCAATAATGTTAGAGAAAGTGGTAAAAGCTACCAAAATTATTGCGCTGCTCGAAGAGGGCTGCAGCCAATGTTTCGTGGCTCAGAGGCTAAGTGTGAGTCGCTCGACAGTTCAAAGGACCTGGCAGCGGTATCAAGACACCGGTTCCGTCGAGAGAAGGCCTGGTTCTGGAAGAAAACCATGTACCCAACCACGGGATGATCGTTTTCTTGTGAGTCGCGCATTGAGAAATCGCAAGTCTTCGTATGTGGACCTTAAGAACAACCTCGAAGAAGTAAGAAATGCGCATATTAGTCTATGGACGGTCAGGAGGAGGCTGCTCGCGGCCAATATACGCAGTCATCGCCCGGCCCGCGGCCCTAAGTTACTCCGTGAGCACAGAGTTGCCAGGCTTAGGTTTGCTCGAAATTGTGAGTCATGGACTCAAGAAGACTGGAATAGGGTATTGTTCTCCGATGAAGCCAGGATATCTCTGTTCGGTGAAGATCGACGTCGGCGAGTGCTACGAAGACGAGGAGAACGCTTTGCAAAGGCTTGTTTTGAAGAAATCACATCTTATGGTGGGGGCTCTATTATGTTTTGGGCAGGAATAAATTCAATGGATCGTACAGAGTTAGTCTTCATTGAAAACGGGTCACTGACTGGACATCAATACATAACGGAAGTTCTTATTCCTCATGCACAACCCGCATTGGCCGCTTTAGGCGAAGACTCAATTTTTATGGACGACAACGCTTGTTGAAGGTTTTATATGTTCTTGTATCAATTTAGCTGGCTGATATTAATCTGTCATATAGAGGTTTCCATAGCGATGGAAAATAACACATGAAAAATATTGTACTACGTTTGGTTCTACAATGTAATTCTATATAGCGTAATCTCTGCTAATACCAAATAAATATTTCCATACGACATTTCTAACAGGTTATGGGCCCAGGCTCGCAAGTAAGTAAGCAAGTATCAGCTTATGATAAAAATCGTTCAAGATGAATCAAAACTACATTGAGAAATTGAACGGCGTTAATTATGATACTTAGAAAGTGCAAGTACAGGCAGTACTCACGAAGAATCAAGTATGGAAATATGTTAATGGATCGTTTCCTAAGCCGGACACTGTAGTAGAAGCAAGCGCATGGTCTGACGAGGACGATATGGCAAAAGCTGATTTAATCATGGCAATGTGTCCAGGTGAGCTGAAACATATTAGAGGGTGCGACACTTCGCACGATATGTGGAGGAAACTGGAGAAAATTTATGCATCTAAAGGACCGGTAAGAAAGGCAAGTCTTTTAAAGAAATTAACATTGAGCCGCATGAAGGAAGGAGATGATGTACAGAATCATTTGAATAATTTCTTCGAAGCCGCGAATATGTTAAGTGATATGGGTGTAGAAATACACGATGACATGCTGTCAATATTATTATTATATAGCTTACCAGATAGTTACGAAAACTTTAGATGTGCTATGGAGAGCAGAGACGAGCTGCCGAACGTTGAAGTACTGAAAATTAAAATATTGGAGAAGGCAAGCACAAGTGCCAATGAAACTCACAATATTGAAGGAGCCATGTATGCGAAAAGAAAGGGATTTAAGAAGGACTCAAAAACTAAGCAGCAAAATGCAAAGATTAGTAAATTTATGTACAAATGCTTCAAATGTCATGAGTTTGGACATAAAGCTTCAGAGTGCAAGATGAAGCGAAACAATCATGACGCAAGATGCGCCACGGATTTAGACATAGAGGACAGTTCTTTTGATATTCTTTTTAGTTGTACAAATTTTTCGAAATATTTACAATTTAAGAAGAATGACTGGATCCTCGATAGTGGCTGTACTTCGCATTTGTGTAACGATTTAGATAAATTTACTAATAATTTTTGTATTTTACAGGATAAGTTAAACCTAGCATCAAATCTGTCGACGGATATAAAGGGCAAAGGTGACGTAAGGTTGTCAGCATCATCAGGCAGGAGGCTAACTTTTAAAAATACCTTGTTTGTACCAGATCTTAGGAGCAATTTGCTATCAGTAGCGAGAATTGCGGATAACGGGTATGAAATTCAATTTACTAAAGATAGGGCCTGTATAAATGATGCGAGTTCAGGTAATACTGTGATGATAGCCAAACGTGTAAGGAATCTTTATCTTTTTAAAGGATTGGATGAACAATCGTGTTCTTTTGTTGATTCAATCGATATAGTGACTTGGCATCAGCGTATGGGTCATTTGAATGGTAAAGATCTCTTAAAACTTTTAAACCATTGCGGATATAATACGAAAGATGCAGATTTGAGAAAACTATCCAACTGTGATGTATGTGCTAGGGGAAAAATGAGTTCGTTACCATTTTCGAGATCGGGTGGACCGTGTAATGAGTTATTACGAATTGTACATTCCGATGTGGTAGGTCCTTTCAAAACGCCTTCGATTGGCGGAGCAAAATACTTCGTAACATTTATTGATGACAATTCTCGATGGTGTGAAGTATATTTACTCGGACGGAAGAGTGCGGTTTTCAACGCATTTAAACTGTACAAAAATTACGCAGAAAGATTGACAGGTAAGAAAATAAAATTCCTTCAATCTGATAATGGTGGTGAATTTTGTAACCGTGAATTTGATGAATTTTTAAAGAACGAAGGTATCCAAAGAAGGTTGTCGATTCCAAGGACTCCTGAAATGAATGGAGTCAGTGAACGCAAAAATAGAACTTTAATTGAAATGGCTAGGTGCATGTTATTATCTTCTGGTTTATCCGTAGGTTTTTGGGCGGACGCTGTTGTAACTGCGTGTTATGTACGAAACCGTTGCCCGACTAGTAGCCTAGGCGGTGGAATCCCATTTGAAAAGTGGACAGGCACTTCTGTGAATTTGTCAAATATACAAAGTTTTGGGACGAAAGCTTATGTTTTGGATAAGACACCAGGAAAGGATAAATTTGATGCACGTGCCAGAGAGGGAGTATTAGTAGGTTATCCTCGATCAACTAAAGGATATCGGATTTGGATACCATCTGAACATAAAGTCGTTGAAGCTCGTGATGTTAAATTTGTTTTAGATGAGAAAACAATGAAGAATCACGAGAAGATTGATTTAGAAGTTGGAGACGTACATTGTAGAGAAAAGGATCCGGTTGTTTCAGATGTGTATATTCTAACCTAACCTAACCTAACCAAGTTATATTTGAAACCCCTTCAGGTGCTGGAGACCGAATGAATGAGAACGATCGTATAGTTGCCACACCACATACAGCAGGAACCGACTGCAATGATAGTGGAGATGCTCGTGGTGGAAATATACATTCGGAAGAGGTCGAGCAAGTAGAGGAAGATAATAGAAGACGAGTTATTTTAAAAAGAGGTCCAGGTAGGCCAAAGTTGGTAAAAGGAGAAACTGGACGTCCCAAGAAGGTATATAATATGGTAGAGGTAGAGGTACCAGCTCATGAACTTGGACAAAGCACGTTGAGACAATTTGAAGAGACAGACCGACAAACCAACAACGAAGATATGCAAGATAATGGGAATCAGAATGAAGATGATGAAGAATTTTTCTCTGCAATGGCTGAAATATCAATTGAGCAAGCTTTGTCAAGCGACGATCATGAAGAATGGCGGGAAGCCATTCTATCAGAAGTCAAAAGCTTAGTAAAGAACGAGACGTGGGAAATTGTTAAGAAGCCAAGGGATTGGAAAGTTGTAGGTTGTCGTTATGTCTTGACAACGAAATTAAACGTCGATATGACAACTAAGAAAAAGGCTAGATTAGTAGCAAGAGGATTTAGCCAACGTTATGGTATAGATTACCATCGAACGTTTGCGCCAGTAGCGCGACTTGAAACTATAAGACTACTAATTGCACTAGCTGTAGAACTGAATCTGGAAGTCCATCAATTGGATATCAATACTGCGTATTTAAATGGCCGACTCGATGAAGAGGTATACATGCAAATACCGACAATATTAGAGGAAACTTTGATTACGCTAATCCAGAGGGAGAATGCAAGTTCCGCAGTTAGGAAGCGTGCTGAGAAAATGTTAGTCGACCTTAAGGCTGGAGGCAACGCCTGTTTATTGAAACGTTCGTTGTATGGCTTGAAGCAAGCGGGACGGCAGTGGTATATCAGACTAGATGAGAAATTGCGCCGAATGGACTTCAAACCAACAGTAAACGAGCCGTGTCTTTATTACCAGCGGAAGGAAGATGGAACCATTTTGATAGTAGTTATATATGTTGACGATATTTTAGTAGCTTCAGATAATCTTATTTTGATACAGGAATTTAAGAAAGATTTAGCTGCTGAATTTGAGCTGAAGGACTTTGGACCAGCGAAATACTGTTTAGGTATAGAAATAGAGAAAAAGAATGGTGAAATAAGTCTGTCACAGCGAAAATATATTCAAGATACTTTGAATAGATATGGTATGGCGGACTGCAACACTGCATCCACACCCTTCGAAGTGAGTTTGAATTTTGCAGTAACAAAGGATCGTCGTAAAAATGATAAAGAAAAAGAACCGTGGCCATATCGTGAGCTCATAGGAACACTCATGTACCTTAGCGTAGGCACAAGACCCGATATTTCTAATACGGTTTCTAAGTTAGCTCAGTTCACGACCTGTCCAAGTCATACACATTGGATTTCGGCTAAGAGGGTTCTTCGATATTTAAAGAAGACAATTGACTACCGATTGACATTTCGTAAGCCAGGGAAATTGTTAATAGGTTATTCAGATGCCGATTGGGGTAATTGTTTGATCGAGAGGAGGTCATACTCAGGCTACGCGTTTATCTTAGGAGGAGCGGCTATTGCTTGGCGATCTCAAAAGCAAAGAACTGTAGCTACATCTTCAACTGAGGCTGAGTACATTAGTGTTAGCGAGGCAATGAAAGAAGCTCTGTACCTTAGCAGTTTATTGAATGAGATAGGATTAGATACCTTATCGAAAACTGTCGTTTATGCTGACAACCAGGGAGCTATATATCTCGCAAATGATCCTGTGTATCATGCTCGTAGCAAACATATAGATATAAAATATCATTTCATCAGAGATGTACTGAAGGGCAACGATATAGCGATGAAATATGTGTCGACAGATCTGATGGTAGCTGATATCCTCACAAAGGCTTTGCCTGTTTGTAAGCATTATAAATGCATGGTAGGTTTGGGGATGGTGTAGCTAAATTGAGGGGGCGTGTTGAAGGTTTTATATGTTCTTGTATCAATTTAGCTGGCTGATATTAATCTGTCATATAGAGGTTTCCATAGCGATGGAAAATAACACATGAAAAATATTGTACTACGTTTGGTTCTACAATGTAATTCTATATAGCGTAATCTCTGCTAATACCAAATAAATATTTCCATACGACATTTCTAACAACGCTCGCGCCCACCGGTCTGGCGATGTGGAAGCGTATGTGCAAGAGGTCGGCATTCGTCGTTTGGATTGGCCAGCTCGAAGTCCTGACCTCAATCCTATAGAGCATGTCTGGGACGTTCTGAAACGACGCGTGAGATCAGTACAACCGGCTCCGCAAACCATCAGAGAGCTGAAGAATGTGATTACCGCGGAGTGGGAACGTATTCCGCAAGCAAGTATCCGGGATATCCTCGCTAGCATACCCAGACGAATTCAAGCTGTGATTTCAGCTAGAGGGGGTCACACTCGATACTAAACATTTATCTGCTTTTACTTTATTAAAGAAAAAACAAACAAAAATCTTTGTTAACTTTTACTTCACGAGCATATGCACTACTAGCGAGCATACACTACTAGTGAACTTTAGCATTAAAACCCATAAATTTTATCAAAATTTTATGATAATACTGACGAAAACGATTATTTGCTTATTAATTTACAAAATTGTGAAAGTAAAACTACCTATAATTATCAAACAAACCAATAGTAACATTTGAAATGGTTCATTGCTTAGGTGCCCGTTTTTTTTGCAAATGAGTTTATTATCATGTTTATGTAACCTGTAATACAGATTTTCTTTAAAACCTAAATCAGGCACTAGTCTCTCACAAGAGCGGAATCTAGTTTAAGAAATCACTCTAACTCGTAAGTTTTATCTTTGTAAAAAAATGATATTATTATTATACTCGTAATGTTTTGTTTATTCTGCACGCTAAGACTAAGTGATCTTATTAAAGCATTTTTATTAAAAATATTAAAAACGAAATAATTTATACTAAAAAAAAATACTCAAAGATTACATCCAATGCCTAATAAATCAGAGCCCAGATTGTTGCATGAAAAATAAAACTCCGTATACAATATGATAACATTTAATAACATCCATTTAATTATTCCAATACACTAGTGTACATACAAGCTTATAAAAATAGCAGGAATTGGTATAAAATTTACGCTTACGGTAAGTCTCCTTTACTTATTGCCTGACCTGACAAAATGAGGCAAAACTGTCCATTCATATAATACTAAAAACAAATGTTTATGTCTACATCAGATCGTCATTTCCAAAAAGCTACAGGAGCGTACTTAGAATTAAGAACCGGGATTCACGACCCCTACCACAAATACTGTTTGTAGAAATATACTATTTTTCATAAATCATTTTAGATTACATTAAATTAAGAATAAAGACGCGAAGTTTTTGGAATTGCTAATTTTAAAATTATCAGGTCAGGCTAAACTAGAAATAAAAATACTGAATGCAACATATTCACAGCATTACGATAATAACTGACAATATACTTTATATTGTATTAAATAAATAAATTTAATCATACTAATTATATTTTGTCTTTATTAATAGTCTTTTCAAAAATATATCATAATAATGAACAAAGCCTTTTATATTGTTTATACGATTATAAAAACTCGAAATATATACTTTGGGTTTAGGAAAAGTAATGGGCATCGTAGAAAAATATCGCTTACAGAAAGCTTTACTTTAATATGCATAAAAATTATAAATAACCAAGCATAAGCTACGAATTAAGCGTACAGTGCCATTTTTTGATTACACAAGTAAAACAATTTTGGGGCCCGAAACATTTCACATTGCTAGATCCGGCCCTGCAATCAAATTTCACGGACGAAATATTTTTGTACCTCGAAGCACTGCACAGTAACTTAAGCAAAATGTATTTTTTAAGTAATAAATATAAGTTTGTACAAACTCAAAAGTTTTCTAGGAACCAATTTAGGAGTTGATTGTAGGAAGATCGTTATAATTACACAAACATAGGTACAAAAATTAAAACCTTTAAGTTATTAAATAAATGCGAGATACTTTTGCAAATTTAAATAATTCTAGAAACAACATTTTATAATCAAATAAGGAAGCTTCTACAAAATAATTTGTTCTGATTCTATTAACAAAAAAATTGATATCAAAAGCGCATAAACTAATAAACACCAGGCAAACCTGTACAGGGTTAAATTTTAAATATCAAAAAAATGGCAGCCACGATGTAAAATAAATGGATAATTTTAATATTGCACAAATATTGATACATATACACTCACGCCTTGTTATCCCCCAAGGGGTAGGCAGAGGCGCAACTAGTGCACCCACTTTTCGCCATTATTCCGTCCCATGATGTGATAGGGGGCGAGCCTATCGCCATATCGGGCACAAATTCCAGACTCCAAGCTGATACTGAATAGAAAAACTCAATATCACTTTGCCCGACCCGGGGATTGAACCCGAGACCTCAGCATTGCAGTCGTACCATAATACAACTACGCCACCGAGGCAGTCAAAATATTGATACATATATGAAAAAGTATATTATAATACCGTCAGATTCAAATAGGCCGGCTTAATTATGTCGACTGGAGAGGAGTAATCGTCTCTCGTCGGTCACTCTATCAGTCGGCTTAAAATGAGGCAAAAAACACGACACGACTCAGGGGCTTAGAATGTGAAAAAAAACACGATACGTCTCCGCTTCGTTTTATTGTGATTGGTTGAGAGACTGACGTATCGGTCTCTCCATCAATCACAAACATCAAAATACTGATACGTCAGTCTCTCAACCAATCACAATAAAACGAAGCAGAGACGCGTCGTATTTTTTTCCACATTCTAAGCCGCAGTTTCGTTTTATTGGCAATGGTTGAGAGACTAACACGTGACTGACTTATTGGTCTCTCAATCTATTACAATCATGAGAACTAAATGCCATCGTCTTACGAGTAGCGCTTTATTGCCGCATTCTAAGCGTACTTGGACCCTGCTCCACTTACAAGCAGATGCAGTGGAGTCACATTTCCGAGTCTGTATAAAAAAAAATCCACGTTCTTGCTAGAGAAGCTACAAACCCCATAGAGAATCTAGTGGAAAATATGAGCTTTATACATTTACCTGCAGTTTGCCGTCTGTAATAACAAATATATTAAGTTAGCGAGCACCATTACATTAGTTCCATTATAATAAGTTACTAAGGATTATATGATAAGTATTATAGTAGGTACTAGATACCTAGTGATTTATTCAGAATTCAACGTCATGAATGGATCGAAGTACTGACTCAATGGGATTTTTGGAACACTTCAATCTCACTAAAAGTGCAGTACCATAGCACGCCGAGCCAATTACCTTGAGTGCCTTGTTTCCTTGTTTTGTAGTAGGTTAGAATTGGAAATACTTGCAAAACGCTGTACCTTCCCCCTTTTTTGGAGTAAAAATTGGCGAACCACTGCATGTCCTTAAGGGTTTGAATCTCATTCCTTTCTTAGCACTACCATTAATAATATTGTAGGTTCTTAAAACCAAAAAATCTATACTCGAAACTGCGAACGATCCTACATAATAGTATATTTGATCAGAAACTTTCTTACATAACATAAAACTTACTTTCCTGTCACTCTTTTCGCTTTTAAGAATTGATAAGAATGTCCTTAAATTTAGATTCAAAATTAAGTCTTTATTCCGCCATCTTGAATAATAATATACCTAATTTTATAACAACATTCAACATTATGCCAATGATATGAAAACTCATGCGTAAGTTGTTCTTACTTCTATACAGGTGTTGTAAAAAGTCGGTACACGTACCTATAAAATTACTTATTCGTATGTTTAAAATTGTAAGAACTTTGAAATGTTAACAATTTCAAAGGTACTAAAACTCAGCAATACTGGTGTATGAATATTACTTTGTGCAACACGCTGTATAGACGTCTAAAGTTTTTAAAAATTAACACATTATTTATACATGCGTCATCACTTTTGACATGGCGACAAAATATTTTTGTTGCCGATATGGACTAATACCGTTATTTTTTAACCCTGGATGTAAAAAGGTTTTTTTTTGTTTTTAAGAAATTGTTGTATTTCAAAATTCATCAAACTCACTTAATTGTAAGTAATAACGATTGTATAAGTAATCCATTCAGTTCTTAACCTTCCTGTTAGATAAAACTACTTAAACAATTTCTAAAAACAATATCCTATCCACATCTAGCCTCTATTATACTTACAATAGTTTTACACGTTCTTCGTGTCATGATAAATTAAAGGCAGACTTCCGACATTGCTTCATACGGAAGGACGCTACAGAAAATTTACATTAATTTTGTATTGATTTCCATAGCAAGTAAATACGAAGACGCGATAATACTGAACCGTACAATCAATTATGAAGTATTTATCAGAAGTCCACCTTAAGCATTCTCATAACGTAATCAAATCTTCCATCATAGGCTCTCTGAAGCGTCCAGACCATCTATATAGCAGTGAGAGAGTACCGTAGGATAGTTTAAAGATCAATTCCCCGACTCTGTCAGTTTGCTAGCTACAGGAACTTCTATGACCAGCGATAGTAGATCTCTCTTCTCTCAATCGTCCATATAAGTAGTTAGTATAGTCATATTCCATCTAGCTAGTGGGTGAAGATCTTAACTTTTTCCTGTAACAAATCTAGCCTTCTACCCTTAGATACTTAAAATCATAATTTTTTAAATATTTTTTTCTAACTCAACTAAGAGCTAAATCCAACCAGTGTTCAGTCCTCGGAATAAGTATCAACTCGTTTTATATTATTTCTTCTTTGTAATTGATTGCTATGATTTTGAAAACTTGAAGACGCTGGGTGTGCTTTTCTTTTGAGGTTTGTTCTCTGCTACCTGTTAACATCAAACAAAATAAATGGAATTCATTTGGAAAATTCTACTTGGACTGTATTCACAACCCACAATATAGTCAGCCGTCCCTAGAAAATCATAGAATAAAAACACCCATAGAATAAGTAGGGAAATAATAACACTTCTTATCAGTAAAATAATCTATTATATAAAAATGAATCCCTATTTTCTTGGTCACGGCATCACGCATGAACGGCTGGACCGATTTCCTTATTTTTTTTTATGTGTTTATTATTGTCAGGAGAAGGTTTTTATGAAAGAAAAAATTAAGAAAATTGCGCGGAAAAACGGCTGGACCGATTTTAATGAATTTTTTTTGTGTGTCTCCAAGAGGATTCGAGAATGGTTTGTAGCGCTGTACTCGGGTTCTAGGATTTTATTTCCTTTTTAGGGCAGGACAACGTCAGTCGGGGCCGCTAGTTCTTCAATATATGAGCAGATGGTGGTAGAGTAAATTTTGTGTCCCCCGAAGACTGACCACCCTAGTGTCGCCTGTATATACGGTTCAAACAGGCCGGCATAATTGTGTCGACTGCGACGATGTTTGTCTCTCGTCAGTCAACAATATCTGGATTCTGGATCCTTCGCATAGCATCCCTTCCAGTTTGTACCTCGCGATAGACAGCAGAAAGGATTGAAGGTACTTTACACGTTTTTAACTCTTAATTGTAAATTATAGTTTTCTTATTTAGTTGCGGAATAAAAAGCTTTATTATTATTATTAATAGCCGGTAAACATCTGGACCAGATTACCGCATGGATGTGGTGGGTTTTCGTATATAAGTGCAGATACACTTATGTATAAAACATCCCTCACGACGACATAGTCTGCTCAAGATGTTTCCCGGCTATTATTATCAACATGATTTTTCCATTCTACATCATCAAGCAATGTGTGCAATAAACATTTATTGAAAGTGAAGTTATTTATTCTGACCAATAACAATTAAAAGAAAACAGTTTCTCGGTCAATCAATATATTCCTGGTATCGTCACACTGACGTACTGACGTACATGATTTGAGAGGTCTCCGATACCTGACGTACGTGTCAATGCGCGTGACGTCATTGATGCACTTAATACCAGTATTGTTCTTAGAGATAGGTTGCCGTGACCTAATTTAAACGGAATATGAGTTATTCAGCGTAATCGCGAGCGTAAACTTATTGAATGGAGGTAAAATTCTAGGGTCGAATAACAGGAAAAATTATATAAAAAAGACTCGTGTCTTACAGCTGTTAAAATAAACAATTCCACTCTTAATCTTCAATCCAATCCTGAGCCAATAAAGCCATCAAAATAAGATGTTAAAAACTTTTGTTCTGATCCATTTTCGTGACGCATCGAAAGAAGTTATTGAGATCGTTCATTGAACACGGAGCAAACCAGACTATAAATTACCTAGGTATTGCTCGCGGCTTCGCCTGCGTGAAAAACTCTTTCCCGCTACAAAAGTCCCTAAAACACATTAGGACGCCAACGCCGTTTACTCAAAGAATCAGATTTAAAATATACATTTCCCATGAGAGCAAATTTCCAGGATAAAAAGTAGTCTATGTCCAGGGCATGTCCTACCCGTATGCCCAATTTCATCCAAATCCGTTTAGTTGTTTGTGCGTTTACTTCCAACAAGCATCCAAACATTTTCACGATCTTTCGCATTTATAATATACGTAAGATAAGATAAGGAGATAGAGTAGTGTGAGACGGTGTACGAGTAGTGTGTGTGTGTAACTCACGGTCCTCTCCCCGAGCAGCAGGCGCGCCTTGTCCTCCTCGTGCGGCTCGGGCGCGGCGGCCGACCGAGTAGAGTAGTGTGAGACGGTGTACGAGTAGTGTGTGTGTGTAACTCACGGTCCTCTCCCCGAGCAGCAGGCGCGCCTTGTCCTCCTCGTGCGGCTCGGGCGCGGCGGCCGACCGAGTAGAGTAGTGTGAGACGGTGTACGAGTAGTGTGTGTGTGTAACTCACGGTCCTCTCCCCGAGCAGCAGGCGCGCCTTGTCCTCCTCGTGCGGCTCGGGCGCGGCGGCCGACCGAGTAGAGTAGTGTGAGATGGTGTACGAGTAGTGTGTGTGTGTAACTCACGGTCCTCTCCCCGAGCAGCAGGCGCGCCTTGTCCTCCTCGTGCGGCTCGGGCGCGGCGGCCGACCGAGTAGAGTAGTGTGAGACGGTGTACGAGTAGTGTGTGTGTGTAACTCACGGTCCTCTCCCCGAGCAGCAGGCGCGCCTTGTCCTCCTCGTGCGGCTCGGGCGCGGCGGCCGACCGAGTAGAGTAGTGTGAGACGGTGTACGAGTAGTGTGTGTGTGTAACTCACGGTCCTCTCCCCGAGCAGCAGGCGCGCCTTGTCCTCCTCGTGCGGCTCGGGCGCGGCGGCCGACCGAGTAGAGTAGTGTGAGACGGTGTACGAGTAGTGTGTGTGTGTAACTCACGGTCCTCTCCCCGAGCAGCAGGCGCGCCTTGTCCTCCTCGTGCGGCTCGGGCGCGGCGGCCGACCGAGTAGAGTAGTGTGAGACGGTGTACGAGTAGTGTGTGTGTGTAACTCACGGTCCTCTCCCCGAGCAGCAGGCGCGCCTTGTCCTCCTCGTGCGGCTCGGGCGCGGCGGCCGACCGAGTAGAGTAGTGTGAGATGGTGTACGAGTAGTGTGTGTGTGTAACTCACGGTCCTCTCCCCGAGCAGCAGGCGCGCCTTGTCCTCCTCGTGCGGCTCGGGCGCGGCGGCCGACCGAGTAGAGTAGTGTGAGACGGTGTACGAGTAGTGTGTGTGTGTAACTCACGGTCCTCTCCCCGAGCAGCAGGCGCGCCTTGTCCTCCTCGTGCGGCTCGGGCGCGGCGGCCGACCGAGTAGAGTAGTGTGAGACGGTGTACGAGTAGTGTGTGTGTGTAACTCACGGTCCTCTCCCCGAGCAGCAGGCGCGCCTTGTCCTCCTCGTGCGGCTCGGGCGCGGCGGCCGACCGAGTAGAGTAGTGTGAGATGGTGTACGAGTAGTGTGTGTGTGTAACTCACGGTCCTCTCCCCGAGCAGCAGGCGCGCCTTGTCCTCCTCGTGCGGCTCGGGCGCGGCGGCCGACCGAGTAGAGTAGTGTGAGATGGTGTACGAGTAGTGTGTGTGTGTAACTCACGGTCCTCTCCCCGAGCAGCAGGCGCGCCTTGTCCTCCTCGTGCGGCTCGGGCGCGGCGGCCGACCGAGTAGAGTAGTGTGAGATGGTGTACGAGTAGTGTGTGTGTGTAACTCACGGTCCTCTCCCCGAGCAGCAGGCGCGCCTTGTCCTCCTCGTGCGGCTCGGGCGCGGCGGCCGACCGAGTAGAGTAGTGTGAGACGGTGTACGAGTAGTGTGTGTGTGTAACTCACGGTCCTCTCCCCGAGCAGCAGGCGCGCCTTGTCCTCCTCGTGCGGCTCGGGCGCGGCGGCCGACCGAGTAGAGTAGTGTGAGATGGTGTACGAGTAGTGTGTGTGTGTAACTCACGGTCCTCTCCCCGAGCAGCAGGCGCGCCTTGTCCTCCTCGTGCGGCTCGGGCGCGGCGGCCGACCGAGTAGAGTAGTGTGAGATGGTGTACGAGTAGTGTGTGTGTGTAACTCACGGTCCTCTCCCCGAGCAGCAGGCGCGCCTTGTCCTCCTCGTGCGGCTCGGGCGCGGCGGCCGACCGAGTAGAGTAGTGTGAGACGGTGTACGAGTAGTGTGTGTGTGTAACTCACGGTCCTCTCCCCGAGCAGCAGGCGCGCCTTGTCCTCCTCGTGCGGCTCGGGCGCGGCGGCCGACCGAGTAGAGTAGTGTGAGACGGTGTACGAGTAGTGTGTGTGTGTAACTCACGGTCCTCTCCCCGAGCAGCAGGCGCGCCTTGTCCTCCTCGTGCGGCTCGGGCGCGGCGGCCGACCGAGTAGAGTAGTGTGAGATGGTGTACGAGTAGTGTGTGTGTGTAACTCACGGTCCTCTCCCCGAGCAGCAAGCGCGCCTTGTCCTCCTCGTGCGGCTCGGGCGCGGCGGCCGACCGAGTAGAGTAGTGTGAGATGGTGTACGAGTAGTGTGTGTGTGTAACTCACGGTCCTCTCCCCGAGCAGCAGGCGCGCCTTGTCCTCCTCGTGCGGCTCGGGCGCGGCGGCCGACCGAGTAGAGTAGTGTGAGATGGTGTACGAGTAGTGTGTGTGTGTAACTCACGGTCCTCTCCCCGAGCAGCAGGCGCGCCTTGTCCTCCTCGTGCGGCTCGGGCGCGGCGGCCGACCGAGTAGAGTAGTGTGAGACGGTGTACGAGTAGTGTGTGTGTGTAACTCACGGTCCTCTCCCCGAGCAGCAGGCGCGCCTTGTCCTCCTCGTGCGGCTCGGGCGCGGCGGCCGACCGAGTAGAGTAGTGTGAGATGGTGTACGAGTAGTGTGTGTGTGTAACTCACGGTCCTCTCCCCGAGCAGCAGGCGCGCCTTGTCCTCCTCGTGCGGCTCGGGCGCGGCGGCCGACCGAGTAGAGTAGTGTGAGACGGTGTACGAGTAGTGTGTGTGTGTAACTCACGGTCCTCTCCCCGAGCAGCAGGCGCGCCTTGTCCTCCTCGTGCGGCTCGGGCGCGGCGGCCGACCGAGTAGAGTAGTGTGAGATGGTGTACGAGTAGTGTGTGTGTGTAACTCACGGTCCTCTCCCCGAGCAGCAGGCGCGCCTTGTCCTCCTCGTGCGGCTCGGGCGCGGCGGCCGACCGAGTAGAGTAGTGTGAGACGGTGTACGAGTAGTGTGTGTGTGTAACTCACGGTCCTCTCCCCGAGCAGCAGGCGCGCCTTGTCCTCCTCGTGCGGCTCGGGCGCGGCGGCCGACCGAGTAGAGTAGTGTGAGACGGTGTACGAGTAGTGTGTGTGTGTAACTCACGGTCCTCTCCCCGAGCAGCAGGCGCGCCTTGTCCTCCTCGTGCGGCTCGGGCGCGGCGGCCGCGCGCCGGTGCAGCTGCAGCTTCTGCCGGATGGCTTGCGACACGATCACCCTGACACACCAATAGGGTGGACCGTGAACAAACTGTATACGTGCCTAGTTTTAAAACGAAAACGGCGAAAAATAGGTGCACTAGTTCCGCCTTTGTCTTCGTGGATAAAGAGTGTTAGCGCGTGCATGGATCTTTCATTTTACACCAGACCGTTTTAGTAGTCATCTTTGCCCACGAGAGAAATGACTATGACAGAGATTAAGCTCAAAATCATTATTGGATCTTACTTCCTGGTGTCAGTCTTGGTGGCGAGCAGCAGGTCGAGCCACGTCCAGGTGACGTTGTGATACTCGAGAGTCGGCAGCACCAACGGCAGGTCGCGTACGTCCTCCAGGTTCTTCTCTTTGCTGCCCTTGTACGATACCCTCACTGGCACTTCGGGTATCTTGATGTATATGAACAGCTTATTTTTTTCTGCACGCTCCTATTATTTAAATAATACCATGTTAACATTGAACAGATTAAACAATCAATTTTCAAATGGATAAAAATAATATCGGTTCGACGAATCTAGGATTCGATCAATATAATTATTTCAATTTAATGCTTTCAAGCTACGAGCCAGCTGGAGTTTGCAGCTCAAAATTTTGTATGACGTTATAACTAATTATAAACTGCCCGGTGAGCAACTAGCTCCCATCATTCACTCATAAACTAAATACCTTCATCTTCTCAACATCATCTTTGTCCCTCTTATCTCTCTTCACGTAGAAATTGGAGTTGGAGTCTTTGCTTTTCTTCTTTATCTTCTTAGAGCCGGTGGAGACGAGGCTGGCTGAGGACGAGGGTCTCAGCGTGCCCTCGGCCTCGTCTTCCACATCGTCCATGGCGTCAGGGTCACGCTCCGGGAAGCAGAACTTTAGCATTGTGTTGAAGAACTTCTTTGTGAGACCTGGGGTGTAGAAATGTGTGGATTTTATGTAGAGAGAAAGAGAGATATACTATGAGAGAGTAAATAACGTTCATGCAAAAAATTGAGAACGATTATTGGGACTAAACATCAAGTGTAGGTTATGTTCGTATTCAACCTTATTTTATGCAACGTATAACTTCCCCGGTGGCGTAGTTGTATTACGATACGACTGCAGTGCTCTGGTCTCGGGTTCGATCATCAGCTCGGCCGGGATCGGCCCGGAGTCTGGAAATGTGCCCGGCAAATGGCAATAGGCCGCCCCCTATTACATGAGACCTAACATATCTGGCGAAATGTGGGTGTGATACACCTTTGCCTACCCATGAAAAGGGAAAAGGCGTGATGGTATGTATGTATAATGTTGTTGAAGGGTAAAAATAATCTGTTGCAATGTTAAAATATTCTATGTATAAGGCCACCGTTTACTACACAAATGTTATTCCTTGTTGAATTCTATGAATAAACTTAAGGATACGCTTCTCACTGAAATGTATTCAGTATTGTAGTGTCGGAAGAGACTATCATTAAAAAGCCAGCAAAACTCACTATACATTAAAAAAAATTATAACAAGCAAATATACATTAATAAACACGAAGTGACCTCAAAATAATAAGCACAAACAAATATTGCACACATATTATTCGATATTTATTCAAGTGTTTTTGTTTATTTTTAACTCGTGATGCAATAAACGAGGCCATGTTTACATGCACTGCAACCATTTTTATAGCAGTTCGGTAAACCTGTTGGGTACCTAATTATTAACAACTGCTGCCCCTGTTACTTATAGACAGAGGAATAATGGATCGATCATACCATACCAGCCCTATACTGCCCGCTGTTGAGCACGGACCTCCTCTACAACGGAGAGGGTTAAGGCTTTAGTCTAGTCTCCAGTTAGTTAGTTGGTTAGTGTTAGATAATGGATCGATAGATTGCCTTTAAAAACTTGGTATTGGTCAGGGGAGTAACGTAAATGTATTGCTTGGTGTATATCTGGATTGTCAAGCGAGCCACAAATCCTGACGTGATGACCACGACCACTCTGCCAAGAGTGTAACGACTAAGAAGAAGATATCTGGTTACCAACAGACCGGCGTAATTGTATCGACTGGCAACAATCATCGCTCCTCAGTTGATACTCTATTTGGACCACATACCGCTTAGTATCAGGTGTAATGGGCCCATCAAAACCCTATAAAATGTGAAGGGGATTTGATCTGTGTGCCAATCATTTCAAATCCATTTAGCCCTTGAATTTACTTCGAAAGTTCGAACAAAATACGCATCAATAATATTATGAGTTTATTAATACAATATAATTAAATAAATTGCGGTTCGGATAAAATTTATTGTTATAGGCATAAAACACAAAACAAAGTGCTAAGTACACATCAACAATTTAACCACAAGACTGCAAGGAATTTCTGATTATTCATTTCATAAATAACTTTTTATATGTGGACACCAACTTGGTTTATTTATTTTTGACAACAGGAAAATATAAACCTAAACTAAAATAATGAAATCCTCCTAGCCAGTTTCGGCCACGGCGGCCAATCTCAACGGAGATCAGACAGGTACGCAGGAGATATTATAGTGCACAAGTGTGTGCGCAATACACAGGTGCACTCGCTATTCCTTCACTCTCATAGTCCGGTGAGACGGCAATCCGACATGACCGGAGAGAGATCAGGCGCAGGACCAACGGCTTTACGTGCTTTCCGAGGCACGGGGGTATCACACCGCCAACTTCCTGACTCCAAGCTGCGTCTGAGTAATTTTTAAGATGGAAAAACACAGTTATAATGTTTTTTTTTTTGCCCGGCCCGGGATTCGGCCCAGGACCTCAGCGCGCAAATCGTATTCGTAACCCGTACGCAATACAACTACGCCACCGAGGCAGTCAATACTAAAATAATAGTAAATATTTGGATAGATGTAATGAGTTTAGCTCATCACTCATAGCAACGTGTTCACGGGGGAACAAAGGTCACTTGCTAATAGGATAGTTTCCTATGTTTGATTTTGTATATTATTTTAGATGTAAAAATAATACGAAAAAGAAATTTTTCTGTGAAATCAGCACCAAAAACGATTGAAAAATAAAACAGTGGGGCTAGGGTGTGAAAAAAAGCACGATGCGTCTCCGATTCGTTTTATTGTGATTGGTTGAATGACTGACGTATCGGTCTCTCGATCAATCACAAACATCAAAATACCGATACGTCAGTCACTCAACCAATCACAATAAAACGAAGCGGAGACGCATCGTGCTTTTTTTTCACATACTAACCCCGCTGTTATTCATTTTTGAACTATTGTTGTAAGCAAAATTGGGGAGGTCGCGGGGATATCGCGTTATCTCTTTCGCACAAACGCAACGTTATGGCCGGCGGCGCTTGGTGACGTCACAGTCTGATATTGCTGTTATTTGATAGCTACCCGTTCCACCAAATTTCAATGTTTTATAACTTGCTTACTATAGCGCCAATTTTGAAAAATCTTTTTCTATTAGATTTTGGATGGCATACATTTTACATAATTGTATTTAAAAAAGTAGTTAACTACCCTATTAAGCGCAGTCGTTTTTATGCGCCTACCCATAAGAAATATGAAATAAAAGCTGTCAAACTGACATGGAATATTATGTGTTAATCACAGAGCACAAGAACATATCTTCGTTCGAATCGCGTTCAATTGTATTTAGACGGAGAGCTAGCCCCGAAAATTACTACGTTTTACCATTTTTTACTTCATTATTAATGCAATAGAATACACCTTTTCAGCTGTTCTTATATATTTTATTTGGCGCATGTCCTTATTTTAGTTCCTTTCAAGCATCTTGTAGGAAGGATTTTTATGACCAAATATGAGGCAAATATGACCGACTGACATAATGATGATGTGTATATTATATTTACGTCTATATGCTCTTTTCATCAAACGATCCCAATCTCAAGTTTTTGACCGATCCTGTGAAATAGCCAATCAAAATAAGCCATTTGTAAGAATGGCAAAGAAACATTGTCCTGTTTGATAAATTTTCGCAACGCATCGAAAAAAGCGATTAGGATCTTTTAATAAAAACGACACCAACTCACCGATCCGTATGGGCACAATGTTGACCTCGAAGTGTTCCTTGACGGCGATCCCTCCCACGGGCGGGCGGTCGCGGCAGAACACGCGCAGCGCCGCGCGGCGAGCTAGTGGCGCGCGACCCGACGGCTCCTGCGGCACCAGCACCTGCACCACGGTACATTATTGTGGGGGGGAGGGGGGGGGGTAATACCAATAAAGGTAGAAGTATGGACCTTACACTACACCCGTGCTGGTCAAACTTAAAAGTCAAATGCAATAGAAAACAAATCTATTTAAATAGTTTGCATGAACCTAACCTAACCTAGTTAGGTTGAAAAAAATTGAATAACCAACCTAACCTAGTTAGGTTAGGTTGGTTTTAAATTTTTTTTGTGTGACATGCAACTGTGATTAGTTACAGTTGTTGACAAAAGACATAGAGGACTGAGGAGGCAAGTACTGGATCACAATATTTTTATTATTCACATTTAATAAACATACTGTTGAGGTCCGAATAAACTTCTCATGTAGTACGCAGCATAAACCTATTTTTGCCTCACCAAATATATTATGTATAATGTCCTAAGTCAGAACGTATATAATTTATCAAAGATGGCAAACAACACTACATTTACCTCTGGGAAGGGCTCATTGGGCAGCAGGTTTTTGACGCTCACGTACCCTACCTCCAGCTGATGTTCCACCGAGTCATCAGACCTTGATGTTTTTGTGTATCTGCACAAAACGAAAATTGTTTTATTAATATTAACGTCAAGCCCCGCGACGGACGTCGTCGTCCCTATATATAGGGTTATATAGGGTTTCCCCATACATCTATATATAAAAGCGGGGCTTGACGGGTTAAAGGATACTATTATGTTAATTATTTTAAAAAATTTAGTTTACATAGAGTACAATAAATATTATAATTAATTTCTAATGAATTATACTTTCATAGTCAAGTCGTAATTTTAGCTATAATAGTGTCATTCTGTAGTTGTAGGTTGGTCATCCCATCTCCTTGTTAAATGCTCTGAGTTATGTAAGTATAATGAGGTGTGACTGACAGGAAGTTGGTGAGCAGCAGGTCGGCGATGCCGAGCTGTCCGTCGGCGTCGGTGAGGCGCCAGCGCGCACTCTTGAAGCAGATCTCGTTGTACCGGTGCGGCGGCGCGGCCCTCACCGCCGGCCCCGCCCGCCCCGCGCGCCCCGCCGCACTACCCGCCTCCCGCCACGCTCGTACCATCGCGTCCAGCTCCTCGCCCAGCGACCACACGCACTCCTTGCACTCGTTCACCTGACGATACACTTATCGATACACTTCACTATCGATATTTTAATCACGAGATATATATTCATTTACTTTCAACACATATCGATATATTCGTATCGATACACTTCACTATCGATTTAATTGCGATATATTTCAATATCTTAGTTGGTAAAACCTTATACAACACTAAACAATATACTCTCAACATAACATCGAAACATTTACGATTTGTTGTGCCCCCCGTTACAAGATCAAATTATTGAAAATCATGTATAATCAACTATTGAAAAAAAAACCTTAATTGTCTGATCTGCGTTTTTTTTTTTCATGTTATAGAATATAGTAAAAATTTTAATATATGTTTTTAAAAAATATGAAAAAAAAACAATTCAATAAATACCTGATTATCGAGACTCTTCAACTCCGCAAGAGCGACAGGATCGTTACCGGTGATCGATCTATTCTTGAGATAGTACTCCTTTTCCAAACGCCGTAGCCTCGCCAGAGATTCTCTGACCTAAAAAACAAAATGTGATAACTACTCTGTTTAACATTCAATAACAGTAGCGGTAAACTTTATATTTATTACGATATAAAGCTTAAGTTAGTCCAAACTTCCGAACACAAGTAGCCTCCCTGGCCTGTATTTCGAATTAGACTCATAACTTACCTTCGGACATATGTTACGTCAGCCATTGTAGTACCTGTGTCTGCAGCTTATGTATGAGATGTCTCGGATCCTGGTCCTGGTGCAGCTGCAGTTGGAAGCGCATGCGCGCGCGCCGCTCCAGCGTACGGCGCCGCTCCGGCTCCACGTGAAGCACTACGTTATTCACCACGTCCAGCAGCATCGCGTACTAAACAACAACATACAGTATACGTAACAGAACGATCGATACTGGGTACTCGATTCGTTAGTTTTCAAAAACGAGTTCATATGTGTGTCCGTCACCGAAAGCTGAAGTTAAGGTATTGCATAGCTTCCATTGCGGGTTTTAAGCGTGGAGACCGAATCCAGAAATTCCGTAACGAAAATAACTTGCCACTCCTCACTATTTTCAACTCTATCACAACCGTGTAGAATGTAAAATTCCATAAGTAAATTTAATATCGCAGTCTTGTAAGAATACAATATGTAAGAGGATATGAGCTGAATGTTAAACGATAAAAGGTCGAAATTACCGTGTATTTAAAAATTGTTCCAGTCAGTGAAACGTATCGAAATGTCAAACGTGATGCTAAGTTTGAATTTTTAAAAAGTTTTTACTTATATCTGTTCAAAGAGGCTATAAATATTAGAATTGCCTGCTTAGAGTTTCGTTCTTCGTTAGGGCACGAGTGAAATTTGGGCAATAGAAAAAAATAAATTATAATTACATAAGTTGATAAAAAATGCTATGCAATAGCTTTACCGCGGCGGTCTCCGAGTGCCACACGTCTTTTTTTTTTAAGCATCCTGGTACCTGCAGCGAGTTGGTGCAGACGTCGAGGTCGTGGTGCATGAGCGTGAAGGAGTCGTAGGGCGGGTGCGCGTGCGGCCAGCCCGCGCCGGCGCCGCCGAGCGGCTCTGCCTCCTCGTGCGACACGTAGTGGAACTCGCACGCGCAGCGGGACACGATGCGTTGCAACTACACACACAACACTTTATACATGAATATTTCAATATTACTCTGAATATTTTTTCGATAAAGATATCGATGTTCATTTATACATTGATTTTATTTAATTTTACAAGTTACCTGG
This sequence comes from Lapara coniferarum, assembly GCA_949316025.1. Classification (NCBI taxonomy): domain Eukaryota; kingdom Metazoa; phylum Arthropoda; class Insecta; order Lepidoptera; family Sphingidae; genus Lapara; species Lapara coniferarum. The sequence continues at coordinate 25,483,499 of OX438919.1, forward strand.
GCGAGTCCTGTATCAGCACTAGGACCTACGGTACGTCCGATGACACCGCCGGCTGAGTGTCCGCTGCCTACGAGTCGCGGTACGTCGGGCAACGTGCTGATTTCGGTGCCTTGCCATCGCTCTTCAATTTCTTCCACAGACACCCATTGGATGTTTTCTGCCGGTATCGAAGTTTAAATTTAGTATGGGTACCGTAGATATTTAAATAATAATATTAATATGAAATTCAGATAGTTGTAAAGTATCGATAAGTTTAAAGTGTCGTTAATCGATATGTATGTGATAGTGCGTGTGTACCGTGCAGCCGGCGCGCGTCGGCGGCGAGCGCGGAGACGGTGGCGTAGTACTGCATGGCGGTGAGCGCGCCCGACCACGCGCTGGCGGGCGGCCACCGGCGCACGCGCTGTCGCACCTCCGCACGCGCCGCGCACACCACCACGTACCCGCCGCTCTCACTGCCGCGCAGCGCCACTTGGGAGTTCACCAGCTCGACTGCAACACACACAACACATCTCCGGTAAAACACGAAGTACCGAGTTTAAAACATATCGATTGTTATCGTAACAAATTTACATCGAATCGATTATTATAAATACAATTGACTATAGGCGGAATAAACGATAGTATAGGTAATGACTGATGAGATAATATAAAAAAAAGACGTGTGGTACTCGGAGACTGCCGCGGTAAAGCTATTGCATAAATTCTAATATTTATAATCTCTTTGAACAGATATAAAATAAAAGACATTAAAAGTTTTGCTATTCATCGATAGATGGCAAAACTAAAAAAAAAATATGAAAGACGGGCTCAATAGACTAGTATCCAGAACCGTAATATTTAAATAATAAACTCTTTGAACAGATATAAAATAAAAGAACTGGCCGTAAAAGTGACATTCGAAATTTAAATAAAACATTGTAAATTATATTAAAATATGTAAAGTGTTATCTAGGAGCACGCACATGTAGAAATTGTCTATTGCCTATCTAGTTTCCACTATATAATAAAAATAAAGTTTTAGTCTATGCCAAGCACACGTTCGTTTCAATAGGTTATGGGCCCAGTCCCTGTTTAATAAGTAAAAAGTGGTTTTTTCGGTTAGGAAATGGCAGCTAGTTACATTGTTAATGTTCCAAAACTCAAAGGACGCGAAAATTATGATGAGTGGGCGTTCGCGGCGCAAATTTTTTTAATTTTGGAAGGCGTCGATATCACCAAGGAAGATGGCGACAAACCTGTCGAAGATCAAAAAGCAAAGGCAAAATTAGTGATGACCATTGATTCAACCTTGTACGTTCACATCAAGAGTGAATCGACAGTTCAGGGTGTATGGAAGAAGCTAAAAATGCTATTTGATGACTCGGGATTCACTCGCAGAATTAGCTTGTTACAAACTTTAATTTCAATTCGTTTGGAAGCTTGCGAGTCGATGACAGTGTATGTAACTCAAATAATAGATACAGCGCAGAAATTGAGAGGAACCGGTTTTAACATCAACGAGGAATGGGTCGGATCATTACTTTTGGCGGGTTTACCTGACAAGTTTTCGCCAATGTTAATGGCCATAGAACATTCCGGCATCGCCATTTCGGCTGACGTCATCAAAACGAAATTATTAGACATGAGTGATAGTGTTGGCAGCAATGAATCAGAAAGTGCATTTATAACATCTAAAGGTTGGCACAAGAAAAAGTTTAATAAGGTTGGCAAACCCGGCGAAACTTCAACTCGACCTGTCAAAGTCATAAAATGTTACAAATGTAAACAAGTCGGCCATTATAAAAACCAGTGTCCACAAACAAAGGAGAAAACAGTAAATGCATTTAGTGCAGTTTTTCTTAACGGCGGTTTTGGCAGTCACGAATGGTATCTAGATTCAGGAGCCAGTAATCATATGATAATCAGCCAGGAAAACATGAAAAATATATATCATAACTTAAAAACTAAGGAGATAGTAGTTGCAAACAAAACTAGAATGCCGGTGTTATGCTCTGGAGATACTCAAATTACGACTATTGTTGGCAATAAATATTATGACATTATTGTTAAAAATGTGCTGTGCATTCCAGAACTCACGACGAACCTCTTATCGATCAGCCAGTTGATCAGACATGGCAACAAAGTTAGTTTCACAAGTGAAAATTGTTACATTAGAAATCAGCAGAATGAGTTGATCGCAGTGGCAGAGTTGACAAATGGTGTATACAGATTAAACATACAGTCAGAAAGTTTGTATGCAGCTTCAGCAACAACGACTTCAGTTATGGTTTGGCATAGAAGATTAGGCCATATAAATAGCCGAGACTTAAATATAATGAAAAATGGCGCTGTAAAAGGACTTGAGTACAAAGAAAGAGCTGATATTAGTAAACTCAATTGTACAGTATGTTGTGAAGGGAAACAATCAAGATTACCTTTTCCAAATAGCAGAAATAGGAGTGAAAGTGTGTTGGATATAGTGCATGCAGATGTCTGCGGTCCAATGGAGACAAAATCTATTGGAATGTCCAGGTACTTCTTGCTATTTGTAGACGACTACAGCCGTATGTCATTTGTATATTTTCTAAAAACTAAAGACGAAGTATTCAAGTGTTTTAAAGAATTCAAGTCAATGGTTGAGAAGCAGAAGAACACCTGTATTAAAGTGATCAGGTCAGATAATGGTACAGAATTTTGTTCAAACGAAATGACAAATTATTTGAAGCAAATGGGTATTATTCATCAACGCACAAACCCTTATACACCACAACAGAATGGAGTTTGTGAGCGGCTGAATAGAACAATTGTGGAAAAAGCCAGGTGTCTGTTATTTGACGCAAATTTAGACAAGAAATTTTGGGCTGAAGCAGTCCATACAGCTGTCTATTTGAGAAATAGATCTTTAGCTTCTGGTTTAAATGATAAAAGCCCATATGAGGTCTGGACAGGAAGTAAACCTGACATCAGTCATATACGTATATTTGGTAGCATTGTCATGGCACATGTTCCCAAAACAAAAAGATTGAAATGGGACAAAAAGGCAGTTAAACACCTTTTAATTGGATATGCTGATGACATAAAGGGTTACAGATTATATAATCCAGTAAATAAGCAAATTATTACAAGCAGAGATGTAACAATTATTGAACCAAATAATGAATCCGATGTGTCACAGATAACCATACAAGAAGTACAAAAATCTTCATCGGATACCGCTCAGGACAGTTTAAAAATTGAAACTTCGAATGCTACTCAATCACAATCTTCAATAAGTTATGAAGATGGTACCTATATTGAAGAAGACCTTAACACTAGCTCATCTGATGAGTTCTATGATCCTTTACCCAAAAGGGAGATAGAGGATATTACACAGAAAGACATAATAACACGTCCTAAGCGAGAAAGGCGAATGCCTGTTAGATATGGTGACTATGATGTCGGTAACATGTGTGTAGAGGCAGACATGAATCTATATGGAGACCAGATATCACTTGATGAAGCTATGAACGGAACGGAATCTAAGGAATGGTGTTTAGCTATAAACGAAGAAATAAAATCTTTTGAAAAATGTGACGCTTGGGAAGTGGTAGATAGACCTGAACAAGGTACAGTTGTGCAATGTAGATGGGTGTTTCGAAAGAAAATAGAAAGTGACAATAAAGTGCGGTATCGAGCGAGATTGGTGGCAAAAGGCTTTACACAGAAAGCAGGCATTGACTATAATGAAACTTTTTCCCCGGTGCTTAGATATTCTACTTTGAGACTTTTGTTTGCTTTAAGTGTTAAATATGATTTAGCAATAACCCATCTAGACGTAACCACTGCTTTCCTAAACGGTATTTTAGATGAAACTGTTTATATGCAATTGCCAGCATATTTTGAATGTACAGATAGGCAAAATAAAGTATTAAAACTCAAAAAGGCAATTTATGGCCTTAAGCAATCAGCAAGGGCATGGTACAAATTAGTTGACGATTGTTTACAGAAGATAGGTTATAAAAATTCTGTTTATGAACCTTGCCTATATGTAAAACAAAATGAAAATGAAAGAACCTTTATTGGGTTATTTGTTGATGACTTTTTTGTCTTCTCGAATTGTACTAAGGAAACAGAAAATCTAAAAAATGTATTAAGTAAAAAATTTCAGTTAAAAGATTTAGGATCTCTTAAACAATGTTTAGGTATGAGAATAAAAAGAGAAAATGGTATACTTACTGTTGATCAAAAGCAATTTATAGAACATTTACTTAAGAAATTTCAAATGGATAATTGTAAACCTATGAGCACTCCAATGGAAACAAATTTGAGGCTAGAAAAAGATAATATTTGTAGAACCAGATACCCTTATCAACAACTTATTGGGAGTTTGTTATATTTATCAATATTAACACGACCAGATATATCTTATGCAGTATGCTATTTATCTCAGTTTAACAATAATTATAATGAGTCGCATTGGACACATGCAAAAAGAATTCTTAAATATTTACAAAGTACTAAAAGTTATGGTTTACAATATGTAAAAGACAATTCAGATTTGATTGGCTATGTTGATGCAGATTGGGCCGCTGATCCCCTTGGTAGGAAGTCATACACTGGATATGTATTTAAAATGTCAGGTAGTGTTGTATCTCATGAATGTAAAAAACAACAAACGATTGCGCTATCAAGTACTGAGGCAGAATATATTGCCATTTGTGAATCAACTAAAGAGGCTATATATTTAAGAAATATTTTATGTGAATTACAGTGTAGAAATGATTCGCCAGTATTATTATATAACGACAATCAAAGTGCTCAAAAATTATTAAAAAATTGTTTATTTCATAAAAGGACTAAGCATATTGATGTAAAATATCACTTTGTTAGGTCTGTAGTAAATGAGGGCCTAATTGAAGTAAAGTATCTAAAAACTGCAGACATGCCAGCTGATATTCTGACAAAAAGTTTAAATTCATGCAAACATTATAAATTTGTAAAACAGCTAGGTATTACTAAAGTGGATTGAATATTGATCACGAGTTGTTACATTATTTTAATAAGGGAGTGTGTAAATTATATTAAAATATGTAAAGTGTTATCTAGGAGCACGCACATGTAGAAATTGTCTATTGCCTATCTAGTTTCCACTATATAATAAAAATAAAGTTTTAGTCTATGCCAAGCACACGTTCGTTTCAATAAACATCAACTGCGCGCGTTTGACATTTCGATACGTTTCACTGACTGAAACAATTTTTAAATACACGGTAATTTCGACCTTTTATCGTTTAACATTCAGCTTATATAAGACTGCGATATTAAATTTACTTATGGAATTTTACTCTCTACACGGTTGTGATAGAGTTGAAAATAGTGAGGGGTGTTAGGTTATTTCGTTACGGAATTTCTGGATTCTGTCTCCACGCTCAAGGCCCGCGATAGAAGCTATGCAATAGCTTAATAAGCGTAAGTTTATAACACTATAACTCAAATATTTTTTTTACTATTATTAACATTTGAAATAATCAAAATATATCTATTACACAGTCCGGCAATGTATAAACAAATGCGTATAACTAAAATTGAAATACTGACTAAGGCACGCGGTGTGCGAGTTGTCGTCGTCGAGCAGATGCCTGTTGTTGTGTGCGTGCGGCGCGGCGGGCTCGGCGCCACTGAGCTCGTCGCTGAACACGACGGGCGCCTCGCCCCCCGCCTCCGCCACCAGCGCCGCCAGCATGCCACCGCCGCACGAACCCGTCCCCGCGTTGATCTGGAAATCAAAATTACATTCAGTTCCTTTGATAGAAATTACATTAAAATTTGATATTGCAATGCTCCATAAATTAAATTTTTGATATATTTTTTTTTTAAGTTCACAAAATATACTAAATTTACTTCAGATATTGACATTTCGCTTGAAATACAACTCTATTAAATACTTTACTTGAGACGATGTCGATGGCGGCGGTGATATGACATCAGATTCGCGCTGATGCTTAGGTGACGTGTCTGGCTGTTCTTCCTCTTTTAGAGCTTTGGTCGATAAATTTTTCTTTAATTGCTGTTGAACAAAACAAATTACGTAATTTTTTTTTATTTCACTATCGATAAGTTAATTTTTAATATCGATAATTTGACAAAATATAACATCTCTCATTACAAGATTTGGCTATACAGAAAATAACATTAAGTTTTGCTAACGACCTGCGTCTTGATGTAAGTATCGATGAGAGCGAAGGCGAGGTCTCTGTTGAGCTTGGTCCAGGCGCCGCGCAGGTCGTGCACGGCCAGCCGGTGCGCGGGCGCCGCCGCCCCGCCCCCCGCGCCGCTGCACGCTCCGCCCACCGCCCCGCCGCACGCCGAGCGACCGTACGACACGCGCCGCACCGACAGGCAGTAGCACTTCTCCATCGTAGCGGGCGTCAACGCTGATAGCTAAATACAAAAAAGTTGCCTTTTACGCAGTACATTCTTGAATTTTTTACTGTATGTCGCCAAGAAAAATTAAGTATTGCTTTTTCATAGTCCATTGACGGTACACTAAATCCAAATAAAATTATCGATCAAAAATCAAGAAAAGTTCCATCACTATCGATATATGGACAAATTGATCATCACTTACCTCGTCACACTCTTTATCCTCATTGGCGGAGGCGAGCGTCTTGAGCCATATCTCAGCGTCAGTGATGTCGCAGTTCATGTACCCCGTGGTCCAGTTGGCACGAGGTCGCCGCACGAGCCCGTCCGTTGTGGGTACCAGGGTCAGGCGGTGTTTGGAGCCGCAGTTCACCCGAGCACCCAGCACTTCGATACCGCGTTGGAGCGATGATGATGACCAGTAACACACCTAACAGATATGAGGTTTATAAGTCAAGAATTATATTTTATGAATATATGAAATGGACGCAATTATTGGCGTAAAGAAAATCGATAAAAATTCGTATTCTTCCTATTCATAATCTAAAGATATCTTATCTGGGCTGACTTTGAAAAGGAAAACACGTTGTAGACAAATATTTACCATGATAGTCGGTAGCCTTAGACCTTGTTAATATTATAGCAACATTTTCAAGAAGTTGCCATATTAAAATCGAGTAAATTGAAAGACGATACTTTCAATTTAATATGGATAGTAATACAACTGAAACTATATTGAATAAACATACCTGCAAGTTATGTAGAGTAACGGAGACGCTAACGCTGCGGTAGTGCCGCGAGAGCTGCGGTTTGCGCGGGCGCACGTTACCGAACAGCCGTCCGCGACGAGTCGGCCGCGTGATGCCCGACAAGATGAGCTTCAGACTCTCGAACCATCTGATAACATGGGTATGGATATATGAATATCGATATATCGAAAGTGGATTTATTAAACGTTAGTTGTCAAACATGTTTTCGCAAAAAAAAATAGAAATATCTTACCTCAGGGTACTACCATACAACAGGACGACCGGTCCGTACGGGTCTTTATCGCTCGACTTCGTTTCGATGCTCAAATGTAGATCAAGACCTTGCGAACGAAATGCTCGGTACGAATCGTGTTCCTGGAAATTAATGTTGAATTACAGTAATAAGTAGTATTAAAATCCACAATATCGATTATTATTAGTATCGATTATTGACATCGTCCGTGCACTCTCGTCGTCTAGTCGGGTCTATGGAAGATCAGTGGGTCGCGGCTAGCCCGCGGCTGTTATTTTTAATTACCATATTACTATTATTTTTTTTCTCGTTTTTTGTAACTGTGTTTTGTTCCGTTATTTTGCTTTTTTGTTTAATGCTTTTGTAACTTGTAAATTGTGTGCAATAAATGTTTTATTATTATTATTATTACATCCCTATACCTGGTTGCTGGAGTACTCTGGCAGGCGCGTGGGCGCGCAGGGTGCGACGGCGTGGTGGTCGCGTGCGTCGGCCACGGTCAGCCAGCCCAGCTTCACGGCCAGTCGCAGCGCCGGCACCACCACCACGCGGCAGTCGTCGTACTTACTGGCAGTACGCACTAGTACCTCCAGGGAGCCCAGGAAACCTAGCTTACCTGCCAATATATCAATGGGATTTGTGTATAAATTTTATTAAAAGGAAAGATGGTAACATAAAGACTAGAAAATAGATATAATATTATTTTATAAACTTTATAATAAATTGTATACCTGTGGGTCTAGGATGTGAAAAGAAAGCACGATGCGTCTCCGCTTTGTTTTATTGTGATTGGTTGAGTGACTGACGTATTGGTATTTTGATGTTTGTGATTGATCGAGAGACCGACACGTCAGTCTCTCAACCAATCACAATAAGACGAAGCGGAGACGCATCTTGTTTTCTTTTCACGTCCTAGCCCCACTGATCATTTACCTAATATCAAACCTCTATAAACATTTTGGTTTTTGTTTTTGAACCATGCACAAAACGCTATATTACATACTTTCTTCTTCTTCTTGATCGTTTTCTTCATCACTGAAGGTCGTGTCCGTCCTAAAATATTTTCATGGAGTCGATGACGAGCCGTCTCCATGCCCCCCTATCTTCGGCTTTCCTCAGGGCATTGGCAATATGCAGTCCTGTTATGGCCCTTATTTGGTCAGACCAGCGGGCAGGTGATCGCCCAGGTGGTCTTTTACCCTCTACTTTCCCTACAACCAGCTGTTTGTCCAAGTTATCTGGCTGTCTTCGGGCAATGTGGCGAAAATAGCTTAACACTCGGTGGTAGTAGCATAGTGTAGAGAGCCTAGTCTTGATGTTCAGTTGGGCAAGAATAGACTTGTTGGTGCGTCTTGCCGTCCATGGTATGCGCAACATTTTCCTCCAACACCACATACATACTTACAATAATACAATATTACATACTTTAACCCACCATTAGTCCAATCCAGAACGAGGTCGGTCCAGGTGACCTCCATCTCCTCAGTGGTGTTGTAGGGGTCGAGCGACACGTGCAGCAGACACGTGAACTTGGCGCAGTTGACGGTCAGCCGGCCGTGCATCAGCAATCGAACCTTATCCCACCACGCGAGAGGGGCTGACGGGTCCAATGATGGACGGGATACTTGGTCAAAGGCTGGGAAGAGTAAAATTAGTTTTAACATCCTAGATTAAAGTAAGAACTTCTAAAGCTATTAATAATGTAATACTTCAGCTGGAAGTTTTTGTAACTCTAAATCATCATGATTAAAAATTTTATCATGAGAATTTGAGAAAAACCCGTGCCGAACAATGGGCCATTTATAAAACAGTAAAAAAAAACATATCCTATGCATATATAGCTAATTGTAAATGAAATGATTTCCAAAACATGAAATATCTAGCCTCACGATTTAATTTACGCAAATATACCGGGTGGAAGGGAAACGCTCTCGGAAACGAATACAGGTGATAGTATTGGTGATTCCTGACGTGATGGCACTAAAAAAATCGCGATCGCATTGTTACAATTTTAGTAGGATTTTCTCAAATTTCTGTACAGCTTCACGTATGGATAGATAAATCAAACTATTATTCTGAAAAACATAGTAAAATAGGTCAATATTTAAAAAAAATCGTAATGAAACACGTACATCAGCTGACGGGTTAACGACCGCGGGCCGGTCCCGGCGCAGCGCGACGGCCGCCCAGTTCTTTGTACGCTTTACATTGCGCGCGCATAAATTACGGAAATACTAAAATCGTAAGTATTATCGCTTAGCTTTGCAAATGAATATAGTTTTTCGTTAATGTTATGGTTCTTCTCTCTTATCGTTCCGGTATAGACAGCGTTTCCCTTCCACCCGGTATACTTACAAAGGTTGCAATGCGCGATAACAGGCTCCCAGCAGGGTCCGAACGCGTAGCTGTACTCGGCCATCTCGCAGCAGAGGTCGTAGTACCACTTGAGCGGCATCATACTGCGCTCCAACTCCACGTCGCCCCACGGCTCGCCCTGGTTTATCACCACCGTCCGCATCGCTGCAGGCAGGAAGTGGTTGGACAAACGTGTATTTAATTTTGTCTATAGCTAATAGCCCGGTTTGACTGGAGTTGTACCACTAATTTACGTAGTAAATAGTCAAAAACTTTGTTGAATTTCGATATTTCCGATTTAAAAATGTGACACTTCTGAAGTAGGCTTATACTCAAAATTAGGTTTCCCCTCGTGATATTAGACCTAGATTATCTGGTAAGGTATCTGACCTCTAGGTGGCGGCATCTCCTCGGCTCCCATCAGCGTGCCCCACATTCGCAGCTCGCTCATGTTGAGCAGCGGCTGCGGGAAGTCACGCAGTAACAGTTGCCACTGCGAGCACGTCAGGTTGATGCTGCGGCACCAGAGAGTCGAGAATTCTACGCCGTCTTCTGGCCACGGGCTGAAAAATCATCGATAAAATGTGAATACTTTTTGGAAAAGGGAATTTAACACCACAATACATTTTTTTTTATGGCATTCAATGACAAGACGAGCATGCCGTTCGCCTGACGGTAAGCGATACGACCACCCATAAACCGATAACAATACAATATTTTAAACTAAAAAACACGGTTTTACAGAAAATTCAAATATACAATGCATAAATAATAGTTTATTTATTTTTTGTGAGTATTTATTAAGTATTAACAACATTTTTTTTTTTGACGACGCGGACTACCGCCCAGTGTTCAAGGGGAACGACTGAGCGGTTATGTTGGGTTCACCGTGCCTTACGACCCGACGTTGAGCCGCCCGGAGAGATGGAAAACGTCGGGCGACCGCCGGGCCGAGTCCCTAACCTATGTACACCGCACGGCATACCAACTAAAACTCCGCGGTGGCCATCTTCGGCGCATTAGGGACGGCTGCGGGCTTCCTCCGACTCACGTCTAAGTTGTCGTCCGCAACCGCCCCTGCGCGTACCGCTGTTGCGGTCCTTCTCCTGTTGTTGCGGGGGCTCAGAAGCCCCCGTACACCGAAGGACGCCCTTGGCGTCCGAGGCAGCGTGAGGTACGCTGCCGTCCATCACGGGGGTCACAAAAGTTGGCTATACTAATAGGTGGTATTGACAACATGCACCCCACGACTTTTTTTGATAAAATTTGAACTTTTTTTCTTATTTATACTATTCTGAATTCAAATTCTTTAAATTTTTTTTTCTATTTATATAGATATACATAGAGCGTGTTTTTTTAACTATTATTTATTTTAAGGTAGGATGAATTAATGAAGACAAAAGAATTGGCTTGTTGTTATGTATTCCCAATGAATCATTATTGTTATACTTATTTTGTTTGTCATTAAGTACAGTATCGTACAGTATAGTATCGTATAGTACAGTATACTGCAGTATAGTACAGTACAGTACAGGCGGCGGCGCGACGCGGGACCGCTGCACGTAGATCTGCGCGTCCTTGTGCCGCAGCGCCGTGTACAGTACAGTACAGTACAGTATAGTGTAGTGTGAGTGACCTGTCGACATCGATGTCCCTGAGCCGTCGCTTCGCATGGTTGGCGCCGTGCAGCGCGGGGTCGGCGAGCGCGAGCAGCGTGAGGCGCGCGAGTGCGCACGCCACCAGGCGCGTGCGCGGCGGCGGCGCGGCGCGGGACCGCTGCACGTAGATCTGCGCGTCCTTGTGCCGCAGCGCCGTGTACAGTACAGTACAGTACAGTATAGTGTAGTGTGAGTGACCTGTCGACATCGATGTCCCTGAGCCGTCGCTTCGCATGGTTGGCGCCGTGCAGCGCGGGGTCGGCGAGCGCGAGCAGCGTGAGGCGCGCGAGTGCGCACGCCACCAGGCGCGTGCGCGGCGGCGGCGCGGCGCGGGACCGCTGCACGTAGATCTGCGCGTCCTTGTGCCGCAGCGCCGTGTACAGTACAGTACAGTACAGTATAGTGTAGTGTGAGTGACCTGTCGACATCGATGTCCCTGAGCCGTCGCTTCGCATGGTTGGCGCCGTGCAGCGCGGGGTCGGCGAGCGCGAGCAGCGTGAGGCGCGCGAGTGCGCACGCCACCAGGCGCGTGCGCGGCGGCGGCGCGGCGCGGGACCGCTGCACGTAGATCTGCGCGTCCTTGTGCCGCAGCGCCGTGTACAGTACAGTACAGTACAGTATAGTGTAGTGTGAGTGACCTGTCGACATCGATGTCCCTGAGCCGTCGCTTCGCATGGTTGGCGCCGTGCAGCGCGGGGTCGGCGAGCGCGAGCAGCGTGAGGCGCGCGAGTGCGCACGCCACCAGGCGCGTGCGCGGCGGCGGCGCGGCGCGGGGCCGCTGCACGTAGATCTGCGCGTCCTTGTGCCGCAGCGCCGTGTACAGTACAGTACAGTACAGTATAGTGTAGTGTGAGTGACCTGTCGACATCGATGTCCCTGAGCCGTCGCTTCGCATGGTTGGCGCCGTGCAGCGCGGGGTCGGCGAGCGCGAGCAGCGTGAGGCGCGCGAGTGCGCACGCCACCAGGCGCGTGCGCGGCGGCGGCGCGGCGCGGGGCCGCTGCACGTAGATCTGCGCGTCCTTGTGCCGCAGCGCCGTGTACAGTACAGTACAGTACAGTATAGTGTAGTGTGAGTGACCTGTCGACATCGATGTCCCTGAGCCGTCGCTTCGCATGGTTGGCGCCGTGCAGCGCGGGGTCGGCGAGCGCGAGCAGCGTGAGGCGCGCGAGTGCGCACGCCACCAGGCGCGTGCGCGGCGGCGGCGCGGCGCGGGACCGCTGCACGTAGATCTGCGCGTCCTTGTGCCGCAGCGCCGTGTACAGTACAGTACAGTACAGTATAGTGTAGTGTGAGTGACCTGTCGACATCGATGTCCCTGAGCCGTCGCTTCGCATGGTTGGCGCCGTGCAGCGCGGGGTCGGCGAGCGCGAGCAGCGTGAGGCGCGCGAGTGCGCACGCCACCAGGCGCGTGCGCGGCGGCGGCGCGGCGCGGGACCGCTGCACGTAGATCTGCGCGTCCTTGTGCCGCAGCGCCGTGTACAGTACAGTACAGTACAGTATAGTGTAGTGTGAGTGACCTGTCGACATCGATGTCCCTGAGCCGTCGCTTCGCATGGTTGGCGCCGTGCAGCGCGGGGTCGGCGAGCGCGAGCAGCGTGAGGCGCGCGAGTGCGCACGCCACCAGGCGCGTGCGCGGCGGCGGCGCGGCGCGGGACCGCTGCACGTAGATCTGCGCGTCCTTGTGCCGCAGCGCCGTGTACAGTACAGTACAGTACAGTATAGTGTAGTGTGAGTGACCTGTCGACATCGATGTCCCTGAGCCGTCGCTTCGCATGGTTGGCGCCGTGCAGCGCGGGGTCGGCGAGCGCGAGCAGCGTGAGGCGCGCGAGTGCGCACGCCACCAGGCGCGTGCGCGGCGGCGGCGCGGCGCGGGACCGCTGCACGTAGATCTGCGCGTCCTTGTGCCGCAGCGCCATGTACAGCTCCTCCACCTTGCCCGCCGGCAGGAACAGCTGCGGCGCGCACAGCTCCGCCACCTACACACACACACACACACACACACACACACGGTAACTAATACCTTCTAACACTATGTATTCTACACCGCTTCAAATATAACAATTACTAGCTTTTGCCCGCGGCTCCGCCTGCGTCGAAAAGTTTTTCCGGGATAAAAGTCCCGGTTTATATTTTCCCGAGATAAGATACCTCTTATCCCTTAGGCTACCGCCTAAGTCCTTCCCAGTGTCTTAAACTATCACCTTACTAAATTTCATTGAAATAGATTGATTAGTTTGGTCCTTACGGCTTCAACGGCGAGATTAAAAAATCCGGGATACAATTCCCGGTGTATGTTTTTCCAGGATAAAAGTAGCCCTGTGTCCTTATCTGGATCTCAAACTATCTCCATACTTCTTTTCTGACAATTCCATTCGCAGAAGACGATTTTCCGGGATTATAGTCGCGGTTCATAATTTCCCGGGATAAAAAAGTTTCCTAGATACTTTCCAGGGTCTTGAACTATCTTCCTACCCAATTTCATCGAAATCGGCCTGTGGTTTAGCCGTAACGACTGGCGAGGAAAAAAACGGGATGAAAGTCCCACTTTACGCTTTCCCTGGATAAAAAGGAGCCTATGTGTTAATCCAGCACATGATCTACCCGTGTACCAAATTTCATCGAAATCCGTTCAGTAGTTTTTACGTGAAAGAGTAACAAACATCCATACATTCAAACATCCATATATTCTTACAAACTTTCGCGTTTATAATATTAGTAGGAAGTATCACTAATGCAATGAACATTCATTAAATTTAGTAATTACTTCATAAACCCAATATTTTTACCAGCGCTTTAAGAAAATAAATGCCCCAAATATGAACACCTTCAAAACTACCTTAACATACACTTGATACTAAAGCGTATTATTTCACAGCTATAATCGTGTGTCATTTAATTATTTTGTATACAGACAAAAAATTTATATCTCATTTAGACAATTGGCGAATAATTCGCCATACTACTCTTCCTCTGCAAGTATCTAAATAAAGAGTTACCCTGTTAAGCTGCGGTCCCACGGCCCGTTAATAGACAAACTGCGCCAGACGTAGCAACGCCTGCCGCGGCCTGCGTTCCTACGGCGTGAGTCGGCCTGGCGCGGCCAGCTAGCCGCCATTCAGCGAATGTTCGGATGCATACGAAATGAATGACTGAATAGTGCCTTTGAGCTTACCGACTCCCGATGGATCGGACGGGCGACATCTCGGGCTTCACCAGATGCAACGGTTCCCACGGCCTGTCAGCCTGACCTGGGATAAATCAGGCCGTGGGACCGCGGCTTTAGACATCCCATCATAAATGACAATGAAATACAAATATTCCAACTACAAAAAAATAACGACCTTAGCATCCAACATGGTTCGTCGCTTCTGACTCTCCTTGTACTCGTCCTCCAATAACTCGTAATTATCACGCAGTTTCACTTCAAACGGATCATCACTCATTTCTATCAGAAGCTCTTCGATCTAAAAACACAACATAATTTATTATACCTTCAAAACCCACTCTAAAAATCTTAAAAAAAAATATATGAAATACGTAACCCTACATCATTCGATAAAAATTATAAGTACCTATATATCGAATACGCAATAACGACTTTTTCTTATTACATAACGCTACTTTACCACGTACCTTGATATGCAAATCACTGGGTAGAGGACTGTCAGCAGTAAAAGGTTTCTTTTTGATACCGTGCACCAACTTGATCCACTTGAACAGCGACACGAAGTCCCCTTGCACTGCCTCTGCAAAACGATGCTTGTACGGGAAAATCACCCTGATTGAATCGATATTCACCGCCCTGAGAAATTGATACAGTTTAGTTAAAATAACATCGCTGTGTTATAAAATATCGAAGTCGCAATACACAAATACAATGGATCTACACATTTAAAACCTAACCTAACTAGATTGAATTAATAATTTCCAGATTTTGCGCAGTTTTAGTGTATCAAATGTAAATAATAAACACAAATATCCATTTACTTTTTTACTTATCTCAAATATTGTAGCTATTAATTGCAACCCGAATAATCGATATCGATATCCCCTCCCTATTAAACGTCATAGACTCACCAAACCTTATTCCAAGTAAGAAGGAAACCCTCATTAGCCTTCCTTTCCACTCGCACCTCGTGGTCGTCCGTCGCGCGTTCCATGGAGTAACCATCGACAGTGATCATCTCGTCTCCGTTCAGCACCATGTGTAGTTTGCTCCAGATTATCGATAAACCGGCTTCATGATCATAGGATATCGTCATGTCATCTGAATAAAACAAAAAAGTCAAATATTACATAGGCAGGAACATCGCAGTTGTTTTTGGAACGAAGTTCCTTATCGCGCGTTGTGAAAGGGAGCTAGACGGAAAAAATTCTCACGAAAAGTTGAGCGCAGAGCGACACTTTTATACTTGCCCTGTGAAACCAGCCAGTAACAATAAAGAACTGGCCGTAAAAGTGACATTCGAAATTTAAATAAAAAAAGACAATTTAAATCCTTTTTGGAGTAGTTTGTTTTTCGTTAGTTGTATGTTAATTTTAATGTCAATGCTTGCTTAGGTGATGATCGTGATTCGATGACATATCTATTGTGTAGGTAGAAGTAAATGTTTTAATTGATGTGGTAATATAAGAACTACTCACCAGTTCCAAAAAGCATATTATTCTGATCCGATAAAATCAATCCCAAATTAGTTTCACCCTTAAACGAAACACGCCAATCTATCGCTCTTTTTCTCACCGACTGCGTTTCAATGTTGCGGTCTCTTTTCAACTCTCTCAATTGATCCCTGAAATCCCTGATAGCCCTTACGAAGGTCAATATCTTGAGATGCAGGTTCGCACTCCACTCGAAGTCAACGTTTTCCATAAACTGAAAGTCAAGGAGTGTCGAGTACCTCTCTTTTGAAGGCACGAGTTCTATTCTCGCCGACTTAACGTGGAAAAACGTGGTCGGTATCTCGTCGGATCTTTGGCATTGCATATTTCCTGTGAACAAGTCATTTTATACGATCGATTGTATAAAAAAATATTTTAGCTCAACATTAGATCATTGTTAGTATAAGTCGCGGCACGAAACTCTAGCGCTGAGCGAAACGTGGAGGGGATAGCTGCGCATGGGTACCGTCGCGCACGCAATACAAATTAGTAATTTAATTGCTTAATTAAAAACAGCAAAATAATGTTTTAATGTAAAGTCAAATAGTAAGTCTAGCGGTGAACAAAATGTGGAACTTAACTGCGTATGGGTACTGTCACGCACGCAAATATTACTTAAGTAATATTACTTCATGTTTGAATGAATGAATTTGTTTCAGGGAATTAATGAAATCATTCGATTCCCTTTTCAGAAAACAATGCACGTCAAACACCATTTTCCGTGCCTGTCTTTTCAAAACAGTATTCCTTCTCGGCC
Source organism: Lapara coniferarum (assembly GCA_949316025.1). Lineage (NCBI taxonomy): Eukaryota > Metazoa > Arthropoda > Insecta > Lepidoptera > Sphingidae > Lapara > Lapara coniferarum. The sequence continues at coordinate 25,500,315 of OX438919.1, forward strand.
TCGGCATTTTCACTGTTTAAAAACTGTTCAAACTTAATCAAACAGTGAATAAACTAACAAACACAACAAACAAATCAACAAAACAAACTTAACAAAAAACAACAACAAAAATTAACGATGACAACAAAACAATTCAGAACGCGACTGTACACTGGAAGTGCGCGGAGCGTCGTATCGGCACGGGGGACGGAGTACGACTGGAGAGCCAATCGGCGCAACGCACGCTCGCCCTTCACTCCCGGTACCCCGCCAAGACACCTTATTTTTTACTTCTGCGCAATAACGGTCAGCGCTAGAGTTTCGTGCCGCGACCAATAGTTCAGGTAATTATTTAGTACAAGTAAAACTATTTATGGAGGCATATGGAATGAAACATTACAAAATGAACATTCCATAAACTTAAGCATTAAAAGCGGTTCAATATTTAGGCTGTGGAAAAATACCAAACAAACATATCCACACTCACAAACATTAAAACGTTCTTACCTCTATAAGGCACCATGTCCACCACCTTAAAGCCAGACACCACAGCACTAGACTTGCTGACCGTCTTCTCCAGGGTCACGGCGTCTATCCTGGTCATTAGGCACATGTTCTCATTCACTATCAGGAATAGGTTGATATGAGTCAGCGCTACATTCACGGCTATGTTCAGAGGAGTGTCAGTAGAGTCGATAGGTATATCTGGTTTGTGCGTGAGAGTGGTTGTGTACTGGTCTATACACTCGGCTAATGAGATTATTGTTTCTGCAATTGTTGAACTCCATTCGAGACGCAGGCAATCCATCATCGCCTCTATCTGTTAAAAAAGAAAATGTATGTTAAATTTTATATTGGTAAACTAGCCTTTGCCCGCGGCTCCGCCCGCTTTAAAAAGTTTTTCCGGAATAAAAGTCCCGCTTTATACTTTCCCGGGATAAAAAGTAGCCTGTGTGTTAATCCAGGACATGATCTACCCGTGTGCCAAATTTCATCGAAATTCGTTCAGTAGTTTATGCGTGAAAGGGTAACAAACATCCATACAGCCAAACATCCATACATTCTTACAAACTTTCGCCTTTATAATAATTATTAGTAGGATGTATCACTAATGCAATGAACATTCATGAAATTTAGTAATTACTTCATAAACCCAATATTTTTACCACCATTTCAATAAAATAAATGCCTCAAATCTGGACGACAGATACTTAAAATGTAGCAATTTATTTATTTATTTTATTTAGCAATAAATTCAGTTCATTTCCTAAACGACTGTGCAAGGATAAGATTCTATAAACACAACTCAGTATGATATTCAATAACCTTGATTTCATGGGAAATTGTTCTCATACCTTAGAGTCCCTGGGTCCATGACTGCCCCACTTGACCAATGCGACGGCGAGTAGAGCGGAGCCCCACGCGTGTTGCCTCCGCGGCGGCGCGTCCTTCAGCTGCAGGCACCCTGGACCCGTGGCCAGCCAGCCGCCGTCCACCAGCAGTTCAGTACTCCAATGCCGCGAACCCACCACCAGCCGCGCCATCGAAGACTTGTATGCTTCGTCTGTATCAAATTGAGTTATGTCGATAAAAACAATGTTTTATAGTTTTTTTTTTATTTGTACCAAAATAAGCATGCGCAGTGTTCTATCAATATGAAGTGAATCTGAAAGTGTGTAAAGTATATTGTCCCGTACCCCTGGTGTCGAGCAGCTGGTCGAGCTTGACCTTGACGCCCGCGCAGCCGGCGGCGAGTGCTTGCGGCGACTGCAGTGCTGCGTGCAGCGTGACGGCGCGCAGCTCCGCGCAGCCCTGCACCACGCACGACGACACCACGCGCGCCACCCACGTAGGGAGCCCACCTTCACACCCACTCCCACCCTCACCTGCACCTCCACCAACACCTTCACAAAATGCCGTAGTCAGTGCTAACTTTTAAATCAATACATTTTATCAGATAAATTTTTATATACACATATTTTTTATCAATATCGGGACCGAGTGCCCATGTACCACCAATTTTCTGATGCAAAGATTGTTCCTTTCCGAATTGAAACACATTGTAGCCAGATTACTACCGGCTCATAGTGAAACTCAATATCGATTGTATCAAAGCAAAGAGTATATTATAATGCCACTCAATTCTATATGTACATTTCACCAAGTATATCAAAATCATAAGTATTTATGTAAAGTATCTGACCATGAAATGATCGTAAGAAGGATGAGTACTTACGTGGAGTAGTTTCATTGACTTGCAACGGTCTACTCCTTGCCATCTTCTCTCTAACTGTCGTGTACCACTTAAACACGTTCTTATGATTGTACGTGATATTTAATGTACTTATTATTAAATACAAATTCAGTACGGCTTTTTCCAACTGAAAACAAAATGAAGGTTGTAAATAATATAGTTCTAAAATGAATACTGTAAGCTTATCCCAGCTCTAAACATCATGACAAACAGATTCACCACTGCAAATTGTTACAAACAAACCTTAGCATCTAATTTGAGTTTGTTCAAGTACAACAGCGTGTCGTCGTCGGTGAGGAGCTGGTACTGGTCCATCTGGAAGGCGACGTACAGTTGCGGCACGCTCAGGATGTGGCATCCGCCGTCGTCCACGTGCACTGACGCCGCGCTGAACCTTGAGTTCACCTGGATGATATTTTTTTTCCAATGATTACACTATATAATTTTTATTACATGCAAAGTCTGAAGTCGTTTTTTTATACGGGCATGGCAATGTGACCCTACTGCACCTGATAATAAGCAGAGAGAACTGACGAGCGATGACGACCTCTCATCAATCGACACAATTATGCCGGCCTGTGTGAACTGGATGTACACAGGCTGATCCCGGAACGCGACACACTTACGTGCACCACTATGGAGGGTTTCAACACCTTATATATGGTGATCGCTATCCGAACTGATGTACATAATGTACGTATATCCTTCCACCAGCAATAAATTTTTAATAAAGGTGGCTGAGGGCGGAGGGTGGAGAGGTTCCCCTATTTGATACTGTTGTGTATGTGCGCTAAGTATCGATATGTATAGTCTATGGGTGATGTGTGAAAAAGGAAATTAATGAGTGCGTCAATAGCCGCAGCGTTTTTTTTTTTTTTTTGTTTTTTTTGTCCCTGACTTTACTCTTTCTAGCCTGACGAGGGTCGGCTTATGAAAGAACACCGGTCTTTTGGGTGAGTGCAGAAGGCGCTCGCAACCCTTAAAATTAAGCGACCACGCTGAGGGCGACCCACTAACGGGTCACGAACCTCGGAGCCGCAGCGTGTTGCACTTGTCTCCCGTACACAGTAACTAACAGATACGCAGCTCGCCCCCCTAGATGATATCTATACTAATATTATAAAGCTGAAGAGTTTGTTTGTTTGTTTGTTTGTTTGTTTGTTTGTTTGTTTGTTTGTTTGTTTGTTTGTTTGTTTGAACGCGCTAATCTCAGGAACTACTGGTTCGAATTGAAAAATTCTTTTTGTGTTGAATAGACCATTTATCGAGGAAGGCTTTAGGCTATATAACATCACGATGCAACTATTAGGAGCGAAGAAATAATGGAAAATGTGAAAAATGCGGGGAAAATTATTCATCCTTGAGGGCTTCCATTGCGTGCGCTGCGAAAACGGTTCAAGATACCAAAAATATATGTATGAAAGAATTATTCCTCTTGAAATGATCTAAAAAAAAGTCCGCGACAGTATGTGTCTATCTTTTAAGATTAACTCTCTAGAACCGTTTTTATGGTAATCAAATTTGGTCGAAATTAATGCATTATTTGTTAAGAGTTGTATCAACGTCATAATATTGATCTTTATCCAAATAAATGTGTTGGATAGAGTGATGCAACGGGAAGGTTTTTATGTATGTACTTTTAGCCCGGAAAAACTTATTAACGCGGGCGAAGCCGTGGGCAAAAGCTATCTATACTAATATTATAAAGCTGAAGAGTTTGTTTGTTTGTTTGAACGCGCTAATCTCAGGAACTACTGGTTCGAATTGAAAAATTCTTTTTGTGTTGAATAGACCATTTATCGAGGAAGGCTTTAGGCTATATAACATCACGATGCAACTATTAGGAGCGAATAAATAATGGAAAATGTGAAAAAAGCGGGGAAAATTATTCATCCTTGAGGGCTTCCATTGCGTGCGCTGCGAAAACGGTTCAAGATATCAAAAATATATGTATGAAAGAATTATTCCTCTTGAAATTATCTAAAAAAATGTCCGCAACAGTATATGATTTCTAAGAAATCTTTTAAGATTAACTTACTAGAACCGTTTTTATGGTAATGAAATTTGGTCGAAATTAATGCATTATTTGTTAAGAGTTGTATCAACGTCATAGTCATAGAGTGATTCAACGGGAAGGCTTTTATGTACTTTTAGCCCGGAAAAACTTATTAACGCGGGCGAAGCCGTGGGCAAAATTAGGTTATAAAAATAATGCACTTACTTGTAAACTTTGTAGCGACATTTCGAAGTTTGTACGTGTAATTTTGTCACAGCATCCTATTTTTGTTGTGTCTATCCTTAAGCTAAAGATCTGAAAATATAAAGATATTTTAAAACATAAAAAACAATTCAGCACATTCAACTTGAAAGATATGTCTGTTTTCTTATTGCTTAAATTTTATTTAAACAATATATTTATAAAATTCTGTTTATCCATTAGAAAGTGAATATTTCATGCTAATTTCGGGGTTATTAAGAGTTTCTTGTATATATTTTTGCAGTCATATTAAAATTTTAATTAATTTAAAAAAGTGTAAAAAATATTTATCTGTTTAGAATTTATACCTTTGGTATAACGGGCGACAGTCTCGGTATGAGAGTGGCGATGTGGTCCTCGGCGTGGTGCGCGTGCGCAGGAGCACTCCTGCCTCTGCTGCGCTTTACCAGGAACTGGTACAGGTCGTCTTTGAATGTTATTACCGTGTTGCTGATCGACATGTGGATTTTCTGTTGATATTTTTTTGTAATAAAACAAAACAGACAATATGTTATTCTTAGCTAAAGTAAGATACAACTACTGGAGATTTTCGCGGTCGCACCAATACCCGAAATGAATTTGAGTAAGTAAGCATTTGTCATGGATAAGATCAAATGCTGTACATTCTGTTTAATGAACAAGTAACCTGCAGTGCACTTTGACTATCAGAAATGTACTACACCTACCTCAACATTCAAAGGTCCATCAGCCTTAACAGTCCCTTCAATAAGCAGACTGCAAGCAGCTTCTCCAAGACACTCTCCACTCCTCACGACCCTGGCTGTGGCGTCCACCAGCTTGGTGCTGAAGACCAGGGCGCGTGCTGGCCCGCCCGCAGCGCCGTCCGCGTGGACTTCTGAAGCCATGGTGTGGATGGCGAATGGGTTCTCCGAGTCGGCGTTGTGGATGATGATTGAAGCGTTGAATATATGCACGCCCATGAACTGGCGCAGAAAATTATTTGGAATTGTTAATTTATGTATGTATGTTACAAACACACACGCACGCACGCACGCCCGCCCGCCCGCCCGCACATACACACACACGCGCGCACGCGCACACGCACACGCACACGCACACGCACACGCACGCACGCACGCACGCACGCACGCACGCACGCACGCACGCACGCACGCACGCACGCACGCACGCACGCACGCACGCACGCACGCACGCACGCACGCACGCACGCACGCACGCACTCACGCACGCACGCACGCACGCACGCACGCACGCACGCACGCACGCACGCACGCACGCACGCACGCACACACACACACACACACACACACACACACACACACACACACACACACACACATACACACACACGCGTTCTATCCGCGAAATGTGGGCGCACTAGTTGCGCCTCTGCCTACCCCCTGACTCTTCTGGGACAAAAGGCGTGTGTGTGCGTGTGAGCCTGTCCGTGTGCGTGTGCGTGTGTAGGGCAGTTAGCTTGCCCCTTAGGACAGAAGTGACATAAGTGTCATCATGGTATAAAAAACACATGGTGTGTCATGGTTGCATCTCTGCCTATCCTTTCAGTGTTAAAGGCGTGATTCGTGTTTAATTATAATCAGCTCTATTCTGATGATATCATACTATGTAAATATATTCCACCACCACGCATTGGAGACAGATAAGAGCAGGAGGAAATAGGAGGTTAACCTAATTACCACATACCTGAGCAAACATGATCAAACTATGTGGCAGTTTTTTATCTCTAAAGTCAAGGATCTTATGTCCTAGGAAGTTAGGATCACTGCCAACCATCCTAGACGTGATTTCTTCTTCCATCCCCTCCCTGGACAGGGAGTTCTGCTTGGACAGCAATGGTTTGAGGATGGTCTCCACAACAACACTCCGTTTCTCCTCCACATTGTTGGTGATCTCCACACCACGGATCACAACTGACACAAGCTTGTTGATTTCAGAGTTGAAACAACTGCTTTGGAATGATATTTCATCTATATGCTGGAAAGATGTGCCATGTATTAAAGTGTAGTAAACAATCAACAGCTGGTCAACTACAGCACTTCAGAATGTATGCAGAGAAAATTGGGAGATCAAACTATTTTCAAACACTGCTTGTATGACACTCTTCTACTGCTCACAAGTCCTAAAAGGTTTCCAAAAAATGTTGACTGATATGTAATACAAATATTGAGTATTTACATAAAGATTTCATAAGTCATTACAATATGAAAAGCTTTATGCTAAATTCCTTGTATATTTAATAAAAAACTGTACAGTTCATTTAAAATGAGATTGTTATTTACAAGGCTCCCAACTTACAAAATGCAATAGATAATGCTTCTACTAAATTCTAATTTATTGTGTAGACATATCCAAACTACGTTGGTACTGAAGATTGAATAGTAGTTACTAAAAAACGAAACATGAGTAAACATCTATATGTATAAAAGAAAGTGGTGTTAGTTACACCACTTATAACTCAAGAATGGCTGAACGGATTTACCTGAAAATTGGTGGAGAGGTAGCTTAGAACCAGGAGACGGACATAGGATACTTTTTATCCCGGGAAAATATAAACCGGGACTTTTATCCCAGATAATTGTTTTCTGCCAGTGGAACCGCAAGAAAACAAGTATAGAGATATTTCGAGATCCAGTTGAGGACATAATTACTCTTATCCCGGAAAAAGATAAACTGGGAATTATATCCCGGATTTTAATTTCTCGCGAGTGGAGCCGCCACGACTAAACCACTGAACCGATAGCGATGCAATTTGGCAGGGAGATAGTTTTAAACCCTGGGAAGAATCTAGGCTACTTCATATCCCGGGAAAATATAAACCGGGACCTTAATCTCGGAAAATAGTTTTTTGCCAGTGGAACCGTATGAAAATAAGTATGGAGATAGTTTGTGATCCAAAGGAAATCAATCTCAAGTTTGAGTTACATCTCAAGTAGACATAATGTATGAACAGTTCAATACATTATGTCTACTTGAGATGTAACTCAAACTTGAGATTGACCTATTAATACCGCCCATAGGCTACTATTATCCCGGAAAACAGACACCGGGAATTTTATTCGGGATTTTTTTCCGGAAAAAAATATGGTTAGGTATTATTTACGGGGGGGTGGGGGTGTTTAGGGATTTTAAAATTTCTTTAAATAAGGACTCATTTGGTGGCAGGGAGGTTTTTTGCAAGAAAATTACGCGGAAAATTTGAAAATTTAAGAATACTTAACCGCCATATTAAACGTGTATGTCACTGAATTCCTCCTAAGCGGCTGGACCGATTTTAATGATTTTTTTTGTGTCCTCAGGTGGGTTTGAGAATAGTTTCGATTAACAATTAGATCCGGTAGGTGGCGCTGTACTCGGGTTCTAGGATTTCATTTCCTTTTTAGGGCAGGACAACGTCTGTCGGGGCCGCTAGTTGTATATAATATCGAAAGCATATAGTTTGCTTGAAATCCAAGGTAATGTTGAAACTTGCTGATTAAACCCATCACAATTACTTTATATGGATATCATCATCATCATCATCATCATTATCATCCACACATCAACTGCTGAACATAGGCCTCCCCCAAAGATTCCTAGACGGGCCTGTCAAAAGCGGCCCGCATCCAGCACGAGTCTGCGTCCCTTATCAAGTCGTCCGTCCACTTTGCAGTGTATGGCCGATGCTGCAGTTGCCAGTATGTGGCCTCCACTCGAGAACTGTTTTGCCCCATCTGCCATCAGTTCTTTGAACTATGTGCCCTGCCTGTTACCACTTTAGCTTGCTAATTCGTTGGGCTATATCAGTGACTTTCATTCTTCTACGGATCTCCTCATTTCTGATTTGATCGCATAGAGAAACGCCTAGCATAGCCCTCTCCATAGCTCGCTGAGTGACCGTGAGCCGTCTTACGCGGCACATAGTCAGAGGCCACGTCTCAGTGCCATATGTCATCACTAGTGACACACATTGATTGAAGAAGTCTTCAGGCACTGAGGTATTTAACACAAGAAGACCTCATATAATAATAATATAATAATCATAATAATAAGCCTGCAGGCGTGGCTTTGTGGCGAGCCGACGGTGAGTGGCGAAACCGCGTACCCAATTCCATGGGGGCTAAATGAGACCCCCTGACCCTTGGCTTGCCTTAACTGGCCGGCTAGGGGTGGAATTGCAAGAGCTAAGAACCTGAACTCCAGGGTGGAAGTGCTCAATCTGCATAATAGCGAGGAAACCCACTTCGGGACGCATCAGCGACCGGCATTGGTGAAATCGGCACACACCTCTTGACACCCTTTAGCCACCCACAACAATGTTATGTCCTAGGCATGCGCCGCTTTTGGTATGCCCATCTAATGGGGGACAAGGCACCGTCTGCCTTGAATATAAAAGATTGAGACATTTTACTTGGCAGGCGTCCCATTGTCTCAATCAATATATATCCCAGCAACTAGTCCAGCTAGATCCCATCCATAGACCCAATGAATTCCCATCTACTCTGCAATAGTCCTTACACCTTGCAGGCGCTGTTTTTGGTTCTATTTCTCTCATAAATGCAGACAGAGATAGTACCTGCATGATGTACATATCCCAACCATATTAAAGTATCTTTAAGGGGCCTCTACGTGTTGGATCTGTATCCCCACACAAGCCTTCCATAAGGACCGGCCTTCGTGCCATGATTTTCCACAAGAAAGATACAATAATAATAATAATATCACAATAATAATATTTAATTCATAATTGATATTGAAGAAACGTTTCAATACATAGTAGTAGTATATAATATGTGGATATTATTGATCTCCCCTGCAATACTTACAACAGAGTATCGGTCTTTGGAAAGGCTTACATCCCTCAATATTAATTTCGGTACAGCAATCCTTCCTATCCTCAACTTTATATGGTATTTTCTTTTGAATAACCATGCCAACCATGTCGGCAGGAGCCTAAAAATAAATACGACAGAAATAAACGATAAACAAAAACAATAATAAAAATTAGCGATATCATCTTATATGCGGCGCTTACCAAGATACAATGAAGTATACGACTATAAAAATTAAAAGGAGTATCAACAACACGTTCATTTTCGTATTCCTGTATAATATCGATCGGTATTTCGCTAATAAATTGCGTAAATATGTTTCATTTTGGGTGTATCTTGAAACTTAACCTACAAACTCAAAAGTCAAAGCCAAGATGAACTGTCAAATTAATTCAAGCGTCAAACGTAGGTAATCGTTCGGAAATTGCATTAAGTGTTAAATCTTAACTGTCAACATGAGCATAAGGGGCAAATAAGGGGGTTTCAGATTCTGAGGTTCAGGGGTTCCGGACCCCCCTGCCCCCCCTAGCTCACATAGGCCCCGCTAGGCCACTGAAATTTCGGGGAACTGGACCCCGTCTTAGCTTCTAAAATGATCGGGCTACAAAACATGTCCACACTCCTATGCCGATGCCCAGGGGGGGAGGGGATGTTAAACGATGTCATTCAAGGCAGGAACCCACGCCACCAAAATTTTTATATCGTAGGACGCCCCCATGTGAAAGCTATAGATGCGCCCGGACTATCAAGGTTGTCGTATCTTTATATCGTAGAAGAATTGAGGACGATAGGTACCGTTACCAAGAGTATCGTACGAATAATTTTCTCTTGTTCAGTCTCTAATATGCCAAGAGCTGTCTGGGACCTAGGCCCCTGGGTACCTGTAGGTAGGTATCACATATCACCGCACTGTCTATTTTTACTACTGTGCATAAAATTATAGTGTTCAAGAATTGTTTGGTTTTTAAGCTATTGCATAACTTCTATAGCGGGCCTTGAGCGTGGAGCGTGGTGGTGGTGGATAACCTGTCACCCCTCACTATTTTCAACTCTATCACAACCGTGTAGACTGTAGAGTGTAAAATTCCATAAGTAAATTTAATATCGCAGTCTTGTAAGAATACAGTATGTAAGAGGATATGAGCTGAATGTTAAACTATAAATGGTCGAAATTACCGTGTATTTAAAAATTGTTCCAGTCAGTGAAACGTATCGAAATGTCAAACGTGATTCTAAGTTTGAATTTTTAAAAAGTTTTTATTTTATATCTGTTCAAAGAGGTTATAAATATTAGAATTGCCTGCTTAGAGTTTCGGCGTTAGGGCACGAGTGAAATTTGGACAATAGAAAAAAAAAAAAATTATAATTACATAAGTTGATAAAAAATGCTATGCAATAGCTTTACCGCGGCAGTCTCCGAGTGCCACACGGCTTTTTTTTTATTATTTTAGGAAGACTTACAGACTAATACAATTTATACTGAATACATACTTGAATTGACATATTGCTTTAAATAGTCTCCACATATATGTAACAATATAATGCACCTTACTACAAATTAAGTTTCTTTTTTAATTTAATTAAATGAATAAAGAATTAAAAGAAAAGAAACCACAAGCTGCATTGCGCTTACATACAATGATAGTGTTTGTTAGTCCCCGTCGTTATCAAAGAATTGTTTAGTGAGCTTACGTCTCACCGCCTCAGGTTTGGTACAGAACAAATCTACATTTAGGCTTGGTGGAAGTTTATTAAAATTACTAGCAGTACGCAATAAGAACGAATTTTGCCTATAATTGGTGGAAGTAAAAGGTGTTGATAAGAAAGACTTTTGTCGAAGACACATTTGATTAGTGCGTAAACCAATTTTTGATAATAACTGAGGGCAGTCGATAGTTCCGTTTGCAACACTCATTATAAAACATAATATATCGGAAATATTACGCCTATAATCCAATGGCGAGAAATGATTTCTTTTGCATCGGTGAATGTAATTATCTGATCGTTGTTGTGCTTTAAAGTCCAGATATTTAAAAAAAAATCTTTGTATCATTTCAATACGGGATTGATAAATTTCTTATTGGGGATTCCATACCTGAGATGCGTATTCAAGGTGACTACGTACCAAGGAACAATACAGGATCTTTATACATTTTAGTGAGCGAAAGCTATCAGACATGCGTATAATAAAACCTAGAGCTTTGGACGCTTTCTTTACGATGTGTTCTACATGTTGGTCAAAAAGTAATTTGCTATCATGAATTACTCCTAGATCTCGAATTTGGCTAACTTGGGTGATTGGGCAGTCATTAGGTACTTACATGTATATTTGGTGTCAATTTTATTTTGTAGATTGATGGCGTAGGCATCGCGCTAAAGTCCCGGGTTGGGTCCCTGGGTAGGGAAAAGTAATATTGGGTTTTTCTGCCCAGTACTGGAATGCTTAACATAGCTGGCAAAATGTGGGTGTCTTAAATCTCAGAGTACCCCTGATAAGGAAACTTTATATCTTTAAGACATCTAATGTCTCATGCTTGTAAGCTGTTCCTACTTATTTTGTATGGTCACTGCCGGTTTCAGGCTACATGTAAATTCCGAAATATACTTATGCTCAGACAATGTAGGCGGTACATTCCAGATATTTTAATACAGACGCCTTTGTCTAGACGGTATAAGTAGATTTTGAAGTAAAAAGCAGAGGCAGTTGACAGGATTAATATAGTTCGCCACCCTTATTTCCATTCGTTATGGTAGCGATTCTATTACAAAATCCTTTTGGGTAACATTAGTGCACGTCTCGATTGCTATTTATGCAAATTGAGAATCAAGCCCAGAAGTGCACCTTTTTACCCGACTGCGAAAGAAGGAGGGTTATGTTTTTACCCGACTGCGAAAGGAGGTTGGAGGCTTAGATTCACAGCTGGAGGGTTATGGTTTCTGAGTGTATGTATGTATGTATATTTCTTTAGCACGCCCTAGAGCCTAAATGACTTATGGTATCTTTATGTGAGTGGTGTTAATAGATTCGTCTCAGTCGTGAGAGTGCCACTGGGTACATCAAAATTAAAAAAAAAACTTGAGAGGTATCAAGGGACACCCGGATGGAACGAACTTCTTTTCGATTAATTAGTGAAGATATTGTAATAAAATTTTATTTCTTTTAAGTTATAATAATAATTGTATATTTCATTAAAACATTACCACATCAATGAAAACATTTACTTCTACCTACACAATAGATATGTCATCGAATCACGATCATCACCTAAGCAAGCATTGACATTAAAATTAACATACAACTAACGAAAAACAAACTACTCTAAAAAGCATTTAAATTGTCTTTTTTTATTTAAATTTCATACATATTTTATTCGTTCCAAAACTACTCTAAAAAGCATTTAAATTGTCTTTTTTTATTTAAATTTCGAATGTCACTTTTACGGCCAGTTCTTTATTGTTACTGGTTTCACAGGGCAAGTATAAAAGTGTCGCTCTGCGCTCAACTTTTCGTGAGAATTTTTCTGTCTAGCTCCCTTTCACAACGCGCGATAAGGAACTTCGTGGAAACAAATTCAAGGATATTAGTGTGACATGTGTGGTATCAAATTAAAGAACACTGTTAACTAAGATTATTCAAAACCAAAATAAAATATTCAAATTAAAATTTTATTTCTATCTTTTCAGTTCTTCAATGAATTGAATAAAATAACAATGATATAACAAATAATAATAAAAAAAAACACTGAAAATCTAGATATAGTGAATATTTAATGTATTTTCCACTCGTGAATGTAATAAACATGCACACCATTTCACCTACTTTATTATTAACTAACTAAAACACATCTTATAATTAAATTACAAATCAAGGCCATGATCTTTTCGCACTGAATCCCTCGTACTTCTTGCGCGCCTTCAAACCAGTTACAATAGTGGAACTCTTGGGGTATGCAGTCTTGCCTTTGAACAGAGTGTCTTTATCTGGAAAAATAAACAAAAAATATATTATTTTTTAACTGGCTCCAGAGGAGGTTATCTATTTAAAGTTATTTTTAATCTGTTTAGTGTCCATTTTTTAACCTGTAGTCTGATTTAAATATTTTTTGCATTTCATTTCATATAGCTTAGGCATCTTTCCATTTTTATAGGTCGGACAATCTTACCGTGCCAGTATGACAGTTAAAATGTTTCGCGACGCGATAACTTTGTGGGAACGTCTACCCAAAAATTCAAAAAAATTAAAAAGTCAACTACATAATTACAAGTACTTATCAGGTTTTCCATACATTACAACAAAGAGTATCATACGTATGTAACATCTTAGACTAATATGTAACATATTTGAATTATTATTGTAAAAATATACTGAAATGAAGAATATAATCTTGAGCCTTATATCAACGCGACGCTTTTACAATGTATTATGGCGCTTTTACAATACCGACCAGCTAAGATTGTCCACCTATAATTCCAATAGATTAGGACCTTGGACTTCGAAGATACAGAGGGGTTCAATATTTTTTCGGTTTATGCAATCAGTATTTCTTTGTTTTATAGTTTATATTTTTTTAAATTTGCACTATGTACCTGAAATATTTAAGTACAATACTCTGTACTGCTACATATAAAAAACCGTATAAAACGTTTACCTACAAGTGATGCTCACTTTTCAATTAACTCATTTTCTATTTTGATAGGTAGCATTTTACATTAGTTTCGCCTTTGCTCTTTCTTTAATATGATGTTATAATAGTGATGTGGTATATTGAAAAAAGTTTTTCATTAGTAGCTTATATTTTTGTATACATCATCAGCCACACAAGTCCACTGCTGAACATAGGCCTTCCCCAAAGATTTCCAGACGGACCTGTCAAAAGCCACCTGCATTCAGAATTTTTGTAAAAATTTTTCATGAAAAATATAAGCATATGGATGACATGAGAAGTTCATAGATGCATTAAAATAGTTTGAAGTATCTGATTACTTAACTGTTAAACATAAGTGGCAATGGGTGTAGTATAATATAATGCAGGCTAGTGATAATAAGTGTGGACGATAGCCTAGTTGGGAATGGAACGGTCTGCCGAGACAACGTCCGAAGGTTCAAAACCCAAGGCATACACCTCTGACTTTTCAAGGTTACGTGTGTATTGTTTATCAATTACCGTTCGGTTTAACGGTGAAGGAAAACATCGTGAGGAAAGCTGCATACATAAGAAGTTCTTTATAAGAATTTCGAAAGTATGAGAAGTCTACCAACCCGCACTAGGCCAGCGTGGTGGACTAAGGCCTAAAACCCTCTCAATTGTAGAGGAGGCCCGTGCCCAGCAGTGGGACAGTATATTATACAGGGCTGGTATCATTATATTATATAATTATTATTAATAATAGGTAGCAATAAATATCACCTAATATAGGGAAAGTATGCACCATCCCATGATTTTAGCGATTAGATTACCAGAGAAATGGCAAAAATATGCATATAATCCAATCTCAATTTATAACATACCAATTTAGAAACTAAGTTAGAATCTTAGTGGATCTCAGTCGGGAAGTTGGGATCTTAAATATCTTTAAGATCTCAGTTTTTGACATTGTTACTCTTTGAGACCTATGTAAAAGTTATCGTGTCATTTAATATATTCAATACTTTTTACAAGAGCTTGAATACTCTCATGAATTAAATGTTAATGTACTGACCAGGGTGGAACCTGACATAATCCTCCTGCACATGCAGATTCTTGGGCAAGTCCATCTGTTTGAGGGCATCATATGGAGTTCTTGTATCCACTGGAGTCATGTAGAACTCTTTCAGGTCATCTGAAAATTTATATAACAATCCAGGTTAATGATGCCACTAAAATTATGTCCGTTTAAACTATGAACCTTACTAAGGAGGAGGAGGACATCTTCTAACTACAAAAACCATGTTTGAAGTACAAACAATATGACATTGATGATGTACAATAAAATTCAAACCTATTGTTAACATATTAAAAATGTATGCATACATATTTTTACTTCGAACTTACATCTTTATAGTCCATACTTTCCTTATCCACTATGTAGTTACTTCCTATTTTGTATTTTACAATTGAATGAAATATTATAACTTACACACAGACTCAATTGTATGTAATAGTGAATTTGGGACACTATGCCCTGTTTCTTCATAGCATTCTTTAAGCACATTAAACTTGGACTCGAGAGCTTCAAAATCTGACTCTTCATTCAGACCATTATCAGCACATATTTTCAGGATTGTTTTCTCTATGTCTGCTGGTGGGTCCCATGGCTTGTTTGGTCGAAGGAAACTGGAATTTAAGTAAAATTTATTTGCTTAAAAATACAATGTCTAAGAACAGCAATTTGTAAGATCAATGACAAGGTTATAACTAAGGTGAGCAAATAAAAAAAACTAGTATGGCTATGGAACTATGGTGAAATATAAAACAGACATTTAAGTAGGTAAATTTTTAAGTTACAGAACATTAAAAATGTAAAACCTCTCTAATACCAGCGAACTATACAAATGTTAATGTAATTTAACAAACACCAATTCTCTAAATGCTTAGGTACAAGCTATGAAACGTTACCCCCTTGCTGCCAAGGACTCTGCTGCCGCTTGAAGTTTTTTATCTACTTTAGGATATTTCTTCTGAGCATTTCTTACAGAAATTCGCTGAAAAGTTAGTTAATTACATAAAATAATAATTATATACACAATCAAATGAAAATAAAATAATCAAACCTAACCTGCAAATTTGTCCGCTGTAACGGTAACAATACATTCCTAAACATGTTGTGCTAAAATAATTTAAATATACGCAGAGAAATGTTTAAATATTATTGAATAGATTATGTTTGATTCTTTGCGTATTTCTCAGTTCTCTAGTTGCATTTATTGTTTTTGACAGCTAGGAGCTGAATAGTGCGTTATACGCAGCATATTGATTATATAAAGCCCAATTATAACAAATATAATAAAAATGAGACTATAGTTAAACATGTGGCTTTAGCGATTTAAAAAATAAAACATATTATTTATGTCAATAACTGTAATTTAAAATAACAGTAAAAATATTAATATGTTTTGTCATGTTACGTAACATTAAAAAGAATTCATGTAAAATGGAACGTTCTAAAATTTCTGGACGAAACTAGTTTTTCGCTATCGCCGTTGAGTGCAGCACTGTCGGCTTGGGTTGTTGTTTCCTATCCGCCATTTTCCAGTCGCCATTGAAAGGTGAAAACTACACTAAATGTCGGTGATGATTTTAAGATTTTGAGTGGTTTCTTTAAGATTACACCTGTTTTTAGTGTTGTGAAATGAAAATGAAGTGCCCGGGACTACCATGACGCATCAAAATCACCAAACAAACGGTGCAAGTCTCGAGGATTGTCATACAAACTTCTTCGCCTTGGTAAGTCACTTTTACATTGATGAAAGAACTCGTATGTACTTTTCTTTCGAAATCATTACGTTTTCCGTGATATCTACGCCACGCGTTGTTGTTTAAAGTTGATTCGTAGTTCATTTAAGAATTCGTAAATAATGAGACCACGACGTCTAAGTGGATGATCTGATTATCGTCATCGGACGCTGATATACAAAATTCACCTTATTGCGATTTGGCTGCCAAATCGATCTATTGCGTTAAAGTTTGTGTACGGGACAATTTGCGTAGAGTCGAACGAAGACACTCGCTCGTTAGTCATCCTGGCATCATTCTCGCCTCAACACAGTCATGTAGAGTTGCTAACCCACAAAATGTCAACGCATTCGGGCAGCGAGGCCGCAAGAAGCCATCGGCCCATAGAGGTCATTTTGAATTCACCTGGCCGAAGCGCGGACAGTAATGCGTTCGCAAGACTAGTTTCGCCAGGTCGAGGAAATAACTTTCTTATTACATTTTTTGAACGTGCCGATCGGTTCGATAATGCGACACGACGCCGACACGGAATCGCGGTGTTTATGTACGAGCGTGTCAAAGAAATCGTCGGGGTCATTCATTATCGGCATGTTGTAGTGTCGAGTGGCTTTGCGTAATGTTCATAGCTGGCGCGAATTTTATCAGATTGTGTTCGGGTGAGGATTAGCGGGCGCGCGGGGTGGCGTGCGGTGCGCCGGGGGCGGTCGCTCGTCCTCGGCGACTGCGAGAAGCGAGAACAGAACGGGCGCCACTTCCACCTGACGCGTTGCCATATCTCCGCGCCGCGGCGGCGCGCGCCTGCCTGCACCCGTCTCCCTCTGCGCTCCGCCTATCTCGACGCGATACAAATTACCGATTTCTTGCCCTGCCTGCTTATTGTCTAATTATTTATGCGTCGTTTGCGGACACCGCGGCTTTGTCGCATGGAATGTTACTGGTTCAAGTAGCGCGAGCTGCGGTGACGCATCGGAGGCTACTAGTTGACGGGTTCAATACACCGCCGTAGTCATCAGTTTGTAACACTACAGTCGAAAATTGAGACGCTAAGGTTTATTTTTGCTTTCCACGGACATGTGGCAGTGCATGTTTACTCCGGTTTATTTAGCCGTGTTTGAAATATAGTAGCGCGCGGCATTTTCGCGGCGACAGCACAGATGTCGCGGTGCGGCTGCGCGCGCGCACCGTACCGCCGCCGGCCGCGCGCCTGCTTGCGCTCATTCAACCGTTTATGAATGGTTGTAATGATTGTAACATTCCCATAAGCGGGCCTCCGCCGCCTGCGATACCTACGCCCTGCCATCACTCACAGCACAGATTGTCTATTTGCACCCGCCTTTGTTCTCGTTTACCTGCTATGGCATGTAACTTATATAGCCCAATACTCACAAACCAGTCGTAAACACTGCTTCCATAGGACCATTGTTGTCTCTCACAATTGTTTTTAGCTTGCGTTTTATAAAAATGAAATTTACATCCGCCCACCTTGTAAACTTTAATGCAGTCGCCTAGAAGTTAACATGTATAAATTTATTACCGAAAACGTGTCCTGCAAGTCGTTTCCCTCCTGCGACATAGATGGACGGCTGGATGTCCATTGAGTGTCGAAATTCATCACTAAGTTATTCATGGCATCCGTGTCGCAGGGCAGGGCCCGCGCGGCGTGACCTGCCGCGGCCTCCAACCCCCTTATCGCCCTCTATGCATACAGAGCACGACTTCAATTTTGCCCTGAATGTGTTCATTTCCCCAGTGTTATGAATCCTTGGTGTCGTTGTGGCTCGTAACGGCCGGTTTATGAAGTTTTTCTGGCTAAAGTGGAAGTCAAATTGCCGGACTAATTGCCACGCGGACGCGTATACTCGAGTACCGGCTAATTGTAATAAACTGCTCGTTTCAACTGCTAATTTCTAGACACGTGCTATTTTCGTATTTTTCCTACACTTCGTTGGATGTATGGCGCAAAGCGGTCCTTGCAAATTTTTAATTTCCAAATTGCATGGAAAATATTTATTTTTAAGATTGTGTAATATAATTTACCAAATTCCATTGTATGATATGAAAAGAACCATGTCAACATTAATAAAATAGTTTAACACCGAAGTCTCGTCTCGTTAATAAATAAGCAATTATTGCCAAGAACACGGGCAACTTGCTTTCGTCGTTTAGCTCAAGGTCGTTAAAAAACTTCTACCTGGCTTTACGGAATCTGTGCCTTACTCGAGCATCTGTGTTTGATGAATTTTGTGCTTTATGTCTACGCGTTTAGGTCGCAGTCGATGCGATCGTTTCGGCATATGATAAGTGAGGTCGCTGTAATGACCTCCCGGCTGTTAAACGGTTGATCTGCGTCGGTACGGGTCACTTGTCGAATGTGCGATACAGTTTCTGGGCACACAAACACCACCACGGAATCTGGAAAAATAATATTTCCGGAAACAAGGGAAATTAAAATGCTGCTTTATTTCGATGCATAAATCGCGCGTTATCTATAATGTAAGTTAATGTAGATTACAGAACTGACGAAATCCTCTCATCTCACTAAACTTAGAATTTTTCGAGAATACTGGAAAAATAAAACCAACAAGAACACCACAATCACAGTAACCTTTGACTCGCATATTTACAATTCAATATTATAACCAAATAAGTTCGAAATATTGCTCAGAATAGCTGATTCGTTCACAATTATTAACAGCACACAGTCCCGATCCTACACTAAGATATAAGTATTGTGTTGTGGGTATCAACTACCACTGGCACTTTGTAGTTATCTTTTGAATATTATTATTATTATTTTATTCCGGCTATGTTTCATAAATTGATAGCATTAAAATTCAATTGTGTAAAATTGAAATTGACGCTTTATTTTAAATACGGCCGAATATGGCCGTACATGAGATTCATTCTCATGACGTAATACATTTAAAATGTTGCCATAAATTATTGTTTAAACACCAAAGAGTATTTTAACGTTCGTTTTAATTAATTGGTATTAATAAAAGTGTTAAAAGTTGCCGTTGCAAGTTCGTTATGTCGCGGGGGTTCTTATCCGTCAGCTGATAACATTATCAGTGACACTATAAATATCAAGGTTTGAACCACAACGGCTATCGTTTATCGACATCGACGCACTAGAATAGTACTATTAATATTCATAGTTCTCATACAATTGTGTAAAAAGTTGCTTTTATTGCTGACAGGGAAAGTAAACGGTAGTTCTTTTAGATTCCATCTGAACTCGCAACACGCTGCGAAGTCTCAAACTTCCGGTCTCCAGTGACGTTTCATGTCTGAGCTTTTCCAGTAATTTTCTTTGACTTGTCGCAACTTAGTCTTGAACTTGTCAGATAATATCAAAAAGGTTTAGAACTTTCATCTACCATTCATCTGTCGGCGCCGAATCACTTTCTTTTTGTTTATTATTTTATTCTTGTCCATGGACACAAGTCCTTCAGACGCACACTTGGTGGTTTTTTTTAACCACAGTAGTATGTATTTGAACCCTTAAATAGAACTATATTGGATAATATACCACCATAATTATGCAATTATATAACACTAAGTATCACCAAAACAATGAATTAAAACTAGAGCACCTCATAATACTTACAAGCTCGCGCCCAAACATTCCAAATCACTTTCGATGAGGAAGTGTTGCCAATTACCATCTTACAAAATTTATCGTTTAGATTATACGATTAACAATCAATTGTCAGGCGAGGCAGTGACAACGGAAGCTGCGCAGCGTAACAGATAAACCACGTACTCGTGCTGCCAACCACACGTGACTTGCAGCACGTAACGTGACGGCGTGGGTTTCTGGAACGGCGTTGAGGGACTGGCTCTCGGGTTCAAGTGCTTTGTCATGTAATCACTGGATTTAATGACTCATGATAAATGTAACGCCCTGATACGACTACATAGTGATCAATGGATTCGTAATCGTATTTATTTATGGTCAAAATATTTTATTTATTACTAGTAGTGCTCGCGGCTCCGCCCGCGTGAAAAAGTTTTTCCGGGACAAAAATATTTTCCTGGGATAAAAAGTAGCCTATAGCACTCAGGAGTTATGTAGCTTCCTATTAGTGAAAGAATTTTCAAAATCGGTCCAGTTGTTCCTGAGATGAGTGCGTTCAAACAAACAAACTCTTCAGCTTTATAATATTAGTATAGATTATAATATTAGTATAGATTTTATGTTCAAAAGAAAAGCAATATAGCAATCCTAAATTAACCCATACCAAAGTTGAAAAAGCGTTCTGCCAACTAATAATGCAGGCTGGTAGGATTCTGGGAACTGTTGATCAACATGAATCCATTAATATTTAATTTGAAGTCTTCCAGCCAAGATCTAGCTATCTATTAGTCATGAAATAAATTATATCAATGCGCAATAGATGCAGAAATACAAGTTCACGATATAAAATGATAAGTTGTATTGTGGAATTATTTGCCGTCTGTTAACCTATCTGGACCATCAATCTCGTATCGGACGATCAGTTATATGTATGTTAATAAACAATACGTATTGAATACATTGCAATAGTGGATTAACAATGTGGGTAGAGCGAGATATTGTGTCATATTGGAACATGAAGCCTCGTCGAATGCAACTCTTTGCTACCAACAAACACACGAGTTCTCACTGCACTCTTTTGACATTGGCTGAATTGTCGATATCGGCAAAAATTGCCATTCATTAAAAAGAAAAGACCAGCTGACAGAGAGGCATTTGTTTTGATTTCCGGCACCGATATAAATGTAGGAGAAGTATGGTTTGTAAATTGTACATGGCCTAAAGCGTATATTGAGACTAATTCCATGTTAGCTGTTTGATACGCGTTACTAAAGATATCTTTATAGAAAAAAATGTTGCGATTGATAATATCTAATAAATATATTTTTATCAATTTGAAATGATGCCATTCTCGTATAGGAAGAATAGAAGAATATTTACTGAAAACTCTGAATCATCATAGCTTATCAATGGCATCTCAGCAGAAATCGAACTATAACATATCCAATGACATATCAAAACGTGATTTTGTTTCTGTGCACTGCGTTACATAGCGTCAGCTCAAGCAGAGGGCCGCTTTTTCTAAAAGACATTTAGTGACATATATTTAAAATCAATCACGCAAAGAAGGAAATAGCGTTCAATCACACACACACATCACGTTCTTTATACCCGAAGGGTTAGGCAGAGGCGCAACTAGTCCAACCATTTTTCGCTGTGCGTATTGCGTCCCATGATGTGATAGGGGGCGAGCCTATCGCCATATCGTGCACAAATTCTAGACTTCGGGCTGATACTGAGTAGGAAAACACAATATCACTGCCCGATGCGGGGATCGAAACTGAAACCTCAGCATTGCAGTCGTACCGTAATACAACTACGCCACCGAGGCAGTCGGTCATATGAAATTGATAAATTAATGTCACCGTACCTATTGCGTTCCATTTTCTTTTGGTTTAACAACAAACATTGAGAGATTTCTTGCTGGAGTAGTCCAGCAAGAAATCTCTCAAAATGTAGATTTTACTTGCATCAATTCTAATACACGAGTAAATGCACCGAGATTTGATACAACACTTCAAATATAAAAATATATAATCGGTTTTTACTAGTTTTAACAACATTACATTGCGTAACAAACAATTAATAAGCAACAATTACATCGGAGTACTGGACTGGCGACATTGGCGACAATGCGGTGGTTAGTGGTCGGTAACGTCTCACGATATCGATTGATAAGCACGTTTGGACTTTATCTCGTCGCGATTCTTCAAAACTAACGATACACTTAAAAGTTATACGCGTCTGATTAAATTCCGAACGCAAAAACTTCAATATATTTAATAATGTTTAATTATTCTCGTGCTTAACATTAACAATATTCATTTTTAATATTGGTCTTGGCAGTCCAGCAGACATCATGAGAAAATATTATACTTGAGTAATCCTACTAATATTATAAACGCGAAAGTTTGTAAGTATGTATGGATGTCTGGATGTATGGATGTTTGTTACTCTTTCACGCAAAAACTACTGAACGGATTTCGATGAAATTTGGCACACGGGTAGATCATGTCCTGGATTAACACATAGGCTACATTTATTCCGGGAAAATAAAAAGCGGTACTTTTATCCTGGAAAAACTTTTGAACGCGGGCGGAGCCGCGGGCAATATCTAGTTGACTATAGAATTACGTTGAAATGTATTTGTATCAGGCCATCCCGGCATGGTGGTGAACGGGCTAAGTAGTAGAGAGATGGTTCGTACTCTGACTCTGAATAGACCAGTAAATGAGTATCTAAAATCCTGAGTATAGACTCAGGTGCAGTAAAAATTGTTTGTTTAAGAATAATAAGTAATAAAGATCTAATTGTAATGATATTATTTTTTAAATTATATTAACATTGTGATGTTGACTTATTATTATGAATAATAAGTATAATCTATGCATATTGGAAAAACCACATGCATATATTTCATCAATTTCAATATTATCCTTATTATATTCCATGAAATAGCATTTGTGAAAATAAAAAACAAAACTGATTTGCAATGACTAAAGCTTGATTGTTTCAAAGCATTTGTAAATGTTAAAATTACATGAGTTTATTCTTTTTACCTACCTTTTCCTGGTTATTATTGAGAATAATTAATACAAAATATTAAATCATATAAAGCATTGTATCACTGAATGTTTGAATTAAATACTCGTGTAAATTAAATTTTCCGTAAAATGGTAGAGTCAAGGAAAACAAGTATTTTCCCGGGTAAGTTGTATGACGTGTTATGTCTGACGCACACGTTACATGTACGCCATGCGAGTAAACTGGTTAGATGAGGTTTTTTAAGGAAATACAACGTAATGGTTATGATACGACGGATCCAAAAAGTGCTTGTCCCTCATAGAGAGTTAAGTATCCCGATGAATACTGAGCTATTTTAAATTATATTACTCATTTCGAATTACGTCACACCTCCCACTAACTTATATCTTATTTTTTGGGCAAGCCTCATGGTGAAAATCGTGTCCTGTAGCGTCGTTGCGTAGGTATGTCCAAAACTTCACCGTCCTCTACCTTAAATAGAGAAATGCTAGGATGGCAAGTGAGTCCGTGTGGTAGTTTAGTCCCTTGTCCAAGGCTCCCGCTATATAATACATATGCAAGCTAGTTAAATAATTACAATAAAAATGTAAAGAAAACATAACAATCGTATTAAGTTTATATGGACACTTGAACAGAAATAAGTGATCGAGGTCGCGCGGTACTTGAGTTGCAACGTCTCGACGTCCTTCGCGCTTCGTCCTTCGAGTGCTTTCGTTTAACCCACTTACAATGCAACGTATATTTTGTCATGACAATGCTGAAGTGCAGGTTAGATAATTTGTTTCGAATATAATCTGTTTCAAGCTGGGATTTTAAGTGTAGCATCTTGGTAGAAAGATCAGGTTGAGATAGGTGTTCTTGTAGCGTTGATTAGGAAATTAAAAATATGTTCGATAAGAAACAACACAGAGAACCATTCATTTCTGGAAACACAATATTATTTGCTAAAATTTAAAGTCATGTGAACAAAGTTCAGCAATGATGTTAGAAATTGTAGGAATGTTCTTGTAGATCAGAATTGTATGTATGGACGTAAATTAAATAATAGCTTTGCCTGTCTGGGAGCAATTGAGTTAGCCAGAGGCGCAAACAAAATACCCATTCCGTTATTAGGTCCACGATGCACCCACGACTGTTCTCGCATTGTGGGTGTTCTTGGCCGGTAATCTGTTACTGACTTCGTTAGCCAGCTATAAAAAATGACAACCATGATGTGTTTTAGCACATTAAGGAGATGTTATCCCGATGCATGATATAATTGAGCGCGGGAGCGTGACACAGCGCCGCGCTCATCGGCGAGCGCTCGTCTCGTCCTTTCCTCGTTTATTACGAGCTACACATACCGGGTCAAGGTTCTGTTTGGATGAGAGCGCCTCGAGGAAAACGCCCGTCAGCTTTCACGGAGCGGTTTGTTCATAATTTTTTGACATTAGATCTGACATAACATATTCAGGTTATCGATGTTGCGCGAACTTGGAGAGGATGTGGCTATATGTAATTTTTTTAATAACCTATTTTTATTTCTCGTGTTTACGCTCTATTCTTTAACCTGTTTGACTTTTAATTTGGTATTTTCCATCCTAATTTCACTCTCCGAAATGTCTTTTTGTAAAAATCTTAATGCAGTTACGTTCTCTCAATGTGTAGCTCACGCAGGCCGGTACAGTTCACGCTGGCGGAGAGCGTATTCCATCGGTGAGCAATTATCTTCCGCTACAGAGCGACAGCGCGGTCCGGCCGCCAGTGCGGTCACGATATGTGGGTCAAGATAACAGAAGAGTGCTCGGTGTTCGGTGCCCGCCCCACATTCGATGCCGGCTATCACTGCCTGTTCACGAGTAGTTTTCTTTCTCATCTATGAGATTTTTTTCTCAAATATTGGCTCTCACGTCGTATGTAAATATTGTATTTACATATTTTGAGCTAATATTTTGTTATTTATATTGTACTAGCTTTTGCCCACGGCTTCGCCCGCGTTAATAAGTTTTTCCGGGCTAAAAGTACATACATAAAAACCTTCCCGTTGAATCACTCTATCCAACACATTTATTTGTATAAAGATTAATATTATGACGTTGATACAACTCTTAACAAATAATGCATTAATTTCGACCAAATTTGATTACCATAAAAACGGTTCTAGAGAGTTTATTTTAAAAGATAGACATATACTGTCGCGGACTTTTTTTTAGATCATTTCAAGAGGAATAATTCTTTCATACACATATTTTTGGTATCTTGAACCGTTTTCGCAGCGCACGCAATGGAAGCCCTCAAGTATGAATAATTTTCCCCGCATTTTTCACATTTTCCATTATTTCTTCGCTCCTAATAGTTGCATCGTGATGTTATATAGCCTTATAGCCTTCCTCGATAAATGGTCTATTCAACACAAAAAGAATTTTTCAATTCGCACCAGTAGTTCCTGAGATTAGCGCGTTCAAACAAACAAACAAACAAACAAACTCTTCAGCTTTATAATATTAGTATAGATTCGAGATGTGATTCTCGTGTGGTTTTAAACCGTAAATCAACTTGCTAACTTGACTGCCTCGGTGGCCTAGTTATGTTGCGTACGCGTTACGAGTACGATTTGCGTGCTGAAATCCCGGTTCGAGTCATAAACATTGTGACGGGTTTTACATCTTAAAAAATTCTCAGTCGCAGCTCGGAGTCAGGAAGTTGGCGGTGTGATACCCCCGTGCCCAGTAAAGCACGTAAAGGCGTTGGTTCTGCGCCTCTTCTCTCTCCGGTTATGTCGGATTGCCGTCTCACCGGACTAAGAGTGAAGGAATAGAGAGACCGAGTGCACCTGTGCATTGCGCACACACTTGTGCAGTATAAAATCTCCTGCGTACTTGGCTGATCTCCGCTGAGATCGGCCGCCGTGGCCGAAATGGGCTAGGAAGATTTCAATTTGCTAATAATGTCTTTTCGACAAAAATTTGCACCCCATGTTGCTAGTTTAGATATTATTCAATCGTAATAAAGCTAATATCACCCTTCACATTGGCGTGTCCCACAAACGTTGACATTCAAACCTTTCAACAGCGCACATGTCGAACTCTACCAAATTAGATTTTTACAATGTTCATTAGTCGAATTAAAAATGGCTCATTTAGTTTTATACCATATCGATCGGCGTGAACGAGTCTTCAGTAGCCTTGTGCTCCACTTTCGCTTTTGTCCGCCAAAGGTTGATTTACACGCTAGTTACATTGTTTTCAGGGATGGCCGGTTGTAAGGAGCGTAGGTACTGTGCGAAAACTCACAAGTGTACGACTAATAGGATTATATTTTGTTATGTAAACATGTTTGTGTTTACGTGGCTACGTTGACTGTCCGCGAATGGATTTGTTTAGGTTCATCGTTAATATTTATTTATTATTTATTTATCGTGTTGTGGGGACGGGGGGAATGTGAGGAAATAGGGACTCAATTGCGATGTAAAAGAAGGTTGTTATCGACTGTTTGAGTGGGTACTGTTCTATGTTTATATAGTAATCAAATTCGAATATGGATCCCGTTCGACGTCAGAAGCAAGTGGTTAATCTGTGAAATAGAAGTATTATGTTTTACTTTTTGCTTGTCTCGCGATCGCCTCGAATAACTCGAACACATCCGTAATATTGGACATTTATGTATCGAAAAACCTTTTTAGTGCGATCCTTGACTGACTAAAACAAGTTTTCGTCGCGTCGTCGCAATGCGTCGCATCGTCGCGTACGAATCCGAACCGTGCCGCTCCGAGGCCCGAGTTTGTTGAGAACATTATGTGGGTCACAATTATTTCATTTCCACTTGTATGTCTATTTTTTCGTCTACGCTGATTGTTTGCTTTCACCGCATCGGCGAATTGGTTTTGCATGAGGTTTACGTCTTTGTACGTCGTCGATTTATTCATTTTAATTGGATTTTTTATTTGGTTCTATTATAGGTTTTAAGTTGAACACAGCAATGGTAATTTCGGTTTTATATTAAAAAAAAAAAATTGTTTTTACGATGCTCAATTGTGTAAATCAAATTCTAAAAGGAATAGATTAGCCTCGCACAGGTGCAGCTAGCATTGCCCGCGTTTCCACTGTAAAATTCTGATACTTAATGTATTACATAAGTACATTTACATACTGATGTCGGCTTATGTGATTGACCCCAATAATGAGCTTAAACACGAAAAGCCATCTCGTCAGCGCAACAACAAACTCCTCCAACGCAAGAAAGTGCCTGTTCCGTCTAAATGAAAGCAAAGAATGTATCAAAATGTTACATTAGGTTTTCGGTAAACAAGAGCTTCTCAGCCGGATGCACTCTGAGGGCTTACTATTAAATTTAAAACGCTTTCACTCAATGTAACTCCTCCTCCTGTCCTCCAGAGCCCCCCCCCCCCCCTCCCCACCGCAAAGAAGCCGAGGTGCGAACTCGTTCATGCCGACGACGCTCGCCGACCGGCGATCGGATTTGGCTAAACTGTGTCTCGCGGTAAATCTCCGACTGACTATTAATTTTATACAACCGTGTCGCAATTGAGACCTTCGAATGAATATTAAGTAGAATGACGCATGTTGTGAAGGACATTATTTGATTTTGTCTGAGACTAGATCTTTATACTTTTTGTTAACCATAGAATGTGCAGTGCATAAACTGAAGTTTATAATAATTGGTGCCATGGGATTATAAAATGTGAGGTCTGTTCAACAAATTCTGTGTTAACTGTCCTGTCCTGTCCTGAAGCATAGGAAAGTGTTACTTAAAGTCGGAGTTATAGTAATTCAAACTTGGCTTATAGTTCACCGCCTTTGAGTAGTTGGTGGTGAGCGTTGGTAGTCGGTAGTGTTGTCGCACCAGTCGGAGTCGTGTTCCACTTAGTAAATGGTGCAAGGCACGGTGGACCAGGGGCTGGGGGGTCGGTTACGTGTCCTCGCCGCTTCGTTGGCTGCTGAGGCTGCGCTCATGGGAAGCCATGCTCGCTACTCCATAGCACGCAAATGCACGCGCTCATTCTATAGACATGGGAATCTTACACCAACTCTGGAGGAATGAACTTCCCGGGAATTCTTACCAATATTGTTTAGTAATTTTCCTCCAAACTTTGCCAATATTTATATCGATTCCGATATATTCGTTGAATTTACATCTCGTGTCATCAGTTCACTAATACGCAGCTAGGTTACTAGTACTCTAGTACTCTGCTAGGTTTCCACACGCGCTGGTTGCGCTCGGCGCAATTTTCCTACATCTTTTGTATGCATCAAAGCTTTGCAAGCCTCGAGTCTGAATCTGCGTTCTGTCTGCTCGCAGCGACCGCGCTGCCGACGTCATCTCCAGATTGAATTGTTTATCGCCATTCCGACATAAATCATTGTTGCTTACAACCACTAAGGTTTGTCTACGCCGTTTCGGCTATAACTATAGTGCATATCCGATCGCAACGTTGTTGTCTGTTACACAATCTGTTTGTTTAAAAAAAAACTAGGCCAGACCCTCAAATTTCTAGGCTAGACATAAGGTCGCGGAGTTCGTTGACCGCTGCTGGCGCGCGCCTTTACCGT
Organism: Lapara coniferarum; assembly: GCA_949316025.1. NCBI lineage: Eukaryota > Metazoa > Arthropoda > Insecta > Lepidoptera > Sphingidae > Lapara > Lapara coniferarum. The sequence goes on from OX438919.1 coordinate 25,529,223, forward strand.
TAGCTGCGTGTTGTACCGCCGCGCCGCCTACCTGCCGCACTACCCTTTACCCTCCGTAACGATGCGCTGCCTATTAAATTGATGGGATTTAATCAACAAAGTACCAATAAAATCTTTGCAATAATTACCGCAAACTAGCAACAATAAAACTGGTTCTGTTTAATCTGTTTACAAGCCGTTTGTCCTTATATTTGGCTGTCGAATTCATCCGTTCTATCAAGTGAAACATCATAAAGTACATCATTTATTTTTTTAATACACTTATTGTGTCTGAACATGTATTGTGTAGTATCGTTTCTGGTATTAAAACTACTTTCGAAACCGGTTTAATATATAACGCCCTCGTATTAATTGGTGGTACGATTTTTGAACAGTTCCAACAGTTTTGTGGTATTGAGTAGTTGTTGTACCAGTTTTGTCGACCTTCCGGAGGTTGCTCAATGATTGCTGGCGCGGCTGCGGGCGGCCTTGCGGCTATCTCGCTGTTATCACGCCTCACGGCTCGCCTCTGAGGGTGGGTATAGGACGAGAATTGACTTTCTTCAATTCGACCTAATTAGCGATATTTTTTTAAATAAATACCTTACATCATACACACACTTTTTTCACTGCAACTAATGTGTATACACGCACACACCCTCACGCATTTTATCCTCGAAGGTGTAGGCAGAGGCGCAGCATCTGTCCCCACTTTTCACCGTGTGTATTCCGCCCCGTGATATGATAGAGGCCGAGCCTCACATCCGGTACAAATTCCAGACAAAAACAGCCAATATCAACATCGTACCGCAATACTACTACGCCGTGTCAGTATGGTGTAAAGGCATGATCTAATTCTATGTCCACAATTGTAAGAAACAACTTTTCCAGACGATTGCCATCGGCATAAAGTTAATTGCCGGTCAAGTTATCGTCGACCTAAATAATGTGTCTAGGGCGGTTCAGCCCGCCTGATAAAGTTTATGGATTCTCCTAAGATCGCTGCGTTTTTTGGGACTTTTGATACCGTTTTCTCTAAAGCCAGATTATAGAAACGTAGTGATGTTTATTTTGCATAATTATGTGATAACTAGCTTTTGCCCACGGCTCCGCCCGCGTGAATTAGTTTTTCCGGGATAAAAGTCCCGCTTTATATTTTCGCGGGATAAAAAGTAGCCTATGTGTTAACCCAGGTCATGATATACCCGTGTGCCAAATTTCATCGAAATCCGTTCAGTGGTTTTTGCGTGAAAAAGTAACAAACATCCATACATCCATACATTTTTACAAACTTTCGCCTTTATAATATTAGTAAGATGAGCATCGACAATCCATTACAGTGAAATATTTATTTTCTCACTTGGTACCAAGAAGCCAATATTTGCAATGTTTGTACATTTCATACACCAAGTCAATGTCCCATCAAACAGAAGCAAATCTATAATTGTACCGCCTAACAGGCGACCGAACAATGGCGCGGCATTTGCCAGCCGATCGAATTAAAAAAATTCTTACGTCGTCGCCACGCGCCCCCTGATGTCATCTCTTGTTACCGATTTGTGTTATTTGTATAAATTTATTATCTTTGTCCATGTAATATTAACTGGTTCGGTCATAAATCCTACTAATATTATAAAGGCGAAAGTTTGTAAGAATGTATGGATGTATGGATGTAAGGATGTAAGGATGTTTGTTCCTCTTTCACGCAAAAACTACTGAACGGATTTCGGTGAAATTTGGCACACGGGTAGATCATGTCCTGGATTAACACATAGGCTACTTTTTATCCCGGGAAAATATAAACCGGGACTTTAATCCCGGAAAAACTTTTTAATGCGGGCGGAGCCGCGGGCAAAAGCTAGTAACGCTATATTCCTTAGTGTGGTTTTGAGTTCAGTAGTCCTCCAAAAAATTAAAGAACACTGTTAACGGATTCCGATGTAGGCATACGTGTTTAAATTAGTAGCTATACGTTTGAGGGCTGTACTAGGCTTGCTTTGGGAAAAAAATCCCAGTCGTACACACATGAAATATGGAACCTCCCGCGCCAGGCCTAACAACGCTGGATTGATGAAAAAAGGTAAAGGGGAACAGATTCCCTGCATCCACACACAGAGTATTAAAACAAGACGCACGTACTGACGCTGTGTTTCTGACATATAATAATGCGCGCATTCCGAGCTCTGTAAAATTTTTATACATACTTGTGTGTTCCGTAAGCCTAGTGATACATTGAATTGAACCTTGAATTTGTTGCATAATGTCATTTTCGCATTAAGGTAATCAATTACAAGTTTGCACTAATTATGATATATTTAAGTTGCTTTATTAATTAGTTAAATAATTGCTACATTTATGAATTAAAACGCGTATTTAATTGGGTCTGTATTAGTTGAAATTTATTGGTCCGGCAGCTAACAAATGTTTTAGGTAAGCATACCTGCATAAGACTGTCCGAAACAGTGCGGCATTCGTGACTACTGTCACGTTACATAAACGGTATTTTTTTTAATAGAGACACGTAGTGTTCGGTACCAATGGCGGCGCGTACTCGCCGATGCGGCCTCCGGGCCATGGCGCGTGCCTTCCATACGCATTTGCTGCATAACAATTGTAGGCCAAACGCGCACAAAGGCCGTATGGCATCAGGCGCAAAAAGAACTAGCGTAAAAATGGTTGGCAGGTGATTAGAACTTAGTTGAACTTAAATACAATTGTGGGGTTTCCAAGTTACCCTCTAGCGTGAATGGGCCAGACGCAGCGACGAGCGCAGTGGATTGCCAAATAGTACTTTGTAACTCAAGGTGCTGGATAGTGTTGCTACTGGAGATCTAAATACACCCTCTCCTTTATGCCAAATCCTTATAACATTATCTCGACTTAGATGTCCATAATGTATCTAAAATTCTTTATATTTATGAGTACAGTGGTGATCATGTGAATACCTAACCTTACCTATTTGCTCATATGCTAGCACTCTGCTATAACAAATAGTTGAAAAGATGTACATAAACCTAAATTGTCTACCTGTTAATAAGTTCATAACATTGCGCGTACGTCATTCTTGGATGACAAACATGAAGCGAAGTTGCGAACAATGTTAAATAATAAACGTCGACATGTTGAACGGTTATTAATAGTGAAAGTGTGGTGTTACGAGGCACACTCGTACGATATTTAATAATTTTAACATAGGCTACAAATGCGATTTACTTTTTATCCAATATAGATTCAAGAATTCATCCCCTTCAGGATTTGTAGAGTTTGAGCTTGCACTCAGGATTCACCGAGATTATTTCCGTCCCATGATAATTGCGACAGTCCGAGACCTCGTCGCTATATAAAGTACAAAATGTACTGTCATTCGTTTGCGCCATCTACGAAACTTATCCAGTTCTTTACCGGTTTCACAACCTAAGTACATTGCCATTACACAAATAAGGCAATACATACAAAGTTCTAGAATGTAATCATTGTCTTACTATCGTCATACAGTGGTTTACGTAGGACATGTTTATCATTACATTATTCAGTCGTCCTCGCCCTTGACGACAACCGATGCGCCCGCGCAGCCCGCCCGATCGCGGCGCGCAGAATTTCAATCTCGCTACACATTATCCCACTGTTTACTTTATTACATCTTGATATTTAATGGGATATTGAATGTGTTTGTAATCCTTTGTGATTATTCTAAACGACTACACAAAGAGATACAGACTTGAATTACTTTACAAACTTATTTATACATCATTTGTATCGTGATATCATATAAAGACTATGAAACGCACCACAATTAATTATGACTTGATGGTGAACGTGTAAAAGTGTTGCGACTCTACGTTAGAGTGTGAGTGTGTAAGGGCAGGTTGAACAAGATGTTTACTTCTATATTTTACACTAATTGTATCAAGAATCGGACGTAATTTTGAATTGAAATCCTGGGAATTCAATTACGAATAATGCCTCGAAGCCAATGACTCGTCCTCTCGTCGGGCTATTTTAATCATACGTTGGATAAGTGGAATTCAATTACAAGAAACCATTATACACAACGCCCGTCCGAAACCCGAAATGTTGCAGAATAAAACTAAGTCGCTAAGAAGTTCTTTTTGATTCGCGTCGTATGCTAATTTCTGCGAATCTACAACATCCCATTACCACAATTCAAGAAGTTAATCATTTTAGCATTCAGTTCCTACGGCGGCTGGTGCTCTCCCACTCGCACCGGTATGCCATTAACGAGAGAGAGTGAGATGGTGGTGTGACTAGATGGCCGCCGCCCACACGACGCTCGCGAGGCGGTTGAGCACGCTAGTGTAGCACAGTTTGTGCGGCTAAGTGTGCGTGCTATGGCAGAAGTTATGGCGAATAACTGTTGTATGCTCGGCTATATTGTATGACGTCGGTATGTGAACGCGCCGCGACCGAATGTACGGTTTCTGGGTTACTTCTGTGTGAAGTCTTCTCGGAATTGGGAATTGCCATATTCCTCGGTAACTTTACAACAACAAAAAAGCGCCAAAATTAGATGCCAGTCTTCTGGTTACTGCCGTTAATGACGACCGATCTTAAATGCTTAATATGAAAACTTCTTGCGAAATATTGTTTTTTTTTATGGCATTTACTGACGAAACGAGCATGCCGTTCGCCTGATGGTAAGCGATACGGCCACCCATAAACACTAGAAACACCATCCAGCACCTTAAGTTACAAAGTACTGTGTGGCATTCCACTGCGCTCGTCATCCTAAGACATAAGATGTTTAGTCTCATTATGTCCTGTAGTTACACTGGCTATAATGGCCTTCAAACTGAAACACAATAGTGCATTGCTGCTTGGTGGTAGAAATAGTCATTGCGGTGGTACCCATCCAGACGGATTCTTACATATGAGAGTCCTACCACCAGTAAATGATACATGAAACCATTTATTCAGTAAATGGGCGACTATGCGCACTTCAAGTATATTATTGTAATGACGCATCATTTATAAAATATTTTCAAAACTCCAAGTAACCTGACAGTAACCACCAAGAAATCCAATTAAGCAACGCCGACTTCACACCGTACCTAGTGCAGGAAGATGATGATCCCCGGATGATGAACTTTAAGGAAATTTACCGTAGATAAGCTGCTCGGTTGGTCCGATAAAGCTGTTTGTTGATAGCTTCGAGTACAACACACAGACGTACACACACCACCGCGTGTTGTGCCTCAGATTAGATACCGGGATTAGCGATTGTTTTGTCACAGATATGTTTGTCAATAAAGATTTTACTAATGGAAACTTATTGAGGTATTACATACAGTTTGGCGGGATATTACAATGGCAATGTAGATGGGCGAGAAATTACACCACATTATATTATTATAGTTGATGAACGCAAACCAAAATGCACACAGTTACTCTGTTGTCAAAAAAGCGCATGAATGCATGTGCATTTTGTGATAGGGACTAAATACCGAGTAAATCACTCAACTGATGGTACACGCCACCCCTGCCCATAAATAGGCAACACCAGGCCATAACTCGCCATGACCTCCAACCGCCGACCGGAGGACACCATTGCCGGCAGCAAGAGGTCTCCCCCGATGACTGCTCTAAGAGAACTGCGTTGTAGGAAGCACATATGACTGCCTTGGTGGCGTAGTTGTATTACGGTACGACTGCAGTACTGAGTTCTCGGGTTCGATCTCCGGGTCGGGCAAAGTGATATTGGATTTTTCTACTTATTATCAGCCCCGCGTCAGGAGTTTGTGCCCAATATGGGGATATGCTCGCCCCCTTTCACATCATGGGACGGAATACGCACGGTGAAAAGTGGGTGCACTAGCTACGCCACTGTCTAACCCTTCGGCGATAAAGGGCATGGGTGTGTGTATTTGGAATTGCCGGTGAAGTTAAGGGCGTAATGGAAGGGGATTCTTTTACTGGTATTGAACGGGAAAGTACATTATGATGATTGAGATACATTGCCAACCGGCATCAGATCTACGATTCATCTGGCATTGTGTCTGGTAATCATTTATTAGGTAATTCACTTGCTGCATATAATTGCTATCTTCTGTTTTAACATAGGACATTTTTTTTTAAATGTTGACAATCCATTGAAGTCTTTATGCGGTGTTGTTCTTGCCCTGAATTATTTTCCAACAATCAAATACTTGTATAGCGTTCTACCAAGCGGTATATTTTGGTTATTTCGTACGTGCCGCATATTAATAGTTTTGAATGATTCCGTTGTTTCACCGCCCACGGCATGGCTACAGCTATGTGACATAAGGCACACTTAATTCATAATAATGATGAAGGAAGTGGACTGTTTCGGGCGGACTGTGATCCGTGCTCGGCTGCTACGCGCTGACTTGGATACATGGTGTTAGTTGGCGTGCTAATCGGTCTGTGTAATGCATTCCAAGTACTTTCTGTATGATCACAATGTTACTGTCTTTTGCGAGTCCCGCAGAAGATAGAAATTGCTCATTCTTCATATTTAACTGATATAAAAACAACAGATCTCCCTTCCATGCCACATCATATGCACATCTCTGCCCCGTGTGTCTACTACTTACTGCTATCTGGTACCGAGACAGGCCAAAAGATTTTTCTTTCTTTCCGTTCCTCGTACATTTCCTAAAGCTTTTTGCTTGGAGGTTCATATTTAACTGCTGTCTTGAAGTGATACATGTTTATAGTATAACGTTCAATGCAAGTCGAGCTACTGGTACGCGTGTGCACTGTCCCAGTTCATCAGCTCGCACCGTGTAACCGCCCCGTTAAGCCGTATAAACACTACAGATATTGCTATTACAGTCCTATAGTAAGCAACGATAGCGATGTTACTGTGCGTGTCCTAACAGCAAATCACGTACATGTGTGAATAATTACAATAATACGGAAAGATTCTCTCGCTAATCAATTTGTGTGTAGTTTTCCGGAAAACTACTGGAACATTAATTTTTGTCTTTATCAAGCTTACTCATTTTTTTTTACGAAATAGAATTTATTTTTACATACATAAAAGTATACGTAAAGTGTAATATGTATTAACATTCCATACATCTTATATGCAACCTTGTACAATTGAATAAAACAGGCATATATTTCGTTGAATAACTTGACCTACTTTATCACATTCTCGTCGTAAGCATAATATGTCAATTGTTATCAACGTTGCTACATATTTGTATCAAACTCGCATACCGCGGAAAACTGCAGCGTATGTGTCGGCGTGTGTGTGTTTACAAACAAATTTTAACTAAACACTGGTGCGAATTCATCTATCATGTATGCGCCGTGAAGGGCGTGTATAAATACATCGCGAATCCAACCCCTCCGTGCGCGCTGCTAATCACTAACGTATCAAGTGACGTCACACGTCAAAAATGCAGTAGCGAAGTGCAGGGCCGCGGCGCTGCGCGGCGGCGCGGTGCCGGGCGCACGCCGCACGCGCACCGCCGCGCCGTCACATCATCCTCGATTGTTTACCCCGCTCGTAACGTAACCGCGCGCGACGTTGCCGCTCCACGCCCTCGCCTCCTCTCACTTTCGCGCGCCCCGCCGCCGTCGCCCCGCCGTCCCCGCCCGCGCTGCGTCCGTCTCGCTCGCACGTCTAGCGGTGCTCGACTTTTTTGGACGTGCAGTTTTTTCCGTTCTAGGTTATGATCGCTTTACGGGATCATTGTTTACGGGCAGAGCTAATTATTAAGTTGCGTAAGGTTTTTTCGAAACAATGCTAAAATGTAGAGCGCAAGCCTAAATTTTTTCTTGCCACTATAATCGCTGTGGTGCTGTATTGTCGAGTGCACTGTTCGAAGCGATAACGGTTTAATTGTCAGCGGTTCCTCGGATGTCCAAATATAGCGATGCAAAAGACATCAACGTGAGGATGCGGCCGCGTATCGATCGTGAGAGTGGGCGGCCACGATAAAGGACCCGCCCGGGAACACATTGATCATCACTAATTCTGTACATTGCTCATTTCAACGATAATTGTTCTGTTACGTTGGATATTAAAGTATTAAAAATTCAATACCGCGCGGCGTTTAAGCTCTAAATTCATTCGATTGAACTTTCAAAGCTCACATCGAGTGACGTAACGTCGCTTGGGCGCCGCGCCGAGGGCGGAAGAGGCTCGACTTTTGGCATTATCCGGGTGTTATCGCGGGGAAGTTGGCGTCCACCCGCCGCTGTCATTCAGCTCTCATTTTAAATTCAAATAGGCACAGATTCCGTCGTCGGCTGCGGCGGCGACTCGTTGACACCAGCCCGATCTTTGTGGCGGTATATTTTTGCTTAATTAATGGCTCTGGTGGTGGTTCTCGCCGCATCAAGGTGCACTACTTGAATTTTGATCGCGATCCATTGACCTCGCTGCGTGGGTGGACCACAGATACATTAACGTTCCCACTGCCCGCCTTCAATGGCAACCATTTAGTAATAGAATGTTTTGTCACTTTCTATCTTAACTTCATAACTACAAAACGATAGAGACAAACACTGAGACACGTTATGATGTTATTTTGCTCATTATACCGGATAACATATTAATTCTGCATGGCTAGCGCAAATTTATCGAGTTATCTAACTAATTAAAATGCATAAGGCTTTGTCAATCCGGTTTACCGCGTTACAAATTTGGATGATCCAAACAGAAGAACCTAATGTTCCCGAGACCATTTCCTTAATTGATATATATTAGAGGTATTTTGATATTTTTTTTTACCAGTCAAGTTTTCTACTTATGATTTCTAGGAGTATGGAACTTGAATCTTCAATTATGTATTGATGATTGCGATTAAATCATGATATGCAAATTGAATGAATGGAAATTACAAGTCAATGAACACGGAGCATCAGCTATCTCATTCCGTCTCATTCTCAGGTATTCAGATTTTAAATCTGACAAAATTACAATATTCATACATTTATTTGAATAAGACCACAAGAATAGGAAATACTGTAGCGTTTCTACACTGCAGCCAGAATGAAACAGTTAAATTTCTGCTCCGTCATTCTCTGAGCTTATCAGCAAACAGATTATCTGTATCCAAGCGTTATGCGCATGAGCATGTTTGTTTTGGTGTCCGAGCGGAGCGCGCCTCTCGGCATCACGTCGCACAATAGAAAGTGAAGCGATCGGCGCGGGCGCATCGGGCGTTAGAAAGCGGACGCGCCGCGCACGTTGTTACTGCCACGGAGACTGTCTTGATGAGTGCTCTGCTTGGGAGTTATTGGGATGCAAATGAGCAGTCATATTATGTAAGACACTTAACGCATTTCCAGGATTACACTGACTGACATGATGATTTGACTCTTGACTTCAGATTAAAAATAGAAAGTCTGATAATTTCTTGACGAGGACGACTAAATTGCCTTGGTTACTTATTACCTCCTGCGTTTATTTGTCTGCTGCCGACTGCGAAAACATTTCATATTAGTGGTTAAATAATAGATTTTTATTTCTCTCATCGTGCAACAAATTTTATTCTTGTACGGCACAGTGCCAGGTCAATGCACTTTTAAATAATCCAGCCTTCGTAGTATTCAAATGAAAAGTAAAAGTTCATTTTGACACTTAGATCATTGACTTGGGTCTGTGAAAACGAGCCCCTCGGTTTCAACCGTTTTTGAAAACTATGTCGAGCTAACAAGGTCAACCAGAGATTCAAATATTTTGTCTAAAATCAAATACTAGCTAAGAACATGTTGTATTTGTTCACAACAATAATATTTAATCACTCACAAACGGCGGCACGTCGTAAATAAAAACCTGCAATATTGAATCGAGCAAATGAATGGACAATAAAATGATCATCGTCTCGCGAACATCTAAGAGCACATATAGACGATGCTGTTTAGGGTGATTATACGCCACGATGGATGCACGATGAAAGTAAGATGTGACCGTAAAAAAGATGAACAGATTCGTTATATTTGACATATTTTAAGTAAACCCAAATGCGATATGCATCAAAACGGCATCGTCTAAATTGGCTCTAACGGCCGACACAAGTACCACTAAACCGTCGATAAAATGCCACTAAAATCTCAAGCGACAATATTCCTCTTGTGTAATGTCTAAACATCGGTTACACATGGTATCGAATGCGAGCAATAACCCCTCGTTCGAAAGTTAATAGTGAACTCGTTTAGAGGTTGGCCGGGGGACGCGGCGACCCTACGCGCGGCCAGGTGTGCCGCCCTTCCGCCGCAGATGCCTCGAGGATGCCGCACCGCACCGCGCCGCGCCGTGTGCTGAAATAGTGTTAACACCGACTATTGAGGGGTAAATTATACCCGATAGATTAGTTTTTGATTAAGAACTTATTGGTTGCGGGAGGGTTAGTTTTATAAAAGATTCTAACAGTAAAATATGGAAGAGTTCCAATTAGAACGTGAATATTTTTGTGTTTGTTTTGGATTGTATTTTGATTCAGTAATATAAAATTAGAGATTTATTTATGATATCTGGGTGGGTTATTTTAAATTTGCACTTATTTAATCTGAATTCTGGATACGTTACGAGGTGATCTGTTTGTTTGTACAGATTTCCATTATAACTGCTTCCCACCTGTTGGTCATTTCCATGAATAACAGGATTAATGTGATTTTGATTAACTTGTATGCATTGTAACAGAGAATGTTGTAGATTTTTTTACAACTAAATATCATATCAAACAAGTTGTTAGTATTATCTGAATCACCACGAATGCTCATAATAACCGGCCACATCACTCAAACCAATTAATTATTAATATATTTAAATAACGGAAACGGTAATTCGACCGTGTAGCTTATAATTTAATTTGTATCTAATTTAAATTTATTGCTAAAATTTGCCAAATAAATTCGAACTAATAGGGACCGATAATTTTATTTATTTATTAACACTAAACAACGACCATAAAGGCGGACTTAATGCCGAAGGCATTGTCTGGCAGTCAACCTTTGGATAGTGCAGAGACAAAACAAGGTAGGTGTACACAACGTGAGAAGGTAGTGGACAAAACATTAATATAATTAAGACTAATAATATTTATAAACATGAATATTATAAAATATAAAATAACAAATGAAAAAAAAAAAAAAAAACAAATATAGTGGTACCTTGGACAATTTTCCACTTAGTAACAGTTGAAAATTTATACTCAAGTTTCGGATGACCGCGAAGTTTCCCAGGCGCGTCACACTCGCCGAGTGCACACGAGTGCCGATAGGTGTTTGACCCGATAAAATATTTGCATGCTCAAGGTCGAACCGCCACCTGCCACATGTCGGCAATCTCGCACCCACTGCGCGCTGTGCGCTCGCGCAAACTATTGGCAGTTAATCAAATGGAAAAATAAACCAATGTGGTATACGTGAAGGCTGGAAATACCGTCCAATTCGGACATATTTCGTTTACTATTTTGTTGCTAAGTGATAGGTGTTACGACTGTAAAAGTGTAAAGTATATAGCCCTTTGTCTTTCCGCAGCCAAGTAATATCGCACTGAATTACGAATGACAAAGTTGCCTTTTAGATGTTTATTTTAATAATGCTCAATCCACTGCTGAACATATGTTCCCCCGAAGATATTTGAACCTTAAATAAACATCAGTAATCGCTATTACGGCACTGCGAATATAATCTGATTTGGTATCATCCAAGTGCACGCCAATGACGCCCATCTCTATGTATATAATTGTATAATTCACGCACGCAGTTCACTGACCTCATGACCTGTATTAAGAGGGTGCATTGACTATCTCAGACTCGTCTATATTTACCATGTTTGCATTGAGAGGCTTCGGTATTTGATTAACTATTGTTAAATAGTGATGATCTTTAGGATAATGGATAGAGTTTTTGTTGACTTGATGGTATGACATCACGGCGTGAGTGGAAAGAACAACAAACTAAACAAAGCCAGGAGAATCGTGGGTGTTTGACCGATCTGCCGATAAAATATTTTAATAATGTTGTTCTTTGACCAGCAATCCTATAGTGGTGTTGATACCGAAAGGTCAACGCTGCACTTGCTTTTTCGTGGATATCACTCGGCTCACTTACTTCACTCACACCATCTCCATTCCCATCTGGTCATAAGTTATCATACATCTTGAATCAATCTATGATCTGGTCTACCGTAGGCTATTGTGGATTCCATCTTCGAATTTGGTGCATAAATAACACAATATTTTGGAAGTCATTTCGATATTAAGTGAATTTTAAATTGATTTTCTATTTTAACCTTCGGATTTATTTATTTTAATTTTAAGTGGGTTTGTAATTTCAAACTCGAACAACTGAGTCAACAACTGAATTGTGGGTGAGTTTAAATTTAATTGTTGGGAGTAATGCAGACAGTTAAATAGTTCTTAAATAAGCTTATAACACAATCATCTGTTTGAGACGGTTTTATAATCTTTCGCACATGTTTTAAATTTCGACTGAAGAGTAAAGTTTAGGTTGCCTTGAAAATTGCTGAAATTCTGCTGCTAATTGTACGGACGAACATTCCACCGCTTATATTCAAAATATTTAATTTTATTGTCTTCGCAAAAAATCTACGTTCCTAAGAAACCTGTTGAATGGATCAAATGAAGTTACAATTCAAGGGCCAATACACATTTGACCTTTATCTTGAAACCATACACATCAAAGTTGTGAACAAAATCTCAAATAGAAATGTCATACTTAAACATTCTGTTACATTTATGTGACGAATTTACAATCTCAGCGCTAGCATAAAATTAGATGTAACGTCGGTGGCGCACTCTTTGTGGAGCCGACTACAAAGCGTTTCTAAAATATTTAACGATATTTCCTACGGATCGCAGATGGGCTCGTCTCTGGTGCTTTTCAGCGGTATGAATTTGCATTCGCTATTCGCGGAGAATAAGGAGTCTCTCTACATTGCAGCCGGAATGTGTTCAAGTGGGAACATTTGCATTATTCCCTATGCTGTTGTTTTCTTTCGTTGAAAGTTATAGTCTCACTTCTATATCACGTCGCAAACTTGCTTTTTCTCCATCAGAAAATAATCGCATTAAAGGTCATATTACTTCAATATTTCCTTTCTCCAATATGTTGCTCTTGAAACTATTGTTTCATCACCTCGCTCTAGCTTCACTGAAAGTATAATACCCTTAAACAGTGCTCGCCGCGCCTTCCGGGTGTGTTCCGGTGGCTCGACACATGCTGCTCTTGAGTCTTGCATACGGCCCCTGGACAAGTGCCAGAACACTTTTAGAACATTTTCGAGGTCTTCGTGCAATTTTGGTCCTGTTTGAATCACATTGTTAACATTCATGATCTTCGCAGTTTTACGACATGCAATAAATATGCTGCCGTAATGTTGTACCCGATCCTTGTAGTGACATCATTGCGGGATCACAAACTGAAGTGATTCACCCGTTTGATTGTTGTATTAACCATCTTGGTTAAGATATTCGGTTGACAAGGGAAACAATGCAAACGTTGGTGTTTACCGAAGATTTGCTATAATTCCTCTTTGGGTCTAAACATTCAGAAGTTAAGCTTTTAAAGAACAACGCATGGACGAAAGTTTTCATATTATTTATTTGCACATCTCTCGTCATCCATGTAAGCAACCTTTTTGACTTTGACGTATTGTTCTTTGCAGACGGAGTTGTATGGCATAAAATGGCGTAAGTTAGTGTGGGGCGAGACGAGCGGCGGCGGTGGCGGTGGCGCGGAAGGCGAGGAGGGTGCCGCGCCGCTCGCCGACCCCGTGATCAGCAGCTACGCGCGCTGCCTCGCCGGGGACATCCTGTGCGTGTGGCGGCGCGTGCCCTCGCCGCAGCCGGTCGAGACTCTCGACTACATGGCGGTGCCGGCGCCGCCCGCCGCGCCGCCGCTCTCGCTCCGCGCCGCCAAGGAGCTCTGGATCTTCTGGTACGGCGAGGAGCCCGACCTGAATGGGCTCGTCGCGCCGGAACTCATCACCAGCCGTGAGTACCGCGCTTCATTATGTAGTGTTAAGTTAACGACTGGAATATGCGTAAAGTTGTTGTGATAGTGGAAATCTTGGCTTTCTATTAAGGAGCGGCGAAGAAGAGGCTCTTGCCTCTTGAATTTACTATGAGAATTATCCTCAAATGCTGTTAGTGTTTACTTTGTATTCACTATAAGTAGTTCATTGCAGAAACTTTGATATGATATTGGTGGACTGATTAAAAATTTAAGCCACTACTGAACAATTCATATCAAAGCAAACAATGCTTGAGCGATTCGATGAACACATAACACATGGCATCGATATTGCACAATCAGTTCAGATTATCTCTCGCACTAAGAAAAACTTCCGATGCCGAGTGACTGTTCTACACAATGGACTCTACTTAACAACTCGTTAGCGGCCTATGGTGTGAGCGAACAATTAGCTCAAAGATTAAGATCTGCGGACGGCGGCGGGGCGTCGCGACGCTCCGTCTACAACGGCCGCGGATCGGGGTTGTAAAGGCGGTGTAATCATACTAATGTACAAGCACTCGGTTCTCGGCAATTGTTCTCGCCGGTGCGCGGACCGAAATTAAGGCGGACTTTTGGAGACTTATTGTGCATTTCTATTCCACGTTGTTTACAAGTATTTTTGCGGGCTCTGCGTTTTTGTACTTAACGTGTCTACGCGGCTTGTTTAAAAGAATTGTAGTACAATTAAAAGTTGTAACGACGATTCCGTCTCAAGGGAAGTGAACATTTCAAGTTTATGAACTGTAAATCATTTTGTAACGTGAATTTTTACGAGAATTATAATTTGAACGTTGTTTTTATGTTATGTCGGGTAAAATTATGTTTCCTTAAACTGTAGTCGTATACTACAAATACGTGTTTTTTAAAAGTTTCCGAGCGTAGAATAAAAAAGCTCGAATGTTGATTCGTAGAAGACGCGCAGACTGTCGGCGCGGCGCAGTGGAAGGGCGCGCGGGCGAGCGTGTGGGCGGTAGCGCCGCGCCGATATGTCGCGATCTACGATTCTTTCTAGTCTCTGTCCCGACCCGCGGCACATTGTCATGTTCCACACCACTGTTTTAATGCTAGATACATCTAAAGAAATAATTGAAATGTTTGCGATCCGGTCAGGAGTAATGATTATACTGTTGGTCTTAACAAAGTATACTATAAACTGTACATTTGGTTGTAGCTCAAAAGCATTATGACACAAATATTGACCTCATAACATTGAATCGCCAACGCAGGCGTCGTATCTAAATTCAAACAATTGTGACAAAAAGATCTGATGACATCGTACAGAATTTAAATAAAATGTATAAAGTAGTCGAATAATAACCGCGCCCTTGCTCCTAAGATAAAAACTCACTTTTTGCTGGCCCATTTGCTAAGAGAGTTATCATAAAATTTCATTACTCCGCTCGACAATCTGAGAGAGGATCTTCGTTTATGTGTGCCTTCGTGAGACACTCTGTAGGTACACGCGGCTTTATTTTAAGGACACGTATCAGACATTGTGAATACGTTCTTATGTTAGGTTCAGCATCATAGAATAGTATTCGAGAATATTAATGTGCTAGTGTAAATTTTAAGTAGCAGCTCTGTTCGCGTTAAAGACGGTTCTAAGTTGAGACTTCTTATTTTTGGAAAAACGGTTCCGCGCTCTAAGTCTGCCGAGTCTAAGAACGGTAGACGTTTCTCAAAAATAAATAAAAAACACTTTTTAGTGGTTCTCGTAAAGACGTTTAAGTATGCGTTGGCACGCATACGCCCTCCCGAAACGCGGCTTGGCAGGCGCCATGTCGTCGGCCTCTTCAGAGGGTCGCCTAAAACCGTACAGCATTTTTGAATTTTCGCATAGGAGAAAATTCATAACCGTCTTTATTGCAAACGTTTTGCGTGGAACGAATCTCATAATGTTACAATAGTTTGTGCGCATCCTGTATGAGTTTAATGTTCTGTGTTCCAGTTTTGAATGTTTATATTATTTTTATTTATTTTGACACCAGTTCGATATTTTGCATGTTCTTTAGTTTTATACGTATTGGTCGGTTGTGATAGCACATGAGTATTACATATAAATATAGGCAGCAGTTTCTTGTCTATTGAAAATCTTTAGCCTTCAACTGACTTCTAACGTAAAGTACTTGATTTAACTTGAATACGATCTTGAAATATACAAATCCTAAAACGTCTACAAAATAGATTCAATCAAATGCTGTTCAGTTTTACATTGCCTAAAAATTTCTTCGATGGTCATGTCAAATAATTGTCTAATATTCTCCGAAACACATATCTCTCCAGAATCCCCACAAAATTTTATACGACGAGGCTCATGAATCGCGTACTCACATCTCCGCATATTTGATTAATTACTAAAACAATCATAACATTGAACTCGGCCCGCTGCCTATCGTAATGATCGTGCAAAATTGTTAAAATAACTTAATTAAATCAGCCTGAAATGGCAACAAAGCTTCTCGTTTATCCGGAATAATTATTTTATTGTGATCGACTCATTTTGCGTCAAGCGTATTTTGACCGTGAAACCGACGAGTTCGATCCCCTCAAAAAATACGAGATTAAAAAGAAATACACCCATTTCTGCGTGTACGATATGGAAATTTGTTCGCTGTATATAATGTCGTATGTAAAATAAAAATAGCCCTTTGGGAATGAATGCGTTAACTTGATATTTGTTCAAGTAATTGTTATGGTATTGCGTAATTAGTATTTTCTATTGATTGAAGTATTGTACGCAAATCGAATTACTTATCAATGAGTGGCCTGCAACTGTCAGCCATGATATAAATTCTCTACTGTGCTATAGTGATGTTAGTACAAATCTATATACAGTGACTGTGCTATACCACAGAGAAACCTTAAGATAATTATTAGACCTCACCAAGGCGCATGTGGAGCTAAGCAGCTGTCAACTAAAATTCTATATTAGTCATAACTAGCTATTGCCTGCGGCTCCGCCCGCGTTAAAAAGCTTTTCCCGGATAAAAGTCCCGGTTTGTATTTTCATCTACTTCTTAAAGTAGCCTAGGTTCTTCCCAGGGTCTTAAACTATCTCCTTACTAAATTTAATTGAAATATATTCATTGGAGTGGTCATTACGGCTCCAACGGCGAGATTAAAAAGTCCGGGATAAAATTCTCGGTACATGTTTTTCCGGGATAAAAGTAGCATATGTCCTCTTCTGGATCTCGAACTATCTCTATACTTGTTTTCTTGCAGTTCCACTCGCAGAAAACGATTTTCCGATATAAAAAACCCGGTTTATATTTTCCCGGGATAAGAAGTACCCTAGGTCCTTCCCAGGGTCTTAAACTATCTCCCTACCAAATTTCATCGACATCGGTTTGTGGTTTAGCCGTAACGACCCGTGAGAAAATCCGGGATAAAAGTCCCGCTTTATATTTTCCCGGAATAAAAAGTAGCCCATGTCCTTTCTCAGGCTCTGGACTATCTGTGTACCAAATTTCATTTAAATCGGTTCAGTAGTTTTGGCGTGAAAGCGCGACAGACAGACAAAGTTACTTTCGCACTTATAATAAAGGATAAGATGTAGTTTATGCCCTTCGGTGAACGAGAGGTTTTGCGAAAACAAACAGTCGTCTAATTAATTACATGACAAGATTGCATAGACCTTTTACTTTTGACTATCTAGCTGTTTTAATAGACAACCGTTTAAAACTCTAATAGATTTAAGAAAATAATGTGTTCAAGATAAATCTGTTGCAACAGGTGGTTCGTAATATAGTACAAACTTGAAGATCGTGTCGGTACAAATGCCTCTGAAAGTCATTACATACCCGCACGTAACGGTATGGTAACTAGAAAAAATACGGGATTTATATGCACGTAGTAGTAGGAGAATCTCGTATGCGGATGGCTGGTTGGTTGGTGTTAAGTTTGTCTATTTTTGCTGCTATGTGCAAGGTCTATGTGTTTCGTTTTGAAGGATATTGTAGGCAACGGACGCATTATGAGACTCGTCCTCTCCGGGTGTTAAGTTACATAAATAGCATTTTGTCATAATTACTCAGTGTTTTAAATGGACTTGCCCACAGTCTATTGGCAAATATTATGGCGTTTAAAATGAACTATCTAAATAGGCGTTGAGGATAAAATTCCCTGTACAACTCATTGTCTAGTAGGAAAATTAAACGTTGTAATTTCAACGCGCTCGTCACCGTTGCCGAACGTAATTGTTTTAACGTTTAAGACCATCTGTAGCACGGTGCGCGTCACGTCCCCGTCTCGCCCGAGGTTTTATCCCGTTACGTATGCAACGACCTTACTAGGAGCTTTACCCGCTCCGCACCGCCCCTCCCCGCTCGTCCCGCCGCCCGATTGAGACGTTCCGTTTCGCACTCTATTGATACAAGATTTTATTTACTTATTTTCCACTTGAATTGAGGACGGATTACGTTTCAATGCGATATTTGTTTGTATCAATTTCGAACACATAGAAATAAATGTGATGCGATTTGTTTATTTTTTCGTGAAGTCAATGAATCAGCAATATTGCAAATCATGATTATTTGCTTTTAGAAATATAATATAATAATAGCGATTGTGTGCGCCAAAAAAACATAATGCAGATGACTAAGTAACGAATCGGTAATGGTCTACAATAGGTTCCTTGAATTGTGAAGTTATCCTCTTGTTGAAATGTGTGAGCGGCGCGTGCGCAGCGTCGTCGCGCGCCCTCTGGCGGGCAAGTTCACGCGCCACCGTCCGAGTACTAAAATAGATCGTGACATAAATCTACATAAACTGTCTTTATTTTTGTACGTGAACATTGTTTTGATCTTTTTGCCCACTGATTTGCACGCCGCGCTAGCACAGCTCTATAAGGAAATGTTTTAACACATAATTGTCTCATTGGCGACTGGTACTTATGGCGTTACATCGCAGTTTAGAAATTTATATGCTGTGATGCAAATTGAATTGAAGTTTGTGTCCATTATAAATCATTTTTAACATATTTCATACATACAGAAATAAGATGTTTGAACCCTGAATGCATCAGACCTCTGCCAACCACTCGGAATCACACATACTTTGGCGTAAAGCAACGGTCAGATGTGAAAAGATTTAGTTTCGAATGCTTAGAACCAGAAGTTATGTAAATTGAATATCTGTCTAGACGTCTGCGGCACGTGCGCCTGTGTAGTTTGTTCAGAGTGCGAAGTTTGAAATACACGTCGTGTCAAAAACAGATGTCTTCATTCAGGGCGAATGGAGAGCTTCGAAAGTTTCACGCGCTCATAATACATTGTACACTCGAGTTATCTATACACTACTAGGATTTTATAAATGTGCAATGTAATCTTTGATATTAGATTAGAATTTTACATTGATTTAGCCATAGTATCAGAAAAGTGAAACAGGTTTTATAACCTAGAATTGTAAAACCCTGTACCTTCAAACCGAAACACAACCGTGCATGCACACTGCTGCTTGGGTGTAGAAATAGACATTGCGGTGATACCCACCCAGACGGACTCTTCCATATGAGAGTCCTACCGCCAGTGAATTATAGGTACCTAAGCTATATACATATGTAACTAACTATATTTTAAACAGAAAACTTACTATAAGCCGCAACGTCAAGCCACGTGACTACATATTATTATATTTCCTTACGATCAAAACAACTTTGTGACAGAACCGTGCGGTATTTTGTTTACGTTTTCGTTTCGACCCGCGGCAAGCTACTTACTACTAACGACTGCTGTTGCCTTTAATACATTATTTAATGATTAGAAACAAAACATATACATACATATACACTCACGCCTGTTATCCCCGAAGGGGTAGGCAGAGGCGCAACTAGTGCACCCACTTTTCGCCGTTATTTCGTCCCATGATGTGATAGGAGGCGAGCCTATCGCCATATCGGGCACAAATTCCAGACTCCGAGCTGATACTGAATAGAAAAACTCAATATCACTTTGCCCGACCCGGGAATCGAACCCGAGACCTCAGAATTGCAGTCGTACCATAATACAACTACGCCACCGAGGCAGTCACAAGACACAGAACACAAGACTGATATAAAGCATCCATAGGCAATACTAATGATTAGCCTCCAGATGACCCACTTGCGCGTTTGTTAACTCCTGTAAGAAGGTTTTTTTTTTTTAAATAAATTACATTGCTATACCTTAACCCACATAAATAAATAATTCGATTATCACTAATGACCTAAGTAATAATTATATGTGTCAGTGGAGTACGCGGTTAGTGGACCACGTGATGGTTCCTGGACAGTAGAGTCAATAATATAGATACTTTAAGCTGCAGGCGATACTAATTTAGGATGGCTGCAGCCTGGATAGCAACTTATGTTGCCCTTAACGCGTGTTCCTTTATTATATAAGGATGATCTCGAAGATTTATGTGACTAACTTGAAGACTAGTTTAAATAATAGAGTAATTTTACACCTACAAGTGCCGATTGATCAATACTCAAATACAATTTTGATTAAATTGTCAAATACATTTAGTACTATAAAGTTTAGAGATGATTGCATAGCCTTTAAAGGCGGCTAAATCGACGGCCTACCCGATGCGACGGAATAATTTCTTTATACCTCAAATGTAAATATTTTTCCAATTCACAAATAACTGATATAGATACATGTAAACTACTATCGATATCAGATAATGACTACCGGTGGGGCTGGTAAGGTCGGCATGTTGTCGACATTGACATTGCGAGCGCTGTCTCGTCTCTTCCCTCGTATTGTGAATAAATACATGAGTATTAACACCAACCGACACGTATCTAGGGCGTCTAATGAGAATCACTTATTGCTGATTTATACAATACTTTGTCGACAATTTGTTAGCATGTTGCTCTATTTATTAATGTGGCATTAGTGCGGTATGTTTTAATGTAATGAGGTATTACGGCATTTTTTTTTAAGATTAGGTAGAGTTGTAACCGCCACATTCGTCAGCTATATTAGGTCTCATCATGTTATAGACCTACTACAAAACTGGTAAGGTTTTGTAGTAGGTCTATAATACATAGGGTTAAAACAAAGCTAGATCACTTTTACATCATAAGGTATTGCGTCGAACGTCCTATAGGAGTCAATCGATATACGATGATGATATGTGGTCCTCATCTTCAATCAGCATGTCTTCTCGTCACTTAGTTATATAAAAAGAAACAGATATTACCCATAGCGCCTGTATAAAAAGTCCTTTCACCGATAACTAGAAAGCGGTATTCGCGCGGTCGTTAGCTCGCGGCCCTGGTCGATTCAATTACTTCAACCTTGCGATTCTATTAAAGTGGCATCTCGTCGTCGTCCACCGATGGGTTGGCGACGCGACGTTGGCCTAACAAATTTGATAATGGATGCGATGCGACGTTCTCTTCCGACGTGTATCGTTCGCGGGGTCACCGACCGAACGATAATATGCTCTTATCGCATTCGGTTGTGCATCGCCAGTATTCACGGTTGTTTTTGGGTGTGCAGATGAAAAAATGTGCGCGCATGTAAAAGCTTCATTGATGATTTTCATGTAACAATGGTCAGATATCGATGCGCGCGCCAGTATAAATTTGCATGTTATAGGGCTGAGAATGGGCTCGCCTGCTACCACATCATTGACGCAATACCTAATAATCGTACGTAAGATCAATAACGTCTCTATCTACCCCTTCAGGGATAAAGTTACGTATGCATACAATGTAAAACCGCCTTTACATCACACATCGGTCGTCGGACAGTTGACCCATAATAAACGTTCTAATATTAAACACAATCGTCGGGTCGGCTGCTCTCCTGCGAGTTTCAACCGAGATGGGTGTGGTTGACCTTGAACTGGTACATTTAGCGGTCTCAGCCGAAATGAACACACTACACAGACATAACGAATATATGGAAAACACGCCGAACACCAGGCAATGTTTTCTCTGTTTCGATTGTAAATTGTAGTAGAGTTGTATTGTGCCAATTAATTGTAATAGTACTTTGTGATACGTGGCCCTGATCTTGTTTACAAATGCGTCGTCGCTATTTGTTTTGGATCTGAGCGTTGGCATCTAAAATCTCTTACAAAATTTTATATGTTCCAAAATTAACCACAACTATATTAATGATCTAAGTTAACTTGAACCCTAAAATCTAGCCTACAAAGTCCTAAATACATCAATTTTAGTAAACTAGATCACAATACGGCACAGTTTGTATCGCATGTATAAAATGAGTAGCGATAACCGTCATAGGATAAGTTGTGTAATGTCGCACCTACGTGCTAAGTGCTCGTAAATATGTTACGCACCCGGCTAGTTCACAGTCGCCTAGTGCAGAGTTTCCCAACATCAGGTCCACGGACAAAATAACAAAAAAAATGGCACCATATATAGATTAGTATAGTCCAATTTTAGACGGAAATTTTATGTAAAATATATGGTCAAAATTGTACAAAATTATATACACACGATGATTTCAAGAATTTAATATGGGATTCGCGGCCATCACAGTAGAATTTTCTATGGGTCAGATATTGAAAAAAGTTGAGAATCGCTGACCTAGTACGTTTGGCGATTGAATGGTTGTACGTCCGTGCCCACCGCGCATTTATAACAGCGTAATGATCATAATTCATTCGTAATTAGCTACAGATAAGGTCCCGCAATGTGGATCAACATTTGGTAATGGCATTGAGTGGTAACTGATGAATTCTATTTCCGCGAGGTTACCGTGCACTATTATGGCTTCTCTTGGGTACTGCACATATTATCTTAAGATTTCCAAATTCTACATTAGGCCAAGCCTTCCTGAATAGTCCTATTTGTAAAGCATCCAATTACTTTCAAATTTCGAGCCAAAACTAAATAACATTGAATTTGCCTTCCTTAGTCCGTACATAATGCGACCGTGAAATTTATTCCACTTCGCCCAAACGTCGGTAGTTTGACGGTTTTGTTTAATAAAGTAATCGTAGCATATTACGCGTAGTCACTCCCAAAACTCGGTGTACAAATAACTCTATGCCCAACGGTGGCACAATTCGCGCACTTTGTGTACATTACCGTTTTTGGGCCGATATTTACAGAACCATTTACGAGTGTGCGTAACTATACTGAGAACGAGAGTAGTAATAACTCTGCTACGTATCCGATGTTCATCCGCAGCCGGTGTTGAAAACTAAAATCGATTGCGAACAAGGATTGTTTACTCCGGTTGTCTGGGAATTTTCATTTGAATTGTAACCTTATTTACGCAAATTGTATTAACTTTTCAATTATAAACCTTTGTTTCTTTGTTGTGATTCTAAGCTTAGCCCATTACCTCTGTTGTGGGAAATTCCAGAAGGTAGTTATGTAGGGAACTTGCTTCCAAATGTTCTACATACAAAGCCTTTTCAGAGGTAAGTAGATATGTATCTTAATCACACATAATGGTGAGCTTATTGTCATGTATCAGGCAGAGAACATCCATGCTGATGCTGAGCATCATTACCCAAAACCTCAGCATAATGCTCTAATATTCGATCAAGATGTATGGATATTAATCAATATTACCTTATTACTATCAATAATTGGAACATAATGAGGAATGAGGGCGTGAGTGTGACGCAGAGAAAACCTAAACAGCGCAATTTTGTTTGGGTATAAGTGTTTCCGTCAGAACAATACCTTATCATAGTATATACTTTACATAATAATATATACTTGTGCAAATACAAATAGTACTATTGACGGTAGGTGGAGGTACCACGTTTTAAAAATACTGTTAGAGGTACATCAGGAGAGAAATAACAGCGAAAAGAATGCTGATAAAGAGAATTCGATATAATTGCTCTGACCTTTTGATGTTATGTATGCATTATTAATTATCTTTCGCTTTAAATGTGAAGGAAAACATCTCGAGGAAATTAACATCATACGTCCCACGAGTTCCTCCAAGAATTTCCAAGGTGTGTTTACCAACTCGCATTAGGCTAACATGATGTGCAAAAATAAAGGTTTTTTTTTTAAGTAGAGTCCCTTGTTCGGCAGTGGGATAGGTAATATACGGCTGATACTTACATTTTCCAGAGTAAACGTAAAAATAATTTGAATAGACAGTGTTCTCCGAACTATTCCACTTAATACAAAATAAACATTCTTACACAAACAACTTTCAAAAACATAATCGTTAAGCTATTGTACACGGAAGCGACACTTGCCTAAACTTTTTACCGAGTTTAATATCACGCCATTTAGATGAACCGTTGATTACGGATATCACTTTCTAAAGATAACCCGCGGTCATCTGACGGAGGCGGCAGTTTAGTGGTCAGCAACGTTAATGCTACTATTTTAACTAATAAAGCGCAACAGCTGAAAGTAGTCCTCAGTTTTTTGTTACTTCATTTCATCATCATTATCAAATGATAATGATGTTGAAATGAAGTAATAAAAAACTGCGAGAAACCTCCAATACGCGCTGTTTTACCCGGTCTCCAGCCTGTCGCATCCAGTTTCTGTCAGCGACCTTTCGCAAATCGTACTCCACCTAGCTGCTTCACTTTATTTAAGTTACTAGTAGTGCTCGCGGCTCCGCCCGCGTGAATAAGTTTTTCCGGGACAAAAATATTTTCCCGGGACAAAAAGTAGCCTATAGCAATCAGGAGTAAAGTAGCTTCCTATTAGTGAAAGAATTTTCAAAATCGGTTCATTAGTTCCTGAGATTAGCGCGTTCAAACAAACAAACAAACTCTTCAGCTTTATAATATTAGTATAGATTAGAATTGTGTGATTTTGTCGCCAAGCAGCGGTGTATTAGCACTGTTCAGAAATTTTATTCTAATGTGAAGGACATTGTTTGCAATGCTTGGCGTTAACCATCAAGCTCACAATTCATTGGAGAAACAGGCCATTAAAAGACTTCCCAAGCACGCCGTAATAGGCGCTTGCCTATGACCAGCAGTGGACTAATACGGGCTTCAATGATTGTTCGTCTCGCCCTACTGCTGTATAAAAAACAGTGGTGAAACACCAGTGTAAATTTTGCACATGATGCTCGTCAAGGGCGCCGGTTGCATGTCGTAGCGTCATGCGAATCGCATCGTACGCTAAATATAGTCGAGTCGCCGCTACCGGAACCGGGCACTGCAAGGGCAGTCCTGTTGATGCGCTCGAACATCTGTCCGTTAGTAATAAACGGTTAGGTCCTTATTAATAACCGCTGTTTTAAATGTACCTAATGTTACAATGTTTTGACTCACTTTCATTGTTGTTGAATGATGATGATGTTTGACTGCCTCGGTGGCGTAGTTGTATTGCGTACGCGTTACGAGTACGATTTGCGCGCTGAGGTCCTGGGTTCGAATCCCGGGTCGGGCCAAAAAACTTTGTGACTGGGTTTTTCCATCTTAAAAAAAAAATTACTCAGTCGCAGCTCGGAGTCAGGAAGTTGGCGGTGTGATACCCCCGTGCCTCGGAAAGCACGTAAAGCCGTTGGTCCTGCGCCTGATCTCTCTCCGGTCATGTCGGATTGCCGTCTCACCGGACTATGAGAGTGAAGGAATAGCGAGTGCACCTGTGTATTGCGCACACACTTGTGCACTATAATATCTCCTGCGTACCTGTCTGATCTCCGTTGAGATTGGCCGCCGTGGCCGAAACTGGCTAGGAGGATTTCATTGTTGAATGATCCTCAATATAGAAAGATTGAAACCAGGTTTCATCATGTCGAGCTTCAATGTTCTTGATCCTCTTCAATTTTTTTTATTGCGTCGTATGACGAAACGGGCATGCCGTTCGCATGATGGTAAATGATACGACCACCCATAAACTGTAAGAACACCATCCAGCACCTTGAGTTACAAAGTACTGTGTGGCATTCCACTGCGCTCGCCATCCAGAGACATAAGATGTTAAGTCTCATTATGTCCAGTAGTTACATCGGCTACTATGTCCTTCAAACCGGAACACAGCAATGCATGCACACTGCTGCTTGGCGGTTGCAATAGACATTACGGTGGTACCCACCCAGACGGACTCTTACACATGAGACCTACCACCAGTTCAATTTAAATTTCAGAAAATCATTGTTCTACATAAAAGATGGAATGATTTAAGAATAATCATGAACTTTATTCAATAGATCAGAGACCGTATGCGGTGACATCTCATCGGCCTTTAGCTGACATATCGCAGGTGGCATTTACGAGAGAAAGCCTCTTTACGTCATATATTATTATGTAATTTTTAATATTATTCGTCTGTATAATTACACGTTACCGACAACGGCGAAAAACACTAAAAAATACTCTGATGATAATATTTTGTAACAATGTTATTATTTTATTCTCAATGCCGTTGTGTAAATTACTAATACTACTTACTTATTACTCCACGCACTCATGATATTATGTAGTACAGATCATATTGTGATACGGGAATTAGAGGGAAACAAATTATCATTCTAGGATGACCTTGCGGTATTTCGTTTCGCGGCCGGTTCATCGCTATAAAAATTCCAAACTTTTCTGTTAATACACAAACAAAATTGGTATCTTACTTCTCATTAACCTTGTCATTGTAATTGTAACCTTAATTAAATACTTATAGCCCTAAAATTATATTCCACTTTTGCTAGTCTAACAATTTTAATGAAATATGTTCGATGACATTGTTTCTTGTTCAAACTTTAATTAATCATTATAGTAGAACATTCTAATGTAGAGATTTTATTCGATGTCTTATTTCTAAGAAACAGATATTTTTATTAACCGACTTTCAAAAAAGGAGGAGGTTCTCAATTCGTGTGTTTGTATTTTTTTACCATACGCAATTATTTATTTTGATAACGCGAATGTTTTTCATTGAAATAATAATAATAACCCGCAGAGGCGGCTTTTTGGCGAGCCGACGGTAAGTGGCGACACCGCGTACCCCGATATCGTGGGGGCTAAATGAGACCCCCTAACCCTTAGCTTGCCTTAACTGACCGGCTGAGGGTGGAAATCGCAAGAGCCAAGAACCTGAGCTCCAGGGTGGAAGTGCTCAAGCTGCGTAATAGCGAGGAATCCCGCTCCGGGATGCGTCAGCGACCCGCGATTGTGAAATCGGTGCACACCTCTCGACACCCTTTAGTCAACCACACCGATGTTGCGTCCTTGGCATGCGCCACTTTTTGGGATGCCCATCTAGTGGAGGGACAAGACACCGTCTGCCTTGAATACAAATGATTGAGACATTTTACTTGGCAGGCGTCCCGTTGTCTCAATCAATAGTTCAGCAATCATTCCGGCTAGATCCCATCCATAGACGCAGTATAATTCCTATCTTCTCTGCAATAGACCTTACACCTTACAGGCGCTGTCTTTGGCTGTATTTACACCCTAACTACAGACAGAGAGTAAGAGAGAGTACCTGCAAGGTGTACACATCCCAACTAGAGTAATGTATCTTAAAGGGGCCTCTATGTGTTGGATCCATGTCTCCACGCAAGCCCTCCAAAAGGACCGGCCTTCGTGCCGTGATTTCCCGCAGGAAAGATATACCATAATAATAAACTTTATTACTCTCACCTTTTTGGTACAGTGTTGCAATACATTTATTCTTAAGTATCAAGTAGGTACTATAATTAAATTAACTGTAGCTAGAAATAGTATAACATTTAATAACATCACTAATATTGGTAAGGACACGACTGGGATTTTACGAAAATTCTGTACCAGCATCTTTCAATTACACAACAACAACAAAAAGAAAAACCATTTGTACATCAGTTTAAATATGAACTTGAGTTCACATATATAAAACTACCTACGGATTTCATAAGTAAATCCGTCTTCGAAACGTCACGTCGGGAGTAAAAATTTAGCCATACACCTTTTCATTACTGAAATGAAAAAGTGATTTAATCATAGTTTGCGATGTAAAGTAGATTTTGTTTCCAATAGAAAAGAGAGATCGAAAAGTTTAAAACTAGAGCGTACTTGAAAAAAATCGCAGAGTTATTTACATTGCACGCATTTTCCGGTTCACCATTCCATACTACGTGGATTTAGTAAAAAAAATCCGCATCGGATTTTTCCACAATTTTTCTCTCATTAAAATACTTCCCGTCGAATAATACTAATGTAAACGATTAACTTGGTTATTTACAAAGTTAAGTCTCTTCAGTGTAACAAAAACATGGTAGTTATGAGTTCCGGCCCGGTTTGCACAACTGACCGGCACGGCTGAGTCGAAGGTCGCCCTCGCCGCGACTACGAAGTGCGGACACTCGGAAATAGCATCGCGCGTATTGCAATTTCCCGTGCACACTGCACATTATTACTTAAAATTGACGCACGCTTATCGTCCTGAAATCGAATCAAAATATGAAATCAACCTTATCTGTGTTGTATACAGTACATTTTATACGATGCATAGTAATGGATAATGATCATTTTGCCGATTCGATATTTAGACCGGGATTCTTGAACTGTATATCTTTTTGTCAAGGTGTTATTAAGCTGGACGCGCTCGCAGGCCATCGAGTGCTCCAGGTTCTGCGAGCGCATTCAGCTTAATAAGACCCTGACAAAAGATAACTACAGTTGAAAAAACGAGGCCTTAATCTTGGAACAATAGCTATGTATAAGTGAAAATGTACTGTATGCTACACAAAATAAGTCCATTTTTCAAAAGAAAATAGTTCAATGGTTTGAACAAGGTATTGACTACTGATCATTTGGCGCTGGGCCGATCAGTGTATGTCAGTCAACCTTTATTCTTGAACTGCTTGATTGAATTATTCTATTGCTGCCTAGTTTAAATATTATATTGTCTACAGTGTAGACTATATGTATTATTATTATATTTTAATAGGTTTTTTTTGTTGGCGGTTTTATGTTCTTCCAGTATTTTAATAAGTTAGTATACCTTTGTTGTTAATAACATTGAATGTATTTCTAGTACGTCATACTTATATTTAAACAGAATAATAATACACTTCATTACAGGCAACGGTCAAAAGTATAATAAACTCAAGTAGAAAATTCAGTGTTACAATGAGTTCATACAAATCACTGATTTAACTAATATCGAGCGGTGTAACTTTCGAATCTCCGCCGTCCGCCTCGTGTAGACCGTGGACGAGTTTGCGAAACTCGTTCATTTTGCGTCTCGCATTTCGATAAACGAATATCTGAAAACGGCACGGCAGTTACCGGCGACCGGCAAACCGCGGTGCGCCGCAAATAATCCCTAATAAAATAAAAGATTAACACATCTCCATCCCCTAATGACGCGATCTCGGTCCGCGTTTAACCGACAGCCCCCGGTTATAATTTGCACGCGGAGCCGCAGTACGTGCGCCTGTTTTCGTGTAAATTAACAGCTGACCCGCCGCCGGCCGGCGGACTCCACGCCGTATAATCTGTTTAGGCCGACGCTGGTCTGCATGGTGGGCGGCGAAGGGTTCGCTGGCTGCCCACTGCGCCAACGAGGCCACCGGGGGCGGGGGGCAACGATTTGTGGATGCAGATCGGTAGACCGTGTTCTTCGGCATGATTAATTGTTACGCATTTACTAGTACATTGTTTGTAACATCTAGTTTTAGTTGGAATAAAATGTACAGCTTTTTGGTTCGAAGTGTGCAGAGACCTATAAGGCTTTACATCGAAATATTATTACAATTTTTCCGAAGAAATGCACGAATCAATATACCTTATTGGAAGAAATTCGATTCCCATGCAATCGTATCAAGAGCGTGAACGAAAATATTCGCGACATAATGCGATTTTCTCGCCCCAGGGGGACGGGTCTCGTGCAAAAGCTTGCATGATAGTGGTCGATGCTCTTCCCGGAATACACTTCTCCCATTTCCACTAGGATCTTTCCTCAATATACTCGACCTTCAACGCTTTTAAGTTGTTTGTACTCGGCGCTCATGATCCGCACCACGAGTCTATGTCAACATGCCTTTCCCGCTCACGGGAAAACTGTAATTGTCCATTTGTTTACTACGAATTTCGCAGGAGCTATCGGCCGTTCTCGAAGGTCGCTCGACACACGTTCGGGCGAGGCACGTGGGTAGAAGGGCGCGGGGGTGAGGACGCCGCTGCAGGGCGGGAAGGGGTGCGGGTGGACGAGTGCGGCCCAATACCGCCCGGCGGTGGAAGGGCACGAGGGTTTAATGTCACGTTCCCCACCCCGTGTGGGCGTGGGCGTGCTCACAGCTCAGATACAAGCGAGCTTTACCGCTTCACTAATGAAATTAATAAAGGTCATTAAATCAAGGTTTAACATGGATTTTTGTCGATTGCCGGCCTGACGGATATGTTTGAGAGGTGGCTGTCTTGGTTTCCGACCATTACGCAAGTTCCCCTTAGCGAATGTCACGCATGATGCCATTTCAGGTTAATGGTCAACCTATCTGTATGTAATTAATTTTGTCAATATAAAGTTGACTCGCTATCCGCCGCCGCTTCCGAACTCTTGCGACATGCAGCTCCGGTGACATATTTTAGACGTAATTGAATAATAAGTTTTTATCAACTTATTATAGGAACTTGAAAATGGAGATATGTACGCGATTGTTAGCTTTTATGTCCTTCAAAGATGCGATGTAGTTCCTTACTAGTTTTGAAGTGGTTTAAACTTAATATCAACTCCACTCTCCAACTAGTTACTTTCAAAGTATTGAAATTCTTTATGTACTGCAATAAAGAGCCCATGTTCTAATGTCTATTCAATATATATCCTATAAATAATATCACTTCGCATCGTCCATCGAAGCCTTACGAGGCAAATCGACCGTTCAATTACCAGTGCATCTTGCCACCTGGCGGCGTCGCATGCAAATAGAGGCGTCCGCGTCGAGTGGGCACAGCGCCGCCGCGCGCCGAGCTGGACGGGTACAAGGGCTGTCAAGGCGCTGCAGAGTCCCTGATGGTGCCTGGTTAATTAGCGCGGGGACAGGGTTGTGGGAAATGGAAGGATAGGTTGGAGGGTTGTTGGAGACAAGCGTGATTGCGAACAATTAGTTCTGTTCTATTTATACTTACGTTATAAATGCGAATGTGTGTTTGTTTGCCTGTCTGTTTTCACGGCTGCACCACTGAACCGTTTTCTATGCAATTTGGTATGCAGATAGTTTGAGTCCCTGGGAAGGTCATAGGCTTTATATCCCGGGAAAGTATATAGCGGGGCTTTTATCCCGGTAAAACTTTTAGACGCAGTCCAAACTTAAAAAGCTCCCCGCCCAATCTAGCGATGAGTCAAAGCGCTGCGGTATCGCCACATCGGATATTTGTTAAACAAACTATTAGACGCAGTGGGCTGTTGAACTGCGGCCCACGCGCCGCCACAATACCCAGTATTACAATATCGCTGATCGCACCAATAACTGTTTTCAATCGATATTGACCGATTAAATGTGACGTCACCTTTGGTATCTTTTTTATTTCATTGTCATGGCAAATAAGAATACAGTATGTCTACTAGTAAGCTATTATATCGCTAAAGGCATTTACAACATCAGAGTAATGTACACGCTTACATAGAATGCCAGAGCGACTCCTGGGTTCGGCAAAATCTCCTCGCCGTGACGTTACATAAAGTCTATACTTTAGACCAGACTGGGATGAAGGTATGCAGTACGTATGAATACTAAAAGCCCCCACAATTAAAACTAGGTCAACTGGAAGTATCCTATGAATTTGATTCCCTTGCAAAATCGAAAAATTTGTGAAAATATGCGACATAAACGGTCATATCTTTTGATGGCATTGACTTACAAGTTTGATTTGTTCACAGCTGAAAAAGACTGTAGACCAGAGTATTTGTTTCAAATTTCAACTTGTTATATCTACGCGTTCCAGAGAAAAAGGGTCTAGAGAGAGAGACAGACGGACAACAAAGTGATCCTATAAGGGTTCCTTCTTTCATTTTGAGGTCAAGGATCCTTAAAAGAACGATTTAAATCACTAATCGTAAATAGTAGTCGTGTGAATGAACCTTTATAAGTTTATTACTCTTCAATTCAAGAAGCAAACAAAGTTTTGTAGAGTTTAAAAAAGTAAAAGCTGACGTGAAGATCACGCAACTTTCGAACCTTTTAATTAGTATTGTGAATTTGTCCATTTTAAGACAAATTTTATTGAATTTCTTCCTTACAAAGTTAAAATGATCTCATATCAATTTTAATCAAGCTTATACATTATTATTTATATTCGTAATTATGTTATCGAAATATCTGCTGGTACTTTAATTAGAATATTCTAATAATTTGTTTGTGGGTCGAGGTATACTGCTAATACTAATTTATTTTCTTGTTCGTAGAATGTGACATAGAAAACCTACATTTATTTACAGCCCATGCTTCAGTTTCTTTGATAACTTTAACCCTCCCAAAAGTTCGATATAGGCCGACAGTACCTACAGTATGATATTGCGACAATATCTATCGCGGCGCGACTCAACCCTTCTCGAACACTTAACATCGCGACCGTCGCAAGCACTGCAGGCTGGTAGCTGCAACCCGCCTGAGTTGAGCCAGTCGCATGGTGCGGGCGGATGTTGGCGCGGAGGCGGGAGCGGGCGATTGCTATTGATCCGAGCTCGCCACCAGCGGATTGGCCGGCGAGTGCCGCGTCCACACGCCCCCACGCAAACATTCTAATTTACGCGCCAGCCACGTGTCCTGCGACCTTCACGCACCCATGTCAAAGTTTGTAATACCTTGTGAATAAGTTCTAACATGCGTTGAAACTACATCGCTCCACACGGTACAATTTTAATGAGAAAATTACGCGCGTATGCATAATTTAAAATTCAATTACTCTACCAATTTGAGTACGTTAATTTGAAATAGACTCGAGAAAGTCCTAATAAAGTACTGCAAAAGCCCTGTATAGTCAGATTTATGAGGCGCATACTGCATTAATAGGCTATAAACAGTAGCACGGTGCTTAAATAATAACAATGATGTAATTATTATCGCCGAGACGCGATAAAAGAGCATAAAAATATGTACGCAAAGGCGGGGAGGCATCATAAACGCTGTATACAAACATCGGCTTCGATTGCGACACGCGATAAATTAGGTGTGAAGACGGCGATAAGTGGCACGTAGCAGGGTGGCGCGCGCTTCCCGCTCCGCCGTCGCACGCCGCCGCGCCGCACGCTGATCGATACGGCCCCCGCGCGGCCACACCGCGATTTGTGTACCGAGTGCCGACCCGCGCCCGCAACCCTCTTGCCACTCGTCTTCAGATTACGTGCACATATACTTCCTATGCCGCCTAACCCGCCATCTGACGCACTATGTTATGCAGCTTTGATGTAGTCACCTCGTTTGACGCCACCGCTACATTTCTATTGTGACTAATTCGTTATTTGTATGAACTTGATGATTGTACTACAATTTGGATAGCATATTTGCCTACTCAGAATTATGTCGGGGAAAATTTCCAATGCAACACACGAGTTATATGGAGCGGCGCGGCGGCAACTCAATTATGTGGACGTCGACGAGCAATAATTGATAGGTACGCACTATTGGATATGGTCGTAACATCCTCATTTGCGATCGTTCCGTGTCGTCGTTGACCAATCGTTCTCGCCATTTGCCATCTGGCGGCGCGGGTGTCTGCGCGTTGGATCGCTGCCAGCTCCTAGTAAAATGTCCCAAGTTCATTGAGCAGATATACTCGAACACTACTTTTAGTGTTATTCTTTGCAACTTTTTTATTACCCACTTAGTTTTGTGCCGCACGCTTCGATTCCCTCGTTTTGCGTGCGAACTTTAGATCTGTTACTGACATTACACGTAGCTTTCAAATACATATTTTGATTTTGATGCCCGTTTCTTTTCATAGTTAATATCGCACTTTAAGCTTACAGTTCGAGTGTATATTATCCCAGATGGTGATCAGTGATCACTTACCATTACGTGGCTTATCTGCCTACCTGCAGTAACAAAAATACATCAATTTCGAACAAACGTTGCAATAAACCTATATCCCTAAATTAACAGCGAAATCTTAACGCTTTTGTATATTATAAAGCTTTCCTTCTGCATAAATGTCTGTTAGCATGTTAGATTATCGTCGAGTGTAAACCAC
The DNA here is from genome assembly GCA_949316025.1 of Lapara coniferarum. NCBI lineage: Eukaryota > Metazoa > Arthropoda > Insecta > Lepidoptera > Sphingidae > Lapara > Lapara coniferarum. Next base: position 25,563,249 of record OX438919.1, read on the forward strand.
AAGTAAACAAACGAGTTCGCGACAATTAGTTGCCGGTAAAGTGTATTTCACGTTACATACGCGATTGAAGATAACATTCAAATTGACCAATGCTTACTGCAGTTAGGGCTGGCACTGCGGTCTAAGTTTCGCGGATTTCGTTGTGGATTCTCCCTGTGCCTTAAGACTTGTAATTGGAGCATACAAGATACAAGATTAAAATTATTATCAATCAATTTCTTAAAAATAATTGTCCGAGAAAAAAAAAACTACTGTATCAGCTTTTTATACATTATTCCAGGACCTAAGTAATTTTTAAATTTACTAATTTTCGCGTACAATTATACAAACGACGTGTATACACGTTCGTAGTTTATCTTATTACAATGGAGCCGGAATAAGTCTAGACAGTGTAAATCCGTCGTTTGTGAGAGTCGCGCGGGTAATTAGGCGATTAATGCTCCCCGGCGAACGATCCTGCTAGCAGACAAGCCGACGACTCGTGACGTGTGTTCAGGATCTACACATGACATGGATGGATCGCCCTCGGAATAAGTAAAGCATGGTCGATACGCATAGTATGTGGCGCTCAATAGTCTCTGCCTACCCCTATAGGATAAGGGCGTGAGTGTGTATGTATGTAGTCGATACACAATCATTAACATGGCAACTTTAATTATAATCGGTAGAGATAAGAAGGACTCTGGTTCTATGTGATGACTGCGTGAATTTGTTTGTTATGTACGAAATAGTTTAATACATGACGTATATTGACGTTATTTCTGCGTAAATTTTTTTATTTTTTATTTCATCGAATGACGAGACGAGCATGCCATTCACCTATTGGTAAGCGATACGACCACCCATAAACAGTAGAAATACCATCCAGCACCTTGAGTTGTAAAGTACTGTGTGGCATTCCACATTGCGCTCGTCATCCTGAGACATAAGATGTTAAGGACGGTATTAATAAATGAATCTCAAATTTGAGTTACATCTTAAGTAGACATAATGTATTGAACTCTTCATACATTATGTCTACTTGAGATGTAACTCAAACTTGAGATTCATTTATTAATACCGACCTAAGTCTCATTGTCCTGTAGTTACACTGGCTACAATTCCCTTCTAACCGAAACAAAACAATGCACGCACACTGCTGCTTGGCGGTAGAAATAGAATTAGAATAGAAGTATTGGTTTGTATTCTAAATTATCATACAAAAGGTTTTTAAACATCAGAATATGTGCTCTTGTCTTACATGTACAACACTTTGTTAACTTATGGTGTGCCTATAGAGTTAAAAGAATATTAACAAGACAATGCTCTCATTGCAGAATGTTCAGATCGTGAAAAGTTGATTCACTTGAACAAGTTCCTGCTGGTTTCACGCCGGAATTATTGGTAGCAAGAAAACTAGGAGTTAATTGTTAGAAATGCTTTATTTAGCGTAGGGCTTTGTTAATGAATATACGAGATTCTAACTAGACTTATGCCAATTTTCATATTGTTATTTATTTCTGTTTCAAACACCAACTTAATGTATAACAGACTAACAAGTTGCGAATTTTGCACAGATTTACATAATTACCCCCGTAACTCGTTTTCAGTGTTTAATAATGTTGTAATCAATTCGAATGCGCGGACGTGCGACGACGTCGTACCTCGAGTGGTATATCAGCGGACAGTCACGCCGGTCCGTATAAATCACGGCTTGTTTCTCTCTTTTAAACGGTTCAGTAATGCAAACGCAACAGGTCGTTTTGTGGGCTAATTGTGGACGCAATTAAATCGTTTCTTTTCGCCTTTGCCTCGGAGGACGGCTCGTTATCCGTAACGAGCCTCACTCTACATCTTTTTGTTCATGCAACATTGTTCACTTTAATTCTAATTGTCTCGTCGTTGTCATCCGCTTGTCGGTTTTTTTCTTCGTTTCCGCCTTTCGTCGATATCGCGAACGGCATCTCTAAATTCGTCCCGTAATTAGGGCGTAATTTTCGGCGCTCCGTATCGGTGGCGTTTGATGATACAAATATTTAGTTTTTACTTTCTGGTGTCGGTGGGTGTGCGACATGGCCGGCGCGGGCCGCGGTACCGGCTCGGTAACCCGTCGCGCCGGGTTTGCCCGCGGTCAGTGCGTCGCGACACCTGATCCTGGTTGCACATGTCCCCGTGCACCATTATGTCGACAGATGTCCACGGACTGCGAGCCAACTGGTTCCACACGCTAACAACGTTGTCACGTCGTAACAAAGGCTAAAACCCTGTTGTAAAGCACCTTCGGGGCCGATATATATGGTAGCGTGATAAATGGATAAGGCGCGCGCGCCGCCCGCCAGGTCGGTCGCCCGAATTCCTCACAATGGGATCGTTGATGGCCGTTTGCGTGCCGCTGTCACTGAACTCTACTGTTTTAAACGTTAACCGACGTCGTTCAACTGGTTTACCTAGTATGGAAAACATTTCGGGGATTATTATCTGTTGGCAATAGTTTTTAAAATTGTTTGCTTTCGAAACGCAATTGCAAATTGTTGGTAACGTCGAGTGCGCGTAATCTGTCGCAGTTGTAATAAACAATCAGATATGGCATTTGAAGTAAGTGCTAGTATCTATTTCATGTAGTTGCACAAACAGCTAGTGATGTCCGACCGGTGTTCGGGCTCCCTGTCCCGTGTCGAAGCGAGTAGATGGATGGTCGTGCCGCCGTGCCGCGGGACGTCGGGTATAGTCGTTGACCTGGCGCCCGCCGTTGCCCCTGTGTGCCCCTTAAATACAGGGGTTCGTTACCCGTACCCCCTAAATACCTTCTTAACGCACATTATGTATCCATAAGTAGGACGCGTTCTTAACGAATTTATCTTTCATCCCACTGGCTATAACAAAGTCTTCACTGTATTATTATTGCAGAGGACTAAAAGTTGTTTTTATTTTATGTTTTCTTGGGCCCATTTCTCATTATCTGTCAGATACGCAATTGACAACGACCGCGTCCCGTTTGTGTTCGGTATTCGAAACAAGTATTTATGCCAAAATAAAGGTCATGATTCAAGATTTCCTAGTTTTATCCGACAGAACGCTGCAACGATGCCGTAACAATTAATGCGTAATTTGTAAACATCTCCAAAATATTTGAACACGCATCCGTTATTTAAATCATGTAAGGTTGCTTACAATTTCCATGACAGTGTATTAAGTGTGCGTTATCTATCGCAAATATTATCTCACCGCGGATTATGTTTGTGACGCGAGATGTGGCTGATAAGGCGGACGCCTTCCGCGAAACGCCGTTCTGTGTTACAGCGTTACCGTTGATCGGCCGCATGCGCTTGCGCCGGTTCTTGACGGCAATAGCACGTTCTGAAGCAGTGGTAGATGACATTTAACAGATCTTATAATTAATACAATTTAAATAGACGTTTTTGATTTATACGTGCGAGGGTATCCGCCTGTTTGTATCACCGATAAAATCTCGCTCATGTATTCGATTAATATTTGGGAAATTCAAAACAAAGTTTTGGAATTTGATTTTTTTAGGCTAATAGTATTGTGAAGGTGTAATTGTAGGTTTTTTTGTGGGAGGTAATCACTAGAAATAGTGAACTGATTTTAAAAAGCCTTTGAGTCTGTGATGTCTAAAGAGTATTTATTCTATTCGTCACTATAAATCAAAAAAATGTTGGTTAAATCAAACTCATTAGTTAGTTAAGTTTGATAATTACAAATTTCGTTCTAATTTTGCGATATCACCACACAGTTCTGCCCAACTGAACACACGGAGAGAGTGTACGGACAACCCGTTAGCTATATTAATTAGTAAAGGCTCGGACGCAACACCCCCCGCTTCACTATACATAAGTATCGGCTCGTTCGCACACGCCCGCCGGTGAAAACAGTCTCCAACGCTGGCGGCTTTCTAACACACGTATCATGCTCCCATAGTGATGCGGAGTTGTACTGTGTTATTTGGATTACGTACTATATCAGAGATGGGTAGGAAAACTGTATCATTTACTATAGTCAATGTTTTACATATTGTCGATTGGTTTGAGAGATACAAGTGATATTTATTGCGTTTTAAGATGTAAAGGTCAACCTGTCCGTAATAACAGTGATTACTTAGGTAATTATTGGCGTTTGTGTATAACAATAGCGTAATTATTAATTAGCATTTGGTGTAATAATTCATTTTATTAGTTTTCCTGTAAAAATTAACGCACAGTTAAAATCGCGGCGACAACAGTCGTTTCGTCACACAGTGTCCAACAACAAGCTTTATTGTAATTATCAATAATATATATTATGCATATACACATCGCGAGGTAGTGCACGATAGCCTAGTTGGAAATGGAACAGTCTGCCAAGACGAATGTCCGCAGGTTCAAACCTCTCGCTTTTCGACGTTACGTATTTATCAATTATCGTTCGCTTTAACAATGAAGGAAACCATTTTGAGAACACTTACGTACAATAAAATTCTCCATAAGAATCTCGAGGGTATATGAAGTCTGCCAACCCGCACTAGGCCAGCGTAGTAGACTAAGGCCAAATTCTCCCAGTAGTAGAAGAGGCCCATGTTCAGCAATGGGATAGTCTATACTAATATTATAAAGCTGAAGAGTTTGTTTGTTTGTTTGAACGCGCTAATCTCAGGAACTACGGGTTCGAATTGAAAAAAATCTTTTTGTGTTGAATAGACCATTTATCGAGGAAGGCTTTAGGCTATATAACATCACGATGCAACTATTAGGAGTGAAGAAATAATGGAAAATGTGAAAAAAAACGGGGAAAATTATTCATCCTTGAGGGCTTCCATTGCGTGCGCTGCGAAAACGGTTCAAGATACCAAAAATATATGTATGAAAGAATTATTCCTCTTGAAATGATCTAAAAAAATGTCCGCGACAGTAGGTATATGTCTATCTTTTAAGATTAACTCACTAGAACCGTTTTTATGGTAATCAAATTTGGTCGAAATTAATGCATTATTTGTTAAGAGTTGTAGCAACGTCATAATATTCATCTTTATCCAAATAAATGTGTTGGATAGTGATAATGATTCAACGGGAAGGTTTTTATGTACTTTTAGCCCGGAAAAGCTTATTAACGCGGGCGAAGCCGTGGGCAAAAGCTAGTATATAATACAATGCTGGTATTATAATATGCATGGCAATAGTAAAGCTGATTTAAATCTTGTAATCCTACTAATATTATAAAGACGAAAGTTTGTAAGAATGTATGGATGTTTGGATGTAAGGATGTTTGTTCCTCTTTCACGCAAAAACTACTGACTGAACGGATTTCGATGAAATTTGGCACACGGGTAGATCATGTCCTGGATTAACACATATGCCACTTTTTATCCCGGGAAAATATAAACGGGACTTTTATCCCGGAAAAACTTTTTAATGCGGGCGGAGCCGCGGGCAAAAGCTAGTAATGAATAACAACGGCTTAAATACTTATTTGATACGACAAACGTAAGGCATTAAAAATTGCCTTTGCCATTAAATCCGCCGGTATACATTTATATCATCATCTTCCTGCCCTGGTCCCAAATTACTTGGGTTCGGCGCATCACGTTTTTCTCTTCCATTCTCCTCTATCTTTCGTCATCAAGTCATTCACGCCCTTTTCTTTCATATCATCTTTTACACAATCCATCCACCTCTTCCTTGGTCGTCCTCGTCCTCTTCCTCGCCATCCATCAACACTCAAATTCATCACTCATTAGGTTACATGCCTTTCATCCCTTCTCCTCACATGTCCATACCAAGACAGACGATTTTGTTTCAACTTTTCTGTCACAGGTGCCACTTTCAAACTCCCTCTAATATATTCATTCATATATATTATATAAAGTGCATAGATAAATAAAAAAATTCTTAACCATTGCATCTCTATTAACGCTTCGCAAACGCTTTACGTCAAAATAATAACATCACAGTTGTCGAATTTGGCAACTGGCGGGGCGGCGGCCGAGGGGCCGTGGGAAAGATCGCCCACTCGCAGCTTCCGAGTGTCGTGTCGTGTCATCGGTGTAACGGTGCTGTCTCCTTGGATGCTGGTGGTTTTAGAAATTTACAATGTAAACGAAGTCTTATTCCCATCTCTTGAGGTATGATATTCCATTGAAGAATGGGGGCAAATTAAAACGTGCTTTTCCTAGAAGTAAATTACTGTAGTTTCTTGACAAACTCACTAACACGGCTTTTTGTCATCTCCATTTTTTACGACATTGCAAATAAACTAAAAAATATTTACTCTATTTACCCTCCTAAATTACGCTTCAATATTTAAAAAAACAAAGCCATCGCAGCGCAATTATTACTTAAAATCCATTTGGTAATAAATAGACGATAAGTAACAATACCATCCAATTGTGATCGAGCGCGTTCGATGGCGCTTTTTTCGCTTGAGTAGCAATATTATTTGTGAGCAATGCGTCTCACGTACTTTCAGTAATGGCTGCCGTTTCTTGTTGTATATTTTTATTTAATTGTATCATAGTGGATTGTAATTTTATACCCTCAGAAAATACTGAAAGTTTTTTTATATCACCTCTTTTTGGAGTTAATAGTAAAAAAAACAGTTCTTTTTGACGTTACACATTGTAAACACTCTTATATAATTCGTTCAAATATCCTTTAGTGTGAAAGGGTGTGAAAAACACACTTGTCTTCAAAAAATCAAAACAAGAAAATAATTGTTTTCACAAAATTCCATTACGCGAAAGCATATACTTCTTTGAATAAATGTACTTTGTATTGCATTGCATATTGTCATTATAGGCCTATATTTTAAATTGTTTAACATGTCAATGGAGCAAGTCAATAATTGCACAAATTAACATGTTATTTTGCAAATTGGTTATTTTCGTCTATTGTGTACATTAATAAACGCCAACGTAAGCGTTTGTTCCATTATTGCGCGCGATTACTTTTAATTTATTTTTCAATGCGCCTCATCTATACTAATATTATAAAGCTGAAGAGTTTGTTTGTTTGAACGCGCTAATCTCAGATACTACTGGTTCGAATTGAAAAATTCTTTTTGTGTTGAATAGACCATTTATCGAGGAAGGCTTTAGGCTATATAACATCACGATGCAACTATTAGAAGCGAAGAAATAATGGAAAATGTGAAAAAAACGGGGAAAATTATTCATCCTTGAGGGCTTCCATTGCGTGCGCTGCGAAAACGGTTCAAGATACCAAAAATATATGTATCAAAGAATTATTCCTCTTGAAATGATCTAAAAAAATGTCAGCGACAGTATATGTCTATCTTTTAAGAGTAACTACTCTCTAGAACAGTTTTTATGGTAATCAAATTTGGTCGAAATTAATGCATTATTTGTTAAGAGTTGTATCAACGTCATAATATTAATCTTTATCCAAATAAATGTGTTGGATAGAGTGATTCAGCAGGAAGGAATAAAAACAGCATAAAAACAGGAAGGTTTTTATGTATGTACTTTTAGCCCGGAAAAACTTATTAACGCGGGCGAAGCCGTGGGCAAAAGCTAGTACAATATAATAATACATACACGCACCCACGACTTTTTACCGAAGCAGGATTAGTTAGGCATAGCTGCAAGTAAAACATTTTGCCATAATTATATCGATGTAGAAAAAGTAATTCTCTATGACATGTTACGTGGCATCTCCTAAGTTACCTTACATAGAAACGTTTGCTTGATAAAATCAGGACTGGACTTCGGTTTTAGTTCCTTATAACAACGAATATGATATGAGATATTGCTCTACACAAATCCTTTTGGAAAATAAATAGTCTTAAACAATGCGAGCCCTCGACAGACGGGTAGCGGGTGGCGGGCGTGATGTAACAGATGCAGTGCGATGCGCGTAAGGAGCCGCTGCGGGGTTGTTGCCCGTGGCTGTTCGTTCGCAGTTTTATTAATAACGTCGCCGTGACGTGTATCGACAGATCGAGCTATTTATCGACATGGCACGCGCGTGCGCATCGTATAGTGCACGCCGCGCCCGCGCCGCGCCATGGTGTTGCCCAACTAACTATAGACATTGAATGTTTTCCTATTAGTTTTATGTGTTCTTGATGCTCTAATTAGGATTTGCTTGTGCAGTGGATATTCTAAATTTAAAAATATATATATATCCACGCATAATTAAATCGTAATTCGTAAGAATATCTAGAGTACAAAACTGCATGGTTCTCTCTACCTACCTACCCTTTGAACTCAGAATATACGAAAATTATGCCTAAATCCTTAAGGTGGCTTATTTATCCCTTCTACGATACAGGCGTCAAGCTGGTCTTCATATCCGTCGTATCACTACGTGTTTTTGAAATATATATTTTTCTGTCCCAGACTTGAATGCTTTCACAGCCTATTAATAATTACACCAACAAGACGTCTACATCCACGTTTATTTACCTAATTCGAGTAGAACCGTGCCCTACAGCAACGCCATCAGTACAGAGTGCTGTTATTACAGATTTGATTCGGTTAGCCCACGTCCGTCAGGCCGCCACCATGATTGCGACTGTTGCGAAATCACAGAACTGTTGTTTGTTCGCGCGTCACGGACTAACTCGCGCATCGAGTTAGGTAATATCAAGGCTGTTAAAACCATTGCTTTTGTTGTTGTGGGGCCGGCTTGCCTAATTTGAATTCAGAAGAAATGTCTTCAAGTTGAGGTGGCTGTTTCAAACAAACCTTTTATGCATCTTAGGCTTTGTATTTACAACAATTTACTATGTTTACTCGAATGTTAGACATCGTAATAAAACACCGTTCGCAACATGACCATGTAAACTTTAGAAACATCGAGAGAAAAATAAACTAAAAAAACTGCAATTAAATCTGAAAACTAGTTTTATTTCAATGGTATTGTGGGTGTTGAAAGTTCATGGGCGGTTTTAATTTGCCACCAGGTAAAACTAAAATTATTTGGCATTATAAAAGCTAAAAAACCAAAGTACTTATACGACAAACTGATGTGGAGACAGGATAACTTCTCATATGGCAATCGTTCAGCAACAAATCCCCTTGCGATTCCTCAACATCGAAGTACAGCATTCAGAGGATCTTTTAAATATGCCGCCACTCGGTGTTGGAATAACATTCCTCCGCCATGTCGAGATAAAAATAATACAACCACTTTCAAAGTTAATTTCAAAAACCACCTATTGCTGGTACAAAAGGGCCTATGTTTTAATAAGTTGTAGTCAGGAAGACACTTACTATCTGATTTATGATAGAACGGTATTTTGAATGTTACTTCTTATTAGTTCACTGGCGGCATGCCTTATGTCCAATTCAATGTCTTCATTCGCATAAAATGTGTTCAATGATGTGATACGATGCGTACCGGGTATATAGACTTTATACCCTAGGTCTATACCTGTTATTATTATAATTTTTTGTAAGCACTTAATTTAATATAAATCAATTTTATGTTATTCGTTGGGTAGACTCAACGTACGTGCGGCTATTCGTCACTGGTGCGAATGTTCTGTGATGAAATTCACCCACAACTACAGACTACCCACTAACAAACTTAAAGGGTAAAATTTGTATTTGTCTATTTTTATTGCATTTTTTTCTTTTTTTTAATGTTTTTTATGTTAATTATTATTTATTTTTCTGATTGATTTGTTAATGGCTCCAGTTTGTTTTACCGACTGGACATCCGTGCGACACTTGGGCTGCACATTGAAAACCAGCGCTGCAGCTGTATTGCAGCAGCATTAAGCTGAATGAGTAGCCCATTGTTGGCACATTAATTGTTGTGTAAAAACAGTGTTTTTTTTTTTTATAACTGCATTTTGTGCCAACAATAAAACTCTTTTTCTTTCTTTCTTTCTTTCTTAAAAGGCCGATGTTTTTATTTCCACAACTAACTACGCCTTAAGGCTTAGAAGAAACCGATCAAAATACCTCATCTGTAATGTCAAACGAGCTTTATTCTGTTCGGTCCATTCGCTATCCTAGCCCTGTATCATAAACTTCTGACCACTGGCCTTCTCTACTACTGAGAGGGTTTTGTTAGAAAGCTCTGAGTCAGAAACTCCTTAACATGCACTTTTAAATACTAAGGATATGCATTGATAGAGCGATCTATACACTCGCATCGAAATCCCTGGCCCAAATAACATGTATCACAAACAGATTATTCATCAGAATATTTAAATGCATTCACCTCACACGGCCAAGCGCGGCGTGTAACCGACGACGCACGGCAGCAACCTTGAAATTACCGCCCCCTTGTTACTCGCCGTGAAGTTTGTTTATTTTAAGCACAAACTCTACACTGTTATAATAAACCTGTCATTGTTGATTATTAACGGAGGTTTTTTTTCATCACACCTGATGGTAGCCGCGGGTAGAAAATGTCCAAGAACGAGAGGCGTGAGCGTCTCGTATTATAATTATGCCGTCTATATTAAATTGAATGTTTACACTTGGTGTAATGCATGAAGTTAAAGTAAATACAATTCCCTGTGTTATAGTTGTTAAGTCCAATACCCACTGTAAATTTTCACAAATTCTCGTTATTTTAAAAATCAGATTTATAAGATTAGTTTGAACGCTATGGAACTTTGGCGGATATGCTAGTGCCATAGTGCTCTATCTATAGCAAAGTTGATTACGTACGTAATTGAAAAATAACATAAATTCATAACTAGTTAAAATATAGAGATTTGCTTAATAATGAAACCGTGTTGTGTCCTACATTAATTCGTTCGCCATGAGACCGATAGTGAAGTAAAACAAAAGTGTTTGAGAGGGTGGCGCGGCGTCGGCACTCGGGGCGGGCAGCTGCGTGTGCCGAGTCGCGCAGATGGTCGCCGGAACCACCCCGCGCGGCGCGGTGCCTTGTCGCCATGCCGCCAGGGCCGTACCTAATCAAAACTACAGATATTGCCCTACGTAGTACTGATAGCATTGTACGGTAGTTCGGTTGTCTCGTCTGCTTATCCCGTCCAACCCCGCTTATATATATAGATGTATGGGGAAACCCTATATACTCGGACGCCGGCGTCCGTAGCGGGGCTTGACGAGTCAAGCAGCTAAAAATCGTGATAATATAAATCGGAATAATCAAAAGAACTTTACATAAACCTTGACCTCCGCAAAACTTGTAGCCTTTCCTCAAAGATAGGCAATACCTTCAAGAATAATTTAGTATATTAAAAGTTCATCACTAGCAATTGTTTCCTTTATCATAAAAACAGTATAAAACGTAAACATATAAGTAACTTAATGTTATCCTTCCTTTAAATTTTTATTTTCTCGAGTAAAACTAAAAGTTTTATCGTCGCAATAAACATGTGAACAAGTTGCAGATAAACTTTGACTCAATTACTTTCTGCCCTTTTCACAGCGACTCGGTCGAGCTCCACTTATTTTTGACGCACCATTTCGGAGTTTAGTTCGCCCCTGTGCACAATTCCGGCAGTAGATGCGAGGGCAGGCTTTTGCGCAATATTGATAATGAAATAAATGGCGATAAACTGAGGGTCGTGGTCTGTCAAATGAATGGTAAAGCGCCTTTTTTGTATACCGACGACATCGTGTCTTTCCTTCTTTATAAACTTTTTGGTTTGTTTACGTTTGTATTATCACCCTTCATTAAACAGGTTTCAATTTAGTGACAGTCATTAGATAAGTCGACCAATTATGAAATATCATCTGGAAGACAAACTACCCGTATAGCGTGTGAGATAGTTTCGAGTTTTGAAGTGTTCCCTCTTGGCGCTGTCCGCTCCGCACCCACCCCACCGCGTCAGCCCCAAACAAGCGGGTAGAGCTCCTATTGCGGGGCGGCACGGAGGCGAGGTGAGGCTCTCGGGCGGTCCGTGACGTCGGCGAAGTGGCGCGCGCGTGACGTCACACGCACGTGGGCGCGTGCGACAGGGACGGGATCATCCGTCGCGGCCGCTCGCCGCGCCGGCCGCCACTGCGGGCGCGCGAATTCATACAATCTTGAATTACATTATCAGGCGGCGCCGAAGCGGGTTAAATACCCCGCGACCATCTGTATTAACCAGAGCTTTTGCCATTATAATCAAGTTGCGCGATGTTGCCCGACGAACGAATTCATCATGCCGCCAGTCTGTCGCGGTGTTACTGCATGCCGCAACGGTAAGCTTCCACCGCTGCGTCGTAACTTGTAAATAAAGCGCGCCAACGCGCGTCGCGACGTTGCCGCCTTGCGATCCGCTGTTTCAATTGTCGTGGAATGTTTACTATTTATTTATCGCACGAATATATTTCTCGTAGCCCCTAATCACAGTTGATATATAATTTATGTGGAAGTAAATAGACGAGCTGGTTATGGGCTAGTTATGTCTCTTTCGACCTCAGCGATTGCGTTCGGAGCATAATAATTCCGCCATGGACAGACATCCAAAAAAGGCAAAGCATGACCATTGATTGAATATTAAAATTAAACATTGTTTGTAATTGTTCTTCGTCTAGCGTTTTATAAAACTATTACTAAGTTAATAATTTATTTAAGACGAGGATACACAGATTCTGCCACTTTGCTATAAGTCGCCGGCAAATAATACATTGTTTTTTTTTTCATTCTTTTCGAAACCTGATAATAAGATATGTTGGTTTACGTTTGCATATTAATGTTATGATAGTTATTGTTTTTTTTTACATTTAATGAGAATAATTATCTGCGCAAAACCTAAGTTAATTCGTTCACGTTGCATCAGAGTGATAAGGACACAAGAATGATGATCAGAATACGTACAGCTGAACTTATATGAATCAATAGGTATGGCATCCATAGATGTGTAACTCTACTTATATCGTGTTCTACTAACGGCGCGGTGTTGGTTCGAGCGCATTTATTATGTACCTACTATGTACACACCGTCACCGCTGTATCGTCAAATGGTTAGGCAGAGATTTAACGACACACAAACAAACTGCGTTTTAATCACATAATCAGTCTAATCAAAGAGCCTGTAATAAGTTTGTACTTGGAATCGAATTTAAGACCTTACGCTTGAAGTACGGTACTGTCAGTTCGCTTATCATTATTTTTACGATTCCTCTTATTACGTTTTGAACTGTCTTACTTGTCTGGTCAGTGATGACCCGCTAACTCATTATGCATCTCAAATAACGTTGCAATCAAAACGTTGCAATTTCAATTTGCAGCTAAGTAATCACCGAAGAAGTTTCGAACTCATCTCAAATACGGTTGTCATTGTTAAAAATATTGTCCGCGCGTGAGATTAACATCTGAGGGGCTACTGCGAAAAACGAAATCCGTAGTTTCGGGTGACGGATCGCACGTTTTCTTACTACGAAGTGTTACGGATCCTTCTTTATGAAGAGTTGTTGCGTGACGAAAGTGTTGAACGAAGTCGGAAGCGTCGCAAACTGCGTGAAACCTTCGTTCAACGGTGACGGATCCGAAGTAATTTGGTAGTTAGGTTAAATCCGAAGTTCGTCGTTTCTTCGTTTCGGACCGACGTTTCGGATTTCGTTTTTCGCAGTAGCCCCTCTGGTGCGGTGTGCGATGCAAGTTGCAATCGAGAGCCGTACATAGCACAGCATGGTCAATGGAGCTGTAGTTTGAAAGTGATTAATGACTTTATTGTACGTGACTGCACAATCATGTTATTACACAATCAAATGGTCAATAAATAGAAGCTCGTTAGAAATAAATGTATTTGAGATCTAACACGCTGTTGTTTATGCGAAAATATTGTTTGTTTATAAATTATGTCCAAATTAAATATCCTGCATTTTATCTGTACAAATGAGGAACGTTCCCACAGTCAAAAGCGACATAGCACAACATATTCAATTATCATCGTGCACGTAATAGCGTCGAGTCGTTATCAGTGCGTTATCGGCGACATTAACCGCAACGCTCGCTCCAAACAAACAATAGTGGGTGATAATCGACGCGATTTGAGCGTTCGCGCCTTCCGCACCTCGCCGCGCCGCCCGGCAGCACCGCCCGTCTGCGGCGAGGGCGCGGCGGCCTGCGGGCGGCGCGGCGCGCGGCGTCTGCCCGCTATCGATCCCAGCGCAAGGTGGTGCCGGCACCGTCGCGGCACCGCCACCGGCACCGCACTGCCACGGCACCGCCGCACACCGCAACACAATGCGACCTTGAACTTTACTTTTACACTATTGTCATATTTAATTGGTCGGCCAAGTATGCGCCCGCACGCACCCCCTCGCCGTTGACCACATCGCACTCCAGTTTGTTCATTTATCGAAACTTTAGCGTGATCACTTTTCTTTTTCATAACTTCATAAGGATGTTTTTGTTTGAGCAGTTAATATGCCGGTGGAGCAGTTTGACCCTGACTTTGAATTCGGAATGTTTTGAAAAATTTCACGTTTGAATAAGATAAAATCTGTGATATATCTATAATTGGTATGTTGTATGTATTAATACTCGTGTAGAACTACCAAGAACTCGCATTAGTACATTCAAATTAGCATTTGCATACACGTCCGTGTAACTCGAGAATGTGCACATAATATCAACGGCCGACTCCTTTAACTACAGCGGCACAAACTAGTATGTAAAATGAATACGATCTCTGTATAAAACAAGAGCTGTTTATGTAGTAGTTACCGTCGAAGGGAGTAACCGCTTGCGAAATAAAACGGGCAATGCAAATCGGAGCAGTGTCGAAATAATGTCGTCGCGCGAAACCTCACAATCATCTTGACCCGCAGCCCGTAAGATCCCGTCGTTCGGCGTCCAATGCGCCGTGCGAACGGTGAGCGGTGGTGACCGCAGGCGGTGGTGCGGCGATCGATGGTAATCGCGCGGCGTGGTCGCGATGGCGCGGCTCGGTGGCTCCTCGGGTCGGCTCGTGACTTGCCCCGGCACCCGAGTGTATCGGTACTGTAGTACGGTACGGTTACCGTTGTTGCGCTAACAACCTTGGCTGATGGAGCCGATGCCGCCTCAACGGTTTGGTAATTGTGTGATAGTGTACTTCTTTGATGCACTACGTAAATCACGGCACAAGCAGAGTTAATGTCTGTACTTACAAGTACCCCATACCGTACGAATGGATATGAGGGAATGTTTTATCTAAACACCAGTTTTCGTGTTAAAGTTACTTGTTCGATATTCTATTACTTTTAATAAGAGGCCCTCGCTGATGGAACTTAGCGTTTCTGACGTCGCTAATCTTAAATTTCTGCGTATGCAAATAACACGACGAATTTTAGGTTAGGCGGAACTGATTGACTTTTTGTATTTAAACAAGTGAACGATCGAAAGTCAACAGCATTGAAAACATATTTCGTAATCTATAATATTAATATAGTTCGATCACTTCTAATATTCGCCTCACTTTACAATAACACCAAAATTATGTGCAAACAATATCATAACTTCTATATTATGAATACTTTGTAACAGGCATTTAACACCAATCAATATTTATTAATAGTATTTGATGCCACTGAATCAACACTGAATTATTTTAATTGTATTCGCTTGTTGCATGTGCACTCACTGCCGATTAAGGCCAGTGGAGAAAATAATTCTAACAGCATTTTAGTTAAATCGACCTTCGTGCCCAGCACCCGTTAATAGCTTAATTATTGTCCATTAAAATTATTTATCTGTCATATTTTAATGAAAATTCAGTAAGTATGTGAAATGTCTCGTGTATTTGATGACCCGTCCTGTAGCTTAATGTCTTAGTCTAGCGAATGTCTTAAACAATATTAGAAATATTCCGGTGAGTCGCTCGGTCGGCTGACTCCCGACGCCCTTGAGTGGTTACTGTCTAAACCAGCCGGCAATATGCTTTGATTACGCTGTACTCCTGGCGGACTGAACTTTGGCGTAATTCAAACATCAGGGCCTTGCTTAATAATATCGCGAAATAAGCGGTGTTTGCGCATGTCGTACGGAGGCGATCAAGTGAAATGAACAACAGGGCTTGAGAAATTCATTAACTGACTTATGATTAACTAGCTAACCTATGTACACCGCACGGCATACCAACCAAAACTCCGCGGTGGCCATCTTCGGCGCATTAGGGACGGCTGCGGGCTTCCTCCGACTCACGTCTAAGTTGTCGTCCGCAACCGCCCCTGAAGCGCCATCTACTTGAGGAATCAGATTTAAAATATCCATTACTTCCCATGGGAGCAAATTAAAGGGATAAAAAGTAGCCGTTCAGTAGTATAGCGTTTACTTCATACAACCATCCAAACATTTTCACAAAAAGTTTCGTATTTATAATATTAGTAAGATAAAATTTCCGGGTATATTTCAATTGATGGAAGTTGTCTAACCCGATAAGCCTGTGATGCAATTTGTAACTAAAAATTAAGAAATGACAAGCGAAATTGCACCAAGGCAGTGAAGCTACGTTACAGTTTTCACAGGACAGTCCTTGTCTTGAGCTATAAAGAAATTTTGGACGTTCTTAGATATATGGATGACATGGCAACTGGCTCAAGAAGACCCTAAAACCCTACCGTAGAAAAATTAAGTTCAATTCACTTCTTCGTTTTGATCATTTTAAATTTTAACTGAGAAAGCAATGAATTTTGGAGAAAAGATTCAAAACTTGACTCGAAGATGTATTTCGTAAATATTCAAACATCCAGTAATTCGAATCCAGGCCTCGAATGAAGAATGGTATATTAGGAGCAAGTGATAATAATTGTTATTAATCACGTTATCTATGTGCGATAAGTTCAAAGTCTAATATAGAGTTCCTATGTTTTGTTGTCAAACGGTAACAGTAATTAGCAGGTTACAATTTACTTGGACAGACAAGTAGAGACGGCTTAATTGCAGTCACCTTAATAACAAACTATGGTTCAATGATCTGTAAAATTGTTTGGTGCACCTTGATCGACCTGAATTAGTGCCATATTCGCGTGTACAAAGATTTAAATTCGTGGCAATCGTGTGCAACATTGTCCATCGTACACACTGACACTTGGCAAGACGTCCACGTCGAGTTTCCGTAAAGTAGATAATAAAATGGAAAGGCTTATTAGTGTTTCTAATATGTATCATGGTATACGGTGCACCCGCGTGGCCAATAGATGGCGCACCTGGAGCGCTAATGTCAAGGCTGATCGGTTGGAAGCGCTCCAGCGTGGACGTCCGCCCGCCGCTCCTTTATGCGATCGATGTACCAGACATGCGGTCGAAAGCGTCAAGTCATCCCACCCATGTGCCTAATGATTGACCATTCGTCGCCTATAATGATGATAAAGTGACGGTTTTATCCACATACCATTACAATATTAAAATGGTAATGTTTTAAGTACGTACAATATGATTTAATCCACTTTATAATAACACACATGTTTTGTCAACAAAAATGTATTCAAAACGTGTTGTCATTTGTGGTACGCGGCCATAGACTTTCATAATACAATCTCGAGTGGTTACAGCACAAGTGAGTTATACACATTCCAACGTCGAAGTCGTTGGAGCACATAATATTATTAACGTATCGTTATGCTGATAATGAGCACGTCTTTATCTGCGATTAGAGAATCAACTGTCACGTCTCATTACAATACTTTCCGCATGGAAAATTCAATGTCAATAATTAAGTGTTGATCACGGGCGGGAGCGCGGGCGCTATCGCCAACCACTGCTGCACACCGCTGTGCCTTGCTCGCATCACGCATGTGTGCGGTGTGCGGCGGTGCAGGCACAGTGCGGGTACAAACACAAGCACGTGCGGCGCGGGCCGCGGTCGGAACCGCGTGACGTCACTAACCACATCGGTGATCGGACCGCGGGCGCGTGCGAGCGGGACAACAACACCGCGCGCCGGAGCGGCAACACCGGCCGCGCGCACCGTCTTGTTTTCGCATCTAACGTTGTTGATACGGCGAGTTTATCTCGTGATGCGAATGCAACAACAGCTATTTGTAGCGTTACTTGCCGCCGTGCATCCAGCCAAGATATTATCGTTCCTCGATTCCGCTTTATTGTGCATATTTTCATTGTCATAACGACCTTGAACGGGAGGCGGCGCGGCGGCCGCACGGCCTGGTGGCTTTATTGTAAAATCCACTACTAATAAAAATGTTTAGGAAAATGCAATCAATGCCAAGGTGACATGGCGGTTAGGACAAAACGTTTAATGTTATTGGTCAACGCTCCAGACCGAATTAGAATTTTGTATGGCTACCGACAAGCTGTTATTTGACGAAGTCATAAACACAATATGTTGTACATTCGACTCCTTTATAAGGCACTGGTTTCTCGTTGTTACGAATGAATGACAAATAAAAATATCCAATGTATAAGTGTAACACTATGTAATTATGTCCTGCGAGTATTAACATTGTGTTTGTTTGTTTACAGAAGGCGAGCAGGGGTCGTGGGAGAGTGGCCTGTCCTACGAGTGTCGTTCGCTGTTGTTTAAAGCGCTCCATAACCTCATTGAAAGGTAAAATCATTACGCAGAAACAAGACCTATTAAATATTGAAATAGACATACAATAACGCTTATGCTGAGCGAATGAATAAAATTTATTTGGAAACTTTAAAAAATAAAATTTTCCCGGATAGTTTAAAAAGTCCCGTCACGTCTGGCAAAACAAAGCAAATTGAGCCATAAATCTTCAGTTAAAATATTAAACGGAATATATGGCACCGCAGAAACGGAATTGGGCCTATGTAACTTTTAACCAAATAGCAATCGGCCCACCGCAAAGCATGTCGGTTGTCTATTAACAATGAGCGATCGCGAACGTAATTTGAAGTCGATGAAGCATCACGTTTGACGTCTCATGCGCGGCTTGTTACAATACATCCTGTAAAATAACTGGTCGGGCTCGGTTTAGAAATCATCGATAGGTAATCGTTGGCTCGGTAGATCCTGTCCTGTGCCCTTGTACACTAAAATGTTACGAAGCTAGTGTGTAATGAAAATTGGGGGGCATGTGCACGTCCCTTACCCGACGGTTTCAGTGCAAGTTAGTACAAAATTTGGCCCCAAGTGGATAATTCATTCGACCCTCTGCACATGCTGTCACTCCTTAATCTTAATCAAAACAAATACAACATCACCTGCGATTAAGTTCATGTTGGTCAAGTAAAGTTGCACGTATGTATTTGAATCTGTTTTTGAGACGCTCCAAGTGCTTTGAACCTCATACGATTAGTGAATCGTTATCACCTATGTTCTAAATACAATATAATGCGTTGTATCAAAATAAACAGATATAAATGTCGCTACAAAGTCTGCCATTCACCTTGACTCGGTTAATTTGATTACAGTGAAAAGTAGGTCATCATGACTAAAATCTTCTATAACTGCATGTTTATTTAACAATTGAAATATGTTTCTTCGGTTAACGTATGAACTCATACAGAATAATCATCAGATACGATAATCTGGATACTCAATATGTCTCTATCTTTTTAAATCTATTTCACATTTTTAAATCAAATAAAATTTATTGGGTACCTATCGACGCGATTAGCTACAAGTATTTGATCGTCTGATAGATTCGCGCAAGTAACATCTGTCGGGTGTGCAAGCGCATCGGCTGCGACGTGACCATATCGTGAAGGTCGCCGCTCGCCGGGACGTTCTAATGTCGTTTTTTGCCGAGCTGCCCTCCGCTTCGAGCCCCGGGCGAGGCACGCCTCTCGTTAAACTGAAACGATTCTTGTAACTTGTCATTGTGTGCAGATAATTGAGGTACACACAGCATATGATAATGATTGACTTTGCCCGTTCTTGTGATGTATGTCGGACTGAATTTCGACCGGTTTTCATAATGCGAATAATGTCCGCACCATTTATTGCATATATTAGAGCATCGCAAGAGAGGTTTATTTCAGTAAAGACATAATTAATATCTAGATATTAATTATGTCTTTACCGATTTAGGTCGAATATATTGGTATTTGTTAGAATTTCACAAGTAAATTTCATTTAATACTATTGCAGCGTAAAAGGAATGCGGAAATCCATGTTAAATATATTGAAAAATTTGGCCTACAACTTATGACGTAATACGCGAGCACACAACACAAAGTTTATACACGTGTAGTCTATCAATTCATAAAAACTCTCAAACATATATAAACATTTGATCATTCATTCAAAAAAAGTAACACGCGCGAGCAGTACTAAAAGATAGTCTCTTCAAAGTTGGTTAATTAAAATCCGCGCATAATGAGAGCTGTAGAGCAAACACAACAGTCGTTAAACAAGCCATCTAATCAATTGTAGAGCATGACGCAACGGGCGCAACCACCGCCGGCCGCACCGCGCCGTGCATCTCAGCGCCAGAGAATCTCGGAATATGAACGAAATCCAGACGAGTCGTTGACCCCGCCGTCGGCTGGCGGCATGTCAAAGAAACAATGCGTTCCGTCGACGCGATCCCGCCGCCACTTTACGATACGCACACGCCGCGCCATACCCGTGCGCAACGAACATACTCTACAAAAAGCTTTTCGAAAAAAGGATACCATATCCTTCGGGACGGCTCGTTAATCTCCAACGTTTGATTGAGTTAATATTTTTATGGGCCGTTTTATAGTGTAAAGATTTGTTTGTTGTGAACTGCCACATTATTGTTTGTGTTTTGGAAATTAATTTATTAATTAATTTGTTAGTTCTTAATATAAATGTTTACTTCTCTATTGAGTTGCGGTGTAGAGGATTGGAGATTGTTTTGATTGTTAGCGTGCAAATTGTTGCACCGGCTTCTGATGAAATAAAACAATGTAAGAAAACTTAAATAGTGTATCCTTTTTTTTTTTTTTTTAAATCAAACAAAAGAACTAAATAATTATCATAGTTAACACATGTCTATATTTTATATTCAAGGCAATATAATTATACATACATATACATACATATACATATACACTCACGCCTGTTATCCCCGAAGGGGTAGGCCTCTGCCTAATGCGCCTCTGCGCAACTAGTGTACCCACTTTTCGCCGACATTCCGTCCCATGATGTGATAGGGGGCGAGCCTATCGCCATATCGGGCACAAATTCCAGACTCCGGACTGATACTGAATAAAAAAACTCAATATCACTTTGCCCGACCCGGGGATCGAACCCGAGACCTCAGCTTTGCAGTCGTACTGTAATACAACTACGCCACCGAGGCAGTCAATATAATTATATTGCCTTGAATATATAAAAGTAACGTAAAATTTTACGTCAGGCCCTCCACGTAAGGTTCTTCGTAGGCTAGTATTGCAGTTCGTTGTTTTTTATTGAGGTTTTGGACCAGTTCAATGTCTTCAAGCTCTAATGCAAGCTATATGTATTTTCTTACAATAAGTCGCCGTTTGAAAATATCTCTGCATGTTTTTATTTCTATGAATAATTCCAAGTAGCAACAAAATAACATGGAGGCGTAAGCGCGACACGGATTCACACCTGTTTAGTATATCGAGTGCGTTTGCGATGCGCAGCGCACGCATTCCGCGGAATGCTAGCACCTGCGCTTGCGCACCCCCCCGGTACTGCGCGGGCAATTTGCATGCGCTCGCGCCGAACGATACGCCGCGGCGGGCGGTCAGTGCACATGCACTAAGCATTTGAGTACTTACATGTGCATATTATTTGTTCACATGATATAGCTTAAGAATGAATAGGCAACGTGAACAAAACAAACAATAAATATATTTATTAGTCTTGTTTTTATGAAGTCTTTATGTAAACAATTCTACATTACACAACTAAGTGATTTTAATTTTCCGAACTTTTATTGACTCGTCAAGCCCCGCTACGGACGCCGGCGTCCGATTATATAGGGTTTCCCCATACATCATATATTTAAGCGGGGTTTGACGGGTTAAATACATGTGCATGTAACTGTGCAGTAATGCCTGTTTTTAACCATTCCTCCTGAACAATTGTCGGGCATCTGGGACACTACTCTTGTCAAACCTACATCGGTCTCCATTAGCGTTGCATCATCGCATGCCTTCAGTTCATATTTGCCACTAGGGTTTCCCAAAAGTTTAGGGGAAGTACCCTAGATTGGTATGTATAAGGGGGCATTGACTGCCTCGGTGGCGTAGTGGTATTGCGTACGCATTACGAGTACGATTTGCGCGCTGAGGTCCTGGGTTCGAATCCCGGGTCGAGCCAAAAAAATTGTGACTGGGTATTTTCATCTTAAAATTTACTGAGTCGCAGCTCGAAGTCAGGAAGTTGGCGGTGTGATACCCCCGTGCCTCGGAAAGCACGTAAAGCCGTTGGTCCTGCGCCTGATCTCTCTCCGGTCATGTCGGATTACCGTCTCACCGGACTATGAGAGTGAAGGAATAGCGAGTGCACCTGTGTATTGCGCACACACTTGTGCACTATAATATCTCCTGCGTACCAGGCTGATCTCCGTTGAGATTGGCCGCCGTGGCCGAAACTGGCTAGGAGGATTTCATTTCATAAGGGGGCGTTCATAAAATACGTGTGATGTTTAAGGAGGGAGGGGGTCGAGTCAAATCTCATCTAATCTTACGTTTGAGAGAGGGGGGGTCCCGGCAAATATCACGCAATTTTTTTTCTGATGGGAACAAAAAAAGAATTTTGGTCCATTTAATCCAGATTGTACATGGTTGAGATAGCGTAATCGTAATATGATTAAAATCATTCACTAATTCGTTCGAAAGAAAATAATTTCATTCATATTTCGACGTTATACATCTACTGACTGTCAAACCACCATATTTGTTTTATATCAAACAGCTCAATTTCTACAGGAATCAGGCTTAGAGTGGCTTGATCAGAACGAAGATGAAGGAGCAGATGATTTTACTGAAAATCATATGGACATGTTGGTTCCAATAGTCTCTCTTGAGACCGCGCATGATTCTCCATGAACTGAATTAGAGTAGATATTCTTTTTTTAATCACAGTAGTTACGATTTAAGTATTCTATTGTTAAATTTTTATCACACTTCGAATTAAACTCTCGGCAAGATTGATTACTAGTCTTAACTAGTAATCTAGTAGTCGTAAATAAAAGCACGAAACAATTTTTTTTTCTTTTTACAATAACAATCCAACGCGTTTTGCGTAAGAAACCCATATTTTGAAAAATGTCACGTGAGATTGAGGGATGGGGGAGGGGGTTGAATAAAATCTCACGACATCTCACCGGGGGGGGGGGGGAGGCACAGAAAATTTATAAAAAACCTCACGTAATTTATGGACGCCCCCAAACATGTGATAACTGATCATATACTTAACGCATAACAATGTTTATAATGATTGCTTACATTTAAATTTAAAACAACATTGTACCTGATCTGATTGTGTTAATGTTCCTTATTCATTTAAATATTGAAGCCCGTAACAATTAATTAGATTAATTATAAAACTGTAACAAAACTGGTTATCGAATAATTAACAATGAACCATAACAACTTGAATTTTTGTTACGGATAATAAGAACAATAAAAAAATAAGTTGTATAAAACTCGGGGCCAAAATGTGAAAGTTTGTTTTAAAATCACGGCACGGAATTATGTAACACAATCGGCATTTGAGCTGTTTTAATACTTTTAATGAAGTAATATTTTAACGAACGTTAAAAGAGGTAAGAATATTGTGTGGTTGCTTATATCAGTTTGTGTGTGAGGAAGCATCTTGTATGATGTAATAGTTGTTTATGGATTACGAAAAATGTTTGGGTACGTCTAGAGTCTAGACTATTTAATATTATGTGAATCTGAATGTACAAGAAACTGCATATTTTAATGTTCAGGGATATTTAAAGAAGTAAACAATTATGGCTCTACATTTCGGGTATATTAATGTGATCGACGGTCAGTGATCATCTATACAATATCACAGATTTTTATAGATGTATGGGGAAACCCCTATATACTCGGACGCCGGTGCCCGTAGCGGGGCTTGACTTATTATGACTCTACAGAGTTTACATAGTCATGATAGATATTTTTCTTTAATTCGAAATATTTTTTTGCTCAACCTGGTAATTGAAGCGAACACGTAAACAGTGTCGCCGCGACTACCATTGTATTAATGAGACGATTATAATTAACAAACTCTAATAAAAACAGAACTTTGACTATAAGGAAAAAATTATCCTCTATAAGTAAAACTAAGTTCAAGGTCGACAGGAAGAAGGTTGTATTTACCACAGGAAGAGGTTTATTATAACTAAACAATGCTCGATACGCGTTGGTGGTCGGATGGATGTTTGAACTAACCTTTGAGGGTATTAAGATGACAATTAAAAAGCCTCTGTGTCTACAGCCTCATTGCGCTAGTGGTAAACTCTTGATATTGTAGAACCGTTTGGTTCTGGGTTCGATCCCCTAGAACGATTCTGGAATCCTGTTCGTCTCTAACACCGAATATGTGTTATGCGTTTCCGGAGTTATAAATAGAAATGAAATAGTCTTGATCATCTTTACGTACACCTTTACCTGCCGCTATGGAGATGAAGCCTGCGCTTTTAAGAATCTATTCAAGTACCTTATTCTTCAATGCATGTTTGAAATAAACGCCTTACAAATTCATACTTATGCATCAGTAGTTTGAAGAATTCAGTGGTGTAATGAATCAGTATGCGGTTTGTTTACGACGCGGCGGTTATGGCGCGAAGTGAGTAAGTCAAAGATAGTAGCCGCGCTGCGCCGCCCGACCGAAATACACTGCGCGCCGCCGCACCGCCGTGAACGTATCACATCGATCTTTGTTTACACCGGACCCGCGTACCACGTACGAGATGTATGATGGATGCGTGAGATATCGCCCTTACGAGGGTTTGGAAACTGTGTGAGAAGACTTTTACGTATAGGGAAAGTTGTCAGCGCATTTTGAATTTGATTTTTGTGAACTGAAAGTTTGAAACTAAACTGATGGGTCATGATAGATTATATAATTTATATTTGTTCTCTGTTCTAAAAATTACGTATCATTTTTAATACTATCTTTACTTATGTTTAACATGCTGTGTATACATAGTTAGGGATACAACCTAGCCTATTCAGTTATTGTATAAGCTAGTTTGATGTATAATTTTGGCTGTATCCTGTTTTGTGTACCTTATAAATAAATTTTTGTTTACAATTTTGAAATAACCAAGTCTCAAGTATTTTGATGACAGAAGTTAATGCTTTTGAGGGCGACGTGGGTAATTTGTAGCGAAACCGGTTTAATGATCAAAGTTCAATTCCAGATTTGTTTCTGTACGCAGATATGAAATCTTCAATTGCGCGTAATTTGCATAGATTTTTATCAAGATAACATAACACCCGATAATCCTGTCAGCTCGGCTGCATCTTTGTTTTAGACAGCCAACGCTAGTTTTGAAGGCCGGCGAAGTTACCTGATTAACCGGAAGGTTCTGTCCTAGTTTTTTTATTGCATTGAATGACGAGACGAGCATGCCGTTCACCTGATGGTAAGCGATACGACCACCCATAAACAGTAGAAACACCATCCAGCACCTTGATTTATGAAGTACTGTGTGGCATTCCATTGCGTTCGTCATCCTGAGACATAAAATGTTAAGTCTCATTATGTCCTGTAGTTACACTGGCTACAATGCCCTTCAAACCGAAACACAACAGTGCATGTACACTGCTGCTTGGCGGTAGAAATAGATATTGCTGTGGTACCCACCCAGACGGACTCTTACATATGAGAGTCCTACCACCAGTAATTTGTGTTTTTGTTTGTTTTGTAATGTTTAGGGTTAAATCCAGTAATATTTTGAGTCTTCCAATCCTTTCGCAAAAGGCTAACTTTAAATATAAGATACTAATTATGTGCCCGGAGAAAATATTCTGTCATCTAGTTAAATTTTCGTCGTCATGGCAGGTCATCGTAAATATTATTTTTTTAAAACAAAAACGTGAAATATGGTATAAGAATGAAGTGACTAACTTCGAAGCAACTATAAAGATTGCCGTCGGCTCTACACAAGCGGGAGGCAACATTAAAAAGTGAATTTCATCCGCACAAATTATCTACATCTGTTTATAATATCGCACACGAATCGATTCCTCCGTTGTATGCACATACGTCTAAGATATAATCGGAAAACGTTCTATTAATACTCTATATATACTTAGACTCGGTTGAATAGTGTGCAACACAATGTACACTGTACTCACACTCGTTCACTCCGTAGTCCGTACCTCAGCACTCACGCTTTAAATAGCGTGTGGTAACAACATACCATATTATATACCATACACGCGTACAGTGAAAGTTACGTTGAATATTTTGATAGAAACGTTTAATTGGAAGACTAGAGCGGGACAATAGATAATGAAATAAAATGAAAGCTTGAATATAGTCACGTTTTGTTTCGCAGTCGTTTGTATTCGTATAACTGAATATAATTTCACCTGACCCTTAGTCCTACAATATTAGGTATATAAATTGACCACACTGTGCATGAGCAATTAGACAGGCCGCCATTATTAGTGCAACTATATGTGATAAACATCTAGTCAGCCGACTTAACCCGTCAAACCCCGCTTATATATAATATAGATGTATGGGGAAACCCTATATACTCGGACGCCGGCGTCCGTATGGGGGCTTGACGAGTCAATATTTGGGCCGTGTTGTTGTAATAAAGTGCATTGTTTACTACATTGCCGCGACAGGATAAAATGTTTTACAAAAGTCCTTTTAAATATCCTAGAGCATTTTTCTGTTATTTTCAAACAAAGGCTTCAAACAGCCTCATAAGGTGACCGGTAACGAACGGTTTGACGTACCGTAAAGCAATGTTATAAATGCGCCATTGCGCAATGACTCCGCGTGTTGTCGACAAAAAGATTATTCATCGCAAGTGTTGCGCGTGACATCGTCGCGGCGCGGCGCGGCCGAGTCGCTTGACGGTCGACACAATGGCGCTGCGGCCCTTGTTAATCCTTACACTTCAGCCGACTTGAATCGATACGTGTCGCCCGCGCTTGAATGTCGACTGATGGGTTCAAATTGGAAGTTATTACCGGGTATTGTGGGGTTTACCGTCTAATGTCTTTGATGAGCGCTGAGATGCTACGTAGTTCAATGTTTTGTTGACTGGTATAGTCAGTCGTGCATGAAATACTCTGCTAGTCCTAATATACAGGTGTATGCTCGGTATACTGTTCTGCGTTTCTTGCCGCAATACATTATTTAAACTGACTTTAATTTGCTTTTAACACTGAATAAAACACGGGACAACAGTTTCGTTAAAACACAGGCAGCAAAAACATCAAGAGATTACTTGAATCTAGAGAAAGCTGCCTTACAGATTAGTGATGAGTGGTTCCTTCAGGGATTAAGGGATTTATTATAGAAAATTGTGCGGAACACCCATTGATCTAGATATTACGGCCCGTTGAGTTGGATCTCCGTCGGTCAGAACTTCTAAGCCGCTTAGCTGCTATCCAGGGCACTGGCAGATTTACAACTTTCACGTATAGAGAATATTGTGGTTTGTCGTTATTAGGCTTTAAAGAATATTGATGGGAGATAGAAGATACTCTAAAACAGTTTCATTGCTTTATACGGGACTCTACGCCACCATACAGGTCTCGTAAAATTGTAGCGGAAAAATTCTATAGCAGGTTTCTATGCGATCTTTTCTATTACTGCTATAGTGAGAAATAAAATCAATGAATACACAAAAGACTCGGAATAAAATAATATTCGATAATCACACTTTCATCTCTGCAGTCCGTTGTGTGATCTGAACTACGCAAATATAATTGCGGTACAAGGCATACGATATGCCAATAAAAGGAACACGATACTCATAAACTCGGCAAACGTTTCCCATCTCTTGTGTCGCTCCGAGGGCAGTCAAATGATACATTTTATTGAACACTTTCGAGTCTTCACCGTGACTGCGCGGTCGTGTGCAAGCATCTTGCGTTACTTACATCGTTATGGTTAAAAATAGAAAGCAGAAAGACGTTATGTTGCCCGATCCGACTTGAAGGTCTTTTGGAGAAGTTTTCAAGGGGAATTGTATCGTCCCCAGAGTAAGGGTCAACTCTTGGTTGTAGGGGGGATTCGTCGGATAGTTTTATTGGTTTTACCAAAGTTTCCACTTGCATATTTTCTGTAAGGCTGATTGACTCTTGTCATGTTATAAACAAGGGTATTGATATCAAATCTTCTACGTAATATATTGAAGGATCTATGCTAAGCCTTATACTTAGAATATTCTTGACATGTATTTAATGCGTTGGTGTATTGATTTCAGATGTCTCCTGTCGCGGGACTTCGTGAGGCTCGGCAAGTGGTTTGTGCAACCGTACGACGGCGACGAGGAGGACGTTGGGAAGAGGTGCGTTGATCTAATTCGCATATTTTTCATGGTTTGTGTGCTTTTGTCTTGGAAAAATTAAAGCTAAGTTGTACGCACACTAGCTCAATAATTAAAATCTAATTTATTCAAACCGTAAATTTATTATAGATACCATGAAAAATATATGAAAATATTGCTCTCATAAAACATAAAACAAAAATAAATATAACGAGAAATCTGGCGATATTTTTTAAGTAATTGTAATATTATGTGAATTCCACGGAAGACAAGTTTGAAACAGTTCTCTCAATGGATTGCTTTCGAACGGCGGGCGCGGCAACGCGACTCGTTCTTCCTATAGTAACATGAAGGTATCTGTGTTGCGCTCGACAAGACACCAGAGCGGGACTTCGTTCCCTTTCATACATTTATTTGTGTAAAAATTATCCTTTAAAAATAGCATATCATGCGTATTGGTAGGTACTCTTGTTTGTGAGAGATAATTAGTTGCCAACTACCGATGCTCTAGATTTGAAGGACATTATAACTGGTTGAATTACTAGGAATTATCGTCTTACGTTTTAGTATGACGAACGCCATACATTACAACACAATTTGTAATCTAGTTCTGTGACGTCACGCTATATGTAAAAAATAACCTCATATGTATGACATTCGAAATAAATAACATAACTAACGTGCATATTATTATGTTCGCAGTCCATGGCACCTGTCGTTCTCGTTCGCGTTCTTCCTGCACGGCGAGAGTACGGTGTGCGCGTCGGTGGACGTGCGCCAGCACCCGCCCGTGCGCACGCTCACGGCCAAGCGGCTCGCCAAGATCAACTCGCCGGACCACAACGGAGACGCTAAGGGTTAGATCATGTTGACGGTGTAGTGTATGCAGCTGGGTTGGAGATGCAATTCTACGAGATCAAATTTGAAAAATAGACTTGCGTTGTTGAGTTCATTTAGTGGTAAAAATTTTATGATAAAAGTTAGAGACAGCCTTGTTCGGCTTTTTCAGGGTTTTGATAAATGAAACTTGGTTTGCATGCCACTACGCAATCTACTTCTGCCAGATTTAATTATGCTATTCATATTATTTTTGAAGTTTTGATCTACGATTTAGGAAAATAGTTTGGGGTTATGGGAGTGGGATAAACAGTGTTAGTGGTTGTTTATAACAAGCAATGAGATTGGTGAGATGTTAACGGTGAAGGAAAACATCGTGAGGAAACCTGCATGCTTGAGAATTCTCCATAAGAATTTCGAGGGTGTGTGAAGTCTGCCAACCCGCACTAGGCCAGCGTGGTGGACTAAGGCCTATGCCCTCTCAGTAGTAGAGGAGGCCCGTGCTCAGCAGTGAGCAGTATATAATACAGGGCTGGTATGTTGTATGTTGTTGTAATGAGATTGGTGGGTATGTTCAGTGGCTATATATAATAAATAACTAATGAATGAATTGATTTGACGTTGTATAAAAGCATTATAATGGAGGTGTGTTGAGTGTTCCGTGTTGTGTTGCAGTGATCCTGGCGCCATTCGGGCTGGAGGGCCGGGTGACGGGGCGCGAGTGGGGCGAGGCGGACGCGGCCACCGCGCGCCTGCTCGACGCCTGGCGACATCTCTACCCGCTCGAGCAGGGCTGCGGCGCCGTCGAGGTACACACAGATGATCTAATATATTACACGTGTCGATTGGACTGAAGCATTATAACGTCCTTAATGTATCAAATAAGAGTGTAAACAATTACTATATAGTAAATGTACACGAGAATCTAAGGGTTTTCTGAATACATGTGAGAAATTATTTTGCTTTTACTATTGTTGTTTTGTGACATAAATTATGGTTGATTAATTTTTACCAAAGATGTAAAAAAAATGTTGGTATGTGTGTGAGTAAGATATCAATAGGTCACCAGTTGGTTTCATATTATTAAATATTTTTAATTTGTAAATAATGTGACAAGTATTTATGATTTTTTTAAAACATTATATTGATGTATGTATAAAGTATTTAAATAATCTAGTATAGACAGAACAGTGATATAATAGTTTCCCCTTGTCCTTGTGCGCAGGTGGTGTGCGGCGGGTCGCGCATGCGCTACCCTCGCCCGTACGCGCTGGTGACGGACATGGAGTCCGGCGCGCGCGCACCGCCGCCGCGCATGGCGCCGCGCGCACTCACCGCGCTCACCACGCCCGCGCCGCACCAGGTACCACCACCACTCCTGCACGCTGGACTATTTGCACAACTCCGCTTGCCGTGATTGTATACACTGTAAAACTGCCTCGGTGGCGTAGTTGTATTACAGTACGACTGCAAAGCTGAGGTCTCGGGTTCGATCCCCGGGTCGGGCAAAGTGATATTGAGTTTTCTATTCAGTATCAGCCTGGAGCCTGGACTTTGTGCCCGATATAGCGATAGGTTCGCCCCCTATCACATCATGGGACGGAATGACGGCGAAAAGTGGGTGCACTAGTTGCGCCTCTGCCTACCCCTTCGGGGATAACAGGCGTGAGTGTATATGTATGTAAAAATCGCTTGCAAAAATCTACGTCTACAAGTTTCCTCGTTAATCTAAACCAAGCCTGTACGGGTATATGATTCCCTTACACTGATAAAATGATAATTGATAAATAGTAATAGATGATAGACTGATATTATAACGGACAAGGAATGATATAAGAAATGAAACGCCCGGAGTGACTGCTGAATGCACACTGATTTAATATACGATGTTATAAACAGTTATTAGGCATTAAACGAAAAGTGATTAGTTGCAACAATATAATTTAACCTAATTACACTTGTACGTTATTCGTACAAAGCCTAAAATATACCTAATGCTTGTAATGCGTACTGAGGTAAAAAAATGATGTAAATCAATGCTAAGATATAAATTACACATGATTCATTTATTCCTACGCCAAACAAAGCTGCGTCATTTGCACGTTACGCCCCAGTACGTCCCTATATTTATTAGAGTTTTCCTTAACCGTCTTATCATTTATCGTAACATCTTACTTATTTTCTGCCCTATCATTACAACTTTTATTTGAATACCGATGTTTTAATTTGTAACAAGACCAATTTCTCACAAAATTGCTCCAACATGTGTATATTTATAAATTATGTATCCCCGGAAGTCGGAAATGGAGCTTCTTGTATAACGAACGAGTAGTTCTGAGTATACTTCCAAAATTAAACAATGAAGATTGCAGTCATGTTATTTTTATCAAGCCTTAAAAAATAATAAACACATGTATATCTTCACACATAATTTGAATAAAATGTAATATTTTACATCTAACTTAAAAAACAACTTACAAATCACGTGTGTTTAAACTATTTTTTTATATTACAGAGCGCGGAAGTGTGCTTCAGCGACCCTGCCGCCGATAAGAACGAGGACTTCGTCGATCCCACCCGCAAAACACCCTGTACCTGTACCAAGTGAGTACATAACCGCGCAGGACGTACAGATACGTCGTGCTGATTACATTATTAGTGTGCGGACGTTTGAATGCGTGCGTTATGGAAATTTGGTGTACAATTTCAATTGTAATGTATTGAAGGGGCAATATAGACAACTTGCCAAGTTCATTATAAATGAAACACCCTGTGTTGTATATTACCAACTAATTCTGTATTAATTAATCTTGTAACATAAAAACATTACTAGATTATGTAAACGATACCCCAAAACATCGTTTTCCTTTGCTTTATTATCACCATGTTACAATCTAAGCCTATTTTTTTTTTTGTAAAAACTATAAATAATGTGCCAGCCATGTACAGTGTACAGTAGAATGACATTGTAATAAAGTCGTGCAGAAAATTATCATCATTTCCGTAACGCGTGCGTGAACGATCAATATACTTAATATAGCAATATTTAAATTATATACTGTAGATAGGACGCAGTACAAATAGATGTAGTTGTGTTTGTGCTATCTATGTATCGTATGTATGAGACAAGTATTTATATTTTAATTATTTTCCTTAATGGACATGCATATCTGTATGAATGTGTCGTAGTCAATATAGAACACTATTCTAGCGACAGATGGTTCATATTGACTGTGATTCTACTCTAACAGGGTTAAGCAGCCGTGTAGATTTGATAGGTAGATGTTATGTATGCGAATGTGTTTTTTTTTCTAATTTCTATATATATTTTTTAGTTTTTATTATGTAGTGTTAAGCTGTAGAGGGTTGAAGCTTCACCAACGTACATGTCAACATGTATGTTGGTATGTAAAGATGCGTCGAAGGAAACTAAATATATTTGGAATGAAATGAAGTAATGTTAAACGTGATGGTTTTGCTTCGATTTAGATTCCTTCGTCGCGACCGATGCAGACTCTTGTCACACTTTGATATCTCTTAGCTGTCACGATAAGTCGTCTCGTTCGACCCGTAAATCCTATGGTAAATGAGTTACGCAGTATCTTTGCGCGCGATAAATGTAGTTTAAATGCACGAAAAAAGCTTTTTGAGAGTCGCTTAAAATGCTGACGGGGTAAAAAATCCCACTGTCAGACTGGCTCCGACCCGTCGGGCGGAGACTGTGTAACGTTCAGTCGAGCTGTGAGTACGTAATACGTAGGCGCAAAGACAGACTCGTTCGGGCTAAAGTAAAGTTGGTCTCGGTGGGGCCCGGGGTGTCGGCGCGGACACGCGGACACGCGGAGAGTTAAAGTGTGAGGAGCTGTGGGCTCGCCGGCGGGGCTAGCGTTGTGTGGGTGCAGGTGGCGGCGGCGCCGCGCCCCCCGCGCGCCCCCCTTCCACCGCCGCGCCGCTCCCGCGCGCCTCCGCCACCATGCGCCGCCCCCGCCGCCCGCCCCCACCCGGTGAGTATACACACTCACAACACACACACACTCACAACACACACACACTCACAACACACACACACACACACAACACACACACACTCACAACACACACACACTCACAACACATACACACTCACAACACATACACTCGCAACACACACACACACACACACACACACTCGCAACACACACAATAGAGCCCCTTTTGCTTAAAAGCACAATAACTCTGGCTTTCAGTAACTTATCGCTGTCAAATATTGCTGCAGACTTGTAAATATTTTTTTATCGCCATGCCTTTAATTCTTGTCTTCTTCCAATTTTTAAACATGTTCCAAAAATGCTATTCTAAATGTAAGATATTAACTCGCAAAATGCGATGTATGATTGTCACATTTCACATAAAATGACACACGAAAACGAGTCACAAATAATGCAATGCTTGATTAGTGCATGATGCGATGCCATTTTTATAAATTTATTGCATTGTAGATGATACTAGTGCATGTAAACTATATTATATTATTGTGAATGGATATGTCATATAAAATTGCATGTTTTGTGTCTTCTATATAAACTGACTGTGTACGTATTTATCGTCATTTTACGCCACATTTGATAATTTATACTGATGATGTCTTTATGGCTTACCTGAGGTCAATATAATTAGTGATATTATTTTCAGAAAGTAGAAGATGACCAAACACATATATCGACATCACCTGTATATCTATCCATCTACATATTTTATCGAGTTATCACTTGTAGTATGTTCATCATGATTTACATTTGGGTCCATGCCGAAAATGTGTTTTTCATACGACCATCTGCAGAACTTGACCCATCAACCCGTCCATCGGCGACGCCTCGTAGACGGGAGCCGTCGCGACACCGACACGTTTTGTTCGCTGTATACTCGCTGCTTATAAATGTGTTTTTATTTTTTTATAAGCGTCGAAAGAGTGCGATTTTAAGATATCGACAATCACGTATAACATCTACCTCTCATTTCTATGGACATGACATCATGTGGAGTATCGTGAGCATTTGTTTCATAAATCACGAGGGATTTCAGTTGTCATTCATTTCGGTCATCTTCTTTTTGTCATTCCGTTAAGCGGGTCAAGAGTGATCGATTGGTGTGACGTTACAAAAATCTAGTCTTAATCTTTTATTATCGATAGTATAATGATTATAATTTATATCGATATCTTTATTCAATACAATCGATATATTGAAGAGTTTTGTACCCATAAAGTTTATTACAGCACTCGTTTATGTAATTTAAAATGCAATTCTTTTTGGGGCGTTCTGAAAGAAAAGTTAAAATTTAATTTTAAAAATGTTGGTGATGTGACACCGGTGGATCACTAAGGCCCGTTTGTGTGATAAATGCCGTGTTGGTAATGTGCGTGTGCGTTCCGCAGAGGGTCGCTGGTGGCGGGCGCGCTGGCGGGCGGCGGCGGGGCGGGGTCGCCGGGCTCCTGCGCCGGCTCGCCCGCGCCCGGAGCCTCCGCGCCACCCTCCGCCGGACCGCCGCCGCCCTCGCCCTCGCCCGGACACCACGCCGCCCAGGGACAGCATCAGGTAACGCAATACAACACTACTATCAAACTATTTTTAATTTCATTATTGTTTATATAAATATATGTTCATATATGTTTCTGAGACTGCCTCGGTGGCGTAGTTGTATTACAGTACGACTGCAAAGTTGAGGTCTCGGGTTCGATCCCCGGGTCGGGCAAAGTGATATTGAGTTTTTCTAGTCAGTATCAGTCCGGAGTCTGGAATTTGTGCCCGATATGGCGATAGGCTCGCCCCCTATCACATCATGGGACGGAATGTCGGCGAAAAGTGGGTGCACTAGTTGCGCCTCTGCCTACCCCTTCGGGGATAACAGGCGTGAGCGTATATCATATATGTTTCGTTCAAAAAAATCTTGAGTATATTTATGTCATTGATTTTTTTTTTTTTTTTTTTTTTTTTTTTTTTAATCTTATTTTAAGGAGCTTTGTCGTGTGTTACGACTAAGTCGCTCCATACGTCCACTTACATATAATTATGTCTACAGACTAAACGTTCACCCTAGTACACTTAAAATATTTTGTAACCAAAGTCCTAGCCCCCTCTGACATAGGAACCGACAGCATACTGTTAAAATCCCCTATATTACAAACTAAAATATGAGGTCCACTCCGTACACACTCCGACAAAATATGGTATGTCATTGTTTTTAACTTGAAATATTATGATAAATATTAATGAAAATAAAAAGTTTAAATTCGTATGAATGAAATATTTATATTCAATGTATTCATATAGAAAATGACAGAGTTCGATCATTACGACTCACACTTACAATGCGATCTGCAACCCATAGTTTTTAACCGACTTCCAAAAAAGGAGGAGGTTCTCAATTCGTGTGTTTGTATTTTTTTTCTATGATTAATGTGACTCTTTATGGCAAGTGTTTGAAAGTGTTGTGTATTTGCAGACGGCGGGCGCGGTGCCGACGACGCTGCACACGCCGGCGCCCACGCCCGACCCCCACCTGCCGCCCACTCCGGCGCCGCCCTCATTGCCGCCGCCCAAGCTCTACAACCAGGTAACATACATATACACAGCTAGCCCACTGATGAGTCAATTAACTATCTCCATCCCTGACCATCTACAATACTAAAAAGATAGTGAACGTGTAGAGAAAACACAGAAGTTGTCATATACATAGTATTGTATCAACATTGCCAAAAAAAAATAATTGTACGAGTAATTTCAGAAATGTTTCAAATGGACTTGTACTAATATCGTTGCCGAACATAATGAGGTTATGTGTTGTTTGCCAGGGCGAGTCCCCCGGCTGGTCGGGTTGGTCGGGGTGGGGCGGCGACCCCCCCGAGGCGTCGCGCCGGCCCGTGCTGCCGCGTGCGCCGCGCCGGCCCGACCCGCTCGAGGACGAGACGGCGCTGCGCATGCTGTACGACTACACCACCGTCTACGCATGGTCAGTACCCACTATCTACTACCCACTACATACTAGCCACGCACGTATTCCAATGGACACACACACACTCACGCCTGTTATCCTCGAAGCG
The DNA here is from genome assembly GCA_949316025.1 of Lapara coniferarum. Taxonomy (NCBI): domain Eukaryota; kingdom Metazoa; phylum Arthropoda; class Insecta; order Lepidoptera; family Sphingidae; genus Lapara; species Lapara coniferarum. Next base: position 25,599,410 of record OX438919.1, read on the forward strand.
GTAGGCAGAGGCGCAACTAGTGCACACACTTTTCGCCGTTATTCCGTCGCATGATGTGATAGGGGGCAGCCTATCGCCATATCGGGCACAAATTCCAGACTCCGAGCTGATACTGAATAGAAAAACTCAATATCACTTTGCCCGACCCGGGGATCGAACCCGGGACCTCAGGTTTGCGGTCGTACTGTAATACAACTACGCCACCGAGGCAGTCAATATGTTCCAATGGACAGATAATTAATTTCTTAAAAACATTTTTTTATTGCATTAAATGACGAGACGAGCATGCCGTTCGCCTGATGGTAAGCAATACGACCACCCATAAACAGTAGCAATACCATCCAGCACCTTGACTTACAAAGTAGGTACTGTGTGGCATTCCACCGCGCTCGTCATCCTGAAACATAAGATGTTAAATCTCATAATGTCCAGTAGTTACACTGGCGACAATGTCCTTCAAATCGAAATACAATAGTGCATGCACACTGTTGCTTGGTGGTAGAAATTGGCGTTGCGGTGGTACCAACCCACACAGGCTCTTACATATAAGAGTCCTACCACTAGTAAAACATAATATATTTCAATTCAGCCATAGACTACAGGTAATTATAAAAAAATTGTTGTAGTTCCTTCGAAGCATCAATTTATCCGACGGACTTTAATTGATAAATTAGCAAAATACAGTAAAATAATACAGCAATAGGTTTCAAAATAATGTGATGAATATTTCCGCGAGCTTCACGGTCACGTCAGCACGAGGCTCACATTGACGTGTATCTTTAGCTCGCTACATTAAAATGACCAATTTGCGCAGCAACAAGCTTTCGAGTACATTTGTGTTGCGTTCAATGTTTGGTAACATTTATATGTTTAATAAAAAAATGTGACGCACACTTATCGTAACGCATAAAAGGAAAACTAAATAAAATTAATTGACAAATATGTTATTTAGGTTGGAACACCCTGTGAAACGTTTTAAAAGCGAAGAGAACTGCTTTCGCGAGGAGTTGGCGCTGGGAGTGGCGTCTGGCGAGGATCTGTACGCGGGCCACGACCACACCAGCATGGCGGTCATGCTCGATCACACCAAGGTCGAGATCAAGCAGGAGCGGCAAGACCATACGGTTAGTAACAATACATATTTTGAACTCACTGAATAATCTTGAACTTTAACAACACTGTGAGATGAAAAATGAATAATAAGACAAGTGTTTGATTAAAAAATATAGATATGTCCGATCTCTAAATGAGTATTACTAATAACGATATTTGGTACTGTTACAATGTCTTCTCTCAGTGGAAAAGTGAAAAATATTCCATATTGACATTCTGAAGTTTATCAATATGTTTTATGACTACATGGAAGTGGTATATTAATTAATACTTAAGATTCTTTCGATATTCGCTATATCCATAACGTGTCAAACCACTAGGAGGACACAAAAGAGTACAAGAACCTGTTCACGTCGGACGGGCTGTGCGCGACGTTCAAGGACCTCGACCAGATATTCGACAACTCGGATGACGCGGCCAGCGGTGATGAGACGGTAAGACTTGTGAGTGTACACCCTTCTTTATATCTTACGTACATTTTATACGTCGCACTGTGGAACGTCCCCATAGAAAGGGCGTGACATGAGTATCTCTCTTACATATGATAACTCAACAACGGAACAACGTAAAGATTTGAATTTTTTTACGTGTATTATTGAATAATAGACCTATCGATTACCAATGTAGTTTATTTGAAAAATACTGATATAACTATGAAAAAAAAAATCTGAAATATGCCTATATTTCAAGGGAGTTTAAAACCAAATTAAGAATAGATACACATTAATTTGACATTAATGCAATTAAACAAGTGAAATACAATATAATATAGGGTATATTTTAACCTAATTAACGAAAAATAGACATGTCGTAAAATCGCCTAAAATTACGACCTCAAGGACTTTACTCAAAAGAAATTAATTGTCAGGCGTTTCCTAACACTTTAAAAAACTTATTTCGAGTAATATTATTATATTAGGATGGATTAAAATGACACAACAATTGAAAGCATAATGTTAAAAAATATTTACACCAACCTCCTTTATTGCTTTCGTGTAATATCAACACCTGATGAAATATTCATAATTCAAAAAATGTAGTCAGCTTGTAGATGCTCTGGCATTTTTAGCAGGCGTGTTACCTATTTTGTTACTTTTCTTCGAAAGGGGGTCGAGGGGGGGTACATAATGTTCTAGCGACATTTTCTAATTACTCTGAACTATCAAACACAAATATCATTAGGTCGGGGTTTCGTGGCGTTTTTATTATATCACAGATTTTATCAAACACTTCGATTGCTTTTTTAAACTTTAATTTAACCATAAAATATAGCGTCTTTTCAAAAAGAAACAGTTGCATTTATATAAGTGTATCCTATTAAACCATTTTATTTATAAAATACTTCTCCAAACTATTGCGAATACCACAAATATCTTTCTTAAACAGTGAGGTCATTTTCGACAGTGTTCGATACTTCAACTTTGGTGCTATATATTAGGTAAAATAAAGTGATTAGAGGGGTAAAAATTATAAATCTTGAAAGGTCATTGTACAGTGCAAGCATGTACATTTTCTACGCGTAAGCACTTTACATGCGTCGCGCGGTATAAATCAATTAATATACGATCAATAAATCAGTTCGCATTAAATCATCAACACACACGGACTCATTAATCAAATATCACTTATCAATTATCAATAAAAGTTATACAAAACATCTGAATATCAATCAAATTCTAAGTGTACGGGAACACACCGTACATTTTGGTCCTTCGAGCTATCGTGTCAGCGGGATCAATTCGTGTGAGAAAAATCACGTGCTTGTTCCTGCATCCACGACCAGCCCCTGTGGAGACTATCTACAGACCTCAGCAACTGAAGAGCAACATCATTGTGAGATTTCGTACACCTATTCTCGGTAGCGAATCGGTTCAGTTGGCTTCCCAGAAGCGGGTTTCCCCAGCTGAATTGAGAAGGCGCACATATTGTGAGTAGGCCACGGAATCTACAACCAATTCAATATCAAGCAAAATTATCATGTCTATCATGGAGGATCTTCTGGCCAATCAAGAACAAATACAAAGTGGCCTGGAGCAACTTTACAAAAATTTCAAAAAGGACCCGAGTGATCGAAAAACTTCTTCTTACATCAAAAAACGTCTCCAAACTCTAGATGGCTACTGGGAAGAATTTCAATCAAATCACGTGAAGCTGTGCGAGTTTGACGACCGTGGATATACATACTTCTCAGAAAATATTTACCGTAAAACAATGACATTTTACCAACACGTCAAAGAAACCATTCAGCAGTACAAAGGCGTGGAAAAGGACCACTCTCCAATAAACCCTTCAATTCGTTTGTCACATTCTCAAGATCAAGATACTTCGGAGAAGAAGGATTTATTGGGCGTGCAAGATAAACCAACGACCGACCACTCGGAAGGAACATCAACCTCATTTGGCAAGTTAGTATATCAGGGTAACCCCAGTAAATTAGAAGAAATGTATAGAAGTCAAAAAAGTAATTTTAAAGCCTTATCTCGGGCTATCGCCAACATCGATTTAGACAGCATTTCTGCAAAATGGGAATATCAAGACGCACTTAAAACTATTGAAACGAGATGGACGGCTATCGATACTCTACACTGGAAAATCGATAGCGAATCGTTTGAAGAAGATGAAGAATATGAAGAAACTTACAGCAAGTACGAGAGATTATATATCAGCATGAAAAAGTCTATCAACACAAACATGGGTTCAGCCTCTCATTCAGAAGATTGTACACCAAAAACCGATATCCCAATATTTTTAGGAAACTTTCATAAATGGATATCTTTCAAGGATATTTTTACTGAGGCAATTCATAACAATAAATCTATATCACCTGCTCAAAAGATGAAGTGCTTGAAGAGCAAATTAAGAGGAGAAGCTGAACGTCTGGTTCAGCACTTGAAGATCAGTTCGGAGAACTATCAAGTTTGTTGGGATATATTGAATCATCGCTACAACAACGAAAAGCTAATTTTCAATTCACATATATGCATACTTTTATCGCTGCATACCATGCAACAACAATCATTCACCCAACTTAAGAACATATTTGATACTACCAATGAATGCCTCAACGCAATAAAAGCTCTTGGTGTAGACATATCAAACTGGGATCCATTAATTGTCTATTTGCTCACCCAAAAATTAGACAACCAAACGCATGTCGAATACAATGCCTTCTTACGGGACCCGAAAGCATTGCCAACGTTAGCGGATTTCCTTAGATTTATGGAAAATAAATACATATCTCTTGAATCATCACAGCGTAAATTCGGTTCAAAATCAACAACATCCAATGAAAAACAAGTTTCCGTTCCGCCGAAGAAAAATCATTTTTTCAACAAGACATATAACTCAAGTTGCGGGCGCTAATAGATCAAGGTTCTCAAGTCTCCCTTATATCCGAACATGCTGCACAGCTTCTAGCATTACCAAGAAAACGGAATAAGGGGCTTACACTGGGCGTAGGCGCCAAAGAAAGTAGCTGTAAAGGCGTAACTAATATATCATGTAAATCATTATACAGTATTTTTTCTTTCTCAACTGAAGCATATGTCATGGGCACAGTGATCAATAACTTACCCAGTTGTACCTTTAGCGAGCCAAAATGGTCTCATTTAGAGGGCATACAACTCGCAGACCCAAATTATAGAACAAGGAACCCTACCAATTTTCAACCCGTTCCTGGATCAAGAAGGGCTATTACGAGTGGGAGGAAGACTCCGTAATGCGAAGATTCCGAACAACATGACACATCCAATCATTATACCTCACTAATTTGAAACCCAGAAAATGCAACTTACTATTTACAACTATCATGCTGCTTATGTTGATTATATCTCCAACAACGGCGATTTATAAATTTTCGACATTTGGCAACAATCAAAGTCTCTATTTCAACAAGAAGATCAATTTACGCTTGGAAAGAGAGAAATGGAAGATCATAATCTACTGCGAGTGGGACCGTATTGGCGTGCAACAGAATTATTAGTAAAATACATGTAATACTTAGAAAACATATGGACAGTGGATCACATATCACAATTCAATGTAGTCACATTACAATTACGCCATGGGCTCAACGAACTCGAACATTGTAATAATTTACAGCATGACCAACAAAATAAATAACGCGCAAACGTCGGGGCCTCATTAATGGTGTGGGGTATGTTACACACAGCCGATTTGGCATTTTGGATGAAAATCAAGACAAGCGAGTCATCAATACTAGCAGATGGAATCACTTACCACGACATTCATCATTACGTGGTAATCTACGTTATGGTGGCAGTCGTGGGATATTTCGGAATAATCTACGTGTGGACTTAAGATAAAGCGAGCACATTTAGACTGGAGTGAATCTACCGTACACTACTCTACAACAGCAGAGCGGCCGGCAGTACCACCTCGTGCACCAAACAACCCCAGTACGTCGCACCGAGTGGACCGGTCGACGTCACCAGTCATACTAAAACATTTTAGTTTTAATTGAGCTTTTCTGTATTGCTATTTGTTATGTATCATTGTGTACTGTTTTATAATCAATTTCACCATGACTCATCTCATCACCTCATCCCGTGCCCGGAGCATGTACAGTGCAAGCATGTACATTTTCTACGCGTAAGCACTTTACATGCGTCGCGCGGTATAAATCAATTAATATACGATCAATAAATCAGTTCGCATTAAATCATCAACACACACGGACTCATTAATCAAATATCACTTATCAATTATCAATAAAAGTTATACAAAACATCTGAATATCAATCAAATTCTAAGTGTACGGGAACACACCGTACATTCATATTGTCCCCTTTCCACAATGCATTTCAGTTTCCAGTTATCAGACATTCAGTACTACCGGTACATGTCACGCCCTTTCTATGGGGACGTTCCACAGTGCGTCGTGTCGATTGTGGCATTTTATGTTGTGTGTGGTTTCGATAAAAAAACAATCGATAGCGTAAATAAAAAAATGGTTAATTTACAATTTTGTAAAAAGTATAAATACTTATCAATTAATAATTTGAATCATTAAAGGCCATATTCTTAATTTTGTGAAAATCTGCAGGGTCTGTTAGGCTGTAAGCAGTTAATCCCGAAATGTGAAAAAAAAGGTCTATAGGGGCCTATCAAAACTGTGGTATTTTCGGTACTTGTATGAGCGTAACACTGATATTTATGTATGATTCACATTTGTGAATGTATGTTTTTATGAGTATTGGCTAATCTGTTTGTGTGTTGTCCAGATGCAGGCAGCTTGCGGCGAGGAGTCCCGCTGGGCGGGGCGGTGCGTGCGCGCCGAGGAGCTCAGCAAGATGTTCCCCACGCCGCCCAGCATGGAGGCGCACGCCCAGCCCTCGCCCGGCTTCAGCTTGCCCGACGACGGACCGCCGCCAAGGCATCTGCCGCCCGCCGGCTCGCCACCACCGGACGCCGCCATCGAGGTACTGCGCCAGGCGCCAGGCGCCAGGCTTGTTGGTACACCTACCAAAACATCATTAAGGCATTTTACTAATGGATTAGAATTAACGCAATATGTCCTAAGGGACAATGAATCAATCAATCAATTTTTTTGTAATATGTGTAAGCATATGTTACCAAAAGAATGGGTTCTCAACACTAACTCGCGTGAATATTGTTTGAAATATTTCACTTTGTGTAAATCATCCTAGAAAAGATTAGAGAAGCATGTCTAACCAACAACTTCTCGGTTTGTAGGTTATAGTTTACAACCAATTTCCATTTTAACCCAATCTTCCATTACTTTCTTGTATTTGAATCCCGTGTTACGTTTTGCAATAGGACTGGTCGTTCGTCTTCAAACCACCGACCGTGTACAAGTACGTGGGCTCGTCGAAGTACGCGCCGCTGACGACGCTGCCGAGCCAGCTGCTGCCGCCGGTGACGTTACCGCCGCAGGCCGTGTACCGACCGCGCTGTCACCGCGAGCAGGGCAAGCGGGACGCCGACACCGATACCGACTCGCAACGGAATGGTAATTTACTTATAGTATTATGATTACTGTATTTTTATAAATTTTTAGGGCTTTTAGCTACTTCACTGAAAAGAAATGGTCCTCAGGTATCTTTCTGTAACATTTAAAACAAAAGGAATATAAAAGTTTGTCTTTTTACAGGTGTGAAGCGGTCAGCGTCTCCTGCGAGCGAGTCTCGAGAGGGTCGGTCGCGGCGGGGCTGCGAGGGCGGTAGCACGGGGGCGGCGGCGCGGGGCTCGCCGGCCCCCCGGCGCGCCGCGTCCCCCGCAGGCGGCCCGGGCCCCGGCGCCGTGGCGCTGCCCGCCGCCTGCACCGCCCCCGCCGCGCCCCGCCCCGCGCACTCCGCCTGCCCGCTGCTGCTCAACGTGCTGCTGGCCGACACCGTGCTCAACGTTTTTCGCGATCACAACTTCGACAGCTGCACGCTCTGCGTCTGCAACGCCGGACCCAGGGTACGCATCGATGCCAATATTTTCACAACCATTTCGCTGTTGATGTTTTTAAACCGTTTTTTTCTATGTCCAGCCGATGAGACAATGGTCAGTGGGATCAATCGTGTGTAAGTTTTCTGTATAGTGACGCGTTTTGTTGTCACTCGCAGGTGGTGGGCAACATCCGCGGCGGCGACGCTTCCACGTACCTGAGCCCTGTGACGGTGGAGGGCGGCGGCGAGGATGGCGAGGGCGGCGGCGTGGACGACGAGCCCGCGCGCTGCACCTGCGGCTTCAGCGCTGTCGTCAACCGGCGCCTCGCACATCGCGCCGGACTTTTCTATGAGGTGAATAATATTTTCATATAAGTTTACAATCTTTACATTTAGGCGAACCTCCATTTTATAACAAACAATTTATGAGACTATAATTAATTTAATAAACAATACTTCTTAATGATACATGTTATTGCAGGATGAAATGGAGATAACCGGCGTGGCGGAGGAGCCAGGAGGGGCAGGTGGTGGTAGCGGCGGGCTGGGCGAGGTGGCGGGCGTGGTGGTGGCGCAGTGCGCGGCGCTGGGGGGCGGCAACGCGTCCGCGCTGGCCCGCGCCGCCGCACGCTCCGCACAACGCGCCGCGCACGACCATTTGCGGCTTAACCTGCTCGAGTCAGTACTACATTATTTATTATTCACGCAATCCAGTACATAATATTATAAGATTTGTCAAAACTTATTATATCGTTAGTAGCCCAAACTATCCCAGTCTACAATTATTCTTGATGTGTTAGTATTTGCAACAGATAATATTTATTTTTATATATAGCTCGTTTTTAATCAGCTATCTGATGATGTGATGTTAAACAAATAGTTTGTGTCCTGTAGATACTCTGACGGCGGCAGTGCGGCGGCGCGTGCGCTGCGTGCGGCGCGGACGGGCTCGCTGGGCGGCGCCACGCCCGCGCCGGGACCCGCGCCCGCCAGCACTAGCGCCGTACACCGCTGGCCCTTCATCAGCGCCCGGGGGCCACGCTCCTCCAGGGATGTCGTCAGGTAAACTATTGCATTAACATTATGGTTAATGAATATATGCGCACTTTATATATTACTTTCTGGTCATAATGACTTTGTAACAATAATAATATTGCGATGCTTTGTTCATTCAACAGATTGATGCGTCGACTACGGCCGCTGCTTCAAGACGCGATACAAAAACGATGCTGTGGTGCTCGAATGTGGGACGGAGTCACCGGGCCGCTCACCTGGCGACAGTTCCATCGGCTGGCCGGCCGTGGCAACGAGGACCTGTGCGAGCCGCAGCCGGTGCCGCCGCTGCTCGTCGGACACGACCGCGACTGGGTCTCGCTGTCGCCGTATGCACTGCGACATTGGGAACGACTCGCGTTAGAACCGTACTCGTACGCCCGTGACGTCGCCTTCATCGTGGTCGGCGCCGACTGCGACGCGCTCCAAGATCCACTACGTACGTTCTTCCGTGAACTCTCCACCGCGTACGAAGCGTGCCGGCTCGGACGACACAGGCCTGTGGGTCGCATCGCACGAGACGGCATTATCCGAGCGCCTGCTACCGGTGGTTCGGCAACAAGAGACGAGTGGGCCGGCGAGCTGCCCCCCGGCCGGCTCGGCGAGTACGTGCGCGCGTACGCGGAGGCGCTGCGCAACGTGGTGCCTCAGCTGGCGGCGCTGCCCGTGGACCGCACGCTGCTGGAGGGCGCGGGCGGGTCGTCCCCGGCGCGGGCGGAGGGCGCGTCGTCACCCACGCCGGAGCACGAGCCGGAGCCGGCGTCGGCGCCACAGTCGAGCGCGGCGCTGTGTGACGCGGACGAGAGTGGCCCGCCGGCGCTGGTGGTGTACCTGGTGGAGCCGCCGGCGACGCCCGCGGACCGCGCGCGTGCACTGCACTGCCTGCTGCGGCTCGCCGCCACCACGCACACGCATCTCATGCACCACAATCCACTCATCAAGGTACACCGCATAAACTATATACATTCAGGCTCATTTTGATATTGCGTTACTAAAATAAACCACATATTTAACTTCGTAAAAATTACACTTTTTATAAGTTACAGATGGAAATAGTGTACGTTTTGAACAAAATAAATATAAATGAGAAGTAATTTTAATTTCACACATCCTAATGCCTTTCATTACTACTACTCTGAGAGACTGAGAAAAGTATGTGATTTAATTTATTAACGCAATATCAAAATGACACTGCATATTTGTCTGGATAACTGCTGATACAGGTATATGTAGGCATACTGAATAAAACTAACAATGAACGTAATCTCTTCAACTCCTGAGTTATTGAACGTTCATTACGTAGTCAAATGTTTAGAGCACAATCACTATGTCAAGATCCATTAAACACCCTTGTCACTTACTGAAGCTCACCCAGAAATAACATAGTGAAAACCTAAAAGCTAACTGAGTACCGCACTTGACTAGTCTTGTTTGGTGATAAAAAATATTATTTCATTGTTATTTACAAGTACCCAACATTTATAGTCTAGACACCGACATTGATCGGTATTTTAACCTCTCGAGCCCGGAGCGCTGGTCACACTGTGCCCAACGCGCGCGTACGCGTGTCTGTCAACACGCGAAAATCGACCTACACGCACACACATAAGGCGCGTCAACACGCACACATATTGAGTTTGACAGCTGTCAGACTGGTCCGATTGGACCGGTCGGGGCTCGAGAGGAATGAATTGTTCAGGAACTGTACTGTCTGTGTATTAGGTATATTGCAACAAGTAATTTGTTTGTCAGATTGTGTCGTTGGAGAGCGTGTGCGAGGTGTGGGGCATGGGCGGCAGCGAGGAGTGCGCGGCGGCGCCTGGCGGGGCGGGCGGTGCTGGTGGTGCGGGTGGTGCTGGTGGCGCGGGGGAGGTGCGCGCGCTGGCGTTCAGCGTGTTCAGCGGCGCGCGGCGGCTGCTGGCACACCACGCCAACGGCAAGTCGCTCACCGGCTTCGGCACCGCCGCGCACGCCAACCTCTTTCTGCACTCCAAGGACGTACGTACCAACACCGACGACTTTACTAGATCTCCAGCTCTTCGAGTCTTCTGTGTACTTGTAATGTAGTGGAGTCATCATGATTTGAGCTATTTAATGTGTTTTGTTTTTGTTGTAGCAGAAATAGTTTTATGTAACAGAATTTAAAAAAATGTATTATTAAAATTAAAACCCTCAACGTTGTTTCTTCGAATTACTTTAGAACATTTTCTTATCAAACAAATACGTTATTCCGTAATATTAGCCCTGTGACTAAGTATTATCCTAAATTGAATTAGTACGTGTGTTAAGCGTGTAGATTAACATTTAACGATATCACAGGAAAAGAACCGCGCGGCGTACAAATTGTTCTCGCCGGCGTGGGTGCTGGCGGCGCCACGCGCATTGAAGGAGGTGGCGGAGACCTGGGGGCAGGGCGCCGGCGAGGGTGCCGTGCTGTTCGTGTCGTACTGCCTCTCGCACGACCAGCGCTGGCTGCTGGCCGCCGCCACAGACGGCCGCGGCGAGCTGCTCGACACCGCCGCCATCAACATACACGTGCCGCACCGCTCGCGCCGGAGACGCAACGGGCCCGCGCGCCGCATGGGACTCACCAAGCTCATGGACTTCACGCTCGGCGTCATGAGCCAGGCCGCGCAGCCGTGGCGGCTCGTCGTCGGACGCGTCGGACGGATCGGGCACGGCGAGCTCAAAGGTCTGTATCTGACAATACCTTGTCTAATTTTATTGATCGTTATGGCCTATCACTTGCAGCAGGAGTAAAATTGGTCCAGACTTGCGATGTGTAAATCAATTATGGATTTGTTTGTGCACTTAATTTTAATACATACTAAGATTATTGACGTGTGACATGTTCGTTAGGCTGGAGTTGGCTACTATCGCGCAAACACCTAGACCGCGCGTCGAACATGCTGCGTGAGATCTGCGGCAGCTGCTCGGTGCTGTACCCGACGCACGTGCCGTGCATCCTGTCGGCGTGCCTGGTGTCCACCGAGCCGGACTCGTGTCTGAGGCTCATGGCCGACCGGTTCACCCCTGACGAGCGGTTCTCGCAGGCGTCTATACAGTCGCATCTGCACACGCCGCGCGATGTGACGGCCACGCATATACTCGTCTTCCCGACCTCTGCCACCACGCAGGTAATAAATAATTCAGAAATCGATATTGGTTTCATTCAGTAAAATAATAATGACTTACGTCACTTAATTTTACAAGCAGTTCCAGAACTGTTATGGCTTATTTTATGTGACTGAATTCGAGCGAAACTTGCTCATGTTAACTGACTAGTTGAAATAATTATACAGATAGCCATATTCGTTCACAGATGCTTTTGTTTGATACAAGTCACAACCGAGTGTCCGCTATTTGTCACATTATAAATAGGGTATTTATTTTCAGTACATGATGTATTGTATTAAATATCTTACTTACGGTGCTATTCTATGTACAGTCCAACCAGATGCCATTCGAGCCGCCAATGGCGAACGGCGAGGACAACGACATGATGTTCCTGAACGTGGACATGGGTGATGAGGACATGGCCGACGACAACATCAACGACCTGCTGATCGGCGACATGTTCAACAACATGTGGGCGCAAGGCTCGCCGCGGCGCGCCGACGACGAGCCCGGCGGCTCCCCTGCGCCTGCGCACCATCCCGCGCATCACCACCAGGCGCACGAGGGACAGCAGGAGCAGGTCAGTACGGTGCTAATAAACCCATACGGTATTCGTGACATAGATAACAAAAAAAGATTCGAAATATCAAAGTTCAGTGGGAGATGGGTGTCGAAATCTTCTTAAGGACCCACCAGAAGTTCAATGATTTGTTCAAATTAGTCGTTATAATGATCCATCATCGGTGTTGTAGGTGGGCACAGTACTCCAACAACCGCTGGCGCTGGGGTACCTGGTGTCGACGGCGCCGTTGGGCGCGATGCCGGGCTGGTGGTGGGCGGGCTGCGGCCACCTGCGCGACGCGTGCCCCGCCTTCCTCAAGAACGCGCTGCATCTGCACTCGGTGCACGCCGCCGACGACTTCACCTCGCTCACGCAGCGCCGCGACCACAACACGCACCCGCTCGACTCGCAGACCACCACCGATGTGCTCAGGTAATGGAGCCATAGGAAACCAAGCTTAGTTCTAAGGCTGCGCTTCCATTGAAGTGACCTGGGCTATATGGAGAGAAGTTAAACTGTGAATAGAGTTTGGTGTTTTATTGAAGCTAAGCGAAATGGAGATGTGAAATAAGTCTGTGGGGCTAGGACGTGAAAAAAAACACGATGCGTCTCTGTTTCGTTTTATTGTGATTGGTTGAGCGACTGACGTATCGGTCTCTCGATCAGTCACAAGCATCAAAAGACCGATACGTCAGTCACTCAACTAATTACAATAAAACGAAGCGGAGACACATCGTGTTTTTCGTTTCACGTCCTAGCCCGACTGATTGGTTTTAATATGTCTACACGTCTTGTATTTTGTGTATTCCATGCAACTCCTATAAAGCTATCCTACTTCCCATGTTTGGTACTTAAACAAGTCTACTTCCATATGACTAGTGTCTGACATTTAACATAATATTCTAGATACGTGTTGGAGGGGTACAACGCGTTGTCATGGCTTGCATTGGACGGGAACACTCACGACCGACTGTCCTGTCTGCCGCTGCACGTACAGGTCCTCATGCAGCTGTATCACACGGCGGCGGCGCTCGGATAAACACCAGCGCATTCACTACTACAGGAACAGTCGACCAATGGGACCACGTGGTCATCTTCAAAATCAACAACGAAGTTGCGACTACCATCAGAGGAGTTTGTATCGAAGATAAAGAGATCTCCATCTCCTTGTCTTCGAAGTGTAAGGCTTGAAGTATGCTTGTTTAGACGAGGTTGGTGATGTTTGTTGTTTATGGTTACCACTTAGAGCCAGGGAATTTATTTTCGCACACTTTTGACATTTGTTAGGCGTCGGTAAATATCGACATGTCTATTGTTGAGGGCATTTCTTCGAGTAAGATAGAATTGTTGTTATTTAAAAATCTCACGACCTGTTGTGGGGGAACGGGCGCAGACGTTGTTATCGATATGAATTAATGCTCAATAGTGTTGAAATATTTATCGACTCAAGTTAATCGATTGTAGTGGTCTCTACTAGAGATTTTAAAATCAGATCTGTGCCTGGACGTTCAACATCTAATGAGAAATTGTTAAAGATGTTAGAATAGTATGTAAGAAGGTCTAAGAGTAGTTTACCAAATCTTGATTCGGGCGTCATCGATTTCGTCGCCACTCGATGTTTGTTTGTCTCGCTCACGCTAATATTTAAACGATTAATGTGAAAAACATAGAGACGACTACATCATAGGGACGTATGTTGACGCCGAGTCAGGCGTATATGGGTAGTTATTATGTGATAATGTGTAAGGAAAGAGCCTCGATTGAAAGCATCGTGACGGACAATTGCGTGAGTTCGCCTAGTATGGGCGATGGTTTTTTTTTTATTTATTTAGACGTGTTGGGAGCGGCGCGTAAGATAATCGAAGATGTATTTACAAATTGCTTATTGATAATTTATATTTTTAACACAAATTTTACATCGATGACACTTCAAAAATCCCACTACACAATATACACCTTGAATATCAAATAGATTAGAGTAAGAAATATTTAACTTTCAATATTTATATCTGGTGTATTTGTCGACGGATTATATATATTTATTATTGTATTTATTTTCTACATTTAACGATTCTGTCGGGTATTAATTTAGATATTTAAGTAAAAAACAAAGTAAAAAAAAATGTATTTTAGGATACTTTATATAAACAATCATGTTTTAAAATATTAAAAATAGAAAGATCATCAAATGAAATCATTTTACTTGTTTGTCGTATATTTAAGTCAGTAGGCAACTTGTAAAAACATTTTCGTTGAGATGAAGCACCGTTATATTTTAAATCATCAATTATGGATACATTAAGTCAGGTAAGGAGAAATTTAGGGTGTATGCCGGGAATCTAGATCGATAGTTAGAGTATCAAAGGATACCCACAATGGTCCAATCTGGCGTATTGTGAAACCCTTTTCGATGTGTAAGTGTAGTCGACAGTGTATGTGTGAGTTTGTTTTATCTTTTTTTAATAATTTGACGTTATATTGATTCAGTGTTTTTACGTCGAATGAGTGATGCATAAGATGGTAGTTTTAGACGCTTTGCCATATTGAATTTCAATGATAAAGATCAACGCAAAAAGAAATACTAATATCCATTAATTTCATAAATATAAATGAAAAACGGCATAACATATTCGACGCAAAAACACGTTCCCTTTTTTAACAATCTCATTTCTCATAAAAAATAAACGAAATGACTTCCATTACAGTCTTGTTAGCAAACACGTCGATAACTTCCCGATGTCATGTTCCATACTTAAACCTCATTTTGTGTAGAAGCAGTTAGTTGTTTTTTTTTTCATACTAAACAGTAGAATATGTAGCGGCATACACCGCAACTGGGATAAATACATTTTCCGAATCATTTTACAGAAGTTAGGGTTAGATTTTGTAATACAGTAAAGATATAAAAATATTACAGATCAGTAGATAGTGTAATTGTTACAGGTGACACCAATTTTGTATATTTGCAAGATTTTTTCTATTTTAGATTGTAAATGTGGAGAGATTACAAATATATCAATTTTAAGTTGTCGTTTTTCTGAGCAGTTCACACGATAGCATGTGAAACATGAGTATAAAATCAGTTCAGGCCCGCAGTCAGTTGTTACGTGGGAGAATTTTTGTTAATGTGTGGAGTCTAGAAATATTTTGTTTTAAATACTTTCAGTTATATGAATAAATCCAGAAGACCACTCTTATAAATATGTTATTTTAAATCATCTGTATTTTAACGTTCTTGTATATCCCTAGCATAATATAATTCAAAGCAAAATATATGTTAATATAACCTTGTCATAAAACTTATTGGTAATTTGGCATCTCTTCATCCTAATGTTCCATGGCTATTACGGAGAAAGAATTGTACAAGTAACAAAGCCCGCAGCTAGATTTTATTAGAGTAGGGCATCTTTCATAAAATAGGGTAGAACAACACATTTACCATTCTCTTAGTTGAAATCTTTTTATATGGGGGCAGGTTTAGATTTAATTTGTTGCCCCCCCGTATTCTATTCTATGTACGGCTCTGCACCAAATTCTTGGGCGTGTGTAATGAAATTTTTTGGAGATTTTTCATGATCTGTAAATGATCACTAAGCTGGAATCGCCCAAATTTAGACGAATTTCCGGCTACTTGTCATCCAAATGTATCTCAGTCACAAGTTGTTTCGGTGATGTGTAATTATTGCTTACATTGTTGTGCTGTAATTATGTGTAATATATTTCGTTATTAATATATAAACCGGTATGAATTACCAAAGGAGTTAGATATGTTAGTGTTTTTAATGTTTTTTTTGTACGAACGTTTAGTGTCCTTCAACGAAAGTCCACATCTTGTCTCGCAGTTTCCGTTTGTAGTTTATTTAATCACAATGTATTTACTCGTTCATTTAAACACTATTTTTGTATAAACTTTTTTCATTGTTTGAACACTACATTTATTTTTTATCTGTTATATATTTTTTTACCTGACACGATTTAGATGCGCGAATCGTTAAGTTATTGCATTTTAGGAACAAATTGTATTTAGACAATTCGATCATGAAGTTGAGTTGTTAACTCATATATTAATACGAGGGAACAAAGCTCAATAGTTACTTGATATTGTGGCGTCACATCGTACGTCCGCGTGTCGCATGTCGCGCGTCACGCGTCACGCGTCACACGTCACACGTCACACGTGCGCTGTGGCTGTACAAAAAACACATTCTAAAGTTACGCTAGTATAATGTCTTATGATACGAGAAAACCTCCGCTCGATTATTAATTACTAACACCAATAGTTTATGGTTAGTTAAATAGTAATAAAGAGAGCCCCCTAGATGATGTTTGATGTAGCATTTGTATTAATTAGATAACATGTTTTATATAAATGGAGCCAAATTGAACAGCGTGGCGATGTCGCGTCGTCGAATCTCCAAATATAGTAACTATATATTATTATATATATGAAATTTTCTATTTTAATATATTATTAAATGATAAGATGTAGCGAGAGATATGCTGTGAAAACACATGTACATACATAAGTCTAACGCGTGATGTGAATCGTGTGTTATTTATAGTTGATTTTTATTCCATTCTGTCTTATTTATGTGGACTGATTTCTGAGGAGTCAAAACAAAAACAATCATAACCGATTTCGTATTGAACAAATTGTAAAAAAAATGAAATGAAATTGTAAATTATTTGTTGCTTAGTACCTAATTATTATTGTACTGGCGGTGGCATCAGTGATGAAGCGGTCAGGAGATGTTAGGCAATTGTACAGCAGTGTTGTACGCTAGAGAGAGCGAGCGGGCGCGTGACGTCACGCGTGCGGCCCCGCCCGCCGCTCTACTGAATTATGCCTAGTTGAATATGAAATGTTTTAAATGTGTTACAGCATTTGAGAATATTTAATGATGTTGTATATAGTTTATATTTTGTTTTGTAAAAGGACATTTTGTACATACTCGAGGTAGTGTCTAATACCGTTAACTATTTGCCCACATTGCCGATGTGTATGTGCGACGGAACACGTTTTTAAAGAAACCACTCGTAATATTTTGTACAGTTGTTAAGTGAGATTTGTAGTTGAATGAATTATTTTTAGGATTTTTCGTTTTTGACTTTTTTTTGTTATTGTGAATTTGTCAATTTTTTTAGGGAATCGGGATGGTACTGTACATAGACCTCACCATTTGTCACATAGTATTGGTAAGCGGCCGAATCTGATGATTGATGTGGAAATTAAATTTTCTAAATGGAGCAATCATTGGAGATTCGTAAATACAAAATTAGTGTAATAATTGATATTAATATAACTTTATAAATAACTGTGAAAATAGGTAATAATAATTATGAATAAAATATGACTTATTTAAAGAGCATTGTTTTATTTATGTATGTACCGCAGATACTAAATGCACGACAGTAACATCATGTGACATACAAAATAATCTATCACGTACTTCTATTTATTTCACAATAAATCTGTAAAGATATAATTAAAAGAAAAAATTACACAAAGCCCCACATGACATTAACGTATTGCAGGAAATTACAGCTGGATTGAGGTGATTTATTACGAAGAAATGCTAAAACACTTTAGATGCCTGTCACACTGGTGTGTTGCGAGCGATTTTATTGCGGAGCGGAGGTGCCACGAGCTCGCAGTGAGCACAATACAGAGTAACAATGGATTCCGACTAGGAAACAGTGCTATTAGCTTTGTCAATTCGATATGCGAAAGTAGGTATAGCGACGAGTTTGGAAGAATTCATTTTTAACAAACGACCAAAACAAAGCGACTGAGTGTGTGTAGTTAGTTAGTTACTGTCTTTAGTTGTGTTATTTTGCAAACGAATAATTGGTCACGTACATTTTACGAGTTGTTGCATCTAATACATACGACGTAAAGACACACTCATAATCAATATCGATTTAAGGAAAGGGTTAGCCCTCAGGAGTAATGTAACTTTCTATTAGTGAAAGAATTTTCAAAATCGTTGAGAAGTTCCTGAGATTACCGCGTTCAACCAAACAAACAAACTCTTCAACTTTATAATCTATATGTATATGTCGCCGCGAAGATTATAAAACTAGTATTTAAGTCAACTTTAGAAATATTTAATTGCTATTCATTGATTAATTTAAATATCACCAAAAATCTGTTTAATCAATATAGTAATCCAGAGATGTCTCATTAATGTAGTTAAGTAATCTTTTGATGTATAAAGTCTTTATGTTGACTCTTGTTTGTAGAATGTTGTAGAATAAATCTGAAATCATTCTAATCAATATTTCATAACTTTAGGACACTGAAATATTAAAAGTAAGGTTTAAAAATATTAAAATGAATTATAATGATTTGTGACGTTATCAATTTGTTGTTAAAATAAATTAGTGATAACGTTCGCCAATGGAGGGGCGACCTATCCTTTATAAAGGCGAGTGTTGTGCGTGGAGCTCTCTCTCGCCGCTGGTATTGCTAAGGAAACATTGTAAGTAGAACTACTGTTGGTTTTAATAAAATTAATTGTTGTTTATAGTTGTGTTTGCTTATTTTGCTTTGATTAGAATTCCCATAATTTGCAATAAATCTAATTCAAAATAGCCATCATAGTTACAAGCTAATATTGCCGCATAGTAAGTATTAGGTGTAATGTAGTGAAGCAGAGCCGATGACCAAATGAAGGTCAACGGTTCTGCGCTTTTTTTAAAATAACCGCCACTTTCTTTGACATATATATTTATATATGATATATAAAAATCAATTGCTGTTCGTTAAGACAATTAAAACTCGAGAACGGCTGTGCTGGTCTGGCTAATTTTGGTTATGAAGTATTTGTGGAAGTCCAGGGAAGGTTTAAAAGGTGACATTATATGAAATAAAAAATGCTTGGAATATATTATCATCATTGTCAATGTACCTATCCACTTGCACGTCCGAGCCGCACGATTAAATTTACGTCATACGTCCGACTACTCGCTGCCTCGAGCCGCGCGAAATCGTACCCGCCGCTTGGTAATAAAACCGTTGTAACAGCTAAAATAAAAAACCTACAGTGAATATAAAAATACTGAAAAATAGCTAGACGTTTATAGATCGAACTTATCTATTTTAAAATTCGCTGGTGATAATCTATAATACACAAAATGAGGTTTAATATGAATTACTGAGTGAAAAATTAAAAAATCTTTTTACGTATGTGAAACTTTACCACATAAATATAATCACATAGTAAAGTTCCTAAAGTTCATTTTGATGTTCAATTATCTAAGAATTAAGTAAAAAACAACGAAATATTGACGACAAAATCACTGGTGATCCAAAACAATAAGCATAAACACACTGTGACGCGTCGACTGAAGTTAAAAAAAATATTTCTACGCACTCAAACACATTACACTGCCCTCTTCTGTTTTTTCTAGTGAAATATTTCATAGGCAATCATTTTTTTAAAGAACAACGTTCATTTAGTTCTAAATATTCATGTAAGATGGCAATAATTACAACGTTTCGTATTGGATAGTATAGTATCCAGGACGTACGACGGCATATTTTTTTTGGATACTATACTATCCGCGGACGTGCAAGTGGCTATATTCATAATGTCATTATTGTATTAAAATCCTTCACAAATATCAAGTACGACTTCTGTTTGGCGGGGGCTTAGACCAGCCCCCCGTCACGTCCGGTTTACCTTGCAGCAACGGATTCCCCGCTTGGAATATAGTAAAAGGGCGTTTTTCAAAAAAGTTGACCGTTAAAGAACTGGAATGCTATTATTTTGTATTAGTTTTATGTTACATACTTGAAGTTACGAAAGTACATTTTTTTAATTTCACAGACCGCCATTTTGAATTTCTTTGTTTTAAGGCCAATCAACCTCAAAATATATATCTGCGTACAACTTTATTAATAAAAGACGGATCTAATGTCGGAATTGAAAAAAGTGGCCGCCATTTTGAATTTCTTTGTTTTAAGGCCAATCGACTTCAAAATCAATGTCTGGGGATGGCTTTAGTTACAAAAGACGGATCCATTGTCCGAATTGAAAAGAGTGGCTGCCATTTTGAATTTCTTTGATTTAAGGCCAATCGACCTCAAAATCGATATCTGGACATGGCTTTAGTTACAAAAGACGGATCCAATGTCGGAATTGAAAAAAGTAGCCGCCATTTTGAATTTTTTTGTTTTAAGGCCAATCTACTTCAAAGTCGATATCTGGCTAGATTTTTGGTTACAAAAGATGGATCCAACGCCAAAATTGAGAAAAATGGCCGCTATTTTGAATTTCTTTGTTTTAAGGCCGATTGACATCTAAATCGATATCTGGGTATATCTTTGATTGTTATCTTATCTAAAGTTGAAACATTCTGCTATTATCGTTCAGCTTTTATTTATTTATTCTGAGGCGGTACGAAGTTCGCCGGGACAGGTAGTATTAGTTAAAATTATAAAAAAGACTGCCTTAGTGGCCTAGTTGTATTACGGTACGACTGAGGTGCTGAGGTCTCGGGTTCGATTCCCGGAGTGATATTGGGTTTTCTACTCTAAATCAGCTTGAAGCCTGGAAATGCCCCGGGTAAATGGCAATAGGCGGGCCAATGGGACCTGACATAGCTGGCGAAATTTGGACGTGTTCCACATCTGCCTTCCCCTGAAAAGAGAAAAAGGCGTGTTGCTATGAACGTAATAAAAAACATAGAAATCAAAAGGCAGTAAATCATATAAAGCGAAATTGCTACGCCTAGCCTCCGCTCCGCGGTAAACTCGCTCGCAGCAAAATAATAAAACTGTCACGGAGTAAATTGTTTTCCTTTCGCTGTAGTGTCTTATTTTTAACTCCCGACGCAAAAAGAGGGCATTACAAGTTTGTCGTATGTGTCTATGGCATCATAGCTCCCAAAAAAATAAAGCGATTATAACGCGGTTTTTTCATATGAAAGCTGATATAATCGAGATGGTATTTAGCTATAATTTATGCAAATTCATTCCGTTGTTTGAAGACCATCAGCTTATATAATTTCCCAGGTGCGATAAATTTCAAAGGACATGTCCAAAAACGGGCCTGAAATTCTAACCCAGACAGCTTTGATTGACTCGTCAAGTATATAGGGTGTGCCCCCATACATCTATAGTGAGGTTTGACGGGTTAATAATATACCTACTAATCAAAGCCAGGCAGTTCATATATACTTGTATAGAACTCCTAAAAACTAGCCTTTTACAATATATCATATAATTTTAAAGTCCTCCGATGCTGACATTTATGTAATTTGATTTTGCTTAAAAAGTACCTACACTTACTATAAACATTTTTAAAAATGTTAGTTATAAATGGAGGGGTATAAAAATATTGTTCTAATGGATCCAATTCCATATTTTGCCCCTTTAATATCCCTAAAGTTTGAGCCTGGTTAGATTTTGAGGCCCAGCACTCGTACAAAAAGCGGACATCTCATTTGGTGTATCTACTGTTATTTAGATGGTATTTCTACAATAAACTACTCAAAAGCAACAATATAAAATGTATTAGTTGGTACTTTAAATATAATGACTAATGTAAGTAATATTTAAACCCAAATTAAGTAAAAACGTATTGCTGAAAAAAAAACTTTTTTCAGTTTAACGATATAAGCGATAAGCGTATACCGGGTGGAAGGGAAACGCTCTCGGAAACGAATACAGATGATAGTATTGGTGATTCCTGACGTGATGGCACTAAAAAAAATCGCGATCGCATTGTTACAATTTTAGTAGGAATTTCTCAAATTTCTGTACAGCTTCACGTATGGATAGATAAATCAAGTTATTATTCTGAAAAACATAGTAAAAAAGGCCAATATTTCAAAAAAATCGTAATGAAACACGAACATCAGCTGACGGGTTAACGACCGCGGGCCGGTGCCGGAGCGGCGCGGCGGCCGTCCAGTTTTTTGTACGCTTTACATTGCGCGCGCATGAATTACGGAAATACTAAAATCGTAACTATTATCGCTTAGCTTTGCAAATGAATATAATTTTTCGTTAATGTTATGGTTCTTCTCTCTTACCGTTCCGGTATAGAGAGTTTCCCTTCCACCCGGTATAAGCGATTTGAATTTGTACAGATATTTATGCTGCTGACTGTACAACGTAGAGTGTGATTCAACTTTAAGTTCCGACGGCGTGATGTTGGCAGCAAGGTATATGCAGTGCTGCTACATCACACAAAATGTGTTACCTTGAAATAAAGGATTTTATTTTTTTGTAATAGGTACATGTTTTGTCTAGTAACAAAACACTAATACTTTTAAATCACATTTTAAAATATAAAGTTAAGCATGCTATGTACCCACTTTCAAATAATTTATTTTTAAGATCATTGAATTCTGCAGTACGTACGTAATAATTGGTTTAGTTTCCAATAAATACTTTTTTTCTAAGATGTATAGCGCTGGCCAACAATTAATAGTTATGTCACGTAATTACACTATGGAATTAATCTGCAACTTGCGGCCGTAGATCAAACACTATAAACATAATTGTGTCGCTTAACTTCAAACTCGGATAAATCCATTCTACGTTCTTGGGAGATAATTAGAAAAAAGTGATAATAGTCTTAATTCCATGAATTTAAAGGCAGTATTTTTTTATCATGACAACAGTATTGAAGAAAACGATCCTGTTTAGTAAATTCAGTAATAAAAACATTCATTCTTTGAAAAATTTAATATTTAGATTGGATTTACCTTCATTTGATAAAAAGGGATTCAATTTATCTGTCTTTGAAAAAACTCACTGTGGATTTATAGAATTTTGATTTAATATATCTGGATTTATCTGGACTTGAAAAAATACGATTAGAATTAGGGATGTGGTAGTGGCGAAATCACAGTATACTATCGAAGTTCAAGTTGTGGTAGCTAACTGAATAAAACGAAAGATAATATAAACCAAATAAGGAAATCTAGTTTTATTTTACAAAAATAGCAGGTACCTAATTTAATTATTTTAAACAAAATTCAATATTTCTTCTGAGTCATCTTCTTCAATTTCTTCTTCGTGCATTCATCATTCCCTATCACATTCTCACTGTGAAGCACTTTTTTATAATAATTTAATTATGTGTACTTATTATTATATCCTTGCATACTTATAATATCCAAATAATTCTGTAACAGTAGAAGAAAAAATAATAATAATCGATAATGTAATCGATAATGGTTAGCACAACACTAGAGCCAACTCAGAATTCCAAACGACCCATAGGTATTGGCATTTCAAACTTACCGAATTTTCGCTCTTTCCTCATTCTTGCGGCAAATTTGTATATTAGGCCGCTTGCGGGCTTTACTTGGTGACACAATTTTAATGGAATTATCCATGGGAACTGTCTAAATAGTAAAAAGAAACAATAAAAAAGCGGAAGTATACAGTGCTACTGTCGCAGAGTTTACGTCAACTGACGGCCATGTTGAACAAATGCAATTACCTGATTGGCTCTCATGTACTTAACTACATTTGAAAAAAACAGTCTCATGGATCTATCTGACTTAGATAAAATATTATGATTTTAACGGTTTATTTCTCAAGAACCATGCGGATTTTAACACAACTGATAAAATTGTATAAAAACATTTTTTTTACCCTTTCTTTTGATATCAAAATCTTAAAAATTCTCAGAATTGGATTTATCCGAGTTTGAAGTTAAGCGACACAATTGATTAGTGGGTAGATATTTAGCATCTAAATCAACTTTGATATGTTCATCTAATTAGCCATTATTAACTACATTTATAGATTTAGGAAAATACATTAATAAATAAAACAAAATGAATATTTATTTACCATAAAGGAATGACATTAGTTTTATAATGAGTCATGAAGGTAAGTAATTATTAAAAAGCAATTATGACAAATCAGCGCAAAAATCACAAAACATAATTACACTGGCTATTTATTTATTGTTATTTTAATCGATGTTATACAATTATTGTTTAATTTTTTTGATATTGTACTTTATTCAAGGAAATACGTTGATCCTCAGGTAACCCTATTTTTAAAACTGAAATGGCGGGAATTTTCTTCATAATGTCTACCATCTTGTCAGACAGGGTTGCCAATTCACGCCATCGGTAAAATAATTTGAAACGCACTATAGAATAAAATGGCAATCTATGGTACAATAATGTCAATATAAATAAATGTCAAATGGGAGTCTTCAAACAATGGTGACCAGACTTGGCAGAATTCTATGATTTTAGCAGAATAAGTCCCTTTATTCCTCAACAGACGACAGCGTGCACTCCCTCACGAAAAAATTGAAATGGAAATTTGTTAACCCCCCCCCCCCCCCCTCCTCCTCCGGTCTCACGCTATGCTAGCGAGGAATTTCGGAGAACACTGACACGGGGAATCGGGACATTTTTATCGGCTGCACCTGGTATAGCAGAATTTTGGCATTATAAAAATTACTTTAGCAGAATTTTGCCTAGCATTTGGCATATTTTTCTGTAGTATTAGTATGCTCTTTGAGCAATATCTTCAATTTAAATGTGGTCACCCTGCTTTGCTTTCAAATTCAAAGGGGGAGTTTTGGCGGGAACTTGGTAGTGTCATGAGGTGCTCTTGTTTTAATTCATTATTTTGGTGATACTTAGTGTAGTGTTATGTTGCATAATTATGGTGGTATATTATCCAATATAGTTCTATTAAAGGGCTCAAATGAAGTGAATTGAAATAACTGTGCTAATCAAGTGCTTTTTTGTTGCCGCCAAAACTCCTCGATAAAGTCTTGGTAAGGTAACCACTGCTTTACTTTGACATAGTAGTTAGTAAGTACTGAGGATAATTAAAAAAGAAACAAGTATGCGTCTGAAGGACTTTGTATCCATGGACATGAATAAATTAACAAAAAAAAAAAAAATCAAATTCAAAGTGTCAATCTGATGTCACTTGTCAGTTGTTGTTTTCTAATTGGAGTTTTGGCGGGAACGTGAAAGTGTCATGAGGTGCTTTTGTTTTAATTTATTATTTTGGTGATACTTAGTGTTATATTGCTTAATTGTGGTGGTATATTATCCAATATAGTTCTATTAAAGTGCTCAAATGAAGTGAATTGAAACAACTGTGTCAATCAAGTGTTTTTTCGTTGCCGCCAAAACTCCTTGATAAAGTCTTGGTAAGGTAGCCACTGCTTTACTACGACAACCAGAGATATCACTTAAGACGAGGCTGTATGGGCTTGAACCCTTTGCCTTCCCTGTAAGGGAGAATTATAAAAAAAAAAAAAAAAAAAAAATTGTTTTCTAATTTCTATATTTTGCGTTTCAGTTTAGTAATTTGGTTTTATATGAATTGCTATCTCAATTTAAAATATTCAATAATCATTCACAACCGTGGAGGGTATAATTATTGAATAAATGGTCTGGATCGATATTCCAATGTCAGTGACTGGGCGTCAATGTTAAAACTTCAATGTTCTTATTATTATCTTTATTGATTGAAAGTGAATGTTTTAACAACTATATCGATCTATAATAACATTAAATATTTGTTTTGTGTAACCCAGGATATGTATCTTTGATAATTGTAATAAATGAGTATGAAAGTGAACGAAAAGAATTTGTGTGCGTTTGCGTCGTCCGCTACTCCAGTGGATCGCGATGGTTGGTTGGATATGCGTGGCGAGGTCGGGAAGAGCTACCAGCGCAGGTGGTTCACGCTCAAGGGGAACCTCCTGTTTTACTTCGACAAGAAAGGCGACAAGGAGCCAGTGGGAGTCATTATACTGGAAGGATGCACTATAGGTGAGAATTTGAGAAACACAAGTATTCAGTGCTTTATATTATCAACATTATCGCTATTTGTTGCTGCATGTCGCTGGTGGGCATTCTGCATGGTTATTAACTTAGCGCATGTTTTTTAAACAACTATTTATAGAACACCAATAGCTTAAATCCCTTTACACATTACAGAATTGACAGAAGAAGAGGCATACAGTTTCAAGATAGTGTTCCAATGTGAAGGTGGGCGTACTTACTACCTGTGTACAAACTCACAGGCATCCATGGAGACATGGATGAAGGCTCTGGCATGTGCTAGTTATGATTACATGAAGCTCATGGTTGCCGAGCTGCAGAGGCAGTTGGATGAAGCACAAGGTATGAATGTGTAGATTGTTAGAAAATTGTTTGTAATGAATAACTTAAAAGCAGTATAGTACATTTTTTAATGTATCTAAAACCTTTAGAACCAATTATATCCAACTTTACATTACAATAAAAATATGCATGAGCTATAAATTTTTATTATAAACTTATGAAGATGTTAGTTTGGGTGCCTTTTGTTTAGTTTATGCTTGAGGCTCTATCTGCATGTGAGTTTTTTTTACTGTACCTGAATGAAATTGACAACCGGGATAAACTCCCAGTTGTGAATTGCATATTTCAGTTTCTGTGCCATGAACAATCCATATGTCAACAATCAGGGGCAAACTGTATTAAAGAGGATGTTGGGTGGTGTAACAGCGTTTTGGCTTTCCCTCTTTCAAAGGAGGCAAAATTGCTTTACACTTTGGCACAACGTGGTTTGAGAAACCGTGCGGAGAATTAGCAACTATCATTGTATGAGCAATAATAAGATATGATTGTATTATAGGGGTGACATGTTCAAATTTGAACAAACCCCTTAAAAATAAAGAGAAAAAAGAAACAATCAGGTGAATTCCCTGCTTGTTTACAGTTCTATGCTATGCTTTTGTGCTATATTTGGTTTTTGCATTTACAGTTTTTTAAATGATATTACTTATAACATTTTTAGCTGAGGCTGCTGCGGATGCAGCTGCTTTAGTCACCATAACACCTCCAGATGATGAGCCTAAAGCACCCCCCAGAGGACAGCGGTACAACCCTTTCAACAAAGTTAGTGAGAGTGATGGAAAAACGGTCCAGGGAAGCAGACATCGTAAGTAAAATAATTTATATATTAAATCATCTGGTCCTCATCCTTGTTTTGGCAGTGTGTATGTAGACCATAATAGCCCTGGTTTGATTTCCAAGTTGGGTAATTACATTGTGTGGATTTTTTACATGAATTAGCTAGAATTGTATTTCTAGGGCGGGTTGATGTCAGGCGGACCATTTGTAAGAACAAAGCCAATCCTTTATTCCCCAAAGTTTAGGCAAAAGTGTTACCATATGTCGCCAATGTTATCTCCGCCAATGTTATCAAGATGTAAAAGCCTGTTGCCATATTGGGCTCAAATTCAAACTCCCAGTTCCAGTTATTAATGTGATATCTTTTAATTAAAGCAATTTATTAAAAATTTCAGACAAAGAGAATGTGAGACCAGACATTGTCCGTAAGAAACTACCATTCCGGGACATCCACGCGGCGTACGGACGCAAGATCCTGTTGGACAGAAGCGAATGGAGGGCAAGACTTGCAAAAAGCAAGGAAGGCGTGACTGACAAACCACTCATCAATTTATAGTAGTTATTGGAGTCATGGTCATGTTTTTCTAATATAAAAATAGTAAGATCGCGACACCTTGTTGCTAAGTGTGAGGTTTTCTACATATTCGACTGCCTTAATGTCTACTGTACTGTCTGGTGACCATAATCTGAAATAAATTGTTGTATACATGGATACAGCAAATGGATGGTGCCAGCAGTCAACTGTATATTGGCAAACGAAACAATGGAAAGACAAAGCAAATGTGTGGCAATTAGTTCTCTTTTTGTAGTATTTATATTAAACAGAATTGAGGTATTGTTACATTTGCGGGTTTCACTCTATGATTATAAAAAAGTCAATTTACGAATCAGTGTAGTGCATACGTAAATTCAATGTCAAACTATCCTGTACCTCTACCATGTTAGAGGTCCAATTGGAATTATCAATTGACAAAAATTAATATATTTGTTTTTTTTTTTAATTTATGTATCTGAAAAATCAACAACAAACATTAACTTAAAATTAATTATATAGATCATATTACTTCATAGCATTGAATTATAATTTATGTATGTGCTTTGATTATCTATATTACGAGTTAAATGCCTTGTTTGATATGTTTGGAGTTATCAGTAGCCAATATAAAAGCTAATTTAGTTTATTTCTCTAGCTACTAGAGGCTATTTGAATCACGCTTATTATGTTCTCTAAGCTTTGCCATCACTTGTCTGTAGTTTAATTTTTATCAGCCTGGGAATGTGTGAGTCACCTTTAGCTGTTTTATTAGTTTGACTGTTGTAAGTAATCAGCATATTGTACGTAAACTTTAGTAACCACAAAGGGATAGGCAGAAATGTAAGTAGTGCACCCACTTTTTGACATGTGTATTCTTGAGATAGGGAGCAATTTAATTTTATTACATCCATACATAGTATCACGCCTCTATCCCATAGGGGTAAGCAGAGACTACAGATTGCCATTTTGCCGATTCTGGCACACTACTTTCGCTAATTTTATTATTCAGTGTATTAGAGTCAGTTATAGTACTGGCTTGAATTAAAATACTCATTTGTGAAATTGATATGTGTTGGGATAACTGATCATATTATCTTGAACCAATATTGATAAGTATATTATGTTGTGAAAAATTATCCAAGTGTGTAATTATTAAATTATACAGAGTGAAATTGAATTCATGAGCATCCTTTGAACCTTATACATTATTCATGATACTCTTCTAAATGGGATTAAAATTACGCAAATAAACATTATTAATAGTGTAATGTGAAAACCCAGAAGTGGCTTAAAGCCTATTGCAATAGATTACTTACTACTGCAAATAAATATACCAGCAAATAAACAATCATAACACTCAACAAGCGCCAATACATGTTTAAATATTCAATCTATAAACATTTTGCGCTGTTTCGTGCGGCGCGGAACCAAGCAGTCTATAAAAGTAACACGGTTCTATTCACATTTTAGATGGATTTAAGTATTCCTATTAAGTAGATTAATATAAGGTTTATTTAATGCCCATTACTTCAATTTCCCCTGTATTAAATTTGAACTTGTTAAATGATAAAATTAGAGTGCATACAGATGACAGTTTAACGCGCGTCGAGATCGCGTTCTCAGTCGATACGCGCGTTGAGATGCACTAATATTTCCGTAGACAGTTTGTATTCAACGCTTCGACGCGAGATAAACGCGTCATCTGAATGCTGTCAAGCACACAGCGCTTATGTCTTTTGGAATTAGGTTACTTGTCATAAATTGGAATGATGAATGTTCTTGTGTACATGCCTTGAGAAAATAAATTATTTTTTTTATAAAATGTATCTTTATTTGTCAATTTTGCAGTTCTTACTCATATTCTCAGATATGCAAATTACTAGTATTACCGATGGGTATATAATATGCTCACACACACACACACACACATTCACGCCTTTTATCTCCGAAAGGGTAGACGGAGGCGCAACTAGTGCACCCACTTTTCGCCGTTATTCCGTCCCATGATGTGATAGGGGGCGAGCCTGTTGCCATATCGGGTACAAATTCCAGACTCCGAGTTGATACTGAATAGAAAATCTCAATATCACTTTGCCCGACCCAGGGATCGATGTATAAAATGCTATATTTTAAAATACAACATTGATTACGAATCCAGGAATCATTTTACGTTTTTATGGGTTGGATAAGAAGCGAATTTTTAATTTAAAACAGCAAATTTGGCGTCGGTTCCTAAAATAGAATAAAAAATAAAATATCGATTATGTTAACTAAATTACCAATTTAACAAGTATTAGAAACTGCAACGGTTTTGATTTAAATAAAAATATGTACCACTGACTTTACAGAAATACTTTCACAAAAAAATATCACCAAGCGAACGACCGGCACGATTTCAATGACCAACTAACTCGAACTGTCAAATGTTCTATGCTTTTATAGCAAAAATTGTAGGTCATGTCATTAGTACCCGCACAAAAAATATTTTTGCCCTAACACGGCCTTTCCTGACAATGTGATCGTCCTCGATCACATACTTTTTTTTTTTTTTTTTTTTTTAGTCTCTCCAACGGTACAGCTGTCAAAAAATTAGTAAACTGTACAATCCAAACGATTCTCAATAAACCGAGATGAATGATGAGCCTCGTGACGGCAGCAGTAAATAAGGACTGCAGCGCCCACGAGAGTTCCTTCACGGGCGGATTGACCCAAAACATTTTAACTTTAGTTACCCATTGTAACACAATCAAGCAATTTCGAATCAGTAATGGTTGAGTTATGGAACCCAATCATTTCTGAAACAAGAACGTCTAGCAACCACTAGCAGGGTCCCAGAGAACAGCAACAATATCATAAACAGTGCCACATTCGGAGCACGAGATAGCCACAATGTCGGGACTATAAGAAAATCGTACTACCACAAACTAGAGAGTGCCACAATGTCGGGGCACAAGATAGCCACAATGTCGGGGCTGTGAAAATCGTACTGCCACAAACCACAATGTCGTGACTGAGTGCCACAATGTCGGGGCACGAGATAGCCACAATGTCGGGGCTGTGAAAATCGTACTGCCACAAACCACAATGTCGTGACAGAGTGCCACAATGTCGGGGCACGAGATAGCCACAATGTCGGGGCTATGACAAGGCTACTCCAACTGGAGAGCGCCATTCCGCAGCGCTTAAAGCGCACCGTTTCGTATCGTCAAAAGCGCACCGTTCCTTAGCGCCAAAAGCGCACCGTTTCGTATCGTCAAAAGCACACCGTTCCTTAGCGCCAAAAGCGCACCGTTTCGTATCGTCAAAAGCGCACCGTTCCTTAGCGCCAAAAGCGCACCGTTTCGTATCGTCAAAAGCGCAAACAATTACGCAGCGCAAAAGCGCAAACAATTCCGCAGCGCAAGAAGCGCATAATTCCGCAGCGCTTGAATGCACTGTTCCGTGGTGCATAGAACGCAGTTACGTGCCGCCTAGCCTGTCTGATCGGACCGCGTCTGTTCGCAGTTTGAACAGCACGTATCTACGCATCCTAGTGCGCTACTCTGCACCGGGCACACACCAAACGGATCTCCGGTTCCAGTAAGCACAGAAAAACAGTAACACACCGTTCGGCCTATTCTGACCTTTGATTAAGACTCGTACCAAACTCTCCGAATAGCCATTAATCTTCATCGCTACAACAAAAACTCCATTCGCGAAGTGGTCTGGACATTACGTCCAGTAGCCACCATATGGCAAAACGAGATACCAACATTTGCGGGTATCACGGAGAAATAAAGGAAAACATAACCCTCAAGCAAGAAATATGAGTCATACGATACCACACTTCATATAAAGTCCCCGATCCTCTGCAATGGAGCCGCTAGCATCTAGCGCTAGTTGACACACGCGCAGTCATCCTGTCCGGGTCACCTCGGAACAGCATCCAAGTTATACGCGGCACGCGTACAGAAACATTTGAGCACCGATAGTTCGATCACGGTGCCCGTAAACACTTCTTCATTCGAAGTCACACACAAGTACACATAACGTTCTCCACAGTAGCATTGGTATTTAGCATACCCCATAGCATAGCTATGTAATGAACACAATCCACATGTATGGGCATCGATTACACATCCCAATTCTGATATTAGAAACTGCAACGGTTTTGATTTAAATAAAAATATGTACCACTGACTTTACAGAAATACTTTCACAAAAAATATCACCAAGCGAACGACCGGCACGATTTCAATGACCAACTAACTCGAACTGTCAAATGTTCTATGCTTTTATAGCAAAAATTGTAGGTCATGTCATTAATACCCGCACAAAAAATATTTTTGCCCTAACACAAGTTTTTGATTTAAGAGGCTCGGGGATTTTTGACATCAACGGTTATGCAGTGCGCATTATTCGATGCTACCTTAGTTTGTACCTCCTCGGATGGACTGTTGTGGCTCCAAAGTACCAAGGCTGCATTAATTCTAAGAGAATCCACAGACAATAACATTTGCACAAGTAGTTACCTCGTTCTTGAAAGTTAGTGAATCTACCTCCTCTATGTTGCGGTACCAATGTACCA
Organism: Lapara coniferarum; assembly: GCA_949316025.1. Classification (NCBI taxonomy): domain Eukaryota; kingdom Metazoa; phylum Arthropoda; class Insecta; order Lepidoptera; family Sphingidae; genus Lapara; species Lapara coniferarum. The sequence continues at coordinate 25,631,680 of OX438919.1, forward strand.
ATCTTGGGCAGTGACACCAGTGAAACAACCAACCATTTCCCTCCCTCCAATGGCGGTAGCAATAAAATCTAACCTTCTACATTCACGAAATATGTCAAAAATTTTGTAAAATAGGATCTGATAGCAAAAAACTATTTCCTAGAGGTAACTTATAGACAATATTTAGAATGAATAAAACCAATTATTGTATTAAGTAATTTATTTTAAAAATCTTTGTTATATAAACCAACACTTTACAATTCAACTTGCGGTCGTGTGCGCGAGTGTCTCGACACTCTCGACACTCATGACACTCGCGCACGAGACCTCCACGATACATGAAATATTTGCAAATATACTCGAGTGTACACTAAGTCCGTTATAACGCTACTGTTGACATTTTGGTATCCCATATATTAAGTTAACTAGATAACATTGAGCAATTACATATACACATATCGGAAGCTGATCAAGGCACGGGGTATGCTCGTGTTACTGTACACAACAAAGTGAAAAAACAAACAAATTTCAAGTTTAAATGCCCAGTGCGATAGTACATGGTAACGAGTTGACACAGAGACAAGTTAGACGTGTTAATATTTGAAAATGTCAAACAACTTTTTAATAATAATGTTAAATCGTGCCTCTGGGGGCGGGCGCTGATGTTTCTCATCACTTCATAATATTTGTCTCTTCAGCAAACGGAATTGCCAAGTCTTAAATCTGCATTTTGATATTATGAAGTAACAAAAAATACCTTTTACTAGAATTTTCAAGCCCACAAATTAGATATATTTTTTAAATAGATCTAATAATAATCTCTTTTGCATTTCTACTTATATCTTTTCTTAAATAAAGCCTACAAGAAATGTTGAATGTTTCGGAGTTGCGACTACAAACTATGAAAGGAAGACTACAAAAATAAGACGAAATCAGGGATAATTCTAAAAAAAGTTATGTAACAAGTAATAACCCTAATAACTTAATAGGGTGTAAATTTTAAGTCAACATAGTTTTGATAGACTTTGAAATATTTTAACAAATAATAATCTGGATAATGCTTCAAAAAAGTAAAATATGACACAAAAAAGACTAAATGAGAAACCACAAGGAAGACAGTTCTCGCGTCTCCGAAACATACAACGTGAATAATACGCGAAAAAATATTTGGTAACAATTCCTTAAACAATAAAAATTAAATCTTGCAGTATCTTCGTGATAGTATACAGTCGTTAGTATATACAGGGTGATGAATATACAAGAAACAAATCACTAACCATAAACTACAGACTATCATCGGCATCAGAGCCGCTCGCGCTAAATGAATTAAATAGATGAATATACAAAAAAAAAAAACTTAATCATTATGTAAGAAACAAACATTTTATATAATTTTCTACATTTCGTGTGGTGGGTGGGAGTAAAAGTCTGGCCACTAGTGATTATAGAAAGTTATTTGGCCTTAAAATAATTATTTACTAGAGATATAACAAAAATACATTGGAAGCAACACATGAAGTTATGTTCAAAACATAAATACTGCAGTTCATATCATTCATTCATTTACTGATTGAACGAATGAAATTAAACTGCGACTAAACTATGTAAAAGTAATAATATAACACTTGTGTAGGTCGATAGGATGGTTTGGAATTCAATACATAAGCTTTACACGAATAATGTAAAAATAAGCATAATGTGTTACGCTCGCCTCAATTAATAGAAAAATAATCGATATTTTATTCTCCCCTCATGTCGAAATACAAGTGTACTTCGACTGTCTATTAATTTAATAAATTTTATTAAATAAGTTGATAGTTTGGAGAAACAAAATAATTTCATTAACGAAATGTTATCGATTTATCGAATAAAATCCTATCGACTTATACTTGCTTAGTTCAATAATCTAATGACAACACACAAATATAATTTCAACGCGTAACATCGGGATACAAAAAATAAGTGGCCAGGTGCTAGTGTGGTGGGTGTACGATATATGCCTTAATATCGATATTATTACTAGAGCTGCACTGTTATCGATACCGAGTAATGCCTAACATTAGTGTAGTTCCAGTTGCGAGTTAGCGATGTCGATAAACACAATATAGAGTAGTAGTATCGACCGTGAGTAGGTCTGTTCGTCCGTTTGTTCCGGCGCGTCGCCTACAGTAGCTCGAAGCGTTTTTTCCGCTCGGCGACCATCCCCACGAGCGGCGCCAGACCGCTGCGCCCACTCGCTGAGCAACGCTGCATCGGTTTTAATTCTGCAATATTATAAGATTTCGAGTATTTTAAACACCCTTTTTGTTTAAATAATTAAATGTTGGAATTTTAATCGATCACAGTAAAATGTCTATCTCTGCATAAAAGTTTTATAACTTCATATTGTGTTAAGCTGAATATAAATATTTTGGACTAAAGCTGATTCCGCAGAAAACGGCAGACGGCAACAGCATGTGCCGCGACGGCAGACTGCACTACTATGCAGTATTAAATGAATGAGACCGATTCCGCACACGACGGCAAATGTCGCGCGGCAGATGACGTCCTACCCCAGACAAAGGTAAATGGCGTGATATGTGGGAATATACCTGTACGGGGGACAGCTGCAGGTTTCTGGTGGTCTCCGTCTTCGCGAACTGTATCTTGGCGGAGCGCGCCGGCCTCGCCTCCAGCAGGCTGCTGGTCTTTGGCTTCATCTGCAAGCGCGGAACAAACCAATGTCACTCATGAACATTTACTAGCAATTCTGAATGGATTACAAATAACAGTCATATACTTACTACAGTATATTTAATTACAAGTCAAACGTTTCAAAATATAAAAAGAGATATCTAGCTATCCCCACCATTTGAAGGCTTCCTGGAGGAAAGCGTTCCATCCTTTTTGGGCTGCCTTTCTAGAAGAGATATGGTTTATTGCTAAACTACAGTTTCCCCACAAGAGTTGAGATTAACTAAGCTATGAGAATCATGCGATTCGATGGGTTCCACACACGTCCAAAGCTTAGCAATGTAGCACACAATATCTCACAGAAAGACATCTTAAGTCTCTAAAAACAATAGCTGTCTCGCCACTGTAAACTTGATCTTCAAACCGCCCAAAAAGATTGTAGATAGCTTATATCAATGTCAATCATAATGAACATTTTACGGGCACCGCCACCGGTCAGGGATTTTCGTAGGGATGGTCCATATAATACGGGACGGATGTTTAATACACATGGGGAGAGTTAAAAGATAATGCCGTCATATAAAGTGTAGATAGTGAATATACGCCCGATACAAATTATACGTTATTCTCGATTTATACTAGTGATTGAAACAAAAAATAATGACAATTATATTCTATTTATCAATCATTTTAATTAGGCAAGGTTTGGTATTTGAGAATTTGTTTAAATGTTACAGTTGCGTTCAAGTATAGTCTTTTAAACTGGTCTGCATCTCGCAAATGAAAAAAAGTTGGATTGTCACTTTCCTTCTATCTTTTTGCAAGTATTATGCTAACATTACCTATTAGATTCAAAATGTGGTAATACGTATAAAACTTTCTCCTGCGTGTCATTAAATCTTAAGGTCCCTCTTGCTTAAGACTTAAAGTAATTCCTGATACACGTGATATAAGACTTGTGCTCTTGTGTGGAGTTGTTGGATTTATTTATTGCATCTATGTGTAATGTGTATGACCTTTAAACTACTGTTGTAAATAAATAAATTAGTGTGATACCTAATACAAACAATATTTATATATGTATACCACGAAGGGTTAACAATGTGCGTTACCTTGGTTTTTGTTGGCGCGCTGCCAGGCCGCGGCCAGGTGGCGCAAGTGGCTCCAGAGCGGCGCCTCCGCCTTCCCATGCTGTTAGTGCACCCGTCATTATGTACCGACACGCCATGTTGCATTACATCAGTGGGACAGTATAATAGTCGAGACGCATCGCAATAATTGAGCTTTTATTTACAAAGCAATTTGTCAAGTATAGTACTGTCTGTCATAGTTAAAACTAATATATGGATGATCCCTTTGTTCTTAGAGCATTATAGTTTCGTAATTTTTATTACAATTTAAATGCAAACTAAAGAATTAAATAGAATTAAATTAGCCTTTAATATATAATGACTTTGCATGTAGCTTAACATTTTCCCGAGTTTGATGTAATCCGGTTACATCTCCTAAACACTGGGTTTTCGGATAAGGTATCCAAGGGGAGGGCAGGGAGACTAAAAGCAAATGGCTACTGCAAATACTGCATGATTCCACAATGAGATTAACAAATGATTCGATCAATTTGAAACCTTGCAACAATTTGTTTGCATTCATAAAATGATAAAGACAACAAAATGAGATGTTATAAAAACTTAACCATCTTTAGTTTAGAAAAAAGTGCAACTAAAAAAAAACACATCAAAACAACTACAAAAAATACTCAATTTGTGCGACCGTCGCAAAAGAACAGTTACAAGACATTTTTTACTAAATGAAAAAAGAAAAACATTTTTTGGAAAAACTTTTTTTAAAATAAATTTGAAAAAAAAAACTGCACAATGAATGGGTGTTACTGTCGGTACGTGCGATGTCATGCAAGCGGTGAGTGTTTATGATGAAGCGCTAGTAGCCTATGCTAAGCGTGTGTAATGGGTTTCTGCTGATGTTAAGTAAATGGTCAGATCCTTACCACGCCTGTGTCATCATACAGCTGCGATAATGGCGAGCCCTCGGAGTTCTTCATCTCGTTCGCTTCCGATATTAAATGTGCGCGTAGTTGCTTATTTCTGAATTGAGAATTGTTTATAAAATAATGTTTTTGGAAATCCATCAATTACAAGAATCTGGGTTATTAGAATCTATTCAAACATAATAATATCAGCAATAATATCCTCCAAACCAGATGACAAGAGTGCTTGCACCTAAAAATGCCAAGCAGATGAGACAGACTTCCCGTTACTAGATATACCCCACTAGATTCTTGTGGTCTTTGCGAGTCTTCTTTATAAATAAGACCATCAGTGAGATAGAAAAAATCCGCAGATGGTTAAGTCGTAGCAAGCGAATGAAACGGTTAAACCACAGTATAATCCTGCTAATAATTTTCGAGCAGTCATTAAAAATGTGCCTCGGTCCTGAGACTGGAGTGTGTACCTGGCGTCGAGCTGCATGATGTGGTTGTGCGCCTGCGCGAGCTGCGCGGTGGCGGACGCGAGCCGCTCCTCCAGCGCCGCGGACTCCACGCACTTCACCGAGTACTTCTCCGACAGCGATAGGATCTCACGCTTGATTTCTTCCAACTCTTGTCTGCTCACATACATTATCTTTATTTTACTATAAGAAAATGTTACTTTATTCTGATAATACTTGAGCGTCACTTATACCAGCAGTTTCTTTAAAATTTAATCTGCCTTTCGAGTTGCGACTGATTGCATCATGCAGAATCATGTCATTATGTGAATGAATGATACCATTAGTTTAGTTGTTTTTATCACAAGTCCTCTCTCCTATTAACATTGTGACGTATACTGTGCATTTTAGATCCTTGGTCTTTTGGTGACCATTTAAGTTTTTAGTTATTAGTGATTTGTCATAGTGATGGTTTCAATTTCTTACTTATAAACTACTGGTACTCACTGGTGCCTGGAGTATTAACATTGTGACGTATACTGTGCATTTTAGATCCTTGGTCTTTTGGTGACCATTTAAGTTTTTAGTTATTAGTGATTTGTCATAGTGATGGTTTCAATTTCTTACTTATAAACTACTGGTACTCACTGGTGCCTGGAGCTGAGGTGCGAGAGGTCCGCTTGCGCTCCCCTGCTGAGGAACTCTGCCTTGAACTTGTCCACCTCGCGCCGCACCTCGCTCTCGTGTGCCTTGCGCATCGCGTCCAGTGCGGCGAGGGTCGCGCGGGTCTCCTCCGCTAACGCTTGCTCTTTATCCAACCTGGATGCATTATAGAATACCATGAGATGAAAGTCTCGATTTAACTAAGTGGAAAAATTGCCTAGTCTCGAGCTAAGTTATTAGCTTTGGCGTGAGGCAGTTAGTTTTTGTGTTTGACACAAGTGTAAATAAATTTAGCTTTGGGCTTATAGTTACCGAGATAATTTATACATTATTTTATAGGTATAACAGAACCAATTCCAAAAGAGAAAAAAAAACTCTGGCTGTGAAAATGGGAGTAACGAAATAATCGTTATAGAGTATAACGTCTAAAACATTATTAGTAAATAACTTTTTATTTACAAGATGCTCGTAGCACCTAATCATTGCCCATGAGATTGCCGTATTGAATAGTGAGCAGCTAGCTTAGATAATTACCATAATTGAACTTATCACATTGAATCGACGAGGACTGACATAAATATTATATAATGGCTCATTTACAATCTCGCGCGAGCGGTGAGCTGAACATGATACGAGCCATGACATGAGGCGAGGTTGGAGGCGAGGTTGGAAGCGAGAGTGGAAATGAGCCATTAATGTTATTCAATTTGACATTACGTTGCCAGCGCTGTGCAGAGTTGCCAGTAAAATAAAATAATATCGACTAGTACTAAATGTCCCTAAAAGTGAAAATGTCTTTTTAGTTTAATTTCTAAAATACCTACAGTTATTGATTCTTCGTCTTCTTCAGCTTTTAAAAAACCACTACTGCACATAGGCCTCCCCCAAAGAATAATTAATATGTCAATATTATTCTTGTTATCCATGCTTAGTATACTTTGCGTATTTAACCAATGCTTTAAGTTGGTATATGACAATAAAATAAATATTAATGCAATAAAAATTACGAGACGAAATAAGTTTTAAATCGATACTACTAAATTCGTGTTAATAACTAGTAACATTGTAGAGGAGAGCCCGATACAGGAAGTCAGTTATAATACATAAAATGATTTATTTTTTTCCCCATTGCAATAAAATCAAATATTTTTAAAAGGACGACATACAAATAGAAGAAGAATATTGATACATGTTTCATTAGTGTAAGACCAAGCCCAATTTCGCCAGTCTCCTTTGTGCACAATGTCGACGTCGTTTTTCTTAGCCCGAGTTATTCAATCTTGGTCAGTGTCATCCCCGGAGTTACTAAACTGGACGAATTTGCAGAGCTTCGAATGCGCCGGTGTGAAACGTGAAGCGTGAGGCGCTGTGAACGCGTCCAGCTTAATAAGACCCGGACAAAACGATGAACACAATTGAAAAAAAAAACGGGGCCTTAGCGTCAGATTTTAAGGCTGCACAAAAGTACATTGATTATGTTTAAAAGGAGTGGAGTGTGTTGTGACCTGAGCTGCTCCCTCTCGGCGCGGTGCTTCTCCTCCATCTCGCGCACGATGCGTCGGTGCGAGCTCTCCATGGCGAGCAGGCCCTTCTCGCACAGCGCGCGCAGCTGCTCGATCTCCTGCTGGTACCGCGCGCGCAGCCCGTCGCCGTGCGTGTCCGCCGCCACCGCGCTCTGTACCACAGTACTAATAATGTAGGGAGTCGGCTTAAAGAAGGTCATTATCATCATCCGATCCAATAGATACTGTTTTTTATGTCATTAAATGACGAGACGAGCATGCCGTTCACCTGATGGTAAGCGATACGACCACCCATAAACAGTAGCAACACCATCCAGCACTTTGAGTTACAAAGTACTGTGTGTCATTCCACTGCGCTCGACATCCTGAGACGTAAGATGTTAAGTCTCATTAAGTCCAGTAGTTACACTGGCTACAATGTACTTCAAACCGAAACACAACAGCGCATACACACTGCTGCTGCGCTAGAAATAGGTACACATTGCAGTGATACCCACCCAGACGGACTCTTACATATGAGAGACTTACCACCAGTAAACCTACAAGTTTATTATGGAAATATGTCCCAATTATAGCGAGTACCTTTGGTTAATATACTGACCTGATAAGCAGCCCTGAGACTGTCGAGTTGTGCGGAATACTCGGAGTCGAGTGCGGCGAGGCGTCGCTGCAGCGTGCGCGCGCGCTCCCGCAGTGCGAGCCGCTCCCGCTCGTGCTGCGCCTGCAGCTGCGCCCGCGCCCGCCGCGCCGCCGCCAGCGCGCCCGCCTGCTGCGCCAGCGCGCTCTCTCCGCGCGCCCGCTCCGAGTGCAACCTGCACCACACCACACCGTCACTACACACGCTCGCACCACACACACACACGCAGCCGCGCTACTCACCTGTCCAGCGCGTCCTGCAGCTGCTTGCAGTGCTGGCAGGGCACCAGCGCTTGCAGAGCTTCCACGCGTCGTCGCAGGGCCTCCACGCGGTCGAGCACGCCGCCGCCACCGACGCCGCCGGCGGGCGAAGCGTCACACTCCTCCTGGCTCGGCGCCGCGTCGCGCTCGGCGGCGAGGCGACGCTGCACCTCCGCCACGGCCGCCTCCACCCGCTCGAGGCTTTCGCCGATCTTCATCGAGTCTTCACTGTTACCGGAACAGTCACTGGAGAAGAGCGCGCGACACTCGGTCGAGAAGCGCTGGAAAAGATAAACGAACTCCGCCTCGCGGGCGGGGTCGCTCTCCAGCGAGGAGAGGGCGTCCTCGGCGCTACGGCGCGGCTCGTCCTGCGGCTCAGAGGCTCGGTAAGTGCCTTCCAGCACGGCCACGCGCGCGTCCACGAGGGCCCGCTGTGCCAAAGCCTCAGCTAATTGCTGGAGCAACGCGCGACTGTCAGGCGCTGGCGAGCCCTCGCGAGAGCGCCGCTCGCTAGCGAGACACTCGCGGTACCGTGCAGCGATGTCACGCACGGCCGCGTCCATTTCACAGCGCAGATGATCGTGAGCGGCCTGCCACCATAGCTCGAGGTCAGCGCGGTCTTGCGCTGTTAGTGTCAGTCTTCCCTTGCGTGACTCGTCGAGCTCCTCCTCGCAGACCTGCGCGGCCCGACTGAGTGCGCGTGCCACTTCTGCCTGCACGAGTTCAGCGCCTAGCGCATCCCTCGCGGCGGCCCACGCCTCCCGCACTCGCGCCGCCTCTACGTTGGCGCGGTACTGGTCGAGGTCGCTGTCGGTCGCGGCGTGGCTGAGCGTCTCGCTAGCCAATGCAGAGCACAATTCGCCCAATTTCTCCGTCTTGTATCTCTCGACCGCTTCTGCAACTTCTTTCTGGGATGCCTTCAACACTTCGAGGTCAGCACTATGGATGATAAGTTCCGTCTTTCTAAGATCGCGCGTCTCCCTCGATTCGTTTACGATGTCGATCTTTCGTGACAATATTCTCGCGAGATAGTCCAGGGAACTCCTGACCCCTGAATTGGTGTGCCCTTCCCCGTTCACTTTGCATTTAAGATTCTCTATTAGTTGACTAGTTTCGATTATTTCAGATTTGATCAGTCTCGCGAAGAATCTGCTTCCATTGGACGACTCGAGGGCCTCTTGTATCCTGCTGACGAGGACGGCTTCATATGCAAGCTTTTCAGCGAGAATCTCTAGGCTCTTCCTTTGAGTTAATTCTCCAGCCTCGTACAGTGCAGCCTTTCTTCGTGATATCTCAAGAAGTTTAGCCCTCAGCTGCTCCTCTAGCTGGACCACTACTTGCGCAACACTGTCATTCACTTCTTCGTCTGGTTTTTGGTCGCCATCGATGACACATTTATCGAAGCACTCCTGAAGTTTTTTACTGACATCGGTGAGACACTTCTCCATAGACTTGATACTGTACTTCTTTTCGAGACTCGGTGACGGCGAACGTCGTGACTTAGCTGCTCGCATCGCGCTCATTTGACACAAACATTCGTTTACTTTATTTCTCGAGTGTATGACCACGTTTTCAAGACTTTGTAGCCTGTCCAGAAGATGTCTCTGTGACTGTGTGCCGACCGAGGAAGTTTCGGGACTGTCATTAAATATGGGACTGTTAGTGGATCTAGTCGCTTGACTTAATGATTCACAGGAATTCGTCAAATCTCGGCGGTTTTCTAAAGCAGAGGCAACTTTGGTTTCTAATGAACTTAATCTTACTAGCATCTTCATTGGCTCGGAGCTCGTGGCGCTGTCCAGTGATTTCCTCCTGAGACGGGCAGCCAGTCTCTTCATTCGTTTTTCGTCTGTGGGGCTGTCGGATTTGGTAGTTTTTTCTTTGGCTGGCGACGCGCTCTTCGACGGTGAATTGATCATGGGAACCGGCTCTCCCGACTCCAACATCGTTATTTTGTTCTCTAACTCTGTTAGTTTCTCTTCGACTTCTTTTCCTAAGGTGATGGACTCTCTTCCTTTCAACGATAAACTTCGTCGTTTTTCTCTTGACTCAGATTTTTGGATTTTATGTTTAAGCGTCCGTACCTGTTTGTCTGATGCCGTCAATTTCTGCGTCAAGTCCAAAATCCTTGCTGCCATCAAATCTATTTCCGATCTGCTGCATTGTTCCCGTAACTTCATTTCATTCCTCAATTTCATGTTTGTTACCTCAAGTTCATCGTACATACAGTGAGACTCACGTAGTTCTTTCTTCATGGCTTTTATTTCTTCAATAGCTTTAAGAAACCTCTCCCGTATTTCTACATATTCCTCAATCAGTCTGCTCTTTTCTAATGTTTCTGGATTTAAATCTATATTGATATTCGTGAGATCGCTCAACGATCCGATACTCTTTCTCTTTTCTTTAGTTGGAGATTCGGCCACCACGCGACCTTCTAATTCTCTAATCCTGGCATACAGGCCTTCATTTTCTTTTATGCTACGTAACAGCTTTTCGTTTAACTCATTTAGTTCGCGTTGCAACTGTTTAATGTTTTCTTGCGCCGACGTAAGCTGCCGTGTCAATAATTCGCAATGGTCAGTGGATTCTTTCAAGAAGTTTTGTGTTTCAGTTAACTTATTCTCCCACAAGGCTTTGTCTTGATTATAAAGCTGCTTGATTGCAACAAAGTTTTCTGCTTCTTTCGTTCTAACGGTCAATTCTTCTTCTTTTTTTTGTAACGATGTTACCAACTCCTCCATTTTATTTTCTCTCAATGCCGCTTCGGTTTTCAATTTTTGTAACCTCGTTAGTTCTGTCTCCGCGGCGTGGAGGTCGTTCAAAGCCAGTTTAAGCTGTTGGCGTAAATCTTCGATTTCTATCGACTGTTTGTCAATAGTCGATATGTAACTGCGTTTTCTCGGTTCTATCGGTTTTTCGTTTTCATCAACTTCAACAGGGGGGTGTTCTTTTTCTTTGGTGGAATCGACTTCGTCTTTAGGTGCATCTGTTCGTGGTGGCGTTTGGTGGTTGTTCCTTCCGCGGACTTTTTCTTTAACTTTAGATATTGGAGTGCGGTTGAGGATGGGCGATGGCGGGGGCTGCGTTCCCACGTCACCCCAGTCAGCGCTGTCTCTTCTACCGCCTTCGGACGCCGTTCGATATTCTTCATCGGAGGAAAACGGTGCTACTTTGCCAGTGACTGGCGTGACAGGTGTAATGGGTGATGTTGAAGACTCCGACGCCTGGTCAACAGATTCCTCCCGCAATATTAGTGACAGCGGCCCGGTGTCGGGTAGACCTGCTGTCCTTCTCATTGCTGATACCCAGTTAGCTCTTATACCCGCTGTCACCGCTGATAGCACTATATGCTTTCCATCCCAAGTCTGTGAATTTTGAAAAGACCAGTTAGATCACAGTGGTTAAAGATTCCATACATTTAAATTAAATTAGTGGCATGTCTTACCTCAGTCTCAAAAGCATAGCCATTTGTAGAAGTTGGCAAATCTACCACCCTCGAAATGCCACTCAGATCGATGACTCCGTCCATCAACCCTCGGTGCTCTGCGTGTGGATCCCTGAAGTACAAGAGGGCCGCTCCTCTGAGGACAAACCAGTGCCGTGACCAACCACCAGGACTTCTTCGCTGTAGCCACCCAGCTCTGGCATGAAGGAGCCTTTCTGCTGGAAGTTCTACTCTTCCACCCTCGCCACCTTCAGTGGCTTCTGCTACGTCAGTTGGCTCGCTACCCTCACTTGCTGAACTGGAGTTGCCCTCTTCTGTTGGCATTCCACCATCCGGTGAGCCACGTGCCTAAAAGAAATAGTGAGTAATTGTTTACATCTTGGCTTAAAATCTATGCTGACAAAAGATGTAGATTATCAATCAAAAAGTCATTAATTTGGTTTCCGGTCGAGAAACTCCCTCGCGCCATTTTATTACCAAACTTGGGCGAGATATGTTTCTCGCATGAAGATGATATCTGATAGGTAAGTGTGCAGGCATAAAAAACTTATAAAACAAAATAGTACCATAAAACTAAAAAAAAAACAGTTATCTTTTGTGGTGCGACACTTACCGGTAGTCGATCTGGCGGCGGGAGCCTGGTGGGCCTCTCGAGTGTCGGTGGTAGCGCTCGTCGGGACCTAGGCCTCGTGAGGGACGCGGCGATGTCGCGCAGCTGTTCGTCGTACTGCTGGTGCTGTTGTTGCAACAGCGGGGACCGCACTCCTGTTGGGAATTGGATGGTATTACAATTTTGAGTAGACTGCTTATATAGGTAAGTCCGTAATAAAATATGATAAGGTTTGAAGTATCCTTTCCATTCCCGACTTAAGTTATTGATATAGACAGTTCATTGAGAATTACGGATAACAATACGACTCCCTGAAAATTATTATGTGCAAAGGCTCAAAGTATGCTGGACTTAAATCGTAATAAACTATTTGCGGAACTACAATTTAAACTGTGAACATGAACATGCGTAGATTACTGGATAATATAAATATACGGTTTGAGGATAGTTATTAGACCAAAGCCATTTTCATTCGGCAATAACCTGCAAGTGTTTAGTGTAAAATCTATCAAGGTCCCTACCCTCGTCAGTAACGGGTGGTGCTGCGGGTTCCGCCCAGGTTTCCCTGCGTCGAGACCTAGCCTTCTCCTCGCCGTTGATCTTGTCCCGGGTCGGAGGCGACGCTGACGACACCGGCTGGTCTGTGTAAACTGTGGACAAGAGATTGGTGATGTTTAGAATGTACGAAAACTAGGAATACCTTTCAAAAAAAAGTTTCCGGGTGTATCGTATAGCGTAAGTACACAACGGGAGGGAAAATATAAGGTCTATTGGTTTGTTTGACTTTTTTACACAGTTTTATAGGAGATTTATGAAAATTGACATAAAAACATTGAAATCAAATAAAAAATGTGGATAGAGTTTGTTAGTTATTGAAAAAGTCAGTACATAATTTAGTGACGCATAGGTGCCTTTTAGACATTTTATATGCAGTGAGCATAGGGCTCCCCCTATGAGTATTGTGTTGTGAGTAGGGTAACGAAACATTTGGTGTAATAAGGAAAATTTTTAGGATAAAATTAGGTCCTAGTACGAATTATGGGACTTTTATATGAGTAAAGCATATTATTATCAGCAAACATTAAACGATTTTATCGATATGTTTATAACCGACTCTCTACTTTTTAAACCTATCGATCGCAAAGGCAGGTTATTTTTTGTGCGACCCATGGCCGCCCTGGTTGCACACAATGCGCAAGCGCAGTGGGTGTAGATGATTTACCACAAGCCGGTTCATTCATATTTATTAACGCTGCGATTTTTTCCACACTAAATCCCACCGTGGCTGATCTACGCGACACTTTGACACGACCATTACGTGGGAGAGAAAACTATTATATTTTCGAAAAAAAAATTACACTTTTTACGCACGCTCGTGACGAGAAGTTATTGCTTATAAAATATGTGGATTCCAATGAATATCGCGCGTACTGCGATACGTTGATTTGTAAGGGTGTCTATAGTTAAATGTCTGTTGGGTAGAAAGGGGTCTGGTAAAGTAATAATGAAATTCGCTCAGTATCACCCAGAATTGGAATAACGTCAAAAATATCTAGTTACTTTTAGTAATATATTCGTCTATGACGTCAATCTGTAGCTTTTGTCATAATTTGACTATAGTTTCATTAAAACGGCCACGGCGGATATACTTAGAAGATGTAATAACGTAAAAATGCACACAAGCATAGTCTAGAACAAAACATCTTTATTAAAATTGGTGTTTCAAATTATTAAATTCTTTCTACCAATTTCAACTGATATGTATCCGATATCTAAGGCAAACGGAGCCGCGTGCAACCGTAGTCTCCATCAGGTTTATAAATTGAATCGTCTTGTGCCGACAAAGCGTATCTCGCGTGTTGGTTGCGTCGCCTTTTTGTCGATGGCCGCGACATTATAAATTTTGATGCGGTATCTCGAGAAAAAATGTTATGAAGTGCGTGCATGAAGAATATGAGTCGAGGATTTTTTCCAGGATTTATATGCTACTTTGTTGTGGCCTTCATAGTTCGGCGGGGCCGTAGTGGATCAGATCATCCTGGAATCGATTTCCAGGTCGGGTTTTGTTTTTGTGTATGGGTTTTTGCTAACGATTTGCTCGAAATTGCATTCAAAGAATAAGTAGACGTGAGATAGACGCTTAAACAAGCCAAATCGTTCTCGCAACATGCTTGAAAAGTGTGTCGCGTTGGTTCCGATTTGCAGCGGTGTTAGTGCAAGTAATAGAATACTTTTGCCCACGATGTAATCCTGTGGTGGGCAATTTTTTCAACCAAAGCTAGAAAAATCTAATAATTCGACGGAGACGCGGGAATATTAACTTCGCTATCTTCTATGCACTATGATGCGTATACTTCCTAAATATATTTTACTAGCTTTTGCCTGCGGCTCCGCCCGCGTTAAAAAGTTTTTCCGGGATAAAAGTCCCGCTTTATGTTTTCCCGGGATAAAAAGTAGCCTATGTGTTAATCCAGGACATGATTTACCCGTGTGCCAAATTTCATCGAAATCCGTTCAGTAGTTTTTGCGTAAAAGAGGAACAAACATCCATACATCCAAACATCCATACATTCTTACAAACTTTCGCCGTTATAATATTAGTAGGATTAGTAGGATGTAGTCTTATTTTTGCCAACGAGGCTGTCAAAATTTATTTCCGAATACCATACATACTCGTAATAGGTACTTTAAACAAGGCGTTGGCGGGCCGTATTAAAGCCTGTCGCGGGCTGGAGTTGGCCCGCCGGCCGCACTTTGCTCACCCCTGATGTAGTCAGTTTTGTTCGTAGCATGAATGGGTTGGCTTAACCACCATGATAATTGTTTCACAGATGTCCGCAAACCTGGGATTTCGTCATGGCACTTTTAGAGACATGTAAAGTTTGTCTCAACCCGTATGGGAATGTGGTAAAATGTTGGACATAAGACCATTAGAATGATTATATCAGTGAACTCTGGCTGGCAATGGGGCACAATGATAACTGACTCAATTTTGTTCATATTACATACACTTTCATCTTATAATAAAGGCTAGACTCTCGTTAACATCTGGCATTTGGTATGGAATGCTATTAAACCGTTGTACTCGGTTCCCGATCGGTAGATAGCGCAAATATCGCCTCGATACCGATCTATGCACGTTGTTTCTGCTCATGATGCCTACAAGCGTCGCTATTGCTTGGGAATATCGAATTACATTTTTCTGACATAAAATTTCAACGGTAAAACATTTTATTGGTCGCGTTTTTCATTACAGCTTCTGGATGTGTGATTTTTAAATAATGGTCAGGAGTAAACGAGTACATAACTTCGCGTCCCTTTCGCTTTTAGGGTAGGCAGAGTAGATAACATACAGGTATTATCCGCAAAATTGAACATCTTTAGAAAACAAAAATAAAATACTTATTGTAAGTATCACTAATTTCAATTCTTTTAACTACAAATTATAAGTAAAAAGCAGCTTCATCTAAAAAATACACGTATCTTACATGCATTCAAATGACTTGCGTTTCAAATTAAAAGATATCTAGAAGTCATTTCGTGCGGCGCGTTGCGTGTACGCTCGAGTTAAGAGCTTTCAAAGAAACAACCCCGCAATTACATAATAACACCAACTCATAACGTTTAACGTTGGGAAAAACGAATAATTATCCACGGGATGCTGTTACGCGAATAAACTTTTAAAAGCATAATGCTGGAAAATAAAGTGGGATGAACAGAAGGGTCATTAGTTTTATAATTTTAATACTTGAGTCACAGAATTATGAAACAAATTACTCTTTAAAAATTAAAGACGAAACAAATGCGTTTGGACAGATATTAAATTTATAATGTAAAATTTACTAGTTATTAAATTAATTGATAATATAATAAATATTAAATCGGACATAAAAAAGAAACACGTGCTCGTAACGTAAAATAACTTTACTTGTCTATTATTTAACTCTTCCAGCCAGTAACATTCAATATAAGTACTAAAAAAAACAATATTATTAAAATTCTACATGCAAAAACTGACAATATTGCATCTGCATTCAACCCTCTGCGGATACAGCCAGATACGGCGCCGGTTGCTCGTAACCCGTAAATAACCTGTTAACCCAACATTTAAAGCTTCGACCTTGGCTCATGCGATGCACTCGTTAAGTGATCCTCTCAATTACTACTGGCGGTGAGATATGTAGCAGATAAGTCAAAACATGCGCGCAAACGTTTCTTGAGCTGTATATGTGCATTTATTTTGAGATGCGACCTTGGGTTTGTATCAGGTGGAATGGTTAACTACATGTTAAACGTAGTTTTGCTTGAACATACATTAGTTCGCATCTACAAATAAGGTAGAGACGGAATTTTACCTGCTGTACGTTCACATGAAGGCGGCCATACCTCCCGGGCAAGTTACGTGGATTTTAATAATAAAAAAATCACCGGGATTGTTACGGAACCCGGGTTCTTTACTATGATGCTGTTTAATCTACGTGGCCCTCAGACCAATTAGATATCTGACGCGAATCTCGCCCGTCCTGCTAAAATCAGGTCACCATTCTACCACAGGCCGCCCAGTTGGTAAGTTTCCTTGATTGATTCTTAGCAAATGATGAATTGCCAAAACGATTCGACGAAACGTCGTCAGACCTCCTTAATGATTCAGGGCCGGTGTTTCAAACCATTTGTAATCGTTAAGCATTATTCGGAAATAATGCGTTAAGTCTTTTATATTTTAGCATTAACAACGGACGGACAACGGACACAAGCTACGAAAACTTGTGTATTATCGTCAACAGAAATTTCTAACGAATTGTTAACGAAGTTTGAACCAACCCGTACTGACAGGTCATTGGCCAGTGTTAATGATTTATCATTTTTTCTTTTTACCACACTCTAAATGCTGATGAGAGGTTTTTATGCACGGCGATGCTATTAGTCAGCTTCGGAACAACGCACATAATCGTGTGGTTATTAATTTTAAACTCTTGTGTAATTACTTAATTGCCAATTAAGGATAATACAAACAAAGTATAATAATCGAAATGTTGAATATTTAAAAATATTCCTTAAAATCCTTACAGTTATAGGAATTGGACGATAGTTATAAAAAGAATAATTATAGTCATCAGTCCAAAATATTGTCCTAACCCCAAATATTCAGTTCGTGTGAGCTCAGAGAAATTTTCCGTGTAACCAAGTAGATAAATATGTTTTTGCCATTGTGCCAATTTAGGCCCGAGCAATTCAAACAATTTGTTTGAAAAAAAAAACATTACCGCTCTCAAATCTAAGAGCTTTTGCACCCAAACTACATTGCTATTAAACCAATTATGTTAAAATTAAAATTATATTACTTTTAACCAACATTGTATCTAGTTCGGTTTCGTAGCCAATCTTAACTGCCATTAAACTAATTATGCATCCATCATTACATTACTAACCAAAATAGTATTTTTAATCCTAAAGGGCTCCAAGTATTTACAAAGCGACTGCATTTAGAAACCAACTGGTAGGGTCGTTGCCTCATCGGTAACTCCGGGATAACTTTATGACACTAATTTATATACTTAACCTTTACATTATCTGTCTCCACGTTTGTTTGTATAAATTATGAACAACTCTACCAATTATGCGCGTTGATAATTTGTTGTATACTGTTGCGTTGGTTTTGGTTGTATTTACTAAAGTTTGAGTTGCAAGGTTTTGACAAATCGTCGTTGTCAAACCAATGTCTGATATGAGCACTTTTTTGAGATTTCAACATTTTGACTATTATGACTAGTTTACCACCCAAACCTTCATATATAAAAGCCGCTATGTAATTCTAATCGTTACACGGCGAACTATGAACGCTAGAAAAAATATGCCATGTGCAAATTTTGTCTCAAAATTTTACATGAGAATGTTTTTATTTCATATCTCAAAGTTAAACTTTTTGCACATAGCAGATATTGTATTGACAACGACATTATGCTTCTTTGTAATATAATAAAACCGCAGAAACCGATGTGTCTGTATATTGAAAGAAAAGTAATAAAAATAAAGGGGTGACTAATGAAGAAAACGCAAATTGTCGTTTTTTCTTTTAAATATTTTCTGTCTGGTTTTCTATCGGTTTGTCAGCGCACATCTCTGAGACTGCTGAACAGATTTTCGTGCAGTTTTCACAAGTGGATAGAGTATAATTGCGAGCAGAACATAGGCTTTGTTTCATTAATATCAGATATCAGACGTTTAAGTGTGTTCCACACAGTTAGTTTATGAGCGGTCGTATCACTTACCATCAGGCGAACGGCATGCTCGTCTCGTCATTTAAATGATAAAGTAAAAAAAATACAAAGTTATTTTCATAGCTATTTTCATAATTCATAATTTCAATTATCTTGTCGAGTGTAAAAAATTATGTAACTGTATAAGCCATCTGATAAGTTATGGATACAGCTGCTGAAACTCCAATGACGTCATTCTTGCTAGGCAGTAAACATTTGTCGACATCTCAGCTTTACTTGCGTGCATCACCGGCGTGCGCATCATGTTGTAAGGATTGGATGCCTATTGATAAAGTTAATGTTTCTGTAAGTTTTATATTCTTTGAGTTCTTTATTATATTGATATCAGAAATATCTTTTAAATCTTCCTATGTCCTAGCAATAATTATTTAAAGGTCAATAGAGACGTCAGGTATGTATATAATGAGATTCTTCCAACCGTCTGTGTCATGATAGAGTCATGCAATGGATGCATAAAGCAGCAGACCGGGCTCTGTGGCGTATCATGGGAGAGGCCTATGTCCAACAGTGGACTGCAACGGGCCGATGATGATGATGATGATGCAATGACGTCGAACAATTTTGTCTACAATGCAAAAACAACAATAGGCTATGGGCTACATCAATAGGCTATATCTATATTGAGCAAGAGTGGGGGCGTAGAGGGGATATCACGTCGTCTCTTTCGCACGCACGCAGCGCTATGGCTGGCGACACTCGGTTACGTCATATTCTGCTGTTTCCGTTATCTGACAGATGCCCTTTCCACCAAACTTCAAAGTTGTATAACTTACTTATTATTGCACCAATTTTAAAAATTCCTTTTCCGTTAGATTTCGATGACATACGTTTTTGATACACGTTTTTTTTATAAAAGTAGTCAACTACCCTATTGGTTATCAATTTCTTGCATTAAGCTTCTGAAAATAATATTTTTAATCAAGAGCTTCATACTAACCGGCCTGTTACAATTTAACCGCTGAATTCGATAGGTTCGAATACCAGGTTGAGTAATGTTGTGTGACTTTTTATTTCGAAGACCTATGTTTCCAAGGATAAAAAATATTCTCGATACAGCGGTTAACATATATTCGGGGATATAATGGCAATATGTTGGTGTTCGTATACTATTTACGTCCCTGCGTACCTCTTCATCGATAGAGATGTGCCTATGTGCACCTACATTTTATTATCAAAAGCCTATTTCACAGTTAATCAAATTCGATCAGCGAATCGAAAGGGGGTGTTTCAGACAACAATCAGCAATTAGCCGGGTGTGAGTTCCGTTAGACCTGTAATTAGAATGGCCAGGTGCACCACGTGCCCTACACACGTGCGGGGCGGTTCCGGTACTAATCCAGATTCTCCAAGATTTTCTGGAATCAGGTAATGTGGAATGTGTCGGTTTGATAACAGTACCGCGGAAGGCATTTTATAGGACTTAGATCCTACTAATATTATAAACGCTAAAGTTTGTAAGAATGTAGGGATGTTTGAAACTCTTTCACGCAAAAACTACTTTCGGATCGGATAAACGGATTTCGATGAAATTTGGCACACGAGATCATATCCTAGATTAACACATAGGCTACCCGGAAAAATATAAAGTGGTACTTTTATCCCGGAAAAACTTTTTAACACGGGCGGAGCCCCAGGCAAAAGCTACTATTTTTAACCGACTTTAAAAAAAGGAGGAGGTTCTCAATTCGTGTGTTTTTACATAATTTTTTTTATTTTACTAATGGACAACCAGTAGGAGTTACACTATTGCTTATATTAAGGTTACATAATATAAAAACTTAAAATTCTAAGTGCACTGCTTTTGAAGGGTGTCACAGCATGCATTGGAAAAGGTAACAGTAACAAATATACAAAATAATTAAATATGTAATAAAATTAAAAATTTAAATTAGATTTTATAATAATGACAATCAATTACAAACTAAATACGAGTACATTACGCTAGCAATAGGCAGAGTTCTGTCAGGTCATGTGGGTCAAATGTTTGCGAATTTGACATTTGAATTGTTTTAGTGTAAGATGAAACGTGTCCACATCGCCACCAATTGAATTGTAAAGTTTGACCATTTTATACAGAGCAGCTGGTGGCTGGTGCAAAAGGCCAAGTATGTCGCGCATCGTGCTCCTGGGCACCCGGCGTGGAACACGCAGTTCGACAGATTGCAATAGCTCCGGACAATCAATTTGGTTTCTCAGAAGTTTGTACAAGAATTCATGTCATTGAGACTTCTGCGGGCTTCTAGACTCTCCATCTTAAAGTGTCTTAGTTTGTCTGCGTAAGTGGGAAGTTGCTTTCGCGGTTTCTCGGCTGCGACAAGATGTCTAATAAACCTCTTTTGTATGCGTTCGATACGCAACTTATGAGTATTATATCCTGGCGACCATACGATGCTATAGTATTCGAGAATGCTTCTGACATAAGTATTATAAACTGTAACTTTTGTAGCAGTGTTACGAAATATCCTACAGTTCTTAATTACAAATCCCAGCATTTTTGAGGACTTACTTATAATATAGTCTAAGTGAGGAATTATTGTGAGCTTGCTGTCAAAGAGAATACCCCTAGGTATTTAAACTTTGTCTTTTATTACATTTACCTTGTTTAAGAGTGTACTGTTTATGTAATACTGATTTGCTACGTTTACAATACTATTGGACATTGAAATTAAACTACTATTACGAATTTTATTGCGGTCTTTTTTTATCCTTTATTCTTCTCCCGAGGTTTCAAAGGCTTTGCAGTACTTCGGACTGAGAGTCCGTCCCTTGACTATAATTTCAATGAAATTTCTTTTTTTCCGATCAAGGGTTATCAAATCAAAGTTTTCCAATTTCGGCTTAATTTATGCAATGCAATATTTCCGACTATGGTCGGTTTATAGTGCGACGATGCATGTATGGTTATACCTACTCTATTTCATCAAGTTTTTTGGTATATGAAAACGCACTTTCCAACAAATAAACACAATTCCTTTTCGATTGGGAAGAAACATAGTAAAAAATTTCGTTCCGGAACTCGACGGATTCATTATTAACCGACTTCAATAAACAGTACGCTTATATCACAAATTTCTAAGTTCCATAATAATACAAACTGAGAATTTCGTTAAAACTCCAGTCCAACGTAATAAAACGTTGAATCATTAATTTACGAACTGTCCGCACCGCGCTTATAATTACCGCGGGAATTTCGGCAATAACCTCAAAATACAGCCGTAGATATGATATTAACCGTCATTTTATGCGCCGACGCGAGTTTACGATTTTACGGTGCTTAGATAACTTAAAAGCATTCGGTTTTCGGAGAATTGGAATATGTACGTAATAATTTAATGTTAATTTAACCAGAGTTTAACTTTAATTAGGGTTAGATAAAAATAGATATGAACTAACATGGTTAAGTATATACATTGCTAAGCATGTTTATGTAATCGTGCATTAATTGTTCCTCTTTTTAATCAAACTTCTTATGAAATTTAT
Organism: Lapara coniferarum; assembly: GCA_949316025.1. Classification (NCBI taxonomy): domain Eukaryota; kingdom Metazoa; phylum Arthropoda; class Insecta; order Lepidoptera; family Sphingidae; genus Lapara; species Lapara coniferarum. Next base: position 25,653,676 of record OX438919.1, read on the forward strand.
TCCAAACTTTGGCTTTTCTTCTGTAACTATACATATATGATACTATCTGATGAACCTACCGTTGACATAAAACTTAGTCTAAATCTAAAGCTAAGTTAGTTTTCGCATGGCGTGCCAGCGTGTTTCAGTGTTCCGCACTTCATAGGCATTTTATTTATCGTCGTAACGGTGCTAAATTTAATTGACGCGCCGGAATCCGAGGAAAGTCTGGTTTAACTTGTGTTGTTTGGACGCGTATCATTAGTTACAAGGAAATTTAATTCATAGAGGATTAGCGATTGTTATAGTCTTATAATTTTTGGGTAACCCAATGGTTCCTCGTTTATGAAGAGTGTAGAATAAGAAGTACAAAGAGATTTGTTTAAAAATGACTTTACATAGTTGCTAGACGCGGTTGCTGTCAAATACTGGTGGTAGGTCTCTCACATGCCCGCCCTGTGGTATGGGGGCATTTAAAGAATTCCGCCATGGTACTCCGTGCCTGTCGTAAGAGGCGACTAAAAGGGGGCTTTTGGGAATTGCGGCTGCGCAGAGGGGAATACCTACGCAGTATCAAGTACACGGCAGCACGGAATCATCGTGCTGCCATTACAGAAGGGGACCTCTGAGCCCAAAGAGATGAGCCGCAAAGCGGTATTGCGCGGAGACGGGGCCGGCGAATTCGGATGTATTCACGACCCCCCGGAACCGTCTCACATGCGCAGAAGCAGGCCACCAGGGGTTTTAGTCGGTATGCCGGCATTATTTGAGGGACCCGTTCCAGAGGTCACTTAGGTGGCATCTGGTTTGGAAGGCCGGTGAGTCCGACATAACTATTCTTCCCCTCCCCAGGCTTAGAATAAGTATCCATAATAAGGATTTTTCCTGCAGGATAAAAAAAAGGTCTCTCACATGTAAGAGTGCGTCTGGGTGGGTACCACTGCAATGTCTATTTCTACCGACAAGCAGCAGTGTGCACGCACTGTTGTGTTTCGGTTTGACAAGTACTGGATATAATGAGACTTAACATCTTATGTCTCAGGACGACGAGGGCAGTGGAATGCCACACAGTACCTACTTTGTAACTCAAGGTGCTGGATGTTGTTGCTACTGTTTATGGGTGGTTGTATCGCTTACCATCAGGCGAACGGCATGCTCGTCTCGTCATTCAATGCTATAAAAAAAATGTGGACGCTTGAAGAGTGTGAACAAAATACCTCGATTTTATTCTGGTATTGCAATTTGCACTATAAAATAAAAAAAAATAAACTGAGTGGTGTCATTTTCAATGAAAAAAATTAATAAAACAGGTATAAATTACGACAGCAAATATTCAAAACAAGTTGTTCACCATTCTGAAATCGATATCCGCTTCCTAATTACATGTACTTAATGTTAATTACACTAACATTGTAATCATTTCGAAGTTATTAATTACACTCTACATAACGATTTAAAAGAAGAGCGTAAATTATTATTAATTTAATTAAAGAGCTTGTATTTTCGATGCTACTTATTATTGTACATGATTTTTTTTTAAAACAAACATGGGACAACGTCTAAACACTTCGTATCTACAGAATGAATAATAAAATCTAAAGAACACATTTCATAATCTTATTATATTTTATTTTAAAAATATTACGAATTGTTTAGTTTAAGAGACAAAGGTCGGTTTCATTTGTGAGATGTTTATAACAAAAACAGTGAGCCAAACAGATTTTTCACAAACACTGCATCTGTGACATGGTTTAGGTTGCCTTACTTAAATACGTTCTGAATCCACGTCATCCTTTTGAAATATTCGACAGAAATCAAAGGAACGACAAATGAATAAAAATGTGACGGGTTTAGAACATGGCTTTTAAAGACTTAAAAAAAACTTATGTTTAAAATAAAGAAATAGATGCACAGATAATCCTGTTAACGCGAACGAACGAACGAAAGTCAATAAAACATTGCATACAATATTTGTTTACTCTATCAGCGGGCTTGATTGAAAAATACTATACATAAAACCTATAACGACTCAGGAAAACACATTCCACCAGTTTAATATCCGGCGCACATCTAATGACGTTAATCGCCAATAGACGTACATTAAAAACGTGCCAAACCAGACCGCTGTTATCTAAAACAAACTCATTATGAAATGTATTACGAGTGGACATCAAAGTTTATATTTGCATACTGAATATTCATGTGTACTGTTATCCAGTTTTTATCATTTTCCGGGTGACGGGTCCTAAGGGAATCGTTCAGATGTTGATACTTTCGGGTATAACTCGAGAATAAACAGCGCGAGGAAACTTATATATGCCAGAGAACAAATCGACGGCTCCCAAGAACAAAGTCGTATATGCAAAATGAAGCTTTTCAGTAGAGTGCTTTGAAAGTCTAAGTTAATTGTGAAAATCACAAGTTATAGTGAACAAAACATTATATTCTATAGGGTTCAGTAACAACTTTGAACTTAATGTGTGAAAATAGCACTAATTCGCACATGAATACAAACTAACGACTTTCAAAGCGCTCTACTGAAAAGCTAACATTTTGCATATACGACTTTGTTCTTGGGAGCCGTCGAAATGATGATTTCAAGGGTGTTTTTAACTATATAGATTAAGCCAAACTGATTGGCGTAGAACTCAACTCCTTAGGACAGGCTAAGTGTTAAGATTGGGAGAGCATTATAAACCAAGCAATTTGGTCTCCCGCGAACACGTTGTAAATATTGACAGGTTAGAGAGATCAAGACGCTGCAATTCATATTAATAATACAAAATAATGTATCTAAATAATGTAAAAAAAAATTCCTGTTACCGTTCACAATCCGCTTCATCTCCCAACTCAGAGCTCGCCCTTAAAGCTCACATCTCAGCATCTAACGGGTTTTAATTAGGTCTAAGTGTCGTCTCGACGGGGATTGTGTCCAGATTTATGTGCTGGATGGGGTGGCCCGGCTGGTTTCCAACCTGATAGCTGCTTAGCTAATTAATGGGGACACCTGACTAGCTGGAAATAGCTGTGGAATGGCTGGAACGTTGGTTCCGCTAAATAGACATGTAATTGAGGCCGTTTTTGTACAGCGTGAATAGCTGACATGGGTGGCAGGACGAACAAATGGAGGAAATTAACAATTTTGAAGTAATCACACGCCTTTTATCCCTGAAGGGGTAGCCAGAGGCGCAACTATTGCAACTCATTTTTCGCCGTTATTCCGTGCCATGATGTGATAGGGGGCGAGCTTATCGCCATATCGGGGACAAAGTCCAGACTCCGGGCTGACATTCAATAGAAAACTTTAGTAGCATTTTGCCCGACCCGGTGATCGAAATTCGAACCTCAGCATTGCAAAAATAAGTAATATCGTATATATTTATTAATGTATTTGTCATCAATCAATGCTGCAATATGTACATATTCCCTTTCTTTTCCTAACCTAATTTTTCTTTCATAGGATCATGGTGATGGATGTTTTAACACGCTTCCTAGTTTGATGACTCCTATCATGAAGAATACAATATGGCTAGTGTAAGGTAATGACAATTTTAAACACAATATACTATAACTGTCTCTAAGATTGTTTTTAATGAAGAGGTCAGTACATACCGCCGACCTCTACTATATCAAGACTCCTCGGTCCTTGCTGTCGTAATCTGTTAATTGTCGGCTCCCAAATTTATAACCAAGCGCCGCCCTTAACTCACCTTTCAGTGACCCTCACCTTTCTCGAAAACGTATCCATCACACGTATATCCAAAAAGTCACACACGAACTGATGATTTACGAATTTCGTACAATATAAAGACGTGATTACTTCATTCGAATGGCGAATAAATAACGCGTTACGCCCTCGCCCGCGTTTTTAACGCCCCTATGTGAACGCGACCTATTCCCACGTGATCGACATTATATCACTCGACATTGCCTCAATGTTAACACCTACAATGCTTTTGTTTTGAATTTGAAAATGGAATGTTAATTCCAACGACGAGATTAACGTATATTTTGTTTGGATATGAGATTTATTTGACATTTTGACGGGAACGAATTATATCTTAATTATATGGGCGACTAATGTTGTAATTTATTAGAATTTTCGAGCTTAGTACCTTGGATATTATAATTATGTTATATACAGTCTACCCAATATACACTGTTGATAAATAATACCTCGGCCTTATATAAATCTTAGTACAATACGTCAACATTGTAAGTTGACTATTTATTATGTAGTAATTTTATGAGATTCCAAATGTGTCAAAATAAATTGGAACTTCGGTTCGTGATTAGCCTATTGTGGATGTAGGGTCGGTGTGGGTCAAACATTAGTATTTCATGCAATTATATTATTATCTCGTCAATGTAATGACAATACTTCCTGGTGTATGAGCAATTTTGTGGCATTATTGTTAGTATGCTACTGAAGATATTTATCGTAATCATTTGCTTGATCATATTATAGTTTTCCTAATGTTTTGTGTTAATTACAAATAAATTAATAATAAAAACTTTGAGAGTGCGTATTTTCAACCAACGCTTTAAAATTAAAATTACACCAAATTGATTAAATTAGATTAAGGTCTAGAATATCAAAAAGATAATTCTGGATATATACATAATTCCAAAGATATAGGTTTTTCTAATAAGTATCAGTCTGGAATTTGTCCCCGATATGGCCATAGGCTCGCCCCCTATCACATCATGGGACGGAATAACGGCGAAAAGTGGGTGCACTAAGTTGCGCCTTTGCCTAACCCTTCCGGGATAAAATGCGTGTGTGGATGTATAAAGATAAAAAGATTATTCTAGAAGATCTTTTCAATTAACTTCTTAATACATGCTTTGCTTTTATCCCAAAGCTTTCGACTGCAAAACATGCAATATCGAGTCACCAAGAATGAGAGCACCAAAACAACATCGCCTTGTAATTTGTGTTGCATTGAATCCAACCGGCCGTCTGTTGAACCGAATATAGATTGCGTTTTTACCGATTTCGCAATGCGCCATAATTTTGGGTTTGTCACAGCGCGTAGGCGATCGACGCCAACTCTGGCGCCATAGAAGTCAAATTTGTTTGGCCGAACTAATAGCTATTAGCTACCAATGTTTTTAATGTGTTATAGTTTTGTGTGGCAAACGAATATGAAGTCAATTTGAATCAGCTTTGATATCATTTCAGAGTGCAGCTGCTTAATAAAATGTTAAGTATAAGTCTATCTAAGGATAAGTAGGCGATTATCGTTAACAGTTATGTAAAGTTGCTGACTATTTATCATGGCATACAATAAGTTTTGCAATTAAGTAAATATTGCTCAGTTACAGCTTTGACTGCAAATTAATTTTATTATCATAGTGAAGTGAGTAGATCACACACTTAAACATTAATTTTGTGTCGTGGGAAACAAGAAATACGATAGTCCCTAAAACAAAGACATACAAAAAAAAAAATATACACAAACTTTTCTAATGATGCCAATATCCAATTCGCACTCTTTCATTTCCTTGATGACTCGTCGCCCTTTTCATCTTAAATAACCTTAATACAATTTCAAATCGATATCGTTCTTCACGCGATATTTAAAGAGCTCAAGTTTGATTATATTTAAGTTACCTTTGGTGTCAATGGGTGCCGGCGCGGCGAAGCTGGGTATCTCGGGCTGCGGCGGCTGCACCCTCGGCCCGGGCCACGTGGTGGCGCCCCCGGAGCAGTACCGGGGCCTGGTGCCGCCGCACCCGTCTGCCACGTCACGCAGCGTCGACGCGTCCGCAGAATATTCTAGAACAAGCGTGAAGCGTCAAGTGTTTTAGTTGTGTAACTAGTGCATTGATATTTTGATGTGTTTATATCAAACCCTAGATGTGACAGGAGCCCATTGGCATAATGGACACAAATTCCAATACTAGAGAACTCAGGTGTGTTGTGTTGAATGTAGCATGTTTGACAAATAATCCCTAATGATTATAATAATGGTACTAAATGATAAAATACTCACTCCTAGTTGTTGATGATTGCAGCAAGCTGGCTGTCTGGCCGCCAGGAAACGTGGCGTTCCTCTTGTGTCGACCCTGGTAACAAGAACAATTCATATTTAATTTATAAAGAAACTCGTCTATCTAATAGACATTGCAACCAATTACATGTTTTTTATAAATAGTACGTTTGGCTGCACAAGACAAAGACGTGTCTTTGTCTGTCTGGCAGTTTTTGTCCATAATAGGAGGGAGCCTAATTACTTCCAAAATATTCATCTTTCTTCACACAACATGTAAATGTATTTACCAATTAAGCCTAATAAAAGGTTCACACACATAAATATCCTATAAGGAACCTTATATTTTTAGACATATTTTAACCCGTTGGAAATTTCCCGAACCATCCCACACTGATCAATGACAAGTGAACAAAAGCCGCGGTCCCACCGACAACTATTACTGTGTAATGTGAAAACGCGGTTAGAAACGCTCGCGTATCGTTTAATTGTTCGAAAGCACATAGTTGTGAGTTGTTAACGACGTTGCCGGTGGGCGCGACCGGCGGGCAGGGCTGCCCTAGTCATTACCGTGCGATAATTCATTACATATACCTCCTTCCTGTACTGGGAAAGTCACAAGGAATACTAAAATGGTCGAATCACTTTTTTAACAGGCAAAATGACTGCTCTGATCTGATTAGTACAGGAATTACACTCGCTGCTCCCCAATTTGTCAGAAAAGCCTTGTAGGAAATTAAATAAACAGAAATTAAACGACAAATCAAAGCATTTAGGCTACTTTAATCGATTAATGAGATAGATTAGTCATCAACGGCTATTACGTATGAAAATATCTAACTAATATTATAAAGGCGAAAGTTTGTAAGAATGTATGGATGTAAGGATGTATGGATGTTTGTTACTCTTTCACGTAAAAACTACTGAACGGATTTCGATGAAATTTGGCACACGAGTAGATCATGTCCTGGATTAACACATAGGCTGCTTTTTATCCCGGGGAAATATAAAGCGGGACTTTTATCCAGGAAAAACTATTCACGCGGGCAGAGCCGCGGGCAAAAGCTAGTATTTAATAAACCTGCATTTACGATTAAATTCAAAGTATATTAGTAGTGAAGTAAACAAACTAAATTATGAGTTTGCTGCTTGCTATTTACTGCTACTGTTGGGTCCTTTTTGCAGTTTACTAATGGTAGGATAGAACAAATTATGGTCCTTCGAGCCGGATCTCTGGTAATTTTAATAAGCTTTCCTTAATATAATATTCAGCGTTAAATGTGAATACATTATAAGTTTAAATGAGAAAAAAATATTACCTCTTTAAATGAACGTCGTCACAAATCCTCCGACAGTTCAAAATAATAAGTTCTACTTTTAACCCCGCGCGTGATAACCCTACCCCAGTTTCCGTAATGGATTAATTGTCGAATCGCTCGTGCGGGATCTGAACGGGTTGCGTTTAATTTGTTGGCTTGTAATGAACGATGCTGACGAATGGATAACACCTACTTTGTGGAAAGTGAAATCTGTTTACTGCGGGATACGGATAATGTAAAAACTTTGTGCTTCCCGGTGAGAGGTAATGGAGGATTGGAAGGTATGCAGTAACATGTACGCTAGAGCTGTAGTTTAAACAATGCACAGTATTTTTGTTATATAGTAATGATTTTAGAACTAAGGACGATAGTTTGACGTGGTCTTACTTTGCTCTATTTTTTCAACCTATCTGGGCCATATTTGGGCTCCTTGAGCTTAAAATGCAATTAAGCTGACTAGCTTATACCAATCTTTGATATATAAAACATTCCAGAAGCAATATAATCATTGATCAAATAAAAGTCATCATAAATTAGTACCTACCTACTACCTATATTTAAGGATACTCTAATATTTTTATACAATTTCTTTTAATCAAATTTTTCTAAGAAATAATGAAGAGAGGACGATAAATTGAAGCCAACATTTCGTAACTTCTTAACAGTTGCATCAATCATTCTTTCACCAATTTAATGTGCGCCCATCAAACACAATTTCGCCACGGCTTCATATTCAAAATTAAACCGCCATTTTTCAACATGGCGTCAAATATTTATAGCTGGTATATTTAAAATTAACAGCGTTATTTTAATTCGAAGCAACGGGTTTTTATTGATATTGTCATAAATAAGATTTATTTACTATAGATCACAAAACGTAAGATTTCGTCAGTTAGCATTAATCTTTCTGGCTGGATTAAATTTAATTATAATTTAGAGTTTGCCTGCGGCTTAACTCGATTAGATTAAGTTTGATAATGTTTTCATAAGTCTGTGTTTATTGCATTCCACTTCATATATATATTTTATAGTGAAATGCCGTTAGTAAATAATGTAGGTCATCTGGAGTGATTATCATGATATAATACCTACTAGCGAAATCTTTGCATGCTATGCATTGTCAATCTATAAGGAAAGGAAGAGAATTTTTAAGTCTCCGGCAATCTTAAGTGTTTCTATAAAATGCTTATTAACAAAGTGTTAACGATATTTATTATTCTAAATGTCTTTAAAAAATGTATAACTTACTCATCGCTAGACTAAAAATTGTTTTACTTTTAAATACCTCGAAATTATTATTATTTTCAGTCTCCATTAACCTGGCAACAGAAGTGATAAACAAAGAAATGTGGTCACTAAAAGCAGTACATCGAGAAAGTAATTAAAACAGTAATAAAGATACCTTGATTAATGATCTTTGCGAAAAGGTTGAATGCAAAATAAGTGTACATTACAACAATATCAAAATCGGCGCGTCGGCGCCGCCGCGTACCGTTAATAAAGTCTAGGGACAGAACGACGCATTCTTATTTAAAAATATTGACGCCTACATAATTGCGGAAATGTCATGCAAAAAGATTCAAGTAATTTTAATAACCTACGGTACATTTTAATACTTATTTGCCAATTAATTACTTGGTAGGTCTCTGTAGCTTCCGTCTGGGTAGCTTTATTTTTGCCTCCAAGTTCATTGCTGAGCCTTTGTTTGAAGATTATTAAGACAGTTAAATTTTTGGGGGCATTTAGAGAGTTCCGCCACGGCATCCCCTGTAAGAGGCGACTAAATGGGGCTAGGGCTGAGAGTCGCGGGGTGAGCGGCGGGGGGCTGCTCAGTCCAATTTAAGCGACTCCGAGGTGAACGACAATGCGGGTGGTCGGTCTCCCGTTGTCGTAGACGCCGAAGGCGTCCTTTAGAGTTCGGGGCATCTAAGCTCCCTTGTATAGAGAAGGACCGTAACGGCGTCGCGCAGGGACGGTCCCGTGCAGCTATCTTAGTGCAACAAGATACTCCGGGGCCGTCCCGTATGCGCTGAAGAAGGCCACCGCGGGTTTTGGTTGGTATGCCGGTTTTGGTTGGTATGCCGGTGAAGGGTGTAAATAGTGTTAGGGACTCGGTCCAATGCTCGCTCGGATGATGCTATACTCCCGAGTGTCGACATTGGGCAGTAAGACTGTGTGAAACCAACATAACCGATCCACTCACCCCGCAGTGGTGGTAGCGATAACGCGTTTTTTTCCCGCGAAAATAAAAGACAGTTAAATTAATGGATGTTGTGGGTTATCTAACGAACTAAGCTGATCAGCATTTGTGTGCTGTCCATGAAATGCATTGTCATGATGCTCAGGATAGTTCCTAAACTAGAATATGTTTAAAATTTTTGACACTACACAAGTGTGCAAGTAAAATACTGCGCAATATTCGTGTTTCATGTTCACTAAAGAACGACTGCATCCCTGCCAATGCCAGAATTAAGGCGGCCTTACTAACTGTACCTACAGCTGCAGTCGCCACGTGTCCAAAACGTGCCAATGAGGCTGTTATTTCACCTTCATCTAAGGAAAATAAACAAACGTTAGTGTGCACGTGGGTTTACATTACGTAGGTTCATCGACCTGATAAACAACAGTTTATAGACGATGAAGGATATGGTGTCCCGATAAGGATAGCGTGGGAACGGAAGCTGTGCTGTGCGCGTACTTGATCTTAATGTATCTATAGCAAGAATAACTAGGAAATAAGATGTTCATACTGTTATGTAGATAGACTCACTTCCTTATACCTGATCCTTCAAGTAAAGATCCTAGATTGTAACGAAAAAAAGCAATTTGTGAATTCGCAAACAAGGGGGGCAGCCTCAATTGAAATGTATGCTTGGTATTACTAAAAACTTTCATCTTGTTACGTCATGGAAAAGAACTAAGCTAGCGAAGACCTCTTTTGTTTCTATGTTATGGCCAGTTCTTTAATTCAGTATTCCACTCCATAGCATCCTAAACAATCATGATTAATACTTAACAAATTGATATGGGAAGTAACTAGCCGGCACGTCTGTTTGTCTCTCCGTGTGGTGTCGAAATAACATTAATTCCACATGTCCGTGTATGATGAGTCGGCTAGGGTCGCTGGGGTGCTGCGTCATCGCTTCTAGTCACGAGCCTAGCGTTAGAAATTTCAGGATATGCCTTTAGTTTTGATAGTTTCAGTACTCAAGTGCTAGCGCTAGATGAAACTAAAAAGAAAATGGTATTTTCACCAAACTTTGATTAATGGAATAGAAGTATTGGAAAGTGTATATATTTAAAGGCCTAAGCCTTCCTAGGATTACACCTACAACTCATTAGGCCAGTTGCCCTGTGCGCCTTGCAACAAAGTCTTTAAAACCAAATTTGGATTTGCCAGCCATCTCCGAACCCATCTCCGGAGTTGGCAAGGTTCGCCGTAGACGGATACGTCAAGGAGAACATCATATTTAAAGGTCACTGTTTATACGAGCACGAGCAAGCGGCGATAGCCTAGTTGGGGGTGGAACGGACTGCCGAGACGAATGTCCGCAGGTTCAAAACCCAAGCCCATGCACCTCTGACTTTTGTAAAAAAGTTATATGCGTATTCTTTGTGAATTATCGCTCGCTTTAACGGTGAAGGAAAACATGGTAAGGAAACCTGCATAGCTCAGAAGTTGTCTATAAGAGTTTCGAAGGTATGTGAAGTCTGCCAACCCGCTCTAGGCCAGCGTTGTGGACTTAAGGCCTTAACCTTCTGAGTTAGAGGAGGTTCATGCTCAGCAGTAGGCAGTATACAGAGATGGTATGGCATACGGGCACAACATATGGACTTCAATGTTCCTGACGGTAAGCGGTGTTAAGTGTCCAGGGAGTCTAGACGAAATCCCTTTTCTGTTGGCGTTTACGGTTACGTAAAGGTCAAAATGTATGGAAATGACATAAGCTCCAGACAAGTCACATGACTTGCATATTTCATTTCCACACATTTTGACCTTTCCGTAACCGTAAACGCTAACAGAAAATGGATTTTGTCCAAACCCCCAGACAGTGTGTTTGACTGATGAAAGTTTTTTTATCGATGGCTAGAAACAGTGGCTTCACTACACCTGATTGCAAATGAAGTGAAACCCAAAAAAACTGCAACCGGCAAGAGATAAACATCCCATGTCGGCACAGTTATGTCATGCATAATTGTTTCTTCACGCTCCGCTTGAGGGACCCTAATTTGTAGGAAGGAGGGAGCACGTATGCTGGTAAACTGTTCCACAAAAGTTGATTATCCCTTACCAATCAACATAATTATGCCGGCCTGTTTAAGCCCGGATATATCCAGGCTGATCCCAGAACGCGACATAATTACGTGGGTCTAAACATTTAGCGCGAGACAGCACTAGACAGGTCCATATTAGTCGTTCCGTGTAATACTCTTAAATCTCAGCATCGTATCTGTATCAAGCCGCACGATAGGTCCGGCGCCGTGCGGGTCAACGCCCCCAGCCGCCAAACTCACAGCTTTTAGGGGTCCTTTATTGAAACTATTCATTGTCCATACTAGAATGCCATAGGGTATCGTACTGTAAAAGATGTGGATGGGGTTTGTGGGCGTTTCAAATTCTGAGAATTGATATTAGAATTTAATGTATTTTAGTTTGTGTGCATTTTTTATGGAGTTTTATCTCTCACAATTAATTAAATTAAATTTTTTTTTGTGTATTTATTTCTATGTTATTGGTCATTCATTGTAATAGTTATATTTATTATTATTATATATACTGAATAACCTAAATTATTATCTATTCACTAGACTGCCCTCTCTATCTCCTTTTCTTATATCCATCCCATGGTTGTCTGGAAGATATTGCCTAGAGCGATAAGACCGCCATTTGTACTTGTATTTTTTGTGTTATTCTTTCTTTAAATTGTGATATCTTGTGCAAAAAAGAGTGAATAAATAAAAAAATAAAATAAATAAATGCATACTAAGAATTCATGCATTTCATATTTATACTAATATTATAAAAAGGAAAGATTTGTTCGTTTCTATTGAATAGGCTCCGAAACTACTGGACCGAATTGAAAAAATCTTTCACCAATAAAGCTACGTTATCAGCGAGTAAAATAAGCTTCTTTTATCCCGGGGAAATATACATCAGGTCTTTTATCCCGGAAAAATCCATTCACGCGGGCAGCCCCGAGAGCAGAAATCTATAGTTAATATTTCTACTCGCTTGATGGAAAAATACTTCGAGTAATCCATCATACTTCAAATGTCACTGAATGGGTAAACAATATCTAGTGTATCGTTAATTTCATATTTATAATGATTACGGAACCCAATTTGTAATTTCAACTCAAACCGATTGATATTTTTTCGTGCCACATATTTCTCCATTGTATATATGTATGTATGTAAAAAATACAGCATCCACTTCAGGACTATTGTCCTCGATATATAAGAGGACAAAAAACAGCGAATTAGATTCAGATCAACATGTTATGTGTCACCACAGAAGTTCTTCGAAGTAGAGCATACTTTGTAACACTTCAAAAGTATATGTAGAGTATATTTCTGTGTCTATCGATATCGGATGAATGAGTAGATTCAAAATACATTTAGATTGTCACTAACGCTTGCCGCACACGTTCAGTTTCCTGATTAGGTTTCCTGATCAGGAATTCAGATTCGGAAACCTGAATGCTCCGCTTACATAAAAAATGTTCAACAACGCGCACACGTTCCTGAATCTGAATTCCTGATCACGAAACCTAATTAGGAAAACGAACGTGTTGGTACAAAAAACCGGACGTTTGCGTTAGTCACTCGGAATTCCGAATCTGAATTCCTGATCAGGAAACCTAATAAGGAAACCGAACGTGTGCGGCAAGCGTTATGGCTAAATTTGAAATCAGAATCATCTCTCTCTCTCTCTTCTCACGTGGTGGTGGGGTCAGTTTTCCTCGTTTTTCTTCTCCATTTTGCTTTATATTAATCAGAATCATCTATATAATATTATAGTTTCTCCATTGGTTTTATTAGTGGGTTGGTTCGGCAGCTCATCAATGATATTCACAGTAATGAGGTTGTTTCTGGCCGGTATAAATCAATTCTCGGGTGCCAGAAAAAAAATTTACCAAATACGTTTTTTTAAATGAATCAAATTCCCTTCAATTTTAAAGGACACGCATCAAATCCTCTAATACCTACTCGCCTTAAGTTAGATATCAGTACACATATTAAATAATGTTTTTATGTAACGTGACTGATCGAATCACACCGGCATTTTTAACTGGGCCAGTAAACGATTAACTAACATTCATTAACACGTAGCAATCGATTGGACACGCCAATAACTCGATTACGAGCGATTGTTACAAAATATCTCGGTGATACTCGAGTTTTAATTTGCCAGAAACGTTCGCGTATAGAACATTTGAGACGGAAGTTTTTAAAAAATCCTTATCAATAAATTTTAAATAAAATTATTTTGTCTAATTGGTGTTACGCGTTTAATGTACTGAAATCTGTTCAGCTATTTTTGCGTATTAACAACTTAATAGTAAAATGTTTTCGGATATTTAGTACATTATTAGAGGACCTTGTTTATTTTGCTACACATCCACTGACTAGCAAAAACGGTTCATTGTCTGTGTACCATGTCCCATTTAGACAATGGTGACGAGGTCAATTTCGCTGTAGCTGCGCCGGCGCACGTAACCCGATCCTGCGCTAATTGTGCCTCGGTACATTTGCGCGCAACTAGGCCGAGAGCGCAGCTGGGTTACACAGTCAACCTTATCCAGTAATGCAACTAGTACAGTAGTGTTGTGTCTTGTAGAGATATTCTGAGCAATGATTGGGCTTCGAAATGTCTTGAAATGAAAGAACTCAGCTTATATACTAAGTTATAGTTTTAATTCTATAAAAATATTTTAATAAAACCAATTGTTGTTGATGATCTTTATAATGACGGATCATGCAGGATATTTTGGCGTATCGTTAAAAACTTTACTCTTTGCTTAGATTATCTACATTACTTGATTCATCCAAACATCAATTACCGAGTGTGTCCTTAAAAATTAGTAAATTTGACTTGATCCACTGTTCTCTACTTTACTAGACGGCAGCTATAAAAACAGATGAAATTCAAAGGAATCGATCGGGCGACCATTACTTACAATTGAAAAATTGGGTTGTGTCCGAGTGAACCTCGGTACCATGCTGCAATGATGTCATTTCCAGGGAATCATTTAACTCACTAATTCTTTGGACTTTTGTTAGGTTCAATAATGCATCTCAGAAGTTTTGTATGAACAGACATGATTCTGAATCACACAGGCTTTAGATGTCTTTTTTTTCGCCGGGATACACACCATCACACCACCACTCGGGTGAGGGGAACGGTTATGATGGAATCACCGGTCTTAAGGCTAAATGTTGATAGCTGGGAGTATAGCATCAAAGCCGCAGATCGTTATCATGAAGTGCTAGTTGGCATATCAACCTGATTTGGCCCTTGCAGTCTATTGGTAAGCTCTGACGTTGGATCAATATAAATAAAATCACAGTCCATGGTAGAGACACAAAATATCCCAAGAAAGAGCCACGAAGAATTGGAATATTTCAACTCGTACATTATCCTTCATGCCTGTAATAATTACAAAGGACTATAAAATGACGTAAGTGCAACATGTTTCATAACTGTTTGACTTAATTTTGACTACTGCATGAGACCTGAGAGGGTCCTATGACCAGTCTTTGTGCTAATTACCCTATGGAAATTAGCACAAAGACTGAACTGGTACTTGAAATGTCGAATTCAAGACGTTCCGCAGCGTAACTTACGCTTCAAAATTTATATCTACCCTATCAATAAACGATTTTATACTTTGTCACGTACGTGAAAATTGTAAAATTTGTATGAATCACAAGACATTCAACCTTGTCCTCTCCCCATTTCCGTGCAGGATGAACACTGCACCCTAGTATTGAAGGACAGAGCGAGTGCGTTACGCTATCGAGCGCATTGTCACCGCTCCTCTCCGCCGGGGCGGTATTCTCAATATCACTCGATATTATGTCTACTGGGAGAGGGCTACAGTACGCAATATTTATAAAATATGTATTAAAAGGATCATGGTTAGAAGATTTTTAATTAAGAAGTGCTCGTTGAGATTCTGACCTCTCTGATTCTCATGTGACTCACAGCGATGCTATACCAGTCATTATAATTGCATGCATATTTTAAGTTAATGGTTTATTCAAAAGATTAATCTAATTTTTTACTTAGGGATAGACGAATCATTATGTGGTATCATATTCCCTATTTAGTAGTATTTTTGAGGATACCTGAAAATCGACGGGTACGTTGAAACAATTGTGTCAAATTAGTAACTACAAGACGAAATAAAATACAAACTGAAGTAACCGAAAATTATAGGAAAGTAGTCATGCTGACTTTGCAGATATTGATACTGGTGATAAATAAACCCTCACTTAAATAATTATTAAATCATTTGTTTCAAAAACACTCGCCTTGAGAATCTAACACATGCGACATAATATCTAACGGTCGACAATACAACCCCGGTGTAACGTATCGCGGTCTATTATGTTGTTAATAAAAACTGGCGGCCACATCCTGTCGTGTCGGCCTTACGGTTACACTCGGCTTGTTAATTAGATAACAAACTATTCAGCATTCCTAGCTGAGACGTATTGGCGAGGTGCAGGTGGTATACTAATGGTACTGCTGCGGTTTTAGTTATGTTAAGCTGGACTAAGCCAGATTCGAGTGAATGTCCAATTTAAATTTAAGTATACGCATTTCAATTTTCAAGTAAGGTATGAAAAAGTTCTCATATTTTATAATGGTAGGCTAGGTGGCAAATTATAAAAAATCTATTGTAAAGGGCCGGCTCGACCGGGCTATAACATTGTCACAGAAAACAGGAGTCACAGCTTGTTGTTGCATATCGTGGACGATGGACATGGACGGAAGGCCCAAACAATTTCCCTTCCAAACTTTTTCTTTCCGTAAAGACAGCGCATCCATGATTCTTGATTGTGGGTGTTTTAAATAGGCGGTAGAAATCGCTTAAAATAAGGTGATGCCCTTGTCCATTAGCCAAAAAATCTCCAAAAATTAAATTACGTATACGTACTTAAAGGCTTGGCTTTACTTACGAAATAGCTGGGTATGAACTTACAAAGATCATGGTGGATAATAATTTCGCTTTTACTCCATGTTTCAGATTGGTTTACGAGTACGTCGGGTAAAAGTGGAAATGATTAGCTCAAGAGTTATTACTTCTAATTCGGTACTAGTGTAGATAAATTATTGTGGTACATAAATTGCAATGATAAAGATTACTCTGAGTCTGATATGGTCAACTGGTTTGTGTTTGAGTGAAATTTGATATATTGTACTGGAAGCTTTCCATTGCAGAAACATAGAAATAGTGATAACAGATCTAAAAACAAAATAGAGTATTGCGATATAAATGGGTCGAAAAAAAATATCTTGATAATATTGGTATCATTCCGGAGTCTGGAAATGTGCCCGGGAAACAGTAATAGATCCGCTCCCTATTACATGGGACTTAACATAGATGGCGAAATGTGGCTGTGGTACACCTCTGTCTACCCCTGAAAGGGAAAAAGGCGTGATTCTATGTATGTATGTACTATGTATGTATGAATGGTGATATTCAGACATGTAAAGTGGAATTAACGATTCTAAATTACGTTCAACTTTTGATACTTCATCCTCTGAAACTTAAGTCAAATTATTTGGAGACAAAAATTTCCTTTGAATAAGAATTAGCATGTCAAATCAACATATTCTCCATTATATACAGCCGTAATTGGAAAAAAAAAAAAAAAAAAAAGATAATACAATCGGAACGATGAAAGTCTAAACCGCACTTATTCCATTCAGCTTTTAACATAGGTCTAGCTCATTACCTAGGTACCTCGCCGCGGCATTTCTAAAATTGCCCGGCCAACCGACAATCTGCGCACGCGCCGCTTTCGCTAAGGAAGTAGACACACGTCCTATTACCTGTCATTACCAACTCACCTGGGGTTGGCAGATGGATAAAATATATACCACTTGAGTGATGGCAAAAATGAGTTTTTATACTGAGGACTGACAAGCAGTCAGCTCGCCTGATGGTAAGATTGCCTTAAGTATCCAGGAATTTGATTTGCCAAGTACATCATGCACTGCGCTCATTACCCTTTTTTGTTTTTGCGGGTAAATTGAAATAACCGTTACAAAGATAGGGGCTACCGCGTCTCCGTCACTCAGGCGAAAGATAGAATTTGCTATTGGTGTAATGATGGGGTCTTTGGGTATTTTGTGAAGTAAAGCGATAGCTGACAAAACCACATCTAGAAAACACACCTAAACTCAGTATTGGATAATAAGGACTTGGGAAATATAATAAATCTAAATTGAACATACAAATTTTTATATTTACGTGCCAACCCTACGTGTCATGTATTAACAATTTACAAACAAATCATTCAATAATGATTACTGTATTTGGAAAGTAGTTAGCCATACTATTTCATAGCATAATTATTACCACATTAGAAGAATATACAATATGCGCCCTAAATTCCGTTTATTTCCAGTACAGGTGAAATAAATTTGCACGATTGTCAAGCATTTTTACGTCACTAGGCGTGAGTTGATCTGTATTTATTTACTCAATTCCCTCTAATCGTTAAGCACTTATTTGTGGAACCGAACCGTGATCCACGGACTCCAACGATGAATAAACATGTGTTGAACACGGGTCGTGCTGTAATTATTTATGTGTGAGTGAAACATAGCGCGTGAGGTGCGAGTCGTTTGTCAGCCGCTTCCTGATGAGGGTTTTGACCTTTGGGAATTTATCGCAATTAGAGGTATATCTATCTATGTAGGAATACCTGCATTGCCTACTTCTACCAGTTGTGCTCCGGGGTGAGCAACGTTATAAGTCTTGTTGGCAATATGAAATTTAACTGCTCATGCCATAGGATGGTGAAAGCTAGGCGTATTGCATATCTATTGGGTGTTATGTTTACCATGGGGCATGCGACTAAATATCTAGTATTTTTTTTATATTAAAGCTATTGCACCCTTTTTGACTTTTGTCCTTGCTTCCAAAGTTTACAGCTAGAGCTAGTACACATCTTACCTTACTCCTCGGGTAGACGCTAAGCACGTCGGCCCACCAGCGCGCCTCCTCCCTGCAGGTGCCTTTGACGAAGGTGACCCGCTCGGGCGCCGTGATGGCGAGGCTGTGCGCGTGCCCCGTCACGCTGTCCGCCTCGCTCACCTCCAGCACCGTCGTCATATCCACGCTGGCTTGCGGCACCGTGTCCGGCTGTGGGAGAAACAGATTACATTATAAAATTGGTTAAGAGTGCCTCGGTGGTGCAGTGTAGTGCGTTCTCGCTACGACTATCGCGCTGAAGTCTCGGGTTCGAATCGGCCAGTGATATTGGGATTTCCTACTCAGTGCCCGGAGTTTGATTTATGTCCGGTAAATGGCAACAGACCCCCTATTTCAAAGGATCTTACATAGCTGCGTAGTGTACGTGCGTTACATACATTTCTGCGACCCCTGAAAAGGAAAAAGGCGTGATGCCATGTATGTATAAAATTGGTGGAGCTGTAGATAATTGCTTATGAATAAGCAGAACAGATTGCAGTGACATTGTCTCAAACTTAGCGTGAAGTGATTAGCTAATTGATTGCCTTTCAGATGGTGATAGTTTTACCTAGGTAAGGTTTGATTACACATACAAATGCTGGTGGACCCCTTAATATCTGTCACGAGTCCACACCATTAACATACTGCCGGACATAAAGCGTACAACATTTATTGGCCTAAACTTATATCCCCTGAGCCATAACCTTTCAACACCCTTAAGAAATAAAAACACCAAGAAATTTAGCAAACTTCAACACGACTCAAGCGAACTCAAGACTCACGACCAGCCAGCTCAACAACACATATCAACGACTAAATCCCAACCGAACGCAATCATTTTGTCGGCCTACGAGCCTATAGCTCTTACCGATCGGCGCAATTAGTTTCACGGTCATTAAAGGCACAAGAACGTTAATTAAGGATGAAAAGCCTTGCGAACGCGTTAATTAAATTATACGCTAGCGCCTACACCCGGTTTCTGTTGCAAAAAGCGTATTGGATAGGTTAGTTTCATCGAGTTACTATGTAAAAAGGTATACATTGTTCGTACCGTGCGTTGATTTATAATGACGTATATTCAATTGTCTTTTTTTGTATGATGCATTGATATTCTTCGCTCGATAACTGCAACAGCTGCGCCTAACTACATGACGCTTGGCAGTTGGCACTTCACTGTGCTAGTCGTTTTTACGTTGGTGCTCACTTGGGGAGGCCTATGTTCAGCAGTGGACGATGACAGACATACATACACATATACACTCACGCCTGTTATCCCCGAAGGGGTAGGCAGAGGCGCAACTAGTGCACCCACTTTTCGCCGACATTCCGTCCCATGATGTGATAGGGGGCGAGTCTATCGCCATATCGGGCACAAATTCCAGACTCCGGACTGATACTGAATAGAAAAACTCAATATCACTTTGCCCGACCCGGGGATCGAACCCGAGACCTCAGCTTTGCAGTCGTACTGTAATACAACTACGCCACCGAGGCAGTCGACGACGACAAACAGATTGATTAATTGTGGAAGTTGGGAGTTTCGAACCACAATCGGTAAATTACATCTGACGTGAGTAATTGTTACATTCCTGCTTAACTCTTTGGATATGGTGGCGTATATTTGCCTGAAGGCTTGAAGGAAGATGCTTAAAAAAAGCCAAAATTACTTGTTACGGTAATGTCATCGATTTGAATTTCACTCAAGTTGCAGAGCTTGTAATATTTATCAGTATCACTGCCTATTATGTACATGTGTATTATGGTACGACTGCAATGCTGAGGTCTCGGGTTCGATCCCCGGGTCGGGCAAAGTGATATTGAGTTTTCCTATTCAGTATTAGCTCGGAGTCCGGAATTTGTGTCCAATATGGCGATAGGCTCGCTCCCTATCGTGGTCATGGGGCGGAATAATGACGAAAAGTGGGTGCACTAGTTGCGCCTCTGTCTACCCCTTCTGGGATAAAAGGCGTGAGTGTATATGTATGTATATATATCACTGCCTATATCAGTAGATTCCCAAGACATGATAATTGTTGTGTGCATTATTCTATCCACGCGAACGAAGTCACGAGCAGAGCTTGACTTGAACTCTACACTTGATGTGTTGTTTTGATATAATAATACTGGTAGGTAGACGTTTCATATTAATATTGAATAAGGTTAGGAGCCCAGAATAATGCCAGGTACATGGCAATCAGCTCGAACTCTGTTACTCCATGTAACATTGTGAAATGTATAACACCTCTACCTATGAAAAGAGAAATGCATGATCCCTTGCATGTATGATTATCAGAAATGACAATTATAATTCCTGTGATGATCTCTTGAGCTTGAACCCCGTCTGTTTAATCACACGCCATTGGTCGTATAATTTCGTATTTATCAGTGCGCATGGGCCGGTGCTTATCCTAGCGGTATGCAAATGTCTAGGCCGACAGTTAACACTTGGTCTAAGTTCTTAACCGAAGCGGGTATTGTGTAGCTGTGTATTAAATATGGCGATAGTCCCGCTCCCTATCACATCATGGGACGGAATACACATGGCGATAAGTGGGTGCATAAGTTGCGACTTTGTCTACCTTTTCGATGGATAAAAGGCGTGAGTATCAGTGTGTAGCATTCCTAAAAAGTATTTTTCTGATAATAGACACACCGCCTAAGCTCGTACAGCGCTACAATACGTTTTACATCATAAGATAGAAGATGCTATTCTCATATTAGTAATAAGTAATAACATTAGTTTCAATGTCTGTCAAACTTAAACCCAATTATTCTTGCACATGGCTGCTTCGTGGTCAAAATAGATAGTTATGTCCTAGTCATACGCACTCCTACATAACAGCGCTTACCTAGAGCGAAATGCATTTTAAAAACGTCATATCTGCTACTGTGATCGCGTAAACCCATAACTTGGACCGTTCTCACAGGCGGACATCGAAAGATTGCAATTGACGAGTAGAACAGCGAAATAGAGCGATCCACAACGGGACCGCTGCGACCGATCGTATAGGGGCGGTTCCGAACGCCGCAAACCGACAACCTTATGCGACATTATCGCTAACTATTAAGTGTAGGGACGGTGCGTTCCGAATCCTCTGAGATGTATGCCAGTATCTATACACTTAACGCTTGTTGATCGTTTTAGGAGAACGTTTAAGATAGTTTCCGAACGCATCTTGATTGGTAGGGATGTGAGAATAGAAGTTTAATATAATTGTGAGATTAATTGTTTAATTAAATAAATTATTTATTGCAAAATTTATTGTTATTTTATGTCAACTGTATGTTTGCGTCGCGACTGTGACTAATAAATGGTTTTTCTTTCTTTCTTTCTTTCTTTCAAACTATGATTGACCGCATAGCGTATGGGACATGGCCGCAGTGTAGTGTCACTTAGCGCTTAGTAATTCAAAGTTATAAGACATGTTACTCTTTAAATATAGTCTACTAATAAGGATACGCACGGCAAAAAGTACACTAGTTGCGCCTCTGACAACCCCTTGGGGAATAAAAGGCGTGAGTGTGTGTGTGTGTAAAGATAGTCTTGATATTTGACACCAGAGGATGGGCTTGCTTATCTTGTCTTTTAGTTTAATATTTATATAGAATTTTGGGTTATTAATTCTTCACCTAAGAATAATTTCATATTAAATGCAGCTATAATTCGAGGTTCAGTATTATAGCCGAAGAAATCTTTACTGCAAATCTAACAAGAAAAATGTGTCCAAATTTCAATCAATCATTCGTGATATAGCATATCGTGTGTTTCGGCTCGTCGGGGTCCGATCACGTAACAGTGTAACCGTTCGACATTCGTAACGTACATTTCAGTTACAAAATTGATTTACGTCGGTACAACATTGTACGACAGCGGGACACGCACAGCGTTTTGATTTATAACATTACTTTCGCTGTTATCGACGTGTGATTGATTTTCGATTGTTCGATATTATTTCGTGGGTGATATTGCGAATTTTTGGTGGTCAATATAATGTTTAGAGATAACTCGTCGATGTGTGATCTATTCTGTATATTTTACATTTGATAAGGTTCTTATTGTAGTAGATAAATGATTGCGGTGTCAATTTGTATTTTATTTTGAACAACTTGCGTAAATACACTTAAGACCGCCATTTGTACTTCTTATTGTTTAGCCTAGTTTATATTGTATATTTGCCTTAGATGTACAATAAAGAGTTTATAAATAAATAAATTAATGAATCTTATTTAATTTGATTCGGCAAGCTTTACATAACTAAAAACTGTTGCAGCCGGATCCAAGAATCAAATTACAAGTGTAATTACACTGGTTTAATAGTCCTTTAGTACGATTTGCGCGCTGAGGTCCTGGGTTCGAATCCCGGGTCGAGCCAAAAAAAAAAAATTTGTGACTGGGTTTTTCCATCTTAAAATTTACTCAGTCGCAGCTCGGAGTCAGGAAGTTGGCGGTGTGATACCCCCGTGCCTCGGAAAGCACGTAAAGCCGTTGGTCCTGCGCCTGATCTCTCTCCGGTCATGTCGGATTGCCGTGTCACCGGACTATGAGAGTGAAGGAATAGCGAGTGCACCTGTGTATTGCGCACACACTTGTGCACTATAATATCTCCTGCGTACCTGGCTGATCTCCGTTGAGATTGGCCGCCGTGGCCGAAACTGGCTAGGAGGATTTCATTCATTTAATAGTCCTGCTACTAGATTTTTATGCAGTGGTATATATAAAAGTAGGACATATTATGTAGGTTACATTTGTATTTTTATATGCGATTGAAAATGTTACTGCTGTACAAAAGTACCATTTTATCATAAGGTAGTTTTTAATACAGGGAGAGCTTTATACAAAAAAAATAAGAGTAATACTTTTTTACTGGTGGTAGGTCTCTCCTATGTGAGAGTCCGTCTGGGTGGGTACCACCGCAATGTTTATATTCTACCGCCAAGTAGCAGTGTGCATGCACTGTTGTTTCGGTTTGAAGGGCATTGTAGCCAGTGTAACTACTGGACATAATGAGACTTAGCATCTCATATCTCAGGATGACGAGCGCAGTGTAATGCCACCCAGTACTTTGTAACTCAAGGTGCTGGATAGTGTTGCTACTGTTTATGGGTGGTCGTATTGCTTACCATCAGGCAAACGGCATGCTCGTCTCGTCATTCAATGCCATAAAAAAAAAATACGGTTGTCTGGAAAAAATCGTCTCGAGCGATAAGACTGCCAATTGTACTTCATTTCTAATTGAAAATACTGTGTCGTTTCGTCTAATGTATGTACAATTAAGTAATATAAATAAAATAAAAAATCATACGATGAATATCATCCTATTGTTTATAAACAAATATCGAAGTCCACAGAATAGGGTGGTGATTCGCAAACGGTGCGCGTGCGCAGCCACGTTCCGTTTTATGTAAGATTACGCAACGGTCCCCACGGTTAGACTGAGAACGTAATTTTTTTGTAACGGGACGTGATAGCTATGATGCGACATGCCCGTATTATTATGCAAATTGAATTGTTGAAAATGTTCATTCATTATTCTCGATGATAGCTTATGTTAATATATCACCTAATTAATCCAATATTGTAAAACGTGAGGCTATCGATTCGATTCCTAGGTTAAGCAAAAATAGCTTAAACTATTAAAAAGACTTTTCTAAATTTAA
Organism: Lapara coniferarum; assembly: GCA_949316025.1. Classification (NCBI taxonomy): domain Eukaryota; kingdom Metazoa; phylum Arthropoda; class Insecta; order Lepidoptera; family Sphingidae; genus Lapara; species Lapara coniferarum. The sequence goes on from OX438919.1 coordinate 25,677,841, forward strand.
AACATAATAAATGACGTGTGTACGGGCAATGAAAAACGAATTATATAATTGCGTGGGGTCCAAGTAACAAGGGAGCGGCGTGTCGCGTAGGCGTCGCTAACCGCTCGCTAACGGTGCGTTGAATTCAAAGTAACGTTCGTGTAATGAATTCAGACGTCGGATTGTGCGCTATTGGACATTAGGGATGAGTGTCGGCGCTTTTGTTGTTCATTTATTCTTGACGCTTTTAAGGTTATTTCTTTATCCCTTATCTTTTGTATTTATTGCAAGGTTTCAGATATAAAATCAAAAATATATTAGGAAATATCTCACGCGTCATTATATTTTTACTGTTTATTAGAAATTTCTTTTTCATTGCTTCAACATTCAAATTAAGCTAAAACAATATCATTTGGAATTTCCTTATCTCCATGTTATCATAGCTTTATTATCGAACAATTTAAATGTAGATACAAGAGCGCCATCTGGCAACCGCAGTCAACGCCCGGGGCGAGCACGGAGCCCGCACGCTGCACTTAATGCAAACAAAGCCGCGTGTTGGAGTAATATCGCTCCTGAGATTGGACTGCAATTTCTAGAATTTGTTCATTGGTGTGGAAAATATTTTATTCTTGTTCCTTATTATCATACTAATAGAGTTGGTTTTGTTTAGATTTATTATTTAGATATTAATTTATGCTCGCATCTCCGCACGATTGAAAGACTATAATAGAATTAAATTCTCCGGACACGGTGCATCATAGAAGGATAAAAACTAGCATACGTTACTCCTCCACCTACAAACAAACTCTACGGACAAAAATATCTATCCTTGACTGTGTTAAAAAAGGCAACACAATTCTATCATTGGTGTGGTCAATTTCACCACGATTATCAAGTACAGTAATGTTGGATTTTGATTGATCAATATGAATGAGCCGCTGTCGTTTATGTAACTGTACCACTAAAATCCTCATTCACTCAACACCATTCCTATCCAATTTACTTAAAAAACAGTAAATCTTAATTCGAAATTAGCAACCCTGAGCTGTAGGCGCGCTTGCAAATCCTTCAAGTGACACGGGCGACACCGTAATCTCTTATTAACACAGAACAGCTAATCTAAACGCGGACACGGTGTTGCCAGCGTAATGGATTACCCCGCAAATGGGGTAACAAACCCAATTATAGGGTGGGCTCGTGAACAGGACCGGTCGCAAGTACCATGTTTATTAAACGGTGGATATTAACATACATTCGCGTTGATACTGACTAAGGGTTAAATATTAAGGACAGTTATATTTTAATAAATGTTTTGACGTCAAATTGTCCGAGTGCTAAGTCAGTATGGTGAAAATTACTTCGTATATTTTATGTTTGATAAATAAACATAAAATATACGAAATAGGTATAAGCTGAAGGTTAATTAGAAAGACTGAACACCGTATATCTATTATAGACGGATAAAAAGATTATTAGTACGGTGGTAAGTCTTATAGTTTACAACTGCGTAATTACACGGACTTAATGTCCTAAAAATAACACGTATGCATGACGGGAGAAGTAAGTGAAGCGTTGGTAACATTCCAGAATGCAGACGAACTCTTGCTTGGGAAAAACCTTTCAGTTAAGTAGAATTTATCAATTACTTACCTAAAAAAGGATATAGAGAATGCAGGCGAATTTTAATGCCTAAGTTAAAGACAACTCGAATGTTCATAATGAAACGCAATTCAAATAAGATCCAGAGACGTTTCCAGAGATCATTTTTACCTCGAATGTGTTCACTCTGGAATGAGCGTCCTCCCACGGTGTTTCCTCAGCGCTATGACTTATCCTTCTTCAAACGAGGTTTAAAAAAGTTTTTTACGGTAGGCAGCGGCTTAGCTGTGCCCTTGGCATTGCTGACGTCCATGGGCGACGGCAACCACTTACCATCAGGTGGGCCGTTAGCTCGTCTGCCTTCGTGGTAAAAAAAAAAAAGATGAACTGATCCAACAATAATATTGAAACATTAATATCAATTTTATTCGCCAATTCATCCTACATTCGATTACGAAAATCGAATAAATCAAAATTTTAAAAATCGAATACGTAATTAACATTCATCATTCGATAAACTCATACACTATTCGACTTTCGAGATACGATCTCGGCGATCGATTCCGAAAAGCCTCTTATTGCTTCGTATCCGTTAAATTATTTGGATGATTTTAGTCATTTTTGAATTGTATACGATCTTTGATTACGTTATGAGGCCGGATTGATTAATTTCGCTGGCTAGTTTTGAACGTTTCTTTGCATGCTTTGAGTTTATTCATTATTTTGTGCAGAACGTCAACAAGATTTTCGTTTAGCAGGGCAGTGCCCAAAATAAATATAATAGAGATCTAATAGGGCTATGAAGGACGTTGCATCCCTCGACAATCGGTAAAATCCTCGGTCGCCGTTTACGTTATTGTACAATGTTTGTTTGTTGTTACAATATCGAGGTACAAGTATTTTATTGGTACTCATATATATGCCGCGCGAAGCTAATTTCCGATATAAGGCAGTTCTATATTGCAATAGTAATGTTAGTAGAACTTCAGTTGCCAGTCGCTTTCCGACTTTCTACTCCATTCATTACATTTATGTGATTTACAAACAGAAAGTCAAATAATGCGAACATTCATTGTTATAGCCCGCCATTACTACAATGTCATTTGCTATTTTAAACATCCATGCAAACTAAAAATTGAAATTATATGGATATGTCGCAGTCAAAGTGTAGAATCACAATTTTATTGAAAGAGCAAAGTCTCAATGCTCAGAGCTAATTTTTGTAAAACGATAAACTAGGCTTTTCGTTCTCCGCCCCTGATGCGGGTAGGCAGTACTTCATAATAAATATTTCGATATCTTTCTTTGCTATATGTACACACGATAATTCTACATATTATTATGAATGTAAAAAATTGTGAAGCATTACGAAATGCTTGTTAGTAATAAACGTAGCAACCGTTGAGTAGATTGATAAGAAATTCGCCACACTATATCTTCTAATATTATAAACGCTATATCTACTTATATTATAAACGCGAAAGTTTGTAAGAATGTATGGATGTACGGATGTTTGTTACTCTTTCACGCAAATACTACTAAACGGATTTTGTTGAAATTTGGCACACGGGTATATTATGTCCTGGATTAATACATAGGCAAATTTTTATCCCGGGAAAAATAAATAGCAAGACGAGCAAGACGCCCGCCTGACGAAAAGCATTACGTTTGCCTATAAAAATTAATACTATTTACATTCGTCTAATTATATGAACCGATACTAAATCAAATGAAAACCAGTAACAGTCTAGACTTTTTGCAAAACAAATAAGTTCCCCTTTCTACGCAACATAAAATATTCTTGCCATATTTCAGATAGGTGAAAGTACATTTTTTTTTTTTTTTTTTTTTTATAAATGGCAACTGGTTCCTCTAAATTGAGGAATATTACTGCCAGTGTCAAGTCAACTGTCAGCTGTCAAGTGATTGTGACGCATTCATGTGTACCTACCAATTTTACTCTTTTAGTAAAGAAAAAATTTTTTTTTTAGTTGAGAAAATTTAAGACAGATAACCAATGATCAAAATAATTTATAGACATTACGGTAGATAACAAATAAAGGTGTTACTAATACGAAGGACATTATATAATGCATGCAAACACATAAGGTTAATTTCAGTTATAATTTTATAGTATATATTGTTAAGAATGAAACAAGTGCTTTCAAAGATGGTTTGTTACCTAGGCTTAGGAGAGATGAAACATTAACAGGGAGAGGGGCCCCCCGATCTACCAAAATGTCAAAGAGAGAAGGAGATGAGAAACGAGGGCACTTAAATAGTATATGGGTCACGGATCCTTCGTCAAGGCCACACTCACATAAAGAAGAGTCTCTAACATGTAATTTACATAAGTGAACGGGTGAAGAGCAATGACCAATCCTCAACCGAGAAATTGTGGCCGAAATATGTTTACTGAGGCGCAATTTGGAGAACCATGGTCTAAAAGTAATATGCGATTGTATATTGTATAACCATCCCCCTTTTTGGGAACTAGAGTTCCTCCAAGATGTATTCCAAGCCATTTCCAGATCATGTTTGGCCAGGGCAATCAGATCACAAGCATAAACTGAAAAGTAGTCTTCTTTACCGTGATCAATAGCGTGTTTAGCTAATTGATCAACCTGCTCATTACCAATTATACCTATATGGCTTGGGATCCAAGCCACTGTAACTTGAAGATGTTGCTCATTACACAATTTAATTAAATCTATTATTTCCAAAGAAATAGGGTGAACACAGTTTTTGGCAAATGGATTACTGATGAGAGCCTGGACACAACTTTTTGAGTCTGAAAAGATAACAGAACAAGCAATATTGTTCTGTTTAATGTATTTGATACATTCCCGAATAGCTAAACATTCACCTGAAAAAACTGAAGAATAATGTGGTAGTTTATATGAGAAAGATAAATTAGAATTCATATGTAAAAAAGCAACACCAACAGAACCTTGTTTGCTTAATTTAGATGCATCCGTAAAGAAAATATCAGCCAAAGGCCAGCGACTTTTTATAATTTCATTCAATTTAGTTTCAGCATCAGAGGATTGTTTAGTAATTTTAAGTGATAACTCCACTAAAGGTAGTGTAATTTTTGAGCTATACTGAACTGCAAAAGCTGGATGAATTTGGTATTTTTTAATAGGACAGTGTATACTCTCTAGCCTCCTGAGACTTACAATTAAACAAGGTAAAATTTTGTGGGACCAGTATGGTTTAGAAGCAATATATGAATTTAATATTCTAAGTTTGGAAAAAAGAGGATGAGAGGAATAATGACAAATTTTATAAATATATCTGTCAGAGAGATATTGTCGCCTAAGATTAAGAGGGGGATCAGAACACTCAACCTGTAAGGCATTAGTTGGTGAGCTTTTCATAGCGCCAACAACTATCCTTAGAGCTTTATTTTGAGTCAACTCTAACTTCCTTAATGCTGTTTTATTGCAAGGAGACAGTAAATGGGAGGCAAAATCCAAGTGACTCCTTACAATTGCATTGTATATTAATCTAAGAGAGTATGGATGAGCTCCCCACCAGACACCTCTTAAACATCTCATAATATTTATACTGCTCTCACACTTTTTAACAATATGGTCTATGTGGGCTACACCATTCATTCTACTGTCAAATATTTTACCTAAAAATTTTACCTCTTTCCTTACAGGAATTGGAGTCCCATTGCACTGAATATTTATATGGGGGATCTGGCGTTTTCGAGAGAAGACAACCACTACACTCTTAGAGGCTGATAGGTCCAAATAGTTGTCACTAAGCCAAGAGGATAGAACAGTCATACCACTTTCAATATTATCCCTTGCTAAGCTGATAGAATAACTAGCAGAGTAAATAAGTAGGTCATCAGCATACTGTAAGACATTACACACATCCGGTATGTTATGATCCATATCGGCAGTGTAAACATCATACAGCAGAGGGCTGAGTACAGAACCTTGGGGTAAACCCTTCCATACTGTTCTAGTGGCAAGCTGAACTCCCGGATACCTCAGTGATATAGTCCTACCTGATAAAAGGTTAAAAATAAAATCTGTTATCTTGTTAGGAAACCTTAGCTGAACTAATTTGTTCCTAAGGACCCAAAGATTAACATTATCGTATGCCGCTGAGACATCCAGGAAGCCAGCCACCACTGACTTGTTTTGACTGAATGACAGATGGATATCAGTGGTGAAAATAGCATGATTATCAGAAATACTACGGCCCCTCCTGAACCCATATTGAGTATTAGCTAGTAGAGAATGGTGCTCCAGGAACCATTCCAATCTATTTTTTATTAGGTGTTCCACTATTTTTGGAATGGTAGATGAAAGAGCAATAGGGCGATAAGATTCAGAAAAACTAGGGTCCTTCCCTGGTTTTGGAATAGGAATAATTAATTGGTGTTTCCAGTTCTCAGGAATAACACCACTATCAATAATCAAATTTATTAATTTTAAGAAATAATTTAGAAAACTATCCTTGGACTTTGAGAGAAAGGAATAGGGTATACCATCAGGTCCAGGGGAGGAGTCCTTGATATGACTCAGTACTGATTTTAACTCGAGAAACGTAAAAGGCGAATCTAAAGTAGAAGAATTAGCCTGGTATGAATATAAATAGGGGATTTGGGACAAATTAGGAACTGAAGGGGGAGCTAACCGGTCTAAAAAATCATCTACCCAGTTTGTTGAGTAGTAAGACGGAGTATGAACTTTACGAGACAATCTGTAATGCTTAATTCTTTTCCAAACCAGAGACGAGGGGGTGTCAGGCGATAGAGATGAGCAAAATGAACGCCAGCCTTGTCGTTTTTTGTTGTTTAAAGTTCTCTTTGTAGCGGCACACACATTACGATAGTTTAGAAAAGAATCAAGGTTGATGTCAGTCGTACAGATTGACTCTGCCTCGTATCGCCTTTTAATAGCTTTAGTACAATCTAAGTCCCACCAGGGGGGGGAAGGAATTCTGCCTAAGACAATATTCTTTTTATTGAATATAGTCTCTGCAGACGTAAGTATGGAGTCTTTTATTCCCTCACAACACTCTTTAATGTTAATTAGGTTAGGTACAGGAAGTAGATCAATTTTCTCTTCAAGTAGAGCAGCATAAAGACCCCATTTAGTGGGATCAATAATAAAAGGTAAAAGTGGAGGAAGGATAGGAACATTAATATTTTGAGAAGGAAATGAAATTAGGATAGGAAAATGGTCTGAACCATGAGAGAAAGGAAGACAAGACCACGATAATAAGCTGGCTAAACAGGGAGAACAAAAAGAGATGTCAACAAAACTAGGTTGAATGTTGGGAGGAGTGCGGCGAGTAGGGGATCCATCATTTAGTACACATAAATCAAATTCGTCCAAAATATCTAAAAGTTTTATACCAAAAGAGTCATTATTGGGAGCTCCCCAGATCTGGTTGTGGCAATTAAAATCTCCCATTAAAATAATAGGAGGGGGAATAGAGGACAAAAAGCTACGTAATATGGGGACAACCGAATTATCCCGTCGTGAAATATAGACTGAGATAAAAGAAATGTTATTAAAGCGTAGAGATACAAATTGAATAAGGTTGCTATTATTTACAACAGAATGTTGATTAAAACTAAGGTTATTTTTAATAAAAAGGGCTGCACCGCCCCACCCATCACTTCTATCATCCCGGAGAAGTGTATACCCAGGAATCCTATAAGTAGAATGTGGTTTTAACCACGTTTCGGAAATAGCGCAAATAAAAGGTTTGTGTTTATTTAAAAGAAAATAAAGGTCGGTTTTATTTTTATTTAAACTTCTACAATTCCACTGAAGAATTTGATCCATTTTTTAAAAGATTAAAGATTGATAGAGTTATGGTCTGAATAATATTACACGCTACGTGGTTCGGTATATTAGAGTCAGTAATTACTTTAATTAAAGAGGATATTAAATTTTGAATTGAATCAGTCGATAAAACTTCCTTCGATACATGTTCATTTGATGGGTTAGGATTATCTTGATTATTAACAAGAGCACAGCCATTACTAGGTGTGGGGATTTCATAAGATTTTAACAATTCTCGGTGTGCCATTTGATCGTATGATTTAGGAAAAGAAGGTCTTGAAGAGGGTTTAAGAAAAACAGTTTTACGATAGGACTTAGTAGGAAAAGATTGACTGTCAGATATGGAATAGGAAGTAACTTTAGGAGGGGGTGGATTTGGTGAGGATGACAATACATTCGCGTAAGACTTATGAATCACAGGAAACTTGGACATTGCTTCTTGATAAGAAACGTTGTGAGAAGACATAAATTTTTTAATATTTGCTTGTCTACTATGCTCCAAGCAAATTTTATTGGTGGAAAAATGATGTCCTACACAAAAAACGCAAACAGCATCAGACTCTTCCACCGTGCAAGATTCCCCAGCATGATTTTCTGTGCATTTGTAACACCTGGGTTTAGACCTGCACTGTGCACGAGTATGCCCAAACCTACAGCAATTGTAGCATTGAATTGTTGGGTAGACATATTGTTCGACATGTAACAGTGTGTAGCAGCAATAAATTTCTTTGGGCAGCACTTGACCGTCAAACGTAAACACAACAGTCTGGGTTGGTAGCCAACTAGGACCCTCAGGAGAAGAAATTTTTCTACTAAGCCTACGAGTTTTGATTATCTTACCTGATTCTGGTGGAAGTTGAACTAATTCAACTATTTCGTCATGTGTCCACTCAACCGGTATTCCTCTTACTAATCCAATGCGGGATATGTTATGAGAGGGGATATAAACTTTATATTTATTTTGGGGAAAGATAGGATTATCTATAAAATTGTTGGCATCCTTTGCAGATTTAAAAGATATAGAAAGTCTATTGCGACCAATTTTTTTAATTCCATCCTGCAAAATACAAGACAGTTTATTTTTATAAAGGAAAGCTCCAAATTTGATCGGGTGTAAGGTGGACCCATTGGTTGGAGAGGCCTCAGCTAGCTCCACATATACGATAAATGGCCCACAGTCACCACTGGCGTATAGTGACCTTGTGAGCGGATGACCCTGGCCAACCGTCTGAGATGGGGAAGTTTCCATATTGGAAGAACCTAAAGATGAAGCAGTAGAAGATTTATCTGGATTTATAATTACTGTATCTATATTCAAATTGGAATTTGATAAAGCCTTTTGTAACTGAGATGATGAATTATTAGATACTATTTTTTTCTTTGAAATTGGACTGTTTTTTTTAATTATTTTTATAGAGTTTAATTTTTTTGAACTAGTATAAGGTATACTAGGGGCTGCTGAAGTAATATATGAGGCTACATATGATGCTGTGGAGGGAGAAGGGGACGGGGAAGGTGTGAAAACATTCTGGTTACTTATGTTCCCAATAGTCACATTATGTGCAGCCAGTACAAAATTTCTATCACTATCCGGTGGAGGGTCGGGTTCTGGTCTACGATCAGTTATATCAAACTCCATCCTTTAAGCACAATTAACACAAAACAATTAACAGAAGGTGACAAACACACGACAATACACTCGACGAGACACAAACAAAACTTACCACCATACAAAACAAAAAACGATGAATATATAGTTTTGTCTTTTAATATATTAAACTTATATACACATATACAACACTCAATAAACTAATCCAGTAGAAGTAACACTTAATAGCACTTAAATTTTTAAATTTATTTAATTATCTCACAACATAACCTCAAAGACATGAATGTCGCACGGTAGTTAGACAGAGACTCAAATACTCAAAAGTACATTGTATAATAGTTTATTTGCTTTTTACTTCATTCATTAAATTACTTTAACGAAATTTCCACTTTTCAGTACTCGAAAGCTAGATTTGTTAGTTTACGATAAAGCCATTTGCAATATCTTTTATATGGCATTATAAAGTTTATATTTATGAGTTATTGAGAAAATTGTGTTTGACGTTAGTAGTTGATTGCCGACTGCCTGTGTGGCGTAGTTGCATTGCGCAATGACGGGCCTAGCATATGCTAGGTCTGGGCGGCAGATATTTGAGAGGCCTCACCTAATTGCCGGATGAGGCTAATGCATTTGTTTGAGCCTCTTTGTGCATTCGCCCTTCCTACCACTGCAGACGCGGTGTAATTGATAAAGTCTCGAGTTCGATCTCTTGGGTTTTATCGCTCAGTAAACTAAGAATCCTTCAAACTTTATAACATTCCTTGATACAAATATATCGTGGTTAAGAGACGTACTCTCGACGGAATACCACCTAGCACTAGGTCATTTAATAATATGAAGGTGCGAGATAGTCATGACATCACAGGTCATCGACCTGAAGCTTTGTTCACACTTTTGAGGGCATGCCGTGATAAGTGAGGTCCTCGGCAATTAATAAGTATGTCAACAATTAATGTCGCATTATTCGTACATTGATTGCTCATTGTATTGTAATTAGGTATCGTAATGCACCGTGTAAGGGGGGAAATACACATGCTACAGGAATAAAGACGCAATATATTCTTGAAGCCTTCCTTTAAGAGCTCCATTCCTCCCTATTAAGGAGGAATAGTGCTTCCATATTTCTAGTATTGTGAGTGTTTATACGGTTAGGTTTGCTCGTAGCCAAACAAAAATAAATAGATGACATTCATATGACGACTAACTCAGAAGGGGAAAGCGGAGGAGTAGCTAAGGGCTTAAATAGGTAGGTTTAAGTGTGTGTTCCGATTTGATAAAGTCGAGCGTTTCCCCATATCAGGCACAAATAACTCCGGACTGACACTGAGAAGAACTCAATACCACTGCCCGACATGCTACCAACGGGGCTATTCTACGCCCAGGCATTCTAGCTAAAGTCATCATGTGTCACCACCCTTACAGACCAATTTAAAGTGGGCCACGCAACAATGACGCCGCATCCGGCCAGTAATTACACGCCCACAATAGCGTATTGTTTGGCGACACTTCCGGAATGGATCCCGCGGTGCGCACGCGCATGCGTTTCGATCGCTATCACTGTATGTACCCTACGGTGACAATGGGGGCGTAGTTATATTGTTTAGGAGGATGTGTTAACATATAATACTGGTTTTAGGCGCGCCTTTGCTTGAGTTAGTTTTCTCCGCATAAAATTACACTTTGCGTTCCCCAGGAATAAAAACAGCCTGTTTGTCAATCTAAGAGTTAGGATAATTGTGAGTAAAATTTTACGTAAATCTATTCTATAATCTTTTACACATATCTCAGTTACCACCACCTAGATTACTTCAGCCACCAAGCAGTTTGCAAGCACTGATATTTTTGGACTCGGGAAGACATAACAACTGAACCTCGTCCAGATAACTCTTTACTTCTAAATAGCTATCGCCACGGCCAGTCGCGCTCATCAGACAGGCATTCGTACAAAAGCCTAAAAAAGTAAAAACTGATACCGATGTGGGTTAAAATTCTTTCCGTACACCAAGCTTGTGGTCTTTTGTAAACAGCGTTGTTAATGTTAGTTGATAACGCTATCGCGCGCGTGTGGTCTCTAAAAGCATGTGATTTTAATACATTACGACACATGCTTCACATGGTTAGGCTCTTTTTAAACATTGCTTGGATTTATGGAAGAATATTGTCATTGTAAAATATATTTAAGCAAATTAATACTGAAGCCGAATGCGTAACACGAGTATTTGCCATACAAAGAGAAAGCTGAAGGTCTAAACAATATAAAGACAAGAAGAGTATGTTGAGCTTTAAATATTTGTAAGGGATTCAAATTCACAATCATTTTTGCATTATTTAACTGAGTGTCACGTCTGCTCAATTTCAAGTAATTTCATTTACCTTTTCACCTCTAACAAAACACAATGCAGTGCATTTCTAAAGTTTACACTAGAAATATCTTTTTAAATGTCTAAGTGACTACGGTAACTGAAGCGGTGTTTGTGACCTTACGTTACGTTGGGCCATCAATCTGAAATCATTCCCGCTGATTCCGCCAGGTTCGATACGCAGGCCGCTGTGTATGCTAATGGTGCTTATATACGGCGCGAGGGACAGGAGGTAACGAGAGGAAGATGCGGGAGCGGGTTTAAGGCGCAACATAGTGGTAGTTTAGGGGCGGAATGCTTGTAAATAAATTGTTGTATTGTAGTGTGGATGTGGTGATATAGATATAAAATATCTCAAGTCATTATTTTATGTGGTAATTTTCGATATATCAATAATTAATTAGCGACCAAATTAAACACAGTACTAAAATACTAAAAACAATTTACTTTTACGCGTCTAATGTTCATTAACTAAACTATTGAAATAATTATTTTATTATGCAACTAGCGGCCGCGACAGACGTTGTCCTGCCCTAAAAAGGAAATGAAATCCTAGAACCCGAGTACAGCGCCACCTACCGGATCTAATTGTTAATCGAAACTATTCTCAAACCCACATGAGGACACAAAAAAATCATTAAAATCGGTCTAGCCGCTTAGGAGGAATTCAGTGACATACACGTTTAATATGGCGGTTAAGTATTCTTAAATTTTCAAATTTTCCGCGTAATTTTCTAGCAAAAAACCTCCCTGCCACCAAATGAGTCCTTATTTAACGAAATTTTAAAATCCCTAAACATCCCCACCCCCCCGTAAATAATACCTAACCATATTTTTTTCGCGGAAAAAAATCCCGAATAAAATTCCCGATGTCTGTTTTCCGGGATAATAGTAGCCTATGGGCGGTATTAATAGGTCAATCTCAAGTTTGAGTTACATCTCAAGTAGACATAATGTATTGAACTGTTCATACATTATGTCTACTTGAGATGTAACTCAAACTTGAGATTGATTTCCTTTGGATCACAAACTATCTCCATACTTATTTTCATACGGTTCCACTGGCAAAAAACTATTTTCCGAGATTAAGGTCCCGGTTTATATTTTCCCGGGATATGAAGTAGCCTAGATTCTTCCCACGGTTTAAAACTATCTCCCTGCCAAATTGCATCGCTATCGGTTCAGTGGTTTAGTCGTGGCGGCTCCACTCGCGAGAAATTAAAATCCGGGATATAATTCCCGGTTTATCTTTTTCCGGGATAAGAGTAATTATGTCCTCAACTGGATCTCGAAATATCTCTGTACTTGTTTTCTTGCGGTTCCACTGGCAGAAAACGATTATCCAGGATAAAAGTCCCGGTTCATATTATCCCGGGATAAAAAGTATCCTATGTCCGTCTCCTGGCTCTAAGCTACCTCCCCACCAATTTTTAGCCAAATCGGTTCAGCCGTTCTTGAGTTATAAATAGTGTAACTAACACGACTTTCTTTTATATACAGGGTCATTTTGTAACCGAATACATAAATTTAACTGCGATAAAATCAATTTGAAAGAAACACCATGCAGTTAATAAATTTAACCATAAGTGTAAAATAAAGAAGTACATTTTTCAAACAAAATAAATAACAAAAAAGGTTTTTTAATTTTAGACATCCTATTGCCACTACTAGTAAACGAGAAATCGTCGGAGCGTCAACATCGCATTGGTGTTTCATTGATAATATGCTCACGCACACGCGAACAAGAGATGCACACACGGAGCGCAACAATAAGCTGTCACATCGCGCCATCGTAACCAAGAAGCTTTATTCCAAACCGAAAAGATGAGGTCGCTATTATTACCAATGCTTCTGTGTCAGGTCACATAGGTCAATCTAAACAACAGTCACTTACTAGATTCTGTCAGAGCCAGTTATGTCTCCTTCAGAAGACTGAAATCATTGTGGCATCTTCGATAATGGTCACAGTCCGTACACCGCACGTAGCTTATCAAAAAGCCTCACAACCCTAAGATTCTATCTAACCTAAGAACTATCACACGATACATCACCAAGAATCGCACGCTCAAGCCGTCAAATTCGTCAATCGATTTCGTGAAACCGACTATGATGCTACCGTTATGATACGAGTGTCAGCGAGGTTCTGGAAAATTGGAATTTTGAACATTTACTCAGTAATCGCTAAAAGTACAAAAGACATTTCAACGACCTTCTCGGAAACATTAACACTTTATTCACGAGCTTTGTAAATGTAAATCATAGTTTACCACAGCAGAAACTTAAAAATTAACACAATAGAATAATAATTACAATTAGAGAACATTTGATCGTGTGCGCATAAAAGCCGAAACTAAAAACCTACACATGGCTCGCGTCTCCCGAAGCGATGTCAAAGGCAAGGTCACTCGGATCGATACAAAACGATATAATAATAAAATTACAATAGTTACGAGTAAGTACATAGGGCGCATCGGCCTAACATTCGGTACATAAATCAACATACGCCACGTCGTGTTGCTGCCGGGCGAGTGGCCGCTAGCAAAATGACGAGTGCCGAGTACTGTGGCCGAGTGGCGACTGGCGGGCGACGCGCGCGCCGTCCCCCGCTTTTCCGCGGCGCATGCGCCTGAAGGAGCCAGTGCGGAGCCATAGGCATGAAGTTCACGAATCCCGGACCGCGAATCTCGATGTATTTCGACACGTTACATATTTTGATAAATATCACTTGTACTTATTTATTGCTATTACCTGGAATTGTCGTAATTTACTAGTAGGGTAAAAAACGTTTAATTTTTACCACTTCATAGAATACACGCACACTTTTGTCAAGAATAAGTAACATTTACGTACGTATTGGAAGCTACGTATTGGAAAATACTAACATTTAACTAAAGCTTACAATAGTGAGTAATGACTGAACTTAATTTAAGATAACCAGGATATTCAATTGACTAATGACCAAAATTATTGTAAGTAGGTAAAACATAGGTATTTAGAAGGATTTTTATGCACTTGGTCGAGTCACTTTATGAAAATCCTCCTAGCCAGTTTCGGCCACGGCGGCCAATCTCAACGGAGATCAGCCAGGTACGCAGGAGATATTATAGTGCACAAGTGTGTGCGCAATACACAGGTGCACTCGCTATTCCTTCACTCTCATAGTCCGGTGAGACGGTAATCCGACATGACCGGAGAGAGATCAGGCGCAGGACCAACGGCTTTACGTGCTTTCCGAGGCACGGGGGTATCACACCGCCAACTTCCTGACTCCGAGCTGCGACTGAGTAAATTTTAAGATGGAAAAACCCAGTCACAATTTTTTTTGGCTCGACCCGGGATTCGAACCCAGGACCTCAGCGCGCAAATCGTACTCGTAATGCGTACGCAATACCACTACGCCACCGAGGCAGTCAAGTCACTTTATAAGTGGTTAGTAAATAACGCCAGTTTTAGGTATTATTACTCAGGCAGGAACTATTAAAAATTGCGATTGTTATTGCGGTGCGGAGATACTGGGGTACTCTGTCAGAGGTGTCCGGGAATAAACCCATATTTCACCCAAATTTCCGGGATTCTTGCCGTGTTTGTCCGGCGTCGGCAATTTAGGTAATGGCAGCCCTATACAAAGAACATGCCGACAAGTGCGCCGTGCGCCCGCAGGCGCGCGCGATCGTTGGCCCCGCCAGCTGATGTTCGTGTTACACGTGCTCCCACAGGGATACCAAGCTTTGGTACTATTACCTTATTCTGCAATATTTTGCAATTTTAGTTTTACATTGTTCTATGCTATTTAAACCGTACCACAATGCATATTGAAATTAAATGATGTTAGAGCTCTGGTATGCTTTATTGCTTAAAGTAATGTTATTTTTACAATACAAAGATATTGCTGCGTATTCGTTTAAGTAGACTTTTCTTTAGCATAATTACCCTAGTTATTTTATTATTTAATACACTTATTTAAGTGTGTTAGAAATCCATGTGATAAATAAACTAATATCCGATTCTTTGAAAAGCTGTGTCTTTTTAGCAAACTTGTCGGTTAAAATGTTTATACTGGCAACACAGCGAGTTTGAGTGCGTGTTTGTAATGAATGGCGTGCGAAAGAGACATAACATGTTGGTATCTGCACGTTAGTTTCAATGTGTTAGTAACAAGATCAACGACTCTGACGCGATACAAAATGTAGCTAGAGATTAGAAGGTACAGAAGGCATAATAAGGCCTTTGGTAGTATAAAGTATCTACGTAAACCTATTTTAGGCATGACGTCCAGAAATGTTGATGTTAAAATTAAAATGAACGTTGAAATATCATACGGAATCTAAAAAATATGATATCAATAGATTAAAATCCTGTAACTTTTTTTAATAACCCGACTGCGAGTTGTTTAGTACCTACCTATTTCGGTAGGTAAACTTATTTATTAACGAAAACAAAGTTTATTATTAAAGAATTAATACTTTTCTTTACAGCATAACACTTAAAAAATAATTAGTTCCTTTTCATACAATAACATGACAATTTTTTATTTCATGTTGATATTTATAACGTATTAGTGAGGGAGTAGGGACTGCTCTAGTAGCAATTTAATTATTTTATTTCAAATTCCACGTCTCAAGCGGTACTGCTGCAGCTATGTGAGTGAATGTATTGCAAGTGAATTTGTGAGTTGCCCTTCTTAATCCTATAGGTTTTGTAATAACATCGTCAGCTGTGACGTGATTCACTGAATAAAGTCAAGCGCGCTAAAACACAGCGTGATCAAAAAACTATAAAACTATAATCGGGATTATTGGCGAAAGTATGCGTTACCCATGGATAATATTTTGCACGATGTTAGCAGAGGTCACGCTGAATATGTGGTTTCATTTAGTAACGCAATGTTGAAATGACACTGTATATAGATTTAAAGCTTTAGTACGTAACAGTTTTTCTTAATTACATAGGAAGCTGTTATTATTTATTGTCATTTTATGGCTTGTACCACCGGGTAAGGTGCGCTTGCGCAGGCCAGTGGGACCGCCTTAAGATGTTTCCATGGCGACGTTTTAGAGCGAACGCCACCGCAAATCACGGTTTATTAGCCACCACTGTTATTTCGCAACTAAACACACGGCTAGCAGGCTGGCAGACGACAGGGCCCGTGACGTGCCTGGCACATTCCGTCGGTGACTGGCAAATCGCTGGCATATGCCATGATGAATGGCGGTAGCGTTTGGCGCGTCATCGGCGATTTTATCGCGCACTTTCAATTTGTTTTCATATAGTTGTGTGGATGTTGGAACGATGAGTGCGTGTTATTTCGGTTGATTTATGAATTGTATTTTCTTATCGAGCTCTGATCGATATAAATTACAATGTTGGGTACTTTTGATCTAACTTTGTTTATTGGAAGCAGCATTGGCACATTCTTTAAACAATATTATGATGAATATTTTTTATTTATTTTCTCTCTATAACTAACTACAAACTGTAAACTCCTTCGTTATAAACTCTTATGTTGCCGTAATTATAAAAAAAATAAATGCGACACTAAAATTCAACTCGGCGGCGTTAGTAGAGTAACAGTTAGCCGTTTAAGGTATACGTTGTGATACAAATGCTTGCTCTAAGTTCATCGGATTCATAAACAAACGGACAGGTTTAGTTTATTTTATCACTATATACAGATAGTCAGTGAGGCAACCACCATCATGTTGTGTATCTAAAATTTATTAAGTTTCAGATACAGTTACGACCATATCGTCGATGAAGTACCAATACCTCCTGAGAATCTAATTTTACACCAGAAGAAAAAAACTGTTAAATACATACGAACGAATGAATTCTGTCACTAAGTAGATGTTTTCACATAGCTTACTGGTATAGAAATTTCGGATAGAAGTTAATTCAATCCATGCGAATATTAGTTTTATGTCTATTGTAATAAAAAAGTAATTTTGGACTAAATTGTCAGTTAGGAGGTATTGGTACTTCATCGACAATATACGTAAAGTAGCTGGCAGAAGTAGAAAAATAAAGAATATGAAAAAATAACTATAGCATCAAAAAGAAAGTATCTTTTATAAAAACAAGTCCACACTTAATTATACATACACTCACGCCTTTTATCCCCAAGTGGTAGGCAGAAGCGCAACTAATGCAATCACTTTTCACAGTGCTTATTCCGTCCCATCGTGTGATAGGGGGCGAGCTTATCGCCATATCAGGCACAAACTTCCAATATCACTTTGCCCGATCCGGGGATCGAACCCGAGACCTCAGCATTGCAGTCGTACCGTAACACAACTACGCCTCTGAGACACTTAATTCTAACCCCCCAATAATACCTTGTAAGTTCGATTTTGAAACATATCCGTCAATAGATGCGAGCATCATGCAAACCCGTAGCTAATCTTAAAACTTTAATTACTGTTGGGGTTGTAAAAACACTAAAAACACACGAATATTTTATTACCGAACCTCCTTCACATTACACACTTTTAACACATTTATTATCCTCAAAACATTTTCATATTTAAAACCTTAAAATACTGTTCATATCGATGCGATGAAATTATTCAAGCGACAGATAATAATCGAATACAGAAACTGTTGAGCGAATAAACGAGATGCAATCTTAGCAAATTATAAGCATGCTATAAACGGTTTGATGATTTTTAACCACGCGTACAGTAGGATATGCACCTAAGTTTAAATAGAGCGCCGATTAGTTTCTTTTTATCACAAGATATCATTATCTATATTTTATCATTCTGTAAGGATTAAAACTGCAATATGATTAGGAGGATGAGACTAGTTTTTGGGTATTATGAAACGTCTACCGCCTTATGAAGCGTTATTATGTATCTCATAGTATAAAATGATTTGTCATGTTACTTCTAAGGTTAAAAGTAATTTCATCACTATTTAGGAGGGACTCAGGCCCGTTTTTCAACTGTAATTACGTTTTTGTTAGAGTCTTTTAAGCTGAACGCGCTCGCAGAACCTGGAGCACTCGAAGGTCTGCGAGCGCGTCCAGCTTAAAACACCGATGATTACCCTAGTTACAGTTGAAAAAAACCCAATCTTAGATAGTTAGTGGTTACCGTTCAACGGACACGCTAGTTTTATAGAATACTAGCTGACCCGGCAAACGTTGTTTTGCCATATAAATAATTTCCTAGCAATTTCTAGAAACTAAAATGGCTATTAAAAAATAAGGGTTGATCGTAGAGGGGTCAAAATTTAGGGTTGTAGGTATTTTTGTATGCTGTATCATAAAAAAATTAAAACAAAAAATTTTGTCTAAAAATAAAAAAAAAAATTTAGGGGTGGTCCACCCTTAACATTTGGGGGGATGAAAAATAGATGTTGGCCGATTCTCATAGATACCGGATAAGCACAAAAAATTTCATCAAAATCGGTCAAGCCGTTTCGGAGGAGTATGGCAACGAAAACTGTGACACGAGAATTTTATATATATAGATTAAATCCATTCGATACACACAGATAGTTTTAAATCTAAACCCACATAATGACAGAAGCCATAAGTATATCATAGATATGAAGAGCAACAAAAGTTATTTCGGTCGTAACATCCAGATTGTCCAATGATTCAAAGTTTAGAATACTTATATCAATAGCATAATCAGGTTATTTTATAAATAGTATTTGAAAATATTATTCCTTAAATAAAATAACTGTAGATTTCGAAATAAAACTGGCAACACCTGCCATCGATTCGCGGCAGCTGCAAGGGAAGCGGCGTAGGCAGCGTCGCGTCAAGCGGGGGCGACCCGGAGTGAGCGGTGCCGCAGCAGGAGCGGGGAGGGCGCAGCGTGCGATGACGCGTGCGGCAGCGCGGCGCGGGCGGGCGGGGCGGTCGGCGGCTTCAGTAGCGTTCGAACTAGCGGTGGGAGCCGTCATGTCGTCCGAAGAAATAATAAAGCACGTAAAAAACACGCCCGTAATATGGCAGACGTCGCACCCTAATTACAAAAAGCGCAACGTTTTGAGTCGGACGTGGGCAGCGATGGCAAAAACTTTGAATCTGGACGGTGAGTGATTTTTCCTAAAGTACTTAATGTGAGCGTGTGACGCGGCGGCGCGACGCTGCCAACGTGACCGCAGCGGGGTGTTCAGGCGTCACTTGCAGTATCTATAGCAGTGGCCAGGGTTACCAACCCTAATGTTTTAACAGTAGATTTTCTGTTTTTGCTAAGTCATCCCTGTTTTCTATTTAGACACGGAACTTTACTGTTTTTTGTTTTTTACATGCTTTCTCACGGGTTTTGTGCACAGGTCAGTAAATTACTACATACTAAAATGCTGCAGGTGCTTTTTTTTAGGTCACCACCCTATCCACCTTCCCTTATTTGTTAGATGTTACCAACGGAAACATCGCAATCGAGGACCTTTTTTGCTACTCGCTCAAAATTCCCGATATTACTGTTTTCTCCTGCATTTTTATTGGTGAACTGTTGTTTTTT
Source organism: Lapara coniferarum (assembly GCA_949316025.1). Classification (NCBI taxonomy): domain Eukaryota; kingdom Metazoa; phylum Arthropoda; class Insecta; order Lepidoptera; family Sphingidae; genus Lapara; species Lapara coniferarum. The sequence goes on from OX438919.1 coordinate 25,697,684, forward strand.
AGTTTCTTTGGGTTGGCAACAATGGCAGTGGCTTCGGGTTTCTGTTACTAACTAGCGACTACGGTTTGCGTTACGTCGCGTTGGCGCACTCGCTCGACGGGCTCCGCCGCTATTCGCTAGCTGTTTGTCTCGTGCGGTCTCAAATGATACTGCAGTGTATACAGTGCATGTATATAAATACAATTATAATATTTTGTTTGTGTATATTTTTAAATTATGATATTTAACTACTATTTCTTTAGTATGCTTTATTTCCGACCCCCAACTGCTCACTGTGATTTTTGTAAAGCTTTCTTAGCGGATGCCCAGACCTTGTATGGAATCTACCTTTCGAACAAATGCGTAAGCTTCCGTGGTTCTGAAATTTCGTAATTCATGTGTGATTGATAATTTGGCAGTCAGTGGTATTTCACTATGTATTAAACTTCAAATAATCTGTACAGATATGACATTTTAATATTATATTGTAGGTGCCCGTAAGAATTTTTTTTATGGCAACGATTGACGAGACGTGCATGCCGTTCGCCTGATGGTAAGCGATACGACCACCCATAAACAGTAGAAACATCATACAGCACCTTGAGTTACAAAGTACTGTACTGCATTCCACTGCGCTCGTCATCCTGAGACATAAGATGTTAAGTATCATAATGTCCTGTAGTTACACTGGCTACAATGTCCTTCATACCGAAACAAAACAGTGCATGCACACTGCTGCTTGGCGGTAGAAATAGACAATTGCATAGAAATTATATCCGTCGCAGAACTTAAAGAGCATATTAATATTGTTGCAGAGAACTTCCTGAAGAAACGATGGAAGCACCTCAAGGATCAATATAGGAAAGAGCTCAAAAAGGTGCTCGCAACCACCCAAATCAACCCTGACGAGGTGGAAGTCACGTGGCAGTACTACAACGACCTGAGCTTCCTCAGGCACGAGATCTTCGTCAGAGACTTCTGGAAGAATAACGCAGAAGAAGTCCCCGTGGTTTGCGGGGGTTCTGACACCGAACATGACACTGACAGCGAGGCTTCAGCGCCTAAAATGAAGAAATACGACAACAGCAAGAATGTTAGCGCAGGCGAGACATTCGTTGCTCAAGATAGAACAGATGTGAGCTGGCAGAACGATGCGGACTATATGTTCCTGATGAGCATACTGCCGTCGATGAAGAACCTCACGGAGATACAGAAGTTGCAGTTCAGGGGTAAAGTCAACGATTGGTTGATAGAAGCGTATACTCAGAATGGGTACGCGGGAAGTGAATACGCAACGAACGATACTGACAATAAGACCTACCTCCAATCGCAGTTGGTTAAGAGAGGGAATGATAGAGGCCATTCGAGTTTAGACCCACTGAACTCTGAATAAGATACAGGATCAAGTGATTCACGATCAAGTTAAGGATTCTTCGTGAAATACTAGGAACAATGATTGAAATCATGATGATGATGATGATCTGAAGATCATGGACATTTTACGGTGTAGTTACATATCTGAGTAATTGAAGATAAGAGCACGTATTTCTCGAACTTTACTCGAGACAATAGTTTTAGCGGTACAATATAACATTATTCTTGATTGTGACACTATAGAAAAGGTATTGCAAAAAAAAACTATAATTTCGTTTCACGTTATAAAAAAAATTATATAAAAATTAAAATTGAATTAGACCAAAATTGGTCAAAACTGTATTCAGCTACATATTTATAGATTTAACGAACTATTCTAAATCTACATTATTGTACTGGATATAAGTAAATGCTAAGTAAAAATGTAAAACTGCTTTCATATTATATAATGATAGAAGTACCTATTTAATTTAAAAATAAATGGTATAAAACTGTCACGAGACTGACTAAATTTAATGTTGTTTATTTTTTTGTATTTACTCTAGTAAAGAATTAATTAAAAATACATACAAAGAAAGAACTATTTTTCATTATTATCAAATTCTGTTTATGAATTCAAAATATTTATTGCTTCCCTTATCTCAAATTACAGTGTTGTCGATCGCAAAACCCAGTGCTGCCAGCATGAAAAATTAAAAAGTGTAAATTGATAATTAAATCATGCATTGGAAAGCGATCGCACGGGTTTTGCGTTGCGGCCAGTACGCAAGTGGGTGACCGGCGGGGCGTGACCGCAGACCATACGATTTTTTTAAACAGTGATCGATATGTCAATAAATATCAGTACAGTTTTAAATGGCGCGTTAATAACTCGATTATTTTATATCGAGAGAAATACATGCCCTTTACTTTCATTAACACAGTGTTCCAGTTGTGATATTGGGTTAACAGGACGTGACTGGATTTATTTATTGGAGCGGTTTTTTGCTTTTTGACACTTTACTTCTGACCCGTAGCGGGCCATTCAGGTTTCATATCCAATTAGAGTCATAACACTACCTCAAGACTTGGCAGATTTATATATCAGTATAATAAAGATTGAGTACGTCGAAAAACTGTGTACATTTTTTTTAAATAGAATTGATTGTATACATTTTCTCACATCGACAACCCTAACCAGTGCGGCTCGTCAATGATCTCGACGTGGAGTGAATGAATGATATTTCGACATAAAGTCAATGGCGTTACGTAAACGCGCGCAATCGCGTTCGTCTCAAGTGACGCGGGAAAGTATAATCCCATCAAAAACATAAATGTGAAATGTGGAAGCCAAGTCTAATATTATTAATATGCGTGCTTGTCGACTTCACCGACAAAAGAATTGAAATCTTAATGGTTGCCAAGCACTGTAGATAATCCTGAAAATTATTTATAAGAGCACAATCCATTCTAAAACAAATTTAAACTAATATTTCTTTGATTTTCTGCTACGACGATGTATGATATTTAAAAATATAATTTCTTAAATTTGAATAGTCGAATTATTTACACAAAGCAAATAACTGAGTATATATTTAAGCTCAAGATTTGACTTGGCTAGTCTTCACATACAATTTTTCTATATTTGGCTAATAAACTTATCTTTATGTTACTGTTTTTATATTGTAAAATCAACATATCCCTACTCTTAGAAAAAAATATTTTCTGATAAACTAGCCAAGACAAATCTTGACCTTAAAATTATACTTAGTTATCTGCTTTGTGTAAATAATTCGACTATTCAAATTTAAGAAATTATATTTTTAAATATCATACATCGTCGTAGCAGAAAATCAAAGAAATATTAGTTTAAATTTATTTTAGAATGGATTGTGCTCTTATAAATAATTTTAAGGATTATCTACAGGGCTTGGCAACCATTAAGATTTCAATTCTTTTGTCGGTGAAGTCGACAAGCACGCATATTAATAATATTAGACTTGGCTTCCACATTTCACATTTATGTTTTTGATGGGATATCATTACTTTTTGTAAAGATATTGTTTATTAAAATATTGAGTTAAGTAATTAAAACAATTACGTAAGAAGTTACCTTTGATCAATATTTATGAAGTTATTTATTTTAGAAAGAAAGTAAACAATGTATTAAAAACCGTAAACCGCTTCATCGTTCTGCTATGTGCACGCGATGAAGTCCTCTTGGTATAAAAACCTCTATTTAATAATTACCTAAACTCTATGATTCGCAAGTATTATGATAGAACGTCCAATGTCATCTCATGTCAAAATAATAAACGTCTTAAGATGTAAATAAACATTGTAGAAATCAGAAATTTTTAATTTGAGATCGAAACAGAAGTAAATATATAATATAAAAGACTTAAGAGTGGCCACGAGTTGCTGATGCCTATAACGTATCTATAGGAACCTACCGCCGTGTCCCACAACAGCTCTGCCTAAAGTCGGAAAATTTATAGAAAAATTCAAGCAAAAGTGGTGCCCTAGTACGGAGGGAACGTAATTAATGGATCAAGGTAAATAATATTTAAAGTAAAATAAAGCATCAATGGACGTGTACGCCTAAACATTCATTATTCTAAAGATAATTTATAGATAGTATGCAGATTTTCCGATTGCTTGGAAAATGTTTCAAATCTTAAAAATGTTTTGTTTTCAGATTTTTTCCTTTGTATACATACAATTACCTATCTGGACACCAAATTTCAACTTTCTAGGTCATCTGGAAGTGGGTTAGGTTTTTGATCTATATGTCAGTCAGTGATAAAAATGCCGATTTTTAGATGTTAGTATCTCAATCACCGTTTGAGCTATATTTATGAAATTTGGGATTCTGGTTAACTTGAGGGGGTTGAATACATAAAACAAATCTCAGGTATTTACGTTAAATAGATTTTGAGTTATAGAGGCGTCAAAAGTCGCTCCAAATGGTTCGGGTGAAACTACACTAGGCAGCTTTGACAAGTTTTTTTTTTTTGCTTGGCTTGACACGCTGCCGCGTGTCTCGATTTTGACGTGTCGTGACATCCACGTCGGGGTGATTGGTAGCGAGAAATGGCGACTTTAAGGCTGTAGGACAGCCGATAGACTTCTAAAATATTATACGTAGCAAGTGGCAAAGGTTCTTGAATGGAAACAAATTATTATTGCGCAGGACCTAGGTCACACAGTCTATGTACTTAGGTCTTTTGAAACTTCCTACCACTGACGGCAATCAGTAGCTTGGTCGTTGACCGTAGGTTTGCTAATAACTGCATCCGTTTTGACACATTTCTGTAGGAGTGGTTGGTGCGGATGCGTTGTGCAATACGAGCGACACTCGTGCAGGTAGGGTTGTCACATTCATGTTTTTAGAGGAAGTTATTTTTATTTTTTCTTTAAAGGTGACATTAGTTGTACTTTTATCTTTAGGTAGACTTTTTTAGTCAGGGCTTCATGACTTTTTCTGTACAACTACATAACCATAAGAGACAGAATTACTTGATAAGGGCTCCACCTATTAACATAACTCAAAATTATTCGAGTAAATCTATACTAATATTATAAAGCTGAAGAGTTTGTTTATTTGTTTGATTGTTTGTTTGTTTGAACGCGCTAATCTCAGGAACTACTGAACCGATTTTGAAAATTCTTTCACTAATAGGAAGCTACTTTACTCCTGAGTGCTATACTTTTTATCCCGGGAAAATATTTTTGTCCAGGAAAAACTTTCACGCAGGCGGAGCCGCGAGCACTACTAGTTAAGAAATATATAGCAACGTATTGCGATCGTTGTCCCAACACATCCACTTATAATGATAATTTAGGGACACTTCAAAGGTCAACACTTTGCATATTTGAACTGTACATATTATGTAGAAATGCTTTGCCTGAACTGCTAGAGCACAAAGCTTTTGAATACTTCTAATTTCTAAACGCACTAAAAATCATGTAAGCTATAGCATAAGAAAATATTTATATCGTTAGTGACAGCCCTGAGCTTGGGTGTGGGCTAATTGCTTGGCATCCGCCGGGCTGGCTCATGGCCGCAGCTTAAGGATCTAACTGAGGTCTAAAATTCCTGTAAACTCCATTAAATATTTGGCAACGTTGACAATTTAGTTAACATACAGGGTTCTTAGACAAGACAATTTCTACAAATGTTACTGTTAAGTATAAACAAAAAAAAAATACACAGGAATGACATATTCTAGTGATATGTGATCAACACGAAGGAATAGATAAAAAAACTATAGGAAGAGAATGGAGTAGAAACGTTTGCAACTTGTCTTAATGCCTCAGTGATCTTTATCAGTCAGTCACACATAATTCTTTGAGCACAGTATCAGTCACACATAATTCTTTAAATTATTAGGTACATCAGAATCTCAGTAAACCCGTAACGGGAACGAAATCCGCAATCCTCATAGTCTTTCACAATGCAAAGGTCGTAATTTCATGAGAAATGAATAAATTTTTGCAACGTATTACTTCATATATTATAAAATAAACCCGTGGTAAGTGGGATACGGGTTGCGATTGTAGTTGCTGTGTCGTAATCTCGACAATTTTGTCGGTTCGTAAGCACGCGAGGCTTCGGGAGGTGATTGCCTAATTTAGTTGTAGGTTGTTTCGGAGTTCCGAATGGGCTGTTCTACATGCCCGGCTGTATTTAAAACTCGTAGATAGGAATATACTGGGAAGAGTCAAACAAGACAGAGAATCATGTCATTGTCCTAGACGCAACTTACTTGACCTGTGAACCTTGAGGTGGTTGGTTGAATTTCACGATTACAAAAAAAATCTGCGAGTTTTCTGGTTCGAAAACAATTCCTAAGGTGTTCATGATTGACAGTGCTCTATACAGGTTTGCCATCGCAGAAGGGATACGAGGAAATAAGTTCCGGAATATGTTTCAGCGTAAAAAGTTTGTAAATCCCATAAATCTCTACCAAATTCCATGAAAATCGGCTGGATAATATAGGTTGAGAAAAAGTTTAAAAGAAACATCATGTACTTTTGTATGCAAACAAAGAATAGAATATAAACTGACCACAGTTTACTTCGCAAACACACAAGTTTTCCCAACGCGTAGGGAAATAGTTTATATTTGCTATTGTAAAAGCGCTTTTCACTGTTACGCAAAACCACTTAACAACTTTTAACCTAAAAAGCAAAGAAAGTGTTGTCGTGTAAACATCGCCTAATATTGGGTAAGGCGTACACGGAAGCGCAAGTGAATCGCTGCGGGCGCGGCTGCGCGGGCGCATCGTTTGTACAAGCCGGCCGCATTCCGCCGGCGGACGCGAGATGGAACGCACGTGCCAACCAACACCCACGCTTGTATATCACGTTAATTATCAACAAATAAGTGCTCGAACGGTGAGCATTTTTAGCTAAATAATCTTTGTTTGCTCGGTACCGGTGCATGACACATTGGTCTATTTGAGACAGTCCCGTTAATGCAAGAAGATACGTAAATACAATAATATTAAGTAAATTCTTAATGAATCTATACATCCATTCGGGTTTTTCATGTTGCGAGAAGCCAATATAGTTCACTATTAAAACATATTGCTAAATTCGCCTTTCTTAAAAAACAATAAAGTTTTGATTCAATAAAGACAATATATCAATGTGTTCAGTAGTTTTTGCGTGAAAGAGGAACAAACATCCTTACATCCATACATCCAAACATCCATACATTCTTACAAACTTTCGCCTTTATAATATTAGTAGGATTTGAATTATGATTACAAATTTAACCATCTTTTATGCACGACTTAAAGTTTGGAAAAACTAGTGGTCTATTGACGAACTATACAAAGTACTTAAAAAAAACTTTGAGTATAATAATATGGGGGCAAATCATTCCCGCCATTAATTGATTTGCTACTTCTTGAATTACCGACTTATACCCCAAAACTGTCGAAATCCGATTCGGAAATCACAAACTTGTATTGAATTTACCTATAAACTATCTAAAAACTTAATTATAACAGAGTAGAAAGAGATGCTATTGGCTTGTAACACATATTACGAATCCACAATTACTCTTCAACTTTTTCGCCACAAGTTACAAGCTACATGTTACAAAGGCGTTTTTGATAAACAGAAATAACAAATACAAGTGTAAAAAGTACTTATAATACAAGTGATATCACTTGTAGCTTGTAGTATTCATTTAGTTTTGATGAACGCATTATTGTAATACAAGCCTCGTAACGTTTAATAAACTGGGCACTTATATAGAAGCCAATAACATATTTTACCAATTTGTTAATATATAATATGCTGTTGGTGCACCGTAATAAAATAAATAAGTAAATAAATCGTTTTATCACAAATTAATTGAAGAAGTGTAATTCGAAGAGTAACAAAATCAATGCCTGGCGAGAATGATTTGCTACCATGTTATTTATCTCCACGAAAGCTTTTAAAGTACCTACATGGGTCTGCAATAGACCATCCTGTTTTTTTCAAACTTTAAGTCGCTTATAAACTCATGAAACTAATAAAATAGGTTTTATTTTATATTATGATTTTTAATACATGTCAATGGCCATGTAGTGCCTGGTTAATGATTTTATATTTTTATAGAATCCTGAAAAAGAAACATCCCGCTTTCGACTGTTTCTTTTTCAGGATTCTATAAAAATATAAAATCATAGGTTTTATTATTATGGTTTATGTATTTATTGTTTTTTTTTATTATTTTGGTTATTTACGCACAAAAATAAAATTATTGCAAATTGTTTTTATTTTTAACATTAACTTGACTAGTTATTTCACCGTAATTTCTATATTACAGACATATAAAAATAATCGAAACATTATTTGGTAATGCATCAAAAGAAGTCTTGTAAATTTAAAATGCAAGATGATACAGACATACACAGTCACGGCTTTTATCCTCGAAGGGGTAGGCAGACGCACGAAGTAGGTGCAGGCTATGCATACTGCATCCCATGGTATGATAGGGGGCGAGTCTATCGCCATATCGGGCACAAATTCCAGACTTCGAGCTAATACTGAATAGAAAAACCCAGTATCACTTTGCCCGACCCGGGGATCGAACCCGAGACGTCACCATTGCAGCGCCATTGCCACCACCACAAGTTGATACAATCTACAAGTCTAGTAAAAGTATTTCATGAACATAATTTACAAGAACTTGTAAAAAAAATCTTTAACATGTAACTTGTGAGCTTGTAGACTTGTAATGTTTGATGAATAGGGCACAGATCGTATCTGCGCACCGGCGATTGTATAATTAAAGATAACAATGTAAGTACATTAATTGCTTAACAATTACGTAAATGATTTGTAAGGTAGATTATCCAGCTGCCCGCACAAACGGCGTTTGAACTGGAGCGTTAATTACCGACACAACGGACATTACCGGTACAGTTTACCCCCGGGCTATCCGGTTAATACTTGGTATGATTAAAAGCAGACATAATTATGCAAACGAAGGATTGTTTCACAGAAGATACAGAATTTTATGTGTAGTACTTATTGCAATATTCTGGTATTCATCGATTGAGATCTTTGATACAGGTAAAAAGAGATGAAATTATTTATTTTACATTTATTTTAGTCAGTAATAGAAACGAGTTAGTCACTCTTGATGGTTTCACAATCGTCTAAGACTCTTAGCGAATTTCAAACAACACACTCTCATGCCTTTTATCCCGAAGGGGTAAGCAGAAAGGCAACTAGTACACCCACTTTTCGACGTTCGTATTCCATCCCATGATGTGAGGGGGCGAGCCTATGGCCATATCAGGCACATTTGTGCCTGATATGGCATGGCCTGATATCCAGACTCCGGGCTGATACTGATTAGAAAAACCCAATATCACTTTACCCGTCCCGTTGATGGAACCCGAGACCTCAGCAATGCAGTCGTACCGTAATACAACTACGCCACCGAGGCAGATAATTACAAACAAGTTCATGCCATTACACTGTGTACCTTGGTTCATTACTAATTAGGCTGAAAGCGCGTTTATTATTCTAGCACAGAACATTCGGAAAGCAGATCTAGACTAGCTTGTTATCGTGCGTCACCGCGAAGCCCCTCTATTGGATTAGGAGACACCCCACAAGTCCTGGGGGTGGGTGGGCATGCGATATTGCAATACGTAACATATTTGCCGATAAATTCGATTACGTTCCTAGTACGGGTAATCCTTCCTGGTGTAGTTCTAAATCAAGAACTCTCATTAATTATGTAGAAATTCAGAACATTAATTTTCAACATTTTATCTTTCTATTTTGGTAATTTTATTGCTTTTATCAATAAAATTACCAAAATAGAAAGATAAAATGTAAACATATAAACTTAAATGTACCCATACACTTGTTTCATCGCTCGGTTTCACAAAATGTATGTCTCAGTCGATCTTGGCTCCCAGGAGTTGTGTTTGAAGATGAGACTGTGACAGCGGAGCTTACTGTCTTACTGACGCTCTGGACCACAATGGAATCATCTGGGCGGACTCTTTTTTTTTTTTTTTTTGTTTTTTTTTTTTTGGTTTCGCGGAGAAAGTGCATTACCACTACCGCCCGGCCTTCAAGGGGGGCGACCGAGCGGTTATGTTGGGGTCACCGTGCCTTACGACCCGGCGTTGAGCCGCCCGGAGAGATGGAAAACATCGGGCGACCGCCGGGCCGAGTCCCTAACCTATGTACACCGCACGGCATACCAACTAAAACTCCGCGGTGGCCATCTTCGGCGCATTAGGGACGGCTGCGGGCTTCCTCTGACGAATGTCTAAGTTGTCGTCCGCAACCGCCCCTGCGCGGTGCCGCCTGGTGCGGCCCGTCTCCTGTTATGGGGGGGGGGCTCAGACGCCCCCGCGCACCGAAGGACGCTCTCAGCGTCTACGGCAGCGTGAGGCCAACCAGCCACGCTGCCGTCCATCACGGGGGTCACAACAATGTGCAAAGGATACACAAAACTAAAGACGGACAGCCCCCTGCTGCCCGCCCGTGACCCCCGGTGGCCCCTATTAGTCGCCTTTTACGACAGGCAGGGGATACCGTGGTGGAATTCTCTAAACGCCCCCAATCCACAGGGCGGGAGACGTCGGTCAGTCGTCCACCCGACGCCTCCTTCGTCTCCTCTGGCGGCGGGAGGGATCTTCCCGCTCCCGATCCCTCTCGGCACTCTCCTTCTGCGAGAGGACCACCTCGCAGAAGTGGGCCACCGCACGCCAGGCCTCCCGACTGCCGACCATGGAAGCGACCACGGCCGGCAACGAGATCTGGGCGGACTCTGGCACAAGACCAAGTCAACTCCAGACAGGGAGATAGAAAGTATGTTACTACATTATGGTCCTTAAGGGCTTCAATCAAATTTAAGGCAGAAATTATTTTTTAGACCGAGCCGTTGCAGTACAGTAGTCCCCCAACAACATTTACATTGACCCAAATTAAACGAATTTCCAAGTCATTGAGCTACTTAATTCTTTTATATAGCGCCCAAAGCGATCGCCCACAGCTTCCGGTGATTGCCGTTTGAGTTTACCTTTAATGTAACGTAACACATAATTATCACATAGGAGATTGTGTTTTGAAAAATAAACATCCATTCTTGTTGACGGACCGATTTACAATGCGTCTTGACCAAAGGCCCTGCAGGATGTTGAGACAGTTTACTACTATGTACTATATTTTTTTTAAACAACGACACATCTAGTCCGTAAGTATATGGAAGTATTTTTTTACATAGGAGGCTGTCTCCCCTGTAATATGTCTCTAGCTACGCGCATCGTCCTAACCACCAAAACAAAAGACTTTCGGACAGACTGGCATTCGTTTGGCAAAAGATAATCATCATCTTTAGACTGCGTGTTTTGAGTATGGACTCTATTTGAATGTTATTCACTATTAGGTGCAGGAGACTAATCTTGAGACGTCAGCATAGTTAGTATTCATAATTGGTGGTGACCACTTATGAATACTAACTCTAGCGAATTGCAATTTAAACATATTGGTAAAAGAAAAAAAAGTGATTATACGAGAGAACCGAAATTACACAAGCGATGTCCATCACTTGTTACACGACAAATTGCCGTCGCTAGTTGCCGATTGCTATCGATAAAAATGTGTAAAGATCAATAGAAGAACAATTTGTCTCACTCCGTGGGCGTAGTTGTGAAATGTAGCCAGCAATTGAAATGTTTATATAACATCAATTTATTATGGATCAATTATTTAAATTGGTTATATATAACGGTACATTCATTAATGCCAATGACCGTAAATAACGAATTATTAGGAACAAATGATTTTTTAAATTGGATCCGTGTTGTGTGGGCGGGTTATTATGGTTTGGTGTTTAAATTTGGCGGCTTTATCAGTTTTCCAGATTTGTTCCACGTTACAAGACGTGGGGAGTTTTTATTTTCCTTTTTTTTTCTTAACATCTCATAAAAGAGTTTTTTCTTTGTAAAAGTATTGCAATTATTTTAAATATTAAAAGGTGAATTTGTATATTATCCAAATTTATAATGAGTTTAACGGTTTTGACAACATAAAGGTGCAACCACACACCCCACAAAATCATTGCGCACACGTCGACATATGCGCGTGCGACAGCCGGCGAAACCCGCCGGCCAAAGCGTGGGAAATTTAAAACCGCCGCGTGGACAGTTTTATTATTTCCGCTATAAAATAGCACTTTGTGCGTGTATTTATTGAAACGCACTGGACATAAACTGTCTCTCATGAGATACGGGGATGTGGAAGGGGTGAATTACTTTCGCGTTTTAAATGGAGGAAAATCTAAGTGAGAATATCATTTTCATGTTCTCTGTGTTTACGAGATTATCTGTGTTGAGTTGTGCAGTTGTCCGCTACGAGCACGTTTTAAAATTATTGCTGTTAATGCGCGTTTCAAGATTAACTTACGCATATTTTTAACGCGTATCTTATGCGTAATTATTATTAAATTTTATGACGCTTAGAGGCTCGTGGCAGGCGTCGCAAGATCATGTAAGATAAGACAGATGATCATGTAACCCAACGCGCACCCGCTTGAAATCAGGTCGTCCTTAACACGGCTAGCTTTTAAAATGAGAATTCGGCAATTATTGCTGACTGATGTAGCAGTTTCTCCTCGTTAGCTTATTAGTGTATTTATGTATACTTATATATATAATTGTTTATGTATATCTTATAAATGTGAGTATATAGTTTTAAACTTAGTATTTTATTATTACCCTTACTTTATATATATTGTATATTTATTTATATTGAATTTTTCTATTCAGTATCAGCTCGGAGTCTGGAATTTGTGCCCGATATGGCGATAGGCTCGCCCCCTATCACATCATGGGACGGAATAACGGCGAAAAGTGGGTGCACTAGTTGCGCCTCTGCCTACCCCTTCGGGGATAACAGGCGTGAGTGTATATGTATATATATATATATGTATTTATTATAACAATTATTTTGTGCACCTACCTCCGTCCCTCTCTACACCACCCTAAGGTTGACAGGGAGAGAATGCCTATGGCATTAAGTCCGCCTGTATACCATGTGTACAAACTACAAAGTGTACCTAAATAAATAATTAAATAGGTACTAAAAATGTAGGGACATAATTCCTTAATAAAATACGGTAATCTCTTTATTAACGAGGAGATTTTACTAATCCTAATAATAATAATATCTCCTACTAATTCTTAATAAATGGATTTTGATTTCTACGTAATATTATGAATTATGCATACAAATTGCCATTTAAATATTTAAATAAACAAAATTCACGTAAAAATTATGCAGAATAAACGCAAAAGTAGTAATAACACATAAATGTCAGTATGAATGAGACTTAATCATTTGATATTGACTTAAATTTCTCTGTTCCCAATAAAGTACGTGCAGTGATAAAAAACCGTACAAATCTTCAATTTCCGACGACATCAATGTGGGATCATATTAATAGTTTAATCTCTATTACAATATACATCTGGACTAGATTTGCACTAGCGGTTTAAAAATGCTTCTAAAAGTATCGTTTATTGTAGATCTATTATTTAAGAAATGTTGCGTACAAATAATAGGTAAAGGCTCTTATATTTCAACATTTCTTTTTTATTAGGAATTTAATTTTCAATAATCGGGAAATGGAAACCTATCAATATTCGAAAATAAGTTACTAAGACAAGTTTATTGATTTACTTACGCGATAGTTCTTAAAAGTCAAAGTACCTACTACGTTACTAACGAAATAGACTATAATTAGAAACTCCATCCGCTTCAGGATATATGCTGTTTTAGACCACCGGCAACACCAAAACTGAGCCATTCTAATTACATTCCCAACTGTCGGAAACATTTGAAAGCTGTAGATGGTGGCGCGGCTAAACGGCGTGTCGGCTACGCTAGTGCGAAAGCCGCCGCGGTCAACAGCGAGACGTGACGAATGGAGACGCGGGTTAAATATTAGCTTTGGATTTAATTATATTATGATAAGAGAACATACAGGTGGTAGCGGCTTAAACACTCGTACCTATATGTATATACAGTACATTTTACAGTGTATTAATACATTTTATACTTATAGTTAGTACGATCGTTTTGTCCTATGACCGCAGAAGGTTAAAAATGCAAAAAATTCTGACAATACTTTTCTTATTTGAGTACGAAAACGTGACGAAGTAGCATGCATTGTCCATGAGAATTTTTAAGCGTGAAATCTGTTAACCAGGCCTAGGTCAGTAAGGACGAGGAAATATCTCTCATTCGTGTAGTACAGAGTATAGATACAAGATTATAATCATTTCCTATAAGGTACGCTTTTTCGTAACTTAATTATCAGTTATCCTGCGAATCAATAAACAAGCAAGTTGAATAAGTATCTTCAGGATATTTACAAAGCAGCAATCAACAACTTAGATTCTTAAACTACAGAAAACAAGAATAGAATTAACGAACTAGCCATGGAGGAAAGACAAGATGTTCTGTGGAACTAGCTACACCAATAACATATATGGGTCATTATGGATTCATAACTATGCGTAGCGAAGGTTGCGCCCACAGTGGTTGATTTCCGCATCAATCATTTAATTAGTTTGCATATGCACGTGACGCAGCCTTGGGCCCCGAGTGGGCTTGGAAGGCGTCTGTAAGGACATTGAGCTACATTTCCAAACAGAGCGCTTCTAAACTGGGAGATAAAAAATGAGATTCAAATTAATTGATTCAAAAATGTATTTTTTTTTCTAAGCCTTTATGGTGTATGAAGCTTTTAAATATCCTGAGTCAAATTAAACTATTCTCTCCTGCTGTAGTGCGGCCTTGCATACAACATTGGACGAGCTGGATGTGATGGTAAGTACCAAAACTTAAGCTTAGGATTGCTTTTGAACCCTAGGCAATAGATGGTCAACTATTTCCATTGATTTTAATATTATAGTAGTTGAAATCAAATACCCATAGCACTCACGCATCCCATAAGAAGCCTGCGACCTGTCATTTCTCCAATGATATGCCATGTAGCTCTTGTATAACAGCATTACTAGTTTGGTACATTGGCTAAACCTGTCCCGGAAGCGTGGGCGCGACACTGAACGTTAAGTAGCGGGGAATGACAACCTGTCCAAGTACGGGGCCCAGTGGTTCCCAATATTAAATGACTCGCACGGCCCTGATCTAAACTCGGAAGCTATAAGTCAAGACTTGTAATTCTTTTATTGTATTTCAAGAGATACAATGAAATTATTTATTCATAAAATGTTAAAGATTAATATTATTTACTGGTGGTAGGACTCGCATATGTAAGAGTCCGTCTGGGTGGGTACCACCGCGATGTCTATTTTTACCGCCAAGCAGCAGTGTGCATCCACTGTTGTTTTTCGGTTTGAACGACATTGTAGCCAGTGTATTTACTGAACATAATGAGACTCAACATCTTATGTCTCAGGATGACGAGCGCAGTGAAATGTCACCCTGTAGTTTGAAACTCAAGGTGCTGGATGGTTTATGGGTGGTCGTATTGCTTACCATCAGGCGAACGGCATGCTCGTCTCGTCATTCAAAGCCATAAAAAAATATATATATTCCGTCAAAAATTAACTCTGCTTATAAATTAATTCTCTCTGGAGAAGAGCGGGCAAAGAGAGTGTTGTTCCATTCAAAATCATTTCAAAGATAACTGTAAACAGGTACAGTGCATAATGCTAAGAAAATTTAGAATTCATTTTGTATTTTTTTTAGAGCAATTCATTTATTTACTGGGAAAACACCATGGGGTATCCCCGAAGTTAAAAAATTGAATGAACATATATGATACTATGCAACTATATTGGCATGTGTGAGAGAGAAAAACCGAATATTCGGTATATTGTTTTTTTCTAAAGTGCAGATTGTTATTTTATTAATAGAGATAGAGTCAAGCTTTTTTGTACTCGTGAATCTTTGGAAATACTGGTCTGTTATTGTATTTTTCTAGAATGCAGATTTTTATTTAAATAATTGCAACAAGGAAAAATGGCATGCGTTAATCGCTGTAAATAATGCTTTGATTCAAAAAAATCTCGTACTAATAAGACGCTACTTTATCTTAGAGTGCTATAGTCTAGGTACTTTTTCTCAGAAGTATTTTATGGAAACAGCCGTAGCAGATAGTAAATTATTAAAATATGAATAGAT
The DNA here is from genome assembly GCA_949316025.1 of Lapara coniferarum. NCBI lineage: Eukaryota > Metazoa > Arthropoda > Insecta > Lepidoptera > Sphingidae > Lapara > Lapara coniferarum. The sequence goes on from OX438919.1 coordinate 25,713,701, forward strand.
ACGAGTACAAGTTTGAGAAGCACTGGTGACCATTATAATTTGTATTGATACGGCATGCAACCAACCACTGATATTAAGATACAAGAGATTAATAAGTCAGATGTAAGTGCAGTTTAAGTCTTTAATTACCGATCGTTTGCGGTCGTCGAGGAAACGGTAAGGTTTTTTTTTAAACTTGACTATTTGTGGAACGGGAAGTAATTCTTTAACTAGATTTTCGCGATACATTATATACCTTGATTTTTTAAATAAATGTAAGCTCTGTAGATTTGCTTATGATACTGTAATTGGCAATTTTCGTATTCACTTGCTTCTACGGTAAGTATTCGCTTTTATGAAGTTAGATTTGTTTTAATAATTTGCTTTATTGTAACTTCGGTTACATCAAAATATTAAAATTCCCTCAATAAGTAATGATACTAACCACTCTTTCAATTGAACACTGTTCAGTAAAGTCAAATAATAATTCCAAAAGACTCAATCTGTGATTAATATTCATCGGTCCTTGCTAATTAATACTTACCATAAAACAACATTAACTGAGAAATAATTCAACGAAAAATGGCTCACTAACGGCATCAGAACAGTTAAAGCAATAGAAAACACATAAAACGACTATAAACATAGCGTGAGCGTTTATTTTAACTTCAAGACTTTCCCTTCAAAATGACGTTTACGAGCTGACCAGTGTTGTAAATCGCGGCTGCACTTGCAAATCTTTGCGTTGACGTGGCAAACAGGTGGTAAACTTCGCAGTTCTGCTTTGTGAGTGCCAGCTCGAGACTCACAATTGCAGCTCAAACAGGTCCTATTTGGGTTCATAAAAAAGAAAATTACATTCCTCTAAAACACAATTTGACAAAAATAAGTATACGTTCACGCTTTTAATTCGAGAGGGGGTAGTTGGAGCGCCCAATTGTGCTCAGTCTTCTTCACGTGTAATGCGGTGAGAATGAGTATGGCGGGTACAACGTCTAATCGCAGATGGCTTACATGTAATTTTTCGAAATCCTACTAATATTATAAAGGCGAAAGTTTGTAAGAATGTATGGATGTTTGGATGTTTGGATGTATGGATGTTTGGATGTTTGTTCCTCTTTCACGCAAAAACTACTGAACGGATTTCGATGAAATTTGGCACACGGATAGATCATGTCGTGGATTAACACATAGGCTACTTTTTATCCCGGGAAAACATAAAGCGGGACTTTTATCCCGGAAAAACTTTTTAACGCGTGCGGAGCCGCGGGCAAAAGCTAGTTAAGAAATATTTTAAGTGCTTATCGTGGGAATCTAACTCAGAACGTCTATATTCACAGGCGAATGCCATTAGACCTATGAGACTTGCATGGTTATAAACTAGCAAGATTTGAGGACTTCAATATAATGCAGGAATTGCAAGATGTGTGGTCTCAATTATGGAGATTACAGAAGAGATAGGATAATAACGTTATGCATTTTAAACATGTTATTGAAGATCTAAGAATAAGATATGGAGCAGGATTCCTGCATGCAAGATGAAGAACATAAGCATTCTGATTTATCGAGCCTTTATTTATAGTAAAAAAACTCCCCATAATATTTGTAGCCCTTTCTATGAATCCTTTCCACATCACTTATATGCACTTATCTTAAGGAGAGTATTACATTAGTAAGTTACTTAAATAAATCAGATCAATTTACTTAAGTATGTAAATGTCTTCGTAAACTGTTTACAGAAACAAACGTCAACATTTTGGCTACTTACAGACACAACTTACGTAAGTAACTTGTGTAAGTACAACTTACAAATGTAACTCCCGCTTTATTCAGAGAGAGTCCTTGTTCTTCCTGCCGCCCTTATTTCATGTATTCTCGCTCTATCGTCTCGTTCGAACACGCGACTAAATACGGCAACATATTAAAATTTATACGTAAGTACTTTTAAATTGCTATGAATATTTATGAATTTGGTGAAAAAGATGAGAGATTTGTTCCTGACAACAATCTTACGTTCGCGATCGGCTACAATCTTTAGCATTCGGGTCGCGTCCACAAGCCAATATGGCCGCCGCGGGTTTTTATGGCGCGCAGTGAAATATGATAATTTATTAATATTTAGCAAAAAGTAGTGTGATTCGTATAATTAATTAATGTTTAACCGGCTGAATGCGGTTCGCATACGGTTAACTCGCATACTTGGCCGTGCGGCTAAAATTAACATTAAACGGAATCTATAAACTTTCCTAATCAAGAAAGTTAGCGTTCAATCAGGGAATGCGATTAATAAACTACAAATAAGAAGCTCATTAGCCGTGTTGCATTTTACGTTAATAGAGTAATGCGAACAGAAATTATTACAATGAAAGTTGAGGCATTATTTTCTTTAGCGTCGCTCAAAATATAAAGCGGAATAATACGGAAAATTTTCCAAGTAGACAAATGTCAAATTTTATTCCGTCACGGCATCGTTACCCACTGGCCTGGTAGTCAGTACAATGCAGTCAAAACATAATGTCGCCTACCAAAAAGTGAGGTCATCGGCGGACACTAGACAATTGTCTTCTGTACTACACCATATCATACCAGCCCTGTATTATATACTGCTGAGCACCGGTCTCCTGTACAACTGAGAGGGTTATTGTGCTACACCGACATTAGCAAACTCAAAAACATAAATCGCCGGGACAATATAGTTCTCTGTAGTGTATGTTTTGTACACAGTCTTATTCCAGCATAAAACCACCTAAACTATTCTATAAACACTAGGCGTTGCTCGCGGCTTCACCCGCGTGAAAAGCCTTTCCCGCTGCAAAAGTCCCTAAATCCAGTACGACGCCAGCGCCATTTACTAAAAGAATCAGATAAATAATAACCATTATTTCCCATGAGAGCAAATTACAAGGAAAAAAGTAGGTACCCTATGTGTTAATCCTGAACATGACCTACCCGTGCGCCAAATTTCATCCAAATCAGTTTAGTTGTTTCGGCGTTTACTTTTAACAAACATCCTAACATCTCACCATTTTGACAAACTTACGCATTTATGATATCATAGTAAGACTTGAAGTAAGATGAGACTCCCCTAAATATGGTCATTCCAATAAACTGCAAAATCGAATACATCTGGAAGTTTCTCCAAGATATATGGAAGGCTATTCGTGGTCGGTACCTAACGAGTCAATTACCGATCGATCAGAGCCGCTGCCGACCAGCCACGTAAGGTAACAGGTTCAAATTTGTATTTGTTGTTGGCGTAATAAAATATTAGAAGATTTTTGAAAAGTCTGAATAATGAGTGAATTGGTGTTTTCGTAAAAAAAATTGTCACATGAACACTATATTTCTTCATTACCTAAGTAATATTTGACTGTTAAATTGTATTGATAAATTGAACAGCCGCCTTTGTGTACTGGCCCCTGAGCGAAGAGTCAGCTATGTAAAAGAGGCCATCGCGAAGGTTCTAGTAATAGAATAACAGACTGTAGTTTTGTATCGTCCCAAATTCATGACAAATTGAATGCATCGTCATCATTAGCCACACGAAGTCCCCTAAAGATTTCCAGACGGACCTGTCAAAAGCGACCTGCATTCAACATGTTCCTGCGATATTTATCAAATGGATCAATTAAGTCCATAATAAGTTTTAAATGAACGGACTTAGTTTTCATGACTGTTACAAATATAATCTAGACTATTTATCAAATGTCTAACTTCTACGATTCACGCGACATATCTAAAGCAGAGATCACACGCGGACGTGCAAGCGGACACATTCGTTAAAAGGCGAGATAGGAAATGCATTACTACATTTTTTACACGTTTATGTGCTTATCGATAAAAAACATAGATTCTCGATATCTTCATATGGCCGTCACTAATCAAAAATAAGGTGCAAAGTTTTCCTTTAGTCTAATTAGACTCATCGGTAAAAGGAAAATCTATTTTCTCATACCAGATTTCCTAATCGAGTTTTCAAGTGTTTGAAATGGATAAATCGTTCAACCATTTGAGTGATTTGTTTAAGAAAAAGAGGTCAAAGATGAATTGATTATTTCAAAGCGCTGTGCTGTGCGATTCAGTGTTTGTAGCTATTAAAATACTGTGTATTGAAGCTACTGTTCATTGTCATTAGTAAAGCGAATTGCCCGCGTTTTTAATAAATAACTTTTTTTATTTATGGTACACCAGCAGCTTACACACTAAACATGCACGAAAATAGGAGGTAACAATACAATGATTCAGATATGCAAGCCAATTACAGGTATACACAGCTTTGAAAGAATAAAAGACACTGTAAACTACTGCTCTAGTTAACTGTAACACGTTATTTATTTAGGGGGAAAGTAATAATAATTATTAGTAAATTTAAACAAACAAAACCTTGCCAAAAAAATAAAACAAAAATAAAAGAAGAGAATTCAAAAATGAACACCGAGTACAGACTTATCACAATACAACACTTTAGCACTAGGTTTTTTTATGGAAAGTATATGTTACAACTTTTTTCCGAAAGGATTGAATTGTATCATGGTAAATGTCTAGACCGAGTTTAGTCTGCAAAGTGTTGTAGGACACACATAGACTGGATAGAGGCGAGATAAATAACGAAAACATATGAGACAAAGAGATTTTACAGCTAATATCTTCTACGTGCCACTGCTATTTACAAAACGTAATAAATTTTGGTTAAGTAATATTTCACTGACAGGGGGCAATTATACGAATTGGCGTGAGGTATCATTCAGCATTGCAGACGCCGAAAACATTTATTAGTTACGAAATATATCATTAACAAACTAACACTAAACACTCTACGTTGTAAGAAGTAAGAACGTAACTATGTTTTTTTTTTGAAAATGCAGTATTTTTATAGAGTTAATACACATTATAAACAAATTCTCGAGTGTTTGAAAATTCATAATGAATTATCAACAATAGTTAAACGATAATTAATGAACAATACACACGCAACTTCTAAAAGTCAGAGATGTGTGTCTTGGGATTTGAATATTAATATTGAATTATATTATTATCTTCAGCAATATTAGCCAGCTCTATCAAGAAGATAATTAAGAGTTATACCTCTAGAATCGTCCTTATTATTATTGCTGCATATTTGGCTAGAAAAAACATGATATTTTAAAACTCCCACAGCATAGACACAAGAATCGAATCCTGGTACCTTATTTACAACTGACTCGTTAATTTTTATATTTGCTTTAAACGTTAATGTTCTTCATGTAGGTATTCATTTTGTGAGACCTAGTGCGGAGTCGTAATTTTCGCCTCTGATTTCTATCTTTGCTAACGAACACCCTGCAGCAACAACTGAGACTATCGACAGGGCTCCTTAAAATATAGGACTTGAAAGTCAATAAATATGAAAAATAATAAATTTCACCTAACATTCACCAAGCCGATACCGGAAATTGGAACACTATTTTGTGAATGTCAACTGGGACACTTGGTTTCACAATATTGTTTGTGTACTAATATTATTGTTAAGGCCGAAATCGTACTCGCAATCCTTTATTATACAACCGTCTATTCCCCGTAAAGCCTATATGATATAATGCATAAAAATATATGTAGGTACTCTTAATTCCTATCTACTAATATCTAACTTACCAGGGGTTCTAGACAAAATCCCTTTTCTGTTAGCGTTTACGGTTACGGAAAGGTCAAAATGTATGCGAATGACATATGGTCCAGATAAGTCACGTGACTTGCATATGTCATTTCCATACTTCATGACCTTTCCGTAACCGTAAACGTTAACAGAAAAGGGATTTTGTCTTGACCCCCCGGAAGAAATATTTATTGGATTAGAAACCTACGTATAATGAAGACAACGTCTGTGTATCATGTGAAATATTAAACATCCCATGTTCGATCAAATATATACCATCCCATCGATTATAAAGCAACCGCCACGTTGTGCACACTGTACGCACATAAAGAGGTCCCTAAACTTCACCTACATAATAATACAAATGTGTACTCACGTGTTCATCCAGAGAATACGTCAGTTCCCCATCGTCATACAGGACGAACCACCTCCGCTGCCATCTCTGCAACAATACATATTTTGTTAAAACATATTCAAGTTAGTGATTTCTTAAGTTTACGCGAGTTGAAATCAAACTACTATTACGAATTTTATCGAGTTTTTTTTTTAATTTTCTCTTGACGTTTCAAACGAATGGATTTTAAATTGAAGATATGTAACACGAACATTTCGGACCACCAACACGTCACTCCGCCCCGTGATCATGAAGAGCACTTCGTGCAGAAGCAAAGCTTTCGAGACATTGGGAATAAAAATAAAATAAAAAACCGCGACAAAGCCGTAATGGTAGTTTAAGAGCCTATGTGAGGAACTTTAAGGACTTTTAAATTCAAATTTCTCGTAAACTACTAAGATCAGAAGTTAGATTTTTGGATATGTGTAAATTGAACATATAACTCAATAATATGTCAAAGCCAAAACACAATTGCTATAAATTTTCTCGATCGAAAAAAAATTCAAAGTTACCTCTGATATTTTCTTTAAACACGCTTTATCTCTAAATGGTGGAATATGTACATTCGTAACTTTATTTAAATACAATACATCAATTTTTTCAAAGTTTTTATCAATACACAATTAAAATGAATTAAATAGTATAATCACAATTAAAAGAAAATTGTTTTGGCGCTTACGCCATTTCATTTCGGCATACGCGTGCGTCTCCCGTCACTTTCTCTCATCCGCGACGTCCAAATACGCCATCGCTGTTATGGGAGTGGCCCGTGCCGGCTTCAGTCGACCGGAATCTTTACTGACGACGGACGTGCGCTCGAAATTTTCGGACGCCTTCAAAGTTTGAATTGGCCGTCTAGTGTAGGGATTAGTCCGCGCTACCGCGCGGCAAATTTGACGGTGCCCTGGAAATTCTGTTTTATAGTGTATCCAGCTCACGTCCGTGTATCAATCTAAAATTATAGGCTCTATTAGGTCTATAAGATAGGCAGCAAGCGTAATTATTACATCCTTTCACCTTTGTAAATTGTTTCTAGTCGGAGACCTGCTTTAGTTATATTTAGTGATCGGTACGCTGAGGTGCCGGGTTCGAATCCCTGATTGAAAAACAATAGTCACTGCTTTTTTTTTTGTTATTTATACTGCCTCAGTGGTGTAGTTGTATTACGTTATGACTGCAATGCTGAGGTCTCGGGTTCGATCCCCGAGTCGGGCAGAGTGATATTGGATTTTTTTCTTTTCAGCCCGAAGTCTGGATTTTGAGCCCGAAATGGTGATAGGCTCGCCCCCTATCACATCATAGGACGGAATACGCACGACGGAAAGTGAGTGCACTAGTTGCGCCTCTGCCTACCCCTTCGGGGATAAAAGACGTGAGAGTATATGTATGTATTATTTATATTGCGTAATCCATAGCTAGGAACGCCCTGGAATGCCGGCCCAATTTTGTGTAAATGACGCTTGCGTGCCGCTCATACATTTAAAAAATTCGCATTTTGCATGTAAAGGCTGTTCAAATTTTTACACCATAAAATTATTTTAGTATGATTTTTTGTAGTACTCATTTATTTATACATTATGAATCAATAATAACTAAAATGTTAAGAGCCAATGTTAGAATTGGTATACACGGCGGCCATTTTGAATTTCTTTGTTTTAAGGCCAATCGACATCAAAATCGATATCTGGGCAGGCCTTTAGGTATAAAAGACGGATCCAATGTTAGACTTGAAAAAAGTGGCCGCCATTTTGAATTTCCTTGTTTTAAGGCTAATCGACCTCAAAATCGATATCTGTGCAGGCCTTTAGGTACAAAAGACGGATCCAATTTTAGAATTGAAAAAAGTGGCCGCCATTTTGAATTTCTTTGTTTTAAGGCCAATCGAACTCAAAATCGATATCTTGGCAAGCCTGTAGGTAAAAAAGACGGATCCAATGTTAGAATTAAAAAAGTGACCGCCATTTTGAATTCCTTTGTTTTAAGGTCATTCGACCTCAAAATCGATATCTGGGCAGGCCTTTAGGTATAAAAGACGGATCCAATGTTAGACATGAAAAAAGTGGCCGCCATTTTGAATTTCCTTGTTTTAAGGCTAATCGATCTCAAAATCTATATCTGGGCAAGCCTGTAGGTACAAAAGACGGATCCAATGTTAGAATTGAAAAAAGTGACCGCCATTTTGAATTTCCTTGTTTTAAGACCAATCGACCTCAAAATCGATATCTGGGCAGGCCTTTAGGTATAAAAGACGGATCTAATGTTAGACTTGAAAAAAGTGGCCGCCATTATGAATTTCCTTATTTTAAGGCTTATCGACCTCAAAATCTATATCTGGGCAAGCCTGTAGGTACAAAAGACGGATCCAATGTTAGAATTGAAAAAAATGACCGCCATTTTGAATTCCTTTGTTTTAAGGCCATTCGATCTCAAAATCGACATCTGGGCAGGCCTGTAGGTACAAAAGACGGATCCAATGTCAGATCTGAAAAAATTGGCTGCCATTTTGAATTTCTTTATGTTAAGGCCAATTGACCTCAAAATCGGTATCTGAGTACCACTTTGGTTACTAAAGGCAGATCCACCGTCAGAACTGAAAAAAGTGGCCGCCATTTTGAATTTCTTTGTTTTAAGGCTAATCGACCGCAAAATCGATATCTGGGTGTAACATTATTAACAAAAGAGTGATCCAATGTCAGAATTGAAAAAAGTAGCCACCATTTTGAAGATTTTTGTATTAAGGCCAATCGAACTCAAAATCGATATCTGGGCATTGTTTTGTGCACAAAAGGCATGTAATGTTAGAATTTTAAATAAAGGCCGCCATTTAGATTTATTTTTCTTTAAAGGCTATTGGCTTTAAAATTAAAATCCGCTGGACATGACTGGCCACAAACTCTAATAGGTATAAAGGAGACGGCCGAAATTGGGCTTGACCTTACACTTTTGAAGCATGTATCAATATTCTTCTATTTTTATGTCTTCCATTTAAAAATATCCCACCAAAAACATAAATGTAAAAAAGGATAGCCAAGTTCATTACCAAAATTATGCTTAGCTGTGGGCTTCGCCGCAAAAAGAATGGAGATCTAAATGTGTGCCAAGTTTTATGCAAAATCTAAATATGTGAAAATGAAATCCTCCTAGCCAGTTTCGGCCACGGCGGCCAATCTCAACGGAGATCAGCCAGGTACGCAGGAGATATTATAGTGCACAAGTGTGTGCGCAATACACAGGTGCACTCGCTATTCCTTCACTCTCATAGTCCGGTGAGACGGCAATCCGACATGACCGGAGAGAGATCAGGCGCAGGACCAACGGCTTTACGTGCTTTCCGAGGCACGGGGGTATCACACCGCCAACTTCCTGACTCCGAGCTGCGACTGAGTAAATTTTAAGATGGAAAAACCCAGTCACAATTTTTTTGGCTCGACCCGGGATTCGAACCCAGGACCTCAGCGCGCAAATCGTACTCGTAATGCGTACGCAATACCACTACGCCACCGAGGCAGTCTAAATATGTATTTATAGGAACAAAATAACATTATGAACAAGTATTAAATTCTATTTGTTTGCTTTATTGAATACCTATAATAGTTGCTGGTATTTACAAATGTGAGATCTTTTACATTTATGTTTTTGGTGGGATATCATTACTTTTTGTAAAGAAAACTAGGTAGGTATTGAGTTGTGTGGTGCCGCGCGCCACCGACGACACACCGTTGGCCGGCTGTTTAGCGCGTATTACAAGTGTTTTTTTATGGGGACACCACAAATGTTTTGGCTTAACTTTATCTTTATATTTCTGTTATAAAGCAAATATAATAAAACATAATATATTGGGATTGTTTCAAATATTTGCTTGTAACTGTTCCAACGCTACCATTAAAAATATATTTTTTTTATGTGGACCCCTGTATTTTTAACTTTTTTTATTTTTAGATTTTTTCTTACGCTTACACATAATTACCGAGCTGGATTCCAAATTTCATCCTTCTAGGTCATCTGGAAGTAGGTTAGGTTTAGATACTATAAGTCTGTCAGTCAGTACAAAAATTTACGATTTTGACCTTCATATCTTTATAACCGTTTGAGCTAGCTTCATGAAATTTGGGCTTCTAGATGTCCTTATAGATATAATTAAACTCACACAGTTTTATGTGTTTACTTTAAATAGGTTTTGAGTTATAGAAAGGTGAAAAGTGGCACCAAGTGGTTCGTGTAATATTACACACGGCGCTGGCACCAACTTAGAGCGTTGGTTACATACTCAAAGAATACCAAGCATGTATAACAAGAATAATATTGACATAATAGTATTAATAATTCTTTGGGGGAGACCTATGTGCAATAGTAGCCTTTTAAAGGCTGAAAAAGAATAAGAATTAAAAACTATAGGTATTTTAGAAATTAAACTAAAAAGACATTTTCACTTTTTGGAATATTTAATATTGGTCGATATTATTTAATTTTACTGGCAACTTTGTTCAGCGCTCCCGACGTAATGTCAAATTGAAATACATTATTGACTCACTAACACTCTAGCTTCACACCTCGCCTCGTGGCTCGTATTGTGTTCGGCGTACCACTCGCGCGAGAGTGTAAATGAGCCATTATATATTTATATCAGTCCTCGTCGATTCCATATGATATGTTCAATTCTGGTTATTGTCTAAGCTAGCTCTGTTCACTATTCAATAGGGCAATCCAATGGGCAATGGATAGGTACTGTGAACATCTTATGTCATCAGGTAAAAAAAAGTTATTCACCGAAAAATTATTTAGAAGCTCTACTCTACAGCGGTTATTTCTTTACTCCCATTGGACAGACAGATTTTTCTTTCTCATTTGGAAATAGTTCTAATATAACTATAAAATAATGCATAAATTATCTCTGTAACACTAAGCCCAAAGTTCTATGAAGTTTTTCCCGTCTCCTTTTAAAATATGGCCATCATTATTTTTCATTCAGTTCAATAAGGATATCGGAGCTTTGTTATATTGCAAAACAAAAACAAATGCCTTAGAATTGAAGAAGTAGCTGTTGCAGTAAACATCAGTCTATTCTTCTGTACAAAATATCAAAAATATTTAAAAAATTGTAAGTAATTAACATTTTAAATTTTCTATAAGCATAAGTACCCACGTAGTAAGAATAACCTTGCTATATTTTTCTTACCCCACATTACATACAGTTCAAATTAAAAATTATAAAAAATATCTAGATAGGTAGCGGCCGCCTTCAACATTTGTAACATTTATATCCTATATAGTGACTATTCAACCATAATAATGTAATCAATCTTCATATCAAGCTATGTAATTTTATTGCATTGCATAAATTTCGAACATCCTTTACATACAAAATTCGATTTTTAAATTGTATGGTGGCACTAGAGTGAAGCATCATTTACGTAAAATAGACCTGACATTCCAGGGAAGAAGTTTCATCGTGAATGACTTGTCGAAACTTCCTTGATGTCGCAACTCGTAGTTGTATTACGTGCCCGGTACGGCCTCCACGCTGAGGTCTCGGGTTCGAATCCCGCGTCGGGCAAATACAATTTTTTTTCTGTCCAGTATTAACTCGGTCTGTTGAATTGGGCCCGGTATGTGGCAATAAGCTCGTCTCCTATTTGATAAGACCTAAAATAGCTAACGAAATGTGAGGAGAAAAGGTGTGATGCTATGTTTGACTGCCTCCAAGGCGTAGTTGCACACACGATACGCCTATTGCGCTGAGGTCCCGGGTTCGAATCCCGAGTCGGGCCGAAAAATAGTGACTGCATTTATTGTATTATTATTTATTTTATGTCCACCAAAGTTAGGAAAGTCCACAAGAATAAATCAAAGCAAAGCAAAATATAATTTAAAACATATTATAGAAGTTTCATACTGCTTTGCTTTTTACCTATATACAGACCTACGTAGGGGTAAGACTCGAACCTACCACCACACCAAATTTTATCTTGTCAACAAAAGTCAACTATAAGTGAATAATACTTTCGATGAGTTTAGATAACTTACAATGTCATTTTACATAATGTTCAAGTAATTAGGTAGATAATAGTGACATAATAATGGTTCTATAAACGAATTGAAATAAATTCTATGTTTTATAAGTTATAAATTTATTAGAAATTATAATAACTATAATATTTACAACACAGACATGCATTTGCAATGACGATCTTTTCGCGGGCTTGAGTGCAATGACCTGTGGCATAGACGCGATGCGACGAGGGCCGAGGCGCGCGATCTATCTCAGCGGGGCCGTGCGGCGCCTCGCATTTGAAATACGCTAAGTCACGCCCATCACGATTCCATATGTTTTTCACATAGGCTCTTAATTCCAATAATCAAAATTTCTACCGCCAAGCAGCACTGTGCATGCACTGTCGTGTTTCGGTTTGAAGGACATTGTAGCCAGTGTATCTACTGGACATAATGAGAATTAACATCTTATGTCTCAGGATGACGAGCGCAGTAGAATGACACACAGTACTTTGAAACTCAAAGCGCTTACCATCAGGCCAATTGCATGCTCGTCACGTCATTCAATGCAATAAAAAAAAAGAAAAAACTTGTTTATTTTCGAATCCGCGTCTATACTCCTTTATAAACCACATAATATATTAATCGCACTTAAACTTTCCTATAACAATAAACGAAATCAAACGCCTAACAATGATTTCACAGTTGGCTATCTAGTCGCTAGTTGTTTTTCAAATGTCACGCCATATCTCGGCATCGACGTAATTAGGGCCGGTGTTCGAGTAGTTTGTGCCGCGCCTTAACAACTGATTGAATGATATCGAACGAGTGAGTGAATGAACGGTTTAATGAATGAGATACCGCCTCGTGCGATATTTCGAAGCGTATTTTGAATTCCGGTCTATTTGCATTTTGCACTAATTAATAGCATCAAATGTGTCATTGATTGGAAAATTATTTGCATTATGTCGTCTCATATTTTAAATGGCAATGAGCTAACGCTATCGAATTACTGTGATCCAGTGTGGGGAATGATACGGCTCCATCGAAATTTAATTCATTGTAAATTCCAAAACAATGTACAGTCAGTAGCATAAATACCTAAAAAAATTCAAAAGTTCAAATTACTCACATATTTTTGTGTTTTTACTAATATTATTTTTCCCTTCACAAAAATAAAATAAAAGAGATTTACGAAGAAAAAAATGTTTCAGTTTAACTTTACGCGTATATAGGCGTTTTGAAATTTTGAGTTTGGTTCAGCTACTTGACTGCCTCGGTGGCGTAGTTGTATGATGGTACGACTGCAATGCTGAGGTCTCGGGTTCGATTTCCGGGTCGGGCAAAGTGATATTGAGTTTTGCTATTCAATATCAGCTCGGAGTCTGGAATTTGTGCCCGATATGGCGATAGGCTCGGCCCCTATCACATCATGGGACGGAATAACGGCGAAAAGTGGGTGCACTAGTTGCGCCTCTGCCTACCCCTTTGGGGATAATAGGCGTGAGTGAGTGTGTGTGTTCAGCTACTTATGCTGACTGTATACCCAGGATGGCGATAGGTTTAATATTTATCACGAGATGAGACCGAAGTAAGCTGGGTTGGTATTAGAGTTGCGTACAATTTTATATCTATCTACCCTTTAAGGTCACAAGGATGAACATATAATTTTATGATAACAGTCATTACACTTACAAACATACTTAACAAGCCAAACATAAAATACCGCAATATGTCTATGGCAATAACACTGGCCGGCACAGTGCCCGCGACTGGCGACTTGACCCCGTGTGAACCGACCCCGGCGAGTTAATTGTTAGCTGTGCGTGCGAACTAGCCATAGGTGTGTTGCGAAATATAGCAGGTTTTTATCCACGGTAGCTGGAAATAGAAAGGCAACTTTATCTAACGTGATCACCATAGAAGTCATGGGTACGTCACCAATCTTTTAGGGAATGAATGAGGTGAGGGTTATTTCTCGTCCAGCAAGATGTCAAGAATCTATCTGGTAAGAGTCTGAGTAGGTACCATCGATTAGTCTTCATCTGCAGCCAATCAGTATGCAAACACTTCTACGTTCAGATTAATACCTATATACCTATTCGGACCGCGAGTTTGACAGCTGACATTTTTTTTTTATACTAAAACCTTATTGCGTGGGTAGGAACGATGATTTTCGCTTTTATGACAGGAGCTGTCATGGTCCCATACGACCACGTGGGCCTGAAACGTGTATGACATACCAGGTGCTGCTCGCGATTTTATCCCGGTCAAAAGTTTTTTCCGCTACAAAAGTCCCTGAACACACAGTACGAAGCCAGCGCCATCTACTGAAAAATTCACATAACGATTATTATTTCCCACGGGAGCAAATTACTAAAAAGTAGCCTATGTGTTAATCCAGAACACGATCTAAACGTGTACATCCAGTCTCAGAAATTTTCGGATTTATAATATTAGTAAGATAAGATAAGATCAGCCAAAACTTATTGCCATCATATTATCTAAGTGTTTGGCCTCCGACCACAGTTACTGTACTAATTAATATAAGAACCAGTTACTGTACTAATTAATGTAAGGACTATTATTTACAACAAAAAATAAATTCTTAATATAGTCACGTATCAACAAAAATAGGATAGCGACACCATTCACCGACACATCCAACTGTAACAATACATCCATAAATGGCAGACAAAATTGACCCCGAAATTATAACGTACACGGCGCATGAATCAGCGCAGCTTATTATATGCAATTCATAAACATGCGCGGGCGCAAGTGTCATTCGAAAGTAGCGTAACGACTATGGTATATAGGTGCACAATCATAATAATGATACTCTGTTGCTAGTGCGCAGGGCTTGCGACCGATTGGTACGGGTTGTATCCCTGGTGGAGTCACGAATGACGATTAGTCACTACTAGTTATAGCTAAATGCGGTTACTTTGATTTAATTACGGCGTTAGGTTGAGTTTTAGGATAAAAATATAAAATAAATATTTTTAATAACCAACATTTTTGGTTGCATAATTACGTATATATTTTTTTTATATAATTTGATATGCGGTATTCAGATTTTAAGCGATTTATAATGAGCATTGACAGCATTTATCTTGCATTTAAACCAGATATTAAAGATCCTACATCGGCATATGTGGAACAGTTATTTTATAGTCCTAGGTAATTAATTTCGCGCCAAAATGTTAACGTTTATTTAACGTCGTGAAAGCTAAAAATATGACGCCTTTATAGAATGTCTTGAACTCGTATTTTAAGTATATTTCATTGGAAAGGATTATATTAAGAAATGAAAAGAAATCATACTTCCAGAACAAGAAATTGTCGTTTCGCGTTACCTTTAAATCGAGGCGAATTATAATGCTAACAAGCGAGATTTATCTGGGCCCGCAACTTGTCAGATAAACGTCACATAAATTACTTTCGACCACTTTAAACATATGTATCAAAATGATTAAACAAAAATACACGAAACAAAGTAAACACAAATCGAACACCGCTTTCAAAAATCACAGGTAATTAAATCAGACAGTTTCCCAATAACGGTTCCGGAACATTATGCGGTCACAGCTCATTCTTGCAGCCGAGGACCATCAGCAGTTACCCTACGGGGAAAGTCGGTCGGCAACTAATGGGACGCCGGCCGGGCTCCGATACAACGGCCAGATAAGATTGCCATTATCTGCCGGATAGCCGGATAGCCGGTGGCTGAGAATATAAACACTAGAGGTGCAAACTTGTAACTCGCGCACGGGCCGACAACTGGCACCGACACCCCCCTGACGGATTTATTAACCAACACCGCTGAATAATGTACATTCAAATCGCACTTTAATGGACGTGTTCTGTAACATTTCCTTTATTTTTATTACTCGATATTAATCGTGTAATTAGTCGTGGATTGACATTAACGACGTACCTTTTCCATAATAAAATGAAATTAATAGACGTCGAAAACGATACAAGTAAAAAAATAGGAAAAAAAATGTATAGCGTCGATAAAAGTCGGATTGTAAATTATCCTACAATTAAGGGACGGATCTGTGGCTGTCGCCGTTATTTTTATAAATAAAACACATAAAATAATGCGACATTTCAATCGCATATCCGAACGCACGTGCTCAGTATCGTCCAATCGCAAGGCGTTCTGTCCCTTATCGGCCAATCGGATCGCGAGAGCATTTCGCGCCGGTGCAAAGTGCGATCAGAGTATACGATTGCGCGATCAAATTCTTCTAATAACGCATTCATGGCTGAATGGACATGCCATTTCCGCCGGTAGCTTTTTGAGTGTTTTTATAAGGCAACCCAGACCAATTAGCAACAATGATGTGTATATTTTGTGAGCATCGTTATTCTTATTGGGTCGTCTAAAAGGATGATGGGTAAATAATTAAGTGGGTATTTGGATTTTTTAGCTTCCACATCACACCAATTTGGTAAGGATTACATAATGATTCATTACTGACAATTATATAGTATGAGCATGTTAGAAATATAAATGCCATTACTTAGCTTTTTAAAAATTATAGTTATTTAGGAATGGAGACTATTAGGTATTGAATTTATATCATTACCGATATGAAAAATAGTTTAAAAGACCTTTAAGAAATCTCTAAAAATATAAATTCGTGCTTATTTAAGTTGGCTAATATTAAAAACTAGGCGTTGATCGCGGCTTCGCCCGCATGAAAAGCTTTTCCCGCTACAAAAGTACCTCAAATACAAGACAACGCCAGCGTCATATACTCAAAGAATCAGATTAAAAATATTCATATTTCCCGTAGGAGGAAATTAATATTATTTCGAAAATGGCGACCCTAATACTTCAAACGTAAACTACGCTTAGAAATTCATAATCATATACAACTGTCTCATTAATTCCTACGCAAAAACAATGGATTGGTACACGGTAATGCAAATTACAAGTGAAAGTGTTCCTGTTATTAGAGTACGCATTAAAATTATCATCCCATGCGGCGTTGGGACCGGCAGGAAAAAACATGCATTGTGTTTGTTTCTCACAGATTATATTGTAAAAATCGGTTGTTTTTCTCTTTGCACGATAATTAACTGGTTCTTTTGTGGAAAGTTTTGTTCGTCACTTTCAATTTTGTACATTCTAGCTGCGAGTTATAAAAAAACCTGTTTGAAAACATAATGCTACCGCGTCTTCTTGACGTCAATGTCAGGTGGATACAGTCCCTGGAAATCGTGAAAAGCCTACACTAAGTGTCACCCAAGGGTCGAACCCTAGACCGCAAAATCCACAGCTCATTAATCTGCCATATTAAAATATTTTATTTGCAATCGGTACGCATATCAAGGCCTGCACTGCGCTGGTTACCGAATCAATAAAAGAGTAATCGGTGCTTAAACACAATGCGACAAGTGTTGCGCAACACGATAACATCGGCTCTTGTAATATAAAATGTGTAGAGGTCAAAGGTTAATTTCATTGTAGGAGTAGGGTCAGCAGAAAAAATATGAATGGTAGAAGATGTATTCTAGACAGTTTTTTTGCAGCACAAATGCAAATATTCGATACTCATTGTCTTATAGGTAATGGATGCGAAGAGGTCACTTTATTGTCGCGTTAAGTAAGGCCAGTGAGATTGCCCGAGGGTCAATAAATCGCATGTCGTCATAGAAACGTGTGTGTGTTTGGTAAATATTTTAGATCTAAGTATTGCGAGACCGAAATTACATCACAAATTATCATACTGTGCAGTCAGGATCAATAAAAGGCTATATATTCTCTAGATCGGCGGCGTAGTTGCATTGTGTTCGCGGTACGATATCGCTCTGAGGTCCCGGGTTCGATCCCGAGTCGGGCAAAGTTATGTTATGTTTTCTGTTTATTATTATTAACTCGGCTCGCCCTTATCACAGCGTGGGACGGAACACACTTGGCCAAAAGTAGGTACATCATCCCTGGGCACTATAGCCCTCCTTTTATTCCAGAAATAGTCCAAAGACAAAGCCACGAGATAAAGCTAGTTAATATAGATGAAGTCATGTTCTTGTAACATTAAAACCACCTAGCAACGCAATCGTTCAAACTTCAACACATCGACTGACAGCGACCTTTGACCTCAAATAACCTTGACAAAAACATTTGATTCTATTAGCGATTTTCGAAACGATTGTTCTCGTATCGCCGGCTTGTTCACTGACGATTAATCAGCGGGATGTCGGTTAATAAAACACTAGAATGAGTATGTTTTATGTACCATTTATTACGTAATTAGGTGGGATGGGATTTTGAGTCTAATAGGATTGCGTAGAGATCTTGTACAGTTTCTATAACTCTCGCATTCATATCCATCTGGGTACTTACAAAGTGTTTATTACTAACGCCGAGCTGAATTGTGCTATCATTGTTGTGTTCAGTTTTATGTACAATGTAGCCACGTGTGCCAGAGAGAGCCTGTGTGCCACGCATGAAGCCTTGTCAATTTTTTTTGGGCGGTGTTCTACTGTTTATTTTTCATGATAGTTACCAAAATGCGAGATGCTTTTGAATTTTCACCACTTGTTGAAAGTTATACGTCATAAACAAGTTTACCATAACATACCAGCCTTATCGAGACACGCAGCAGCGTCTCAAGCCAAGCAAAAAAAAAAAACTTGTCAAAGCTGCCTAGTGTAGTTTCACCCGAACCATTTGGAGCGACTTTTGACGCCTCTATAACTCAAAATCTATTTAACGTAAATACCTGAAATTTGTTTTATGTATTCAACCCCCTCAAGTTAACCAGAATCCCAAATTTCATAAATATAGCTTAAACGGTCATTGAGATACTAACATCTAAAAATCGGCATTTTTATCACTGACTGACATATAGATCAAAAACCTAACCCACTTCCAGATGACCTAGAAAGTTGAAATTTGGTGTCCAGATAGGTAATTGTAAAACTGGTTGGCTAGTTTTATCAGAAAACATTTTTATCGAAGAATAGGATATGTTGACTTTACAATATAAAAACAATAACATAAAGATAAGTTTATTCGCCAAATATAAGAAAAACTGTATGTGAAGACTAGCCAAGTCAAATGTTGAGCTTTAATTTATACTAAGTTATCTGCTTTGTGTAAATAATTCGACTATTCAAATTTAAGAAATTATATTTTTAAACATCATACATTGTCGTAGCAGAAAAGAAAAGAAATATTCGTTTAAATTTATTTTAGAATGGATTGTGTTCTTATAAATAATTTTCAGGATATCTACAGGGCTTGGCAACCATTAAGATTTCGATTCTTTTGTCGGTGAAGTCGACCAGCACGCATATTCTTAATGTTAGACTTGGCTTCCACATTTCACATTTATGTTTTTGATGGGATATTATATACTGCCCACTGCTGAGCACGGGCCTGCTCTACAACTAGGGTTGCCAGGTTGTCAAACCAAATAGCCGGACAGGCCGGGCAGTTTGGCCGGACATTTGGGTAAAAAGACTAGTCAACCTAAATTATTAAGGATCTTGTGTCTTAGTATTAATTTTCTGCGACCTTTTCTTTACTTGCAAGTGTATGTCCTTGGCATTTTGTCGCCCCGCTAAGTAACTGCTCAAATGTATAAAGCCTAATAAAAGCCGGCCATCGTTTAATTTGTCCGGACACGCGTTCAAAAAGCTTACGTCCGGCTTTATCCGGACTTCTGGTAACCCTATCTACAACTGAAAGGATTTAGGCCTTAGGCCACCACGCTGGCCTAGTGCTGGCCTAAAAATAGACACAACTTTTAAGAACCGTCACGCGGTGTGTGCCCTTGGGTTTTGAACCTGCGGACATTCGTCTCGGCAGTCCATTCCACTCGTCGCTATCGCCGATGTTAGAAACAACTTTACAGTTACATAATTCATACTTCTTGAATATCATTGAATTCACACACATTTCCTTATTAAACATTTCACTAGGTTTTATTTTATTCTCTAACTAGCATTTGCTCGCGAAATTTTCCGGGATAAAGGTTCTGATATGTCTTTCCTGGGATGAATGTTATTGATGTTCTTCCCAGAGTCGCAAACTATCTCCATATAAAATTTCATCGAAATCCGATTGGTAGTTTTTGAGTGTATCGCGTCCGGACAAACAGACATATAGACAAACGCGGCTCGGGGCTTTATGTGAGAAGTAAATAGTCCGGTTCGAGCCGATCGCTTATTCAGCTTATTCTGATAGATATGAGTATATCTCACGGAAATTAAACCTTAATTACGCGCCCGTTGCGATTAGTGTATATGGATTGGTGCGATATTGACCGTATAACGATGATGGAGCAAGGTATCCCTATGAACTATTTATCACAATTTATCATTTATGAACCTTATGCAGTGGATTGGGAAAAATAGCTATGAAATACATTGTATTTTTGGGTAGCTTGGAGCTTAGAGATATTAAGGTTATAAATTCTTTGGATTACTATACTGGAATTAAAACTAAGGTTGTCTAAAGAATGACAGTGATAGATTTAATTTATTTTTTATTTATTTACGAAGCAAGTCTCGTCCCATCAGTCATCTATTGACTATAAATGTTTTCCACACTTGAGTTCTACACAACATTTGCATATTGAGATGTCTGCCAGATTATGTAACGTCTCATCGTCTAGACGACGCCAATAGAAGTTGTCAGGTGATGCCTCCGATGACCTTTATGGATGAATGGACAACTATTATAACATCCTGTCTTAAGTAATGAACTATGTCTATGAGATATTTTCGTCTCCATTCATTTCTATTCATTGATGTTGCTGATTAAATATCTTTGTCAACGGTACGATGCAACCTTCGGCGTATTCGAGCATTTTTTCATTATAGCGTGATCTTACGAATGAGTGCATCGCCTGATATCTCCACTGCTTTTTTATATCCATAATCCAAGAAATACCACGGATGTACTGCTGGAGATAACAGGAATGAGGAAAGGGTAGGTTGTTAGGGTCTCCAGAAATCCCTGGTAGGCAGAGGCTTGCCTGTGTCTCAGTGTAGTGATGTGATTAATGGTTAAAAATTATTAATGGTTAATAGTTAAACATTAAAAAAAAATAACGTGTTAAATTAATAGTTAAGTTATAACGGTCAAGAAGTAAGGAGTTACGTGAAAAGCATTAACGATAACATGTTCAACACGTGTCTTGCGTCGTTTATTTTAATTATGTTAAATTTTTTAACATTGAACCAATAACCAACAGGTTAATTTTTTTTCACAATAACAGTCACATCGAAATAAATATTTTCTAATTATTACGTGTTCATGAACATTTGTGTAAATGACGCTTGCGTGCCGTTCATACAATTGAAAAAATCTGCTTTTAGGTGTAATGACTGTACAACTTTTTACACCTTAAAATTATGTTAGTATGTATCTTTATATTACTTATTTATTTATTATGGACATTAGCACTATAGTATTCAAAACCAATGTTAGAATTGGTATACACGGCCGCCATTTTTAATTTCTATGTTTTAAGGCCAATTGACTTCAAAATCGGTATCTGGGTAAAACTTTAATTACTAAAAATTGATCCAATGTCGGAATTGAAAAAAGTGGCCGCCATTTTGAATTCCTTTGTTTTGAGGCCAATTGACCTCAAATTCGACATCTGAGTATAACTTTAGTTACCAAAGAACATTCCAATGTCGGAATGGAAAAAAGTGGCCTACATTTTTAATTTCTTTGTTTTAAGACCTATCGACCTAAAAATTGATATCTGGGCAGGCCTGTAGGTACAAAAGACGGATCCAATGTTAGAATTGAAAAAAGTGACCGCCATTTTGAATTTCTTTGTTTTAAGGCCAATCGACCTCAAAACCGATATTTGGTCATGGCTTTAGGTACAAAAGGCGGATCCAATGTTAGAATTGAAAAAAGTGGCCACCATTTCGAATCTATTTGTTTTAAGAACAATTGACGTCAAAATGGATACTTGGGCATGCCATCGTTAGTAAAAAACAGATCTAATGGTAGACTCAAGAGAAGTGGTCACCATTTTGAACTTCTTTGTTTTAAGACTGATTGGATTTAAGATAGATATTTGGGCTTGTCTTTAGCCAAATATAATAAATCGAGGTTGTAATTTTACTAATTTAACAATTTAAATACGCAGTCACATCAAAATTACATACTTTAAAAAATGAATAAGGTAATCAACGTGAGTAGCCTTTTAAGTCTGGTGAAGGGGGGTAAATAAAAAAAAGATACATTAATTGAATGGTTAACCAACAAGGCATAACGATGTGGGGGAAGAAAAATATAGTAAGATAATTTCTACTACGCGGCTAATTATCGTTATAGCAATAGTTGAATTGTTAGCGACTCCCTGATTTTTAACCGATTTTGATGCTTTCACAGAAGAATTTACTTTATTTGCTGTTTGCTGCCACGGGCCACTTCTTTGTTCTTCAATTCTTTATTTTGCAACATAACAAACCTGCGATATCGTTATTGAAGATAATTGAATAAGCATTGATGGTGGCCATATTATTTAAAATTTCTATAACCTACTATAGTTTGTGGCCATGTCCAGCGGAGTTTGATTTTAAAACCAATAGCCCTTAAAACAAGAACATTTAACATGGAATGCAGTTCTTGAAATTCCAAGCTCGATTTATTCTATTTGTCTAAAGACAAGCCCAAATATCTATCGTAAATCCAATCATTCTTAAAACAAGGAAGTTCAAAATGGCGACCACTTTTCTTAAGTTTAACATTAAATATGACTTTTACTATCAATGTCATGCCCAGTATCAATTTTGAGGTCGATTGGCCTTAAAACAAAGAAATTCAAAATGGCGGCCCCTTTTTTCAATTCTAACATTGGATCCGTCTTTTGTACCTACAGGCCTGCCCAGATATCGATTTTGAGGTCGGTTGGCCTTAAAACAAAGAAATTCAAAATGGCGGCCACTTTTCCATTCCGACATTGGAATGTTCTTTGGTAACTAGAGTTATACTCAGATGTCGAATTTGAGGTCAATTGGCCTTAAAACAAAGGAATTCAAAATGGCGGACACTTTTTTCAATTCTAACATTGGATCCGTCTTTTGTACCTAAACGCCTGCCCAGATATCAATTTTGAAGTCGATTGGACTTAAAACAAAAAAATTCAAAATGGCGGCCACTTTTTTCAATTTTAACATTGGATCCGTCTTTTGTACCTACAGGCCTGCCCAGATATCGATTTTGAGGTCGATTGGCCTTAAAACAAAGAAATTCAAAATGGCGGCCACTTTTTTCAATTCTAACATTGGATCCGTCTTTTGTACCTACAGGCCTGCCCAGATATCGATTTTGAAGTCGATTGGACTTAAAACAAAGAAATTCAAAATGGCGGCCACTTTTTTCAATTTTAACATTGGATCCGTCTTTAGTACATACAGGCCTGCCCAGATATCGATTTTGAGGTCGATAGGCCTTAAAACAAAGAAATTCAAAATGGCGGCCACTTTTTTCAATTCCGACATTGGATCAGTTTTTAGTAATTAAAGTTTTACCCAGATACCGATTTTGAAGTCAATTGGCCTTAAAACATAGAAATTCAAAATGGCGGCCACTTTTTTCAATTCTAACATTGGATCCGTCTTTTGTATCTAAAGGCCTGCCTAGATATCGATTTTGAGATCGATTGGCCTTAAAACAAAGAAATTCAAAATGGCGGCCACTTTTTTCAATTCTGACATTGGATCAGTCTTTGGTAATTAAAGTTATACCCACATACCGATTATGAGGTCAATTGACCTTAAAACAAAGAAATTCAAAATGGCGGCCACTTTTATCAATTCTGACGTTACCTAAATAAAATTATTTTCGCAATCATTGCAAGTGGCGATTTTATTGTTCACAAATCACGACAAGGCATAATTTAAGTCTTAGCTAAAGAAAAATATCATTTTTGTGCTTATTAGTAGTATTAAATTTCATTTAACAAATAACCTATAGAGGCGTTATTAGCATTTTTCTATGATTAACAGTTATCAAGTTTAGTTGAATGATAAATTAACAGATGGCATTAACTGCCTCCGCAGTCCGTTCATTAGTTTAAACGTTTAATGAATATTGCAATAGTAGTTAATAGAATTAACAGCTATTTTTTTATAATGAGTTAAATTAACAGTTATAACGTTTAATGATCACCTCTATCTCAGTGTTGCACAAAGTCCATTAGCTTCTTATCATCAGGCGGACTACTTACTCGTTTACTAATAAGGCAATAAAAACTGCACAAAACACCTTGTAACCCCAGTCAACTAGATCGAGGCATGCTATAGAAATACTAATACGATTAAACGACACTTCGCGTCGCATTGATCATTAGAGTACCGGTTGTTAGCTATCGACACCGCGATAACTGAGTAACGAGTACTACTCGATTGTATGCATCGATCATTCGTTTAATCGATTTTTTGCTCTCCCACGGCGATGTAGAAACGTAAATAAACAAGTGTTAACTAGATTAAATCTTGTACGGTAATGGAATTGTTGTGATTTCGGGTATCGTTTTTTTTTTTACGGAATTGTACTCGTTTCAAATCCTAATTTGTCTGGTTATTAAAGTGTTCTCAGAAGCCGTAAGCTATGTAGGGCAGTAGCGTAAAAAGATCTGTCTTGCAATGTCCATCCAAAAATATTTATTTACTCTTATTACATACACTGGTATACTTGATTCATTATAAAATCTCACACGATGTTAACATTTGGGTCGTAACTGAGTCATTTTGGCGGCAAAGTCCTCCTAGCCAGTTTCGGCCATGGCGGCAAATCTCAACGGAGATCAGCCAGGTACGCAGGAGATATTATAGTGCACAAGTGTGTGCGCAATACACAGGTGCACTCGCTATTCCTTCACTCTCATAGTCCGGTGAGACGGCAATCCGACACGACCGGAGAGAGATCAGGTGCAGGACCAACGGCTTTACGTGCTCGAACGTTCTGACTACGAGCTGCGACTGGGAAAAACCCAGACACAATGTTTTTTTGGCTTGAACCGGGATTCGAACCTTGGACCTCAGCGCGCAAATCGTACTTGTAACGCGTACGCACACAACACGCACAACTACGCCACCGAGGTAGTCAAAGTACCACCCTGCCAGTAAGTGCGCGTCATAATATTGTCCAGACATGTTTATTAATGGTCGCCGCTACTTTGCCGGCCTGGATAATCGCTTTTACATAATTCGAATAAAGACGTATGGCTTAATGCCTATCGTAGAAACCTCTGTGTGTGCAGATTGGTTTTTAGGCAAATAACGTGGTCACTTAACTGGGTTTCTATTATGGATATCATAACGTCAGAATCGTAGATGCGATGCTGTAGGGACTGGACTAGAGAATTCAGTAACTTAATGGGGAAAGCATCTTGATTTTTTACGTTTACGCAAATGTTAGTGCTTAAATAAAATAAAAAAAACTGCGGTAAAATACGTAATAGTAGTTTAATTTCAATGTTAATGGGGAACCGTTATGCAATTTTCTTTATGTTTTTTCAGTGGTTCCACCCCAGTCGTGTTTGATATGCTAGTGCTGTAAACAACACAGCATAACTCTATCACATAAGCAAAATAGAATATGTATTGCAAGTAAAACTAACACATTTTAATTTGAACTTTATCATAAGAAGCGAACATTCACTCCTTCGCATGTGATTACGTGGTGATGTAATTAAAAAACATCGTGGCATGTAATTACGGTACAGAACTGGCTCCGACGTCCGTCTATGGCCTATGCCCCGAGACTCAGTGGGCCACCTTTCGAAACTGCGCGTTTTGAAATATGGCTACCTGAAAGGTAATACGGGTCATATTGGTAATTGATCCTGTATTGGATTGGAGTCTTTTGGCATACATAGCTGATATACATAGCACTATGCCTTTTTTCTCTTTAGGTGTAGGTAGAGATGTATCAAATACATATTTCATTTCGTCCCATGTTACGTTCGAGGCTGGCGAGCTTATTGAAATTTACTGGGCAAAATTTATCATCATTTTATTCGGCCCAGGGATCGAACGGGAGACCTAAGGCTGGCAGTTATACTACGTTTGCAATATACCTAAGCCATGCTTGCAGCTGGAACACCTTTTGAATTTGGACTATCATTTACGTCCTGGCACTTATACACTTACGCCTTTTATTCCCGAAGGGGTAGGTTGAGGCGCTACGAATATGCCGCAGATAGTACATCAAAATCACAAGCGCAGATAGTACATCAAAATGTCGCCGTGGGTACCTATTCCGTCCCATGATGTGATAGGGGGCGAGGGGGCGTGATACTATAAGATAAAAAAAATGTAATCGATTAGTGAAGTGCCGCTTTTTAACCTAACTAGTGGTAGGACTCTCATATGTAAAAGTCCGTCTGGGTGGGTACCACCGCAATGTCTACTTCTACCGCCAAACAGCAGTGTGCATGCACTGTTGTGTTTCAGTTTGAAGAGCATTGTAGCCAGTGTAACTACAGGACATAATGAGACTTAACATCTTATGTCTCAGGATGGCGAGCGCAGTGGAATGCCACACAGTACTTTGTAACTCAAGGTGCTGGATGGTGTAGCTACTGTATATGTCTGGTCGTATCGCTTACCATCAGGCGAACGGCATGCTTGTCTCGTCATTCGATTTCAATAAAAAAAACCTAACTAAAACAGTAACTACAAGAACTCCTACATCTCATCATCTGTGCTACTGTTTGGCTTACTCACGATACCCCACGCTATCGGTACCCCAAGATACAGGCATGGCCTAGTTTGGGGACCTCTATAAATTTTTGTAAAAGGTGATTTCAGACATGCCAATTGTTCTTCATGTACTTAATGTCTGTTTTATACTTATGTGTTTTGTTGCAATAAATATACTACTATTATTATTATCTTCTTATAAATTATTAGCAATACGAAAACCATTTCCGTACATAACTGATCCACATAGATGGGGGTCAACAACCGGACTTCGTGATGATTAATAATTAGGTGTGGAGAGAAGGTGTGTTGGAGATTCGTAAAACAACTGACAGTTAAAAAAAGAACACCGCTACACATCGTCGGGAATATTGTAATTGATCCGCGGATTCCGTGACTGGGCAATTAAATGTTATTAATTGTTTGTATTTTAATAAAGTTCCGGTACTAATCAATGCCGATATCAGAATTTTCGAAATTGCGCATTACTTATGAGTTATGGTACCAGATTTTGCAAAAAGAAAATGACTTTACTCAGCTGTAGAGATATTAGGTTATACGCAATAGATTTATTTTAAATTTCAAAGTAAATCGTTTTTATAGTTTTTTTCCCTTTGATTTATTCCGTGAGCAATAAAATTTGTTTTAACTTATTCGTTTTGTGATTTTCTAATCAAGTGTTTTTTCCCCCTTTAAATATGAAATTTAAAACATACCAAAGCATACATTCTGAAATGTGAAAAATATATCTCCAACTACCTCATTTATTACCACGGAGTGAAAGATTAATTTGACCATAATTTTATTTTCGTCTCCCATTTTTTGTAGATAATACCACACACGAATACATATTCTGATAGCTGGAACGTTTTATGAAGTCCATAATACATGGTGTCCTAATTAAAGACCAAAAATTGCATATTACTACGAACACTTTTAAGGTACAACACAATGCGAAAATCAACTCTATTCCCTTCACATAGAGGTTTCAATCATCTTGTTTTATTAGTAAGTGCTTAACCAACGAAACATACAATTACCGAAGTTTCCAGAAACCATGACGCGTCTTAATGTAATGCACAGGGTTTTACGGAGTAATCGGCCAATTTGGACCAACCATCATCACTTTTGTATACAGTTTGATGTGTTTATAGATTTGTATTTTTCATTTAATTGAATTGATTATATTTTGTGGGAATTTTACTTTGTTTAAAGAAATTGTTAATTATTTAAATGGTCAAATGATGTAAAAAATGATGCAGTCTCCTAAATTATGCCCTTTAACATTTTTTTGTAAGCTAAAATCTGTTATTTACACAATGAAAAAAATATTTTAAACGGTTTTTTCGTTCTATTTACTGTTAACCAATCCAAAATAGTCACATATAAATCAACCTGTATATTATTATACTTAGTAACACACGTCAGTCATCCGAAAGATGTGTAATGGCATTTTAATTTGTTACCACACTTAAATATTGTTTCTATGTAGTTTTTGCTTATTGTTAAGACCGCGGTTAGCGGTACAAGTTAAATTACTAAAATAATTCTGAATTGATAAAATGATGTATTATTAAGCGGTGTTTTTTGAGACTTTTTATTATGTAATTGTCTGGGTTCATAGAACGGACACAGATGAGTGACCTCTGGCTATATTGAAATTAAATACTTGTAGGATTTGTCAGTTTGTATGTCTTAGCTTTAGTGAGAGCCATAGGCATGTATAGAGGGAGGATGGGGAAGGGGGGTATATATTTTTAATACAACTGAGTGTTAACTATCACCTGGGTCGGCTGACGGTCAATTTATCATTTTAACAAACAACAGTTTACAGAATATAATAAAGAGGTACATATCATTGTGCCCAAGATAACACTTTTGTTCAGTCGCAGCATGCCCAATATGTACACCAATGTCCTTCAAAATGGAACAGGACAGCTTGAACTCTGCGACACACATTAGAATTGTAGCCGTATTTGAAGATAATTGTAAACCAAGTAATATAATGTTTAGGTACATTTGAACATATCCGTTCCGGTGTCCGGCGGATGTTGCATCTTTGCACTAAGGCCACAAGCGAACAAAGAGATTAAAAAGTACACAAACATTACAATCTTTTGCAATACTGACCTTTAAAAAAAATATGTTATGTTACCTAATTAAATAAATTGTACAAATCGAACAGAAAAAGAAAATTTAATAAACGTTAATTTGCCTAAAACATTTCAATTTAATTAAAAAAATAAACAAATATAAAGTGTGGCAATGAAACCAAAATAAAACTTACTATATACTGAAATGCCGAGGTTTATGGCGGCCGGCGCAATACAATTGAGTCGTAGGACCGTTTGCTTCAAACAATTTGTGAACGAGGATAAGAAGTATTGTTTGGTAATCCACACATTTGTACAGGTTGTAACGATAAGCGACACATTCGTATATACGCTCACGCCTTTACTCCCGAGGGATAGGTAAAGACGCCACTTGTGGAACTCTACTTCGACGACCTAAAATCCGCCATAATATGTTATGAAAGAGAAAAGCTTTCGACTTTCAATTTCAAGCCACTCAAAGTACAAACTATTTTCCGACCTGGGAATCGCGTTCATTACCTTTAATCACAGCACGAACAGACCACTACTCTCACTACTCTTCTACTAGACCAGTGAATAACAGAAGAACCTACGAAGCCTAAAATGCTTAAAAACATTTAGCGTTCATTTGAAACGACCAGCACCAGTGACCTCCACCCATCACAAGCAAATAAACTTTTATTTATTCAAATACAAACGATTCGTTACAGATAATTGTACATGTTATTTCAATGTAACAGTTGCACAACGCTATAATTTTTGCTCCGTAAACACCGCCTTGTAGGCCTTGTCGAGTTTCAAGTGCCCCCTTGAATCGGAATAATTAAATTGAATTTTTAATACATTTGGTAGAGCTATTATTATAATAACAATAAAGCTGTTGTGTTTACGAATGTCAAAGTTGATTTGTTTGCAGCATTTTTTTCCTTGCTTGGTAAATTAATAAGATATCTACTATATACGAAGATACTGAACTCTTCCACCTACCACAAAGCCGAACAAATGTTGGATATAACTTGCCCATACGTAGGATATCCACTACCTACAATGAAATCTGTGCCAAAGTACCGACATATTTTTTGATTCCCTAAATATTTTCATTTTCAAAAATAAATGTAGACGTTCCTTTTAATCAAAAGTTATAACATTATACTGTTTACCTGTACTACAGGACCAGCGGTTAAGCTCGCTACTATCTAATATTTTTCAAGTAATGTTGTGTACATCTGTAATTGGTGCATGTATTAGTTCTAAACCTAAGTAAAGTGTATTAGAGTATTTAATATACATGTACTGTTGATGTACCTTTTTTAATAAATAAATAAATACCGGTGATTTTTAATAACATTACCGAAGAAGATAAATAAAGGCTGCCTGATTGCCGTCAAACGCTCTATATTATCTTTTTTTATTACTACTTTTCTAAAGCAAGAATCATTAATTTTCAATTGTCTCAATCCTGAAACTTATTTCGCAATAAAAAAATCAATAACTGTCTCGGAAGACACAAAAAAATTGACCTGGCATTACAATTGTTCCGCCCACGCTCGCAAAACAAAAACCTAGCTCAGCTGACATTTCTCATTAGTAGGTATCTTGTAATTCCCATAATCACGGGCCTTTGTCATAGACAATGGGGTTGAATTATTAATCACGTGACGCAAGGGTCTTGCGATACTGGTCGGTGCGCGTGCGCAGCGCCAGCGAGTCTGTTGGTTTTGTGTTGCGCAATCGAGCCCGATTGTTCGACCGGTGCAGGCTACAGATGTATGGACATTTTTTGTATATGTTTGACGTATAATGTATGATGTCAAAGAAGAACATTAAACATTATTCATTTGATTGTGAGATTGTGTACATCAGCGTAGGTTTTTACTTTGTGTATGCGCACGCGCGTTCGACATTAGTAGAACCTGTTCTTGTTGAATTAAAAAGAAAATAAATAAAAATAATAATAGCGCTAGTGTAGTGACAACTCTAAAAGTGTAATTAATTACGTTTTGAGCCTACGGCAAATTTCATAATAACGGTCTTTTTATGAAGTCTTAATAATATTGTAGTTTGTTATACACCGAATAAAATAACAATAGCCGATTCATTTTTAAAACACAGCCTATGAATTATGATAGACTGTTTAGCCGTGGGGCAGCGACCTTAGCGTACTCTTGTTATTCGCCTAGATATTCCGGCTATATAGGTTCAGTCGATAAATTAATTTTTTCTCCTAGCCAGTTTCGGGCACGGCGGCCAATCTCAACGGAGATCAGCCAGGTACGCAGGAGATATTATAGTGCACAAGTGTGTGCGCAATACACAGGTGCACTCGCTATCCCTTCACTCTCATAGTCCGGTGAGACGGCAATCCGACATGACCAGAGAGAGCTCAGGCGCAGGACCAACGGCTTTACGTGCTTTCCGAGTCACGGGGGTATCACACCGCCAACTTCCTGACTCCGAGCTGCGACTGAGTAAATTTTTAAGATGGAAAAACCCAGTCCCAATGTTTTTGGCTCGACCTGGGATTCGAACCCAGGACCTCAGCGCGCAAATCGTATTCGTAATGCGTACGCAATACCACTACGCCACCCAGGCAGTCAATAAATAAAATAAAATTAAAAGTCGATAAATTAAAAACCTTGTAGCGTCTTAAAAGAATCATACCATGTCTCATCTCATTATAGACTTACTTTATGCAGGAACGTTAAATCGCGGCTTTACGAATTTAGAAAATTGACTTTAATATATATTCAGTTTTTGTGTAGTCAATGAAAATGCCAGAGGACTAAAAAGCTGTCAACCCGTCTAAATTTTGTCACCATTAGTCTCATAATGTAGCTTCCTGGATGATGACAAGTTATCGTCACGTCATTTTCAAGCCTATAAAGCTCCAGCAGAACTGTACGAGACAATTCAACCTTATACATATAACGAAACAAAGAATAAAAATTCATTTTACAATTAAACACAACTATTGATTGACGCGCGGTATTACAAAACACCGCGGGTTTTGTTCAGCTGACAATTCGACTTGAAGATTTATTGATACAGTCATTCGGACAGCCACATTTGTGCAAGAAAGACTTTTTAGAGGGTATAAATACATAATAGATAACATCAAAGGCCTTTGATAGGGAAAGGATTTTTTTGTAACAAGTAGCAACTACTTACAATTTTGAATTAGAAAAGGTTGTGATCTTCTCCGAGACATTGTGGTTCTTTAAAAGCATACGCACACTCACTCCTTTTATTCCCGAAAGGGCAGGCAGAGGCGCAACTAGTGCGCCCACTTTTCCCCGTGCGTATTCCGTCCCATGATAGGAGTCGAGCCTATCGCCATATCAGACACAAATTCCAGTCTCCGGTTCTTTAATAACTCGCGTCTTATAAACATTTTTTGGGTGCGAGACTAGATGTCTGCTGGAGAAGAAATTGATACACCGTACAAGTCATACATGTGATAGTTTTCAAGATTGGAATAAATAAAAAGAATATTTAAAGGCTAACCCTGACTAACAAAGCCAGTCCAATTTTCTTACTTTCGTTTCGTTTTACGAGAGCAATTTCGACAGAAGATGGCTTGTTAACACTTGGTAACAAACGGACAAAAACGTCCAAACTTAACCCTAAAGCGGCCGCTGATATCCCGAATGGGGTCAGCCCCGCATGACCCGCGTCAGCCACGTCTCGTGACATACGGTGCCGTACCACTCGATCAATCACCGAGCAATGTTCGCGTTCTGACATTTGCGAGTTTGGGTTGCGTCACTACTGCTGGGGTTGCCAGGCGATGTGATCGATCAAGATATTTCCAGGAAAACTTCGAATATAGCACATAATCATAGCACACACTTACGCCTTTTATCCCCAAAAGGGTAGACAGAGGCGAAACTAATGCACCCAATTTTCACCGTGCGTATTCCGTCCCATGATGTGATAGGGGAGAGCTTATCGCCACATCGGACACAAATTCCAGACTCCGGGCTAATAGTGAATAGAAAAACCCAATATCACTGCCCGACCCGGGGGTCGAACCCGAGATCTCATCAATGAAGCCGTACCGTAATACAACTATGCCACCGAGGCAGTCAAGTAATCTATAGCTTACTTCTTAACCTATCTGGTACCGCGAGTTTATTTTTATACTAAAACCTTATTGCGTAGGTAGGAACGACGTTTTTCGCTTTTATGACAGGAGCTGTCATGGTCGCAATAGACCAAGCTGGCCTGAACTATTAATTGGTATATTCAAATCGCGAACAAGTATACTGATTTTGAAATATTACGACGGGACTTATTAGTCGCCTGGTGTGAGCTTAACGCTTACCTGTCAGTAGTAGCCCCAAACAGCATATAGTAAAGTATGTACAATGTAGTCACCAGCATAAATAGCTCAACAATTTCAAAATTTCAAATTGCCTACACACTTTTGTGTTATTACTAATGGTTTTTTTATCTTCACAAAAATAAAGTAAAAGATTTAGTTTGCTTCAAATGATGAAAAAATATGTTTCAGTTTAACTAACGCGTATACAGGCGATTTGAAACTTTGATTTTGTTCAGATGATGCTGCTGACTATACATACTACAATAAGCGCCAATATGATAGAGAAGAAAACGAGCTATTTAATACTACCATATACTCAGTTCAGTTACAAAAACAATACTGAAAGTTACAATAGTGCTAAAACACAGTAAACAGACTGTAGCTAAAATCTCCAATGATTTATAAATTAACCTTTACTAGAAATAATATGTTAAAAGAAAAAACACAAACATGTCCTACGTATCACGAAACACATGGCCTTTCTACAACGTAACATACAACGAGGGACGAGAACGTGTAGCGTGTACGGTCTTAGACATAGTATGTAACTATGTAGATAGCAATCATATTAACAACTAGCTTTTGCCCACGGCTTCGCCCGCGTTAATAAGTTTTTCCGGGCTAAAAGTACATACATAAAAACCTTCCCGTTGAATCACTCTATCCAACACATTTATTTGTATAAAGATTAATATTATGACGTTGATACAACTCTTAACAAATAATGCATTAATTTCGACCAAATTTGATTACCATAAAAACGGTTCTAGAGAGTTTATTTTAAAAGATAGACATATACTGTCGCGGACTTTTTTTAGATCATTTCAAGAGGAATAATTCTTTCATACACATATTTTTGGTATCTTGAACCGTTTTCGCAGCGCACGCAATGGAAGCCCTCAAGGATGAATAATTTTCCCCGCATTTTTCACATATTCCATTATTTCTTCGCTCCTAATAGTTGCATCGTGATGTTATATAGCCTATAGCCTTCATCGATAAATGGTCTATTCAACACAAAAAGAATTTTTCAATTCGCACCAGTAGTTCCTGAGATTAGCGCGTTCAAACAAACAAACAAACAAACAAACAAACAAACAAACAAACAAACTCTTCAGCTTTATAATATTAGTATAGATAAAAATTTTGGCAGTGTGGACCGAGCGCTTTATACGGCCAAAATATTTTTGATTAGCGAGGTTTCGAGGTGAATAGTCTACAAGATTTTTTACAGATTTATTTCATAGTTAACGAGATTTAAAAAAATAGTGTACAAGACTTTTACTTTAAAACCTGAACCTTATCCTACTGTCACAGTAAACTCGCAATACTGAAAAAAAATGGATTTTGTACCGAAAAACCACCCTTACGGAGGCAGAACCGCAAGTAAAACCTAGCATTTGATAATTATGAGGCATCAGAAGACATACCACCGACATGACTTTAAATAAAGCTACAACGATTTATCATTCAGCCATGCCAAAACTATTTGTAAATAAACGCCATTCCAATCTAATTACAAAACTTTCCTGTTTCCGGTGTTTACATAGCTCCAGCACATTTCGCAACAGCTAAATAAGACACATTATCGTAATCTTGATGGTTTGAGGCAACAGTTACCACATTCCTGGTTATTAGTTGAAGAATTCCGAGCCGGTTCACTTGCCTAATACATTAGACCCGGGCGTTTTCACAATTACTAAAGATAATGTAGTTACGAGGCATTGTCGATTAACATTATCACGCTTAGTCCTGTAAGGGTGGGTAGGTATAAAACCTGTTTAGTTCAGAAGGTAAGACTGTGGTTAACACGCGCTTAATCTCTAAAGGGCACAGTGTGACTTCTACGCAGTGAAAGAGTATTCAAGTGGATAGAGCCGCGAAAAAAAAAATAGTTAAGCTTATATAATTATGTAATTGGTAAAGCCCTTCTTGTACAAATTAGACCTCATTATAGGTGTCTATGGACGGTATTAATAAATGAATCTCAAGTTAGAGTTACATCTCAAGTAGACATAATGTATTGAACTCTTCATACATTATGTCTACTTGAGATGTAACTCAAACTTGAGATTCATTTATTAATACCGGCCCATCTCACCTATAGCGAGCACATTGCCATATTGAGCATGCGTTGAACCAGAGATTAAATAATTTTAGGTATAACTATTTTTTTGAATACCTACCTAGGTGCGCCTACATGGCAAAAACGGGGAGCGCCACAACAAATATTAACGTGAGAAATCTAATTACACTAGCAAACACAGCAATAATACATCCAATATTTGCTCAAACACAAACATTGACGGCCAAATATTGCCATAGCAGAGCAAGTTGAACAACCCCGGATTCCAAGAATGCACGAGTAAAAGGTGAACATCCAAATTGGCCTTCACGATGATGGAGCGAAGTGTTAAGGGCCCATCATTTCGGTAGCCGAAAAAGAACAAAACGAAAACGTTATTAAGGACCCAGCCGAATTTTTGCGCGTCAAAGGAGGGTTGGTAAAAAACGTTTTACGATGCGCACGCGCAGAAGTTCGTTTTGCTTTTTTTTTTATTAATTATACGAATTGCAGGTGTATGTGAGGCTGTAAAGTCATTTTGATTTGTGTAAAAGTGTTTTTGGGGTTTATACTTTGGAGTTATTTTTGGATTTGTTATTTAATTATGTTTGCTTGCAACTGGATGGGTTAATTAAGATGGTAGGTTAAAGTAATAAAACTGGCAATATATAAATTGACTGTAACCAGAAGGCGTTTAATATAAAAAAAAAAACGTTTTATACACATAGTTTAAATAGATAAGTATCGCACTATTATTGGTAAAAACGTTCGTAAGCTATATTGCTACATAGACAATGCAAGTTTTTTTCTTATACATAAATCAATTTATTTCGTTATAACGTCATGAAAGATCCACTATTCTTGATTAGCAGTATTACAAAAGTACAATGACGTACAAAATAATCCGCTAAATCTTGTATCGAGACTAAACTAATGTGATGTACACTCGAGCACATAATTTTTTTCAACTGTCAAACACAGCCACAAATGCCATACATCGGCCGGTCCGATTCCGACCGATCGGTGAGCGATCGAAGCGAATTCTCGTCTAATTGTCCGTTGACCTAAAGGTGATTGCTTTTTGTTGTCCATCCGAGGTGGTCCTGATAAATGAGGGGAATTCGAACGATCGTGTTTTTGCTGAGCGGATTCGGAGCTCGTGCCGATGTCGCTTAAAGACTTTATTTAATGATTATGTTACGTATGTGATGGGGAATTGGAATTATGAGCGCGAGTGTATTTTTGGTAATTGTATTGTATTTATAATAGGACGTTTTAAAATATATCTATTTCAATCGATGTATATTTAAGTAATTTTTGGTTTAAATAAATTATAAAAATCGAAACTTATTTTTCTCTGTGATAACGTGTATGTTACATTTACTTCACAACATAATACAACAATTTAAACCATCAACAGGATACTAATCCTACTAATATTAGAAACTCGAAAGTTTGTAAGAATGTATGTTTGTTACTCTTTCAGGAAAAAACTACTAAACGGATTTCGATGAAATTTGACACACAGGTAGATCATGTCCTAGATTAATACATAGGCTACTTTTTATCCCAGTAAAATATAAAGCGGGATTTTTATGAACCGGGGGCAAAAGGTAGTATTAAATATACTTACACAGGACCTATTCTACAAGATCTCAGGTAAAGTCCACCTAACCCCAGTCCAAACCGGCCGAGCGGCAGGGGAGAAAGCTAATTTTAACGTTAACATAACCCCATTAATTGGCCGGTACGTGATGGGCTCAAGTAATTACCGTATATCGCGTGTCTCGTTCTGAATTGTTCACCACAACATATCCCGTACAGATGGTTCGCTAATATCATTATTAATTGACTGTGGCTCGTGTCAAGGTAACCCTATATTTATATTTAAGTTTTACCCCACTCATTACAGGTTTTGGAAATAATCAAGATATGTGGAGAAATTTATTACGTAACACCTTCGGGTCATTGCAACATATAAACGCAAATGTTTGGAAAACCAAATAATCTTCCATACCTATCTATTCGTTATTCCTTTACTTTAAGACAGGCAGCATATCCATGATTCTTTTGGAATTATGGTCGATTAGAATAAACTTTACATCCATCCTGTTCCGGGCAAATCATACAAGTTATATCCGGCCTAGAAATCAATACCAGAAGTTTCCATTCCAAAGCTAATAATTGCTAGCCAAAGAGGCTACAACAGATCTGCCATCTCTAATCTGAATATATAAAATCCTGACATTGACCCTTCTGTACGGCCTCGTTTGCGGCGTGTTCTTGACCCCGGCCGCTTTTGATGCTGTAATGAAGGGTTTTTATTAAATCAACGTCAGAACTCCATTAAAGGTTGCCCCCGGACAAAAGATGGGCCCATCAATCACAACCAGATACCGATATAGCGAAGAAAAAACGACAAACCAAGCCAAGACTGTTGACTTTTTCGTTCCTAATTTAAATGTTTAGACAAGTTTGTTGTGCCGTTTGTAAACTCCACTTTGTAAGTTCTTGTCATGTATTTTTAAGTTTGGAAGGTGTAAATATATTTTTACTTGGGAAACACCAAGGAGGTCGGTATTGACATAATATTAATATGCTGTCACAGGTATGGGTAATTTATTATTTTTATGATGAATACGTTATATTTTAAGTACGATCCTCTGTGTTTGAACAATATAAATAATTTAACATCTTCCTTCATCATCATCATCATCATCAGCCACACGACGTCCACTCCACAGTCCACTGCTAAACATAGGCCTCCCCTAAGGATTTCCAGATGGACCTGTCAAAAGCGACTTGCATCTAGCGTGTTCCTGCGACCTTTATAATAAGTATGAATTCGAATCACGATCATATTATGAAATTTTAATATTACTTTCATGTTCCAGAATATTCTATTTAAGGACTGTACATAAAGAATCTTGATTATATATTATCAAACAAACTAATATTGCTGATTTCAAAAATAGCCAACACTTGGACCGATTCAAACTGATACCAATATTTCAATAAATCCACAAAATTTTAATAGTTTTGGACCGTGACAAAAACAAGTTCATTCTTATCTAAAAGTTTAGAGAAGCGATATACTTATAAAGAACTCCTATATCATTTCTTATTGATTAGTGGCAAACAAAGTATCCCAGCGAAATCTCGACCATCTCCTTGCGTCCATCAATAACACATGTCTATGTTACGCTTCGCTTATTGCACTTGCAATCTTCAGTAACAAATAAATTTTACATTTCTTAATGATAAAGTAACCTCTTCCAATGATATCATCATGTTTTATGTTTTGGAGTGGAAATGAGTTGTCACTTTTTATTCAAAGTGCATTTTAAAACTAACTTAAAAGGTTTTCTGGCATTGAAGAAAATGAGAGGTCATGGTGAACTGAATTCTAATTTGTAATTATAAGGCGGTATTCTAGTGTAGAGACATGAATTTTAGGTAATTTTTAAAGTGTCGTAAAAAAAAATCAATCAATATTTTTAGTTTCCATTTTTTTATCAGTTATTTATTAATGTTTCAAGAGTACGGAAAAAAATTAAAAAAAAAAAGTCAAAAATTTAAAAAACTGGCAGCCGAAGAAGTGGGGGGCGTCAAAAAATTGGCAGATGAGTTTTGACATGATTTCAACCTTCCTAGTCATCTGAAATGAAAAAATAAAAAAGATTATTAATCTGCAATGATGTCGCAAGAATCAGAACTAGCGATGAGTGAAAAAAAAAATTTTTGACAAAATGGCGACTGTTTGAAAAAAAAAACGATTTTTTTTACCACTTTTTTGAGTTTCTCGAATTTTTTAAAAATAGTCAGAATTAAAATTTGGGGATGAGGCTAGTTCCAATTCTTGAGAGGTCTATAAAGAAGATTCTCTGAAAATTTCAAGTGAATCGGTCCAGTAGAACTCGAGAAATCGTGACAAATATATTGAAAAAGTCTGTTCTGAGAAAAACGCATTTAAAGTTTCGCGTAAAGTTTTTCGCTGTCAAAGTCAGGAAAAGATATATTATACTTACTTTTATTCAATCTGCCATTCCTGCTTCATACATCAGACCCTCTTCTACTTCAAAAATATTTTACTTTCATAAATTGGTTTTATAATTTCTAAAACTTTATCACACAGGGGACATTATCATGCTGAAACTCCTCTAAGGTATCCTCAGATGCAGCTTTTTGCCACGCAGGCCGGGTCAGTAAAATGTCTATAGCTCTGAAAATAATTTAAATTTTCAAAAATCCTCTCGTAGACATATTCTTAAATAGTTAAACTTTGAAAATATAAAAAAAAAAACGATTTTTTTGAAATTCTACACTAGAATACCCCCTTAAGAGGAAATGATGCGAAGACATAAATAAATGGAAACAGAAACACTTTAAATAAAATAAAATTGACACGAAACGTAAATATTGTTTCAAAACAAAATTTTGGTTTAATGCAATATTTTACTTCATTTATTGTATTAAGAAGTGTTGACACTAATTTTCATATAAGCCCAGCTTTAGTGAATGAAACCTTCAAAATCCATCTTCAATATAATGTTTAACGTCGAAGCAGAGAACCACCAATTTGTAATATCCTACATTACGGGTCCAAAGCAAATGTTAATTGCATCTAATCGTCAGTTGTAGCCGACAGAAACCATTACAATCTGTTCGACACGC
Source organism: Lapara coniferarum (assembly GCA_949316025.1). NCBI lineage: Eukaryota > Metazoa > Arthropoda > Insecta > Lepidoptera > Sphingidae > Lapara > Lapara coniferarum. The sequence goes on from OX438919.1 coordinate 25,753,553, forward strand.
ATTTTCAAATCCTTTTACTGGTTAAAGTGTATTATCTGGGTGGCCATTATGGGGATAAAATAGGAGGGACTTTCGTGTGTTGGAATTTTTGGAAATTATTTACGGTCGTAGATGTAAGATAAACGGTTTGACATGGTGGTCGTTTTTTATTATTGCGTTTAAGTATTAAATCCTGGTAAAGTGGAATCAGGTCCTGACAGGTGATAGCGCCAAGTAGAAAGAATACTAAAAACGTAACGAAAACTACAGTGTAGCTTATAAAATGTCCAAATATAACGTTCCTCAACAAGAAGTTGACTACAAACCATTCGACTCCGTAAATGCTCTCACCCTTTAAAATCCAAAAATTACCTGAAACCAAACAAAATATTCATCAATAACACTACAAAACACATGCATCAATAAATACACAAAGCACATAATCACTTTTAGTTCTGGCATTATTCATAAATAAATCCAGGGTTTCTTACAGATATTCCAAAACTTCTCCAAGAACCAAAAATAACTTCCTCGCATACCGGGACATGAATCCAAACACCCAACAGTGCTTCGTCCATTAGACAACGTTTCTGGACGTTTTTACAGCGACATCAGTCGTGGCCCTAATTGCCGTGACTGTCAGGGGATAAAAAATGATGCGTACTCTGGAACGACAGAGGAATGTCCATTAGATCATATCGGGGAGCTCGTGAGCACCGAAACGGACGAAAAAGGATAAGAAATCCTGAGACAGTGGTTGTCAAATGTTATTTGACAATTGGTCGATCATATTTTTATATGGCAAACAATGGTACGATCAGGTGGTGAGATCAACGCTATTATTAGACTCTCTCTGGGCCAAAATAATCTTGATTCAATATTATTATTATTACTAGCTTTTTCCCGCAGCTCCGCCCGCGTGAATAAGTTTTCCCGGAATAAAAGTCCCGCTTTATATTGTTCCGGGATAAAAAGTAGCCTATGTGTTAATCCGGAATATAATCTACCCGTGTGCCCAATTTCATTGAAATCCGTTCAGTAGTTTTTGCGTGAAAGAGGAACAAACATCCAGACATCCATACATTCTTACAAACTTTCGCATTTATAATATTAGTAGGATTAAATCTTTTACACATTTCGTCATGAATGACTTCTGTGTGTGACTTCTCTACTCCTTTTCTTTCTTGTTTTATACAACCGTTCCAGTTCCGTTCTTGCCACTTCGAGTAGAGGATTGACTACGTAGCATACACGCTATCAATTATCGTTGAAATTACTGAAGCATCTGTCATTTAGATAGTATGTATTGTAGGACTGCCTCGGTGACGTATTTGTATTACGGTACGACTGCAATGCTGAGGTCTCGGGTTCGAATCCCCGGGTCGGGCACAGTGGTAATGGATTTTTCTATTCAGTATCAGCCCAGAGTCTGGAATTAGTGCCCGAAATGGCGATAGGTTCGCCCCCTATCACATCATGGGACGGATTACGCATGGCGAATAGTGGGGGCACTAGTTTACATGTATGTATTGTAGGATTTATCGGCACCAAGGTTCCAGCATCCGAATGGCGTCTAAAGGTGCATAAAGACGACGTGGCTGTTTTGAGAGCCACTGCCGTGCGTTGTTTATAATGACACGAGCTATTGTTAGCCACGATTTCGTGCGCATGGCTACCTTTATACAAGTGAAACTTTTTCGTTGTTTCACTTCTACTGCCTAATTTGGTAAAGAAAACATTTAACCTACGCCGTCGAGAAGACAGAAATTCTATCTATAAATACAGTTATTAAAAAAATAAACCCCTACAGTATTATTAAAAGAAAACGAATATATTAAAGACTGGCGGCGAATGCACGTGCATGATTTTTTTGGAAATGTGGGTTCATATTGTGGTATCGATTTCTGCCAACCCACTGAAAAATGCAGTCATGACCTTATATTAAAGCTCTGGTTATTAAATTAACATAATTACAGTGTATACGATATATCCTTGCACTGCACCCATTACCGGTAACAATTCACGCGTAAGCCTTGACCATTCATGCTCCGTTTCCATATCTAATGTAACATACCAGACGTCCTGTCTGTCTGTTTTGACGCACGACTGCGATGTCAAACGCACTTGTGAGATTCAGTTTTGTGGTGTTGCCAAGTAAAATAGTATACAATATAGGGTTTACAACTAGAGTCCAATTAAGGTTTAGATTATGTGAATGATTTAATTAATGTTTTGAGGTTGTTTTATTTGTTCACCTTATGTTGATCTCTAGGCTCGTACATTTGAATAGTAGTTAAACCATCCAAATGTTTGCTCTAATTCAAATTTAGACTTACGTCAGAAATGAAGAAATTTCTTCTCCTTTACATCTATCTCTTATGGTTCGTGGTATAACAAAATTACTTCTTTAACGATTCCCAAACCAACAACCACATTTTATTGTCTATTAGATTTTCTCACTACAACCCAAGCCCGTTGACTAATCAATCAAACAGACAAATAAATATTGCCGAACCTTGCGACCGCATAGCCAGCTTGCGCCATAAACAAATAAGATAGTTCACCGAGAGATGCGTGACCGCTGCGCACGCGCCGCGTACACGCATCAGATGTAAGGAACAGATTTGGGAGCATAGTTTGGGAATTATAGACCCTGGTTATAATTATGTAGAATATCGATAGTGGGTGTAGGGTTTTTTGATAAAAAATATATCAATAAGTGTTTTGAGATATTTAATAAAGCAATCGATATTCCTGCTAAAGTAAAGAATTATTATTTTTTGTCTGGCGATGATTCAGCTATAAAATAGGGAGTTCGGAGTTTGATTCGGGTGCCAAGATTATTTTATCTTTTTGGCAAGTATTTATTTCCTTTTTGGATGTTGTGGGTTTGAAAGCCATGGATAATTCCGATATCTATGACACTGGATTAATATTTGTATGTCAAGGCTGTAATTGTGATTGTTAGGTGTATTTATTTATCTTATACATCAGACTCTATCTTTGCCGCGTTGTCCTTTACGTTGAGTACACGTATTACAGACGCGAATGATATTTACTTCTAAACTATTAACTGCATTTGCACATTCTGCTAATATCAAACATTTTAGTGTTCCGAAATCACATGGACTCTTAAGTCTTACGCAAAACTACGTGACTATTAGACTAATGCGTTTACGTCGATATGTAGGAAGATAAGTTTTGCTAAGGCAGAACTTAAAGCATATTTTTATTGAATTTCTACGAGTTCCGTAATTAACATTAGGTATGTCGTCTTTTTAGTTGAGAATATATTACATAATAGTTGATAAAGTTTGTAAATAACATTACGCATCTTTTTTTGGAAAGATTAGCTGCATCTACATATATCGCGTTTCAAAACCGCCATATTCTGAATTGGGCCTTTTTAATATCCCTTTGGGAGTGGATGATGGCCTAGTTGGTAATGGAACAGTATGCCGAGACAATGTCCAGAGGTTAAAAATCCTCTGACCTTTCGAAGTTACGTATGTATTGTTTATCAATTATCGTTCGCTTTAACGGTGAAGGAAAACATCGCGAGGAAACTTACATACCAAGAATTTGGAGGGTATGTAAAGTTTGCCAACCCGTACTAGGCGAGTGTGATGGACTAAGGCCTAATCCCTCAGTAGTAGAGGAGGCCCGTGCTCAACAGTGCGCAGTATATTATACTGCTGGGCTTATTGCAATATTTCTTTTATTTCCTGATTAACCCCGTAGATTCTCACCCTCTGTACTTGCCACGCTGCCTATGTAATAAACAACTTTTTAGAATCCTAATGCTTTTGATTTCCATAGATGAGTATACATTTACCCAATAGTAAAAATTTTCGTGATTTTAAATTAATTTTATTTGACAGTTATCGTATTAAACACCTAATTTAGATAGCACTTATTTTATTTCCATTTATTTGGAAGCATAGGTTAGAGAGTGACTTTTGTATTTATTTGTTCCGCTTATAAATTTATGTGATGAGTAGCATTTTGACTCAAATCATGGTGATCAGGACCGCTCTGTCAAGGGTGAAACGCAAAAGAAGAAGAAGCATTAACTCAGAAGTTTTGAAACAGGCCCTTATTGTGTGAAGATAGCTAGGAGTAGGTAGAAGTCTTTGATTTTTATTCTGCGTACGGATTGGAACAAGTACCCAAAGTGCTCTAGCCCCCATAGCGTTATCTAAATCCGCTCCCGCCTGAACTATGAACCCGAATACAATCATAATCAATCATTATGCGAAGATTGATCTTTTCGGTACCACGGCGTAACCTAAGGTCCACAATACAAATTTCGAAATGCAATATTAATACAAATTGTAAACATTTTATTGACATTTACAAATATGCAGTTGTGTTATACATTTTGCGTTAACGATAGAAATATTTGTCTTGAAATGTTATTGATGGTTACAGCCTACAGAAATGCAAATATCTATGTAAATTCACAACAGGTTGACATAATTCTGACTGTCGAACATTATTATGTTTTGACTATTATATGTATGTACACATCACTTCCTGTATTCTCATTTGGACATAGGTACAAGAAAAAAAAATTTATACACAGAAAAAAATTCAAGTCTAGTTTCTCCCCTTACCACAAGGGGCTTATTAAGTACACCATCCATATCAATATCACTCTAATTACTGTCCAGAAAAAGCAGTGTGAACGTCTTGTAAAAAAAAACTAACGACATGAGAACTTTAAGCCATATCGAAAACCGCAAGCCCGGCTTTAAACGGAGATCCGCGGGTATACGACACTTCCTGCGGCCACCGCAAGAGGGCGTTATTAAAAAATAATGCCAAGCGCGAGGCCTTCGTTGTAGTAAGGGTTCTGTATGATATATGGTTAAATTTTACATGGAGTTATTGTTAACGACCAGCCCCCTTATTCTCTATGACACACGTTATTTTCACCGGTCGTAACAAGCGCGTAACGTAACTCAAAGTGTTTATCACTATGGAAATTGGCATACAGAATACCATTTAACACTAATTACACGAAGTGAACGTGACGCGGCCGCGTTACTAGTTGACACTGTCATAGAGAATAAGGGGGCAGGATTGATATTTTTCGTAAGATCTGACCATTACTCTAAGGATCTAACACTCGTAATTTAACGTTGAAATAAAAGTACTGGACAGATTTTATCGCGATAAATTTGTTTATTTTTCAATATCGAACTTTCGCATGAACATTCAAGAAATCATTACTCGTAATTCAAACCTAATTCACACCATCCTTAATGCTCAATCGCTAAAGCATTTCAGTTTTATTTCCACGCATCAGAAATAAGTAGTAACTATTCCCAATGCGCTAGCAAAAAGACGATATAAATGCACTCATAGGTTCCACCGACTACACAATCGAACCCTGACTACACTACACGTTAGTCCACAAGGAACTCGATCCTGGCAGACTGGCGCAACCGCACCGTACGTGACGCGGCCGGCAAAAAACCTTTCAACGATCCTCGGCATGGCCGGGGGAGATTACACGCGTCCGAGCCGCGCCGACCCGATACAAAAACTCACATATAGCGCTTCATTGCTCGAGTTGTAGGAATCTAGTGGTAGTGACGGCTGGGACGTCAGGATCTGCATTCGATTCGACAGTTTTGAAGAGTAAAAGATATGATCACGCTTTTAGAAAAAATATCTTTAGACAAAAGTGTTTGAGAATCCATGTTCTAAAAAGTAAAAATGATGTACTGGAAACCTTAGAAACTTTTAACCGTAGACATTAGGTACTCGGATCCAGACTAATGCGGCTTTATAAATTTCATCATTTATTTTCAAATATTTAAGATCTTCAATTTAGATGTTATTTTTAATTTTATGTTTTACCTTTCAAAATTCCCATAATAAATAACACAACATAGAATCAGGCGATAACATCCCACTGTCAAAATTGCCAGGAAAGCGCGAGAAAAAATAGACACAAAAAGCGATCATGCGCACGATCGAAAGTGATTTACGACATAGTGAGTCGCACCATAGCATTTTCCTTTCATTTCATCGGTCGTAAACTTCGTATGCAAATTCAATAATGAGTGGGGTGTGAGCTGCGCCCGCGCATGTTTTTTCATCTTATGGGGAGCTTCGTAATTACCAGGGATTGGCGCTGACGGAAAGAATATTTTCTATAGTAGCGACAGCCGGCAGGTAATGGTTAATATTGTTAGTGCCTTTATGCATTTTATTTACCATACCAGCCCTGTATTGTATACTGCCCACTGCTGAGCAGCTTTAACCCTCTCAGTTGTGGCCTCCTCAACAACTAACAGGGTTAAGGCCTTAGTCCACCACGCTGGCCTAGTGCGGGTTGGCAGACTTCATTTTATTTAAATTGGTATGAAATTCAGTAGATTACAAAGAAAATCAAGAGATTATGTTTCTTTTGATTGACAGAGAATTAAAATTATTTTTTTGGGATTAAAATGAAAGAAAATTCGTTCATCATATGATAAAAGTCACAACTACCGATAAACAAAATAATCATATCATAGTACTGCATGGGACTACTCAGTGCTCTGGCATGGTTTCAAAAGCAGTGACACTCAGCAAGACTATCCATAAATGCTACTAAGTCATAAAAAGCTATTTTTATTCTAACTCTAGATAACGCCCATCCAATAAACTGTACCATCTGTTTTCATTGTCTATGAGCTCGTTACAGCATGTGACTATACATATTCCATAATCGTATGATTAGGACGCGGAAGATCACCGGGGCAATAACAAAGCGATGCGAGACGAATCGAACAGGATTTTATTATATTAGGCTTGTTTCACACTACCTCCATATCAGGTATTAACATGGTGAAGAATAAAGTTTCCTAAGAAATTATTTGTTTGTTCTTACCTGTACAAAATATTAATAATATTAGGCCAGCAGAAACAGTGTTGAAGAGTGTTAAAGTTTTTTAACGTTTTATAACACAATATATAAGCGATTTTATTGTTTAACTTCCTTTATATTTTAATCTATGCAACATATGTAAGAGCTGTTGGTAAGCATATTGAAGTTCTAATATAATGCCGAAATGCAAGTACTTAGTTTCTTTCTTCCTCAACGGCCGCTAGATATCTTTGTCGTCTTTAGTCGTGTAAAACCACCATTAAGGAATCGGTGACGGTTCTACAAAATGTAGGATCGCAATTAACTTAGGAATGTTGTTAGGCATTCATTACGCGCGGCGCATCTGCGATTACACGCTCTTTGATTGGATCCTGGTTCGATGGCATTTTTGTCACCGTTTCTAAACTTATACGTAACTTGTTATTGCCTATGACTAGCGTTAATAGTAAAATTAACTATTTCTGCTTCAAAACATCAAGAAATCCAAATTTATTAGAACATGTGTAAGGATCAACTCAGATTAGATGGAATACTACACGCGTGAATACTGATTTAAATTTTATCAATAGTATTAAAACGTAACTGATGTAAGATACATTTTATGAGCAACGAACACGTTCGCCATAAAGAATATTACTTGTATGCTATGCAGAGTGATTTTTCCAAGTGGGCGAGGAGTGGGACATCTGAAACTATGAGGAAAAACGAAAAATGTTCAAAGGAGCCTCGGGGCCGATTTTGATGAAAACTAAAACTGCATCATTGGATTTTTGAAAAGTCAACATTCGAAACGCATGTTGCGAAACGGCTAAGCACATATTTCGATTAAGGTGTAGAGTTTGTGACGTTAGGGCTTGTAGAGTTAGAAGCTTGGCTCAACATTAGATCTGATATTTTTTTGACCGTGCGATCGTATATGCGTATCGTAATGACCGAACATACAAAACAATTCTCATCTGCGTTGAATCTTGCACAAATTGTAGGTGTAAACTCTCAGTCCCTATCAGACAAAATTGTAACCCTATCTATCCAGGGCCGAAGGGGAGGGGCAGCCCCGGGCAGATCCTGATTGCAGACCGCGGCATCGGTAGCTAACTACCGGCTATACCGAGAAAATGATTTACGCAGAAGTAGATCTAACATGAAGATGCAAATCAGCCGTGATTAATGTAATACATGCTATACTACGTGATGCACGCGGTTTCTATGAAATACCTTTCTAGGAACTAAAGTTCCGGGATAAAAAGGAGCCAAGTGATATGTATGTTGATTTAAAAAGTGATCGAAAAGAGATGAATAATTTTCTTGGTGAGAGAAATGTTTTAGCTCATGCGATGACAAGTAATATCAAAACACTTTCACATGATTGGTTTATTATGTTGTAACACATTTATTGTCACTCTATTGGAAAGTGTATTGGTTAGAGTTGTGGGACCTTCCAACCATGTCGGCTGCTGATGAAATTTCTAACTGTATCAACAGTTTTATGACAAGCTCTTTGATTTCAGGGTTAAAGGTTTGCCTTCGACGTTCTTCACCTTAAGAGATAAGTATTTAATAAAATAACGTTTATAAATCGATTACAACACTAGGCAGGTCATCTTGCACATAAAACAAGGCTTCATGACTACTACTTGCATCATTCGTTACTCGATCTTATAATTACACTCCATTAAAGTCATCTCACTAACCGCATCGCCTGAAGCAACATGCTACGTTTCAGTGACCGATTAATTAATAACAGGCACGCATTCAGACCGGTGTGAGGGGCCCATAGCCCTCAACGAGCGAGGCACCGTAATTACGGCCGCGCGCACCTGATATTTGCGCACCTGCGCTTGCGCAACCGGCCGCGCATCCCAAACTTGCGACATCGTCTGGCGAGAACAGTGAGGCAATCATAAACGTTGGGGAAATGTGTGACGCAATTTGCAAAGTAATGGCTAGATGAGACTTGAGGGTACGACCCGGTGACCCTATACTACTTTGAAGATATCATTGAAAGTATACTATACATATACTGTGAAGATATTATTGCGCAGAAAGAGGATAATTTTAAGGCCTTTGAAAAAACAATCTGATGGCTTATGTGATTGTAAGTTGTCATTATTGCCAGCTATGCTATGGAAATAGCTACGATACTCAATAACTTCTTAAATTTCAGACCAGTGTTGCCAACCCTACTGTTTTAACAGTAGATACTGTTTTTGCTATGTCATCCTTGTTTTCAGTTAAGAGTCGGAATTTTACTGTTTTTGTTGTATTGATTCTTACATGCGTTCTTGCGGGTTTTGTGTGTTTTTGTGTTAGATGTTACCGACGGAAACATCGAAATCGAAGACTTTTTTTGCTCCGCATTCTAAATCCCCGATTATACTGTTTTCTCCTGTTTTTTTTAGTAAACTGTTGTTTTTTAGTATGTTGGGGTTGGCAACACTGTTTCAAACCTAAAAACCTCACTATAACACAACGAATGAAACTAGTAAACGTTTACCACTCAACAGATTCGCCACTTAAATTTTAACCCCTTCTTCGATAATTATAGTCGCCCTACTGTACATTTTAAATTGCATTGATCTTTTAATAAAATTTAGTAGCTTGTAATTAAATTTAATAGCCGCCGTATAAATTAATACCAAATGCATTGTTTGTAATTATGTACGTTGCACTCGCACGGCGAGTTCGTAATTTAAAATTTTTATACACTGTAATTTAAGGTTATATTGTGAGGTCGCCGAATTGTGTTTATTGTAATTAATTTAATTATTATTCATCGATATTTCAGAAGACCTCAATGCCAATATAAATTATTAATAGTAATTAATATAAATTAATAATATTCACACCATACATTCACGCACAACAATGTTAATATACGATTTCATTGTTTTTCTTGATTTGTTTATTCTTTATTATTAAAAACAATAATAACTTTATTTTCAACAAGAACTCAACCTTAACCATCATTTGAGTACAACAAACTATGAAGTCACTACGAATAGAACCCGCAGCAAACAAAAACAAAAACCGACCACAGCCGGAAAAAACCATCATAACATACCGTTACAACATAAAATAGGATTCCTTCCTCATATTCAAAGATTACCCGTCCCGTGGGAGGGCGTCCCGCATCCCGGGAACGATGCCGCGTCTAATCCCGGGGATTATCTTCCGCGTCGGCGCTTTTGTGCTCCGGTCTGATAATCAAACCCGCACGTAATGGGCCCACGAACTGAGACACCAAGTTACACGCAATGGAGATAGGCCATTTGAAATAACATTATTTTCGGTATTGAAAATGTGGGAACGTTGTGTGCAGTGTTTTGTTTTGTATGGGCCATGTTTTGGAACATGCGATGCTATTGTATTTGAGTAATGTGTTGTGACATCATAATATGTGAATATGTTTTACTTCATGATAGGTACAAGCGGCAATAGTAATTGGGATTGGAACGGACTGCCAAGACGAATGTCCGCAGGTTCAAAACCCAAGGGCACCTTTGACTTTTCTAAAAAGTTATGTGTGTATTCTATGGAGGTACAATTTGGTGCTAGTACACGTTCTTAAGATAAAACATCATTTTTCCATATTTTACCAAGCAGATGTGATTGTTTAATAGATGTACAAACAGCAGATAACTCTGGCTGTATTTGTCTATACATAATACATACTTGACAATGAAACACACCTGATTTTGAAGTCAACATCCGCGCCTTTGAATCGATTGTTTTTTGTCGATAGCTCATAGTGGCTTCATTGCACCAGGGAGGTGAATCCCAGAAAAATGTCTGAACTGTGTCTGGATAACTCGTGTCTCTATGGCTAATCTCATTATTTCATTGAGAGTCTTCAGAAACAACGATAATTTAGTACATTACTATAAATAGCAGCCTATTTATACTGTCTATAAAATACCATAACTAACATTGAAAGTATATCACAATTATCACACACAAACCACTTAAATAAGGGCAATACAAACAGGTTGAAATCCAAATAGATTTCGCGCGAGCATATTTTCACAACTAATGAAGTACTTTTTCTCGATGATACGTGATGGAGGCAGTGAATACATCTTTCATCTCGTTAAAGCTTTTTGCATCGTAAATAAATAAACGTAGGCCACAATACACTAATCATACTCTACAATAATATATTCCGTGGATTGTTAGTCATAATGTTCACGGTTCACCGTACAACATAAATATTGATATGTTTATGTTCAACAAATCGACGAGTATGTTAAAAGTAAAATAATATACTAGGCACTTATATGGAGTTTGCGAATTTAGTGTTTATAAATAATGGAAATAATTTGTAATTTTGAATGATAATATTTGGAAATATAATTTTTCATTCATAATATTCCAATGCGGGACAAACCCGATCGTTTTTAAACTTTCCTTTTGCCAGGCACAAGCTTCTAGATGGAATTGAAAAGGGATTTTTTTTTAATTAACACTTAAATTTAACTTTTAAAATCTTAACTTATAACCACTGAAAACACAATAAACTACATTTAAATTATCGAGAAGGTGTGATATAGCCCACATGAAACAGACACACACGTGCAGTAATCACTTAACGGTCATAAATTAACTGCTAAACATCTCATATTAGTGAAAGCAATAATCTGTTATGGTGTGAAAATTAGGAATTAGGTGAAAACAACACCATTAGCGTTTATATGCGCATGCACTATTAAGTTACAATGATAATAAAACTACCGTTTCTAAACAAGACTAATAAACATTAATTTTGTAGAATAAATATTTTACTTCAATAAATTGAACATTGTTTTCGAATATTTGTTCATGTATTCGCTTAGCTTAGTTGGCAATTTAAATTAGGCACCGACTCCAAATATACATATGTATTAAAGGTAAATTATTTTTTGGTCTGTAGTGGTTTTGAATTCGGTTTTATTTTTTGTTAAAAAGTTTTTATTACTTTTTTTTAGTTAATTCTGGAATGATCAATCATGTAAACAATAAATAATAGATACATTATTGCAGGATTCGCAGGCCATCTAATATTAGTTATTGAAGAGTTCCATTGTCTATTTCCGAATATCTTCATCAGATCCTTCTGAATTATAGACTAGAACCTTCCCTGAAAAATATACATTTGAATAACGGAAACCACATCTAAATCGAATTAGTAGTTTTTGAGAAAATCGCGGCCATGCACACTTATATACATACATACACACGGGTCGAATGCAGAACCTCCTTTTTATGAAGTCAGTTAAAAAACAGAACACTTCTGGCTTGAAATAACATAAAGATTTATTTTAAATGAACTAGATTAATTTTTATACAGAATACAACATAGGTATAGCCCTTAAAAGACGAATTAATTAACATTTTACCATTTAGTAAGACGTCACCGAGGCCAGGATATTATTTTTTTCTCATAAGTGCTACAATAGTAATCATACATAAAAAAAAAAATCACGATTCGTCCAAAACCTTAAGAGAAAGCGTGCGTGGGCATGTGTATGGGGGCACTAACTTGGCTCATAGCGCAACAATTTGAACGAGTGATGGATGTGGGCCAATAAAATATCTCAATTAATTATTCAGTGTTGTATGGGATCGTATGGCTTTGTTTCAATACAATACAACCGCCAATTATATGATTAAGTTGGATGGGAGATTGATGGCTTGTTATGTTGAATTAACTGTTGTGAGAGATAAAGAATCGTGGGTATCCTTTCTGAAATTGGTTGTACTGAGTACATATACAATAAACTTAATGAAGAATCTAGAATGTTGTGAAATATTAATTTATTTAATTTTGAGCGTCGTATTCAACGATTCGATTCGAAACATTCGACTTCTGCTCGCGGCTCCACACGCGTGAAAAAGTTTTTCCGGGATAAAAATATTTTCCAGGGATAAAAAGTAGCCTATAGCACTCTGGAGTAATGTAGCTTCCTGTTAGTGAAAGAATTTTCAAAATCGGTTCAGTAGTTTTTGAGTTTATCCATTACAAACAAACAATCAATGACTGCCTCGGTGGCGTAGTTGTATTATGGTACGACTGCAATGCTGAGGTCTCGGGTTCGATTCCCGGGTCGGGCAAAGTGATATTGAGTTTTTCTATTCAGTATCAGCTCGGAGTCTGGAATTTGTGCCCGATATGGCGATAGGCTCGCCGCCTATCACATCATGGGACGGAATAACGGCGAAAAGTGGGTGCACTAGTTGCGCCTCTGCCTACCCCTTTGGGGATAACAGGCGTGAGTGTATATGTATATATAAACAAACAATCCATTTTTTCCTCTTTATAATATTGGTATAGATTAAGAATAAAAGAAACCAATTTTAAATAAAATAATTTTATTTTATATATTTACTAGCGGCCCCGACAGACGTTGTCCTGCCCTAAAAAGGAAATGAAATCCTAGAACCCGAGTACAGCGCCACCTACCGGATCTAATTGTTAATCGAAACTATTCTCAAACCCACCTGAGGACACAAAAAAATCATTAAAATCGGTCCAGCCGCTTAGGAGGAATTCAGTGACATACACGTTTAATATAGCGGTTAAGTATTCTTAAATTTTCAAATTTTCCGCGTAATTTTCTTGCAAAAAACCTCCCTGCCACCAAATGAGTCCTTATTTAACGAAATTTTAAAATCCCTAAACACCCCCACCCCCCCGTAAATAATACCTAACCATATTTTTTTCCGGAAAAAAATCCCGAATAAAATTCCCGGTGTCTGTTTTCCGGGATAATAGTAGCCTATGGGCGGTATTAATAGGTCAATCTCAAGTTTGAGTTACATCTCAAGTAGACATAATGTATTGAACTGTTCATACATAGCGGCGATAGCCTAGTTGGGAGTGGAACGGACTGCCGTTTCAATGTCCGCAGGTTCGAAACCCAAGGGCACACACCTCTGACTTTTCTAAAAAATTATGTGTGTATTCTTTGTGAATTATCGCTCGCTTTAACGGTGAAGGAAAACATCGTGAGGAAACCTGCATATCTGAGAAGTTCTCTGAATTTCGAAGGTGTGTGAAGTCTGCCAACCCGCACTAGGCCAGCGTGGTGGACTAAGGCCTGAACCCTCTCAGTTGTAGAGGAGGCCCGTGCTCAGCAGTGGGCAGTATTACAGGGCTGGTATGGTATGGTATGGTATGGTTCATACATTATGTCTACTTGAGATGTAACTCAAACTTGAGATTGATTTCCTTTGGATCACAAACTATCTCCGTACTTATTTTCATACGGTTCCACTGGCAAAAAACTATTTTCCGAGATTAAGGTCCCGGTTTATATTTTCCCGGGATATGCAGTAGCCTAGATTCTTCCCAGGGTTTAAAACTATCTCCCTGCCAAATTGCATCGCTATCGGTTCAGTGGTTTAGTCGTGGCGGCTCCACTCGCGAGAAATTGAAATCCGGGATATAATTCCCGGTTTATCTTTTTCCGGGATAAGAGTAATTATGTCCTCAACTGGATCTCGAAATATCTCTATACTTGTTTTCTTGCGGTTCCACTGGCAGAAAACAATTATCCGGCATAAAAGTCCCGGTTTATATTTTCCCGGGATAAAAAGTATCCTATGTCCGTCTCCTGGTTCTAAGCTACCTCTCCACCAATTTTCAGGTAAATCCGTTCAGCCATTCTTGAGTTGTAAGTGGTGTAACTAACACCACTTTCTTTTATCTATATAGATTTAGGAAACAAACAACTAAATACAACTAATAAAAAAAATGTTGAAACAAAAACCCGACTGCGTCAATATCTGCTATTCATTGCAGAACTGAAAAGATAGAAACAAGATTTTAATTTGAATATTTTATTTTGTTTTTGAATAATATTAGTTGACTGTGTTCACAAACGCTGACGGAGGCATAACACGCTCACTTCTCATAATTTGGTTGGTGATGTAGGTAGAGCAACAAAATCACGGAGTGAGCAGATGCCTCCGACTGCGTTTGTGAACACAGTCAACTAATGTTATTCAAAAACAAAATAAAATATTCAAATTAAAATCTTGTTTCTATCTTTTCAGTTCTGCAATAAATAGCAGATATTGACGCAGTCGGGTTTTTGTTTTAAATTTTTTATTTATTTCCAACTTTTTAGTTTTCTTTTTCTTATAGACTAACTATGTGCCAAATTCCAGCCAAACCCGTTAAGCCGTTTTACCCTGAAAAAGTAACAGACTAACACAAACATGGCATTTATACTATTAGTGTGATGTTATTTATTAGCATTTCTTATTCCAAACTTCAACAAAACATATAAGTTGTATATATATTCGTAATCTCCTTTAAAAATCCTTTATTTTGATACTACACTCGACGTATTTTGAAAACATAATTTTTTTTTAGATTACTTTTTGCCGCCAAAAATCCTCAATTTTGATTTTTTAATTTTTTTATGTACCCAGTGTTCACTCTCACGGCTAAGACGAATCTATTGACACCAGTCACATAAAAATACGACAAGCCGTTTAGGCTCTGGGCCGTGCCAAAGAAATATACATACATACTTACATACATACACTCGAAAAACATAACCCTCCTTCTTTCGCAGTCGGGTAAAAATAAAGGAATAAAATTTAATATGATATGACCTATTGCGGTCCATATTGTCGTAGTTTTCGGAAATACCACTTTTAAACAATACCAAAGACTCATTTTTCATCTAAAACCAATAATGATCACCTAGGATCTATCACAATCTTGGACTATTTAACCAATGGACACGATATGTCAATAATGTGCAAAGAATTTTTTCTGCCATCCTGACGGGGGGCGAGGTAGAAACGGATAGCACACATTTAACAAAAACAATCCACACGTGCAGGGCTGAATATAAGGTCGCTTTTTACACAATAACACAACATAAATCACAGTTCCTGTGGAGCACCGCTTAATGTCATTATCGTAGAATGTAATGAGAGCGATCGCAAGTCACATAGGTTTTAATAAAAGTTTATGACCAGCTGCGCATGTATGACCAATGAAGGGTTCGCTTGGTCATCCCATCTCCTTTGCATTACTAGATATTCAAGGATCACGATACCAAAGATTGGAAACAATGTTACCAACAACAAAACACTTATGGGGCAACAAACTTACCAAAAAAAATAAAAAACCACACCATACTCCAGAATGACCCGCCATCTACTTCATTTGCAATATCTAAATGGCGCTCATAAAGAGGCATTAAATAAAATAAGCAATAAACAATTTACGATAATTTTTTATCATTGTAACGTACGCGTAGTATTGCCATTGCTAGAGATCGAGTCTAGTCGATATCGATATTTTGGACATCAAGACTCGATTCAAAAGACCTACTCGCCAAATCGATTTATCCAAAATTATACGTTACTACTCCGAATGCATCGTTCTTACCCTTGTCAAAGACTGTTAAAATTCCTTATCGATTATCGTAACGATATATCCATTATCGATTTTAAGAGGCGACTCCCTCTCGATTAGGTTTAAAAGTTGTTAGTATTGATACTTAGTAATAAATTTATTATATTGCTATATTGTGTTGAGAATCGAATTGATGAGACTGGGGTTGTAGACCACGCACATATGACTTAACTTATATGTGTATTTATTGTTAATTACCATTCATTTAATAGTAAATAAAATGCGAAGAAACTTGCTTACCTAAAGAATATGCTTTTGAGGACCTGAGATATATATGTGAAGTTTCCCACCGCCGTTTTCGGGAAGCTATAACTCCTTTTAATCATAGACCTGGCCCATAAATGCCGACCTCACTCGGACAGAATTACAACCAAAATAACTCCCCTTACTCATTAACTTACCTCAAAAATACTTGACTCAATATTATCTTCGTCTCTCAACGAAGTATCGATATGATAGTTGAAAATTTATCGACACTTCGGACCCTGGTTGCGACTACGGGTCTATACTTAACGCGGTGTCTCGTTCTGGGGTCAATCGCTCGGCGCGGCCCGCAGGTGTCCTACTTACCATTGTGGGCGTATACAAGTCACTATTGCGTACGGAAACGTAAAATAAGTGAAACAAGACGCAAAAAGGTTTCAAGTAAGTAATGTAGTTTTAATAGATAAGAATAAAAAATACTGGCAATGCAAAAAAGAAATAAATAGTGGTTTACACAAAATTCCGAGCGATGGAAAAAAAATACAAACATGCCTAGAAAAAGTAATATTAAGAAATTCTCCAAATTGATGTAAGAAAATTAGTTATTGTATAATTTGAACTGTTAATTGATATCAATCTATCTTTATGCAATTTAGTTTTAATTATCATGCAGAATAACATATGATCACAGCGGTCCCGCGCGCAATCACCTCCCGTGTTATCTCAAGCAGGTCGAAGTAGTAAATCATTACAAATTGGATGAGCAGCTCATCATGAGCGCCCGACTCGAGGTCATTCCAAAATGGAAATCGGATTGTTCTCACGTGCGAAGTGAAATTAAACGCTGGTTGAGATTCTTAACTGTTTCCTGAGTAAAATAGATGTGTGGAGAGGCTTAGTGCCTGGGAGTATATAATATCTAGATAAGATTTGTAATGTAGTGTGAAGCTGAATTAAATTTATATGTTTTTTGAAACTGATGGCATATTCCTTATTATTAGCAACACCACTCCGAACACTGAAGTATAAAACTCTGGTTATAAGCAGGGTGGTACAAGCGGGTACCAGAGCTGGTTATACTGCTGGTTTATAACCAGCCATGTAGATATATGGTTATAACCAGCTATAGCTGGTTATATCCACATATCTACATGGTGAAAAACCCGCGAAAATCACTCATAAAACCACTAGTGATAATTATCCGAAAAAAATATTCGTAGCTTTTGGCTTTTTAATCAATCACAAGCACTGAAACAGAAAGTCTTTCGTCAATAACAATAAATAAACGTAAAAAGTCAATATAACTTTACGAGCCTCTCGAGTTAATTCAATTTCCTCACTATGTCCAACTACCCGAATAAGGGTTACTGTAGCTCCCAGCATTCGGATGAATTATTCATACTACGTAGGTCTACCATCGGGAGAATTGGTAGCGGACAAAACGTAAAAAATGGAAATATTCGTGGTATCATCTATGAGCAGATTTTTCAAAATCACCAGTGGGTGAGTATTTTTTTTATTGCATCGAATGACGAGCCGAGGATGCCGTTCACCTGTTGGTAAGCGATATCACCACTCATAAACAGTAGAAACACCATCCAGCACCATGAGTTACAAAGTACTGTGTGGCATTCCACTGCGCTCGTTATCCTGAGACATAAGATCTTAAGTCTCATTATGTCCTGTAGCTACACTGGCTACAATGTACTTCAAACCAAAACACAACAGTGCATGCACACTGCTGCTTGGCGGTAGAAATAGATATTGCGGTGGTACCCACCCAGGCGGACTATTACATATGAGAGTCCTACCACCAATAAAATCAGGAAGAGTATCATTATACTCTCTCTCTCTGGTCGCTCCCTCATGTCTGAGGATCGTGGTCGGCATCAGGGTTGCATCTGGAGCGGATGATCTGGCTCCATCTGTTTCTGTCCAGCGCGTCTCTTACGGCTGTGTAAAATTTAGAGGACGATGAGTGCTTCACTTGGTCAATCCATCTTGTTGATGAACGACCGCGCGATCTCTTGCCTTCGGTGTTCCCCAGCACAATTAATTTTCCAAATTGTCACCGCTTCTGCGCACTGTGTGGCCGAAATATGAAAGTATGCGCTGTTGGCATATGGTGGACAAGCGAGTTTTTATTTGAACCTGGGCCAAGATCGATGCACTGGTGCGTTTCGCAGTCCAGGAGATTCTTAACATTCGTCTCCAGCACCACATTTCGAATGCATCAATCCTTCTTCTTTCGCGGGTCAGGATTGTCCACCTTTCAACTCCGTACAGGAAGATAGGAAATACCAAGGCTCATACTAATCTGATCTTGGTTTGGAGACTAATTCCCCTTTTTTCCAGATGTTGTTTAGACGAGTCATAGCATCTCTCGCGATCCCGATTCGCCTTTTTATCTCGGGGACACAGCTGCCGTCATTACAGATTAGGGAGCCCAGGTACGTGTAGGAGTCGACGATGTTAAAGGCAGGAATATTGCAGGTGACATTATACAGGGCTTATTATAGTTGCTTTATCAAGCAGGCGACTACTGCTAAAATTTGAGTTGGAAAGTCCGACCCAATGGAGAGCATCGAGAATAGGTTGAGGTATTTATTTTTACGACGTCAAATAACACTTTCATTCAACTAATTTCCGAATCCTAAAAACCCTTTTTTCCCAAATATTCCAAATCCAAGAAAACCAAAACGCATGGCGTTCGTATACGCAACAGGCGACCACATTTCGGTTCGCGTAATGATATTGTATTGGGGAGATATAATCGATAAAATTGTTTTACGACCGACGCACGAGATATTTCGCATCGTTCTTGAGCGTGTGTGGCTCGGCACAGCTTTGGTGAGTTCAAGTTTTTTGGAGTCGTGATTACAATATATCTGACAAAATATATTACGGTTGGTTTGTCGAAAATAAATGAATTTTACCTTCGTGAAAAACGGAATTGCATTATTTTGAATTATCTGTGTTGAGTCATTTTTAACCGACTTCAAAAAAGGAGGTTCTGTATTAGATCCGTATGTATGTATGTAAATTTGTTTGACCGCGAGTTTCTCAAAAACTACTGATCCGATTTGGATGTGGTTTTCGATGTTCAAATGTATATTTTTCAGGGAAGGTTTAAGTATATAATTTATGAAGATCTGATGAAGATCTTCGGAGTTTTGCAATGGAACTCTTCAATAACTAACAGCAGATGACTCGCGAATGCTGCAATCGTATATCTATGATGTATTGTTTACACCATTCCATAATTGAACGAACAAAAAAGCAATAAATAAAAACTTTTTAACAAAAAATAAACCGACTTCAGAACCACTACAAATCACGGTAACTATATAGCTATTAAAATGTTAACTATTTGAGCTGTGAACCCTAGGTATGTGCATTTGATTCCCCAAACAAACCGTCGTTTGTATAGAAGTTCTATAGTTCTGAGTGGGTCTCTCTCTGCTATTTTGACAAAATTTAATGGGTAGATGATTTATGTTACAATGTAACATTACATTTAAGGAAAATCTAACCTACATTTTTAAATTTTATTCGAACAAAGAATGCGTAGGTCAATACGCAAACCAAAACAAGTCAATAAAACGAAATCCATATTCGTTTGTTTTTATGATGTCTAACATTGATTTACGATGAAGAAATTAATGAGAATCTTATTAGAAAGTCAGGGGGCCATAGTAAAATGAATTTTTGAAACACACAGTCCAGTGTGTAACAGAGAATTACAATCCGACATGGTATGGAAAGGCGGGGTGCGATGGAAGTCATTCCTTGACTGGTAAAACTACTTTAACAAAGTATTTGCTATGATTATTAAATAAATAAATTAAGTTATTGCGTATACGCATCGGTTTGCCTTCAAAATAAGGGTACGACAACTATTGCTGAATGGAATGGAAGAGTCGCTTCCTTAACTCATCATATGTTTATATAATATATGGTATGTATTTTACATATTTATTCTTTTTCTTTCTTCATTTTTAGTTATGTCTACATTTATAATTAATTAATATGTATATCTATCGTATAATATTTATGTTCATTATCGAACCTGTTTACCTCTTCAGATAACTTTGATGCACCTACCTTGTTTATCTCTTCATCACCCTAAGGTTGACTGGTAGAGAGTACCTATGGCATTAATTACGCCCCATGTACAGTCAGAAGCATAAATATCTGTATAAAATCAAAATTTCAAATCGCCTATATACGCGTTACGTTCAACTGAAAAAAAAAATTCTTCGTATGAAGTAGCAACTCTCATTTATTTTATTTTTGTGAAGAGAAAAAAAAGATTAGTAAGAACCCAAAAGTATGTAGGCAATTGGAAATTTTCAAGGGTTGCGAGCGTCTTCTGCACTCACCCAAAAGACCGGTGTTCTTGTATAAGCCGACCCTCGTCAGGCTAACAAGAGTTTAGTCAGGGACAAAAAAAAAAATTAGTTCAGCTACTTATGCTGGTGACTGTACATATATTTTATATGAAGTGCATAAAATAAAAATTAAATAATTTTGTGATCCATAGAGACAAACGAAATCCATAGATCAAAAGCGATTTTGTTTATACGATAATCAGTATTCAGTCCAGTCTTTCCCACAGGCGAGAAACAGTAACATTAGGTACTAAAAACTACATATCCCTAGGGTACGAAATACACACTGACGCAAATATAATTGTAAAGCCTATACCGTGGTTAGCGACACTCACGCGCAGCATTGACCCGTGTGGAGGCTATCTGTCACCGATCGCGATAAGTACATGTAATTTGGACTAGAAAGTGTTAGCGCGTGGGCGCTTACAACCATCTCTAAGGCGCTGTTCCGTACACAGCTTCACGTCGACAAAACGCAAGCAACTACGCTTTCGGTATGAATTTGGAAATATTTTTCTTACACTTCTACATGTTAGGTTGATTAGAATTATTTGTAATAAGCAGTTAAATTTTAGTTAAATATAAAATCAATCTAATATGGCTGGAATGTTATTGGGAGGAAATTTTCATGAACTAGTTTAAAGGTCATTTACATTGCAACTAGATAAAGAAAAACTGTTTGATTTTATGTAGGCGTTAAAAGACACCAAGATGAACAATGCAATAATTTTGAAAATATATTATACACTAGCGCTCCCTCTTGAGATATAAACTATTGGGAGATTACGGTCTCATCATTTCGCAAAGTATGAAACGCAACCTTAACGCGTGTACATGCGGGCCCCGCGGCTTTTCCACGCAGTTCAACACTTTTACTTTTCGCGTTATAATTTCATTGCTACAGTTACGAATTGAATGCATTCCGGCCGATAATAACTTTCTAATGGTATACTAACTACAAAAAAAAAACACGGGTGATGTTTAAAAACATTGCATTGCTTTTGATCTTGTATTCAAATAAAATAAAAAATCCAAATTTGAATGGGCACCACATGGGGATATCTATCGCCCTTCGGGATAGATATCCCCGAAGGGCTAGGCAGTAACACCAACTTTTCGCCGTGTGTATTCTGCCCCCTAATGTAACCTACCGCCATATCGGGCACAAATTCCAGACTCCGGGCTGATGCTGAGCAAAAAAAACCCAACATCACTTTACCCGACTCAGTAATCTAACCAGAGACCTTCGCGCGGCAGTTGTACAACGCAATAAAACTCCGCCATGGAGGTTATAAAATAGTTAACTTTGTGTCTATGAAATATATCAAAGATAACATCTAAGCTCTTAAAGAGTAACTTTATCTCACTATCCAACTGTTATAAAGAACTATCTCGAAAATAATTAAAAATCTCCCCGCCGATTAACATTTTTAATTAAATTTCGAACGCACAGACGGAAGCCGAAATCAACGTAAATCATGGAAGCAATTAAAATTGAAAGTAAATAGATTATTATCTGAACCGCCATAAATATTCATCGGTTGATATTAAAAAGGCATGATTAACGTAATCAGTGTTGCGTAATCTTTGAATTAATCTCGTTTTCTTTGTGTTGTTAATTTTTTATTACAAATTTAATCAAAATTGTTTTTATATTAAAGTAATTGGATGACGTTAATTGTGATTAAGTTATTGTTTGGATTAATCTTTCCCAATCTTTGTTAATGTTGGCAACCCATAAAACATATTTTTATCTTTTTTAATAACGTATTTCGTGATTTATTATTATCATTTTTGTAACAAACTGCGACACCGTGAAACGATATTAATATTTGCATTGTCTTAAATTTATTGTTTCGTATATCATAAAATATGATAACTCAGCTCTATTGTGTGTATGGACAAAGTATAAACAAGTTAATTGCTTATAAAACCATTCTCGTACCCATGTCAATCATTCTCGCCCTCCTACGAAATATACCAAATAGTTACCTGAAACAAAATATTTTTTCATTAGTAATGTTTGTTATTTACTGCATTATAAATACTATAAGGTATTGGCGGCTGCAGCCGCGTTGAATTCCGGGATAATAAGAACATATAATGAGAGATGATATTGTATCTCCAATTAGAGAATTCGCAGAAAGTTTAAAAAATTAATTAATTCCAGTTAAGTTAGTATAATTTTATTTGTTATTTTTTTATGTAGGAACATGAAATTTTCGCTATAGCGGTTAGACTGAGGTGCGTCACGGGCTGTGGCTCGAACCGGGGCAAATTTAGAATGACATTGTGTCTCGGGAGGTGGTGATACTGTTTAAAGATAAATATACTTACCATCAGAGAAATCTATCATCATCAATCAGCGTAGAATGAAGTAATATCAAGTCACAACATATTCGAAATCATACAAGAATGAAATAAGTCGACATTATGTGAAACATATTATCTATTGGTTTATATTAACGCAATAAATAATAATAAACCGTATGAGATACGGTTGCGTGTGGCACGCTACCGTACGCCAGAGTCGAACCAATAGCGGCCGCGTCTCCATTATACTGAGTTTTTACTAACTTACAGGTACTTAACGGGTATAAAAATTGTAAAATCTAAAAATATTTTATAACTTGGCCACAAGGTAGGTTGGCAACACTGTACGAAACTCTTTGATAAACAGAAATGTATTGAGATCAACGATAAAATCGGTCCTCAACCCATAAAAGCAACAAGCCACCAAGCCAGGCTAAAAGAATTGTCCTGTTTAATGTATGCGATTCTCCATTAACGGATAATGGTTTCCATTGAAACTTAAAAGGTATTTAGCCAAGGTGACGATTAAACTGGTATGCCTATTAACTATTTATACTTTACAAACATCTATCTTCTATCCCGTCAAGCCCCGCTTATATATATAGATGTACGCGGAAACTCTATATACTCGGACGCCGGCGTCCGTCGCGGGGCTTGAAGAGTCAAATATAAAATGATAGAATTATTGATATGCTCAAATTGCAAAACATTTAAATGTACGACCTTTAGATTCTTGATCTATGTACAAACATATTATAATTTACAGTATCTTTAAAACATATTTTATATTTTTCATGACAAGTCAATACTGCACTGATTCAGTTGTATAATCAGTAGAATAGGAACTTATAATTACGCATTTAGATCAATCCCTCAAATACTAGGGATTATATTAAACCAAGATAAACGCTAATACCAGTACATAATTAAACATAATTACTCTACTTTAGAGCAGACTTCGCCTTGACACGCCTGGTATATGCCATGACATTGCAACATCCAGTACAATGACGTCACTGAACGACAAACCCCATTTACATAAACCTGTCATGAAATCTACTCGTGCGTCTAATGACGTTATCTGTTAAGACAATTAAGATTTCGCGCGGAGTTTTTAACACACGCTTTCTGTCAATACCATGTATTGTATAAAATTTTAAAGAAAAGGTAGGTAATCGAATATGTAGTTGATGGTTTATATACCCCATAATTATCCACATTACCGGATAAATATTCATTACCAACAATAATATGCTCCACAATTATAATGATTAAGAAATCTACTGAAGGGTCCACGTCTAAGGCATCTACGTTGAAAAGAGTATACCTACTTTCATACTCCTATAGCAGTTTAAGCGACCAAGAGGTCACAAAGATTCCTTGCGTCCAAACATCAGGTAGTCAACGCACGACATAGCGAATTACTGCCCCGAGTACAATGCAGACAAGGTCGGCCATTAGGATGATAATCTCTTAAATTGTTCCAAGGATTAGCTAGTGTACATGACGCGTGACGTGCCACAATGGGTACGATCACGCGGCTGCAGATGTGAATCGGCCTTAATAGCGCCGAAGTTCGAAGGACAGGCACGAAAATGATTGCTGTTTTAATTGAGTTTGTCGACCGGAAGGTACCCCTGTCGGCTTTCACATAGCAAAGAACATAATTTATTTGTAATGGAAGGAGCTCAAAAAATCCCCATAATTTTCTTAAATCTCAACCTAATCCCCATAATTTTCTGAATATATCGTGGGTACGTTACCCACGATATATTTACCATTATTTATAATTCTGTGTTAATTACTTATCATGTTTTAGTTATCAGAAATTGACAGGGTATTTTGAAGTGCGCAATACCGTGTTGTTTTTCGAACCAAATAGCCAAAGAAGAGGAATAAAATAACTTTATTAAAAGTAACTAAACAATTTCTTAAAACAAAAATGTATCTAAATTACGCTAAAAGTTTTAAAACACTTAGCCAACAGTTATGATTACAAAAATAAAAATAACGTATAAATAAACTATTCCTCAAAGATAAAAAGTGTAATACAAATTCCTTTATCTTATTCTGTCTGTTCTTGACTTGGCGGTACTTTCTTATCAGGCCATTTCCTCTTAACGTAATCAGCTAATCGCTTTATATCAATAGTTTTCGCCTTAACAGTACTGGGTCCAGGAAAAACATTAGCAATTTCGTTAAGGAGATCATTATCTAGTGGCGCTCCGGTATCTTTTATAACAGTCAGAAATTCATTAATCGGCATCACACCACGCTCAAGTTCTAGTTGAAGAACCACTAATGCTATATCAACACGATTCTTCTTTTGTTTACTGCAGAGATATTCAGCTCTACTGAGCAAGAGGTTCCTTGGATCAGGTCCTACTGGCTTGTAACAATCAACCAGGCCTCCATAAGTTATCACAGTCTTCTTTCGTGACTTCATCTCTTTAACTTGTTTAAGTAGTGCTAAGAATTTCAGATTAACAAAAACATTTTCCATTATAAGTTTCTGTACTTTAACAGCTGGTAATAAGAACTTTGATAACACTTCGATGGCGTCTGCCGGAGTCATTGGATTGTAAGAGAGGTCTAAAGTCACCAGTTTCTTCAGTTTTGTCATGTTTGTTGTTAGGTTCGTAATTGCTTCACCGTTCAACCTATTATTACTTAGGTCTAGAGTGCGCAAATTAGGTGATTTCATGAGCTTTGTAATGGCTGTACCAACTTTGGGACCAGAAAGGCCGTTCCACGCCAGGTTTAAATCTTGGAGGGCTTTGTTTTCCTCTAACTTGCATAGAAGATTATATGTACCGTTTCCGGAAATAAGACTATTCCAGGAGAGATCTAAAAATACGAATTTATTATGTGTTTCGAATGCTTGTGCCAATAAAACGGCCCCCTTTTGTCCTATGTTGTTATAGCTTAAATGAAATCTCTGAATGTCCAGTCCCTGGAATATAGCATTGCTGACATACACCATACTCTCATCTCCTAATTGATTCTTATTTAAATTCAATTCTCTTAAAGTTCTATTAAAAGGAAGAAAGTGAAAGAGCCTTTTCGCGCCCTCAACCCCAATACGACAGCCGGATAAATTTAACTCTTCTAAAGCAGAATTATTGACGAGCATCTCGCCTAAATGGAAACACGCATCTTCATTCAAGAAGCTATCTGTCAGATTGAGGATTTTAACAGTTCTATTGTAACGCAATGCGGAGGCCATGCAACGCACACCTCTGGGGTTGACGCCATAATATCGCAAATCAATTTTCTTTTCCACCAAACCTTTATGAAAGTCACGGACAGGACATAGATCTATTTCATCACACAACGCCAAGTAAAGATCCTGTCCATCATCACCGTGTATGACCGGTATTTCTGGTTGCAGCAATGCAGCTTTAATACCTGGATCTTTTACAGGCGGGAAAGTGAAGTATGGGTGTTTTGCAACCATGCTGTCCGAAATAGTAATGTATTTTGCACACACATTTCTGCTTCCCGGATAGTACAATCCCTGGTCAAACAGCTCCTGTTTCTCGGACATCTGGGGCCTTTGTAGTACCAGGGAGGACCACTCGTCCATGGGTGGTTCCTCCGAACTCCTAAAATCATCCTCCTGTTCATAAATCACTTCGACTAATGGTTCTTCCGCTAGAAGTATTTCCGAAGACATGTCTAGATGAAATCAGTAAATTATTTATAAAATAAAACCAACTAGAAAACACATTTCATACAGTTTCAAACATAACTGACGTTTGTCAATTATGTCAAATTGGCGATGGGCGTGAATCTGTGGCTAAAAATAGGTTTTATAGGTTTCGTTTCTAGCCATTTGTCGTGTAATCGAAAACATACGCAAAGACTCAAAGGAAATTTTATTGCCGTGGATGTGCATGTTGTTTAAACTAAATAAAAACATAGCCCCCATCGGCGCAAACTATTTTTTCAAAAGCATTGTATTTAATACGATTGAAATTGCAAACTTGAGGCAGGGTGGAGTGCTCCGGCGTTTTACGATACCTTAATTACTGAGGTACTCGTGTTATGGGGAATTAAATGTAAGAGTAATTGAGTTTATGTGTGTTTAGCTTTTTATGCCGACGTGGAATTGCGGTTTGCCTGTGCAATAGCCCCAAGCGAACTGGTTTGAGCACAGCATTATCACAATGGGAGTATACATTATCATTTGCTTTTATGACATCATTTCAGTTGGTACATTGTGAGTTAATTTTGGATTAACGATTTAAATAAAAGTAACATTCAGCCTAGAAACTTGAAGACAAATATAAAATAAGAAGGAAACTTAACGATAATGTGTTGAAATGCAGTTATAACAACGAGAAGGAACATAATAATATTATAGAGGTAACTATGGTCCCATGGGTATTACTGACCCTATACTCAGATGATAGATTTAAGGCTGGAACATAGATAGCAGAACTACACTTGCGCATTTCTTCAATATATTTTGATTCAGTTTGAGGTTCCAAGTAGCGTTCTGTCGATTCGATGTTATAACTCGCTGCGGCATAAAGGGTACCAGAAGTCTTTGGAGCTCAAGAATCTTGGTCTAAACAGGCTAACCACAAAGAATACAACCTATCTTCATCATTTAACCCTGATTTCACAGCTAATGGAAAACAACCCCACCATGCTTCGATCAAACTACTTTAAAATACCAAGGTATCATAAACTCAAAGAGACAATGAAAATGGGTTCAAGAGTTTGGAATAGCTAGCGTGCCTACAGAGGGCGCGAGTGAAAGTCCTCCCGGGGCACGGAGACGCGGGCAAGGCCAAGATGGCGTTCCACTGATGCGGTGGTAAGCGTTTACTTGCCTATTCGCTGGGAGTAACGGTACTTGCTTTAAAACCTAATGCTTTACTCCCGAATGATGTATAGAAAGAAAAAAATATTGCTGGTACAATTTTAAATACACAAAACAAAAAATTAACATTAAATTAAAATCATAATAAAGACCAGCAGCAAAGGAATCTCTCATTCAACTGGATGTTACAGTACGACCTGAGTAGTACTGCAACGCTGATTTTGATGCAAGGCCCAGGTGACGTATGATGTCGTGCAATCCAATATTTAGGGGGAAACCGGTTTACTACTACCAGCCCTGTATTATATACTGCCTACTGCTAAACACGGGCCTCCTTTACTACTGAGAGGGTTTAGGCCTTAGTCCACCACCGGTTTGTAGTTTTATTAATAGAGAACAAATGTAGTATTTTAAAAAATAAGTTTGCTTTTTAATGTTGTCGTAATTTTAATAGTTTATATGTTGTATCTGCAGGAATTTCGGCTCATGATGTAATATAAGGAGTATATTGCCAAACCGGCACACCACAATTGAATTTATCATATGGTAAACCACAAACAATTTCACGATCTGGAAATCAAACCCAGGCCCACACTCAACTAGCAAGCAAACAAACCAAAGAGGCAACTTAATATTTATCTTCCAGAGTTGGAAAAGGTTTCAATACCCTGAAAGGGACACGTAACAAGCCGTCAGTCATACGCTCAGCGATAAACGGTGTGGATAGAAAGCTATATATCACACGTCAATCGATTTCGCGGTAATGGTGTGCCGTGCCCTGAGGACGGGCGTGATCTTCCACGCACTGCGATTAAATGCGAGATGAAAGTTATAAATATTGACCTGCATCTATTTTCCTTCACAATATAGTGCATTATTGTTAGTTCAGAGCTGTTTTGAAAACAGTAATTGCAACGATTTCTACAATTCGTCACCTAGTTTCAATGTCTTCATTATAAAATATTGAATATAAAACAATTATTTTTTGCAACCTCAAAAGAACCCTGAACACCATACACAAATTCTTCTACAGTCTACACCAATCCACCATTATCATCCAACACAGCATGCGCACGCGCAGGCCGTCGAACCTGAAGTTTAGAGATTCCAAAACGCGCCTTAATTGGCGCCAATACGTTTTTGGAACGGCATTTTTATTCATAAATACCAACGGCCCCTTTAGCAACTTAGCAACCTTTCACATTAGCGGTTTAGACGCGCGACTACGGTCACGCGACAAACAACGTTTTCTATAAATCAGTAATTCTATTGCCATTGCTTACAATAAATATTTTGTGCATTGACACGCGATGTTAAATCTTTTGCATCCCAGTTCTAACGACCCACTAGTCTCATTGCAAAAGAAGTATTACACCCGCCACTGAATTCCATGCGAAATACAATTTTATAGTTGAGTATAAATAATAAGCGTTATAATCATTTGTAATATATAAAATAAGATGGTAAGTTTTGCTCGAAGCTCGTGTGAATAAATTATCCTGGGATAATAGTAGGCTCTCAGTTGATCCAGGAGTTTATCTGTCTTTGCGTCAAATTTCTTCCACGTCCATTCCGTGGTTTCATCGTTTATTTCTAACAAACTTTATAACATATTCAAACTTCGTCCCAAACTTTCGCATTAATATTAGTAAGATGGTCAGATTAATGGTAGTACGTAAGATCAATATTATTATTGTCGCTCGCGATTCGTTTTGATCTCGATATGACAAACATATTTAAAGTAGTGCAATGTACAAGGGTCCTAACTCGTTACATGGCCCGTACATCATCCGAACATGCGCACGCGCCTCCACATGACGAGTGAGCAATTAACATCGGCTTTTTGGACATTGATTCGGGAACATACATTGTGAAACCGAGTTTTATTTCGATGTGTATGAGACGAGGATTTTAAGGATTCGTGAGAAATGAAATACGCTTAAATACTTTAAGTACCCTTTTTATGTACATAATATAGTATTTGGCATCTGACATAAATATTAAATTTTTTGGTAACATATATGTTTTATTTATATGTTCCTTGAATTGCGCTGGAATTTTTCGAACGTATTCTATAGTCTTTGACAAAATGGTGTAAAAAAGACAAACTAACTTCTTCAGTAGGTATACAATAGTTACAATGGTTTTAACATTGGGCCACAACAACATTAAATTAAAAACAAAAAGTGTGTTCCGTAGAAATCAGTTTTACGCTTGCCCATTTTTTCCTATATACATTTCGTTGTTGTTTTGACAATCGAACGTCCGCGACTTTTATAGTAGTGGGTTCAAGTCTCGTTACACATTTCTTATGCGCATCATATTGGAATGAATTATCCTTGTTCCTTTGTCCGGGAACATTCGGGATGTTTATTCGCAACAAAAATTCTTGTGTTGTTAAACGGTAAAGGGTTTTCTTGTATTTTTTTTATACACGCACTCAAAAATTTAATCCCCAGAGATAGGCGGAGACACAAATAATGCACCGATCGTTCCCAGTTGAACTTCACCGTCACATTTTATATGAATATAGGACGATATTAAATAGAAAAATACAGCATTGTATCGAACCAAGCATATATACACATACATTTTAGTTAGCTTGAAAATCGAACCCTGAACCACCGATCACTTAATACGCTACCACTACATAATCACCCACACAAAGAAATAACTTAATAAGCAAGTCTTCACGCACGCCATAAGGCATGCGTTCCCACAATAAGTTCGATAAATCACAGAGCTTTCTTCAAACATCAGCTTTCATTACAAAACCAAATACAGTTTATCTGGGCTCTGTAAATTTTCAAGAGAAAACAACGGCCAACGCCTTTCCATTTCTCTAAATCAAATACAATTGTGCAGAGCCAATGCGAGTCTGTTTAATACGTAAGGTCTTGTAACGTTTAAAAATTAAAATACTTGTCACAATTTGTTACAATAAAAAAGTTTTTTGGTAACGTTTTAACTAATGATTGGAAACGATATTACTATTGCAATGACTATTGATTCTTATATACGTTTATTATATAAAGAAGAAGTAAATAACGAAAAGGTTAGAGGTATACAGTAATAGAAGTAAATTCGTGAAAGAAAAATAACTGGCTACTATCGTAATCAAGATAAACATCTTTAAGCCCTCAAAGATCTCTTCTTTAAGGGCAGCAGGTAAAATTTATTCCGTCTTTATAAACAGACGTTCGTATTAAACATATTTATTTATTTATTTATTTATAACTTTATTGTACATCACAACGTAATATAGTATTTTACATAATATGGGCAAAAGGGTGGTACAATTGGCGGTCTTATCGCTAGAGGCAATCTCTTACAGACAACCATGGGATGGAGATAAGAGAAGTAGCGAAAAGGGGTAATTCATGACGTACATGCTAGTTATTAATTATTGAAGAAGCATAAAGAAAACAAATCAAAAATATACGAAAGCACATAAAATATATCTCTACATACATACGAACATAATGTACACACACACACACACACACACACACACACACACACACACACACACACACACACACACATATATATATATAGTACATATATACATAACATATAATATAAATATAAAATGATTATTACATAAAGTGATATACTTACATAAGAAATAATACTCAATGTCATACATGAGTTAGTTTTTATAGGGTGAGATAGTGTTCTTTAACCCGTTTTTTAAAGATTGCTAGTGATTGCGCACGTTTTATAGCTATTGGCAATGCATTCCATAATCTGATAGCCGAAACTGTGAAAGATTTATCTACAAATGTTGTAGTATGCGTCGGCATCTTCAATGTCAAGTTTTCTGATGATCTGAGGGACCTCCCATGTGTGTCGCGAAGAAATTGGAACCTAGATTTGAGATAGGAAGGAGCAAGAGGGTTGAACAAAATATTATAGAGAAGAGAAAGTATGTGGGCATTCCGGCGAAGGCGAATCGGTAACCACTTGAGCTTAGTGCGAAACTCAGACACGTGATCATATTTGCGAAGTCCAAATATGAATCTGATACCAAAATTTTGAAGGCGCTCAAGCTTATTTAGTTGTTCTTCAGTGATATTTATATAACTGGCTTCACCATAATCAAGGATCAACATAATTTCGAAGATGTATGAAGTCTGCCAACCCGCACTACGCCAGCGAGGTGGACTAAGGCGGAGGACTACTAGGAGTCTAGTAGAGGAGGCCCGCGCTCAGCAGTGGCAGTATAATATATGGCTGGTATGGTATGGTGGTTCGTACTCCATGAGGTAGAGCTGTTTGTCGACAATTTTCAGCATTTCAAGGCTATTACCCTAAGTTTCGCAACATCGAGGTTTGTAATACCGGGAGTATCTCGCGGCCGTAAACCAGGACTCAGTTATGAGAGGCGCTGTCGGTGATCAGGCGCGCCGCTGAATTATGGCCGGGCTGCGCATGCGATTTATAGCTATTAGAAATAGCCGATGCGGTTGCGTGCTGCGTAAGTAATACAACTTAAATTAATCCTTACGTATCGTCTTTGGTTTAATATCTGGATTATTTAACCTTAATTAGATGTATTTACCTCTATAAAACAATATGTAACAGCATGTAATAGATGGGACGCATATAAGCGAACTTTCGGATTAAGAAAGAGGTTGCTTTTTTATACCGGAAAAATGTACAATGAGATTTATTCGTTGGTAACTCTATACCAACGAATAAATCTCATCTCAAGAAATCAAATGTGGTTCTCTAACCACAAGCTTGATTTCTATAATAACATTTGGTGTACAACCTATCTTATTCATAATCCACTATTAATCCGACAATTAATAGCCGTAAACAATGTACAACATAATGGCATCGGTCAAGGCCAATCAAACAAAATCAACTCGGCCAAAAGTACCCCATCTCAACCGGTTGAATGCCGATCAAATTACAAACAATAAGGTCGTTTTGACCAATTAGCTGCGCAGGCGCACCCGGCTGCTATCAATTATAATGCGCTAATCTCTTATCTTTAATGGGTGGCCACACGGACCGCCATTGTTGTGGCAATTGCGAAATCTGAATAACCGTTTAAAATATTTGTAGCTAATTATCCAAGGTTAATACGATTTATTTGAGATAAGAGTTGTTGAGGGTTAAGTGTTCGCGCCTTATTGAAGGGTTGAAAGTAAATTGTGTTTGGCTAATATGAAACGGAGATCTCAAAGGACTATTTCTATGTTAGGGCATGAGCCTGCAACTAAAATTACGTGTTTTTCTTTTGTATTTAAACTTTTAACCACATTGAAATCATCATTAGGTCTCTAGAGTCAATAGCCCTCTTATTATCTGAGATTAGAATTGGTGATATGGCAATGGTCAGCACTCTGTTACATCATGGGACAGACACTCGGTGATATGCTGATGCAGTTGCACCTCTGCCTTAGCTTTCCGAGATAAAGGCATGAGTTTATATTGATGCTCAATTCTTGACAAAAACTTACGCTCCAAAGAAAACAACATAATCCATAATATCAACACTTCCTATCAGAGAACATTTCCTATATTTGCACCTCATAATTTGCAAGCAATCAAGTCTCGTTAACCACTAAGCCAGGAGTCAGTCAACCCGGCGTATTACCATCATCACGTCTAGAAAGTGATTCTTGTGATTTGCGAGAGGAAATTGATTTTCTCATTGATCGATGAAAGTCTTCGTGTAATCGCCATAAGTGCGCGGTCGCCAGTTGCTAGTCACCGACGTAATCGGTCGCAACATCCGCGTCGATTATGTTTAACATTGTGTGTACGCAGTTTCGCATGCAAAGATGAGAGGTCTATCTTAGGAATATAATATGTTTGTGGTTCAGGTACATACAATTACTATAGTTTGAGCAATGAGATTTACTTACAAATTGCAAAACAGCGATGGACAATCTTTTGGAAATCTCGACTAATACTACACACTTAAAAAAATACTGACGGCCGAATTTGTTGATAGTTCAATCAGTAAATTTCCAGATTGCCATCATAAAAAATCTCTGTATACTCCAGTATACTCTTTCCTATTGGTTGTCGGATTTCGAACAGACAACTTAGAAAAATAAATGTTTCAAAACGGCGGGATCTTTGAATTTCGAACTATTTCCCGCCTTCACACTTTTTTTTCTTTCTCTTTGGCAAGGCGCGGTTTGTGCATCTGCCAGTGTCAAAGTTTTTAGTTAAAATAAGTAGCACTTGTATTGGTTCTTTTTTAACCGACTTTCAAAAAAGGAGGAGGTTCTCAATTCGTGTGTTTGTATTTTTATCCTCAATAGTAACTACTATGTCGAAGTAAAGCAGTGGCTACCTTACCAAGACTTTGTCGAGGAGTTTTGGCGGTAACAAAAAAAAACACTTGATTAGCACAGTTATTTTAATTCACTTCATTCGTCTTCATTCTTCATTCTTCAGTCCTTTAATAGAACCATATTGGATAATACACCACCATAATTATGCAATGTAACATAAGTATCACCAAAATAATGAATTAAAACAAGAGCACCTCATGACACTTCCAAGTTCCCGCCAAAACTCCGCCTTCACACTTTATCATCCTAAACTTTGTCGATGTTTGCTTCTCATAAGTAGTCTTTTTTACTTCGGCCTATGACCTATAACCTAACTGCAACAACAATCCCAAATCGACAATACATTAATTATAATTAGCAAACAAACCACATATTACAATCGTGCATATAATTAACAGATCGAAATTGCACAATGGTACAAAAACGACGGTACGGTGTGCAAAACAAATGAATAGCGTTCACACGGACAGACACCTGCGCTTTCCTATCACAATATGAGCGATTGAAAGGATTAGATCGCTTTGTGTGCCGACCTTCGGGTTTTGTTCTGGTTTGGAATTCGTTGGATTGGAACCGGCTGGTGGGCAGCATGTGGCAAAAACGTTATAGAACGTTAGAAAAGGCTTTTATTATGAAAGAAAACATATAAAGCCAAAGGATATACTAATTGTATTTATGTTTATATTTGGAGGATTTGTTTAGTATCTAAAAAGTTAACTCCGATTGATGTAACTAGATTTTGTTTTAGGCAAATGCTCAGTATCTTCGTCTTCAGCGTTTGGAAGCCCGCAGCTGATCATAGACCTGCCGTCAAAGATTTCCAGGCCAACCTGTTAGATGCTGCCTGCATCCAGCAGGTTCCTGCAATCGTTACGAGGCCGTCTGTCCACCTTTTAGGAAGACGTGCAACGTTGCGCGGAATGTTCAGTATAAGATAAAAAAATATCGGTATGATAAAAGTATTTCTGCAATCAAAAATAAAAACACTGCGTTTAACATAAAAATCAGGAAACTAATCTTTTAGTTCTTTTACTCAATTATAGGAGATAAAAACACAAATGGCTGTATGTTTTATATTCATTTGCATTTAAAAATCGTAAATCAGCCACCATGCACCACACTGACAGACACACACTTGTTATTTAGAGCAAGGTGAAAAATGTAATTACATAGACGTATTGATTTCTTAATGACTAATACTTAATTACATCTTATCCGCTCTTATTACCAACGTATAGAGTCCATTTTGTGTTCTATAAACGCAATACAAAAGGCGGCTGGGCGTGGGACACTATTTTGAGGTTACATTCAAGCTCCCGCGAATTAATTGTCGATTAACTCTAATGCTTATGGCGACCACGTTAAAAATATGAACGAAAAGAATTTGCTATACATCGGCTTCTATTTATAAGTTACTTTCACTTGTGGCGAACGTGAGAAATCGTTTGAATATTTTTAATCTGTTAAATAAAAATAAAAATTAATTTTGTTTCGTACGTTACCCACATATTTCAAGTTTGATTGCTTAGATAAGTAAATCGAAAGTTATGAAGATTATATTGTCAAAAGTAGGTAGATTAGACACATACGACCTGGCAACCTTCAAAAAATGAGTGTATTCCCTCCTAAAAGGCCGGCAACGCATGTCTATGTCCCCTGGTATTGCAGATGGTCATGGGCGGCGGTGATCACTCACCATCAGGTGAACCGTATGCTCGTTTGCCCACTATAAAAAAAAAAATATAAAAAAATACAAAAAAAAAAGATTTAAATATCATTTAATATACCCTCATGAGAATAATGGGTTCTAAAACTACCATTATCATATACACGTTCTGGTTGAATAACAAATACTTAACACATACCACAGTTCAAAGTACTTATATCCTTTAGTTTCCCACGAAACATACCAAGCACTCAAACGCTCTAATAAATAGTAGGTACACAACCGCTTTCAATACCCATTGATACGAGAAGTACTACACAATAAATACGAATAAAACTTTTAATACCAGCCCTGCTACCGACATTTCTCAACTCTTTTCAATCGGCGAAATTTATTTTGGCACGGTCTGTTATTAGCGATGTTTGCATGCGATACTGATACGCAGCTGCGATACTCGTGCGCCTTTTATCGAACGCTTTTTGTGCTTTAATAATAGACCCTTTGGTGTTCTGAAGGGCTGTCGAAGTATGGAGGATACTTGGTCCTATTAATCTTGGAATAGCGTACAGCATTGTTGTGTTTTCATTTGGTTATGAAAGGTGGGTTGTTAAAATTCATATTGCGGTGAGGTTTCTCGAAAACATGAGATTAGGAATCGTAGTATAGCATCTAGAAATTCGTATTTGAGTAGATTTCATTGGATAGAAGTACAAAATAACACGATGCATACTTTTAAACTTTAATATGCCTTAAAAACGTTTCGTTTTAAACACCAACATCGAGTAAAATAAAAAAACTTACTATTACCTGCCGCAATCGAGTTTAAACGTTAAAAATACCGGTTTCAATTAAAACTGACGGTAATGGCGCAATACAAGTCGATCTAAACTGTAGTAAAACCTTGTTTAATGTGGTCGGTTAGTGCAGACGTGCAGCGGTTACCTCCCGAGATTTGCAGGCATGGTGTTTACAGCCTAACCTTACAAATGAGTACAGAGTACCTACTACTAAAGAATACTGAATAGTACTACGTAACACATGGTATATCAAACAAAGTACCTACTGGATAATTAGTTTTATACTGGGTTTCAATTTAATTGAATCATATGAATTTGAAACACATACTAAACTAATAATTATAAAGAACCCCAATTTTGTATGAAAGGAAGATGTCAGCTTTTTGTATCGTTGCTGGGCTTCAAAATCTAACCAGGTTCAAACTTTATGCATATTAAAAGGGCAAAAATATGGATCTTGGATTCAAAAAAAATCTTTTTGACAAGTAATCAGTAATAGCTTTTGCCCACGGCTTCGCCCGCGTTAATAAGTTTTTCCGGGCTAAAAGTACATAAAAACCTTCCCGATGAATCACTATCCAACACATTTATTTGGATAAAGATGAATATTATGACGTTGATACAACTCTTAACAAATAATGCATTAATTTCGACCAAATTTGATTACCATAAAAACGGTTCTAGTGAGTTAATCTTAAAAGATAGACATATACTGTCGCGGACATTTTTTTAGATCATTTCAAGAGGAATAATTCTTTCATACATATATTTTTGGTATCTTGAACCGTTTTCGCAGCGCACGCAATGGAAGCCCTCAAGGATGAATAATTTTCCCCGTTTTTTTCACATTTTCCATTATTTCTTCGCTCCTTATAGTTGCATCGTGATGTTATATAGCCTAAAGCCTTCCTCGATAAATGGTCTATTCAACACAAAAAGAATTTTTCAATTCGAACCAGTAGTTCCTGAGATTATCGCGTTCAAACAAACAAACAAACTCTTCAGCTTTATAATATTAGTATAGATAGATAGATATAATAAAGCTGAAGAGTTTGTTTGGTTGAAGCCGCTAATCTCAGGAACTAATGAACCGATTTCGAAAATTCTTTAACAAATAGGAAACTACATAACTCCTGAGTGCTATAAGCTACTTTTTACCTCGGGAAATGATTTTACCGCAGAAAATCCTTACGCGGACGGAGCCGCGAGCAAATATTAATAACTGAATAAACATGTTAAACGCTACATCAATCAATCACACACCCAACCAAAGTTCTACAACACAACATCGGTAAAACAATTACGAGTGATTGTGCAAATAATTAATTGTTTGTACTATTAACGTAATTGGCATGACTACTGCGTCGACCACCTGATGGTTGCCGCTCATGTAATAATAAATAACACTTGTTGCACATGATAAGATACCTCTGCCTACCCTTGGAAAAGGAAAAGGGCGTGATGCTTGCACATGATAGGGTCTATGGCAAGTCAACCTGGGTAGCACCACCTATATTTATTTCTACCGCCAAGTAGTAATCTGCAAACACTAATTAATTACGGGGCATTTCGAGATTTAAAAGCTAGTGTTAAGGATAAGCGCAGTAAAGCCACCCAGAGGATCATAATTAATGTTTGAGTGGTGTTGCTCCATTTCGTCGTGTCGCCTACCATCAGGCGAGCGGGTTGCTTGTCTCACCCGGCACCAAAAATTTTAATTTGTATACGTGTTTACGCATTTTGCCTCGCCCCTAAAACGGTCTCTCCTGCCCAACCACGCCCACCCATTTTTGTTCATGTATCTACTCATTATACCACACTTTCCTTCATGTTCATGGCATAGTTTTTATGCCCAATCGACATAAGACCTACCGTATTTAATCTGAACATAAATAATTCCATTCTAGTAAACTCTCAGCCCTACACGGCACGAAGTCGTCGGCCTCGCGCACCAGTCTTCATTATGTCTCATCGCGGCTCCAAGACCCTGACACGCTGAGGGTAGCACGCAGCCAAGAGTCACGGCCGCTGTTTTTGGTCGTCCATTGCAAATTACAATTCGTGATTTTAATTAAAAACTGTTTTGGGTGGAGAATTTTGTGGTTTGTAGCTTAAGCTCAAATTAAATCTCTTTACGGTAGATGGCAGTTGCGCAACTAGTAAATCTACACTACGCTTTTGTATGCGCTCTATGAAGAGTAAGCTTACTCTGTCAGTATAATATGGCGATAGCTGATAATCATCATCAGTCACTGGCCGTCCACTGTTGAAAAAAGGCCTCCCCTAAAGATTTCCAGACGGACTGGGCAAAGTTCTCGAGTGGAGACTACATAAGCACAGCGTTGGACGTCCACCTGCAATGTAGAGAGGCTTGATAAAGGTAGCGGGAACGCGGTGGATACAGGCCGCTTTTAGCTGATGGTCATCTTCCTGCCCTGGTCCCAAATTACTTGGGGTCGGCGCAACATGTTTTTCTCATCTATTCTCGTCTATCTTTCATCATCAAGTCATTCACGCCCTTTTCATATCATCTCTTACACAATCCATCCATCTCTTCCTTGGTTGTCCTCGTCCTCGCCATCCATCAACACTCAAATTCAACGCTTTTAGCTGATGTTATCAGGGCTAAATTCTAATTCCGGTCAAGTCAAAAGTGTTCGTCAGTGTCTAAATTTTAATTAGTGAATATTATATTGCCATTATAAAATCTATTACCTGACAGGTTTTTTACGAGTATGGCAAAGTAGCGTCTCTGCACTTCCAATGGAGTACTTGATAACACCTTCTCAAACCAAAATTGACCAATTCAACTACAAGGATATTAAAAATCAATCTAATTATTAAAAGCAAATTAATATCAAGTTCCAATTATTAATTCGACAAGAAATTGAATAGCAGCTATATAAAAGCGTGTTGTCCGTCTGTGCGTCGTGTTAGCGCAGGTTCTGAAATGCACACCAGGTACCGGCTGGGTTTATGAAATTATTACAGCGCACCAGCCACCGGTTTACTGGTTAGGACATAGTGAGTGAGAGGTGGCGGGTTGAAAACTATATTTTTCATATGTATGATTGTTTTAAATTAAGCTTTAGGTAAATTAAGGTAAAAACTAGCTTTTATAAATAATTATAAATGAATGAAAACAAATTAAAAATCCTTTCTGAAAGCTAACGAAAACGAATGGCACAG
Organism: Lapara coniferarum; assembly: GCA_949316025.1. NCBI lineage: Eukaryota > Metazoa > Arthropoda > Insecta > Lepidoptera > Sphingidae > Lapara > Lapara coniferarum. Next base: position 25,793,538 of record OX438919.1, read on the forward strand.
TAACATTTAATTTCGAGGCAGTCTATATTTGGACAATATTTATATCCGTTCATTAATAAACCAAATACATTATAGCCTTAACATTTATCGCTTCATATTTTTGATTGCTAAAATCGCTTCCGCTCCCGCTACCCGCTCACTACCGAACAACAGCCTTAAAACAGCGTTTGTTGTTAATTAATAATAATTTTATGATTGCGAACATCGACCCGCCTTTCACAGTAGATATATATCTTAACTCATAATACAATTAACTCGACTGTACTGCGTAAGTTTACCTGCAAATAAAACATTTGTCATTTAGGAGACTTTAGAACAATTATAAGTACAATCACCCAATCTGGTGATAGTACACATTTCAAGATAAAACGCTCATTTTTCACATTTTACTAAGCAGATGCGATCGCTTCGCAGATGTAAAAAGAAAACAGCGGATAACTTTTATTGTCTACTTTAGTTGAGGCATGTTGCTGACAGACGACGCAAAAACGACTACATTAGTGATATACTTCAGTAAAATAGTTATAATAATAATATCAAACAGCCCCCTTATTCTCTATGACACGCGTTATTTTCACCGTTCGTAACAAGCGCGTAACGTAACTCGTCGCGTTTATCACTATGGAAATTGGCATACAGAATACCATTTTACGCCCATTACACGAAGTGAACGTGACGCGGCCGCGTTACGAGTTAACAATGTCATAGAGAATCATGCCTCAGGACGACAGATCGTATAGAGAGGCGGAATGTAATCATCTCCGTTAGTTGAAACGGTCTCTGGACTCTTCGTCACTTACCATCAGATTCTGAGGGGTTAGTTTGCACTGCCCCTATAAAATGTATATATATTGTGCTTAAATTTATTGTTATCTTCTACCATAACTGTGATTTTTAATTAAGTACCGTAAAATAATATAGCACTGTAATGTACGCTAGCTGTATTCACATCAAGTAGATGTCAATAATTGATAAGTAGTCCTAAGAAGGATATTTTTCATATTTGTTTTGTACAAAATTGTACATCAGTTTTGTGAATCGTAATAAAAAAAAAATAGTAAGATTATGAGTCGCGAATCACATAATGATAATAATAATGAGACTTAACATCCTATGTCTCAGGATGACGAGTGCATCCGAACGCGACACAGTTCTTGGTAAACCAAGTCGCTGGATGGTGTTAATACTGTTTATGGGTGGTCGTATCGCTTACCATCAGGCGAACGGCATGCTCGCCTCGTCATTCAATGCAACAAAAGTCACAATAATACATAGTAACCTCTGCCATGCCATAAGGCCAATACCTAAATATAATATCTATCTTAAAAACAGTCTTCGAGGCAACCCTAAAAACTGTCCATAAAAAGTGTATTATTAATCAATAGTATACACACCATCAGCCACATCATTCTCTGCTGAACATAGACCTCCTTTAAATTTACAGCCGGACCTGTCAAAAGCGATCTCCGACATGTTATTACGACATTTAAGTCGTCTGTCATTTTTTTATCGTGGGGAAAAACGCGTCATCGCTACCACCACTGGGGGGTGAGTGGTTATGTTGGCTTTACACAGTCTTACGGCACATGTCGACACTCGGGAGTATAGCTTCATCCGAGCGAGCATTGGACCCGAGTCCCTAACACTATGTACACCCTACACCGGTATACCAACCAAAAACCGCGGTGGCCTTCATCGGCGCTTACTGGACGGGCCCCGGATCTTGTTACACTTAGATAGCAGCACGGAACCTGCGCGTTGCCGTATTGCGGCCCCTCTCTAAATGAGGAGGCTGAAAAGCCTCCGAACTCAAAAGCACGCTTTTGCGCCTGCGGCTGCAGGCGACCGACCACCCGCATTGTCCATCTCGTAGTAGTCGTCTATCCCTGCAGTTGGACGTCACTAAAGACAATTCTCGTAAACTGAGCCCAGAATTTTGTTGTCATGAATAGTAAATCGATAGTAATGTTAGTCAATGTAATGTCGGCATTCCCACGTACAAATACCATGTAGTTTATACCGCTGTCATTGCACAACAATGGCTAATTAATTATCTTTGGAATTGACAGTAGCTGCTCGCTTCAAGGCACAATCCATTTAAGCTTAATAGATAGCGATAGACTTATTAAATATTTATTAAACTGAGTAGTTAACTTTGTTTCAATTAGGTACCGACAGAATTGTCGGGTTGCAGTATTCTTTCTTTCACAGCAATCTATTAGAGGCAAATAGTCATTTAACTATTTTTTTATGGTATTGAATGACGAGACGAGCATGCCGTTCGCCTGGTAAGCGACACGACCGCCCATAAGCAGTAGAAACACCATCCAGCACCTCGAGTTACAAAGTACTGTGTGGCATTTCACTGCGCTCGTCATCCTGAGACATAAGATGTTAAGTCTCCTAAGTGTCCTGTAGTTACACTGGCTGCAATGTCCTTCAAATCGATGCATGCATACTGCTGCTTGACAGTAGAAATAGACATTGTGGTGGTACCCACCCAGACGAACTCTTACATATGAAAACCTACTAACACCTATATCGAATTAGCGCTAAATATGCGTCCAAACGATTGGATCAAAGGGATATACTGCACGAATCGATTTCAATCGACGACAAATATACAAATACCTTAATTCAAATATTCCACAGTACATTCAACATCAAAATCCAAACACCGCCTACACGCATGGTACAGTCGCGTACAGCTGACTGAGGTATTCATTCCATTCACCGTACCTAACCGTCACGAGCCCTAACGTAACTTCACGCTTGCCGAATACCGATCTATGATAACAGCTAACAGCACTCGTTCCATCCCTTTCGTACGCTTAGTGAAAGTACTCACCAGAGCGAGACAAACTGTCGCTAATGAGTAGGAGAAATGGCACATTCTGCCGGTGAAATGTGGAGAAAGTGTCCTTTGCACGCGACTGTACTCGACAATTGTTCAAATATGAATAAACGTTATCAAATATTAGCTGCCGCGATTACTTCGTCGTACTCGTTGTGAATACGCAATTGGTGAGATCTACCATCTGTGCGTGAAATTATTATTACTCTGGGGTTTAATGTTTTAGGATAACGATGTTTATTATTAAGTTATCATGATTATATTTGCGTATTAGAATAATCTCGTTTATTCATTTATGGGCCGGACCTAACATAATTTTCATTCAAGATTTACTAATCTTCGTAAGCGATAATTTATTAAATAAATACAGGGCTATAAACCACTCATAGCAATATCCCTAAAGACTCTCTCACGCAACTGTTCACGTGACGTAAACCGATTAATCGATACGCAACCGATTTCGATTTCATTTACAACGTAATCGATTTGCGTTGCGCACAAATAAAATGTAACCAAATCGCGCCATGAATGTTACAAATGGCATTTCTCACGAAATTTGATATATCAGAACCGAGTCAAATAAACTCTCTCTATTGTCTCCTATTATCTGTGGTGATTTAATATCTATCGCGATTTCATGACGCCATTTTTATTACTTTTACTTTTTATTCGATACCTTATCGATTCAGGCTTCATGTTAACTCGATCGATTCGACTAATAAGTTACAGATATCAATCGCGATTATTGTTACGCTTTTTGTTCTGCGTTTGATAATTCGTTAGGCTTTATTGTTCGGATTGCACTTGATAAAATATAACGGAAATGATACAGAGCGTTTTGATCAATATTTTCATAATAAGTAGATCAGTTGGTAATTATAAATTAACTTTGTAGATATTATTGCAGAGTAAAAGCATGATATTATAGGAAGGTGTTTTATATTTATAACCTTAGTTCCTGAACTAGCGTCAGTTGTACCTCAGGAACCCGTGTCTTCCTCCAGCAATACAGGCCATCGGTATTACAAATAATCGCGCCTTAGCCAATTAAAACATATAAAATGATGGATGATGAAATATTTTTTTTCTATATAGAAATGATAATTGTTCGTGTTTTATTGGAAAGCACTTTATAATAAGATGGGATTCCTTGTATAGTGTATAAATATGTCCCAAAAACCTTGCACATACCTCTAAAACTTCGACTGGGGTTACATTCACGTTCTTTTCACATTTCAAGGGTAGGCAGAGAAGTAGCATTCACATTTTGCTAGTAATATTAGGTTCCATGCATGATACCGAATAGAAAAGCCCAATGTCATTTTTACCGACCCGGCCCACTAATTAACTCCATCACAAAATTCGTAATACAAACAAAAAACGCTTTCATAAAGCATCAAAGCGAGAGCCGTCAAAAACCGCAACCGGTGACGTAACGATTATTTGGCGGCGGTCGTTAACCTCAGTGAAAGTAGCCCGCGGCGCCAAGCCGGCTACCCCAGCCCTAATCGCGGCTTATCACTGTACTAGATAAGCCGAATTAGTGTAGATATGGGCTTTATTTTGGATTAGTTAGGTATTTATTTCTATGGTCTCCCTGCTGACCATCACGTCCGCTCCGGATGACACGTGACGGGGGTCGGGACTTAGTACCCTTAAGTATGTATGTTAAACGTTTATTATAATCTTTTTCATTGTATTTGAAGATATTTAGGTGTTGCCAGTTGACACCTATAGATATTGGTCTGCTCTATATCGCATAACAATCCTCACTGCTTGGAGTTATGACCGCTGCTTTGACAGGCGAAGGCTTCTTTCTTATTATAATAGAACTAGTAGTGCTCGCGGCTCCGCCCGCGTGAAAAAGTTTTTCCGAGACAAAAATATTTTCTCGGGATAAAAAGTAGCCCATAGCACTCAGAAGTTATGTAGCTTCCTATTAGTGAAAGAATTTTCAAAATCGGTTCAATAGTTCCTGGGATTAGCGCGTTCAAACAAACAAACAAACTCTTCAGCTTTATAATATTAGTATAGATGACAAGAGCTCATCAATTACTCATGACTAAGACAGTACACCCCCCAAAGAACTACATGGCACCACTGCGCCTGTCAACCCAAGCATTTTTATGGAACATCTCAGAATAACCAGTAACTACACGGACAATATTCATCAAAACGGAATAATATGCGCAACACAATACAGAAATACACAACGCCTTGGTGCCGATACATACGAGAGACAAATCGGAAAATTAGGTCATACTAATATTCTTTTATATGAAATTTTAGTCAAGCAGAAGACACTAGATTTCCTGCTCGGACTGATGTAATGCCACGTTCACACGAGCCCGGCTCGCGCGCGTGACCTGGCATTTCAGAGATGCGCCACCGACTCCCTGTGACGCAACCGTCGTGGCGCTTCCTCATCGCAGTTGCATGACACTGCGATGCCAGATGTATCACGATGAGTATTAGTGTAAGTGTATCTTATTTAGGCAAAATAATGACAGCCCCGTATTCTATGTACAATCACTCAATTTGGTGCTGGTACATTTTCTAAAGATATAACACCTATTTTTCATATTTTACCAAGCAGGTGCGTTTGTTTCGAAGATGTACAAAAGAAACAGCAGATCACTATTATTGTCTACTTTAGTTGTGTTGCATGTTGCAGACAGACGACGCGCAAGCGACTTGCTTAGGTCGTCGGGCATACACTTTTCTGAATATGCCTTTATTGCTCAGTGCCGGTTTTTACTTCCAAAACCTTTGAGTTGCTTCTCCAATATCAATGATTCCTTGTTAAGTACTCTGTAGTACAAAACATGACGATTGACGCCCAACGAAAGACGTTGGGTTCTTCGGTTGCCAGAGAAGTCTTACTAAATGTAAATTGATTAACTCCGAAACAGGAATCGTCAGGACCAGCTATTAGGCACCATAATATAAACAGTTGTCGTCACTCCATTCACGTACAAAATATATCCAGTGGCTGTAATAAGAATCCATTTTCATACTTTGTGACTATAGACAAACACATTTGCTAAGACCCAGCGTATGTGTACACATGTGGGCGTCACATTACGGCGATAATTAAAATGCCAGCAGTAATTGTTTGCGCGGAAATCACCGCTTATAACCTGTAATTAATTACACCTGTAATAAATCAAGCGTAATCTCAAATGAGTAATCAACAGATATTACGGATGGTCGAATTGCTATGAACTGTAGGATAAAAGCCCTTACAAGCGGTAATTAAAAATCAGCTCATTTGACCACGTATTTTTGTAAAAACATTAAAATGCAGAGCTTATAGTCTATTTATTATCGTTTAAAAATTTACATGACCTAATTTTTTTACTTATTTATTTAATTGTTTTACAAAGATTTATTTTTACATAATATTACATAGCTTAGCATTGAAAAAGCCACAAAGATTTGTCTATAATGCTATGATCTCATCGGTTACCGTCAAGCATCAGTCAACATAGTTATTTAAAAACTAAATATTGCGGAAAAATCTGTCGTAGACAAAACAAGTAAAATATTTAGGAGAGTAAATTTTAGATAAGTATTGCCTTCATATTATTTTGACGGTCAAAGACCTTTTAGTTGTTAAAATTACACAACAATATTTAACATCATCCACAGATCGATTAACCAACTTCAATCAAACGCAAATTCTCACGATTAACTCACGAAAGAGCGTTTAATCTCTTGACACACAATCTAGTTGACCTAGGCGCTGAACACGGAATGAAGACATAAATAACACTTGCCTTACGTAAGAGAACATCTCGCGTTATGTAAATCTCTTCCTAAAGTCCAAGCTTTGTTCAGTACTCGGCCGGTTGTACACGGAGAGACTGAACTGGGGTTTTGGTTGAGACGAGACTGATGTGGAAGAAGGCTGACGAATACTATGCTTATTTTAATTCTGTTGCTTAGCCCATGGGTTTATGTTTCTACAACAACAATTTGGCTTTCATAATTATAATGAATCTAAATATAATATCATAAATATCAAAAATATAACATTAATAACCAAGTCGTCAATTTCTGCATCTGTCGTTAACTGTTTGATATCATGAAAATTAACCGGGAATTTAATACTAATTCAAAATAATGTTCTCAGGCCCTCTATGTTATTTTCAATTTGAAATATCTACTAGACAGTCTGAAAATTCTTACAGCAAAACATTGCCGATATGCCTACAAGATTGCAAAGCGTACGCGCAACCTTAGATCCGCCGACAAGACAATATCTCGTAGGCTTGCGTAATTAAAAACAAGATTTGAAAATTAACACATTTCATTGTTACAGTATCATTTGATTTTGTAATGGAAATGCCTCGCGGTGCTGTGGGAAGTCATTGTTATGAAACGTATTGTTTCCGGTAAGTTATGAACAGCCGACAAAACGTTTTATTGTTGAGCACTGACTGATGTGTGGGATTCGGGCTTGCGTGTTTCGGAAAGTGGGAATCTAGCCAGCTTTTGCGGTTCGATCCATTTCGATCAAAAAGTACGAACACGAATATGATAAAAAGTACTATATTTCCTGCCTTGGGGTTCAAGCTTACTCCGTACTAAATTTCATCCAAATCAGTGATTCAGCCGCGACAAAATATCCGACCGACAGTGTTATTTACGCGTTTGTGATATCCGTATGGACATTAGATGTTGTGTGGCGGCCTTATATAGTACGACGGAGACGAGCGCCGTTCAGAGACAAACTTTGTAATTCAACATCTGGGTGATGTTGCTGTTTAGGGCAATGGCATATGCCCCCAGACATGGTCGTCTGGTTATTGTAAAAATACCGGTAGATGACGAAACACAACTTTAAAGGCGCACCATATAATTTCGTGGAAGCCGCTCATTTTTCAGACGAAAGCGAGCGAAGTCACCTTGACGCCTCAATGATTCTCGGAACGCTTGGGGAAAATAAAACAACCATACCAAAATTTATCGACCAACTCTATCGACCTCGAACCATCATTATGGTAAGTTCAAAAACAGCCCCTCTATCGGTCAATTTGGCCGATTTAAGACGTGTCATAACTTATATTTGTTATCTGGGCCCCGAAAAAAGTATTACCATGACAAATCGCCCTGGGATCACGCTCTGCGGTCACGTATGAAGATAGAGCGAGACAACTATATACAATCAACCACGCGGGTGAGTAGATCAGAAGATTCAAGTTAAGAATATCGAAATCGATCTTGATTTGTCCGCCACTGACAAGTGATCAGTCAAAACCGTGATAGGAGACAATGGAGGCGTCCGTGGCGCGGGGCGAAAGTGGCGGCGGCCCAATGTCGCGTGCGATATAACATATCGAAAGCGTAAATTGACATTGAAATATGTTGTAGTAATGAGATTGATTACTGTGGAGTTGGTTCATTCACGTTGCTATGGAAGTTGATGCGGTGCGGGTTTTACTAGTTCCATTAAAGGTTCTCGATATTGGATTGAGTAAATTATTAGTCATTATAAACAAAGTGGTAGGTTAGTTTTTAACACGTAGTTCAAATCATAGTGTCTTCTTATTGAAACGAGAATGATATCTCAAAATAATTAAAGACCGCACAAGCGGTAGCAGTTGGGTTGACAGATACTGAAAAGAAGACAGAAGAAACACAATCGATTTGTCTTTTTACATAGAAAAGGCAATCTGAAATCTCTCTAAAAATCCAGTCCCAAATCGTTCATTCATAGTATATACCTAATTTAGGTAAAGCTTTGAAAATAAAACTTTTTAATTCCTCATCTATCTAGGCTATTCACCTGGTGCCACAAAATACAGAAAGTATTGTGGTCAGCAGAAGTTCATTATGCCTATACAAAAATGGCGCCGAAGGTTGTTTGAAACCACAAACGCTAGAATGCATGAGGTCAGACCTCGTAACAATGGAGGGTTATTGGTATTTGTTTATGAACTACACATAAATAATTTGCGTGTCTTGGAATGGCAAAATTATTAGCAGGTCTTTATAGTTAGTTGTATTTTTTTAAATTGGTCTCTTGTATACAAAAGTTTTTAATTGTTTTTTTATTTATTTAATAGGACAGCCAACAAGACATACATACACAGTAAAAAAGTATTCACTAATCAATAACTACTTACAACTGTGCTATCTTACTGCCACCGCTTGCAAATTTTAAGCGTGAGGAGGACGATTAAAGTAGGTAAGTATATATTGCGGTTACAAAAACTCATGGCCTAAGTAACCTACTAAAATAGGACTAGTAGTTCTGGTAGGAACGATCACAATTTATTTCTGCCACCAAACAGCTTGTTTCTTGTAGTTATGAAGATCATTTGCCATCATCAGACTTGCCCTTCCACTCCTCACTGTCCAGTCACTAGCCTCTTTAAAAAAGTATTTATGTCACCCGACGCATCAGATTTGGGCAGATGCATCATGGCCGAATACACCAGATTTGGGCAGGTGCAGTAAGGTCACGGGGGTCGAGGTGCATCAGCAATTAAATGTTAATTTGTGTGTGCGGGCGTCGTGCAACTATGTGAGTCAGGGACGCACTGTGTGCGGACTGGTGTGCACGAAAACAAAGATATTGTAATTTTTATTAATTACAATTAAATGATGGTGAGTGATACGACCGCCTATAAACAGTAGCAACGAAATACAGAACCTTGAATCACAAAGTACTACGTTGCAATCCACTGCGCTTCAGACTGAGATGCTCGTAATAGTATATTACTCATTCACGGCATTATAGTGGGTTACGACATATATCCTTTGTTTTGGCTTGTCAAAATTTGAATGAATCTTTCATGGTAGCAATGACTTGACAGTCAAGCCACTCAAGTATCAGTGAGTTTCCCGTGTGAACCCTTAAAATTAACCTTCGGTTTGTCTGCTGCTGGTACAGTAAATTCTTAAATCTAAGTGTGATGGTGCTTCTTAGACAAATATTTTTTTTGTGAAACACGAATGGGTGTCACATCATAGAACCCATGCTACTGCCAATGTGGCTCTATTTAGAGAAAAGTTCATGGCCCAATAATCCCGCGAAAAATCACACAGGGCTTCACCCAGAAAGTCCCGGATCAAAAATTTAATAACACGAGGTGGTTAAATAAATACAGTAAAACATTTTTGTCATCGCCATTACTTGCAATCGTGAGCGGCGCGGCGCAGCGAGCGGGCGGACGAGTGTTTTTGTACGTCTGTATGTTTGTTCGTGTGATTTGTTATTAGATAACACGTCACGTAATGACGACCTCCGCGCCACGCGAACGGGACACCAGGTCTCTTGTCTGCATTTTTATTTGCAAATATTAGACTGGCAGGGTTTTAAAAGTAGAACTGACGTGGCACACGAGAAGCCGGCTATGAAATGAATTTCCCCAAGTTCGAATCCCACACAAATATTTACGTGAATTAAAAATATTTTTTTGGTACAGGGTGTTGTTCAACCGTTAGTGTTTCGTAGTTCGAGATACCCATTACACAAAACTACTCTAAAGTGGCCTCAAAACGATACCTCAAAACTATATCTGTGCCTTCTAGCACAGACTACTGAAAGTACTACCTGTTAGGGGTGTGTTATTTAAATTATTTAATTTTAATTTATTTTTCGACTAGAATAATGTCAAAAATAAATTCAATTGATGTTTTGAATTGCAAAGACACCACATTGTAAATTGTATCAGGTTTTTCTCAACGCTAGTAAAAAGATAGTACGGGCCACAGTAGTATTAAAAATGTGGAAAATTCTACAAACGAAACAAAAACACATTCTAATTAAAGCAAATAAGAAGCGAGGAATTTAACAAGTACCAATTGTAAAACTTATTTCTTTAAACATCGGTTTAACCGTGAGCCATACCGTATGTCATTAAGAAATTATCCACAGATTTACTCACGCAAAAACACATACGTATTAAGGCAATTTTTAACCAATTACCACCGAAAAAAGGTTAATTTCCCAATGTAAGGCATTCCACGTGTAATTACTTTGATGACCTTTGTATATGGAAGGAATTAAAGAAACAAAATGGAATAAAGGATTTCAATCACGGCATAAAATCCTTTTTGGTGGTGCAAAGAAAATGTTACTTTACAATGTTGGCACTACGGTATACTTCCATCGCCTGATTGATTTTGTGACGTTGGTAATTACAGTATAAATTGGCGGGATACCGTGTGACAGTTCAGAAATTACTTTGGCTATATGAAAAATTACTGTTGGATTCCATAAAAAGAAATCTTTATGCAGTAATTATTGTTCAATTAACAATGTTTACATATTGCGCCTACTACCTTATACATTGTGCCTACCCCGATTGCCGTTGGGAGCTCAATTCTCGAAGTTGTAGACGAGTACGTCTATTCAGGTCAAGTAGTCCAACTAGGCAAGTCCAACCTTGAGAAAGAGGTCAATTGGCGAATCGGTTCGGGAAACTGGGCAAGGTCTTCTCGTCCAAAATACCTCAGTGCCTGAAGACCAAAGTCTGCAATCAACGTGTGTTACCAGTGTGACATACGGCACTGAGACGTGGCCTCTAACTATGGGCCGCCTAAGACGGCCCACGGTCACTCAGCGAGCTATGGAGAGGGCTATGTTAGGTGTTTCTCTACGCGATCGAATCAGAAATGAGGAGATCCGTAGAAGAACGAAAGTCACTGACGTAGCCCAGCAGATTAGCAAGCTGAAGCAAAGGGCAGGGCACATAGTTCGAAGAACTGACGGCAGATGGGGAACAAAGACTAAGGGTTGTTCCATCTGTAATCATATAAAGTTAAAGCTCTTATCACACTGGCGAATTGAAAGCGAATTCATAGTGAGGCGATGCTGTGCGCTTGTCCAGTACAATATGACCGATAACTTTATTTGACCACAGAAAGGGTAAGAACGTACGGATACCACGACTCAACTCATATTTGACCGTGGGGTCAGGACTACGACATTTGGGTGTTAAGAACACTATTGTTACCAGGCTTACATAACCTAACAAAGGTTCTCGCACGTCACATTAACTTTCTCCAAAGCAGTGCGTTCAAACATTTTTGAATATTTAACACGCCCCCTACATGACCTTATCGCTTCAAACCAGATAATCAATGGCTTTGTGCTTTAAAGCTTACATCGACAGCTCATTTGTAAGTAAGCCTTGGGTCATCTTTAAGGTTCACGCTGGTATGTGAAGAGAGGTAGGTAGAAGTTCATATAATACTCATTTAAGTTATTCGTTACGAGAAGTGACAGAGTTTTGTCATACAAATTAGTTCTGTGCAATTCATGTGCTCATCAAACAGACAGCGATATTAATGAAAATTTCAATAACACTATAGGAACCTTACCGTTTTCGTAACTTCCGAACATGTCTACGAAACCATTGACGCGAGCTCTAGGCACATAGCTTTAATATCGGTTCTTTGTCTTTACCTATGTTGTCACATTCAAAAAAGCAAAGTCGACAGAAGCTTGTTAGAGCGCTCCACTTAGGTACTCTCCGTTAATTTTCGCACTTAATATCCATCTTTAAAATTGAAGTAATTTGTGATTTGTAAATTGTAAAATATATATTTAAAAAAAAATGACAAAAGACCTACGCTGAGTTTCTTGGTGCTTCTTCTCAGGTCAGTGGGCTTTTCTGAAGCACTGGTAGAATCTTTAAGTAAAACAACATTGTGAAACGTGTAAAAGTGCCCTTAGGGGCCTAATTACTGATTAAATGATTTGAATTTGAATTCATCCGCAAAAATCTTCAAGTTCGTTTTCTCAAAAAGACCCTAAATGTCTAAAATACTTTCATAAAATCTAATCAGTGACATACAGTCAGACATTTTTGTAAGTTACATATTAGTTAATTGTATTACATATTCATGCAACGCCATACCATGTTAAAGACCAATTCATACAACTACCTACTACAATTAACTAAAGAAAACCTAACCCGAAATATACTGCACTATTTTTTTTACGATTACTCTACCCAAATCGTCTCAATTGTCACGCCTTACAAGAGAATCTTTTAAAAAAAAAAAAAAATGCACAAAAACATTATAAAAATTCTAAAACGGGTTGATACACATTATGCGCTATAACAGCGGATGACGCATCGTACGCATGGAATTTATCCGCGCGCTGGTGACGACGACGCCGACGCCGACCGACCTTGGGCCGTAAATCCGCGACCCGCCGCCGGGTCAAACAGGTACAATCTACCCGTATGGCATTTTAGTGTTGAACTACGGGGGCTGTCACTTTGTCAGTTTTTTTGTATTGGTAGCTTTTGTACAAGTTTAGGTGCAGATATGAAAATTCGAGGAAGGTTTGGAATTTCCAGTCATCATCATCTTCCTGCCCTGGTCCCAAATTACTTGGGGTCGGCGCAACATGTTTTTCTCATCCATTCTCCTCTATCTTTCGTCATCAAGTCATTCACGCCCTTTTCTTTCATATCATCTCTTACACAATCCATCCACCTCTTCCTTGGTTGTCCTCGTCCTCGCCATCCATCAACACTCAAATTCATCACTCGTTGGGTTACATGCCTTTCATCCCTTCTCCTCACATGTCCATACCAAGATAGACGATTTCCTTTCAACTTTTCTGTCACTGGTGCCACTTTCAAACTCCCTCTAATATACTCATTCCACACTTTATCCATTCTCGTCACTCCACACATCCATCTCAACATTCTCATCTCTGCTACCTGTAATCTTCTTTCGTCCGTTTTCTTTACGGCCCAGCATTCTGATCCATACAGGACGGTTTATCACGGATTTGTATATTTTGCCTTTCAGTTTTAGAGGCATCCTCGGATCGCAAATTGTGTTTGGAATTTCCAGTCTATAATAATTTAATTGAACGCAGAAGACAAATTGTTCACAATTTGTCGTAAATCATAGAATTTGTCATAAATATTTCCACCACCTGACAACCCTAACTTTCAACATTTCTTCAAGCTCAGCCGATATTAAGCGGAAGCCTGTCAACTAAACTATACTTACCGCGTATTAAGCGTTTAAAGGTCACGGCAACTAGAGGGACCAATACGTTTGGAAACGCGCGTGAGAATAGAATGTTGATTGGTATATGAAATTCAAATTACATTTTTGGACGGTTTCCATCATGCAAAAATAAATTCCCATTAAGATTGCACTTTTTAAAAAGAAATTTAATTCCATCACGTTATAAGTTTTTAATTTTAAAAACGTCATGCACACATAATGCTATACAACTCAGAAAGTGTTTGTAATGTCTTCCAATTTAACAAGTTAATTTTGATGTGACTTATCCGAAAACGAACTTGAGCCACAGATAATATAATAAAACACTTTTTAAACTGTCAGAACACTTGTAAAAGCTGTAAATATAAACAATGAAAAAATGAAAATCCTCCTAGCCAGTTTCGGCCACGGCGGCCAATCTCAACGGAGATCAGCCAGGTACGCCGGAGATATTATAGTGCACAAGTGTGTGCGCAATACACAGGTGCACTTCACTATTCCTTCACTCTCATAGTCCGGTGAGACGGCAATCCGACATGACCGGAGAGAGATCAGGCGCAGGACCAACGGCTTTACGTGCTTTCCGAGGCACGGGGGTATCACACCGCCAACTTCCTGACTCCGAGCTGCGACTGAGTAAATTTTAAGATGGAAAAACCCAGTCACAATTTTTGGCTCGACCCGGGATTCGAACCCAGGACCTCAGCGCGCAAATCGTACTCGTAATGCGTACGCAATACCACTACGCCACCGAGGCAGTCTGTAGTTTTTTTTTTTTTTTTCCATAAACAATATTACAACTATGAGAAACCTACCACATAATAGTTCGGTTCGTAGAATCCTTCGGCAGATTTATGAAGACTTACTCCCCACGTAAACCACCCATTCGAACAACAATAAAGAAGTCAGTTTCCGTATGTTCCCAGAGACTCCAATAAGCGAATCGTTTAAGGCCACCGTTTAGACGCATTGCGATGCGGTGCGCGTGCGCAGCGCGGCCGGTTCAACAAACGCATCGGCTCGTCATTGGCCGCCGTTTGGTAGCTTTATGTAAAATGTCCATATCTGGATACACGACAGTTGTAATGCACCTGATCGTGTTTCAACTCGATATACATATACTGTTGTAACGGGTTAGTCTGAGATGCTGCGATCGACTATTAGAGCTCTTTAAAAGACTATTGTTTTTGCTGGTTCATCGTTTGAAAATTCACGCAAAATACAATTGATTTATTATACTTTTTACTATAGTAGAGTGTCAGAGTGGCGAATTGTAACCGCAACGTCGCGTCGGTATACGTCCAGCGTGTGAGGTGATACATGTGGTATTATAGTTACTTTCAAGGTCATTGATATTGTAAATCTAAGAAATAACATAATATTACTATTTTTAAAGCTTTAATTTCAAGTTGAGTTCACTGTATTTAAGTATAGTTCAGTCTAAATAAAATATTGACGTTGAAAGACAGCGTCGTTTGAATGAACCTTAAATGACATGCACTTCAACTGACCCCAGACGCGACCAGGGTGCTTGCTCTCCATCCGATCAGGTACAAACACCTGAGAGGCTACTGCGAAAAACGAAATCCGAAACGTCGGTCCGAAACGAAGAAACGACGAACTTCGGATTTAACCTTACTACCAAATTACTTCCGATCCGTCACCGTTGAACGAAGGTTTCAAGCAGTTTGGGACGCTTCCGACTTCGCTCAACACTTTCGTCACGCAACAACTCTTCATAAAGAAGGATCCGTAACACTTCGTAGTAAGAAAACGTGCGATCCGTCACCCGAAACTACGGATTTCGTTTTTCGCAGTAGCCTCTCAGGTTCCAGCACATTTAATGATCAAAAAACAACAAAAACATAAAAATCATTCAGGAAGTACAAAATCCCGAGCGTGTTTCGACGAACCGTTCCTAATAAGCTGTGTTACCAGTAAATAATATTACGACAAATTCAAGGGCAAAACTCGTCCATATTATTACTGTTATGTATGATTAAACCAATTGGTCTGTCCATGTGCGTGTAGATAATTCCGTTTCCAAGAATGTCTGGAAAACATCATTTAATGTTAAAATATTAATAAATTAGCATAGCGGTTGGAACAAGTATTTTCATTGCCTGTTTGTAGACTATATTATTGAGAAATATTTTAGCCAAACGCTAACAAATTTATTTATTTCTAAGAGCCTGTCTAAGTACTTCCTTTGACTCTTGTATTCCTGCCGCAAATCATTAAAATATTGTCACAGCTTAAAAAAATTTAGTAGCCAGTGTATCCGGCATGAATTCAAGATTAGGATGAGGAACGCAGTGCACAGCTATCCATTATTACTTGTAATTCGAATTTCTGAGTGGTGTTCAGTCAGGAGTCACAATCAGTGAAACAGATAGAGATCTACCCTCAAAAATTTTAGTGTCATTAAAGGTCGCCAAAGTAATGTTCTCAGCATGTAATTTCATCCCAACATAAGATATTTTTTTGCAGTTATACCGGGTGGAAGGGAATCGCTCTCTATACCGGAACGGTAAGAGAGAAGAACCATAACATTAACAAAAAACTATATTCATTTGCAAAGCTAAGCGATAATACTTACGATTTTAGTATTTCCGTAATTAATGCGCGCGTGTTAGATTTTACTACATATATATATTAATATATATGTTTTACAGCAATCGCTTATATAAGCAAATTACATTTAAAAGAATATAATTATGTATTAATACATCGAATCGCTAATATACCATCAGGATACTAGCAAATAGAATGTTTTAAGGGTGGAAGGGCGGATGAGTTTTGGTAAAATACAAGAACCACTATATTCTTTACATAATATATTTATTATATTTATTAGATACTATAATCCAATAAGCATAGCTCTATAATCAATAACACATCAATGTGTATATAACAATTATGTACCTTATCATAGGTACCACTTCTAAATCACATGACCCTAAATTAAATGTTTATTTATACAAATACTTAACATTTTAAATGGTTGGTATACTAAGGATCAAATAAAGTAAATTACTTAACTTGCCAGTGTCCTAGTATTGCTCAGCTCGGCGGCCCACGATAGAATGTTTTAATCTGCCGTCCTCCATCGAGCGACGGGTATTTATACCATTTCAAAAGTCAAAAACACTATCGTACTATTGACACTTTATATTGATATTTATTACAAGTTAATACCTAAGTGAGTTTGTCTACAATTATTTTCACAAATAATCACGTGTTATGAAGAATAATTACTTTTTATAATTTATAATCTTATACGGCCATACTGACACTACTTCGTCCTCGAAGTACCACAAGTAGCGTCTTCAACTAATGAAGGTTTGGTAGTGAGATGCCTCTATCTTCTAGGTAATATTAAATTTATTTGCCAAACGCCTAGACATGCCAGTCACATTCACCAGCTGCAGGTGAGACCGACTGGCACCAAACGTGTGGCTAGCAGCTAATAACATAGTACTTGCATAGCCATGTTGGTCCCTTTCAATTGCTGCTTTGAGATAGACCAGCACCAAACAAGTACAACAGCATTTATTTAAATTTATTTGCCAAACGCCTAGACATGCCAGTCACATTCACCAGCTGCAGGTGAGACCGACTGACACCAAACGTGTGGCTAGCAGCTAATAACATAGTAATTGCATAGCCATGTTGGTCCCTTTCAATTGCTGCTTTGAGATAGACCAACACCAAACAAGTACAACAGCATTTATTATAATTATCAGATACCTCATTTATTTTCATCAGACTACTTTTGATGTTTTGCTAATTGCCTAGACATATTAGGTTATTATTTATATTACGACGAATAATGTCTAAACGTTTTTTGAATTTGACTGAGACTTGAAAAAGGTCTAGCTATCAGCTTATTGGATTATGCCCAACAAAATTTAAATAATTTATTAAGTAATTAGGCCGCTAAGGCACTTTTGTATGTGATTTCTAATGTTTTTTATAAACTAAAAGATTCTACCAGTGCTTCGGAAAATCCCACTGACCTGAGAAGAAGCACCAAGAAACTCAGCGTAGGTCTTTTATCATTTTTTGTTTTTTTTTTTTTTAAATATTCGTGGAATATCTCGTGGATGCCTCGTGGAATATCTCGTGGAAACGACATGGTAACCTCGTGGGATCCCCACAGAATCCTTGAGGAAACCTCGTAGAAACCTGCAAATAGAAAAATAACACAGCAGCATCACATAGCTCGGCTCATTCTGACCCCAGACCAAACATTTATCAACCAAGGAGACATTTTCCTTAAAAAATATAGGCATAGACCTTGATCAGTAGTTTGCGTCAAGCTAGCCCCCAGCTAGTTTGTTAGCAAATAGTTATTGTTGCTGCAACAGTACACAAAGATATCTCAAGTGTACTGCCTTATTAATTTAGAATCTGTGGTGTGTACATGTCTACCCATAGTTCCACAAGGCGTCCCTACGGTATCTCAAGGTTCACTTGTGGATGCATCAAGGATCCGTGGTTAGCTCAAGGGTAACACATAGGTTAGCTCAGAGGTACCACTCTCCAGACGTAAGTGTACTGCTTTATTAAAATCTCACCAGTCTGAACTCTGTTCATAATAGATAATATTCCAGGGTCACTTTGCTGTGCTACCTCTAACCAAGATTGGGGATTATTTATTACATTAACAGTTTTCGTAACAGTCCTGGAAAGGGTCTCAACAGAATTGTGGCTGAGGAAAACATGGATAAAAGTAATTTTAAAATGGAAATCTTGCATATGTGTCTTCTAGCGATAAACCCATAAATCTTTTTAATATATTTCAACTCTACGGGTGTCGGTCTTCTACTAAAATAAGAGATAACTTTGGACTCTTTACCGAATACCTGAATTAAAATGGCATCATGTCCTGGCATCGGTGTAAAGCTCTTTTTTCGAATAAGGACCAAAAATCAATTTGGAATGAATTTCCCAAAATAAGAAGCCAGCGCCATAACCTGGCGGACTTGTTTGATGTTACACAGGAATGGGTGTATTTACTAGTGCAGAAACTTTGGATGCACTGGGCCTGCCACCTTATGATATTTCCAATATACAAATAGTAAATATTATTTACAAAAAAATACACTTAAGTAAGTTAAATATGCAACGGCTTTTGAAATAGCCCTTTGAAATACGGATGGTCCATTGCCAATACGGAACGACATTTTTTTTTTTTATAAATTTAATGGCCATTATGGGTTGAGAAAGCTGTATACTTATATGACATCAGAGACTGTTATTTGACAAAACCCATTTTTCATGTCTATTGAAATAAAGGAAGAGCCTTACCTAATTTATCAATTTGGTCTTAAATGAGAGAGAAGGGGTGTGTGTTCACTATGCTCTGACCAGCATTTTTTTTTTTTTTAGAATCGGAGGTATACATTACCGCTTTTGAACATTTTCTTCCGTACGGAAGTTATTCCAGGTTCCAAATGGTTCCCAGGATTCAAGCCATGATAACACTGACCCCTTAAAAGCCTTGCCGGCTTTTGCATTGGTTTAGATACTGCTCCATCCAAGTCCTCGATACTGTGGCACCAGCCGTCGCGTCGGCATCATTGTTGCTAGGTCGAAGACAGGGAGCACCACGTCGTCATCCAAGCGATGACGTCCCGAGGCAGCCTCACTGATTGCATTGAGTAGACCTTAGAAGATAATAGGATCCATTCTGAAACAGACTTCATGGTATTAGTATATAAGGCGATAGTGAATCCCACTTCTGATGTTAGATTTTACTACATATATATATTAATATATATGTTTTACAGCAATCGCTTATATAAGCAAATTACATTTAAAAGAATATAATTATGTATTAATACATCGAATCGCTAATATACCATCAGGATACTAGCAAATAGAATGTTTTAAGGGTGGAAGGGCGGATGAGTTTTGGTAAAATACAAGAACCACTATATTCTTTACATAATATATTTATTATATTTATTAGATACTATAATCCAATAAGCATAGCTCTATAATCAATAACACATCAATGTGTATATAACAATTATGTACCTTATCATAGGTACCACTTCTAAATCACATGACCCTAAATTAAATGTTTATTTATACAAATACTTAACATTTTAAATGGTTGGTATACTAAGGATCAAATAAAGTAAATTACTTAACTTGCCAGTGTCCTAGTACTGCTCAGCTCGGCGGCCCACGATAGAATGTTTTAATCTGCCGTCCTCCATCGAGCGACGGGTATTTATACCATTTCAAAAGTCAAAAACACTATCGTACTATTGACACTTTATATTGATATTTATTACAAGTTAATACCTAAGTGAGTTTGTCTACAATTATTTTCACAAATAATCACGTGTTATGAAGAATAATTACTTTTTATAATTTATAATCTTATACGCGCAATGTAAAGCGTACAAAAAACTGGGTAGGGTACAAACTACAAAGCAAACGCCGACAAGGCGGCGGTCGCCGCGCTGCACCGGCCACGCGGTCGTTAACCCGTCAGCTGATGTACGTGTGTCATTACGATTTTTTTGAAATATTGACCTTTTTTACTATGTTTTTCAAAATAATAGTTTGATTTATCTATCCATACGTGAAGCTGTACTGAAATTTGAGAAAATACTACTAAAATTGTAACAATGCGATTGCGATTTTTTTAGTGCCATCACGTCAGGAATCACCAATACTATCACCTGTATTCGTTTCCGAGAGCGTTTCCCTTCCACCCGGTATAAAAAGTTCCAAGTTTTGCTCAACGCACATCAAACTTAAGACTTATCGGTACCAACCTTGCTGAGACCGATTTGGCCTTTCCTGTCGGACCAGGTCAGAGTAGTAGTATTCTTTGCCCCACGGGCAAAAACCTTGCAATCGTTGTCCTTCGAAAAATGCAAGTGATTCAACAAACTGCGGGTCGTAGCAAGCCTTAGCAAGTGGCTAATTTTCATAAAATTACATCCGCCGTCGATCGCGTGCAGTGGTTTCATAATACGAAATAACATTACTATTAATTATAATGTAATATTGATGCTAGGGACTGCGAAGGTGAGACTACAAAGGTTGAGGATATGTTTATCACGAAACGGATTGACTAAGGTAATAAATACCACGGTCTCACAGGAAATTGACAACTAGAGCCGCGAGTAAAACTTAGTTTACATGTTCAGTGCGTCACGTAAATTTTTATTCCAATATTTTTTCTCTTTAGCTAAAACTAAAAGAAGTAAACCCATTCAGCAAAGAAAAAAATATATTAATACAATTTGAAGTTTTGAATTGGTTCAGCTATTTTTGTAGCTGACTGTACTCCTTAATAGAACATACAACCACTATATATGATACTCATGTAATACCAGATAATATACAAATTCTCATCTCTCACATTATCGGTGTTAATTGTCCCGCTCGCCCAGACGCGTTCGCGTTGATTTATAACTCATTCAGCGTTCCGGGCTTAGGTAATCGCTACATGAAATTATACACTATCTTTAAGTGTGCTATGCACAGAAGTTAAAATGGTGTTGCAGGTAAGCCCGATAGCGGGAACCATTTTTCCAGGGTAAAAAGTAGCCTATATAGTCATGTAAAAGCAATCAAGAACATGGTCTATCGTGTGTCAAACACCGTTCAAATCGGTTCAGCAGTCTGTAAGCATAATTCTCACAAAAAACTGTCTTTGATTTGTTCATTGGTTGGATTCTGAGATGAGGGCATTTTTGATATACCATGAGAATCTAACCTGCATTTATATAGTACAACGGCTCATATCTGTGAAGTATTGGGTACCATATAAAATCCAAAAGTATTAATATGAGACCAACAATTACTTGTATTCATAAATACCCCTACCACGACACCCAACACATAAAACAATGTCGCAACTTTCCATCTCGATCGTGATACATCAAGCGCACTTTTATTTTCTAATATACTTTCGACAACATTTATCTATCTTGATGCATCGATGATATCGTGTTTGTATCGAGTTTCGAAACGTATAGATAATACTAAGTATCGTAATTCGGAAGCGATAATGATCTCAGAAGCGGATCGTGGTACAACGAACAGTTGCTTTGGAGGGCCCGTTTGCGAAATTGGTTTTTGACAGCATTCGTGAAGTATATTTGTATGTATAAGTACTGTGTGACTACTTTTACTACATACATACACACTCACACCCTTTATTTCCGAAAGGGTAGGCCCAGACGCAACTTGTGCACCTACTTTTCGCCATGCGCATTCTGTCCCATTATATGATAAGGGGCGAGCCTATCGCCATTTCGGGCACAAATTCCAGACTCCAAGCTGACAGTGAATGGAAAAACCCAATATCACTTTGCCCGACCCGGGGATCGAACCCGAGACCTCATCCATCCGCCATGGCAGTCACTATGACCTATGTTGCTATTAACTATAATTACTAAAAACGTTAATAAACAACACTTGTATTTTACTGTGAGGTTAGTTTATTCATGAACACATGTAATATGAATTTAGTAAAATCGATTACGGTCCACACACTAATCATACCTGTATGGTTCTTGCGGAATCATCCAAGACGATTTAAAACATTGATGTATGTATTGGTAAGTATTGCTGCAGGACACATCAAAAAACTACTTTCAATAACTAATCAACATGAAAGATTTATGATATTTATCATGAAGAAATCTCACCAGCAAATTACTAATCAAAATGTACCAAGGACCCACTAAATATGTATCTAGAACAATGACATGGTACATTAGCAATAAAAGACAAGTTCTATGCCACTTAATTAACTAATCAATGCTCAACGAAAAGGAAAGTAACTCTAGGCCGTTGCCGAAGGAAATAATTATAAATTAAGGTTAATGTTCGTAATTAAACTAATTATTTCGGTGCGGGAAATTAACAAGGATTAGATTAGGCGTTCGTGTCTTTATTTATTAAATTAAATGTAGGTCCAAGATTATTTTTTATAGAAATTGTTTTTTTTAGGAGTTCTTGTATTTTTTTATAAAAGTGCAGTTTACAGTTTTGAAGGGTCAAGTTAATATTATTTTTTATTAACTTGATCTGGATCAATCGTCAAAATGAACCAATCTGAATAAAATTTGATTACCACGCTCATATGTTCCTTACTAGGTGATGCTCGCAGCTCCGCCCGCGTGTAATAAGTTTTTCCGGAATAAAAATATTTTCCCGGGGTAAAAAAGCATCCCATATTATTCAGGAGTAGTGTATCTTCTAATTAGTGAAAGAAATGTCTAAATCGGTTCATTAGTTCCTGAGATGAACATGTTTAACCAAATAAACAAACTCTTCAGCTTTATAATATATGTAAAGATATATTTGTATAGATTTGATTTGTTTACATTTAAGATCGATGCTGATATAGCTATCGGGGCTATTACTTTCGACCATTTATGAAAATATAACAGCGTTCAATTTAAAAATGGCGTCTATGTTAACAGGTGTATTTGGTCCAGTTTTTACTCGTAACCATTCATCTAGTGTTGTATACAATTCGTGTATAGCTGCAATCACATTAAGAATATAATTTAAACTATTAACATATTTTCTTTCTGTGTCAATTAAGAAACTTATTGCACTGTTAATTTTTACAACCACGGAATCACTTGTTCTCAGTTCCAATTAATTCCGAATTAGATTATGAAATTACCTTCAAATAATAATAATCAAACCGTTTCTTATTCTTCCAATATGGTGCTAGTCTACTTATTTATAAGAGATCATTATTCTCCTGGATTCTAATCTTAACTTATTAAGACTCGGTATAACATGTCTGTCTTTCCCTTGTTCCTATTCAACTAGTCGATACTAGTACGATTTATCATCCACCCCTTTTTTATTATATCTACTTTCACACAATTTTTCTTTCTTGTTGCCCCTTTTTATGCCCGCCGACCATCCATACTTTTTTGCAACGTAACTTCTTTCCATACATCATGTAAAAAAAACAGCTATTTCAAACTCTAAACACAATCATCTAACATTTGAACACACTTCAGGTATGCGAAACGCGTAACCTTGCTAGCATTGCGAAGTGAAATTCTAATTAATCTCAGACAAGATAGCATCGACAATAACACGATGGACACCGAGTCGGTACACTAATTAGCTCTGCTCGCCGGATGGTTGTCTATGATCGATCGTCGCTCCTTATCTATCGTACCGATAAAGCAGTGCTACTTGTTAGGCGTATCTATTTTTAGCGTTGGAATCTAGTAATCTTTTAACTAGGCCTAAATACGCTGAGTCAAATTTAAAATGCTCTGGACTGTGAAACTGAAGGTTGGAAATACATGTCAGATTTCAATACAAAAAAAATCACGCCTATATCTCTGAAGGGGTAGGCAGAGGTTTATCCAATTGTGATTTGTCCCAGGATGTGATAGGGGGCACAAAAACCAGACTCCGGGCTGAGAATGAGCAGAAAAACCTAATATTACTTTGCCCAAACTTGGATTCGAACCCGGTACCTCGGAAACGATGTCATACCACGCATGTAATATAATTACGCCGCTGAGGTAATTAAAAAGACGTACTTCAACAGCATTTGAAATACGATCTCCATATATCACATTGGCCATATTGGGTGCACTCTCTACACCTCTGCAACAACTTCATAGATGACAACGAACCTAGACCTTACGTAAACTGGCATCAATGGACCAATCACCTATAATGCACAATAAATAACATCAACGGCACATTCAATCACTTTTACCATCTCGTGCGCGACGAATCGCACTTTTACTTTTTAATGTTACTTAAAACAATGATTTGGCAAAAAAGGTGTAGATTAAACATTGATTTGATAAAAGCCGCTTTGATTTAGAAAGTTGTGGGAATTCGAGCTAAGGATATGCTTTTGTTAGTTCCAAATAATTAGGTAATTATAATTATCTTGCGCTTATATTTACGTATAAACTAGGTGTTGTTTATGGCTTCGCCTGTGTAAAAAGCCTTACCCGCTATAATAATCCCTAAACCACTGTAGCTATCCATAGCCTGGTCTACACAACGTCAGCTCCAATACTTTAAAAAAACAAATTAATCTGTCAAGGCCCGCGACGGACACCGGTGTCCATATACATAGGGTTTTCTCATACATCTATATATGTAAGAGGGCCTTGAAGGGTTAACTAAAAAAAATAATCTGACATCCAAATTTCCGAGATAAAAAAGTAAGCCTACATCAAGTCAATCCAGGACATGGTCTATCCATATGTCAATGCTCATCCAAATCCGTTCAATGGTTGCTACGTTTACTTCTAACAAACATCCATACATCTCTACATTTTCATTGCTTGCGACTCGTAAATCAAACATAGCCTATCTTATTGCAAATTGATATCATCATCATCAGCCACATGACGTCCACTGCTGAACATAGGCCTCCCCCAAAGATTTCCAGACGGACCTGTCAAAAACGGTCTGCATCCAGCGTGTTCCTGCGAACTGTATCAAGTCGTCTGTCCACCTTGCAGGTGGACGGATAAATCGACAGCGAATTGATATGCCAAGTAGCATTTAAAACTAAAAAACAAACTAAGTTGTCTTAGCAAACACTAGAGGATTGCGATACTAATATAATTTAAGAGCTTCCGTTCCACATTGAAATTAAACCACAATAACCCTGTACTATTATCAATAATTTTAAAGGCTTTAATGGTTTCATATCACCAGTAATTACATCAGACGATGGGAAATACGTGACTCGGCGTTATTTTAGAACAAGTAAAAATTAAGATGACTGACTTTTACTGAAGGTGTTCTATCGCTTCTACGGTCCAGTGGCTGTGTATGGCTATGAATTAGGAGATTCTGTGCTAGATACTCAAATCGGTAAACTGTGTGAGCTTTTCTACACGCTTTACCCAGGCTTGGATGGAAACCTACTCCTGAAGGAGGTTCATAACTTGAAAATAGGTGATGCGTCGTACCCAAATTTTAGTGACGTAAGAGTAGAAGAAAACAGGAAGGTAATTTTCTTTGAGTGAAGTCCTGGGTGTAGTAAAATTATTTGCTTGATTATTTATGACTTTTTGTATACATCATTAAAATCGATGCGACGATGGCGTACGTAAAAAGACTAAAACAAGCTCTGCGAAATGTCCACTTCCTGCACACCCTTTAACAAGTGTTTGCTCATGATGTTATCTAATCAAAACTATAAGAAAGCGACTGACCGGTGTAAGGATTTTTAAATGGGTTTTTTTATAAAATGGATATTACGAACATCCGGTGATATATTCCAGTCGCTAATTAAATAATCATTGGAAGTTGTGTAATAAAGGAAACAATATTTATATATCCGATATTTTTAATATAATGTTCAATGATAAAGTTGTGACGTCCTATGCCTGACGTGAATTATTGTAACAAAATAATTTTGGTGAAGATAACAAGAATTGCTCTTTTTTTAACTTTCAAGAGCCATGCTGTAGATTTAGTTTACAGGATGAATGGGTCGGCATACACGAGGTGATCTTTGAATCATAGGGAATCGACGTGGCACTCGTGCTTTTTGTATGGCCTCGGAAGCTTAATTAAAAATTTAATTTATTCATAAATTGTAAATACATTCCGATAATTCCTATTCTACAGCCAATTAAGAAATTAAAATAAACAAAATAGATTCTCTAGGGTTGCTATTTCTAAACTAGACTGCCTCGGTGGCGTAGTTGTATTACAGTACGACTGCAAAGCTGAGGTCTCGGGTTCGATCCCCGGGTCGAGCAAAGTGATATTGAGTTTTTCAATTCAGTATCAACCCGGAGTCTGGAATTTGTGCCCGATATGGCGATAGGCTCGCCCCCTATCACATCATGGGACGGAATAACGGCGAAAAGTGGGTGCACTAGTTGCGCCTCTGCCTACCCCTTCGGGGATAACAGGCGTGTGTGTGTGTGTGCTATTTCTAAACAAATTTATAGTACTAATACAATATTTTAGATAGAGATATATTTTATGTGCTTTCGTATATTTTTGATTTGTTTTCTTTATGCTTCTTCAATAATTAATAAATAGCATGTACGTCATGAATTACCCCTTTTCGCTACTTCTCTTATCTCCATCCCATGGTTGTCTGTAAGAGATTGCCTCGAGCGATAAGACCGCCAATTGTACCACCCTTTTGGCTATATTATGTAAAATACTATATTACGTTGTGATGTACAATAAAGTTATAAATAAATAAATAAATATTGACATTTATTCCCAAGCCCTTTTGCTTCATCTATTTTATTGAATGGTTCAAGTTCGGTGTATGGCGAAGAAAGCTGTTTCCACATACATCGAACGACTAAAACAAGATTACCTGCGGCGGTTCTATAATAAAACGCAATGCAAAAACAACAACACTTTTACGGTAAAACATCCGTCCCGAACGGACCGTTTTAAATGCGGTGAAAATTAGATTTTCCCGTTTGAAAGCGTAAATGAGGAGAAACGAATGCGTCCGTTATGTTACCACACAGACGATCAGTGCCCGGGCGGAGACAGGACCGGGCACGGACATAAACGAAAAAGTTGTACATCAAATGGAAAGCCTTCGTAGCGTTGAGTCAGCTATAATAATGTTTATTGGATTTACAAATATTTTGAACCTTATGGGAAAAAAAATCTTTCTTGGTAGATATACGATACAAAGTGTCAAGCCAGTAGCATTTTTTACAAATATAACGTACATTGCAATCACCTATCAGTGATATAAAATGACACTGCGCCGTCACTGCAAGGTCCCTGCACGTCTGTATGCCTATTGCTTGTTGTTACTTGTACAAAAATATGGTATGTTTACGCAGCGGAGCAGATTTTCTAGTTTCAATGCTTCCTTGTCAGTCGTGACGACATGACGTTTCACTTTTCATAAGGCATGTTGTGTGGCAGACCGGATATACCTGATATAGCCAAAGAACAAAATCAGTCATATCCACTCATTTCGGGGTAGATTTTATGTTAAATAGACCATAATGTGGGCATCGGAGGTAATGTCTCTTTGGTGGACCATACGTTTGGATTGTACTGTACTTCAAAAACAACATGTAGACACATTACAAAGCTAGGAAAAGAAATAAAAAATGGTGGTGGTAGGTATCTCCTATGCGAGAGGCCGGCTGGTTGAGTACCAC
This sequence comes from Lapara coniferarum, assembly GCA_949316025.1. Lineage (NCBI taxonomy): Eukaryota > Metazoa > Arthropoda > Insecta > Lepidoptera > Sphingidae > Lapara > Lapara coniferarum. Next base: position 25,821,534 of record OX438919.1, read on the forward strand.
CGTAATGTCTATTTGCCGCCAAGCAGCAGTGTGTATGCGCTGTTGTGTTTCGGTTTGAAGGATAATGTAGCCAAAGTAATCACTGGGCACTATGGGGCTTAACATCTTGTGTCTCAGGGTGAGGAGTGCCGTGGAGTACAATACAGTTCTTTGTGATTCAAAGCTGTGTGCGACGTTGCTGCTGTTTATGGCGCGTGTCGCTTACCATCAAGCGAGCGGCGTGACCGTCTCGTCATTTAACTGTAAAAAAAACTTACGCGATAATTCTTGCAACTCAAATTTATGATTACATCATTTTTTTACCTTTCATGCGTTGAGTAACTTAGATCTTTATTTACCTGTAACAAAAATACATAATCAATTATACAGTTTACGAAATTATTTCAAGAATCTTTTGCAAACAGAAATATCACATTCCACGAATAAGTCTGCGCAAATTAAATAATTCGAAATTAAAAATTACGAAAATATAAATATCAAGACTAATCAATCTACGCATGGGCTAAAATGTGAGTTTGTATGTAGGAGATAATGTTCGAAACTTTTGATTTTATTCGATAATTGTTTCATTAATAGGCAGCTACATAATCCGTGAGCGCTATAGACTATTTTTACCTCAGGCATGGACTTTTATTCTTATTATAAAATTACAATTATCCAGCAATAATAGGCGGTACACTGAGCCATTTGGTCCGTCTTCATTATACAAAAACCTTACGAAAATTCATATTTTTTCAACAAATGGTACTTATTATAAATAAATTATAAACCATAAATGATAAATCAATCAATAAGTACCATAACAAATGGTACTTATTATAAATAAATTATAAACCATAAATGATAAATCAATCAATCATCATAAATCTAATCATGAATTTAAAAAAAAATATTTTAATTTCATTTAAATGCTAACAAATCTGAACTTAAAACAATACAGCGTCAAACTTAACTGTCATCCGACTGTACCAAATCGACTTAAATTAAAAACAAATTTATTAGAAACTGTGTTTTGTAACTTGATATTTCAAACATAAATCTTAATAAATACATTTAGATAACATCGTATGTGTTCCGGTTGTATAAATAAGTTTTTATTTTATTTATACCGAGCCATACCCGTTTAAGAGTTTTCAGCCCACTGATAATCTTACAGGCCAATAGCGTTGGTCAGGGAAAATTCTGCAAAGCTCGTTGAATTCTTTTTCATTGGAATTTGTAGACTCGGAAATTGACGAGCTCGTAAGATAACTGGTTGTTGAATTATTAGGATACCTATGACATTAATTGTACCGAATAGCTTATATAGACCGAATTTCATTAAATAGAAATAAGACAAAAAATTATCATGCAAAACTACTGTAAATTATATTGCCTCAACCTAACTTCACTCACAATCCTGAATGACCAATAATTAAAACATAGAAAATTAAACAAGTAAAATCAAAGCGTGGTTGTTGACAAATACGCAACTTTCGCTCGCAGGTGGCGGGCCCACCGGAAGCGGCGCGCCGATTATGATCGCCCGCGGCGCTGATAAATTATGTCAATGTAAATTTATAAGGTTACCATCGCATAGATGTATCGCCCGCGATAATGTGAAAGGAATCTAATATCGGCTATTTGATTTATTTTTGACGATATTTTTGCGATAATCGTAAATTCTTGAGTTTAATATGTCGGGTTTTCAAATTATGTTTTGGATATGTGGCTATTATGCTTATTGGGAATAATTCTAATTCCCAATTCTGTAGTATAGTCCAGTATTTTGATTAAAATATTATATTTTGCCTACGTAATGTTTACAGGTGTTACTTTATTACGAAAAAAAAAGTTGTTCATAAAATAAAATGTAAATAAAATGTTACATACAATATAGCACCACCGCACCGAATCATGTAATATTGTAAATGTGATTGTTTTAGTCCCTAATTAGCATTTATATATTTAATCTGCATAGTAAAATAGATACCTTCTGGCATTTGGCACAATAGGTCAGCTTTGGACAGCTGATTATAATGGACTACCATCACACATTAAAACAAAGGAATCTGGATGCGTTGTCTTAACTAATTAGCAGTGTAAAAGCATACTACTATGTAGGAGTACAACACAGAAATCATTTAAAACTTACATTTATTAACATCTAATTGCACAGTAATTCCATGAACGCCGGCACTTTAGCGCTAAGGCAATTATAACTACGTTATCTCACGAATCGCATATCTCTCGCATTGGAGGTGAGACTTAATATCCACGCAATTACACCGCGTGAAAACAATACTTTCATACCGATGCCTTGTTTAGATCGTGTCGCGTGTAATACTAACACTCATTAAAATGTTAATATCGCGCTATTGTGTAGCAAATTGTAAGCTGTAGGACGTGTATTTTGGTGTGATGTTTTGTAATATAACAATTATAATGGAAAATAGGTGTGGAATTTAAAACCTTTTAAAATGATTTTATCGCTTTACATATCTTCTAGAAAATCTAATTCTGTTTAATGATTTGATAAGGATTACTTGAACTTTGCATATTCGGTGTAAATTACCATCACAAGCGTGTATTTTTTAATTTAAAAAAAGTTTTTAATAACTCTCCAAGTAATCTGCCCCTAAACCAGACAGACACATTAACCATAAACCTACATATTTATTGTATGTACAATAGCTTATCTAGGCATTATCTGCATTTAATACCATTTATACTAGAATAATAATATGCACATACATTGCGACGTATTAAACTTTTGTATTATTTTGAACGCGTGCACTTACAAATATGTGGGGGAAAATGTCGTTTATGAATATATGAACACTTACGTAAAGTGACTTGTTAGGTTTCTAGATATTGCATTATGTATGAGTTTCAAGTTCATTTTGTTTTGATTTTGATGGGATCAATTAAATGATTATTTAAATTTATTAGTTGCATACTTTGTTGCCTCGGTGGTGTAGTTGTATTTCGGTACGACTGCGATGCTGAGGTTTCAGGTTCGATCCCCGGTTTTGGTAAAGTGATAGTGAGTTTTTCTACTCACTATCAGCCTGGGCTTGGAATTTGTGTCCGATATGGTGATAGACTCGTCGGTCGCCTAAATTTCGTCGGCCTTTTTTACACCCGGCATTGTTTATTCCTAGAAATTGATTTACTGATATGACACAAAAAAAATACGTTTTTTCCGGGTGTAGGCATCGAATATATTTATATAGGTAGATAGGCTCACCAATACAATGATGTATGGAATGTATGTATTTTTTAGTTTTGTTGCAACTGTCGCAGCCGAAATGCAATAATTAACTTCGGTCAGTTATCCAACTGTGTGATAACTCTGACAGTTGACTGACCACCAATCATACAAAATTAATGGATTGATCTGAAAGTCTTCGAATGATTGTTGTCATGAGGTGAATGACCGATGAGTTATTCATCATTTTTTTATCAGTATTCATTGCATGACCAAGTAAAATTTTTACTTCAATATTTATTGTAGCTTATTTTATGCTCCCGACTTTCCCGATGTCTACATGTGCCTTCCCAACATAGTTTTTATAAAAATGCCTATTAATTATATTTAATCAGGTAAGCCATTTTTTTTTAACGAATAATCAATATTTACACCAATGTCATATAACAACCTGATTTAGAAAACCTGTCATTTCTAAATTTCCCAGAAACTTTACCGCCATCCCTTAAACCTAAACGAGCAATCCTGGTCCTCACAAACTCCCAACAGGTCAAAAAGCTGTCCTAAATCGCAGATCGCAAAGCTCATAGTCCCGAAGACGCTCGGCACACGTCCAGCGTTGCGATAACATCCGTCAACGATACATGGCTTTCACTTTCACCGCTCGGTCACTCGCCTGTCTGCGCACTCGTACATCATTCCGACGTGTTAAAAAAAAAGAAAAACTCCTTGACACGCCAAAGGGAGTTCGTTTTGACTTTTGACCATTGATCCCATTGTATTGACTGAAAGAAAATTCTTTGTTGAAATTTCGGTGATTCTGAAATATATGTAATTACTAATTAATGCGTATAATACATCGGTAAGTTCTATTAGCTCTAAAAATACCTTACAGGAGGGAAAAAAGTGTTTGTTTAGTGTGTTGTGTGAAATCCTACTCATAAATGCGAAAGTTTGTAGTCACTTGGATGTTCGTTAAAAGTAAATGCAGAAACTGCTCGACGAATTTCAATATTATTTAGCATGGAGATAGACCAGGTCCTTGATTGACATACTTGTTATCCTGGAAATAAATTGATTGGCTTTTATGGTCAGCCTTTATGTTAATGGGGTGGAAAACCTTTCCCGATAAAAACTGGGATATAAAACCTCGATTAAAACTGTTTAATAGTCGTATTTTAATGTTTCACAGCTTGTAAGATGATATAGACATTATCAGCCATCGTTAACCCACTAGACATCGAATCCGTATATCATACGTCTTGCGCAATACGAAAGTCACCCGACAGGTCAGATAGAGAAACCCCATATAATTAGTGGCCGTACGAAAATTTCTATCAATTAATTTTTAATTCTTATACTTGGAGCCGAAGTGCCGGATGCCTTTATTGTAATTGTATGGTATTGTTACTGTTTTTTTATTAGATTATAGGTTATTGCGTAATTATTTTAGAAGAAATTGAAGTGATTCCGGTCATTTTTTGTTATATTATTTATAAAAAATGAGACCACTTTTTTAGTTGTCAGTGCTATACCGGTCCTGCAAAATATGACATACATACATAAAAGGTATTTACAGAAATCGTACACGCGACCTCCTCCGATACAGATACTTGCTTACCCATATTCATATAAACAATTTTTAAAAAGTGAAAAAGTTTCACAATATGAAATGGAGCGAATTTGAAACGCATATTGAACAGTGAAGTACATATTTTCACTAGCTTTTACTCGCGGCTCCGCGTTAAGGTCATTTCCCAGAATAAATTCCCATTATGAATTTTCACGGTATAGAACTAGACTGCACGTAAAACAAGTACATAGTCTTTCTTAGTCCAACAGTAGCCAGAACCCAGAGCTATTCATTTATTATAGCGAACACATAAGTATATAATTATCTTCATCATCAGTCGCATGAATTCCACTGGTGAATATAGGTTAAAGATTTCCAAACGGACCTATCAAAAGCGGCTTACATCAGCCTGATCCTGCGCTTGGCGGTACGCGGTCTCCACTCGAAAACTTTTGCCCTATTTGCCATCAGTTTAGGAACTCGGAGATATCTGCTCACTCCGAGATTTTGTTGCTCTACCTATATCTATCTACATCACCAACCAAATTATGAGACGTGAGCGTGTTATGCCTCCGTTAGAGTTTGTGAACACTGTCAACTAATGTTATTCAAAACCAAAATAAAATATTCAAATTAAAATCTTGTTTCTATCTTTTCAGTTCTGCAATGAATGGCAGATATTGACGCAGTCGGGTTTTTTGGTTTTGTTTTAAATTTATTTTACTAATATTGTAAATGCGAAAATTGATGAAAATATTTGAATGTTTGTTAGAAGTAAATGCAGGAACAACTATACGAATTTGGATGAAATTTGGCACACGAGTAGGTCATGTCCTGGATTAACACATACTTTATATCCCGGTAATTTATTCCCATGGGAAATTATGGGTATTTTTTATGTGATTCTTTAAGTAAATTGCGCTGGCGTCGTACAGTGTTTTAGGAACTTTTGTGGCGGAAAAGGTTATTACGCGGTAGAAGCCGCGAGGTACACCTTGTCATGTATACAACATAGAAATCTAGCGATACTTACTGCCCATATATGTATGAACTAGCAATAACCGATTGAGATAAACACTCAAGGCGCAAACTTCCTGTGAAAACGCGACGCTTAGCCATTTTTCCACCACTGATTAGTTTCCTTCGCAACTAGTATGGGGCGAAAGTGTATTTCTCTGATCGGTTGCGATTAAATCTGTGATTAATAGGGTTGGCACACGACCCACATTGGCAACGGTTCAAGAGCCGTGGTAAACCTACAAATTGATGTTTAGTTCATGTTACTTTACCACTGCCAACTGCAAAGTATGTGATAGTAAGTAGAAATAAATATAGTAGGTTACTGATTGAAGTTGCGACTATCAAAAATAGCTAGAAATATGCCAGATATTCGTTAATCGTCGCGCTTAGGAAATTGCTTACCTACTCTGTTGTGTACTAAAAGACTATTGAAAGCACTATTATTCAGATCAATTACTCACCCAGACAACCACATAGCGTGCATCAAGACCATACCAACACGACCAAAATAACCTCTGACTGCATTCAGGATAAGCCAATAATACCACCTGCATGCCGGCTTATTATAAAGATGAAGCGATTGTTATGTGGGCCGGCAGACCAAATGTCACGCCTATTCCTGGCCGTGGACAATGCGAGACGCGATGATGCCGAGTGTTGGCGCGCATCAAGCGAGGCTAACTGAAGCTAGTCCGAGAGAGGTTTGAGAAATAAGATGTGATTTGAAACAACTGAAGACAAATTTTGTACGCGGAGTTTTCAATGCCTGACTGCAACTCAGGTATTTTTCCCACCCAGTATATGTGATGCCACTCGGAAAATACATCTAATGTATTCTCAGGATTATCAATCTTACTTACGGTGATGTAATGCAACAACAAGCCTCATCTGAAAATATATATTTATATACGAATTAGGACCCTAGGCAATTCTGTACTCAAAAATAAACTTTTTGATTCGCATATTGATCCTTTTCGCATATCTCGGTCTGCGCTGACCCTAATCAAAATATGGGTCAACATTGCATCACACGCCACCCAAGGTAAATGCAAAAATAAATGCGCTTCGAAGTGCTAATAATATGAATGAGAACGCTTTAGAATAAATATGACCAACGGGACCTTAATATTTTAAACAAACAGTACTTAAAGTTCATTTATGTTTTGTTTTTTTTTTACATAATATTTAACGCAACCAAATACTGATTTTCGAATCGGTTACAGTAATATGGAGGAAATATCCTGTGTATTAAAAATAAAACGTTTATATAATCGAATGGTCCTGATTAAGATCTTCCTTTGCGACAAAATAGAAAACACAGACGTGCTTTTGATTGTTTATTGAACTCGAAATAAACCTAGGTGCACACCAAATGCACAAACAAATCTAAAAAAAGTCAATTTCAACCCCAGAACTAACACATAAACGCTTCAACGGCTAAACGAAACCATAAATTGTTAACAGTGTAAACAAGACGCGGTAAGCAAACACTGCAGTCGGCTCCAACTGACTTTGAATAAATTGTAAACACAAGTTTGATCCACAAATGCTCAGCTTAAACCACGCCAAGCTCTTCTTTTCTTATTAGTTACTCAAGTTCAATGATCAAATAAAGTTCTCTACTCCTCTTTTACAAATCAATTTTCAGATAGTACTGTGTTCATTTGTCTGCCATTAACGGATTGTCTGCCTGGAATCGTTACAAAATCAAAGCACACGCAAACCACGACACGGATTATTCAAAATATTACTCTATCTTCGGTCTCCGCAGATTGTTGGCTAACATTATTTTTTTTTTGTTTTTTACAAAAACCTTATGCGTAGGTTGGAACGTCGATTTTTGCTTAACTGACAGGAGAAGTCATGTTCAAAATCGACCACACAAGTATCGATTCATCCAGGTTCAAAGTTAAAAAACCTTCATAATACACATAATATTTTCCCTCAAGGAATGTCGTTGTTTGCCTTATAATCACCACTTCGTAACACATACTTTAACGGTACACATGGCAACTGGCAACTCAATACAAAGTAGCTAATTAGTGATCACTTAGCACGTTGTTAGTTGTGTAACTGTTTGAAATGCAACTGTGCCGGTATTTGGGGTGTCATACGTATTATGAAGCGCAGAATTTGTGGAATTTTTGTTTTTTAACATATTAGTTTGTACTTTTTGACAGTTATTGCTATGAGAAGATTTTTGTGTTTAGCGTGCGATCGGTAATGTTCAAACAGATGGTTAGTTGCTACTGCCCAAAAGTATGATGAATAAGTTCGAATACCCGTAAACAAAATCATGTTTCAATAGAAATTCCACAATAAACACTACAGATTAAAAAAGTTAAGTAACCATGGTCGCGAATAGATTCCTTGAACCAACATATAACCACACGGATATATGAATTTCTCCATACATCCACAAAGGCGCAGAATGTGTAAATTGCCTCGTTAAATATTTTCAGGTAGTTATATGAAGAATTCAGTTAGAAATTAAGCCCTAACAACTGGTTATGATACCGGCGTAGGAACGCGGAATCGTGAGACACACGCCTCTTCCGTTCGGTCAACAATTGGATTTAATTTTACATACATAAGCAGTTTCACATGTTTTTTCTTTTTTACGAGTAGGCTTAGGTGTCACAGCTATATTATGCCAGCTATGTTAGGTAATATGGGGCGACCCTATTGACATGCACGGACATAATTCCAGAATCCAGATTGATATTGAAAAGAAAAACTTAAACCAATCTGGGGATCGAACCCAGGATCTCAGTAAGGCAGTTGTAACTTTCTATATCGCGTGTGCAAAATACACCATTGAGGTGATTTATATTAATTAATAATAATAAACAATGACAAGCATCTTACAAAATATAATGTTTGTCGAACTCCAAATCCGTATATACGAGGCGCACTTACCTCATGTCTACCGCAGGCATTTCGAGCAACACGTCAAAATTACAAGCAATTAGAGAGGGCATCGAACTCTTATTTGCTATAATTATAAGGTAAACAGCATGAAAGAAAAGTGAGTTTATGTTTGATAGTGGTGCAAGTAGCGTTGGATGCATTTTTGACGGGTTTTTGAAGTTTTATATTAATAATATAGCTGCAAAAGAAAGAATATATTTAACTTAATAATGAATAAAGTAATGTAAACATTCTTTATAATTAATTTACGTAAATTAGTTGACAAGGCACTTGAAGAGTTATCTTTAGGGTCACTTTTTATATCATACACCTGCTTACATACTGATAACGCTACAAACCATGAAAAGTAACATAGCTTACAACATTTAAAGTCGCTGTTAACGATACAATATTTTGTGGTTTGCATTTGATTCTGTGTGCTGCTTGTAAGTCGCCTGTGATTATCTGGAAATCTTTACAGGAGTCCTATATTTAGCAATGGAATGATGCTGCCGACAACTCCCGTCCTCGTGATTTATGGGGTTAACGCTAATGCGCATCACGATTTACTAACAGTGGAAGGGAATAATGATTACGGAGACAAAAAAGTAATATGTTCATCATCATGTCCTTGGTTGATATTCCTTAATAAGTTGTTTTAGTTCAAACAAAAAGTTTTACTTTACCGCACACCAAGCGGATTGTGAACAATGAATTAGACTAGTCTATAATGTTTGAATTGACAACCAAAAGCCAAAACTCGCTCGAGCCAAAATGCATTTACGTTAAAGTGCCTGATAAAAAAATCAAAACGATTGTACGATCATGGTATATGCTTAATTATTATGAATTTTATGCGTATAACCATATCGTTAAACCATTTGTATGACCAACATCAATTAAATTAAAAAACCAAGCTATCATAATATCTTTGAACACCAACTTAAGCAACCAATTTGTTGATACAAACGTTGGCCGTCCTGTCCAACATTGAGTACATTACAACTCCACTACTCTATTTCTTCGCGGTAATTGAGGGTGCATCAACCACTTCCTAGTTGCTGCCATAATAGGATTCGTCGAGCAACCAGTCCGGCCACATTGTCGAGAAAAAACTTATTAATGCAACGCCAAGGTATTAAAGTTTTAATGCCAGGAATAATGTTGACCTGATCGCTTTTATTATACTAGGAATCAGTGTATTGTATAAAATCTTTACTTTTAATAGCTACTGAATCTTATTTAGTACTAGCTTTTGCCCACGGCTTCGCCCGCGTTAATAAGTTTTTCCGGGCTAAAAGTACATACATAAAAACCTTTCCGTTGAATCACTCTATCCAACACATTTATTTGTATAAAGATTAATATTATGACGTTGATACAACTCTTAACAAATAATGCATTAATTTCGACCAAATTTGATTACCATAAAAACGGTTCTAGAGAGTTTATTTTAAAAGATAGACATATACTGTTGCGGACTTTTTTTTAGATCATTTCAAGAGGCATAATTCTTTCATACATATATTTTTGGTATCTTGAACGGTTTTCGCAGCGCACGCAATGGAAGCCCTCAAGGATGAATAATTTTCCCCGCATTTTTCACATTTTCCATTATTTCTTCGCTCCTAATAGTTGCATCGTGATGTTATATAGCCTATAGCCTTCCTCGATAAATGGTCTATTCAACACAAAAAGAATTTTTCAATTCGCACCAGTAGTTCCTGAGATTAGCGCGTTCAAACAAACAAACAAACAAACAAACTCTTCAGCTTTATAATATTAGTATAGATTAATTCTCACTGTTAACATTGGCAGCGTAATTATTAGGGTAATGCATCGATAGGCATTCAATGAAGTAGTTTTTTTTTTTTTATAGCATTGAATGGCGAGACGAGCATGCCGTTCGCCTTATGGTAAGCGATACGACCACCCATAAACAGTAGAAATACCATCCAAAACCTTGATTTACAAAGTACTGTTTGGTATTCCACTGCGCTCGTCATCCTGAGACATAAGATGTTAAGTCTCATTATGTCCTGTAGTTACACTGGCTACAATGCCCTTCAAATCGAAACACAACAGTGCATGCACATTGCTGCTTGGCGGTAGAAATAAACATTGCGGTGGTACCCACCCAAACGGACTCTTACATATTGAGAGTCCTACCACCAGTAAGTACTTGATTTCAATAAAAAATAATTTGTCTGTTTTTAACTGCATTATACTGCAAATTGCTTTTCACGATGGTCTTAAAATAACATACTATGGAATTCATTTCAAATAACATTACTTAAAACTATTAACCGCATGTAATAGAGCTAAATCACACATCTCCATACAAATTGGTAATCATTTACTGATAAATATATCCATTAAACAGCACATAATTAAAATACAATATAATCCTAACGATGTATGAAAATTGTTGCGGTCTGGTACGCACGACCTACCCTAAGGAATTCATTATAGAAATGTATAGTTTTTGCTTTAAGATTAGAAATTGATGAGCAAATAATTAATAGCAGATAACCTTACTCAAATATAGGAACGTAAGTGCCTACTTAGACTTTAATTGAGTACTTAAACTGTTAATTAAGTCCAAATATGCTGTCTATTAAGACATTGCTCTTTTGGCAGTCGCCAGAATTATACTGTCCTAGATACAACAATCGGTGAACTCTGAAATATGACTCCGCACAATGAGCTATGGTTGTTATCATTTAGTCGGCTTTATAATTGAAACTGCCCACTATCATGGGTCAATAAAATGAAAATCAACATTCGGTCCCCGCCATAAAAGCACGAGAGCCATCAGCAAAATACACCACGATTCATAAACTTCATCCGAAGTTTACCCCCAATTCCAACATGAAGACGGTAATGCCAACATGAAATTAAAGTGTCCCAGCCGTCAACCACTGTACAGTTAGCAAATTATTTTTAAATCAATTTATACAGGGTTTGAGGAGAAATGGGCGGGGTAGGGTTGCCAGGAAGAACCGGGACACTTTGATTTGGGTTGACATGCGAATTATAAATCGTCTTTTTGTTATATAAAATGATTTAACAGGAAATGCAAGCGATCTAGAGTTAAAATTCGATGACAACGTTTAATTTATCGAAATAACGTTACTTAAGTCGGTCATCACTAGACGCACCATCGATAACTTTAAATCAAGTACAGAATTATACTGTGTATTTCATCTTAATATACATGTTACTCTTGTATTGCGTAGTCATTCCTTCAACTTCTATATTATTTTTATTGCTTTTGAATAGTTATGCACTCTATTGCATTAAATGAATTGATTATGCACCCTCAATCTCACAATGAGAACATTAATATCAGTTTTCCGACAGTCCCCACAATTCCTGGGAGCCCTGGGAGGCCTGGGGGCGTGCGTACGTCAGTGCGCGGCCCGCACCGCTTCCGCATTGCGCACGCGACTCACAACAGACGCTGCCCTGTGTGTATTGTTACTGTTCGTACATTTAGTTGTAATTGTTTTACATTATCTACAATCGAGACAAGTGCGATATATTTATTTATAAGTTATTTGGAGTGTTAGAGCCACACTGTAGGAATACACAGGAATATTTGTCTACAGGAGGAATGGGTCTTACTTACCCGGGTAGTACCAACCCCTGTGTCACAGGACACCAACGGGATGTATCAGCTTGCTGATACGCTTCGTGTGTTGAGGCAGAATTCTGAAGGCTCAAAACTCCCCGTCCCTTATCCCCATTCTCAGTGGCGTAACTACGGGGGGGGGGGGTGTACGTGACTTATTTAGAATAATATATAACATAATATCATTTTTGCATGACCTACCGCAATAACATTACCGGGTACAATTTTATGATATCCGTTTACTGTGTCCATTAATAATTATCATGTTACATTACATTACTATAAATATTTCCGCATTCTAGAAATGTCGAAACGAGTTGTACTTTAGATAAAAACATATTTTTAACATCAATGTTAAGCGCTTAACCTGTATATTATATTTTTTTATTTATAAAAATGTATAAATTTTATTATAACTGCCTCGGTAGCGTAATTGTATTACAGTATGTCTGCAATACTGAGGTTTTGGGTTCGATTCCCTGGTCGGGTATAGTGATATTGGGTTTTTGAAATTCAGTATCAGCCCGGAGTCTGGTGTAGCGTTGCATGGAACGTTTACACTCTTTCGTAAACTGTCTATGGCTACAACCACCAATCGAAGCTCTCGTGGGTGCCGATTGGTCGTTATTTAGTTGTCATTCGTTTGACGTACGTCGGAATGGCGACCGTATAAATAAGCGTGCACTGTCTTGCGGCCTTTCTTTTAAAATCGTCATCGCCGTAGCACCACATTTATTTAACTGCGTGCTGCCGCGCATACCGTTGTTCCCGCTGGGTGAGTTGCCAATTAATCCCTACTAACCGCTATCTGTGTATTCTGTGTACCTGGGCTCGTGAGCTGTCACGAGTCGCTGGCGCGGAATGCAAGCCTAGCTTGCATTCCGAACCGCTGGGTGTCTGATTTCGGGGTTCACCTCTACGGTACGGCGTTGGCGCACCCTCCGCACGGAGTGCTGACTCCGTGTTGCTCACCGGCGTAGCGGAAGCTGCTCCGCAACGCGCACCGTCATCGTCGCGGGTGCTGGCCCCGACCACGTGGGCACCGGCATCGTCGCGGGAGCTGCCCCCGCCACGTGCTCATCTCCACCATCGTAGTCGGGCGCGCTAGCCCGACCACCACCTGACCACCGCAGCGCCGACCACGTGGCCATACCACCTGCCCGGCGAGCTGTCGCCGGAGCCAGCCACGTGCATCAGCGTCGTGCCGTTCACCTGAGTCGGAGACCCGGCAGGCCAGTGACTCGTTTGCATACCATCAGCAAACGTATCGAGTGTACGCGGAGGTGTAAAAATAAAGCTCGTACCACGAACCTAAACCCTGAGTTCTTTCTTTCTTCTTTCTTTACTACCTAACTGCGGCCAAACGCCGCACTGGAATTTGGGCCCGATATGGCGATAGGCTCGCCCCCTATCACGTCATGGGACAGAATACGCACGGTGAAAAGTGGGTGAACTAGTTGCGCCTCTGCCTACCGCTTCGGGGATAAAAGGCGTGAGTGTATGTGTGTGTGTATAAATTTGGTCATAATACTGAGATGCTATCAGCCTCTGCCACACATATATGCTCATGAATTTATTTTACTTAAAGGATTAGGCACAGCTAGTACAATCAAATTTCACCATATGTCGTCCCAAATCACCATATCAGGTACAAATACCTTTATGAATGATTCTCATAACAACAATTTAAAACTCATAATCTCCATAAAGAAAACACGAAATTAACCAATCGTATAACTTAAGGGCCAACGTAACTATTTTAGCATATCTATATATAGAAATTGAGATTGAGTTATCTTTATAACTTCGCCTTATGTTGTAACGCCGTTACATCACTAATGTTTACAAAGAAAACATACACCATTAAGTTATTTAGGCGAGTCGCTAATTGCCTCGGTGTCGTAGTTGTATTGCGTACGAGGCACGACATCGAATATGAAGTCTCGGATAAGAATCCCAGGTGGGGTAAATTGATGTGGGTATTTCTTTTAGATAGGCTTGCCTTCTATCACATCATGGCAGTACAAGTGGGTGCACTAGTTGCGTCTCTCTCTACCCCTTAGGGAATAAAAGGCGTCCGTGTGTGCTAATTGAAAGTCGACATAAATGAGAGACACATAAAATATAAGCCGCGTTCGTCATTGCACTCCTTTTTCTTCCTCGTACCTCATTTTCAAACTAATTACAATACAATTGGTTTTTCAGAGGAGTGATCAGCGATGATCTCTACTAGCCAGCAGAGTGCATTGTGCATATTCTCTGATATACCGTTCTAGAATAATATATTAAAGCCAATATATCCTGATATTATGATTTAACTGTTTTAAGTAACGAGTGCACTGCAGTTTTAAAAATCTCTTTTTGTTCTGTGACTTATATTGGTACTATCTTATGAGGAGTAGCTTTTACCATCGGGCAAGCGACATAAGTTTTTTTTAGCATACACTGACCGCTGTTACGTCCTTTCTTCGACTATGCTTCTCAAGTTGGCCAGTATATACCGTCTATTTACATACATTTAATCAAAGCAAGCCATCCGGTTGGGAAACCGTGTCACAAATATGTTCTTGTTAGAAACACGTGGACACATGATATCGTCGCCTCGCCACAAGCGCGACGCGTGACGCGCAACTAGGCCGGAACCGATCGGTGTACCGCGACCGCGCGGACTCCGCTACGGTCGGCTTTCATATTGATTTTATATAGCTAGGTATGAGCTACTGTAGGTTTGAATCCCGAGAATTTGTGGGCATTTTCTGGCAATTGCTCGGTATCCTCCAAAAGGGTGTCGGACAGTTGTATTGACTAAGCTAAATACTGTCTACATGTTTGAAATTATGTTGCGTTCAAGTTACATAAGAGCAGAATAAGCCGTGTTCATTTAAAGGAAACTAGCATTTTTCGCGGCTCCGCCCCCGTGAAAAAGTTATTCCGGGATAAAAAAAAATCTCTGGATAAAAAGTAGCCATAGCACTTAAAAGTAATGTAGTTTCCTATTAGTGAAAGAATTTTCAAAATCGGTTCAGTAGTTCCTAAAATTAGGGCGTTCAACCAAACAAACTCTTCAGCTTTATAATATTAGTGCCTGGTGTAATTGGCTTTAAGCTAACGATTTCCCAGACGAGCGCAGGGCAGGCATAGCATTTTGTAAATCTTAGTTCTGGGAAGTTATTCCTGTTTATCAGTTGCATTTACCACCAAGCCCGTAACAAAGTCTCATTCATTTCTGTTTACAGCACCCAGTACATACATGATGTCCCGCAATCGTCGCAATGTTACATCAGATTCGCAGGCGCAGATTAGCAACGGCAGCGGGCGGCACGTAATTCTAACATTATTTATGCATTACAGGATATCATTAAATGTACATCATGTGTGCCGACGACCCGACACACGCTGCGCCGCCGTCGACGGTCTCAAACTTGTTATGTCACACGCTGTATATGACTATGTATATGGGAACCAGGATGCACTGGCTTGTCTAGTACTAGCTTTGATCGCTGACACCGCTTGTTGATGTTAATTCTCTTAAAAATCCTATATAATTCAAGAATGATGTAGGTTCCGTTTATTACAATAATTTTTCGAATTAGAACAGTAACTTCTGCATAAAATCTCAAATAAACTTTTTATAATATCCATACAGATGTAGAGTTACTTCAAAGACACATAATTGATCATGCTTACAAAATACGACGCTCTATTAGTAATCTAGAAATCTGGATTAAATCCTAAATATTTATTTCGTATGTGCCATTTAATCATAGTACATGCTTGCCACAAGACATCCTATCCAATCGTTGCCCAACATTACACCTATTCACAACATATTAGCGGCGGGTGTCAAAATGTCACCGGCGGTCTTACAAACCGCGAAATACGTAGTTACCGCAACTCGTAAATGGTGCAACACCTTAATACGGCAAAAAATATCTACGTTCGCTCATCTAGCAACTAAACATAGAACTTAGAGCTTAGTTATATGCCATTTTATATCATTAAATTATGAAACAAACACAGTACAAATGATGAAAGCCTCACGCTAGCCATAAACAATAATGAAGCTCCAGGAATTTGAATAACAAAACTCTGCATGGGCTTGCAGTACACAGATCTCACTAAGTGTAACAATGGTACAATCACCCAATTTGGTGCTAGTACACTTTCTCAACATAAAACGCCAATTTTTCATATTTTACCAAGCAGGTGCGATCATTTCGAAGATGTTCAAATGAAACAGCAGATAACTCTTATTGTCTACTTTAGTCTTATGTTGGATGTTGCTGATAAACGACGCGCAAGCGACTTATTTAGAACCTTAAGGTGATCCAGCATACACTGTTCAGGATGTAAAATATTCTCAAACCGGGTAACACTAGTATTACCCGGATCAAACCACTATCAAAAACAGACAAAGCCGAGAAACCCAGACTAACTGTCGGGACTACTATTATAATCTGTCATAAACCTTTGCAATATCGCGCGGTGCTTTGAAATTCTAAATCCACTGTCCACTATATTCTAAATCCAAGGTAAGCGTACTGATTATGGAAAATCATGTCAACAGCTTCGATGGCGTAATTGCATTACGGTACCACTGCAATGCTGAGGTCTCGAGTTCGATTCCTAGGCCGGGCAAGGTGACATTGGGTTTTCTACTCAGTATCAGTCCGGGGTCTGAAATTTGTGCCCGATATGGCGATAGGGTCGCTCTCTATCACATTATGGGACGGAATACGCACGGCGAAAAGTGGGTGCAATAGTTGCGCCTTTCTCTACCCCTTAGGGGATAAAAGGCGTGAGTATATGTGTATGTCACTCACCAGTAATGCTTATCTTGTCTTTAATTTACCACAAAACATTCCACCCTATGATACACAAATGAAGTTCTATCCCATAATGGTGTAAATTCACTCGTGAAGGCTAAAAGCCCCAGCCCAAAATTCATGGAATTGGGCCCCTCGTCAGTGCAAAAGCCGACGTTTTGAATTCTCTTGAACAGTCCTCTTCCCCTCGGGCAGTGTCGCCTAAAGCCGTGGTATTTTTCCTTCATACCACCCCATAGTATAAACAATTTGTACCGAGGATCACATCACCGACCCGGTTTCCTATTAATAAATACCGAGTCGATACACATTACGCAAGCGCTGTTGCCTCGCATCGCTAGCAGACTGCGTCGCTTCAATCGCCGTGTTCGGTTTTGCGTTTTTTGCATCCAGGTTGTCAACAAAGGTTTATTAACCTTGAGACTGGTATTGTTCTTTGTTTATATGAGTAGGGTGGGGAAAGTGAGAACCACTTTGATCATGAAAGAAAGATCTATTGCTGGTACAATTTGAAATACACACAACAAAAATATAAATTTGTAAAATTACACTAAATACCAGCAAAAGAACCTCTCATTCAGCTGGATGCTACAGCACGATATGAGTAGTACTGCAAATGACGTGAGGCAGCTACTTGGACAACACAAATACAGTTTTTTCCGGGCAAAGTGGAGTAAGATCCCGACAGTGTTGATTGTCGATGATTGTTCCTTGCCAGTCGACACGATTATGCCGTTTGAAATCGAATAAACACAGGTGATTTTGGAATGCAATACACGTAGGCCACTGTGGTGGGTTTGAACCTTGTGTACGATGGTCGCTATCTGGGCGAATAATAAATGTTTGTTTCTTGTTTACAAATGTCTTACCATCAGCAGTTTCATAGTAGTGTAGTGTTTCAGTTCTCAGTGGACAAAAAGTTGAAAACGTCTGTGCAATGCCTATACGACGGTTCGCCTGACATTGTAGGTGTATTAGATTCTTTACCTTAGTAAAAAATTCTAGACGTTGATTAATTTAGACGAGTAGCCACTGAACTCTCTCCTATCTGCTTAGTATGCCAAATAAAGAATTAAGTGTTTTATATTACAAGCCAATAATTAATCACATGCACAAGAGTGCCTAAAACATCATTTAAACAAAATAAACATACCAAAACTGCTAACAATACACACAACTCTCATATCTAAATCACCAAGAAGGATCATTCTCACGATTTAGACATTATTATCTTTTTAAAATAGTTTTTTTTACGCTCAGTTGGATAAATTTTTCTACTAATGTACGACATACGTGATCAATCGCGCGCATTCATCAAATTATTCAATTCATGTGTCAAATTTCGACATTATGTCCATAAAAATATACATGAAAATTCCCTCTATCACGAACACAATTATAAAACTGAGAACAATCAGTTTTGGGCCAGAGCCCTAAGCCCACCACTCCCAAGTTGCCCAACGTTTGGAAACACTCATATTTTAATATCACAACCGATCGTGACTGCGCGCGCGCAACAGCACCATATTCGTGAGAAATACCAACTTGAATTGCTGTCGTAAAAAAATGTTGGTAACACGTGGGTACTACAGAAATTATGTATCACAATATGTCACATTCATGTCCAATATTCGCTCCAGCCACAATATCAGTTGAAAGGCTACAATACTTCTGATTCCTATCCAAATATGTACCTTGATGATACAATTACAATTTACTACTACAATGTACCGTAACTATATAAAAAATATGTAAAAACTCTGTACTAAGTACGCATAAGCTGGTGTTGCTATCATGTCTTAAAGTCACCATCAAGTAGTCTATTACTTTAATTCAAAAAGTAAAGAACACTATGATCTATCCATAGTATGCAACAGAAAACAACATAAAATCATGGTAATTTCACAACAACGTAACACCTCGGTTTCTGTTGCGAAAATTTACGTGGTTCCACTTAACGTAGCAGTCACTATGATTTACTTGATTGGAGCGAAAATTATATTCTAGTACACATGAAATTACTGTAATAATTTGGCAAATTGAAAATGAAATACAAATTACTAGCTTTTGCCCGCGGCTCCGCCCTCGTGAATGAGTTTTTCCGGGATAAAAGTCCCGATTTATATTTTCCCGGGATAAAAAGTAGCCTATGTGTTAATCCAGGACACAATCTACCCGTGTGCCAAATTTCATCGAAATCCGTTCAGTAGTTTTTGCGTGAAAGAAGAACAAACATCCATACATCCATACATTCTTACAAAATTTCGACTTTATAATATTACTAGCTTTTGCCCGCGGCTCTGCCCGTATTAAAAAGATTTTCAGGGATAAAAGTCCCGATTTATATTTTCCCGGGATAAAAAGTAGCCTATGTGTTAATCCAGGACATGATCTACCCGTGTGCCAAATTTCATCAATATCCGTTCAATAGTTTTTGCGTGAAAGAGGAACAAACATCCATATATTCATACATCCAGACATTCTTACAAACTTTCGCCTTTATAATATTATTAGGACTAGGATTATAGTAGGATTTATGATTTTGAAATTTCCTTATTGCCAAATTAGCTTCAAAATGCTCTAAATATGACTGAATATTTTCAACGAGAGCTGTGAACTTCAAGTAAAATCTGTTGTCGGTTTTATTCTCCAAAGATTTTCTAGCGGGTGCAAAAGTGCGAAGCCAAAGCTACTAATTTTATAAATATATAAAACCTTTTATCATAAAAAAGTCAAAAGACAGTTTCAAGTATTAAATTATACTTCACAAAAAAAAATTCAGACACAAAATTACTGATTACACAGATTTTTACGTAAACAACCTTTTTAGAAATCACTTCACGATTCGTAAACATTTTAACAATGGTAATAACGCACCGGCTGCTTTGCTATAAAAAACATAAATGAAAACGTGAACGCAATAATTTCCTACCATAAAGAACAGTAGTGATGTAACAGAGCTTCGTAACTTAAAATTATATGTTTTTATGAACAAGACTGTCAATCATTTCTTTTGTAGTGATATCTCATTTCTTTTGTAGTGATATCGACAAAAAAAATTCCAAGAATAGTGTACTTCTGTCAACAAGTATATCCTATAAATGTTATAAACGCGAAAGTTTATTTTATTAGTCTTATTGTTTAGCCTAGTTTATTTTGTATATTTGTTATTTCCACTTTGCCTTGGATGTACAATAAAGAGTTTATAAATAAATAAATAAAATAAATAAATAATAGTGCATGTATGTATGTATGTATGTATGTATGTTTGTTACTCTTTCACCCAAAAACGAATGAACGGATTTAGATGAAAGGAGACAACTTCAAAGAACTTTGAGCTTAGTGTAACATAGATAATTTATGCATTATTTATGGGTATATTAGAATTATTTCCAAATGAGAAAAAAAAATCTGTCGGTGCAATGGGGGTAAAGAAATAATCGCTCTAGAGTAGAGCTTCTAAATCATTTTTCGGTGAATAACTTTTTTTTTACCTGATGACACAAGATGTTGACGACACAGTACCTGTTGGAGATAGTATATTATTATTATTATACATAATATTTAGTAATATATTTACTCCGAGGTAGCTACTAGCTCGATAAACAAGTCAGTTCATGCAATTCCCGTAAAACTTGAACAAAACTCAAAATTGTCTCTGCACAGCATTTAAGACCTTTATCTCATAAACGTTTGCAACTTTAAATATGACGTTTTAATTAAGTCGCGTCAAAAAGCTACTTCTAAGTTACTTTTTATCTGCGCCGGCCACTTAGCAAAGGCCGGGAGTGGTCCTTGAAAAAACGACTCAAACATTATACATGGAGTCCGGATCTTCGCTGTAAGTGTTCTTGACTTTTTGTTTATTTTCGACACGTTATCAATATGAGATACGTGAAAAACATCTTCGCTTATCATCAACGATATTTTTTTGATGGTTGGAATAAATAATTTTCCAAGAATGAATTCTTCAATTAAATCGATGATGAGACGACGATATGTATGAGGCATCTTATATTTAAACATTACTGGCCTTATTTGTAAATAGTTTATAATCATATTTTAGCTATCGAATTTTTGGTCTTCTTTGAACCAATTTTGAATTGAGTTTGTAGTAAGAAGACAAAATATTCTTCTATATCCAAAATAGGTTTATTAAATATTTATGAATGAGGTCGTACGAGATCATAAATTAAACATACAACAATAAATAATATTTAGGTTATATAATCAGGAATAGACTAGAGTATTTAACTTACATTATAGTAATCATATACGTCCTACTTCCTGGATCAGCGGCACTTCAACACCGATGTTCGTAATCGTCGATTCCCATTTTTTTTTTTTCGATGCGAGTTAGTTGTCAACTATGATGGATTCTATGAATTCCACAACACGTATAAAAAGGTAATTTCATAATAGATTCAATTAGATTTACGTACAGTTATTCAACCACATCATTAAGGGACCCAGATAGATAAATCACAGACATTGCTCACCGATCTGCTATAACGGCATTTGTAGAAAAACTTGGAACTATGAATTTATTTGAGCAAGAAAACCATCATCGTTTAGAACATCAGATTTTTCGATTGAGTTGCGTACTAATTTGGAGAATGCCAAATCGCAACGTACCAGATTGTTCCGTTAATGTTTCCTAAATATGGCAACAACCTTAGTAATTATAGGCATAGGTGAAATGTCAATTACTGGAAACTTGGCTTAATGACGGAATTATCGTAATGTCTTAAGCCAAACATGGTCTTAGTTATAAAAGCCAATTCCAATGATAAAATCTACAATATTATTAAAGATTACAAAAGTGGAGTCAATTTAATAAACAGTTTTTTCTCGCACGCAAAGGATTGCTAAGTGACTGAAAAAAAACCTGCGATCCGACTCATAAAATAGGATCAGGCGGTTGATGGCTTATCTGTGTTGCCAGTTGCCAATAAACCGCGTACTTTACACAAGAACGTACGTTATTTAACGACGACAACACTAATTACGCGCGGTTCACATTGCAATGAACTCTCTGCTACCATCTATTAAATACAACTCAGTTATAAAAACACGGTGATGACTATCATGTTTTGAGCAGTCTCTTTATAATGAAAAATATAAAAAATGTCTTTTATAGCGTAACATACGAAATCTTTCATCAAAAGTCAAATGGTTTTGGTGTTAATTCGATTTCAAATGTTTATTCAGTCACAAAAGAAATTTTTATGTTCCCTCCACAATTAAAACATTATAACCATGAATTACATTGTTAAGTACATATTCAGTTGAAAATAAACAATCTAAAGTACTTTAGAAAATCGGGATAAACATCAGTGACTGGAAGATTCCGAACTGAGATACGGGATTCAATAACATGTATTTCTGCGAAAGGTGTGTAAATTATATTAAAAACGTAAATTTAACATTTAATTATATTAAGTTCGAATACATTAGCTTACAATGTTCTGAAAAAGCTTACAAGTTTCGTTGCTTTCTTGTTTCTTCTTAAGCTAATTTAAATATAGGAAAAATCACAAACCATGCCTTAAGTATGAAGAAGTGCATCTGGGTGGTTTTCTTTCCAAGGGACGGTATATTGGCCTCTACACCTGGTTGCAAGTGAAGAGAGGCAAACTTCCTATCGACAGGACAGTCGGAACTCGGAATTGTTATGCTAGTTCATGTAAATTATTACTGTTTGAATGTAGTATTACAAAACATTAAGTTTTTCTACCCTTTACTACCAAAAAATATCATCGTTGATTTATTATTGGTTTCAGCCAGAATAACCATTGTGCAATAACCCAAAAACATGAAATAGCTGTAATTCAAAACGTTCAACACGAGACGTAATTCGAAACAAAGGCTTCCAGCGTCCATCAATCAAATCCTATGGAAGTATAGTTAACATTATTACAAGAGAGGCAATTTAAAACAAAACGCGGGAAGTAGCTATTAAATATCACTTAGCGATTGCACGAACACATGTTTGTTAATTGAAAAAAAAATGGTATGATCTAATCTCTCAACGAAGAATTGTAAAAAACCGACTTATGCGGATCTGACACTGTGTACCGTGATATGGGATGACCTTCGAGTTTGCGCGCTCTTTCTTGCGTTTGGATTAATA
Source organism: Lapara coniferarum (assembly GCA_949316025.1). NCBI lineage: Eukaryota > Metazoa > Arthropoda > Insecta > Lepidoptera > Sphingidae > Lapara > Lapara coniferarum. Next base: position 25,844,820 of record OX438919.1, read on the forward strand.
TCATTAACTTTAGAGCCCCATATCTTTTTTACATACATATAATTGGTTTCACACTGCGTGAAATTAATTGGTAAATTGTACTGTTTATTTTTCGAGAGTCAATCCCGCATTCTACACTGATTAACTGTCAAAACAACTGCCTTTTCGTGACAATTCATTAATCAATACTCAATCAGATTTCCGTTAAGTAGTAAACAGTTCATTTATTTTAAATTAAGTGTTGAGGTGTCAAATGCACTCGCGTTTTTATACGCAGTATATTAACGTGATTGAAACGGCAACACACTCCTCCATGACAAGAGTGTACACGCAGTGCTACTAACCGACAAAAATGGAGAGGCCTTACGAACATCGCCGAGAAGACTGACAACGCTAACATCTTTGCATGTATTACCATCGCGAAAACCACGACCACTCCGCCAATAATGTCCGACTGAAAAGAATATTAAGTCACATGCTCTGATTATTGATGGAAGCTGGAGCACTCATTACCCGGACATTCTTGACAAGTGTAATATTTAGCGCCTCTTTAGTAATATCTCTAATCTACTTTTGTTTGTTAACGGAGCTGAAATAAATGGAAGCTAAAATAAAGCACATTTCAGTTGAAAATTATAACCGACTTTTTCATCCCGCCACAGAAGATTGACAATAGACCTGATGTCATGTACGATGTAGTTTAAAAAATTATGTCGATGTTGCATCTCTTTCGAGATTATCTAGAATAACGGCCTGTCTTACTGGACGCTGCATTGCTCTGCTTTGCGACTCCGTGAAACAAGATTTTGCGAATTAGTACCACAAGGCTTAGAAAACATATCTTATAAGTGAACAATCTCTAAATCAGTAAATTTCAAAAGTAATAAAGCACTGATGACAACCGGCACCTCGCACGTAGCATTCAGCAAAAAGAACTTTTCTACGAGCACTCGTGCGTGCGACACCGACGGTAGAAAGTCGGCTAATATCCGCATTTACAATACTATTGTCTTAAATGCTATGAACACGTCGATTTTCTAAATTTTATATCAAGATCAGATTGGACCGATGGCGAGGCGACGTCATTAACCGCTCTGTGTTATGCTTTCTAACTCTGTGTGTCTAGAGTGTATGTTTGAAACTTAATGACGAAGCTTGGTAGATTGGCTGATGATATAGCTTCCCTTGAAACAGCAGTAACATCCAAATCTTCAAAATACAAAGCAGGTAAGTCAGAAGAACATCCTCAGGGCAACTATTTTCCGCCAAGTGTATTCCGTCCTATGATGTGATAGGGGCCGAGCGTGTCGCCATATCGGGCACAAATCCCAGACTCGTATATGATACTGATCAGAACAACTCAATATCAATTTGCCCGACCTGGGATTCGAACCCGAGACCTCGTAACTATTTACTGCGGACTCAATACAACTACGTTGCCGATGCAGGACGACGTAGAACACACACAACGTTTAATTACAAAGTAAGTAAGAGGGAGACAGTTGAGGGCATTCAGGCCATAGCATGCCAACGATAACTTAACTTATTTTATAAATAGTATAAATTTTGATTCAGATTCACAACTCAGGATCTCATTCGCAAACCAAATCACCATGAAGGATTTTGATGAATCCTTCGACACTCCAGTACGTACACTCTTTTTCCTTGTACGTTTGTTTAATCCAGTGATTATGAGTACGAGGGGTTCCACCCTAACAACCATTTTACCGAGAACTTAGTTTCCTTATGTGAGTTAAATCTTTACAGAGGTATTTCCATCTTATCGCTGTGGATCTTTATCAAGATTCAACTTGAGCAAGAATTTTAGAGTTGAATTTCCTATATCAACGTTGCGTTCTTATTCAAATATTAACCTAATAGCAATCTATGTACATAAAACTCATTAAATTTTGACCCCTATCATCTCAAGGTATTATCACAGAATAATAACACACATATTTGCAATGTTAAATAGATTCAGAACGAGAGAAACCCATTAACCATTGGGAAGGATCCATATAATTGTATGACACCAATTCAGCCATTCAAATCTCGTTGATACAATGATTCAAGGCCCGGCGCCCCTAAGGGTCTTTTTATAAAAACATCGCACATTAGACCCGCCTAATCGAGTTTCGAAGAACTCTTATATTTATTACCACCTCAGAGTTCTTACCCCGAACTTGTTAGCTTGTGTTGTAATGTGGAACTTTATACGTTTTATTTGCATTTTTGATTAATAATAATTATAAGTAACGAAATACTTAATTACAGTACGATAATAAAGTTATTTTATTGGTCTGTGTATGAAATAGTTGCCTAATTAAAAATAATTATGTTATTTCTCTTTCAAGTTTCTAAATCATTGATCGCTAAAAATCATAAAGTCACGAACGTGTCAGGTTTCAACAGTTTATTTATTTCAATGCGACTGAGGAAACGAAAGCAAAATTCAATTTAGAAAGAAAAAGTAAAATGACTTACACTTTTAAATTTCAGATTTACCTAGTTGCTCGAAAAAGCGAAACGTCTCGACTTAATTTAATTTCGTTCTTTATTTTAAATAAGATTTGTGTGAAATATTCGTGACTGCCTTATAAACAGTTTAATCGTAAAAGAAAATAAAGATTCACAAAGCTATTAGCATGATACCTGGCTATAATATTGATATATTGTATTTACTAATTACTTCCTGTCGCAATCTCGTAATACCAAACATAATCTTACGAAAATATATTTAACTAACATTTTAGTTACGCAACCCACCAGCCCCATTTATCAACGTAAACTGACGATTACAATAGCCCAACATTCCTCAAACATTTACATAATCTAACACTGTAACCTAATTACCACACAGAGTAAACTGTACACATCCCATCATCCTATTCTCCGCAACACTAACCAGTTGTACTAGCGAAGCGAGAATCCTTCAAAAATTTGCCGCATGCAGTGTTCTTCATGACAGCAACCACATCCCAAACCAAAGCTATCAAGGATCGATTTATCGCTGAATCTTGATAGTGCCAATTTTATCGCACCACTATAAAAATCTTTAATCGTCCTTTATTCTGAAGAGATAAGGTTGAAAATACAGCCAAATTTTAAGGTGTTTGGGTATCTGTCAAAAGAATAATTAATATTAATCAACCGGGTAGACACCGTTACCGAAATTATCGAAAATTAAGGCCACCTTTTATTAACAATAGGGATGTCACGTATGTGTCGAAATATTTTTTGATCATTTTTCTTAAATGTGCAAGTCATAAGTGATTTTTATTTTTATATGACATCTGCCATAAAGTACTTAACGGTGCAAACAAATTGCCAATGTTTTTTTCATTTTGACTTTCAAAAAAAACATTCATCATCAAATCTATTTTTACTTCTTAACATGATTTAAGTATTAACCAATCTTGCAATAGCATCAGAACTAAAATATATATAACCAACATTTTATAACATTGGCAACCCTACAATGTTATGCAAAAGGTGTACCAGATGTTTGTCACACTGGCGCCATAACACACTTCATAACACTAGATAACAACTTAGAAACTACTAATCTAGCAATATTATGAATAAACAAGCCATTTAGATGGCTCAGGTTATCTTCATCCGTAAACACTGGGATCAGTGATTGACTATAAGGTCATTTGGGTCGGAATTACATAGTACCACCGGAAACATTAAAATATCTATACTAATATTATAAAGCTGAAGAGTTTGTTTGTTTGTTTGTTTGAACGCGCTAATCTCAGGAACTACTGAACCGATTTTGAAAATTCTTTCACTAATAGGAAGCTACTTTACTCCTGAGTGCTATAGGCTACTTTTTATCCCGGGAAAATATTTTTGTCCCGGAAAAACTTTTTCACGCGTGCGGAGCCGCGAGCACTACTAGTCATTAATAATTTGTGACGTGAGATGACCTTGTAAAGGTAGCAGAAACCCGTTGGATACTGGCCACTTCTGAGAAAGGTCGGGAAATCTTTGGAGGAGGCCTATGTTCAGCAGTGAACTTCTAAAGGCTGAAGAAGAAGAAGAATGTGGCCAATTAGCTGTTAATCTTAGGTAATAGGAATTAAGTTAGATGGTAAACTTACGAGCTAATATTATTAGAATTCATTAATGATTCAAAGTTTTCACAATTTACAACAGTCGGTAGATATTTTGTCGAGGTGTTAAAAAAGATCAAGTCAATGGCCGACGACGCTGTCAGAAACCAAAGTTAACCATTGTTTATTTATATTATATGTCTTATTCACTTCCAGTAATATCCGGTAATTTAGTCTAAGCTAACAGACGAATTCAATTTATATTTATTTAGTTTCCGAAGTAATGTATATTTCACCACACATAAGTCTTGAACTCCATAACCTCAAATGCGAGCTAAACACCATCTCCCTCGAACGCATCTCGAAATAAATAACGAAGATCTTCTCAGTTCCCTGATCGACCAATAAATCCACATACCCAACTATACCGAGAGAAACCCCGTTAAAAATAAAAACGCGCATCCCATAGCGCATTGTTGGATTTCGGGTGTCGTCACAGAGGCGCGATAAGCCAGCGCGGGCGTAAATAAATGTTATTATGAAAACGTGAGAAAAAAAGCACGACACATCGAATCCGAAACGTGAATCTGGCAGATAGCGATAAAGTGCGCGGCGGGGGGCTGCGTGCCGGCGCCAAAAAGTGTCAAAAAAGACGCGCGCGGACTTACAGGCCGAAACGGCTTTTGGGAAAATATGAACTTAATTATTAAGTATGGAGAGTCCGCCGTCGCTATCGGTTATCTGACGGCTTTTGTACATATAATTGGACAATTATTTTTAATAATTGATGTTTATAAATATTCATTGTACGGGCGAAAGCGTTTGCGAGTGTAATTTATGCGCATTGTACGATGTTTCGTATGAAATTCAAATTGCTATTCGGAATCAAATGGGTTGGTGATTTTTTTGAGAAATTTTCAATATAGAATCTGCTACATGGTAACATGAAATCATCAGTATTACTTCTTTACTCTCAAAGGTTTAGAAAAAAAATTAAGACGCATTGACATTGTAATATTTATTAATTACTATCTCGCAAGTAATAACATTTCGACATTAGTGATACATCCATGCCGATTCCGGACAGTGTCAGACCGATGCGATGTCAGGAACTTTATCACGTTATTAGGGACATGATTACACGTCCGTCTTTACTCGAGATGCTCACGTCGCTATACTACAAAAAACAGTTTAAACAAAGAACTCCCATGCCTAACAATTAAATACGTATTTACAACACTCCCATAACTGTGTATTAAACATTTAAGGGAAGCACAAGGGCATTCTATACAGTCGGGAACAATCGGAGCTGTCATTAATATGTTTAATTCCGCATTTGCTTATAGCTCTATTCGAAACATTCGGAATGAATGCAGATGTTAGGGATATAGAATTCATTTCGGAATGAGGACAGTTTCTTTGCCGATGGTAGGACATATTTTGCATCCGTTCGTAAAGACCACAGTACATAAGGTGTTAAAACCCGCCATAGTGGCCTACGTCTGTGACGCCCTCACATACTAAAATACTAGTGGTGGGTTTCTCATATGTAAGAACCGTCTGGGTGGGTACCACCGCAATGTCTATTTTTGCCGCCAAGCAGCAGTGTGCATGTACTGTTGTGGTCATAATGAGACTTAACATCTTATGTCTCAGGATGACGAGCGCAGTGGAATACCACACAGTACTGTGTAACTTAAGGTGCTCGATGGTGTTGCTACTATTTATGTGTGCTCGTATCGCTTACCGTCAGGCGAACGACATGCTCCTCTCGTCATTCTATGCCATAAAAAAAACATGCTGATGCCAGACAAAATCTAGCTTTGACATCTGAGACTTTTTAGAAGTGAGTGAAGTGCAGCGCGGCGAGACGCGATAGTTTTCATCAATCGTGGTTCTGTTTAGTACCGTTACTGTTTACATCCCCAGTCATAACACCAAACCATCGCCTTGCCAGTTTGGTTATTCAATTGCGTTAAAAATATATATTATGTATTATATTCTGTGCTATTTCCACAAATTTTTTAACCGCCCATACCTAAATTCAGACCAGCTATAAAGCTCGGTGTCCACTATATTTACTAATGCGACTTACCTTTGTTCTGTAAAGCGGATTGGAAAAGTCCCATCCCGGCGCCACGAACAGATATCCACATTTCGATATTTTTCTGCTCGCCTGTAACAAGGAAATAATTAATTTAATAAACGTTATAATTAAACATCTACATAAGTATAATAGTAATACCGGGGTTGACCGCTGAAGATAGCCACGGGCCGTGTGTCAGTTGTCTTCAGGTTCTAAGGCACAGACTTGTAGACACCCAAAGTCACACACTCACGCCTTTCATCCCCGAAGGGGAAGGCAGAGGCGCAACTAGTGCACCCACTTTTCGCCGTTATTCCGTCCCATGATGTGATAGGGGGCGAGCCTATCGCCATATCAGGCACAAATTTCAGACTCCGAGCTGATACTGAACAGAAAAACTCAATTTCACTTTGCTGGACCCAGGGATCTAACCCGAGACCTCAGCATTGAAGTCGTACCATAATACAACTACGCCACCGAGGCAGTTCAGGTACGCTGTTGTAGACACACAACGCAAAAATGGCGCCAACGTGTTATTAATGATTTCGGACACCATAAGCTCACTTTTTCTTGTAGATTAAATTCTTAGTTATGTTTAGTAATTACTTAGTAAGTATTTTTCAAACGCAATTTAACTACACACATATAATATTATTTACATTTACGGTAGAGATTAGGTAAAACTATTAGGTATATATAACACAAAGAACGTCTTAACTTTAAATTACTTGCAATAAAGACACAAAATATAGCCGCTTCACTCGCCATATAAAGACGAAAAAATCAAAATATGGCGTGATTATGTATGTGCGCGCTCTCCTTTACCTCTTTAAATTTCGATAACATCGAAAGCACTTTTATTCCCTTCATTATCATATACACCTTGGCACCACAATTTCGCACAAATACCAAAATAAAACACGCCAACGGCGAATCCCGAATTTATGTCATTTAATAAATTCAGGGATCCTAAGTGAGAAACGATGTATGTTTTCTGGCGAAATTGCTAACACCTCGACTGCTGGGTTTAATAAAAGCTATTAATAAAACGAAACCCGAGAAAAAAGGAAATAAGGTATTTTAAAGTTACACCTGCAATAAATCCGTGTTATTAGCTACCAAGTGTTGCCTTCGGTTTCACCTCCGTGCATAATTTTTTTCGGTACCTATAAAAAAATCACGACAATATGACAACCTCCTTTTTTGGACGTCGGTTATGTCTTCTGCCGTTTTCCGGAATAAATATATTAATCAAGGATATGGTCTATCTGTGTAACACATCTCATTCAAATCCGTTTATCTGCGTTTACTTCTAAAAAAAAATTCAAAAACTTAAGCGTAGAAAGAATCCGAACATTAATCGTAAATTGTCACGGACAGAATCCCCAGATATCATTTTGAAATCATAACAATATTGTTTTATGGATTATTTAACGTTTTAGGAGCACCTATCTTGTGATTTAATATTAGAAGAGAGTTTAACATCTTTAATGTTGTCGGACATGCTACGAGATAAACTCTTAGAAATAAGCGTTGAAACCTTCAACCGCCAATTTATTTATTTTTACGATAGTTTTCAACATCGAAAAATTGCCAATTTCGAAAAATTCCACAAATTACCCACTCACTTATCTAGTTATGGTAATAATTGTAAGTTTAACGCGTTAATTAAACGGTAACATTGTAGGTTTAAACTGTTTACGGCGTGCTGAGTAACACAGATGCGAGGCCGGTTAACAAAATAACCTGACCGTTTAATAGCGGTGTTTAAAACTACCATTTATTATTTTACAAAGTTGCACTGACAGATATAAAGTAGGGTTGCCGGGGATATAAAACACTACCAACTTTCAAATTATAAATGGAACGGCAATATTCTTTTTAAAACCTTATTCGAAATTCAAATCACAGTAGCAAGTGTATCACTATCAATCAAATTTCGAATAGAGTTAGTTAAATAAGGAATACCGTTGTTTAAAAGACCGTATTTCAAGAGAGAAATCTAGGTATCTAGATAATAATACACTCATTTGCAAAAAAAACGGGCGGTTTGGATTTTAATTCTTTTTTAAAAAAATACGGTACCAAAATGATTTCAATCATTTGTACATGTTACTGGCCGGTTTTAAAAATGCCGTGGTGTTTAAAACAGTACGTTCTAAATTAAAATTTTCGTTTGATGCTCGTTTTTACAGAAAACCACTTTTTATCCTACATTTTTGGTGCGAAGTTCCAAAAGATAATATCGGTTTTCATAACTTTTAGTCAATTTTTATGAATTTATTTCATATTCTTAATTGTCAAAGCGTCATTTATTGCTGTTTAGCTGTCTCAATAATGTTAGAGAAAGTGGTAAAAGCTACAAAAATTATTGCGCTGCTCGAAGAGGGCTGCAGCCAATGCTTCGTGGCTCAGAGGCTAAGTGTGAGTCGCTCGACGGTTCAAAGGACCTGGCAGCGGTATCAAGACACCGGTTCCGTCGAGAGAAGGCCTGGTTCTGGAAGAAAACCATGTACCCAACCACGGGATGATCGTTTTCTTGTGAGTCGCGCATTGAGAAATCGCAAGTCTTCGTATGTGGACCTTAAGAACAACCTCGAAGAAGTAAGAAATGTGCATATTAGTCTATGGACGGTCATGAGGAGGCTGCTCGCGGCCAATATACGCAGTCATCGCCCGGCCCGCGGCCCTAAGTTACTCCGTGAGCACAGAGTTGCCAGGCTTAGGTTTGCCCGAAATTGTGAGTCATGGACTCAAGAAGACTGGAATAGGGTATTGTTCTCCGATGAAGCCAGGATATCTCTGTTCGGTGAAGATCGACGTCGGAGAGTGCTACGAAGACGAGGAGAACGCTTTGCAGAGGCTTGTTTTGAAGAAATCACACCTTATGGTGGGGGCTCTGTTATGTTTTGGGCAGGAATAAATTCAATGGATCGTACAGAGTTAGTCTTCATTGAAAACGGCTCACTGACTGGACATCGATACATAACGGAAGTTCTTATTCCTCATGCACAACCCGCATTGGCCGCTTTAGGCGAAGACTCATTTTTTATGGACGACAACGCTCGCGCCCACCGGTCTGGCGATGTGGAAGCGTATGTGCAAGAGGTCGGCATTCGTCGTTTGGATTGGCCAGCTCGAAGTCCCGACCTCAATCCTATAGAGCATGTCTGGGACGTTCTGAAACGACGCGTGAGATCAGTACAACCGGCTCCGCAAACCATCGGAGAGCTGAAGAATGTGATTACCGCGGAGTGGGAACGTATTCCGCAAGCAAGTATCCGGGATATCCTCGCTAGCATACCCAGACGAATTCAAGCTGTGATTTCAGCTAGAGGGGGTCACACTCGATACTAAACATTTATCTGCTTTTACTTTATTAAAGAAAAAACAAACAAAAATCTTTGTTAACTTTTACTTCACGAGCATATGCACTACTAGCGAGCATACACTACTACTACTACTACTAGTGTACTTTAGCATTAAAACCCATAAATTTTATCAAAATTTTATGATAATACTGACGAAAACGATTATTTGCTTATTAATTTACAAAATTGTGAAAGTAAAACTACCTATAATTATCAAACAAACCAATAGTAACATTTGAAATGGTTTATTGCTTAGGTGCCCGTTTTTTTTGCAAATGAGTTTATTACGCGTCGTACTATCCCCCAGTTACAACCCTAATTAGTTGATTACGGCTACGCCTTAAGGGACGCGCAGGGTTGATAAACGAGCTCACATCCTTGCCATTTGCCGTGGCGTTGACGCCGCTTTGATGCTCGCTTGATTACCACTGTAAATTGTTAAGTAATTTTTGGTGCGATTAGTGGAGGCGTGAAATTTTCAAATTATTAACACGTTAACATAATTATACTGTGTGACTCGTTTTGCGAGAGGGTTTTTACCGACATCTAAAGACGAGGAATAGGAAAAGTGGATTTATAGAGCCCTCTATAAGCACTATCGGTACTCAACATAGCTTTTGACGCCAATTTATATTACTTTTCTATGAAGTATCAAGCCAGCCTAAGCCATAGAGAACATTTCCTGTAGTGATCCCACTACATACAAAACTCGTTTAATTACCATTTACTCAATTTTACAATATTTACTAATAAAGTTTATAACCAGTATCGGCCTCGCATACTTAAACTAACAGTTTATGCGAAAATCAGGTCTTGATTATATTTTATTAAACTGTGTAGATATAAACCGCGTATTGGTAACTAGTAGTGCTCGCGGCTCCGCCCGCGTGAAAAAGTTTTTCCGGGACAAAAATATTTTCCCGGGATAAAAAGTAGCCTATAGCACTCAGGAGTTATGTAGCTTCCTATTAGTGAAAGAATTTTCAAAATCGGTTCAGTAGTTCCTGAGATTAATTTCGACCAAATTTGATTACCATAAAAACGGTTCTAGTGAGTTAATCTTAAAAGATAGACATATACTGTCGCGGACATTTTTGTAGATCATTTGAAGAGGAATAATTCTTTCATACATATACTTTTGGTATCTTATGGTTTTCGCAGCGCACGCCTCAAGGATGAATAATTTTCCCCGTTTTTTTCACATTTTCCATTATTTCTTCGCTCCTAATAGCTGCATCGTGATGTTATATAGCCTAAAGCCTTCCTCGATAATTGGTCTATTCAACACAAAAAGAATTTTTCAATTCGAACCAGTAGTTCCTGAGATTAGCGCGTTCAAACAAACAAACTCTTCAGCTTTATAATATTAGTATAGATTAAGAAGTGTAATTTCTTCGGACATATCGGCCTTAAGGCAGTGTCTAAGGGTCTAAACTACACGTTAGTCTAATGCTTTGTGTTGTCTAAGCAACGTCCGATAGTCAGTAGATAGCAACACGATCTGAAGTGGCGGGTTGGTAAAACGATGAACATCTATACCATCATCAGCCACATGTTCACTGCTGAACAAAGGCCTCCTCGAAAGAGTTCCAGACGAACCTGTCAAAAGCGGCGTGCATCCAGTGTATCTATACCATACACCACATTAAATATTTTATTGTTCCAATATCAATATTTAGTACTAACATATGTTTGTGTAATTTCTCTGGTATGCAATCAGCTCTGTATTATATATTGCCCACTACTGAGCTCGGGCCTCCTCTACTACTGAGAGGGTTCAGGCCTTAGTCCACCACGCTGGCCTAGTGCGGGTTGGCAGACTTCACATACCCTCGAAATTGTCATAGGAAATTCTCAGGTATGTAGGTTTCCTCACGATGTTTTCCTTCACCGTTAAAGCGAACGATAATTGATAAACAATACACACGTAACTTCGAAAAGTCAGAGGTGTGTGCCTTGGGTTTCGAACCTCAGGCATTGTCTCGGCAGACCGTTCCATTTGCAACTAGGCTATCGTCCACTATCGTCCACGTCCACAAAGAGAACAATTCAAACTTCGGTTAGTAATTTTCTATTCGAAAAAAAAGCAAAGCCTTATCCCTCTGAGAATGTATAACTGTCACCGTATTTGAAGCGAATTTTTTACTACAACGGCGACAGTAGTTAAAAAAGTTACGAAAATGTAACTAATTCCTCGTAGTGTCACGTAAGATGGTAACTGTACTGGTGACGTCACAGAGTCGATGACCCTCGGTGACACTGGCGAGCCACATAAACAATAAAATGATTTTTGATGAGTGGCAATGACGGATTCAGGAATCTGTGGGGTCGTGACCCTCCCTCGTTTTTATACAGTATTTAATTTAGTTTTCGATTATGTTTAAGACTAGGTATTGTGAAATCGATAGTCTATTGTAGTCCCTTATATTTAAAATACAATAATTTACTTTGAAGTCAGAATGGTGTGACTATCAGGGTTAGTTTGGTGTCATCACTATTCATATCAGCTATAAATTCTAATGTAACGGAATCATAGGGAAAACCTAGAAACCTAACCTAATAGGTTATCTATTCGAGGAGTTGTTTATAATCAAAGTGTCAACTTAGCCACATGTGTATACATTTAAAGTCACGTCCGCGAATCCTAACTACCTTATTTACAAATATGTTGCCTTTTATCGTGTTTCCACTGATAAATGTTGGCGCTATGCGTTAACATTAGCTAAACACCTAAGATATTGCAATAACTTTAGAACATGTGTCAGTAATTAGAAACATTGTAGGTTTATATCTTACTAGCTTTTGCCCACGGCTTCGCCCGCGTTAAAAAGTTTTTCCGGGCTAAAAGTACATACATAAAAACCTTCCCGTTGAATCACTCTATCCAACACATTTATTTGTATAAAGATTAATATTATGACGTTGATACAACTCTTAACAAATAATGCATTAATTTCGACCAAATTTTATTACCATAAAAACGGTTCTAGAGAGTTAATTTTAAAAGATAGACATATACTGTCGCGGACTTTTTTTTAGATCATTTCAAGAGGAATAATTCTTTCATACATATATTTTTGGTATCTTGAACCGTTTTCGCAGCGCACGCAATGGAAGCCCTCAAGGATGAATAATTTTCCCCGCATTTTTCACATTTTCCATTATTTCTTCGCTCCTAATAGTTGCATCGTGATGTCATATAGCCTATAGCCTTCCTCGATAAATGGTCTATTCAACACAAAAAGAATTTTTCAATTCGCACCAGTAGTTCCTGAGATTAGCGCGTTCAAACAAACAAACAAACAAACAATAAAATTGTGGAGCTTACCGGGCAGGTAAGCTCCACAATTTTAGCAAGCTTCGACTAGTCAGCCTTTTAACAAACCTAAATAGTATATTCAAATAAGAAATCTTCCGAGAAAATTATGGGCCCCAAAGCGTATCCCTAAATACGTCTGCAAAACGAACAATAAAGACAACTTAAGTACATTAACGATTTGTTTTTTCATTTGAGTTTAACGTACGAATATTATGAGGGCGTAATTAGTTTTTGCAACATTAATAATTCGAAAACGGATGATACGTCGTTTTTGCAGATCGTTTAGATTTATTTAAATGGAAACTTACTAATGCTTCTAACTATCGGTACTTAAAGATTTTATCAGTATTCTACATGGACAAGCTCTCACTCATATTCGCGAAAGGATATGATATATACAATAATATATATACATATATACAATGCAAATACATACATAATTGCAGAATGTATTGTCGAGTTTATTTCTGTCCCATCATAATATGTTTAGAAACGAGCGTATTCACCAATGAAGGTTCTAAATCCAAAACCAAAAGACTTCTAAATAAAAAATTAACATTGGTCCACGACCTAAGAATCGGATTAATAACCTCAATAAAATCCAGGCTACTCAAGTATATCACCATTTTAAAAATAGAACACTCACTTTTCTAACAGCTAGAATAAGGCTGTATCCATATTTAACACACCCAGAAAGTAGTTTTTTTTATTCAAATTTAGTCAATGGTATCCAGTGGTAAGTGATGACAAAGTATGTTGCGCGGTACTTTATGTGTGCCAGTCGTCGCGTCACCGTTACACGACATTAAGGCGACAATACAGATCTATGCGTGGCGAATTTCAGCTGCGCGTGCGTCGACCCGTTAGATAAATGTGACGGATCGTTTGCGAAATATGCCATTTCACAATGTTGTCAATATCAACTTTGAAGGGTTAGTTCACGCTGACGACTTTGACGCACTTCTCCTGTTGTTATTTGGTATAAAATATCTAGTATAATTTAGGGCTGTGGTAAATAGTAGCAAAAACAATAAGTGGTCTGGGGGACAGGTAATAAGCTGATCATAATCAGATTTTGACAGCTTCATTGCGTATTGGGCGTTGGAATGGAGTAAGAGGCCGCGGCTTCAATTTCCGCATTAAGATAAATGTTTGTGTGTGGTGTAGTGTTGAATGTAAGACCCTTGTATTTTCTGATATTAAGTATACAAAACACTTCCTTGTTAAGATGTATCCAGAGCTTTAAATGTTGTTGATGTATTATTATTTTATTTAGTTTTTATAATTTCTCTGTAATGAGTGTTAATTTTTTATTATAGGTTTGAACTTAACAGTAATCTCACCAAATTGATACTGTGTAACGAAAAACATAGTAATTCACAGTAAATAGTAATATTTTCGTTAATTTAAATAAAACAGTGTCATTTAATAAAAAATTGATTTCTTGCAAAAATATTTGATAATTTTGAATAAGTCTGATTGAGTACTCAGACCGCGACATCAACGATGATTCGGTGATTCCGTACGGGAATCGAGGACCGGGTGAAAATTGAAAACCGAATAATCACTTTCGTATCTGATAGTTATGAATGATAACATACCATTCATTAAATAAATCATCACTAACAATGGCTGGAAATTACTTTTTAAGTGTTTACGTTTTTAATACTTTGAAAGTGATTTCAATTTTCATTAGACACTTGATATTCCTTCACCCCCTCCTTGCGTCGATTCCCAATGCTGGGGGTGCATATCCTCAATCTCGCTTAGCGCAGTTCTGGTGGACAAGAGCTTACATATTTTGGATGAAAACACATCCAGATGCGATCTTTCGAAACCACATTAACACGTTTCTTTCGCATTACAGGTATTTACAGCCGGTCAAACAGATGACCCACCTGCTATCTTTGATATAAAAAACGTTATAGCCCTTTTATAGCACAGATATCAAGTGCAAGTTTTAACTCATTTACAAAGAATGCAAGTTTTCATCCATTAGCAGGCAATAAAACTAATCTATTAAAAATCACACCGGATTCTATTAACACTGCGTTAAATGTTTTTTTTACGATCATGCGCGACCTCCTACATAACTGTTTATGTATTAACTAATGATCATCCATTTGGATTAAACGCGATAAATGTTTAACTGGATTATGCACTAAAGTTTATTATGTTAACTTCTTTGTAGTGCCGCTGCAATTTTGGGATGACAATAGTACAAAAACCACCAACACCGAAAACCATTTAGCCGTTTTTACAAGAGCAAATTAGCACACTTTCTTTTATAATATTACTAGCAGTATATCTTGGAATTCCCCATTAGGGAGCGAATTTCTAAAATTCTTATCGCTATTGCATTACATAAGTTCGCATGCAAAATTATATTCTTCCAGATCTAGACTGAGCGTTTAAGCTGTACGTAGCCAACGTTAAAGTGTTTATCAATTAAAAAAACTAACTGGCTAGAAATATTCAAGATAACCACGACTGTCTTTCCTTACTCACGGACAATCCTGATAAATCCGATGCCACTAATAGCCACTGTACGGTCAACAAAGCCGATTTATGATTCTAAAAAATCGCCCCAGCCCAAAAGCCGAAATTCATTAGTCTAGGAGGATTTGATTTCTAATCCTCGGCTTATAAAAACCGTGTCGAACGGTACAGATAAATTACTGGAAGCCTCGGTATTTGATAATACCGTTTTATGGGTTTTTGGGTTGTGTTAGTGTAACAACTACTGGGTTTAGAGTACATCGCCTCCTTGATCTTGTGGGCCGTGAATCGTCAGAGGTTCGATTCGTCAACCGAAAATAAACTGAGTGTTTTGATTTGATAAAAATAAATCTTGGGATATTTGCTTGATATGGCGATAGGCTCGCCATAAAACATGATTAAATGAAAAAATTATCTCGCCGAAGTAATAAAGTAAGAACCATATTATTAGAATTATAAATAAATTATCATCATCATCATCATCAGCCACATGACGTCCACTGCTGAACATAGGCCTCCCCCAAAGATTTCCAGATGGACCGGTCAAAAGCGGCCCGCATCCAGCGCGTTCCTGAATAAATTATAATAATTATTATTATAATTTGAATTATTCTGAGTGGAATAAACCTTTATGTTCATCTCACTTTTGGAAATGGTGGACTCAACCCTTATCATGGATGCACACTTAAACATGTAATAAACAAAATAGCATACATGGCAAATGACGACATTCGTCTTATCATTTCATACATCGATAAACCATCTATTACTGATACTCTCCTCGATCCACATTCGCGCTAAGCCTTTGACACCCGATCCGTATTGAACCGACGCCTACTGTCCCCTGTCCGACAGCTCACTAAGCCACGGCCATAAATCCGTACTGCGACAGCCGTAAAACCACTACTATGGAGTCACATCTGTTATTTACGATTATTTGGTGTGTTACGAGTAATAAGAGGCTGCTCGTTTTGGAATGATATGGAGGAAAAAGAATTCTCTGTGAAAATTCTACCCGACCGTAATAGGCTGGTGTGGTGTGCTTGAACTCAGTAAAAGCTCAATTCAACTGTCTTTTTGGATAAAATTTAACCAAATTGGTCTCTATACATTTTGTGTCTGCCAATGAAAGTCAAAATAAAATCTGTGCAGCCGTTTGGAAAATTAGACTGGATAAACAAAAATTTGGATTATTATTTTTTGTGGTATATTTGTTGGTAGTCAACTTCAAAAAGTAGGAGATTCTCGATTCGTCAAATTTGTTTTTTTTTAATGTTGGTATTAACTTTTGCTAGCGGCTCCGCACGCGCGATAAAGTTCTTCCGGGATAAAGGCCTCGCTTTATACTTTCCCGGGATCAAAAGCAGCCTATGTGTTAATCTAGGACATGATCTACCCTTGTGTTAAATTTCATAGAAATCCGTCAAGTAATTTTGGCAATGTGCAAACAAACAGAAAATAATTATAGAAATCGCTGATTTGTGTTCCATTACTTTTCTTTAGTCACCCTTTTTCTTTTTTATCACATTTCTTTAAATGTACAGACACACCGGTTCTATTGCCTATTGTTTACAATGTATAGTTTAGTACAGCGGTTCTAATCTCGCTGCCATCTCTATTTTGGCCCATAGCACTTTCCACAAGTATTATAATTGTCGTGTCCAACAGCATTAAGGCAACATTACGCTGACAGATCACAACATCAATCCACGATTATGGTATTTATTAGGGTCTTAATTAGAGGAACAGCTTACGTATTATAGTAAATTAACTTAATATTCATTGTGGTTGGCGTGGGAAGCAGACATTTTACATTATAATTATTTTTTTAACCAAAAATTTAATTATTGTCCATGAAATAGACAAAGAAGTTTGCTTGAAAGAAATCCTGACAATTTGTACAATAAAATCACTCCAGTGTTTTTTTGGCAATTCCTGCTCGAAATAAGATACACTCGCTCGCTATCACATGGGACAAACGACAGCGAAATGTGGATACAAATACCGCATCTTCCTTACACTTCGGGGATAAAAGGCGTAAGTACAAATAGACCTCAAAACCTATTTAAATAACTTTTTTAGAACCATGGCAACATTCCAGCACAATAGTAAGTACTAATCATAATTCATAATAATATTAATCAAAGTTCATCTTGTTTGTGTCAAGAGCGTTTACCCGTTGTTAATGGCTAATCGTTCTCTAATTACATTGTAATAGTTTGCAGTTTCAAATGTTTACCTTATACTGAAGATGTTTATTATTATTATTATTTATGGTATTGAATGTCGAGACGAGCATGCCGTTCGCCTGATGGTAAGCGATACGACCGCCCATAAACAGAAGCAACACCATCCAGCACCTTGACTTACAAAGTAGGTACTGTGTGGCATTCCACTGCGCTCGTCATCCTGAGACATAAGATGTTAAGTCTCATTATGTCCAGTAGCTACACTGGCTACAATGTCCTTCAAACTGAAACACAACAGTGCATTCACACTACTGCTTGGCGGTAGAAATAGACATTGCGGTG
Organism: Lapara coniferarum; assembly: GCA_949316025.1. NCBI lineage: Eukaryota > Metazoa > Arthropoda > Insecta > Lepidoptera > Sphingidae > Lapara > Lapara coniferarum. The sequence continues at coordinate 25,862,663 of OX438919.1, forward strand.
GTACCCACCCAGACGGACGTTTACATATGAGAGACCGACCACCAGTAAAATAGTAAAAAATAATAAATAAGTAAATTTACTGTAGTAACACCTGTTTTTTAATAACTTTAACCTGATCAAGTTTACTTAAAAAAAAACATACCTACCGTCGAATTCATAACCTCCTCCTTTTTTGAAGTCGGTTAAAAATATATTTCAATGATGAGTGTTAAAAAAATATATCCGAGGGATGTATCTTCTTACTGGAGACAATCACTACAGCGGGCACAAATTTCAATTCCACATTTATTGATGCAGATTAAACTCACAATTATAGTTACCTGTACCGATAATCGAACCCACACACTGTTGACGTAAGTAGTTATTAAATAATTTGCATGTTTATACCCCAGCGCATAACAGTACTCGACCAGGCAGGCATGGCTGGTCTCACCTAGGTCATACGCACCTACCACTAGAAACTAACAATTACCCATATGTCGGGTAGATTAAATACTGTACTTGGAAGCGCGTGCGGCCATAACCGGGTGTCGCCTGTTCGAATACCGTTAGAGTCTATGTTTTTGATGGAGTCGTTCAACGTACTTGCAAAGGTTTTATTAGGTTAGATAGTGAAAAAGAGAGAGACATCCCTTAAATAAAAGCTTTTAAATAGGGTGCAAAACTGCTCCATAGCTGCATTGTAGATAAAGTGGTGGTATCATGTTGAACCTACGAATATGAAAGATGCCTACTTCTACGACCAGCCACTCAGGGAATTCAGTAACAATCCCATGATACGCCATAAAACAAATTTCTAAAACTCAAGCTCGACTCTTAATCAAACAATCGGCACTCACAGTCACGTTCTATTATTTATACCGAACAGCATTAACAAATCACAGTACCTACAAAGCGATCTCGCCAAATCGTAGATCCGTCCAAATATGGCGCTCATTATCAGAATGAATCGCGGGCGCACGATTACGTTCGGAAAGTGTAAATAATTCGTATTGCTGTATTGCTCCGGCTGACAGATGTACAGGGTTGACACTTCACTTGAGGACTAGATATCAATAAAGAGGTTTTTTATTTATAACAGTAACATCAAACGAGAGCTTAATTTTTAATTAAAAATAAAATTTCTTTGTTAAAATAGCACCAGGGATTAAAAAAAATACAGTTAACACAGTCTCACCTCATTGTTTCCATGTTTTTTTCCTCCTATTCTTCCTTCGTCAGCTTATGGAATTATTTAGCAAAGGTGACGCCGATATGCCCTAACAGAGACTGTGGTAATTACTGCTTACATAGAAAAAACTCCGATCATTCAACTGCCAACCCTACCGTAACGTCTCAATACAAATCAAACCGGCACCAATAACCCAGCAACCCTTAAACGGGAGGCGCTAGGGTCGTGAGAAGACTTGCGCTTTCGATGCGGCGCCGGCGGGTCTGCACACGACCGTCCGTCGACGTATTAATCATCCGTAAACGGTAAATACACGGTGAAAGTCCTGTTCGCGGATTTTACTTCAGTTTGCGGGAATTTAAGTGGTAGTGGGATCGTCGTGGGATATTGAAATGTGTTAAATACAATAAATAAATTATAAATGAATGGACTGGAATCCTGAGGTTTTAGGTTCGATCCCTGGGTCAGGCAAATTGGTATTGGGTTTTTCCATTCAGTATCAGCCCAGAGTCTGGAATTTGTATCCGATATGGCGATAGGCTCGCCCCCTATCACATCCAGGTATGGAATGTGCATGGCGAAAAGTGGGTCTACTAGTTGCCCCTCTGCCTTTGGGCATAAAGGCGTGAGTGCATGTATGTATGTAAATTAATGGAATGAAAGGAAATGAATGGTTGGATAAATGTATATTAGTAAGGTAGTATAGAAGACAGCAATTTCAGTTATTACAGTTATTAAAATATAAATATTGATTTGAGGCATTTTGATGATGAATCTAAACTCAATAGCAGTACTAAGGACAAAATATTTTGTGGAAGTAACTTCATAGATTCCATCAACGTTATGGTTGAAAGTAAAAAAAAATAATGCAGTATGTACAGTCACCAGGATAAGTAGCTGAACAAATTCAAAATTTCAAATGACCTACATACTTTTGTGTTCTTACTAATCTTTTTTTCTCTTCAAAAAAATAAAATAATATAGATTTGCTTTACTTCATATGAAAAAAAAAATAAGTTTAAATTAACGCGTATATAGGCGATTTGAAATGTTGATTTTGTACAGATATTTACGCTGCTGATTGTACCTCAATGCTTACTCATGAATTTGAAACCCAAAATGAGCTGAACGTTAATAAATCAACGAACGATGCACAGATAGTTATCCCACTTAAAATTAATCTCCGAAAGCGTATAAACGCAAGACCCAAAAACAATTCAAAATCACTTAAAAGCAGACGATAGACGCGACAAAAGAAAACAATGGAAGAAAGCGACGAATAAAACATAAAGGACAAAAACTATAATGGAGACGTAACAAAAAGTCTTCACTTTCTACAGCGGCAAAAGTGACATTAGACCGAGCGCTGATAAAAACGAGCGACAATGGGACCAAAATATTGATAGAATCACGACTTTAGAGAAACACGCACTGAACAAACAAAGAGTTTCACTTGATGAAACCGACGCGAGGGATGTCATGAATACTGAAGAGAGAATTTCGGCAGATATTACTCTTGTAAACAATTGTAATAAAATGTCGATTTTTAGATGTAGCTCTTTGTTTCAGGGCGTTGATGCAAACAGCAGTTAGCGAAACCATCATTCATCACCAGCAGTTAGCAGAACCATCACTTTTTCATCAGCCACAGACTGCTAAACAATTGCAAAAGATTTCCAGACCGAGCTGTTGGAAGCAGTCTGTATCCACTGACTTCCTATTAGCATTAAAAAAAAACAGACAAATATATTGACTAATTGTACACGCATCTGAAATTGGAAGATAATGAATCTAAGGCCAGAATTAAATATATTACTGGATGTACAACTACCTTCAAAATGTCAATCACAATTCGCAATGGCAACAGATAGCTATATTATAGTAGCAGTTAACCGTGTATACATCATACGGTAGTCGCTATCCATAACATATATCCCACACCCGATAGGCTTACCATTTTGATAAATACTAGCTTTCAGACAGTTTAAAATACCATGCCAAATCCCGGGTTCGAATTCCGTGTGGCAAAGTAATATTCGGTTTTTCGGCTCAATATCAGCCCGGAGTCTACAATTTGTGCCCGATATGGCGATAGGCTCGCCCCCTATCATCATGAGACGGAACACACTGCGAAAAGTGGGAGCCCTAGCTGCACCTCTGCCTACCCCTTCTGGGATAAAGGCGTGATATGCGTATCATACTATGCAACATAACTACATAATTCACTTTTACATTTCTAACTGACTTATAAAAGGAAGTTCTTAATTCCCACAATGTTTTTCTGTATTAGACATCACTACCAACACTTTATGCTAATACTTAATGAAGTATCCAACAATAAATATATTACGCCAAGAACTGCATGGCAACTTTCCACCAGCTCATCACCGTACACATTCTGCACACGCACCGAGTGCTTTATCTCACCAACATTACCATACGGACGTCTGTTAATAACCTATTAATTTGCATATAACCACCGCACGCTACCCTCAGTTCTGATTTACAATAATAAATGAATACAAATGGATGTATTAGCATTTACTTAGCATGTAAATGTATGTCATTTGTACTAGAATATAGGAGAGAAATAATAATGTTTTATATTTACTGGTGGTAGGTCTCTCATATGTAAGAGACCGTCTGGTTGGGTACCACCGCAATGCCTATTTCTACCGCCAAGCAGCAGTGTGCATGCACTGTTGTGTTTCGGTTTGAAGGACATTGTAGGCAGTGTAACTATTGGGCGTAATGAGACTTAACACCTTATGTCTCAGGATGATGAGCGCACTGGAATGCCAGTACTTTGTGAGTCAAAGTGCTGAATGGTGTTGTTCCCGTTTATGGGTGGACGTATCGCTTACTGTCAGGCGAACGACATACTCGTCTCATCATTCGATGCTATAAAAAAATATGGTGTATTACTTGAGAAAGGGTATGAGATATATTTACAGGCTATTAGATAGCGACTAGCGTATTTATAGTAAAGAACTATACGATCAGTAAAGTAGACCATAATTCGACGAACCAAAATTATTAAGACGGCACTGTGTTTACGGTCAGATGACGTGTGGTTACTATGTTTTGCGAGAGTAAAAAAAAACAACTAAAGAATTATACATGATTTTTAGAATGTCAGTTTGTCGAGTTACTTAATCACGAAAAGTAGAAACGTACGACTATATTTTAATGTACACATTACAATAAAGATAATATACTAGATAAGAAATATGTACACATAATTTACCGCCGTAAAAGTACAATTTCTAAATTACCTCGCCAACGATATATCAAAAAAGGTACGGCAAAATAAGCTCCATCTATATTTCGAAACCAAAAAAATGTCCACATTGTTTTTCGAAAAAAGAACACCGGTGCCGATTGGCTGGTAGCCGAAACCACCACGCGGCGGTCTCGTCACGGCACCGCCACCGTCACAATTATCGAATCTAGACCACTCTCACTGAGGCAAAAAGTACGGCCAGATGTAACGAAAGCCGTGTCAGGTGCGCCCCCATTTCACTTTCCAATGACTTATCTGTTTTTTTTTTTAATTTAAACGAATGTGCACCTTACACTTTGATTTTACGGTGGGAAGTCAATTGACGTGAGCATTCGGTGACTCAATGACCATTTCATTGCGAAGATTTACAAGGAAACCCTTTAAATGCAGTTAATTGTAAATATTCACTTTGCTTTCTAAATATTCCTTGCGTTAGGAAATGCATTAAGGTATTAGTTATTGTATCTTCTGTAAATCTTCTATACAATTTCTGAGGTATTTCTGAATGAAGACATTAAAATGACCGTTATGTTTGAATGAATACGTTTGTATCGACCAGTTAGCCTTGCCACGCCATACCAATAATGATGTAGGACGTTCAAATAACAAAAGGTAAGTATGAGTCAATTTATAAACTACCTCTTTTTTAGCCCGTTTAACTACAGATTGCAAATATTATGCAACAAGTGGGAGAAAATCTTATATCGATACACGGCCTTTTGAGCTTATTGCCACGGTGCCTTAGAAGTGTCAGTATTTCAACGAAACAGTGCTAACCATAACTCACGAGGTTCAAATAGTCAATTGAGAATCAGAAGACTGCGGTTTGTTTCCCGTGGCAAAATTTTGCCTCCAAATTCCTCTACACAGCATGAAACTAAATTGACGTCAATCATATCTATCATAACTAACCATTGACCTATAGTCTATGTATACTTAAAAGGGTCAATGAAATAACCGAAGCACCAAAAACTAACCACGAACAAAGATAATCTCGATAGCGGTCGGGCGCCCACTATAGATGCGCGGTCTTAATGACACACCATTTAGCACAGATATCTCATATACAATTGAGTTGTCTTGTCTGCCACGAATGGCCGATATAGTTTTTTTTATGTTTAGACTGACGGCTTTTGTGTTGTGATATATTGATGCCAATCGATCAGCAATCGTTTTGATGCTTCTAGATCGTTAGAGAATGGATTTATGAACGCTTTAATGCCTAATTCGGACTACGCTATATTTTAGTTGAGTAGCGAGTAATTTAGTAACTAAACGTGTTTGTTTGTCCAACTCAGTTAAATTGTCAGTGTTCGGAGCTAGGCTTAAAAGCCAGTCATTGGCAGTTGTACTCACAAGGTCAGGTAGCAAAAAATTTCCAAACTTTGCTAGAGTCGGAGTACAGTAAAACAAACATAGATTACACTGCAATTATCACGTCGGATTTAGTCACCGTAAGTTACATCAGGTAAGGCACATTCGAAAATGTATAAACACTCAGTCATGCGTATTTCGTGTCGTAAGTGCCAACTATGATTTTACCCATATTGCTTATTACATTTGCATCCAAGGTCTAAAGTGTCACAACAAACTGTCGCAATGTCCGCACAAACAAAAATACATTTCAATCAGTACCGTAATGGCGTCTTAATTTGTTCGTTTCTGCCTATTGCTTTGATTATTTATATCGCCTTAACATCGCCGTGAGCATTTAAAGTTTACGGCTCCGGGTGCTTGTCTTTTGGCCTGTATGGATTTTTTTCCACTTCAGATGAATACAGATCTCGACGTCATAAAGATAAATATAAATAATTTAGATCGTTGAAACACAAAAACTTTGAAAGAGTAAAAAACAAATGGTGAAATCTAATGTTTACATTTTTAGTCAGGTCAAGTTAAATGAAATATAGGAATTCAAACCAAAAATACAACTGGTTTTAAATTGTCGTTATTTAGGCGTCGATTTCGATAACCGTGGGGTGGCCAGGTGAGATTGCAAATAAAAACCGCTTTTACCCGTGACTCATTCACGTTAGTAACAAATGCTTTTTAGCTTTGAATGATGGCTGAATATTTCTACGAAATAATGTTTCGTAGACGTAAAAGATGGTTAGATGATTGATTTGAACATCCTACTTTTATTTATTGACTCGCCAAGATTACCGGACATATTTTGCGAAGCTATCGGATATATTTTTACCTACGCAACTTGTGGTGCAAAATTATTAGACATTAGATTTAATATAGTAATTTTCTGTGTCCTAAAAAAATACATTTTTCGAATTTCAAACTCGGCAACCCTAATTTAAACCTGTCAAATTGACGCATAACTGCACAGACAAAATCTAATGTAACGCAATGAGATAGCTGTTATTTCTGTGCATAGTTCATGTCTGTACTTATCGAAACAGGAAAAACTACATGTTGGAATTCGTATAAACAATGACGAATGGAATTAATTAACAGTACGTTGCTTATATATAACTTAATTACAATAGTAACGACTAATAGAAGGCAATCATTAGAAGCCTTGTTAGCTTACCGTACCAGCCCTGTATTATATGAACAAGGTAATTTTTACATTACGTTACTAAATGAAACCACATATTTGTTTATACCTCTGCTAACATTATGCCAAAAATCATCCATGAATAACGAATACTTTCGCCAAAAATCCCGGTTGTAGTATTCCATATTTTTGTTAATTTTGTAGTTTAGTGCGAATATGGCGTGTGCGTAAATGTATTTCTGACTGAAAGTGCAATGTTGCTGCTGCGACAAATTCTCCTAGAGCAGTCATAGTGGCATTAGGGCGTGTAAACTTAAAGTTACTTTTTATATATATTTATTTTGTTCGAAACTTACACTTTTTTATTTTACATCTATGGTTAAAATAACTTAATGGAATACGATATTTTCAATGAGAGAAGTATGTGGTTTCATTTATTAACGCAATGTCAAAATGACCCTGTATACTGCCCACTGCTGAGCACGGGCCTCCTTTACAACTGAGAGGGTTAAGGCCTAAACGCTGGCCTAGTGCGGGTTGGGAGACATTACATACCTTCGAAATTTAGAGAACTTCTTAGATATGCAGGTTTTCTCACGATGTTTTCCTTCACCGTTAAAGCAAGCGATAATTCACAAAGAATACACACATAATTTTTTAGTAAAGTCAGACGTGTGTGCCCTTGGGATTTGAACCTGCGGACATTCGTCCAACTAGGCTATCGCCGCTTGTTAGCTATGTAAGAATAATGTATACTAAAAGAAAATAATGTATTTGTGGTGCTTTATAAAAGAAACGATAAGTTCAAAATATTGTGTTAATCGATGACGGTTATCATTTACCATCAGATAACCTTGGTCATAATAAAACTGCTGCTATAAAAATGGTGAAACCAAGTCCTACTACTGTTGTGATCTATGTAGATCTTTGATTATCAGTAATTTGGGTCAAAAGATTTGTAAATGTTAAACATCTGTGAATGATGAAGTAGATCATAGTGGTGTAGTCCTCGACGGTAATGACACACTTAAAGCAAATATCTAATTCTAACAACAAAAATAACAGCTATCGCCTTAAAAGACCACGATGTTTGTATTCAATTAGCCGGTAAAAACAAGCAAGCAGCGCCACAAGCCCTTGTAGCAGATAAAATACAATTTCTCTAAAGCGCATGTAGTTAATTAATCAGCATTAAGGCGGCGGGATCAAAGGCACCGCTGAGACACTTTCGCCGTTAACAACTATAAATTGCTACGGCCACCAGGCGGCGCTGGCCATTTTAATGGACGCACTATTGTCAACCAAAATAGAAACAGGGACGGTAATGACGGAGTTGTTACGACGTGCAAACTTCTATGAAGAATGTAGATAATCTAAGGTTAAATTAAGTTTTTATTTATAGCTGGCATACGACCATGAGGGAGCTAATGACTATTGCTTGTGTATGCTCTCAATAGAGGTTTAGTTGCTGAGTTTTAAGTAATGTGAATTTTCTATCAAGCAGCAGCACCAATCAGATTAAACCCCTGAATTCTTGATGTTAACTGCGTACAACACTGTTCTACTTATAAATCACAAAAGCATTACGTTGTTACTATTTTAGCAAATGTTTTTCCAAATACAACCACAATAAAACAGCTAGGATTGTAACAGAATTTATCAAATCTCATCAAGAAAGTCATTTCTTCACAGAAATTCATAAATCTGTCAAGATTTATGCCATGGAAATATACTTCAATTGTCTCAGTTTAAAACTGGTTCAAAAAGACAAAACAAAAAAGGATACGGTGGTTGAGAAAGTGTTAGTTAATTTGAACCATCTCTAATAACATACAATTTTTCATACATTTAGATAAGTACTTTTCATGAGACATGTCGTTCCGACCAGACAGTTAATAGCTCTTAAGTACGACTAATGTAAAACAAAAACTTGCTAACCGTGTCAAACACTTCGTGAATAACTCATGATTAAAGAAAACAGACGCAAAAACGCATTAAAAACGAATAGGGATCTTTGTTGGCTGTATATTGCAGCAATTTGAGTGATTACAAACACCCGAAATTGTCATCATTATCCATCATCGAAAATCATGATGACGTTAACAAGCCAGTAATGTGTGTCTAAACGCGACATTAAACTAATGTCATCCAATTTTTCCAAAACATGTGTTATGACATATGGATTCACCACTATGGTGAATGTCCCATGGATAAGCGATTCTAGATCTTTCAGTCCCTCACAAACAAGGAGCGAGTGGGTAGTACAGTAATTCTCTCCAGCGAAGCTAATGCGTCCGACCTCACTGCACGTGCTCATCATCTAATTAGGCACGCCGGCACTTTGTCGTCAAATCTATTTATAGAGAGCACGCGATGACCGCTCCTGATTGACTCCAATATGCTTTATTGAGTTTAGCACGAAACTGTGTCGTAAGGCATGGTTATAAATAACGTGTATGAAGTCATCTAAAAATATCAAAGAGCATTCAGAATTTGAAGCTGTTGCATTTTAAATTAACTTTGGCCGTAGAGCCCTTCTCCACGTACCCAAGTTTTAAGTTATGAATGTTCGAAGGAAACTAAAATTTATAGGCAATAAGAAAATCGAAAAAGAAGAATAAAATGTTATTGATGGTGATTAGCAGAAAAAGCCGACAAACTGACAGACAATAAATGGTAGCAAAAAACAAGTGTCACTTTACAGCGACATCGAAAGAAGACATGCACGCGAACAATCAGTTGTTTACCACGAGTTTTCACTAATGTTTTCCCGGCATTAAAGCAATTCGCTTTCCACATACAATCGTTGGGAATATCACTTTCTATGGCTTTAGAAAATTATCGACTTTACGCCGTTTTATCTCGATCTCTTCTCGTATACATTTGTTAGAGAATGGCAGATCTTTTATCGCTGGATGTAACATTGTATTGACAGATTTCTTGAGTTGCCAACGTTTGTTGAGACCATGTGTAATCGTCTATTGTTCCTCTACAGTGACCACGATGTGTAGAGAATTGAGTGGGAACTATACATTGTTATAAAAATAACCGTGATCAAGTATTAAGGTTAGCAAATTGATATAAATTTAATGAAAAGTAAACAACGAAGATGGGTGTAATCATTCTATTGCATAACTGGATTTCTAGACTAATCTTCAGCGAAATTGATACTTTTACGTACAAAGTTATTTAAAACTTTACTCATAATTTCACTTCAAGCATTTCATTGTCAAACGAACGATTAGTAGTCATCGGAAACGACTATTATTACGATCCAATGCCAAACTTTCTTTATTTTTACAATTCATCAATCAAATCTATTAATTTTCTATAACTGGTTTTCATTCATTTCGTAACTTTACGTTACTTTCATATTGGAATTAATTATATGGATTATTATTCAAAAAATTTTAGACTCACTCAGATATTTATAGTTATGTAGAAAAACAACAGAATTCAATAAACACATAGAAAGTAAAAATGTATATTTTTTTTACTGCGTCTATGGTACAAATGTTTATTGAATTTTAGAAACTCCAGATACAATAATTACCTTCAAGGAAAAGTTTTGCCAATTGACTCCTCAATAAAATTAAACACAAACAATGACATGAAGGCGTTATCTCTGAATATTAATGCGAGTACTAAGAACAAACAGTACGACACAATAAATGCTGATAAATATCCAAATCACGTCAAAAACAGGATCATCACAATAACATAATAAAAATGCACATACATTTCACATAACAATCGACATACGCTTTGTTCGAGTTTATTCGCCTGGAGATTCCAACGAGCAAAAACCGCATGCAACGCTTATTGGAACAACGAGAACAAATTAAGTAATTGCAACGTCCATTGTGGACGAAAACATGTTTTGGAAGCTCCGAATGACAGAGCTATTGAGGCAGGTATTGTGTACTTTTAGTAGACCAGTGATCAATGTTTTGTCTACGGAATGAATGAGATGAGATGAGAGGTGTTATCTAAACAGTAAATTGAAACCGGCATGAAGACAATATTATTGTTATGTTTCGTACGGTTAAATTAAATTCTTTAAAATGCAATGAACCTCATTCCCTCATTTATTTCTCTTTATTTTCCAATATTTTTATTTTAAAATCTACCGTAGATTGTTGTTAGTAGTTTGTGGACGGCCGTGGCGATTACGATCAAGCGCGTTGCTTGTTCGTCTTATCATTTTGTAGTATATGAAAAACAATTCATTTTTTTTTTATTAGTAACACACGCAATTTCTCTGACAGCGTGGGTGTTCATGGGCGTTGGTGTGAAATCAGTAACACTATAAAAATAAAAGCTTTCTGTGATACATAATTTTTATGTTAGGACAAAATTTTGGGTAGAATTTATACTTTAATACCCAGTTAAAGATTAACAAGTGTGTTCCCAAGGTAAACATCAAACTTCAAAGAGAATTACTGAAGATATTTTTGGCACTGAATTTGGCGTCCGTTCAAATCAGTAACCAGTAGGCTGTGAGGTTTGAATGTTGTGCAAGGATTACGCAAAATGTGACTAATATTAATATCGAAATCGTGTGAATTCTTTCGTACGTTTATATTGTCGTGAGAATTGTCTAATAGGCTCGTGATGATATAATTGATTCAGAAGAAGCAGTTTCGCATAGACGTTTGAAATTATAATTACTTAAATCGACTTCATTATAGATACATTTAAAAAGAAAGCCACATCCTCTTACGTTTATGAATATTTTATGCTGCTCATCTTTTCTTATTAACGGTGAGATGTTATAATCTCTACTTAAGTTCACATGGAAACTTAAAAATCACTTTGATTTAAAATAAAATTGGCTCGAGAAAATTACATCAACTCTTTAATTGTTTGGAAAAACAATAACATCTTGGTAATGCGTCTATCACATACACACATAAACAGATCATCCCTATCAAGGATAAATGCACCGAATGCTATAGTCGATAAGCTTTAACACTATGTTATAAGCCGACTGCAAAATCACCATATTGATTTATATTTAAAGTATTAACGAGGACATAAACTTACCTTCTTTTACATTTTTTTCCGCCCTAAAAACTTCACACCCACTTTAGATGTGATACGAAAACATTCCAAAACAAAAACTAATTCAAGTCAAAATCTCTTAATGACCACCAAAAAGTTTCACGTTACGTGTACCTGGGATAATTCGGGCGTGGGATACCGTGGCGTAGGTGGTGCCCTTTCATTAGGGACCGATCGTGCTGGACCTCTGATTGCCTTGTAATAACACGGTCAAGTTCTCACCCGCTCACAAAAACGATACTGTATGATTTGATGTGTTCTAATTTCTCATTTGTTTTGATGATAGAGGCAACGTGATGAATACAAGTTGTTTTATTGTTCTTTTGTTAGTGGTTATAATGGTAATCCCTAGTAAAACTGGTACGTTCCTGATGGAATTCAAAGAACCTACTGTAGTATGAGCTGTCCATAGCTTTGCTGTTAGTACCATCGTCATCTTTAACTGACATATACATACTTGTGACATTTAGCACATATTATTACTAGATAGCTACTTAGAACTTCTGATCTACCTAGTTCCTGGATCTAGTTGCGTATGAGCATTACATAAGTATTGCATATGCGCTGCATGTCCACATTGTAAGCAAAAAGCCTGGCTTCGTTATGAGCTCTATTATATCTCTAAATAGACAGTGGTGCGCGGGCGGGAATGTTAATGGGCGAGCGCTTGGAAGCAATGCGCACGCGCAGCTTTTTCTGCACCACCGTGTTGCACTGGCGCAGTGCTACAAATTGTTGAAGTTGCATTTCGAATGCATTTTAATGCATCAGAAGTGAATATTGTACTACTTGTAAGTTGCATTGAACAAAAATAGTTTTGTGAATACACAAATAGCTGTGAACGCAAAAAATATATTGTTTCGATCCCTGACCTCTTATTCATTTTTCAGTCATCAAAAGAATGTGAATGAAATAAAAATCGAGGTATTGATCCATAGACAATTCTGAAGAATCTATCCAAGCGGAATTTCCCGACCAGACCGTGATACTTGTTGGGACAATTTTTTGCGACCGCTGGTTCTCCGGTGTGTCCAGTGCGTTTTCACGAGACGTTACGGTCTCGCCGGCAGACGTAACGCTGCCGGATCATGCGTAAACTAGATTTACACAGTCATTATAACTCGCCGGCTATTTTATGTAACGTGGAATTATTGAGTTAGTAACAATTTAAAGTTTTAGTATGGTTGTCAATAGCCGAATTTGCTTAGACTTTAATATTTATAGTTTTTAGGGTTCCGTACCTCGAAAGGAAAAACGGAACCTTTATACAATCACTTCGTTCTCTGTCCGTCCGTCCGTCTGTCAAGACCCTTTTTCTCAGGAACGTGTGGAGGTATTAAGCTGAAATTTATATCAAATACTCAGGTCTCTTGTCCCTTGGAGCTGTCAAAAAATCAAACTTCTAAGCCAATGCAATCAAAAGATACAGCCGTTTGTGCCGCAAATTTCTGCAAATTTTCGAAACTCGCAAGGGAATCAAAATCTACAGGGTACTTTCCGTGAACTAAGAATTTTGACGTTTTGTGCGAAGCAACGTCTTATAGCACAGATAAAGTAAAAATTGCAGAAACCGCAAATTTCACGGAACCCTCGGTGCGCGAGTCCGATTCGCACTTGGCCGGTTTTATTTTCTCTAGGCGCTTTCACTAAGTTTAGCAATATAGAAATATGGATAAGTAAATATCAAAAATTCATTTAAGTCATACTCTACATTCACCGGTTGTTTAGCATTTTTGATGATGCGTTAAAATTGGCTCTTTACGACAGGTACCTTATTCATCCTTCATCCAGCTTCTGTTCATACCCCATTGGTTAACAGTAAAACGTATTTTCACACGGTCTCAATCACGGGCGTTGCCAGCCCTAGTAGAGATGGGTTGCGCAAGCGCAGAGTTTTATAACGCTTTCTACGGCAAGCCGCGAGCCGCGGGCCGGCATCTAGCGACACTGTTTCCTCTACTATAATAATTGCGTTTTATGTTTTGTAGACATGACAACATCATGGACTACCTACGAACAGCCGATGCTGATCAAGGCGCGTGCAAATTCATATCTGGTTGATAATTGAGTAATTCTATGGGCGAATAAAGTTTGACAGTGGGGTTGAAGAATTAAAAACTAAGGCTTTTTTGGGTTAACTTTGTGTAATTACTGAAACGCTGTTAATAATTCTCTGACTAATATGTAACTAGACTACTTACGTAGTTATATAGGCTATATTTTACTGAGAATCAGTGAGTCAGTGATCTCGCAAAAATAATTATTAAATATATTATATTGATATACCTATAAGAGGAAGGTTATGAGAATCTAGTCAAAATAAACAATAGCATAGCATGAGACAGATAAAAAAGTATCAAAATGCAAATGATAAATAGACATGGCTGCCTCACTTTCCGAACCGATGACTCGTTACCGCTCCACCGTGATTTATGATTATAAAATAATCGACGCGCTTCGTCCGGGGGCGTATGAAACGCGTCGTTACACTAAGAATATATTCACACTATCACCAAATTGGATTTGTGTCATATAAGCCAGCGATAAATTGCCATCAGCAATACAATTTATATTTACTACGTTTTATGCGCAGGCGCCACAAGCGCACCACTTGCCCGAGAATTATCCGCGCGGTACACTCAATTATACACCCAATAGCGTACGCAAATTGGTCGTACAGTTCACAATGGGGCGACCACATTAACCGGCAAATGTGCTCGTAAAATAATTAAAAAAAGCTTACACTCACGTCGTCGAACAAGTTTTTGTTCGAGGTCACAGTTTTTATGTCCTTATCTTGCTGTTCATCATTGTTGAATGTTATTTATGGTGACCAGTAAAAGCACTCGAACAAATCGTAAATCATAACTGGAGTGGGTTTTAAATCTTTTAATCCTCACAAACAGTTATGATTTATCGCCGCGTTTCTTTTCAGGATCGATGTAATGACATTAGTCACATAACGCATTCCTAAACGCATACGTTCGTCCTAAATAAGTCACGCTTCGAAAAATATCATTTAAATGTACGACCACACAGCTACCACACGGGTAGCCACCGATTTCAATGCTGTGCTGTACATTCATAATTTTCTTTGGGTCATGAAAACCGCTAATATACATAGACCCCTCATAGTTACCCATGGTACGCAAAATGCCAGTTGCGACAATCGTACAGGGCTCTATAAATTTTGGATGCGTTGAAGCACGTCCCTTTCAAGATGGCGCATAAGACGTGACGTTTCTAAAGGCGGGAAACAATGGCCGGCCCGTTATGAATATTGAGAACTAGAGAGGATAGGCAAAGGCAAAAGGCACGCTTCACCGATTTTCGCCGTCGAACGGGCGACAAATGAAATCATGTAGGAATTCATGGCCTACTGTACAGCTCATACTTCGGGCCGATATTGTGTTTCTCATTCAAAACAACCTCTTATAACTGTTACAAATGTATTTGTTGTGTCACACATCGTTCACGATTTGTCAAACTGAATAATATTTTGCATGTATTTATTGGAATTCGGTGAGTCAAAAACATCGCAGTTAATTTGTATTCAGATGACATTGAATGTTGCTATCACGGATGGCGCCTATACGTTTCTCGGAATGAAGATTAACCCCCTGACTCTACGTCACCGATGAAATAAGTCTACTTGATGATACTTCAAGGAAAATGTTGAGAGAAAAAAATTCCAACAGTTTGCGGTTAAATATTTATTGTTTTATTGTAATGGATTATGGACTGCGACAATAAATAAAATAATATGAAATCCAATGTCATTCTTCGGCGATGAGCAATTACTATTGCATAAAGAACCGAACAAAAATTAAAACGTAATTACCACGCCCTATATTATAATATAGAGAAAGCTTACTTCGTAAACGCGGCATGCAGTTTTGAAGAATGCGCGCTAAAATGATTACAGCATGCCAAGGTGCGTTTACGGAGTGTCCTATAAGTTTGAGTTGCGAAGCTGTAATTACGTTTACACGTCCCCATTTTTTTCGAGTTTGCATTCAAAAATATGCATGTGGTGTAACTCTTTTAACGATTACATAAAAATAAACGAAAGTGAACGACATTAAAGATCACACATAAATGGACATAATATTAATATTGAACATTTATTAAGTGTTGAAGAGATAACTTATAAGTAAAGTAAATATGGAGATTTTATTAATGACCTTATGAATAAATTTGCTAGACATTTTTTGTTTATGAATTGCATAATTATAATAAAACGTTATATTACTATTTTATTCTGTGTTATTAACTACAAATCGACTTTTTTTATAAACGCAGAAGCTCTATTTCGTAAAATAAATTAAACATTTTAACGTAATTTACGTTTGTGCAACATTTTACGATCAACTCTTTCAATCTCAAACGAATAGAAAAAAACATTTACCCAGAGGAACGTAAATCTTCGCCTGAATAGATAACTAAAGAGATATACTTAAAAATGACATGAACATTTGTCCTAGCCAATACAAAAAATATGTTTCCTTTGAATAGATAATGTAGATTAAAGATAACATGGACTTAAATTACCCATAATATTCGTTTTTAGGCTTGTAAAATTTGTATCCATAAAATACCGAAATTTCAATGTATTTAATCCATAACTTATCCGAACTTGTAACACGAGCCAAAATTGCCCTGGAGGTACGAAATTTCACGCGATTCGCAAAATTTATAGTGTATTCCCCCAAATATGGCGAGACGTGGCGCGTTTCACTTGAATCTCAAATTATCAAATTTGAGAGAGGCACATCGATTAGCCCCCGACGCGTCATTTAAGGATATTGCAGCCTTACCTGTAACAAAAGAAAAATGTACGTTAGGGAAAAGGGTTACAACTTTTTAGAATTAAACTGCTTTACACAACTAATAATTAGCATTAGTAGATTACTACACTTAATAACTCATGGCGATCAAGTAGACATTAATTTTAAAATCCATTGCATACAAAGGCGGCAAGTCAGAATACCTTTAGACGGCTTAAATCTGACATAGATGGATACTAAACTCGCAAAATGAATGAATAAAGGATTGCATAACAACTCTAAACTTCGGCACCAAAGAGCATCAGATATTCCAAAACTCCGTAATTTATCGATTAGGTACTGACCTCAAGATTCCACCAGACCTAAAACACCGCACAAAACCCAAATGGATTCCAAATATCGAAACGCAGTTCATAAAATCGATAAAATATAGGACGTAAAATTACAATGCCTTTTTTGGAGACAACAAATTTTGCTTTAACATTTTGAGGTTCTGGCAACTTTGAAAATCATGGCACGTCGCTTCAATTTTCGCAATTATATGAACTGTCTTAGGACACAAGATTCAGACGTTTGTGAAAAAAAAAATTAGTAGACCTTACTATAACCTCACATGATTCATATACCTAACAACAACTAGGGTTTTAATAATAATAATAATAATAATACCAGCCCTGTATTATTATACTGCCCACTGCTGAGAACGGGCCTCCTCTACTGAGGGGGTTTAGGCCTTAGTACACGCACTAGGCCACGCTGGCCTAGTGCGGGTTGGTAGACTTCACATACCTTCGAAATTCTTATAAGGAATTTCTTAGGTACGCAGACGTTCCTTACGATGTTTTCCTTCACCGTTAAAGCGAACGATAATAATTGATAAACAATACACACGTAACTTCGAAAAGTCAGAGGTGTGTGCCTTGGGTTTCGAACCTCCGGACATTGTCTCGGCAGACCGTTCCATTCCCAACTAGGTTATTGTCCACTTTAGGGTTTTATTAACAAACTAGCGGCTCCGACAGACGTTGTCCTGCCCTAAAAAGGAAATGAAATCCTAGAACCCGAGTACAGCGCCACCTACCGGATCTAATTGTTAATCGAAACTATTCTCAAACCCACCTGAGGACACAAAAAAATCATTAAAATCGGTCCAGCCGCTTAGGAGGAATTCAGTGACATCACGTTTAATATGGCGGTTAAGTATTCTTAAATTTTCAAATTTCCGCGTAATTTTCTTGCAAAAAACCTCCCTGCCACCAAATGAGTCCTTATTTAACGAAATTTTAAAATCCCTAAACACCCCCACCCCCCCGTAAATAATACCTACCCATATTTTTTTCCGGAAAAAAATCCCGAATAAAATTCCCGGTGTCTGTTTTCCGGGATAATAGTAGCCTATGGGTATTAATAGGTCAATCTCAAGTTTGAGTTACATCTCAAGTAGACATAATGTATTGAACTGTTCATACATTATGTCTACTTGAGATGTAACTCAAAGTTGAGATTGATTTCCTTTGGATCACAAACTATCTCCATACTTATTTTCATACGGTTCCACTGGCAAAAAACTATTTTCCGGGATTATGGTCCCGGTTTATATTTTCCCGGGATATGAAGTAGCCTAGATTCTTCCCAGGTTTTAAACTATCTCCCTGCCAAATTGCATCGCCATCGGTTCAGTGGTTTAGTCGTGGCGGCTCGATATAATTCCCGGTTTATCTTTTTCCGGGATAAGAGTAATTATGTCCTCAACTGGATCTCGAAATATCTCTATACTTGTTTTCTTGCGGTTCCACTGGCAGAAAACAATTATCCGGGATAAAAGTCCCGGTTTCTATTTTCCCGGGATAAAAAGTATCCTATGTCCGTCTCCTGGTTCTAAGCTACCTCTCCACCAATTTTCAGCTAAATCCGTTCAGCCATTCTTGAGTTATAAGTGGTGTAACTAACACCACTTTCTTTTATATATATAGATATTTTTAAATCAGTGATTTACTCAATCTTTCTTTTGAGTTTTATTTTATTTGATAAGTTACGATTATAGGAAGCAGTAAGGTACTGGTGGCTGGTAAAATTCATAAGAAACATGCCCATCAAAAGTTTTAAAACTATTGCAAAAACTTAAATAAAAAAGATGAAACATCAAGATTTCCAATAAAGCACCACACACCAAAAAAACAGTATTTTAACATAAACTCCATTCATCATTCCAAAACACAGCCTCCAGACCCAAGCATTCCAAACAAAACAAAAGATCCCAATCAACAAAACAATAACTAATCATTGTCCAAAACGACATTTAATAAGAATTAACGTAATCGAAGAGGCACATTAGCATATCACGCTGGTAATCGGACCCGAGCCAAGTGTTGATTTGTCAAGTTTGCGCAACGTTACGGTACGTTTGTGGAATACCGGTAACTGATATTGGGTAATTAATTATGTATCTGCTGAACAACTGACGTATTTAAGAGTTGATTTTGTAATGATTGTGTTAGGCAATTATTTAAGGAGACAACTTGCATCTTTCAGATTCCAAGACGACATCAGAAGTCCTCACTATACCCTGTTAACAGTTGAGACATTGGACCAATGCTTTTTGGACCAACGGGCAACGAGTGTTATTTATCATCATTTTGCAAAGAATTGGTATCGTCTACTCTTAGGACAAAATATGTAATTTGTTAAAAGTATCTCACTCATGAACGATCGAATACAAGCCATCACTGCTCTCTGTGCACCATCGATACATATAATAAAAAAACACCTATATCCTTTAGGGACCCGCGCAGTAGAATTTCCACGTTCCACACAGACAGCTGTTTCTTGATCTACTTCCTGAAACAAGTCTCAAGAAAACTATTGAAAGTACGTTCACAACCAAATCTTTATTGCATCTCAAAGCAATTTACCAAACCAATTGGTTTTACCTCAAGCAGATTTCATAAATTTCATCTCACCCACATCAACATTGCATCAATAAAGCAAGTACATTAATAATCCACCTGACCGGTCGGTGCAAGCCGCCGGTTCCTCATGATGTGTCGGTAATCCTGACAGCTGGCCGGCTGACCTGGATCTCGCTGTGTCAGATTAATCTGACCACTTGTCAGAAGACAATGGGTAATTGATATCAGGTTGTTGTGGTCTAAATTATGTTAATTAGTACCAGCGAGTTAGCCCAGGGTGGCTGTCGCAGGATGTCGCAATATTCTTTGTGTTTGGTCTTTCGAAAGCGGTGACCCATTTTCTGATATTAAAAATTGCGAAATACTTGAATACCATTTGCAAAGGCTTAGTGACGTGTCCTTTAGTGCATTTTCTATTTATTTAACGGTCTGAAGTACTTGGTTGTGTGAGTCAAATGCATTTCTTCGTTTTCTTGTTTACAAGTCCGCCACAATTTTACTACCATATCTTATGCTAAAATGTATGACTTTTGTAGTACTCTGGTATTACAAACCCATTTCCAGATTTTAATTGTACACTTCTGCTCTTAACAACCCAAACATCTTTTATTCTGAAAACTCATTCCATATTTCTCTCCGCGAGATTATCAGACGTCACACTTAAATCACAATTTGGCGCAATTAACCAACTTCCCGGTGGCATCACCCGATCCCGAGCACACATCGAGTCATCAATAACGAAATTTCACATGACACGGACGAGCCTTATGATTATACGTGTTAAATGTCACCGGGACCTGTTTGTCGACCCGTCGACACAAACTTGGTAATCAGATCGCTGGTTTTATTTATTCGCGTTTTTAACTGGAATACGCCGTTACATTTAGGTAAAGATGTTTATTTGTGTTGTCTGTCGTAATGCGGTTGCCAGTTGTGGTCTGGTGTAAATAAAACTGATATCAACACCATATGTGTAACGGTCACGTAACTAACATACTTTTTATCACAACAGCTTGAGATACTTGATCTTTAAATTTATATTCATTTTCATTTGTAGATAAATAATTCTTCTACATATTGTGAATTAATATTACATACTGATATAAATTCGTCAGTAACTCTTTGTTACGTTTTCACGGTTAAACCACTGTGAGAGTAAGCTTGTAGCCCTACGGACCTTTACCCTATATAATAGTCTGTAATATTTTTATAGCTATCACAATCCAATTCCTCGAACGAACAAGCTCTCAAGTCAAGTCTCATTGTGCAATAACAAGGATAATGTTCATTATCCTTATCAAGTCGTAGTCCCAGTAGGTTTTTCGACAGTATACTTTCCTTTACCATTCATCCCGACTAGCCGTGTCGTTCACTTTCTTTGAATTCATATTTTCACACACATTTCATCCATTATACATGGCATTCCCTCTATTACCTGCAAAAACATATCCAATCTAGGGAGCGCAATGAATACTTTCTAACTTTAACTCTTATAGCACGTTAACAGGTTTAATTCAAACCATTATCCCCAAAACTCAATTCAGAATTTATTTACAAAAATCAATATCGAGATTACAGTCCATTTAAATACATATCCAAAACCCGACCACGCGAGAGTAAATGAAATTGAAATACTTGAAAAACCGTCAAACTTGTTTTAACTGAACGATCGATGCGGCGCCGGCGGCGAAACGGTGAAATTAACCACGTTATGGACTTTACGAGCACTTTTTTTCCCATAGTGCTCATTAACCACACAATCAGTGTAAATCCATACGGTATTGAAGAAATTTGTGTCGATCCTTACCCTCGTTTTAATGTCGCGCGTCTAGCCACGTAAACTTGAAATTGTATCCTGGGTTTGATCCTGGGTGCTGTCTGCAAGCCACAATCCGATTTGTGTATTATGATTTGTAAAGTTCTTGCCTGATGCGCAGAAATTTCGCGTAATATGACACTATTGCTAACTTGGCTATTTAGCGAATTAATCAACGTAGTTACTTATATTGGTATTTGGTTTCCATTCAACCCTTTAAAAATGCAATGAGTTTATGTGTATCTATGTATATTAATATTATTGCACACGGATAAAAGACTAATAAGATAATTAATCAATTAGACAATAATTCCAGAAATCAATCCATTTATCCATTGCCTTTTGCAACCAACAAACGTCTAAATGAAACGGCAATGAAATTGTAAATAATTATATTATCAAGTTAGCTCGCGGATGTTATACATCGCAATTACAAATTACAGGGATCATGGTGCTTAACGCCAGGGTAGGGTTCATCAACTAATTATACTACGGTGAGATTGTAAACCGTGGAAGAAGTATGAGACACGAATAAAGTAACAAATGGGGATGGCTCCATAACATTCTGAATGTTTTGTTCTTGAGTTTAGGATTTCCAAATAATAATTTAATTAATGACGAGAAAACGCAGTTGTTTGGTCACCAAATTCCCGACTGTTAACGTTCAGGATGCACCACGAGTAAAAGAGAATAGCTTAGGTCTCATAGGACATCGATGCATATGCACTTATATGTTATTGGTTGGTCATACACCTGTATGTGTATTGTATAGAAGTCTATACATTCTCGAATCTCTATACAGGTAGCTTTTAAAAACTGCACCGCCAGATATTTTACTGTGATTATGCGTATTCAAACGCACCATAAACCAAAAACGCGAATGCAAGCTAAACCCCAGAAGGTCCCATACAGCGCGTATCTTGTAAATAACGAGGGACAGCACAATAAATTAATGTTCACCAACAATGTGTACATAAATTAATCGAACAATTCAACGCATCGCAATAGAATTTAATAACTTCCTAAAACGTATACTCCCGCAATGGTTGAGTAAATTAATCTGTCGCATAAATCGGAGTGCAATAGCGTGGCAACCCTGGCTGGACCGTTAGGCTGCGCACGCGCAGGAAATATGGACGCGCGAAAATCATAAAGATGTGAGCGTGCGGCCGCTTCGGACGCAACGACAATTGCTGACACCGGCCTGCGGTGTCCAACGGTGTCTGACACCGCGACACAAGACACGCGGCTGCGCAGTACAGTCGTAAAGTGTGTTCGACACGATGTGTCAATTGTGTACAGCAGATAAGGTTGTCAGGTACGAGCGACCGATCTTAACCCACACTTCCGTGTCGCGAGCCGCGACCACTATCTGCACTTAAATCTACAACAGTTTAACAGAAATCTGTTCGTCATTGAGATATTGGTCCAGTTCATTTTTATTGTATGACACGTGCTCTCTGAACCATAAAAGGGTTTTAGATTTGCCAGCAAATGCCAACCGCATTATACTCTGCATGCCTTATACATATACTATTGCAATTTATCGAATCTATGTTCTTAGTTCACGCAATAATGTCCCGAAAGTAGAGAAAAAGTCTAAACTTAAAACATCCACAGTCCCACATACTTCGACACTCTACAGCTTAATATGGATTACACTTAAGTAAAGAATCTTAAGTACTTCATCCATTTAGTGAAATTCAAACCCCATTAATGCTGATTAACACTCGTAATTAAGTTTAAGAGCCTTTAAGAACGACACACACCTGCGTTAAAGTTAAACAGTAAACATAAGGATAAAAGAAATAAATTACCAGTACGTCTGAAATTCTAGTAATCTGGTAACCTTTATGCAAAATTCCGTGAGTGTAGACCACCTTTGCTTTTTTCCGCCGCCAGGCAGTCAAATACCGCTGCATTGGATATATAAGTTAATGTAATTACGGTACATTGTGAGAAAACTAGAGAAAATGTAATTTCCACACGTGCAAGTGCGTTCAGATGGAAATATAAAAACAGATAGGAAACCATCAGCGAAATAACTGCGCTAGAAATTATCGAGTCAAATAGAGCGGTAACAACGGGATTGCTTTAAACACCGCCGTCCACTTCCTTATGTATGCAAGAGATTATTGTTTGTACGTGTTCTTGGAAATAGGGCACAGTTAAGGTCTAGAAACAGACGACGATGACCTCATTTAAAAAAAATGAATATAAATTACAATTAAGAAAGGCAGTGTTTTGGCACTTGGACGGTAAAGGAATATAAAGAAAGTTACGCAATAACAATTTGTTGGAATATTTTTTCTTAGTAACGCGTTATTTGTATGGTATTATTATAATGTTTTTTTTATACAAATTCGCAAATACAACACAAAAGAAACTGAGTTGACGAATGTCGCAACAGTGCGTGACTTGATTGATAAAGTTGTAAAATGTAAACATTACACAAGATTACGATTGAAGTACGTTTTTCATTTCTGAGCCAAAAATATTGCATTAAAATGTTTGGATCATTTTTGTTACTTTTTTACATCAAGTATGTATTTGAACACCCTTATTTTGAAGCTATGAATCTCATTTTCATTTTATAGCACATCATATTCATCAAAAAGATGTTACAAAATTTAACCACGAGAAACGTAATTCCCAAAGTAATAAAACAGAAACGAACACATCATTGTCTCAAGAGTCGAATGGGCGAATTCAAAAGCCATCCACAACAGAATCCAGTTATCTTGCACATACGTTAAATTAGGCAACACTACACACGACATTTAGCAGGACGATAATTGTCCTACGCTACAACATAGGCTCTAAGTTGCCGTAAATTCAGCATTGCCCAAGTGACAACCGCAAGTGAGAATAATTTAAGTGTTGCAAACATTTCCAAACACCACTCAATTTAACCCGACAGATACTTTTTATTGCGTTAAATCAATTCTGAAACGCCTTTTTCATGTTGTAAGGGCTATTAGGTAGTACGCTTGATGCATACTTTAGTTTTAGATGCATAGAAACATCTTAGGAATACTAATGCTTTGCTAAAAATAGGGTTAATAATGTTGGAGTTAAGTGATCGCGATTCTTGATCGATTCTTGATTAAAATTAAGATGACGAAATAATGAAAAACATAATCACTGTAATCCCGCCATAGTATATTTTGTGCCGGTAAATCGTAGTCCCGCAACAAGGCTATACAATTCGAATATTCAGATGTTGCGATTTCCATTATTAATCGATCAATCAGCCTGTTGCTGTCCACTATTGAACGTAGGCCTCCTTATTCTATTAGATGATTAGTCGGTCGATAGCATATTAACTCAAATTGCCTTACGATAATGCAAGGACTTTCTCACAAAATTGAGCAGATTAATACTTCAGTTGCATTTTTGAATTAGGCAAATTCGCAATTCTACCTAGGCAACTTCTAAACAAACAATGCAAATCTACCATCAGCCAAAACTTCATCCTGGTTCTAATCAAATATAAATCTGCTATGCAAATATCAAATTGCAATAAAAAAAGCCACAAAAAGCCGCCCATGTATCTTCAATTAATCCGACGGTGCAGTTACCAGCAAAAAATGTAAAGCTAATGAGCCGAAATGGCCGCAGTTTTTGCGAATGTCCGCTATCTGCACAATTTGTCTATGCTACATCAAACGTCACCTTGTTTATGGATATGTTGCAGGTTTATTTGTCTACTTTCCCCGTCTGTGATTGAGACTGATGTAATGAAGATAGAAATAAAAAGCAACACAAGTTCCTTGGTTATGATATTCATAAGCATATTAAATTAGACTGAGTGAATAAAAAAATCCAAAACAGTGAGTGATAAGAGTCATTGCACTTGACGAGGTTGTTCGTTCGTAATCGAAATCCAAGTAACTTTAGAACGTATCAGTGACCGCTCAAATTGCGTGTTGATTGATAACTGAGCAGCCTTTCCGCTTTTTTTAAGTACGAGCCGCGTGAAGGGTTGACTATGAAGGTAGATGATGGTCACGGTCCATTACTATTCTTTTAATGTAGAGAGACATGCGTAAACACTTGTAGTTTATGCAAGTTTTTTGTGGTACTACTCCCAGGCCAACCTATATTCACTACAGACAAAACCGCACTGCAAATCTACCTCTGAACATAAGAATACCGTTACTTTCCTCGGTTTCATTCATATATTTTATGAATTGGATATTGTCACAACAGCGTAGGCGGTGCACGCTAAATGTACTGTAAAATGACGTCAATCCGCTTGAAACTTGTTACGTAGATTAAGGCTGTATGTAGGGTTGGCACTGGACCATCATTTTTATAGTACCTACTACCTACATGTTTGCCATTTCAAAATTGCGAGATATTTAATGTTTTATTGATATAATAGTAGTGTATATAAGCTGTGACACCCGTGAGGAATAATTGATTCCAGTCATGTATTTTTATGATTGGAATTAACATCATCATTCATCATAATGCAATAGTCTATCCACTAGAAAATAATAATCTTCACGTACCATTAATGCCCAATAGACTTCTCTGCATAAACTGGTGATAAATCTATGCATATTTACACTCATAACTAACTAAAATCTGCGACATTCCCCACCCTCAGCAAAACACAACTAACAGTACATGCTTCAGTAAAGGGCAACCGTTGTTAGTCAGTAGTCGCTACATTGTAGTCGTAAAGTAGCGACAGGTTACCGACACCGTCAGTCAAGCGTGACCCGCTAATATGACCTGTCACGTACATTTTATCGCTGAAACTTAGGGTTGCCACGAGAGAAATATTTTAGAACGCAAAATATTTTTAGGTTAGAATTGAATAGATTATTTGACTATCATCATGGTTTGCATAGTTTAATGAAAATGAGATTTCATGGGATTCTGAAAAGTTTTAGCTTGGAAAATCTATTTATTATCATTAATCACCCGGATATGAAGTTCGAAATAGTTTTTTTGAGTAAAAAAATGTCCATTTGAGTAATAAATATGGAAGAACCACAAACATCAGGAATTAAACTGTTTTAATCACGGATAAAACATTTTCTTCTCATTACTCTCAGCATTGTAATATATTGCCATCGAATGACATTTTAAAAGATCATTATCAGTCAAAAAATTTACTAACACTTGGAACATACATAATTTATTCTGGCAACCCTAGTTCAAAATAACGGTGGCGCATGTCTGGCCAAATGATAAATAAATAACATATAGGCATTGTTGGATTTAAGTATCCAAAGGCACTGTTCTTGAGCTATTATAGTTCGGCTACTTTGTACGAAACATTTGCAAAGGCACTCGGACGACAGGTTCAATGGTAGTTGAACCGGCTGTGAAGCAAGTGGCAACGGGTTCGATATAGTCAAATGTTTATTTCTTGTCTAGATATTTTGGGAACTAAAGTACCTATATTTTAATGTTCCGTAAGTATATAAAGTAAAACAATCCACAGTAATCATGTTTAGACTAAAAAATCAGCAAACTTTAATCACACATATCTCGGTACCCTTAATCTCTGAATTTCTCACAATCAATTTTCGCACTTTTTTATTTACCCTTAAAACTCATATTCCACATATCACATCGCCATCACGTTATCGAGACGCGGAATTCCTAGAACAGGAAGAACTGCCCCGAGGTCCTATCGGTATCCTCCCACGAAGCATCACGTAATGCTATTAAAAGTACCTACTCGGCCAGCAAAAAGATGCTATCCCAGTGCGGGTATTGCATCATGCGATCATGCAATGTAGGAACTAGCTCCGACACCGGAATTCCCGGTTAAAAACTGCGCGTGCGCAAGATATGAACTTGTTTATCATATTTTTAATTAAATTTGCTGTGTGAATTATCTGTTTGCTATTTTCGTTGTTTTGGGTTATGAGTGCGTGCCGTTGGTATCGGGTTTGATTCCTGTGATAAAGTGACATTATATCTGCGATATTTGTGTGCAAAACATCATTAAGACTATTTTGATATAGGTACTTATAAAAAACTCGCATATTATTTAGATTTTTTACGTAAATTTGTCTGTTTACATATTGTATAAATTCTATAAAAACCTAATCCATATTATCTTACTACCTAGCCTTAAATTAAATTAGCTTGAACATATATTATATAGCCCAGAAACCCTATCTTATAAACTGTATTATATACTGCCCACTGCTGAGCACGAGCCTCCTCTACAACTGAGAGGGTTAAGTCTTTAGTCCACCACGCTGGCCTAGTGCGGGTTGGCAGACTTCACATACCTTCGAAATTCAGAGAACTTCTTAGGTATGCGGGTTTCCTCACGATGTTTTCCTTCACCGTTAAAGCAAGCGATAAGTATAATTCACAGAGAATACACACATAAATTTTTAGAAAAGTCAGAGATGTGTGCTCTTGGGTTTTGAACCTGCGGACATTCGTCTCGGCAGTCCGTTCCACTAGGTCTGTTGCAACTAGGATCCATAGAAATTGCGCTCGGAAACGCGTGCTGTATGTACTTTACAAACACATTCACAGTCGTTAAGGCTATTATTTATCAGATTTATACAATTACAAAATACCTGAGCATCGTCTCAACAAGCTTCGATAATCTCCAGGAAGTCTCAATCTATAATGATAGAGTGATGACTGATGAGATAGTAGTGGCCATCCTTCCTATAAAATATCCTGTCGCGTACCGAGCGCTGGCCACACTGGCGCAAGCGCAATTTTCGCGTGTCTGTCAACACGCGAAAATCGACCTACACGCACACACATAAGGCGCGTCAGCACGCACACATATCGAGTTTGACAGCTGTCAGACCGGCCCGATCGGGCCGGTCGGGGCTCGACAGGTATTGTAATTGTTATCAAGTGCAGACCCTTCGAGTTCTTATTATGGTGAATAGCTCGAGGGTTTCAGAACTTGAATTCGCATGTTACGTAAGTTTTATAATACAATTAGGATCAATGACATTTCCTGTTCATTCATTGTTTGATTGAGATGTTTGCAAATTATTTCGCTTTCAATGCATATTAAGTCATATAAGCTACTAGCTTTTGCCCACGGCTTCGCCCGCGTTAATAAGTTTTTCCGGGCTAAAAGTACATACATAAAAACCTTCCCGTTGAATCACTCTATCCAACACATTTATTTGTATAAAGATTAATATTATGACGTTGATACAACTCTTAACAAATAATGCATTAATTTCGACCAAATTTGATTACCATAAAAACGGTTCTAGAGAGTTAATTTTAAAAGATAGACATATACTGTCGCGGACTTTTTTTTAGATCATTTCAAGAGGAATAATTCTTTCATACATATATTTTTGATATCTTGAACCGTTTTCGCAGCGCACGCAATGGAAGCCCTCAAGGATGAATAATTTTCCCCGCATTTTTCACATTTTCCATTATTTCTTCGCTCCTAATAGTTGCATCGTGATGTTATATAGCCTAAAGCCTTCCTCAATAAATGGTCTATTCAACACAAAAAGAATTTTTCAATTCGCACCAGTAGTTCCTGAGATTAGCGCGTTCAAACAAACAAACAAACAAACAAACAAACAAACAAACAAACAAACAAACAAACAAACTCTTCAGCTTTATAATATTAGTATAGATGTATGTTGTTACATACTACATTCGATGATTAGCTAATAAGCTATCTTTATCCTGCGCAGCTAACATTTACGCCTCCAGTTTCAAAACTATCACTCGCTTTAGAGAGAGAAAAGATATTCATAAGATTTTTTTATATAAAAAAGTCTGCCAATTTACGTTGAAAGACCCTATCAGACATAACATCCCATATTAATAGAAGCTCATGACAAGAAAATCTAATACAGGAGCTTTTTTTTTCAAACTCCGCCATAATCTCATAGATTGGACGGCGCGGCGTCCCGGTTTGTCTATGCGTGCGCGGTAATTACTTGTTAGACAGAGATGGATGCGCGATAATGACGGCCTGGGGCCAGCGCGCCACCCTAGACCATTAGCTATTGTGTCCTAAGACCTAACCCTAACAGACGATATTGTTTCTTGGCCTAGATGGCGTTGATGGTTATTAGGTCGGCATAATTTTTGAGTTATGACAACCCTGTTTGATACTTTGCATTGCAGTCGTCGCAGTTGACTTATAAGATAATATTACATACAAATGCTTAGTTATTTGTTATTATCGCGGCATGCGACTACGGTTGTTATACCCTGGACATCACCATACTCTTTTTAAGATGTAATTTCAAATAGGAATATTTTCATGTTTTTCGGTAAAATTTATCGTAAGCAAGTTTTCTTTCTTTTTCTTATTTTTGAATGCTTTATTGTACACCACATACAGCAAAATAAATACACACAAATATACAATTTAAAAATATTTGCGTCAATACCTAATAATTCCTTATCATTATCGCTAATAAAATGTCTTATTTTTATAATTAAATTGGATTAAATTTTCACAAACGCTATTTTAATCGAGTTATTTCATAGATTTTTCGAATCGTTAAAACAGCATGATAAATAAAGTTGACAGTTCCGATATTGGGCTGAATGGCAACCCAACGGTGGATTTCGCCATACCAAAAAAAAAAAAGTACCATATCATTTTATCAAAACAGCAATGTTAACGACTAAGTTCAATTCACATTATAATCTTGATTAAACACTCCACTGAAACATACACGTGTCAATTTATGTTTACAAATACACCATACATACCCAAACCTTACACGACTAATCAGATAAAACGTATCGGAACTATTATAAATCACGTCACGATTACGTCAACGTGCCGACTTTCTGGAATATAAACAAATTAATTGCACTGATAGCATCTAAATCAGGTGGTTAATCGCCTAGCCAGCTTGAAATATAGGCACGGTGGTGATACCACATAATTGTCTTTATGTTACAGAGCGTTGAGTGTATAATTGCGTGGTGTGTTCAGTAAATCATAACAGGTGGCATAAGTCATGTTTTTTCAGCGCGTCGCAACTCCAGCTTCACACTCTGAATGGTTTTGATTTAAGGCTTGTTGTACACTACAATGAGCGCTACACATGTTTTTGTTGTACATATTTTGAAGCACGTGTTTGCTAGAGTGTGGTATGAATAATTAAGTTGAACTTTATATTACATAAGTAATTTCTTAATTCTAATACAGTTTTTATGACATATTAATCCAGCGCGCCTCTGCCTACCCCTTCGGGGATAACAGGCGTGAGTGTGTGTGTGTGTGTGTGTTTAATCCAGCTTCGCTGTGCAGACTAAAAAAGAACGGATAACCTAGATAGTTGCAAAGTTTCAAACTGAAACATGTACACCACAATATTGACCAATAAATCCGTTAAGTCTGTAATAGATTTACCGTTTAATACAGTTGGTAATATGTACTGCTTTATTTTAGTATTATGTTGAGTGTTATTTTCAATGAAGCACGATTTAGACAGAAATAAAACCATTATATGCACAGTTATGTAACCCATCACTTCTTTTCTCTTTTTAGCAGACACTTAGTGAATAGAGATGTAGCTGACTCACATCTCGCTTGTTAAGTCTCAGTTACGCTTAAATCTAAGTTACACTAATTCTCTTACTCTATTGTAGTTCTGACGGTCACACGATGAAATCGCCGCAGCTCGGCAGTGCAGCGCGAGCGTAACTCAACGGTCTGATACCCCCAGCCCACATTCGTGCGACACGCGAGCTACTTTCTGTTCAAATAGCTCGCATTATGCACATACCTTGTTTGCAGTGAGTGCGACCATTTGCAACTGATAATACAGTGGGTATTGTGGACAAAAAATAAATCGGACTATTTACTTCACGCATTTTGAGATTATTTAATTATAGCTAATTATGGATAGTTAGTTTAGTCTACACATACATTCACGCGCGTTATCCCCGAAGCGGTAGGCCGAGGCGCAACTAGTGCACCCACTTTTCGCCGTACGTATTCAGTCCCATGATGCGATAGGGAGGGAGCCTATCGCCATATCCGGTACTAATTCTAGACTCCGCGCTGTTACTGAATAGAAAAACTTTATATCACTTTGCCCGATCCGGGGATCGAACCAGAGACCTCAGCATTGCAGTCGTACCATAATACAACTTCGCCACCGAGGTAGTCGACTTTGCAGACCTTAGATGGGACTCTAATATCTATACGATTGACAACAGCTGACTTATCGAGGTATATGTATGTTCGGGTTCATATAAATTGTAACATGCATGATCCTGGGTTTGTAATCTACGCCATGTGTTGACCATCGATAAGATCAGGATTCTACACAGTTAAATGGGATCTCTGATTTAATAAATCATTCAAATACCATTTTTTTTCAGTCTCAATCATTAGCATGTGTTCTCGAGCTTTTCATATGCAGTGACGTTTAGAAATACTTTTAAACACAGAAAGACATTTCCAAAACCCTATCAGTGGTAATAGGGGTTTGGAAATGTCTTTCTGTGTTTAAAATTAACCAAACCTGACACATAAATTATAAACGCACAACAAAACCTACGAAACACTATTCAATTAAAACGAAATGCTAGATCAATATCGGTGAAACAGCAACCGATGATTTTCTCCGGTTGAGGATCTACTTTATGTACCGGGCGGCGGACAGGTGGCGCTGATTATGATTTGTGTGGAGACGCGCGCGCACAGCTCGCCTTAATTGCCGGGAGCCGTTGCAACACAAGTATTTTTTTTTTTTTTATATACAAGTATGATTTATATTTATAACGTCATTTGGATACTTCCGCGAGATAGATGCAGAGCATATCGTTTAGAAATAGCTGTCATTATATTACATAGTTCTTAATTTTAGTCTGTTTAACACCTTGGCAGCGATCTGATTTATCTTCATCTAGTCAAAAAATAGATAGTTACAAAAATGACCATGACGTTCCTTACACCTAGAAATTTAGGTAAACTGTGAAGAATCTTGTTTGTAATTTTGGTAATAATGATCACTTCAAATATGAAAAGAAAGAAATGTTGCTTACATAGATCTTACTAGTAGTTATGAATAGAGAATGAAAAATCTTTGTACAGCCTATAAGTTATTCGTATGAAATACTAGCTTTTGCCCGCGGCTCCGCCCGCATTAAAAGTTTTTGCGTGATAATAGTCCCGCTTTTTATTTTCCCGGGATAAAATGTAGCCTATGTGTTAATCCAGGACATGATCTACCCGTGTGTCAAATTTCATGGAATCCGTTCAGTAGTTTTTGCGTGAAAGAGGAACAAACATCCATACATCCAAACATCCATACAT
The DNA here is from genome assembly GCA_949316025.1 of Lapara coniferarum. Taxonomy (NCBI): domain Eukaryota; kingdom Metazoa; phylum Arthropoda; class Insecta; order Lepidoptera; family Sphingidae; genus Lapara; species Lapara coniferarum. The sequence goes on from OX438919.1 coordinate 25,895,471, forward strand.
TCTTACAAACTTTCACCTTTATAATATTAGTAGGATTATGAGAAGCCATTTTAATTCAAGCAAGTCTTTAAAGCATCAGTACACTACACATACATTAATACCAACAATCAATAAAAACATTCATGAAGCGAAATACAAAAGTAAACACAAACAAGTCGTAGATTACCTGCACAAAAACTTATAATGGTGTTTCACGAGGAAGTTATAACACACGCGATACACGGAATTTAATATCGTACCTAATTATAATCACTGATCTAACAGGCGTAGTTAAAGCGATATTCAACCTTCTGTATAACGCATAGATAATATAAAAATTAACAAATGCGGGGGAAAGTAATAGGATATCATTTTATCATCACTGATTACGCCTTGTGCTCCTTTTTACCCAGCAAAGAAGGGAAACTGCGCTTGTAAAGGAATTAACGCAGCATTAATATATGTATTACCGCTCAATACTACATAATGCCTTAAAATTTATTACAAAAAAAATCTTAATTAAAAGTATTTTAAAATACAACTTGTAATTACTAATATTAATGTACGTCATGTCGGCAATTTTTAAATAAATAATTTGATTTTAAGTGACCAAAAGTATTTAAGCATTCCTTAAGAAAGGACTTTATAATAATTCTTTATCGCGAGCAAACGCTAGTACAATATAATTAAATCCATAAGAAAATGCGTCTACGCACGTAATTACATAACGTCCAATATGATTATGCGTGTACGCGCCGCACCGCGAGATTTCAATATCTGTCCAATGAAAAGGAAATTACGAGATATTACTTCAATATAATTTAATGAGTATAGTATTTTCGCAATTTATTTATAACTTAAGATGTTAGATTTTATAATTAAACTTATCGTTTTATTACTACCTATAGTGGATGAGTGTTGAGAAACGAATGAGTTTTTGGGTTCGATTACCAATCATTTTTTTTAATACCTTTATAAGCAACGAGCTAGTGGCAACCAGCATCCGCTGCCTATGGACATAAGCAATGCTAGAGGCAGTCAAGTCGTTGCCTATGGGGAGGTGAGCACTCTTTTTAAACCTCGTTTAAAGGACTAAGTTTAAAAATAAAACAAAATTTACTTCTATTCAATAAATCTATATAGCCTTAGGTTCAATCACTGCTTTCACATCATGATGGGACGGAAATAAGCACTGTAATTTGCATGCGAACATTCACTCATTTAATACAAGTGTGTGACTCAAAATCATTCCCATGTCACAAGGAATTTTAGTTGCCTACAAAATGTAATTTTTGCCAAGGACATTCGAATGATATCACCAATAATTGCAATGATACTAGGTAACCTAAGCGGATATCAGCTTTGTCATCCTCAAATTATGCAGTTTTTCAAAATGTTACAGGTATTTTAATAGTAGTTTTACTTTTTCAAATTTTATTGCTTTAAGGCATTTTAATAAAAATTACGACCACAAGCGACATAACAATAGCGCGGTATTAACATCTATAAAACATTAAATTACTTAATTCTACATTTAAAAAAATCTCCTTAAACGTTTAATAAGCATTATAATCTAGATCAAACATCTGGCATTCAAACTAGAATACACCATCATACAAAGCGATAACAATAATGATTCCATTAACATATGTAACTCGATAAAAAAACAAACATTAGAACTATATTAATAAATAAAAAGCTTGTTCGTATCCGATAGGCGTCAGAACCCGAAGCCCTACGGCGACGGCTTGCTCCACCGTATTATTTCATAAGCCCTTATCAATCGTATCAGCATTAGATAGCGCTGCGCGGGCGCATTATACAATTAACCGGGAACGATACCGGCCAATCAGCGGCCTGTTTTTTTATCAACGATCTATTTTGTAATGACAGTTATTGGATTTACTTTGTAAGAACTTTATATTCTCCATGTCTGGTCTAATTGGAACTCTAAATATATGTTGCTCGCGTGTGCGTGTGGCTTTACCTACTATTTCTGACTTTGGAATATACTTGTTGTAAAGTTGTTTATACACGATATTAAAGAACGTTATAAATTATTGCGATTTTTACTTTAGTTTATATATATCTGAAACTTTTTACAATGATGCTTCTAATCTAGGGTTTATCCTCAATCTAATATTTACGAGACAGTGTGAAATTTAGTCATAATAATAAAAAATCAAAATCCAATTTTCCTTATACTTAAATACGAAAACACGGTAAGGTATAAATGTTACTAAAACGTCAAATTAGGTCAATAATTAAATGAACGAGGCCACACAATATATAAAAACTAAATTCCACGTAAATTTAATTCCGCGAACACACAAAATCGATGTAGAATCACCATAAACCATAATTCTTGCAACGGTACTGTGACAAAATCTAAAAACTATCTAGCACAAGCAAACTAAACTTTCCAATACCAATAAATTTTGTCAATAAACCCCACCAATTAAATCCCACACAGATTAAATTATTATAAATGTGTAGAAATGCAAAATTTTCGTAGTACCGACGCCCACGCTAACGGCTTAAGGTTGCCACTCACCCACAGTTTAGTATAGTCTGCTTTGGATTTGAAGAATTAAAAAAATGCAAAACACTAACGAAATGAAACCTAAATTTATAACAATAAGAATTAAAATTGATATTTTATCTACTAAAACGTCCATCTAAAGCGGCGACCTTAAAACTGCGACCATGGTCATCATCAAGCAAACGGCCGTAAGTCACTGTATCCGGACCTTTCGACACCTGACCGGTTGTTCTTGGAATTCAGACGTTCGCAACATTTTGCTAAAGGGTAAATACTGCTTGAAAAATAACAGGTAAAATTGATCGATACCAACAACCTTTAACTCGGCATGTAATAGTGCATATAAAAAAAAATACGATGGTTGTCGTCATCCTAAAATCCGAAATATTAATTAATTTATATATTTGAAATCGATTACCGAACACATCGATTTCACAGCAAAACTCCATGTTTAACATTCGATCGCCGACTTAATATTTCATATGCGACATAAGACAAAGGGAAAGAACTAATTCACATTCAGCCTTAAGCAATCCCTGCGATTGTGACACGTGACGATATTTTTAAGCACAGTTGCGCCATTGTCGCGAGGCATTCGAGCAATGCGTGTACCTGTAAGGGTGTTATTATTACATATGAATGTTTCCGCTAACAGCCCCGCGCCAGCGGAATACTAAACGGACCAACGGCAAAAAAAGTGCGCTACCACTGTACTGTCCGGCCGGCCATTGTCCCGGATTTGTTGTGCCCAGGATTTTGAAAATTAACCAATTAACTTGGATTAAATTAGATTCGATGGATTGTAAGCTTCGATATTAAAATACGAGTAAATAGAAAGTAATTGCGTCACCAATCTTTGATAAATCATCTCTAGAAAAAACGTGTCACAAGAATTAACCAACTTGGTAATACAAATCACAACCCACTTAAGAACCTAATCATAAAAAAATCCAGTATTATTTTTTAACATGGCAACACTGGCCGATACCACCGCTGCATACAAACCAAAAGCTATAATCGATTTTGTAGCCGTCAGTGCGCGCGAATGATTTATTCTCTACGTGTGACATGGCCGCGGCGGCGTTAAATGATTATGCACCGTGTTGGGGAAGGTTTCGTTTCAACTCGCTATGTATTCAATTATATACGCTTTGTTTTTTTTGCACTCTCTTGGAGAAATTATAATAAACTAGGTGTTTTTAATGAGAAAAGAGATTGAATCGATTTTATTCGGTGTTAAATCGATTGTATAAGCGAGTCGGAATAACTTATTACGTTATTTTACGCTGTTTAGACATACCCGTATGCAATTTTCAACTTCAATATATTGTGCAATAATTAACACATCATGCACTACAAGCCGACATTAAATAAATCGAAAGACATTAACTTTAATTAAATCTTAAACAACTTTAAGAGTCAATCATTATCTAAGAGGTATAAATCACAACAACCATGATTTTGATTAAAATATCACACTGTGAAAAGATATTGTTAAAATTATATTGTTGCAGTGTAGTATTTACTTCAGTTGACTGTGGATAAGGCCTGTCTTATTAGAACTTTAACCACGATATCAAAAGATAATATCTCAATAATGACTGCAAATAACTACGGTAACTAAGGACTCAAGATCTTAAGCTGTTGCAACGATAGAAACAATAGTTGCCAAGCATCGTTCAAGTTTCTTTTGATTTACAAATTGGGTATAAGTTCAAATTTCTCACGACGCACCGATATAATATTATTATTATTCGTATCTAATAAAAAAAAAAGAATACATACATATACACTCACGCCTGTTATCCCCGAAGGGGTAGGCAGAGGCGCAACTAGTGCACCCACTTTTCGCCGTTATTCCGTCCCATGATGTGATAGGGGGCGAGCCTATCGCTATATCGGGCACAAATTCCAGACTCCGAGCTGATACTGAATAGAAAAACTCAATATCACTTTGCCCGACCCGGGGATCGAACCCGAGACCTCAGCTTTGCAGTCGTACTGTAATACAACTACGCCACCGAGGCAGTCAAAAAAAAGAAACAATATAAAATATTGGTTTTGTATTAAAATAATTGTATTAGTTAAAATGATAGAGTAGGGTTTTCTAAAACACGATCCATTTTGTACTGGCAACACTGCCAACTGTAAGTATGAAAAAAAAACAAATGGTCTTCGATTAAAATATATGCAAATTTCAAACATAGAATACTAGTCTACGATCGCTGTAGGGCTGCTAGTACACTATCGGATAGATGTCGGTAAATGGTACGTCGTCAAATTTATTACCGTAAAACGATCAACGATACTGTACGTAAATAGAGATCGATTTAGCAACATTATCGCAAACTTATTATCCACACGGCAAGGATGTACAGAAATAAAAGAACGGATAGATAGATAACGAGACAAAATGTTTCGTTTATACATAGATCTTTGATTACATTAATAATGACAATGAATTGAATTTTCCAATAAAGTAATATTAACAAAAATCATGACATTATAATTTCCGTAAAAGATTTAAATACATATTTGCTTAAACGAAATTTCTTATGAAAGCTCAACGAAAACTCTGAAATTGAATCAGGAATCACGATCTCGGCTTCGAACGACGCTCTTGGCTTCGAACAAAATAAGCAGTTTAGACTAAACACTACGGAATATGAAATATGGCTTTAAACCTTCGCTCACCTCGTATATGAGAAGCGCACTCCATAAAGGTAGTCATAAACTAAAAGTGACTAGAACGAGGTATTTCTGGTGGTTTTACATCGGTGGCGGCGCAAAACAATAGGACGCGCCCACCGCAAGATTTCCCCGTTCATCCGCGTTTAGTGGCTGAAATGTTAGCGGTATCCGCAACGGTGTACCCGCAGCTTTATAATATCGCGAGAGCATTGTATCTGGCCGGTAAAGTTTTTATCTATATTGTGCACAATTCTAATTTTAAATTTAAAAATAGAACAATGCTTTTAGTCTATAATTCTGGAAACAAATGTATTATCAAATAATTTGCCTCATGAACACAATACTTAAATATTCATTCAATTAAAATGACTGTGATATTTTAGAACTGTGTTTTGAATGATTAGAACTTTTGATATCCATTTAAAGTGTCCTTCCTTCGACCTGAACACGACAAAAAAGAACTTACCCAGAACAGCCAAGGTGTCCTTCTCAGTACAATGATAAATCAACTTGGAAACAATACGTACCTGCAAACAAAAACAAATCAGTGGTTAATTATATTATAGACCGTGGGTCAGAACCGCAACAAGGTTAGTGTGGCGTTACGTCACATATTACTGTTTGTTGGAGATAATTCGACATAAATATTTATAAAAAATAAAACATTGGAATTTTCTTGAACCAGAACACTTTTTGTTGATTTGGATACTGTTGATCTCAAATTGTTAATGTAAGAAGTCATATTATGAAGATAATTTCGCACGTACGCTATGTGAGAATTTAAAGTATCTACTTCCAATCATAAGTTGATAAGATTTATTGTAAAACTAGTAATTTATATTTTTTTCTTGCGTTACATTATAAATGCTGTTTGAGGATTTGTTACAACTTCAAGTAAACGCAGTAACCGCTGTACGGATTTGGATGAAATTTGGCACAAGAATAAACCAAGTTCTGGATTAACATAATATAGGGCTAGGTCTATCCTAGTTATTTGTTGCCATGAAAAATATTTGTTTTTTTTTTATAGATGGCTCCGGCATCCTTTATGTTGCGCTATGGATCGCTACACTAATTTAATTTTTTTAAAGTCCTACGCACACTCACTCACGCCCTTTATCCCCGATGGAGTAGGCAGAAGCGCAAATAGTGCACCCACTTTTCCCCGTGCGTATTCCGTCTCATGATGTGATAGGGGGCGAGTCTATCACCATATCGGGCAGAAATTCTAGACTCCAGGCTGATACTGAGTAGAAAAACCCATTATCACTTTACCCGACCTGGGGATAGAACCCGAGACCTCACCATTGCAGTCGTAACGTGATATAACTAGGCCACCGAGGCAGTTTAAACTCCTATTTGCTAGGATTCCTTCAAACATAATATACAAACCAACATTAAAAGTCAAATCGACAAAAATCCGCAGACTACCGTATATGTTCAAACTACTTCAAACTAGCACCTAAGATCAGCAATTACGTCCACCAGACCAGAATATTTACATATTAACCAAACATCAATCGGAAACACAAAGCAAGCGCTATCAGATGTTGGTCTTAATAAACCGGAGCCATTCGCCGAATCGTACACACTGCTTGTACCGCAGATTGATAAAAAACGAAGACAACGCGCAGTCCCGTTAATATTGCTCCATCTAACTGAACCAGCTTCGTCTCATTCACAAAAAGCCGACGCAATTCGGCGACGTAGCCGTGTTGTCACGTAGTTTTGCCTTTTTTCAATTAACATTAGAATGTTCGGTTTCTATTATAAACTGTTCATGGTAACTGGCTATAACTAATAATGACATATTAAAAATAACTTCCGTGGCAATGTATTTGATATTGAATATCAGTTCTGCCAATGTATCAATAAAATGCATGTCATTTATATATTACTTTGTCACCTATTATTTGTACAAATACTCCTTACCAATACTTATGCTTTTAACAGTACAATTTAAATATAAAATAGTCTCAGTTAAATACTTAAAAAATTAATAAAAATCTAATAATATACTAAGTGCTAAAAAAATCAAAAAAGGATCACCAGAGCAGCCGGCTAAGATGTCAACCCACCGGAGCGAATAAAATAGCAAAAAATTTATTATCAACTCGTGCTACTTGCACATGTCAGAGATATACATAATTGCCGCTAAGAGGTACATGCGTACACGTTTATGCGTTGATAAAATGTCACTCGCAAGCGTCTAATATCTATTAAGAGTAGCCCAGTAAGTCGACCGTGAGTGACTCACGCGTGCCCGTTATCGTAATAGACCGCCATTTTCAGATCAGACATCCGTCAATTTTGACAGCTAAAATAATTAATATTTAATTATTAAAAAAAAACACTGTGTTTAAAAATATAGTGATGGTGCTTATATCAGTTTATGATCTTGTGCAACTTTTATGTCTTTGCATTATAATGCAACGATATAAAAGTATAGTAGATATAAGTAGATATATTATATATTACAAAAATCGTAATTTTTTCAAAAAAACTTTGACATTATTAAAATAGTTATCACTAAAAAAAACTATTATTCGCCGAAACCCAAATTTCACAGCAATGTAGGTACCTCCAACAGCGCTTGCGTTCCGCATACATTACCTTATATGGTCATATGCTTCGTCGTTTAACTTATTACTTCGAGTTCAAGTATACAGTTAAAGAAAAAATGTAGAAAGAAAATTGCTCGGGTGGCATTGAGTTGTCTTCCGCGCTGTCAATGACACAGTTCAAGTTAAAGAAGTGATAACTTATCGACATTTCATGTAAGAGTCCTCTAATTAAACGAGTTTTTAACTTTACCTGTGTTTTGAAGACATTTATAATGCGTGTAATCTATAAATTGTTTATTGTAGCAACATTACTCACAACGGCTTTCGCTGGCTCTCAAGCCAGTCAAAGTAGATCGTTTTTGGGAACGCTAGTAATCCCGTATCTTATTGGTAAATATCGCTACAGTAAAGTATTAAACTATGTGTGTGGATGCCAAAGACAAACGCAAATGAGTCAATCGAGGCATTATCCTACGAAGCTAAGGGTAAACTATAATGTTAAAAAACAAACTACTACTTCTAATGAAATGTACTAAAATAAAGCATTTTTATCAGCGCCAGATGTCAACACATTTTCCTTGAAAGTTGTTTATTCCAAGACAATTTCCAGCACCTGTTTGTCACGGCTATAAATAATAAACAAACGATAGTCCAATTAAATTCCGAGAAACAAACAGCTAAACTAAATTTGTTTGTAACCACATAATTTTCGTCGATTCTAGGTAGCATGCCGCGCCGGCGTTGTGGTCAGTTGGCCGACTTGCGATAGCGTGTAAGGTTCATTCTCGTTGTTTTTAAACATTTGCAAACAATTGTTTTTGCTATTTGTCTTCGTCATGTTACAAATTGGTATTATTTAGAGGCAAAATTATAGTCGATGAACCGCGGTAATCACTTAGTGCAAAATGGCCTATTTATTAGCTGTACGATTCTACTTTTGTAAAATGTAATATTCTAATAATCCACTTTTTAATAGAAAAAAAATCAGTATTGCAACCGATCCAACTAGATCTAGCACATAGAGTAACGCAACTGTAATGGATACCAAAATTAACCAGTACAATATCTGAATAACATAAACCTATCAATATGAAATCAATATTCTCTATAAAATCGCACAAATAACTTCAATATATTAATAATGTAATGAATTAGATATAGAACTAAGTTGCCAGATTCTAACAGAAAAGTTCGGATTTTTATAGCGAAATTCTCTACGCCAAAACCTCGGTGTAGCTACTAAATTAGATAAAGATTAATAATTCTTTAATAGACTACTAAAGAGTAATCATCTTTACAATATCCACAAAAGCAGAAAAAACATCACTAGATAAAAGAGTAAAGTTTTATGTTTGAAAACACTAACATATCGCAATATAAATCGAACACATTTCATCATATCAAAACGGCTGTACAGCGTCAGCAACCGAAAATTTACTATTATAAATCAACTGCACAGAGGAAAAAAACTTTTTTATCAAATATCGAAAGCTGTACCTACTGACCTATTTCCTACATTGTACAATCAGGTTTTATTTCAATATATTGAAAATTTTTATGGAGCACGTGTCAATTCTAAAAGTCACACATTTGTGTAAATATTTAAGGATTTGTTGGGTTTTGACTGCCTCGGTGGCGTAGTTGTATTACAGTACGACTGCAAAGCTGAGGTCTCGGGTTCGATCCCGGGTCGGGCAAAGTGATATTGAGTTTTTCTATTCAGTATCAGCCCGGAGTCTGGAATTTGTGCCCGATATGGCGATAGGCTCGCCCCCCTATCACATCATGGGACGGAATAACGGCGAAAGGTGGGTGCACTGGTTGCGCCTCTGCCTACCCCTTCGGGAATAACAGGCGTGAGTGTATATGTATATTTTAGGATGATGTTGCACAGTAGTTATTAAGTATTCCTACTATATTCGATATACGTTCAAACAATAAATCGCAATAGGCTTATAATCAACCTAGATGTAAATTCAAATTTGAGAAGACCTAATTAATATTGGGTAGTAGATTATCATAATCGATAGACAGTTTACAGCAGTTCAAATTAATACTAATAAAATATCACAAGTAGACAAGCAGCCATCCATCAGAGCCGAGGATATCGAAGCCTTGTCTAAGAGGATGACTCGCTTGGAATATTCATACACAGCTTGTCACCTATTTCCTTTATATTTCACACTTAATTAAACAAATGCGCATATAAGTCGACGTTTATTAAGTAATTGTAATTAAGTAACATGTCAAGTTGTCTCTGCACTTAGTGCATAGTGTAGATATAACAGTAGGAGAATTATGAAAAACATATTCATCTAGGAATTGTAGTAAACATTTATGAGTTAAATGCACCCAATTTTATACGGAATTTCGTGTAGTCATTATTAAAAGTAAGTTAGCAAGTGAGTAGGGTCTCCTGGCAAATAACAACTGCCCATGATCATCAATTAATCATCCACGACATAGGAATGATACTAGATTTACTGGTTTATAAGGATAGCCAATCTTTAAAGAACGACAATTGTGGAATATCCTCCCGAATGAGTTATACCTCTACTAACCGACATTCTAACCATACAAACAAAACTGTTGTCAGTTAAAATTTAAACTGTTGGTAAACAGATCTGTGCAACCCTACACCGCGTGCGACGTCGATGCGCCGCGACAGACGAGCGGCGAGGCGTCCACTTCCGACATGCATAGCGCACACCTAACCAACTGGCTTAATCGATACTGTGTATATTTGTGACATTTTATCTAATTATTTGCTATGGTTAAATAGATTGGCATTATCAGAATAAGAAAGAGAACTTCGTCGTTCTTTTTGCAATTTGAATTGAATCATCGATTTAGTTTTTTAGATCCACATACAGATAGTCTCAATTTTTTATTACCTTGGTAAACCTTAGGCAGACCTAGACTTTTGAACGTCATTAACTCATTGACATTTTCACAAACAAATATAATCAAACATTTGTTCAAAACCAAAAGTACCGAACTACTACTACTTGCATACACACCAAACAAATTACCTTCTTTCATTAATCTCAATCACAACAAATCCTCAATTTTTAATTCAATACGTCACACAAGACACAACAACCCACACGTAATCGGTAATACATCTTGAGATCATTACCCACAATCCAGTGAAGCATTTACGTACGTATTGCTGAACCGAGGCCGTGTCCCAGCACAATACACGTCCCACAAGGGTAACAAGAGTAACCTGATCCCGATATGGGTGTTGATATCGAGCCTCGGATATCGCTTTTTTGTGACTCTGAGTCACAATTTCATCATACAGTGCGCTGAAAAATTGCTTTTGAGGTTATTGATTGATTGTTGATCCTTTTAATGAGGTTAATGTTGTGTACTGTTATTTCATTACTCATCTCGTGTCCTTTATGTGGCGTACTTATTTCCTGCAATGTCATTAAGTTCACGCTAGTCTGCATGACAATTTATTTCGATGTCACTATCAAAGGCGTAGAATATGTCTTTACGCACAATCCGCTACAAATTCTACTAATTTCCATAAATAAAATACCGGTAAAAGGACCTTGACACTTGGACAAATGCGACGCTATTTAAGACATTTAAATCATGTTTATTCCACGAATTTAATCAGCAAGCGTGTCAGAAGTACTTGTCTTTGAAATAGCCATCTAAAAGCAGATAGGGTGAGAATCGGACGTGAACATAATAAGGGGACGTTCACACCGAAGATGGTTATCCTTAGACGTATTGGCTGCACCCGTATCGATCTATAACCAGTCCCAGCCCACCGCTGCGTTTTATAATATCAAGTTTTTACCATCCTTTTAATTAAATTAATCGCTTCTGGTCTCATAAAAACTTATCGCCATGAATCTACAGCTATATAAAGAGATTGATTTAAATTGGAATTTGCGTTTTCAATAAAAATCAAATCAACACATTTAGTGTTCGCAATGGGGGAATGTGTTGTAATAGTTGTCAATAAAAGCGATAAACATCGCGAAATAACCTATCAGCAGATTAGCACAACGGTGCCCGCGGCGCCGGCGCGCGCTTTTTTTAACACGTTTTTTTCTTTATCATCTTCATATAAAAAACCTGTCGCGGGCAAAAACTGATTGGCCTACATATTGCGATCAAAAATAAGAGGAATTTTACACAGTCCGCCATAGAAACTGGTTGAATCACCGTTAACACTATTGTGTGAGGAAACTGTGGCTGAATGTTTTCTGAGTTTATTTGTTTACGTGTTTATCAAATATAGTAATGATACGCATGTTCTATGTGTTTAATTATAAATTCTGATTGGAAACTGTATCGTGTTAACCCACGATATAAATCTGTCATCCGCTCGCAGTCGTTATACTCGTATTGCACCGATGTTTTTGATTAGTGTTTTTTATGTCGTCCAATTTTGATGCACCGTTAACGAAGCTGTGTTAATATCTCTTCTATAATTGTATAACATTATACCTAATAACGCTGTGTAATATTCAATGAAAGCGGTCAACGACTTCTACGTAAAAAACGCTTGTTTTCAAAACATAATATAGTTTTTAAGGTGTCGGTCCCATTGCAAGCTATATAGAGCTCCAAATTAGGCTATCAATGTAATCTAAGCGATAAGTTATAATTTTTGCCATTTAAAAATAGTTGAAAAATAGCAAATAATAGTAACAATACATCCTACACTTCTAAATAGTTCTAACTCTTAATTCGACAGCATAAAAATGTATTTTGGGATAATATATTAACTTTTACCTGTATCTTCATGCCCATGAATGCCTTAATAGTTAGAATTCATTATACATGGTCCTGTCTAGTCTAACTCCTCATAACAGAGGTCTAAGACCCGATCGGGATGTGGGCTGATTGGAATACCAATAATATAGATCGTAAAAATAACAGGTTGTGCACGCATGTTTTAGTGCGAATAGCGAAACGTCTTCAGAGATAAGATTTTATGTACTTGGCGGGGTCGTGACCTGCGGACCTGTTAAACAAACTAGACGTATAAACTAAAGTCTATGTTATTGCTGTTTTATTAACCGGTCACGGTTTGTCCAGAAATGGCAGTGTCACTTGTGTACGCTTCCTATATATACTGACCTAAATACCAACCTGGTATAACCGTTCGTAGTGACTAATACGTTTCGGGAGCCAGTACGATATTTCTTTAATACAAAAATACGAACTGAATTTGAAATTCCTCAAAATCGCATTGTTTTTGTTAAAGTAGCTTATTAACATCCTAAAACCCCGTTAATTTGTAGGGTTGGAAATATCTATTTACACCCACATTGGCAATGAATCTTTCATATATTGTTTATCAACTCTTCGACCTTAATACTTTATGTTTAATTTCTAGTCATCAATCATCACAGGGTCTATCTATAACATGACATGATCTAAACCACGCCAATAAGTATAATGTACCCACAAGCGCCGTATTACTAGGGATATAATTTAGATTGCTTAGTACACCATCCTCTCGTTTGCACTATCAGGAATTATAAAACCGATAACCCAATACACACAGGGCCGGATTAGGCTTAAGGGAAATTAGGCAGCTTTCTTCGACCCGAGAAAAAATATGCAAATTATATTCAACGATTTGTATTTAATAATACCGTTACCCTATGACAACAATATTGCCTTATTTTTTACCTATTTCAATAGGTTTAGGAACGTTATTTATGTCATGAAAAAAAAACATGCTTTATTTCTTTGCAGTCTGTTAATTAGGTTGTTGAAGAAAAATATATTTTAAGAAGTTAGGAAAGTAAAAAGGGGGCGCGACAATAGGGTATTTGACAAATTTTCGAAAAGTACTACAAAATGTTCTAAACTCACTAAAAATATGCTTGATAATTGTTTTTCTTATATTTAGAGCCATTTTAATAACCAAAAGACAGTTTTAATAAATGCGTTTCGTATTCCCCGCTAAAACGCTTAATCACGTGACTAATCAAAGGCGTGACGTCACAGTGCAATAGTCTTAACGTAAACAATACGTGGAGATTCCTTTTTTATTAAAAATCCTTTAAAAAATGGCTTCAAAGTGCTATAGAATATGTGCCGTTCCTTTGTGTCAAAATACAAGTATCAAAAGCCCTTATAAATGATTTATCCATGTGCCACAATCGCGAAATCTTCGTGTAAACTGTAAAGTGGCGGGTACAGTGCAGTTAGCACGATGTGATCCGACCAGTGCATCACCCAAATCTTCAATTTATTTTTGCGAGGATCATTTTTATGTGAGTAGTACTACTTTAAAATATCTATAAATCTTGATCGTTTAGTAAAACCGTAGCTCCTTTAAAGGTACGTACTCTAGTAACATTTTGAAGTTAAAGCAAAGTTGTTTGCAAAACATTGTGTTTAAACGCACTCATTTCCTGTTTAACGCTGATTTGTCTATATTACAGCTTCCCAAGGACATGGAATATTACATGGAATACAATATTAAGGGTTCTGTCTCGACAATACGAATGAAACCCTCCTGTTTACTTTCTATATTTGAATGTCAACCTGATCGTTTAAAGAGAACAGCCAAAAGTATGCCTCGGTCAGTGGCAGTAAATACCAGCGTGCATTAATACAAGAATTACTTGTACAGACAGAAACAGTGGATACACCATCCACTAGTAACATAGAATCACAACATAGGGACTGGAGGTAAATCTATACCTAAAGCTGTCCTATTATTACCCCTCGCATTTACTGTCCCAATGCATTTGTGTAATGTGTGGTTCACTGCATTTTGTAGGTATAGTCGTATGTATTACTATGAGTCCAGTTAGAGAAATGAAAATTAGATTTTCATAGACAATATTTATGAGAAACATGAAATATTTTGCTAAATTAATCATTCATGTTGGTAGAACTTTACTCAACATCAACACAAAACTTGGACAAGTGTTTCTGAATACTTATGTCATGCCTTGACCCTTAAAACTTTCAGTAAAACCTGGTATGCATATACCTATAGTTTTTGTCAGCTGAGATAACAGAATATTACAGTTTCATTACAATATAAACAATTTTTCTTTCAGATTTACAAGTAATGGATGAAAAGTCAGATCTCATTGAAATGAACCAAAATAAATTTATCAAAGTGTATCCAGAATCAGAAAGTGAAATAGTCCACTTAAATTTTAAACCAAAATATAGAAGCAAAAGCTTACAGACTAGAGGTTTCAGTGAATACAAAACAACATCCATAGCAGTACAGTTTTCATCTGTTGTAATATCTCCATGATGGTAAGCAATACGACCACCCATGAACAGCAGAAACACCATCCAGCACGTTGAGTTACAAAGTACTGTGTGGCATTCCACTGCACTCGTCATCCTGATACATAAGAGGTTGACATAAGATGCTGAACTGGAGCCGTTTCGTGAAAACATTAATTTTAAGTTTTCATTTTGTTTAAATTTTCATAGTTTTAAGCTAGTCACAAAGTAAACTGCTTTTCTTTTCTTTATTTCTTTCAATTCTCATTATGTCCTGTAGTTACACTGGCTACATTGCCCTTCAAACCGAAACACAACAGTGCATGTGCACTGCCGCTTGGCAGTAGGAATAGACATTGCGGTGGTACCGACCCAGACAGACTCTTACACATGAGAGTCCTACCAGTAAAAATAAAAAATAAAAGTGGTCACAGTAAAATAAAAAGAAAATTATTTACCATTAAAGATGAGCCATTGGCATGTTCGGAGGAATCAATAAATTACAACTTAAAACTGACTGTTCACTATCTATTCAGTCTTAGATAAAAAAAAATGCAAATAGTATGCAATTAATACAAGATAAACCAAGGTTTTACATTAGTGTGCCAAAAGAATGTATTTTTTTACTAGACATTAAAAAAAAATATGAGTATACCTGTTCAAAATATATTGTCATGCCTAAAAAAATTAGATTGGGCACAAAATTAGTTGAACTTGCTAATGAGTTTGGTATGGCGGCTTCTTATGCCAGAAATCTTTAAGAAAAATGTACAAATTGCAAACGCTTTACAATGTTTTATTATAAAATCAAATAAAACTGCTGTAGAACAGAACTTACCTATTGCTTTTAGGCATACATTCAGAAATATTAATTGCATAATAGACTGCCAGGAAATTGAAATCCAAAAGTCCATCCATTACAATCTGTCCATCAGACTTACATGGTCTGATATTAAAAACGCCCATACAATAAAATACCTTATTAGCAGCACATGACACACCTAATGGTATTATGTCATTAAGTTCTTGGGTGATTGCATTACTATTGCATGTGCCTTAAGTAATTTAAAAGACTCCTTGATTAACATATTTAACAAATAAAATCAAAATTTTGACAGAAATGTTTTATTTTCCTATTTAAGTTAATAAAGTGCATAAAAATAAAACAAAATACTTTATTCATCACTTAGACAAACATAGTTGCACTTATGATAAGATACATTAAATTGATTATATTAATAATAATTATTAATACCAAAGGTCGTTTATATAACACCAACATTTTTATTGGGTGTAAAATCAATGATGAGAAATAAACGAAAACAAAAAAGCCAGCCTGGGTTGGCCAGAAAAGAAATAACTACAAATGAGATAAAATCCAAATGAAGGGATTCAATACCTGGACAGGAATGTACAAATACATGTAAGAAAAATATGTAAGAATAACATATACAATCTATTAAAGTTTTGTACATATTATTCTTCCAAAAATGTACTACTTTAGCTAAAATATAATTTATGGCAATTTAAAATTATTATGGCAACCAAGGATCCATCAGTTGTTTTGCATCATGAAACATTGAATGCTTTTGATGCTGTTATTCTGGCATACCTGAAAAAAAAATACAATTTTAAGTCTCTTTAAATGTAAAACTGACTGGTGGCCACTCATTATATGTATATCCCACACTAGGATGCCCTGTAAAATGGGTGCCTAACATGTGAATGACAAACACAGACAACACAATTTACATTTTGGGATTGCATCTAACATTCTCTAACCCTTGTAAATCTCAAGGTGCTTCCTACTTTTGCTAACTTACTTTCACTTCTTCCAATAGCATTCAATAGATGTACATGGTGGTTCCTCTCCGATGTGCCCACATAAGGAAAGCTACTGCGTGTTTACATCCTCTTAGTGAACCAGGGCAATCATGGCACTGGACACTTATAACTATGCCCTCTTTTTCTTCCACTATCAAACCGACAGAATATGGTGGCAGACGGACTTTGTACTCAGGGCATATCTTACATTGAATAGTGCACAAAGTCGCGTCACGCTTCAATTGGACGTACCTAATGGCATCATCACCATGCGACTGTCTTGATGATCTGTAAAAATAGAAATAAACCTTCATAAATAACCACAATACGAGCAACTCTTCGTAGAAGCGATCTTATGTGTATTAATTATATTTATAAATTATAACCTACAAAAAAACATCACATAGAAAGGTTATTTTACAGTAAAAAAGTAAAGGTAAGTACATAAATCAAACTGTAATCTATTATGAATGGAACAAAATATCAGAAAAGGATAGTTTTGTACTTACAATGAAGTTTTCACGTTCCTGAATTCTGCAGAACAAACGTCCGGATTTGAGTCAAAGAAATTTGCGATTATAAATGAATCTGTTCTTGGCAAATTTCAACTGTCGGCTTTAATAAACTCAGTATCCATGTTTACTTGGTAAACTGTACTATGGACAAGAAATAATCAAATAAATAATCCTGAAATCGGAGCTTGCAATGAACCGCGTAAAATCTTTGTCGGAAAGACATTTTGTTTATTACACTGTGACGTCACGCACTCTGGTCTTGGTCGCTAAGGCGTTTCGTGTAAATGATGCACAGATTCAAAAACTCTTATTTTAATTTAGCAAAATAAAATATTTAATAATTTTTATTTGTAATTTAAGTCAAATATTCTTAATTAGGACCTTAAATTCTATAATGTTCAATACAACACTTATTTATTTGTTAACTATGTCAACTACCCTATTTCAACCCGACCCTGAATACACATGATCAACATTATTAAACTAAAAACACCTATAAAATAAACATAATCATTTTTCTATAAATTTTCCCATGCCTAGTACTTACAACGAAGTTTATTTTACATTCATGCTACACACCATTCCTTAACTTCTGAATAACAGCCCGCGTAATGCATTGCATATCCAATCGGCATTTTTTCCTCAAACGCAACAATACATTTAATAGTAACATAATAACCGGCAATTGTATATCACGAACATAAAACTCCGCCTTTCATGCTAGGTGTAATTTCTGAGAAAATTCACATGGCTGTTACGTTAAAAGAATAACATACAATTCATATACAACACTAGTCACGAATCGTGTATGCACTTACGCTGACAATGTAGTGAAATGGGAAAGTGGATGCGACTTGGAATTGGAACGATGGGCGATAACTTATCGAATGTTCTGGAATATGCATTTGTATGGGAAATATTACTTGAATTATAATGTATCTATAAAAGTTACGGATTCCTAAGTTTACTAATTTAAAGCAAATGACAAATTCTATATTAGATTCTAGACTAGGCCAATTTTCGCTGTTTTAGGTTTGTCTTCTTAATTTTCAACCTGTTACAGAATATTTAGCGAGATTACTGGTATCTTCTCGCTTCACAGTAGCGTATCACCTATTAGGCCTTGAACATTAATAAGAATCGGCACAAAGTATCTCGGTTAACGACAATTACATTAACTCAAGAACGCGGTGAAATTTTACCTTTTCCAAGTGTATTTTGGCACAAGCCGGCTGCCTCAAGATCATATCGCAGACATTTTGTTTTAATAGACTGTTCCGTTGTTTCTATATGAATATTCATAAGCTGTCCCGAATTTTTCGTTTTGTAGACGATTTTCTTTACTGGCCGATTTGCCTAATTGAGACGATTTCGGGTTCCGTGCCCGGGGCTTCTCTTCTTTTGTATATTAGGCACATCCGCTTACCAATGACCCCATTTTTTTATGAATTCAAATTATAGATTTAAATATATTTAATTATATTCTTATACCTGGCCTAACTACTTGTGACGTATACGTTCCCATAACACTGGTTAGAAATGTACCAGTTTCTCTTCACAGCAGAATCCAAAATAAATAAACATCATATAAAAATGCGGGCCACTCTAGACCATGACGTTTAAGGATTTAGTATGATTAAGAGACCATACCTCGCACCCCATACTGCAACTCTCCGAAGCCAAGACCGACACTAGCAGTTGGCACGTTTAGTGAACCCAAGCGCTGAAGCTCAGTGAATCTCTGGGAACACAGATCTCTCTGCGCAACGAAATTAACCCAACAGAAAGGAAGGAGTGAAGAATATCTTTTCTTAAATATTATAAAACAAAGTCGCCCACCGCGTTTGTCTGTCTTAACGCAATAAACCCAACATACCTAATGAATTTCGATGAAATCTGGTATGGAATTGGTTTGAGGCCCTGAGAAGGACATAGGGTACTTTTTATCCCGGAATACTTACTTACGCAGGCGGAGTCGCGAGCAAAAGCTAGTTGATTAAGAAAGGTATTAAACACCATTCAGTCGATTCAGCAGAACCCAGTTACGAATATCGCGCCCATGCGATCCCATCTGACACTAGTTCTCGTCGCGGCCTAGTTAATCGGCCGCTATCGTTTTATCTCGATTATCGATATCTTTTACAAATAGTTCGACATATCGATACGCATCAGACGTGTCGTAGACTCAGGTTATCCCGAATGACTAATGATGGGCGCGAACACGATATTGTAAACGTAATGTGTGAGGTCAACATAATAGGTACACCATTTTTGGCGGTACATACTGTATGTTTTTTTTATATTGACCCTAACAGCCAGTAGCCTGACGCGAGTCGACTTTTCTACGGATCATTCTTACTACCAAAGAGCATTATAATACTACGGAAACTTACTACGGATGGCCAGAATGATGTCATCTGGATCGGTTAAGACTGAACGGTACACAAAATATTTTATCGGCAGACATTGTAAACGTTTTCAGTAAAACATTAATGAAACATGATGAATACATAGTTAGCAATACACCGGATAAATAAATACAATAAAAAAATACAGAAGGTAATTCTGGACCGGAATATTCCGCATACAACGTTATTTACACATCATCCTACTGACTCAGAGGATATCTTAATGACAATAATTGTCTACCGCATAAACTTTATTAACTATTAGATAATATTATAAACTTCTTGATTAACTACGTTATTAAATCGTCTATGGACCGCATAAATTACGCTGATAATCCGAAGAACAGCTGTCTATGGTTGCGGGAGATTAATAAAATAAATCGTTAATAGAGATTGTTAATTTAATAATTATTATAGTTTATGGTGGCCAGTTCGAAGGACTTTCTAACTAGTCTGTACTGTCTAAGTAATGGTTATTTTAAGGCTTAACATTGTGGCCATTTTCGATACTGGGTGATATTGCCAGGATCCAGGGGAAGTGGAACATACTATCTAGCGAGCTATTCGCTAAACTCGTTATTGAATTGGTATGGAACTGAAGATCAACAGAATCATTTACAAGACGAGTAAAAACAGTCTCCTATCAGCTGTAAATAAATCAAACAACCAACACCAATAAAATAACATTATTAAGCTATTTAAAGTCAAAAGTAGGAAAGATTGTGCACCATAGTTTCTCTCGACCGGCTAAAAGCCCTATAAGGAGCCCAAATAACAATTTGTAAGACAGTTCCAATAGCGCGCCATTGAATCCCAAGATGGCGGCGACCAATATGGCGTCCCGTATTCATAGATAATTATTGAATGTACTCATCAAACGCTAGTTTCGTGTGAATGTGAGTCATGTTATTTTCGTGTTATAGCTGACAGATTTACCGGACATGCTTTACTCATAACAATGTTTGCCAAAACATGGACTTTGCTATGTATGAATGACATTAATTCCTACATGTATGCGATATTGTCAGTTTTACGCT
Source organism: Lapara coniferarum (assembly GCA_949316025.1). NCBI lineage: Eukaryota > Metazoa > Arthropoda > Insecta > Lepidoptera > Sphingidae > Lapara > Lapara coniferarum. The sequence goes on from OX438919.1 coordinate 25,916,267, forward strand.
TAGACTATTTAGCCAAAGGACACGATATGGCAATAATTTTTTATAACAATCCTGACGGGGGGGGGGGGGGGCGAGGTACACAGGGATAGCACACATTTTACAAAAAAAATCCACACGTGCACGGCTGAATATAAGGTCGCTTTTTACACAATAACCCAACAAAAATCACAATTTTTGTGGAGCAACGCTTAATGTCACTATCGTAGAATGTAATGAGAGCGATCGCAAGTCACATAGGTTTTAATAAAAGTTTATGACCAGCTGCGCATGTATGACCAACGAAGGGTTCGGCTGGTTATCCCATCTCCTTTGCATTGCTAGATACTCAAAGGTATTGAGAGACGTTCGATGCGTTCGGATTAGCAATCTATTTATTTTATGGGCTCTAGCAAACTAGAATGTGATTCAACTAATGGGCAATCATCACCTAAATGTCTTATTAGACTAGAGGAATGAGAGTAAAAGATCTTGAGGAAAAGGAAGATCAAGTATTAGTCAGCCGTAAATCTATAAATTACTTCTAAACAGTAAACAGTCCCATCCGCCATCACTTAATTCTTAGAGGCTTTTGAAAACCTTAAATATCCTTTTACGTGACTACTTTCGTCGGCACCGCTAAAGGCTTCTTGGGCAAAACAAATCGCACACAAGATTTTACTTGGCGCAAAACAAAATACTAGCCTTAGTGTATTTCTAAACAAACCTAGCACTTCACAATACCCGAAGGCCGGATCGGTATGCACAAACAGTACGTATTCATGGACAGATATAGTCATACGGCGATGTAAACGCTGCAGACGGTGTGTGTGCCAAGTTACAAGCGGGACTTGAAATTAAAAGAGAACATGTAGTCTTTTCCGAAATTTTACAATTAGAAGTCATTTTTTTAATTTGGAATAAATTTGTATAGTGTCGTTAAATGCCCTTCGTAACTTTTACATAGAAAACCGAAGTCATAAATAGATCTGGTCAATCTAAGCTAACCCTTACCAATTACATTCATCTTCACACGACACATCCCACTGGCTAACAGACAAGGATTTGATCACTCATCAACTCGAATTGGACCGATGAAATGTGTTGGTTTATATATTCTTATCTTAACACCCATGAACATTTGGTGAATCCTTTACCGAGTATAGTATACAAACTAATAAAATAAATCTTGATGCGATCAGGTAAGTATAAAATTATTAATTGTCAATTTACCATTACCACAGTAAACAGTTAAGCAGAATGAATGTATTAAATTAAGTGAAAGGTAAAACATGAAATAATGAAGCACGAACAAAGATCACGTAATTCAATGAAAGTGAGGAAAAAATGTTTAAGAACATAATTCATTGAAGAGACTCATTTACGGTCATTTAGGTCGTTGAATGAATGTGATTGATTTGTTGTCATGCGAGTGCTCAATGAATAGAGTCAACATTGAGACATAAATTAATCATAAATGTTTTCATCACAAAAGTCGTTAATGGTAAAAAGGTCATATGAAATCAGGATAATGATGATTAGGGTAGCATTGAGATGTTCTCTGTCGGCATATTGATAATTACCCAGCCTCTTGTTAGTGAGCAAGATTAGTCAATAATATTCATTAGGTAGCTATTAAGTTTTTAACAGCGTATTAATATGAATATTAAATTAATTTACCGCAATTTTAGTATTAATATGCAAATTTTACTAAATTCCAATAACTTATTTTACGTGGTTTATGAAAACTGAAACACAACCAGCAATTATTTCTACCGCCAAGCAACAGTAGGTATGTATGCACTGTTGTGTTTCGGTTTGATGGACATTGTAGCCAGTGTAACTACTAGACATAATGAGACTTAACATCTTGTCTCAGGATGACGAGCGCAGTGGAATACCACACACACCTTTTTCATTATTTATCATACAATTTTACGTAACTTAAACCACAACTATTGAACAAGACAAACAAACACGCGAACAAACACGCAGAAGCGCAAGTGCCAAAGTAAATTGTGGAACAAAAAGCTCACAGTTTGTCGAGCGCATGCAGATGCCGTGTTTTGCCAATGTGTTTGTATACTAGTCTAAATAATAGGAAGAAATCTCAGGCACGATGACTAAGTCCCGGCTTTAGAATAACTCCTTTTACACGAGAAAGCGAGGATACAAAAGAAATATGGATAGCATTTGTTTTTGCTATTGTATGGTTTTCCTTGACCGTCTCGAAAATGTAGTCGAAGATCTGTAAATATTTGTATTGTGAATCAGTACTACACTGGGTAATGTTCTAGTTTGAGTTTCATTATCCTTTTCATTTGATGCTTAGAAGCTCGCTAGCACTAAAGCATCAGGTTTCTAGAAAAATCACACTGTAATATGACAGCCAAATTCCTGTGGTACAATCGTAATAAGTGTTGGCGACCGACGTTAGGGTATTCGATAGCTTCAGGGTTCGGGGGTTAGCCCAAATAAAACGTCAGCCTTACTTATATAGTGGACTGTATTCTTTTAAATCAAGAGATGTTTACACGTTCAGAGTTTACACAGCAATGCGGTACCCACAATTCTCGGGCATCCTTTTTATTCAGTCTTAAAACTAACACAAAGCGCCGAGTGCCATTGTAAATGATGACACCCGACCAATACAATACAGACGATTACAATAGTTCGTCTATTGCCCGCCAGAGGGACGGTGCTCAATGATCAAAACAAGGCAATAAAACGATTTACACATTTCTAACGATAAATTGAACAATGGCGGCGTCATTAAGCCGATTTCACATTTTACGATAATTACTTTTATGGTCCCCGACGCTCCGTACAAACAATAGAGCCGCCGGGCTATTTAGAAATTCCTTTCTACAAATTATTTTACACATTTAGCACAGATGTGGTCAAAACAAGATAATAAAATATAGAGCATATTGTGTTTAAAAAATACCATGTTTTATGTAGAGCCAATCCGCCGAGGCGAACACATTACCTTCGCTCGTCGTCCGTAACAGTCTCCCCCCGGCGCAGATCCTCGCAGCCCTTTTCTAAAGGGAGGACGATGAGCCTTCGAACCGGCCTTCTAAATATGCCCCCGCGTGTGCGGACATCTACGCTGCGCACTACATTGTCCGGGCCCAGATGCACCTTTTCTACTTGGCCCCAGGGCCATACGTTTCTCGGTAAAAGACCGTCAGCGATAATCACTACGTCCCCTTGCTCTACATTTCGCGCGGCACTTCTATTATCTCCGCGCGGAGTTAACGTGGGTAGATATTCCTTAAGCCACCGTTCCCAGAACATGTCAGCTAGAGCTTGAGCGGCTCTCCATGTTCGCTTGTCCGCTATGTCACACTTCCCCACGTATGGCAGACCTACAGCATTTCCTAATAAAAAATGATTAGGCGTTAGCGCCTCTACATCTGTAGGGTCCACCGGTACGTGAGTGAGTGGACGCGAGTTCACGGTATGTTCTATCTCTAATAACACGGTTGTCAGCACTTCCTCTTTTGGCGCTCGCTCGTTGAGGGATACGGCAAGCGCTGACTTGACGCTCCTTATGAGCCGTTCCCATACGCCTCCCTGATTTGGCGCGCCCGGGTCTATGAACCGCCACTCGATGCGATTCGATAGCGCTAATTCTTGTAACGCTGGTATCCACTCCTCAAACGCGGCGCCTAACTCTACTGACGCTCCTCGGAAATTAGTGCCGTTGTCGGATACGAAAGTTTGCGGCCAACCTCGCCGCGCGGCCATCCTTCGCATGGCCATAACGGCGGAATCCGTGCTCAGACTCGCTACGAGTTCTATGTGGATTGCCCGTACCACTAAACATGTGAATAGCATGCCCCAACGCTTCTCTCGGCGTCTGCCTATTGTTACCCACATGGGCCCGAAACAATCCACACCGCATTTCGAAAATGGCCTCGTATAGGCACTTAACCTAAACTCGGGTAGGTTACCCTTCACCGGAGTTAGTGGATTTGATCGTCTAAGGACGCACGTTACGCATTTCCGGATAGTACGTTTTACGGCGGGACGTATTCCCACGATCCAATATTTTTGACGTAAGTTGTTCACTAATTGCTCCTGTCCCGCGTGCCTTTTACCGTGCTCGTTTGATACGATTAGTCACGTTAGTGCGTGCGATCCATCTAAAATGGGTGGTTCCTTCATGGGTTCCGGAACCATGGCCGCATTTATACGGCCGTTTAATCGTATGATACGATCGTCGCTAAACTTGGGATCTAATTTCCCGATGCGGCTATTACGAGCTACCGCTCTTCCCTCTCGTAGCCGACACAGTTCCTCCGGGAAACTTTCCTTTTGCGCTAACCTAATCAGAGTCCTTTCCGCCTCTGTTAGCAGCTCTAGGTTTGGACGCTCGACCCGTTTTCGCCATATGTCTATCGCTTTCAGCACTAGGGCTGTCGTCCTAATCAATCTTTCTAATGACGAAAACCGTTCTATAGCTATCAGCGGCTTCTCTTCTATCGCGCGCGCAGTTAGAACGATTTCCTCGTGGGAATCGTCGTCTTCGTAATGGGATTCGCTTTCCCATTCCGTTTTAGGGTTATGTAAGAACGTAGGCCCTATAAACCATCGGTCATCGCTACGCAAGCGGGTTCGTCCCATCCGCGTAGCGTCGTCCGCTACATTATGTTTTGTGAGGACCCATTGCCATTGTTCCAGTCGTGTAGCTTCGGTGATCTCGCCGATCCTGTGAGCTACATATGGCGTATAGTTCTTTGCGTCTCCTTTTATCCAATGTAGAACCGTTTTGGAATCCGTCCAAAAGGTTGTCTTGGGCTCGACCCGATGTTCTTTAATAACGGCTCGGGCGAGTCTAGTACCTACCAGACACGCTTGCAACTCAAGTCGCGGTATGGTTTGCGGTTTTATAGGCGCCACCTTCGCTTTTCCCGCTACCAGTGTCACCCCTATGCTACCGACTCGCCTTCTCGTACGCCAATATGCCGCTACGGCGTACGCCTGTTCACTGGCGTCGCAGAAGACGTGTAGCTCTCGTTGCTGGGAAACGCCGTAACATCGCGGTAAGCGAAGTCGGCCTATAAACTCGAGATCTTTTTTCCAGTCTCGGAAAACCGCCGCTTCTTCCTCCGGCAACTCTTCGTCCCAACCGATCTTTTGCTTCCAGAGTTCTTGAAGCATAATTTTGGCGTTAATCGTGTATGGGCTTATGAGCCCGAGCGGGTCAAATATAGACATCACGGCACTTAACGCTTCCCGTTTAGTAGGCGTTCTCAGGTCCCTTTTCACGTCCTCGGGGACTTTGTGCATTGCCGTATTGAAGCCTAACTGATCTGTCTCTGTGACCCACATCAAGCCCAACGTTTTGCCGCACGCTTTTATGTTAGCCCCTAGCGGTTTGGGCGTAGCCGCACGATCGGCTTGTGGGACCCCGTCAATTAGCCTGGGTACGTTGCTGCTCCACCCAGCTAAATTAAATCCCGCCTTTTCGTGGACCGTCCTGACTTCTTCGATAGTGCGCGCAGCTATCTCCTCGGACTCAAAACTCTCCACCCAATCGTCCATATAATGGCTATTCGTTATGGCATCGTAAGCCAGTGGGTGCGTTCCTCGGTAGTCCTCCGCGTTCTTGTTTCGGACTGCGTGAGCCATGAACGGTGAGCTGCGCGCCCCGAATATCATAGAGGTCATAACATATTTCTTTGGCGGGTGATCGCGGTCGTTCCCGCGCCATAGGAAGTGTTGTGCAACACGATCCTCCTCTCTTATTTTTATTTGTAGGAACATTTCCCTTATGTCGGCCGTTACTGCGACAGGCTTCTCTCTGAAGCGGAATAATATCCCGTATAGGGTCTGCAGAAGATCGGGACCGTCTAATAGCGCGTCGTTCAAACACATGCCGTTGGCGCGCGCGGCCGCGTCGAACACCATTCGTATCTTTCCCGGTTTGTTGGCGTTCGTCACCGCGAAGTGAGGTAAAAACCACATTCGTTCGTTATCGACGCATTTACTGGGCTCGGCGTACCCCTTTCTCAACAATGACAGTAGTAAGGGATTCGACGGTTCTGGAGCACGTTCGGGGGTCGGTTGGCGCCACTCTGGCCTAGTTCGTCAATAATTTAGATTGCTCCAATTTCGGCGCGTACAATCCGCGAATTAACCCGCGGATTAAATTTATACCTACCGCGAATTGTTCCGCGGATTTAATTAATACCTACCGCGAATTTTTCCGCGGATTTAATTAATACCTACCGCGAATTTTTCCGCGGATTTATACCTACCGCGAATTTTTCCGCGGATTTATACCTACCGCGACTTTTTCCGCGGATTTATACCTACCGCGAATTTTTCCGCGGATTTCATTAATACCAACCGCGAGATAGATATAAACCGCGAATTGGAGTTGCATGGTTTACGGTCCTCTCAAGCTTGTACCTTTTCCCTTTGTTTCGTTGTGCTTTTGTATTTCTACAGCGACCCTTTTTTACTTTTTATTTGAAGAATACAAATGTCTTTGTTCCATATTCCTATGGACTCGTGTTTCTAGTTAAAAACCGTTTACAATTACCCATTACTCACCCTTTATGCATTACGGGCAGTGTTTATAATACATAAATCAATCGTTACAATACACCATACGTTTCTAAAATTCTAAGTAAAACCCTTCGGGTCTTCTCATTGTCAATGATTAATTGCCTGTCCATTATTTTTAACAACAGTTACGGATCCTATTATTCCCATTTCCTGATGTTACGTATTCAATGGAACGTTCAAAGTGAAAGTTGAACATGTTGGATCCTGTCTGCAAGGAAACAATACTCGCTCTCCATATAAAAGCCAAACTCAAAATCACATGATATCGTATTCCACTCTGTGCTCTCTTCGAAGTGTGATCTCCAGTTGTTGGTAATAGTGAAGTGATAGTAAAACAGTGTAATAGTAAATACTGAAGCTGATATAAAATGAATGTAAGTACCTTCTTATACTTTGATCTAAAATTGTTATAACCAGATGTTTTATTAATTGTATTTGTTGTGTTGTTCACTGGGTTAATGCATTTTAGTTGTATTTGATCTCTTATTTAATTTATCAAAGTTACTGTAGTGCATTTTATTTCACATACCTATAAGTGTTTATCATACAATACTTCCTTAACCAATTTGTTTTATTTACAGTTTTATTTTCGTTACATTTGATCTCTTATTAAATTATCAATGTTACTTTAGTGTACATTTATACTTCGCATACCTATAAGTATTTATCATATAATACTTCCTTAACCGATTTGTTTTATTAACAGTTTTATTTCATTTTATTACAGTTTTCGGAAAATACTTTCAAAAATTACTATTATGCTGAAGATATAGATGAACCTAGTGATGAAGAAGGTACACTCGCCTTTAAAGTCAAAAAAGCGATAATAGCAAACAAAAGATCCATGGAATGCAACAACATTGACGAATTTTTCGAAAAACCTAAGAAAAGGAAGACAACGACAAAAAAATCATCTAGTGTTGGTCGAGCGACGAGTGGTGGTGTTTCATACATAAAAACAAACAGCGATGACAGCAGTTCTGCATCACACCTCATCAAAATTGAGGTGTATGATGTTAATAAAATAAAAAACATCGCACCGACGGAACAATGGAAACATGCTGATGTGCGAGTTAAATATTACGCAGACACCGAGAGTGACAAAAACTTGCAATGTATCAAGGACGCGGTATACAACATAACTAAACAGTTGGCGAGTAAGGACGATTGTGTGAAATATTTTATAGACAACGACAAATGAACAAAGTGCCAGTGCGTATCAGTGTTTTAAAATCATAACTTTAGTCATATACTTTATTCTAAGAAACTATTATTGTAATAACTATACCTATTTTAATTTAATTTACATTGTATTGTATTTTAACTTTGTACTCTTTTAAGTTACATGCTTAACAGATTACTTCGTTTTTTATTCTAGAACTCTTTGTGTTGTTGCTAAGTATTAATGTAAATAGTAATAAGTCTTTTTAGTGTTTTTCATGTTCATGCTTACGATTGTAAAGTTATTACGAACATTCATTAATTGTTTGGAAGAAGTATAAGTTTGTATGGGGTTATTAATTCTCAATAAAGAAAAATCATTCATTCATTTTCATATTTCATTTATTCTCCTCAAAACATGATTTAAATAAACTAGTTAAAAACACATCATTGCATATTGTATTATCACTAAATAATACTTGAAAATCTTTGAGACTCTTACCATAATATTTATAGTACAGATACATTAAACAGTACTCTCCACAAACTATAGTAAAGTCATTTTGAATTCGGCTTGTATTGTAATTCCACATTCTAGAATTCCTCGCTAAAAACATTCGGTGGTATCCTTGAGGTGGTCGACCGTATGAATCAAAGTACTGTCCAAAACCATTCTGATCTATGTGTATGGCAACCCAGTGAGAACCTGGTTTGTTATCAGAGTCTAAGTTGCTAACTACATATGTAGGAGTTACTACATGTATTGGTAGGCGATTGGCTGCATATACATTATATTCAATACATGGATCAATTTTCTTTAAGTAATTCTGTATTTCTATTGTATTCATTTTTATTTATCGAATCGCTGCAGAATCTTATCAAGTCGAATGATAAAGTGGTAATGTCGTATATAAGGTTAAGAAGACACTATTATGGTACTTATGTGGTAAGTTTTCTATTTTTGTGGGGTTGCAAGGATTATGGTAAAACAAAAATCTTAATATTTTTAATTCATTTTATTCGTAACTTACATCTAACAGCAAATCTGAATCAAATTATTCATACTTAATCTAATCTTAAACAGTTAATTTTGTTTTCTTAACTACTATAATCTACTGAAATGTTGCGGTTTTTATCTATTTCAATAACATTATCAAACTCCGCATAAACAATACAATTAATAGTTTGTGATAAAGCTGTTTCAAAACGCACTTCTAATCTCACACTACCATGCTTTACAAGATTCCAATGACTTGAAGAGTTTGCTGATAAATCAGGTGTCAAATCAAATGCCAACATACAATACCCTTGAGCGTATTGTTCTCGGGATATCCCATTACCTTCATTTAGAAAGTGTATACCTGTTCCCGAAAACAATGTATGATATACTGAAGTAAAATTATTGTTCTCAAATGAGGGTTGTAAAGCCTTTGATGGTATTTGTTGACCGTCTATGTATAAACTAAAAGTATTAATGTCATAATTTTGAAAGTTAAATGGGTTCTTAGTGAGGTTTCCATTGAAAGCAGCGTTATTTACAAATCCTACTATACACCTTTTAGGTAATTGCCCTAAGAAAATGTTATCTAGAGTTTTTCCTTGAACACCTGATGGTATTGTTAAAACTTTAACTTCAGCTCGAGTAATGGGGTATTTGGCTGTGGTAGAAGCTAAGACCTTTTGATGAGCAAGTAACACGCTGGGATTGATTCGTGCTCTACGAATTATCAAAGATGCATCCGTAATAGATACCTTTAATTTAAGGTCACCTGTAGAGGCCATGAGATTGAAATTTTCTCTAGAACGAACTAACTTAACACAAATATCAACACCATTGATTAAAAATTTTTCTTGATTGAATAAATCGCCATGCAAGTGACCAATCATTTCCAATTCTTTGCTTTCACTGGCTAGTTCTTGTCTCTTAGTAAATCCTTTATTAGTATCATCGGTGGAATCCATTTTTCCAGCCGTATCTTCATACCATAAGCCACAGGTGAGGTGAGAAGTTTTTGCCGCAGGAGCATAGTTCAATAAGTTTTCTATATACGCACGATAAGCATATGTGTTATTGGGTGGTGATACAAGTTTTTGATTTAAGTACACATCAAGTTGACTGAAGAGTGAGTGCAACCAATTGTTCACGGAAGCAACGACCGTAGATGCGGTGAGTTTGGTGTTATCTTGATTTACTATTTTCGCTTTCAAGTGAATTAACGTATGAGATAAATCTATGTAGTCATCTCCTGCCCCAGGAATTTGAAATTCTATAGGACCATCATCGGCAAGAGATGAAATTGGTTTATAATGGATCCAATTTCCACTTTCAATGCTAGTTTGAGTCGATGGCAATGCAAACAAATCCAATTCGGACTTAATACATTCACAAGAATGACTATGTAAAAAAGACATTTTAATTAATTGTTAGAAAATATGTCTTTAATTTGTTTTGGAGTAATTTTTGATTTTTTTAGAGCTTTCACTTTCGCGGTCAACGACGGAATGACTCCAGGTAGACGTTTTCGTTTTGTTATATATCCTGATCCAGACATATTGATTTTATTTATTTTTTCATCGGCCTTGCGTTTCAAGTTGGTACCAACTTCTTTAAGACGTGCTTTTATTGAATCTTCCATAGGTCGCGCACTAACCATATCTGTCAATAGCCCAACACCAGCACTTAATGCCTCTTTACCAACAGCTCGAACACCGCTAGACAGTAATGGTAAAACTGACCTAAACAATCCCCCAAGAAAACTACCGATTCCATGTCCTTTTTGATAAAGTGCCCCTTTATATACCACCCCTATACCTGAACCAGCCTGATGAGAATAATACCGTTGATAAGGGCACGACATGTCGGAGCGTTCAAAATGCATTATAATTTTTTAAAATGTAGTTTAACACACACCGTTCCAAACTGAAATGGTATCTTTTGTCCGGTGCTCGACCTTATATCTATTTCGATGGTATCGAATTCTCTTCGCATTACTGATAAGTAATGTGGAGGTGAAAATACATGCATTTTATTCGCACCATAGATGTATTTTGAGGGATCTAATGGTATAACTCTTAGAAGAGGTGTCATTACATCACCTACAATTTGAGGTTCAACTATATCGCAGTAAACGAATAGTTGAGATGGTAACCCTAAATGTAAATTAGCTGGACATTTTGCTAAATTCTTTTCAACGAGATTTCTGTTTGGTTCAAATCCCAACTGTAAGCCTAGTTTAGGAGATAATGTCACAGATTTAATTGTTTCGTCTAATACAGAAACAGACACAAATTTGGATATATTATCGTAGCGGAATTTGATTTTTTCCCTTATATTATTTAATGCTGATAAAATATGGTTAATATTATCATAGTTTGTGGCAGGTATGTGAGTTTTATAATATACTGTGGATAGTTTGTCTTCATGGGGCATTTTCATGATTTTTGTTATGTAAATAACATTCTCATGATCTTGAACAGTAAACATGGTGCATGGATATTGGAATTCAACGATTCCTACACACCATTCTCCTTCCAATATTATGGGTTTGGGTAATTTTGTTGAAAAAATTGATGTTTTATTCTCAGGAAAGTATTCCATTGAACTATTGCTAAGTAAAGTTAAATAAAAATCCTTCATATTTTTTTCAAACTGGAAGCTAAAATCCAACTATTAAATTTGTTCGGATAACCTTTCCACTTAACTAACACTTGTTGTCTGTTGCCAAAGTAACGAGAGCGAATTATTTTATCGATCTTGTGTTCAATGGTGGGGTCATAAATGACCTTTTGTAATTCTCGTTCATAAAATGTTCCTACTATCTCTTCACCATCTAAATCTTTAATAGTATAAACGGGCCACGGACTACGTTCTATTATAGAAGAAATCACAAATATTTCATCGCTCCAATTAGATTCATAACCTTTTTGGAATACATGTTTATATTTGGTTATTCTAACATGATCACCGAGATGAAACATAGGTAGTATATTTTTTGATGATTTTTCAGATTTTTCATATAAATTACTCCAAACTGTCATTATATTATTAGAATTAACATCTGAAGGACACATTTTAATACTAGAATGAAAACTGTGATTGTAAGAGTGTATCAAGTTCTGCAAAATATCAATATATTTATGTGTATTCTTGTGTGTAAAATAGCGCCACATCTTCATTTTTAGCGTTCTTTGAAATCTTTCTACAATACTTGCTTTGATGTCTGGATTATTTGTCGTATAGTAATTAATGTTTTTTGTTTTAAAGTATCTTTGAACATCTTTTGATACAAATTCAGTGCCTTTATCAGATTGAATGTGTGTAGGTGTGGTGCTAGCTTCATTAAATATACTATCGAAACACTTTTTTACGGTTTCTGAATTTTTCTTTTGCAAGGGTCTGGCATATGCATATTTGCTAAAAACATCAATAACACAAAGAATGTAATTGAAACCTTTATTATCTTTAGAATAAGTTCGCATGTCACTTAAATCGGCTTGCCAAAGTTCATTCAGATTAGAGAGAACGTATTTGTTTCGAGCGAATCTTCTATGTACTGGTTTATGGAGTGTATACGTAGATTGAGATTGCAACCAGTTTTTAACGTCCTCCTTTTTCATTTTACCTTTCATAGCTTTTGATAATTTGTCGATATTACTATATCCAGCGGGGTGTGATACATCATAATAAATTTGATTTATTTCTAATAAGGGGTCCATTTTTCCCAATCAATCTTTTTCTTAATTTTATTTGCGTGTTTAATTTCACTAGTTGGTGTCAAATATACCTCTGTGTTTTGTGGCGGTTGTTCTTCGATGTCTTTTTGAAGTTGAGCTATGTACTCACGTCTTTTTGGATTGCCAATGTATGTTAAAGGTATTTTCAAATCTTTTAACGCTTTAGCAAATTTTTCCCAACCGGGTGGGTCGTTGTTTTTCAATGGTCGCAGTGTATCGCTTATTAAATCGATAATGTTACTGTTAGGAATTACTTCATTATCCACAATCACTGTGCCAGCATCATTCCAATAAATTTTGTTTTTATTTAGCGACACCGAATTCAATAATAACTCACCTTTTTTTACATATGTTTTTGGTATTAAATTTAAAATTTGTTCTGTTGAATAGAAAGGTTTTTTTTCAAGTGTAAAATGTTCTTGTTGCTTCTGTTCATCACTCAGTGTCTGACTGACAACTACATCTTTATTCTTGATATCATTATTTATATTAAAATTTTTCCAGCTTTCAGATGTGGGTTTATTTTTATCGTCATTTGAAGTTATTATAGGGAGTTCAATGGGACGACGATCTTCTTCCATAAAGTGGAGATATCTTTGTAAAATTTGTAAGTATAATTTACACTTTTTTCGATCATCCATATTACTGCTGAGTATTTTTTCCATTTCGCTATCTAAACGAGAGGTAGGATTTTCATTTCTTTTTTGATTTAACTTATCTATTAAACTTGGGTCAACTAACAGCATTTTTTTGGCGTGTTCCATTTTAAACCAGTCCACTTATCAATCCACTCAAAATAGAACCCAATATGATCGGAAGAAATGCACCACCTTTTTGAACTATTATATTCTTTCTTATTTTATTTGTACTTTTACGTACTAATTTTCGTAGTAGATTTTTGTATTTTTTTAGTTTATTCTTCGATTTTTCTTCAAGATTTATATTTCCTTGTAAAACATTATGAATACATTCACAAATAAAATTAATTTCGTTTTCGTTACACACTTTTAAAAGAGCTTGTTGATGTTTTGGTTTAAGCTTATAAAGAGCATTTAATAAGTGTTCATGCGTCTTTAAGCGTCGATCCATCATTTGCAAATGACGGGTATTTGTTGGTTTTTGACATATTTAAACTCTTTTGTGGGAATGTACACTGTAGGATGACCATCAGAAGGAAAGATCTTTGATTTAATTCGACACATATCAGAAGTATCTTGTTTTAGATCTATCATCAAATAGCCATGTGCTTCTTTTGTAGCATCTCTGTAAGAATCTTCTATGAATTTGCTATTTTCTGGTGATACTTGTCGCGCTAAGTAACGTATTTGAGTTTTATCACGTGGGTTTTTGAAATAAATGATGTAGTTTGAATTCAAAGAAATGTCTCTTTGTCCTTTACCTTGATGAAATAAATTTTGAGTAATGTAAAATACACTCAAGTTCCTATGATGACTACCTTTAGTAAATATGTCGACAATGCGACCATCAGATTCCCTCATAAGATCATCGATAATGATAAGGTTAGCTTCCTTTCCATCAAACATATTCATATCTGGTATACCCTGATAATAGTTTACATTTGGTACATCATATAAGGGTTGCATCTCATCAAAACACCAAGTAATTTGATGAAAAGTGGTGTTACACATATCATTAATGTATTTAATAAAGTTTGTTACAAAATTAGACTTTCCACACCCACTTGGACCTGCAACTATGGCAGTAAAAGGATGATAAAAGTGAAACATTTTTAAATGCACGTGTGAACTCGAAAAGCGCTTCGGATTGAATAAAACAAGAAGATACGATTGAATGTATTATATTTGATTTTTTGTTCCACATACAAAGATTACATAATATTCAAATAGTTTGAAAAATGATCACATACAATTCAAAGATGTTTTTAAAAATATTACAGTAATAAAATTAATATACATTATAGTTAAATCAGATATAAGACTTAACTTCCTACAGACATTCAAATTTGCATCTTATTTTTCATGATACACAAAATAGCTGTCATAGTATCACAATAAAAAAAAAAAGAAAGTACATAATAAAGACAGAACATTAAAATATTTAAATCCGAAAATAAAACATACACACACACATTAACATACATATTTTCGTTGTACAGAATTCACTGATAAAATCAAATGTCCTTTATTTTATAATGACCCCATGCAAGAGTATCTGTCGAATTCTCTATTAAATAACGTTTTGTGTCATTGTGTGATAAAGATATCTTATTGATTTTTTGTGTATATATAGCATGTTTAATAGATTTGAATCTTATCATTTCACTGTATTGTGTTTTCTTTTCATATAAACATGATTTATAATCGCTGAGACAAAATTTTTTTGTGACACTTTTATTAATCCCTTTTGCTTTACATATACATTTATTTTGCACATCCATTGCATACATTTTAGAGCGAAGACCTACAAACTCTTTAAGAATTTTTCCGTTATTTTCGTCTTTAAAAAATCCTAACCGTTTTTTATTCAATAATGGTAAACCATATTCATTATTTGGTGGATAGTCTGACGTATCAAAGTAGTTGGCTAAATCAAGTTTTATATCAGCATAATAATTTTGCGTAAATATTTGATATATTAAACTATCGGTATCAGTATATAGTAATTTAATATTATCTTGATATTTCAGTTTCATATAATCGTAATGGAAATCGTATAGTAATGTTTTCGATATATCTAAAATACAAAAACCGAGGTAAATTGGTTTATTATATAAAACGTTAGTTTTGTTTAATTGTATTGCAACTAAGCTCTCTGAGAATATAGATAAACTATGGAATTCTGGTCTTGCTATCAAAGATTGAGCACCTTGAGTTTTGCCACGATTTAACCAATGATTTATTAATTTGACATGAACTCGCTTTCTTACATTTTCCATTGTTTTACCAAAAACAGAATTATTCATAAGTTTAAAAAAATCTTTCTCAAAATCTGAAGTAGCTAATGATCGCATATGAGTGTTTAAGTCTATGTAACTTTTCAGCCATGCAGATTGTTCAAATTTTAAAATTCTATGAATTTTAACTAATCTAAGACCATTTTTTAAACATTGTTTGAGGTTTCTATAATGAATTACGTAATTTTTTTTATCTTTTAAATTTGGAATCAGTTTCTTGTCTTTGCTGCTTCCTAAACATACGTTTTCTGGACAAAATGGAAAATCTGAATGAAAATCATGTAAAGTTTTTGAATATTCTAAGTCTACTTCCAATATAAACCCATGTTTGGCATCATCGGCTATATTAAAATCTGTATTTATGTCGACCCATTCAAATTTTCCTGTCGGGAGACATTGGGACATAGCCCAACCATAAAGGTTATTTGCGTCTAAGTACATCAAAAATGAAGATGGTTTACTTGAAGTGTATTCCGACATAAATATGTTATTTGCCACTGCATGTCTATTGCTGCATTGTGATATACCACCCCGAATATTATTTGCTATAAACGTAACCTTGTCGATATCTGTTAAGAGTTCCAAATTTATCTTGGTAAAATTTAACATAGCATCCCAACTTAAACCAGGTGCTGTATAATAGTGGGCAGGATCTAAACCGTATGTTTTAAGACAGACATCCCTAAAATTTTCAAATATATCTGCTAACAACAATACATCTGTTTTTAAATACAGGTCTGAATATTCACCCATATTTTTACAATTAAAATGTTTCCACACGTCTTGGGCATGATGGTATTCACTTTCTGTAATGTGACTATCATTTAAAGAACTATAAAACTGATCGCGAGTGGGAAGAGAAGTTATTTTTAAAGAATCAAATGTTGTCATGTATTCGTATGGATATACACCTTTTCTTATTAAACGTTTAAAATCTTCTTCACATGGATATTTTAACTTGAGTTCACGAAATTGTTCGGGTAGTAAGTTCTGAGCTAATTTGTTAAGGCTACTTGACATAAATTTAAAAGAATCAAGAAATCGTAATTTTACAACTCTGTTGTTGATTTGTAAAACTTTAGAAAAAGAAATGTATTTTTCTTTGTTCTCAGGAATAAGTTCAATGTCACCTTTCTCGAAATCAAGACCATGCACTATGAAATGAGCGTCATAATTACTTAAATTATGTAAAAACACTGGTACAAAATTAGGAGCTTTGTATTTCTGAGAGCATACTCTATGAGCTACACCTTCATATACTCCAGTATGCCAATTGTAAGATACTGTGCTATCCTTGTTTAATTTAGTAGCACAAATGTAACACGAATCACTTTGACTGATATTTATTTCATTTTCTTCAGTTAACGGTAAAGGTGATCTTACAAAAGAATTTTTTTTACAGATATTTTCTAAATCTGTGTTAATGAATTGCATAAATTTTAGCGCGCAATCTTGTCCTGTATAAGATCTATATACTGAAAGATTATCATCATACGAACATTTAACATAATACCCAAAACTATACGTTTCATGTTTTTGAATATTAACAGTTGAAGATTGATTTGGATTGTTAGAACAACTCTCTATTGGGTTTAAAAATGCTTCAAAGTCAGCATACACAACGAATGGAACTCTTAATTTACGTTCATAGTTGTTAAATGAAATTTGGTTTGATGGTATTAATTCATTAAACCAGTTTCTTTTGCTATCGCTTTCCGATGGTAAATTTGTGCACACATTGAAACAGTCATTTTCTTGGTGTCGTTTTAAATTATGTAATGATGGAAAATTTAATAAACACCCATCACAAATATGAACTGCATGTTCAGAAGTCGATATCTGTTTAGATAATAATCTCGAGAGGTTTTTAATAAAACAGTAATGACCTTTAGAACCTTGAGATATATACAACAAGTTTAAGTGAGTAGTTTTTCGACGTTTCGTAAAGTGTAATGGACCTACAACTTTATTTGATTTGCTTATTGAATCATATTGTAATCCAAAAACATTAATACTCATACTGTTCAATTTTTCAAACTTATGGATTTCGTTAATTTTT
The DNA here is from genome assembly GCA_949316025.1 of Lapara coniferarum. NCBI lineage: Eukaryota > Metazoa > Arthropoda > Insecta > Lepidoptera > Sphingidae > Lapara > Lapara coniferarum. The sequence goes on from OX438919.1 coordinate 25,933,714, forward strand.
ATAGGAAACGATAGGTTATCAAAATTTAACTTATTTTTATGTATTATATAAGATGATACCCTATTGGAACTATGAGTGACTGAGAATAATCCTGACAAAACTGCCCAACGAAAGCATTCGTGATCGTTATTTTGAACATTGATTACAGCTTTCTTGTGTTTTATATCTAACGGTAGGTCTATGTATGAAGATCCACGCAATGGGTTAAATTTGTTGACATTCATATCCAAGTGATTTATTTTAACTAAACTCCATCCGCTACCTTTTTTTTGAAAATTTGTCATTTTGTTTGTAATTTCGGTGATTATAGATGAGAAAATAATATCTTTATCATCACCTTGACAAACAAGATAGTTTGAAATTTGGAAATCAAAAATATTTAGTAGATTTTTTGTTTCTTGTGTGAAATCCGCATTGAATTAACTTTTACAACAGAATATTCTAAAATAGATCGTTCTAGTAATGTATAAATTACATTTTTAATATTTTGTAAAAATAATTCAGGTGATTCAAACTGCGTATCAGAAACTAAATTAGATTTCACTCGATATGTAATAATTCTATTACCAAAAGCACTATCAATCAATTGAACATTAGGTAGATTATTATCTCTTCTAATTAAATTATTTTTATGTTTATTGCTCTTATAGTGACTGGTCATATATTTTTTTGACACATGTACGTGACACTCAGGACATTCAATTTTATCATTATGCTGTTCTGTACTTACATTTACAATGGTACCCAGCGATGATGTAGATGTTGAAGGAGCTTCAAGACGAATATTTTTTCTTCTCTTTAACGGATCCTCCTCAAACAACTCAGTTGGTGCTAATCTTTTCCTTTTTCTGCTACCTTCTCCATTCTGCATAGATCTGATGGATAAGAAAACTGTTAAAAATTGTGATCACACGTAATAAGCTTCTTACTATATTTCTATTCTTTAAATAGATACTAACATTTTTTGTTATTTACACTGAAAACAATATGCTTTCATTGATAATACACCATCAATATCATCCTCATCGGTATGAGTTTGCTGTGAGGTTCTATGACCACTACATGGCGTATAATAAGGAGAAATATCAGGATCTCCCAACATTGACACTGGCAAAACATTTTGTATATACCAAAACCGTATGAAACGATGATATTTATTTAGAATAATATTTTTATCAAAACTAGCAATCTCACTCTGAGATAAACTAGAAATATCAAGCGAGTGGTACATTTCGGTTGCACACTAATGTTAAAAATATAAACGGGAGAAACAAGTGGAATGATTGTGCAAAGATGTCCCAACCATTATAAATACTTGAATTGTATCCCCTCTTCGTGGATTCCCAAAACATGTTGCAACAAGTCTTAACATAATAAAAAATGTTATACTCACGTTTCAACTTGTGTTTGTTCCATTTTATCACAGAGCTCGTAAAGTTCTTTGTCGTATTGTGATGACATCAGGTCCATAGATTCAATGTTCTCGAGAAGTGCGACGAGTTCCATGTTGTGTAAATCACAGCTTGATATTGCATCCATCGTGAGCAATGTCTTCGTAGTACCTTCTTACTTTAATAATAAACACTACCCTAAACAATGCAATTTAACTTTAAACTATCCAAACAATTAATGAATGTTCGTAATAACTTTACAATCGTAAGCATGAACATGAAAAACACTAAAAAGACTTATTACTATTTACATTAATACTTAGCAACAACACAAAGAGTTCTAGAATAAAAAACGAAGTAATCTGTTAAGCATGTAACTTAAAAGAGTACAAAGTTAAAATACAATACAATGTAAATTAAATTAAAATAGGTATAGTTATTACAATAATAGTTTCTTAGAATAAAGTATATGACTAAAGTTATGATTTTAAAACACTGATACGCACTGGCACTTTGTTCATTTGTCGTTGTCTATAAAATATTTCACACAATCGTCCTTACTCGCCAACTGTTTAGTTATGTTGTATACCGCGTCCTTGATACATTGCAAGTTTTTGTCACTCTCGGTGTCTGCGTAATATTTAACTCGCACATCAGCATGTTTCCATTGTTCCGTCGGTGCGATGTTTTTTATTTTATTAACATCATACACCTCAATTTTTATGAGGTGTGATGCAGAACTGCTGTCATCGCTGTTTGTTTTGATGTATGAAACACCACCACTCGTCGCTCTACCAACACTAGATGATTTTTTTGTCGTTGTCTTCTTTTTCTTAGGTTTTTCGAAAAATTCGTCAATGTTGTTGCATTCCATGGATCTTTTGTTTGCTATTATCGCTTTTTTGACTTTAAAGGCGAGTGTACCTTCTTCATCACTAGGTTCATCTATATCTTCAGCATAATAGTAATTTTTGAAAGTATTTTCCGAAAACTGTAATAAAATGAAATAAAACTGTTAATAAAACAAATCGGTTAAGGAAGTATTATATGATAAATACTTATAGGTATGCGAAGTATAAATGTACACTAAAGTAACATTGATAATTTAATAAGAGATCAAATGTAACGAAAATAAAACTGTAAATAAAACAAATCGGTTAAGGAAGTATTGTATGATAAACACTTATAGGTATGTGAAATAAAATGCACTACAGTAACTTTGATAAATTAAATAAGAGATCAAATACAACTAAAATGCATTAACCCAGTGAACAACACATAACATATACAATTAATAAAACATCTGGTTATAACAATTTTATATCAAAGTATAAGAAGGTACTTACATTCATTTTATATCAGCTTCAGTATTTACTATTACACTGTTTTACTATCACTTCACTATTACAAACAACTGGAGATCACACTTCGAAGAGAGCACAGAGTGGAATACGATACCATGTGATTTTGAGTTTGGCTTTTATATGGAGAGCGAGTATTGTTTCCTTGCAGACAGGATCCAACATGTTCAACTTTCACTTTGAACGTTCCGTTGAATACGTAACATCAGGAAATGGGAATAATAGGATCCGTAACTGTTATTAAAAATAATGGACAGGTAATTAATCATTGACAATGAGAAGACCCGAAGGGTTTTACTTAGAATTTGAGAAATGTATGGTGTATTGTAACGATTGATTTATGTATTATAAACAATGCCCGTAATGCATAAAGGGTGAGTAATGGGTAATTGTAAACGGTTCTTAAGTAGAAACACGAGCCCATAGGAATATGGAACAAAGACATTTGTATTCTTCAAATAAAAAGTAAAAAAGGGTCGCTGTTAGAAAGTAGAAATACAAAAGCACAACGAAACAAATGGAAAAGGTACAAGCTTGAGCGGACCGTAAACCATGCAACTCCAATTCGCTTCGCGGTTTATATCTATCGCGGGCGATATGAAATGGAATCCGCGGATCAAATTAATCCGCGGATTAATTCGCGGTTGGTATTAATTAAATCCGCGGATCAATTCGCGGTAGGTATTAATTAAATCCGCGGATCAATTCGCGGGAGGTATTAATTAAATCCGCGGATCAATTCGCGGTAGGTATTAATTAAATCCGCGGATCAATTCGCGGTAGGTATTAATTAAATCCGCGGATTTATTCGCGGATCGTACGCGCCGAAATTGGAGCAATCGAAATTATTGACGAACTAGGCCAGAGTGGCGCCAACCGACCCCCGAACGTGCTCTAGAACCGTCGAATCCCTTACTACTCCAAACCTTTATTAAGATTACCAGCACTTTAAATATTTCAAGAGAGTACCAACATTGATATTTAAACACAAAAAATATTAGAACAAAGTTCACATTCTAAAGCACAATACACACTATCTACCGTATACAAAGCCATTAACACAGTATCAGGTGAGATTCAGATAAACTCGCTAGTGTGGGTCACGGGACATGGGCCGACACCGCAGTTTCCCCGACACAGCCCGACACCGGCCGCGGTGTCAGAGAGCAAGGAAAGCGCATTTCACCGCTCATTACGCAGCCAAGGTCGTGTTAAATTATCTATAAGATTTATTAGGACTGGCTGGTTTAGACGTTTAGAATGGTCGTCTATGGGAAATTGCCGCAAATGTTAATCAAACTAAAATTTTAATTATTTAGGTAATCGAAAGTGTGTTAACAATAGAAACAAATTAAAGGGTGCGCTATCTAAAGTAAACTTAAAAATATAAAAAAAAAACAATTAATAATAAGAAACTCCTTTGAAAAATCACAGTATACAAAGGTTGTTACACTAATTAATATTTATTTTTATCCACAACCCACAACCCCAGCCCCATTCAACAGCAACTTGAGCTAAACATAACATAATCCATTCAACAAACCCTAACTCCACAGGCTATCTGCAAACAACGCGATAAAACCAAAACATTAAACATTTCGAGACGTTCACAGTTAGGATAAGCGCGATGGCAAACAACGTCTATTACTTATCGAATGACCTCGATAAAACCCGACCAGTATTAGAACCACAAATAGAGTCAATGAGACAGGCCCTCGCGAACAGTTACCATACAATATTTAGCCGCTGGGTCATGCACTAGCCGTAACAGCGTTCTAACTAACGACCAGTTAAAATTCCAACTACCGGTACGGGTATCACAGTTGTCACCCGTCGTGCAAATCGGATGGTCCTTATTACGTGCGCCCATAGAGATTGGAACTCGACTAATTGCTTTATCGACATGTGTAATAGAAATATTTTATTACATGGCGCGTATAAATCAATATATCGTGTACCGTTGGACGTTGTTTAATTAAATTATCAATTTTGTACCGAACTAGGTCCCGTTTCAGTCCATTAGATAGGTATTTCGCCAATTATTCAAATATGAAATATTGTGTGCTCAACAAAGTAATTGTGCTACGATTATGTATAACAAAAAATGCACGTATGTTGCACAAAACAGCCAATGAAAGGAAATATTATCGGGTTAAATATTTGCAAGCGGAACATTAGGCACGAGTACCACTGCGTCGTACTTTATCAGTTTTGAATTTTGACGAGCTTGACGAATGACGAGTTTAATCGTCGTCAGATACTGAGTATACGTACATTAAAAATGTGATTCAATACTTGTAAGTTGTAACAAATAACTAAGACGTCCTTCTTAAATTTTTAGCAATCCGGCATTTCTCAGATTACAGGTTCGATATATAAATAAATTGTATAAAATTTTATCTACGTTTTTTTTTTCGTAACTACTCAACAGCAATTGCCAGTTAATATTCACTCGATTAAATCCCTATACGCTTTCGAACATTTATTTATGCACTTTCTCCATAGCCATTGGTCATCGATGGGCACACGTAACGTCACTAATTACCGGTCAGCAGGCACCTGTCGGCTATCCTGTTAGATATCTTCGCGCCCATCTCACTCCGCCTTGTCGACCTCGATGTAATGTCAATAAGTTTCATATTACGCATCCAACTACAGTTGCGGATTATCCAAATTTATTAATGAATTGCGTGAATCCTATTCACTAAATTAGTTTTCGATAAACCGAGGAAAAATCATGGGCGTATATAAGGGGGCGGAGAGGGAGGATCGGGTTCCGCACCCCCCCTTAGCTTACAACAAAAATAATTCGAACCACAAAACATGTACACATTATAATACCTAACTGCACTTGCAACACACATTCAAACATTTTCGCAAACTTTCGCATTTATGATGAGATGAAATAAAAACCAACGCAAAAACATCACAGAATTTGGTGACGGGGGGGAGTCACTCCTTTCATTCATTAGGACCTATTGTTATACTTTAGGGCAGTGTTAATAGATGCTACTCAATTTGGCTCTATAGTGCGATATCAGCTGAGACGCTATCAAATTGGGGTCAACATCTTAAGATAGTCACTATTCAATAAACCCATCTTAACATCAGCTTAAATGACATGTTAAGTTATGCAATATGTGCCGGATTTTGATGGCTGAGTTTTGTTTGTATGTCAGCGTTTACTCAGCTGAGAACAAGCTCTTAAATTACAGCTCAAGCTTGGTTTATTGAGTAGTTCAATATATTAAATATCTACTTGAGACGTAACTCTAACTTGAGATTGATTTATTAATACCGGCCTTAGTCTCGCACAGGACGTGAGTCGCGCCATATCCTCTAATGCCTACAGTGGATATTTGAAAATGTTCCTGCTGCATACCAATGTTTTAAAAACACATATACACACATTTAGCGCTCAATAAAAACTCCTACTAAAACCAAAGATACCCGCATCTTAACAAACATGCATGTCATTTGTAATACATTAAATGAACCGATCTTAAAACAATTTGCCCGCACGATACGGATACAAAACATGCAGGAACAACATCGAAGGTGAAAAAAGTCGAAGCAATAAAACTGCGATCGATGCGTAGACGCAACACGCTTATAAGGCGACGTCGCTAGCGGCTAAAAAGAGCATTTGCTATATAAAGCTCTGCCGGACGGCGGGGACGTCGCCAGGAGGGAGTGGAGGGGCAACGCCCTACATTCATAGCGGCTCATATTTCATTGATATTTTCCCAAAATTCCATTATACCATTAAGTTCTACACAATATTCGAAAAATGTGCACATATAGTAATGATAATTAGTTTCAGCAGCCGAATGGACAATTGATTTTAGATTTTTAATGCCTCAATATTTATCTACCAAGTAATTTACGTACAGCTCATTCATCTTCTTATGAAGGTTGATATTTCCTTCCACCCTCTTAAGGGGTCGTAGCCGTCACCTTCACCCTATAGAGAATACTAGCCCCCTGATACAGGGCTTACCTGTCCCCTACGCCCTATAAGCCTGGCTGCGGCCCTGGAGCGAGGACGGCGGAGGGCAGCCGCTGCCGGTGATGCGTCTAACGGCGCTGCCTGACCTTCTATTAATTACCGTTCGCTTCTTTATGTGGACATGGAATGTCTTCCTACAGGCCCGATTGGAGACGCTTCCTAGACGCCCGGGGTTTGGTTACTGCCTTGTACTGGTTGCTCGAGATACAAGTAAAAAGTGACATCTTATCGTATTCAAGGAAAATTACATTATACAAATTCTTACCTACTCTTGTCATGACTTTAGATTTCGGTTTGACAGAGCCCAATAGGCACTATTGTGATGGTATGATTTGATTAAATTTTTTTTTTTAAATATTCTATATATATTATGTAGGTATAAGGTATTATATTGTAACTTTTTATCATAAAGCCAAAAATAGTAATCCCCGAAAATCCGATTGATTTGTTAACATTGCAAATTATAAGTGTCCAAACGAGAGAACATTTAACATACAATGTCATAATACGCATTATGCACACATCGGAGCTATTACACGGCATAACGACATGATATCGAGCGATAAATCTGAACTCACATCGAGCGTGGAGACAGACATGGCGTCTGTGCAACCGTAATGCACAGACAAACCTGTTTATAGATACATTGATTGCGAGTCAATTGTGTATGTTAAAATACGCTCACGCATTTGTAACAAAAGGGTTAACAGAGATGGATCTGCTAACCAGTGCACCAAGAGTTGGCGAAGCCTTATTCCGCCCCATGACGTGATAGAGTCTATCGACTTATCGTATCCAACTTTAATTGCCTCTTACACGGTCGTATATGGGGGGGGGGGGCGGACACCCTTAGCTTACAACAAAAATATTCCGAGCCACAAAACATGTAGATTGTACACATTATAATGGCTTCTAAAAACATCTCAAAATTTCGCATTTATAATAACATGAAATGGACCCAACAAATTCCACGGCTATGGATCCCCCCAGGCGGTATATTTTGGTATTCTCGGACCCCCTATGTGAAAGATATAGCTACGCTCATGATCTCTTAAAATCCAATTAAACCAGAAGCATACAACAGAGTTCGTCAAGTAAGATCTAAGCATAATTTTGACCATCGTTTATCATATCTGAACCAACACCTAATTATCATCAGATCCAACGATAAAATGAAAACCCTTATACCCCTTAAAACCTACGGTAACCGACATCTAGATCCAAAGCCTAAATAGTACCTACCTAACAATGCCTGAATGAGGCCACCAACATTCCGGGTAGGTGCGACGCCTAGGCTGAAACAATGGCCGCCAATTAGACGCTACAGCGAACGGAAAAGAACCCGCACCGCAGCTTACTGTAAACTGGAAACAATTAGTACAAATTGTTCAATGGTACGTGACGATGTAATTGTGATGGTGAGATTGTCTTTAGTATGGTAACTATTGGTTCGTTAATTACTTTGTAACTGATATCTTTAGATTATAGTTTAGTAGTTGCGGTTTCAGTTTCGCCTGCGTTTAAGTCAGTTCCCTGAAAGGTAGTTTAGGCACTCAAGGGTATTCCAAATTCAGCTAGCATAATTTTTCCCTTTTGCAGGGGTAGGTAGTTAATAAAATTTCGCTAGCTAGGTTAAGTCCCATGTAATATTTCCGATATCATATTCCTGACATTGAGCAAAACTACTTTACCCGACTGGGGACCGAACTCCAGATAGTACCGCATTCGAAACGCGTACGCAAAACGAGGCAATCAATCTACAATCATAATAAAACATAACCCAATTTATCTGACATGTGCCACACGGTGACGGCACCATATGGATCAGTTCCGCGAACCGGCACCGCACCGGGAACTATCGTAAAAAAAACCGGAGCGACTACTGTTTGGACTATTTTGAAGTTTATACGTTTTTATCGTGTTATATCGCTGGATGCAAAACGAGTTTACGTTTAAGTTCGGAGAAACGTTAATTTTTATATTGGTTTTCTCGAAAAATTTTAATGGAGCGAAATACTCATAGGAATTTTGGGATATACATTCTTAAATTATTACCTAAATTTCATATATACTTAGTGACGGAATCGTAGTATGATCCGGCAGTTTGTAACTTTTATTTACTGAATTTTTTAGGCCGACAGAAGGGCTTAAGCTCTCTGTGCAGTGCCTAATATGAGTTTAAAAAAGTGCGCGAGTAGTGTCACAAAAATCCGTTGAAAAACGCACTTTAATTTTCAAAAGTTACCTATTTTTTTAAATAAAACGCGTCTAAAACTATTTAGAAACCTTAACAAAGCACCAAAACATCGCATAACCCGAATTCTATCCAGATATAATAAAACGTACAAACATTAGGTACAGCAGACGCATAAGTAAAACAAAACCGTCCGTCTGTATCGATCGGTCGAAGTCTAAACTGGGATAGTGCAGTGCACTATACTGCGAAATCTATTTGCATTTCAGGAACGGGTGGTGAAAACCGCGCCGTCAAACCGTCGTAACTGGAAACTAGTGGATGATAGGCTAGTTGGGAAGGGAATGGTCTGCCGAGACAATGTCCGAAGGTTCAAAACAGAAGGCACACACCTCTCACTTTTAAACGTTACGAGTGTATTAAATCAATTATATATCGTTTGCTTTAACGGTGAAGGAAAACATCGTGAGGAAACCTGCATACCTAAGAAGCTCTTTCCGCACTAGGCCAGCGTGTGGACTAAGGCCTAAACCCTCTCAGTAGCAGAAGAGGCCCGTGCCTAGAAGTGGAACAGTATTTAATACAGGGCTGGTATTTTTGTTTTATTTATTATTAATTGGAAACTTATAATTTATTTTAAGTAATAAGACTTGAAAATGGCATGTACCGGATGGATGTATATGGGCTGCTCAAGACTGGAACGGTTGACATTCATTTGGAGAGGCCTACGTTCAGCAGGGGACGACGATAGGCAAATTGATTGAAAGTCCAGCTTATGTCACGTTAGTATGACTACATTACTCCGTCTTCTTTTCTATAAAAACAAGACTAACGCTGTGTATAAGTGGAGCCTAGCAATTAAATAATAAACACTATTAGCACGAGCTTTTTATCGATTATATATAACCTAGTTATACTTGCATCATGCTGGAAAAAGTACATTCATATTCCACGATATCGCGTTATACAAAACACATCACATTGCAATTTAACGACGAACAATTCTCATCTATTTAAAGTTTCAGCGTTCATTTCAGGCAATAAAACACTAATAAACAAAGAACCAGACATAGGCGTCCAATAAAACAGTCTGTGCGGGTATTGATCCAAAGTTCGCCAGACGTCTCTATAGCCACGGCATACTTAACATTCCCTGCACAAATCTATTTGCAGTTTAGCATTGTCGCGAGAATTTTTGGCTCTTTAGAACAATATATTCAAATTCTATAGAAAATTGCATAAACAACAAACTTACTATAGAATGCTGTATAAATGTTTTAAAAACCGCGTAATATAAAACCGCGTAATTCGAGATTCTAAACTACTTATAAAGGTTGCTACTGGCTAGGAGTATGTAATCATGAACTTATCTCTTAAGAAGGCTCTCGTCTAATAGTGCGACTATTTAATTATAACACAAGATTGATACGCATATTTATCACTAAATTGACAAAAAACAAGTAAATAGCAGTAAAGACAGTTTTTTCACCACTTCCCCACAGCTCAAAATATGTTAAATTCAATTAAAACACGTGTAAAAACTGAATGAGTCACACACGGAGGCGTTTACTGGAAACTGAAACGCATCGGTGCGTCAACGAAACAGGATCACTTTCGATACAATGTAGCGATTTATAAATAAGTGCTATTAATGTCTATTTCAGTGGGTAAAATACATTAAGATAATGGATAATTTTACTGAATATTCCAACAGTCGACGCATAGTCATAAGGAAACAAATTTGTTTGATTTCAGCATTGATGTATTAAAAAATAATACATCAATGGATTTCAATGAATAAAGAAGGTATTTGAAGCTTCGCGCAGACGTCAACTTGTTGTCAAGCAACACTACAATATTGACTGACAGTTGTTGAAAATTAGTGTAGTTTTTCTGTAGTTGAAAGTGCCTAAGCAACATACACGCCAGAGCCTCGATTAGATGCTTCAATTGTTGAAGTTCAATGCAGTGCAATGCAATCAGCCCTGTTGCTTGAGCACAGGCCTCCTCTACTACTGAGAGGGGTTAGGCCTTAGTCCACCACGCTGGCCTATTGCGGGTTGGCAGACTTCCCACACCCTCGAAATTCTTATTATATGGAGAATTCTCAGGTATGTAGGTTTCCTTGTACGATGTTTTCCTTCACCGTTAAAGTGAACGATAATAGATAAACAATACCCACGTAACTTCGAAAAGTAAGAGGTGTGTGCTTTGGGTTTTGAACCTCCGGACATTGTTTCGGCAGACCGTTCCATTCCCAACTAGGCTATTGTCCACTTATTGTTGAAGTAATCGTACGCAATTATTGCACTCCGTACGTGCGCAATGGCGAGGCAATCCTTGCCTGCGTTGACTTACATACGAGTCTTGATAGATATACACAATACAAATATTTCTAGCAATCATATCGTACGAGCTTAAGCCCAAATCCCGCAAGAACAATTCAAATACCATTTAAAACGTAATAAACTGGTACAAATTGTTTTTCAACAGAACTGCATCGAATTTTTAAAGCTATAGGCGTAAAATGACAAACGCCGAACTAAAAATGGCGTCGTAAAGACGATACGACGCGATTCGCCATTTACGAGGCGAAATAAACACGATGCGTGATATAAAATCAAAGGTTAACAATGTAATCGAATTTATTCGACGATTTCTTGTTCCAGGATTTAATATGGAGTATAAAAATCATGGGTGGTCTCTGAGAAATACGTTCTTAATTTTACAGTCCTAATAAAGCAAATGTAAGGCTAACAGGAAGAGCGAATAAGTGAATCTACGTTAGCGAAAAAAAACAAATACAAAGATCTGGATGACCCGTAAACGCACTTCATCGTGATGTGTTACCAGGTTTTACAAATAGTCGCAATCGCGATGGGTATAACGTATGTGTGTACCGTGGGACGCCCTCTGGCCAGATGACGGAACGACTTGCAGAAGAGGGCCGGCAGCAATTGGGTGGCGTATCTTGGGAGAGGCCTATGTCCAGCAGTGGACTGCAACGGGCTGATGATGATGATGATAACGTATGTACTACCTCATCACCAAGCTACACAAATGGTGACGCAGAATGTATCCTACTAATCCCACTAATATTATAAAGGTGAAAGTTTGTAAGAATGTATGGATGTAAAAACTTTTTAAAGCCGGCGGAGCCGCGGGCAAAAGCTAGTCATTCCATATTTTTATATCCCTACACATCAAAATGACACGATGACTACTACCCAACCTGGAAGTGTTTATTAAATATCAACCTATCCGCAATCGCCTTGTAACTAATACTGTGTCTTACTGAATGCACTGATTGATTCCGGAACGCCATTCTTTGAAACGAGCCCATATGACGAGTCTTTCTATATACATGTATATTGCGTATGGTGGTCATAATCCAATGGGGTCTCAATTATTTGATACTCTTCTACAACAATAGTATCTATGAGTAACAAAAATGCTCCCTAAAGTGCCTCGCAGAGCACATCCATTGTATCATTGCTGTACGACAGGAAGTAGGTACATCAGCCGATTTCTGGGAAGAGTAAATTATTTTGAACTCGTAACGAATTTAATCACGAAAAAAGTAGAATACTTATCATGCAGGAAATCAGTGGCCTTTGTAGAGGATATTTTAGCCAGAGTATTTTTTCAGCAGTATGATACAGCGCATCAATTGTCTCAGAGTTCCACCCAATGGTATTTAATTTAAAGTACCGCATGGTATCGCATGACTGCCTCGGTGGCGTAGTTGTATTATGGTACGACTGCAATGCTGAGGTCTCGGGTTCGATTCCCGGGTCGGGCAAAGTGATATTGAGTTTTTCTATTCAGTATCAGCTCGGAGTCTGGAATTTATGCCCGATATGGTGATAGGCTCGCCCCCTATCACATCATGGGACGGAATAACGGCGAAAAGTGGGTGCACTAGTTGCGCCTCTGCCTACCCCTTCGGGGATAACAGGCGTGAGTGTATATGTATATGTACCGTATGGTGTTACTATATAAACTTGCAAGAGTTTATAGCCAGTGGTAGCCAAATCGTGACACTAGCCATCAAATGAGCGACCTCCTAATATTGTCATTGATTGTTTATAGAAACGAATACTGTATACTCTTCGGTAAACTAGGACAGAATTACACACAAATTGAAGACGTATATCAGTTGCATCAAATACAAGTTTTTAATCGAAATACCAAAAAAATATGAATTATATGCAATTCTCCATCGGTTTCCAGCCACCGTCAGTTATCCGCATAATGCATTAATCACAAAGCCGGCAGTGGGCACGCGACGCCAACACGTGTTCAGTATGTATTTCGGTAAGCAGGTCGCCGGGGTCAACGGCCGGGCGTCGCGACGTCTAATAATACGGCGCAGGCGCAGGTGCAGATGCAGATGCTGGGCGCGAAAGGTTACGAATAATTGACAGATAGCCGATCGAAATCTGGAAGTATAGGCAAAGGGGCGTAGCTTCGATTGTAATCTGCTAAGCGTTTGATTCATAATATTGGATTCAGGCTTTGGTTATTCACTATAAAAGCAATTATAATATTACTTATCATAAATGAGGCAGTTGAGAAGACGCGACGTTGGGACTAAGAAACTTAACCCAAAAACTCTTTAATTCATTTGTAAGGTACCACACAGATAGACTAAGTCGTTGATTAAAAATTATACAATTATCCCGGAAAAGTACACAGCGCTGAACACGAGCTATTTTCCGTCAGGAAAAGAGACGAATTCTGACAATGGATTAAGGTTTTTATGTATATAATTACTTATTTATTTCATCACTAGAATAAAAAATCTCAAAGTATTAATGCTCAATATTCTTCTATATTATCTAGAACAATCTAGACGGTAAGATCAGATAGGGATATTATTAGAGCAGCTTATGAGACGGTAAAATTTAACTATTATTACACGAGGCATAACGTTAAGTTAAACTGTACTCACGGGAATCATGAAACTTAACTCGCTCGGTAATGTTTACGTAAATGCGACAAGTGCGTGGTAACACAACCTACCAGCCATGTTAAAGATAGCTTGAAGCGTAACTTTATCACTTAAGTTAACCCTGATCGCAAAAGTAGTATTTGTAAAATATCTGTAAAATACAAACGTTTCTGTTCTTTTATTTCAGTTAGAAATTGTTACTTTTCGTAAGATGTCGAGTATAAATGTTTTGTTTACATATAGACAATATTATCAACAGCTTAAGAGTACCTGTGGATGCCCTATGAGAAGATTTGAAGCTAGCCAATTTCAACTACTCCCAACATGTTAACCGTATTCGATTCTAACATGATCGAAAATTGTTCTCGTCTCACACCACCCGGACCCATATTAATAGCTGTACTAAAGGCACCAATAGTTCCAGGATTATTAATATCAGCATTAACCACGATGCGACATTCATTACTGGAACCCAACGGTCACCATGCGCAGCCATAACTAAACTTAACCTTACGACCCAGTTATAATCCGCATTCCTTCACGAAATTTACGTGCCATATCATTAGGAATAGCCTATTTATAGGAATATTAAATTTCATTAAATTATTAATACTCTTTGCTCAAAGCCCGATTAAACAGTACTATTAACCGGGTAATTAAAGTACACCGCGTTAATGGTTGGTTAATATACATCGTAATATTTAAACTGGTCGGGTGGTAAAAAAATATCAAATTATGCGTATGCGCAGTGGCAACATCTATTCCCGAGTCGGGTATGTTAATAGATGAGATAGAGGCAACACTAATAGCGATTGTCGGTCGATCTCTTAATTACGTTATGTAGAACTTGTAATTAATTGCATTTATGGAAACAGTTTTTCCAATTACCGAGTGCAAATGTGGTTATTTTTATTCGTTTACATTGAGTCGATTTTAATTTTAATCGATTACAATCTTGGCTGTTATTTGAATATTCATTTTTAATCTTCGAACGTACGATTTGAATAAAAATCTTGTTCCTCTCTTTTTCCTATCTAACTTCCTCACGTCTCAAATGATAATGGCGAATTCTCTACACATGCATATATGAAATCTAATTTTACTGACACACAATCTGTTCGTCGGTTTGTCCCCGGTGCGGTTTACACGTATCATAAAACTGCGCGATCACAAATAAGCCCATTCCACACAATTAGACACTTTCTAATCATGAATGTGAAAACGAATCGTTCTAATTGGCAAATTCACATATCCTTCTTATATTTTATGGCATTGAAACATTTGATTGTATTTGGCTATAAAGTTGAAAGTTATGTTAACTTATTTTTAAAAGCAATAAATATTGTTTCTAATGTCATTCATTTTAATTACACGCATACAACGCTAACTATTTCGATACAATCAAACAATTTTGGCATCACAAAACCTGCGCACGAAGCTTTCTTTATGTAAATTTCAAGAAAAACTGACAAGCACGTAAAAACCATAAAAACGGATACTTTAAATACATTTTGTACGTTTGAAATGATGTCAGCGTCTCAGGGTCTGCGATAAAAGGATGAAGAGGTGCCCAAATAAGGCAGCGACCTGTTTTGCACAGCCTTAGTTCAATTACAACTACTTTCTATTCAATATGTATGAGATTTCACTATAGTACCTAATCTTAGGATGTATGGCCGAGGTAAGCAATGTATTTTATCAGCATACAAATTAAGGAATATGCAACCTAGAATATTTAATATCTGAATTTAGCGGGGAGAGTAAGACACTTGGATTAGGTATGGAACAGTATTTCTTATACAATCACTTTTCTCTAAAGACCGGTCACAAATACAACACAATTATCTCACCTCAAAACATTGAACCACATCGACTTATGACCAAGAACATTGATTCACTCATTTATCTAAATCTATCATCACTATAATAAAGCAGTAGATGCCGGTGTGTCTGTAAATTTAAAGAAATTTGATAAAAAAGAAAGGAGGCGACTAAAGAAGAGTAAAGAAAAACAAATAAGCTATTTTTATATATCTTTTCTGTCTGTTTTTCTGTTTGTTTGTTAGCGCACATCTCCGAAACTACTGGACGGATTTCGATGAGATTTGGTATGGAGATAGTTTGAGACCCTAGAAAGGACATAGGCTATTCCAGGAAAATATAAAGCGGGACTGTTATCCCGGTAAAGCTTTTAAACGCGGTCGGAGCCGCGAGCAAAAGCTAGTATTGTAATAAAAACTTAATTGATTATTCTTCAGCCTCATTGCGGCCGCGGTCTCTGAATCAGCATGACGTTTGCGCAAAGTAGGTTTTATTATCAAACGACCGTAAAAGTATAATACTTAAGCGCTTTGTGTTACCTACTTCATTTCAGAGCATTAGGATAACTATAAATTAGTCTTTATTTAAGTTGATATTAGTCGTAATAATAGACAGCCTTTTGTCTAGTATTATTTTTAATAAATTTTGCTCGCAATTCCGCCCGCGTGAAGAAGTTATGCCGGGATAAAAGCATCGCTTTTTATTTCCCGGGATAAAAAGTATATGTTAATCCAGGACATGATTTACCCGTGTGCCAAATTTCTTCTTAATCCGTTCAGTAGTTTCGGAGATGTGCAGTAACAAACAGAAACACAGACAGACAGAAAAGAATTATAAAAATCGCAGATTTGTTTTCCATTAGGTACTCTTCTTGAGTCACCCCCTTGCTTTTATCACATTTCTTTAAATGTTTAAGACACCTACCTGTTCTACTGCTTCATTATATGTATAGATAGTAAGATACACTTACGGACAGGATATTCATTAATAGTATTAGATAATCAAAGTTACTGTGACTTACTGTTCATAATTATTTTCTAACGGTCACACATGCTTTTCTTTTTAATCACCAACCATAGACCAAAACAAATTAATAAACAAAGACCATAAACCACGGGAATGCCGGACCGGCCGACGACCCTGTTACCTCGTTTCTTACATTTTTAACGAGCGAATGTCTCAATTAAAAAAAAAATAATATACATTAAAAACCTATAAAATCCTTACCATAGCAGCGGTACAGCTCGTCTAATAAATAACCAGTCCAATTGACAATACTATAACAGGATTGTTTTAAACATTTCGACATATAGATCTTATATGATTCAAGTTTAAATTATAGTATTCTCTTGTGGTAAGTCACACTAACTGGTTTTTATTATACAGATCTTTTATAGACTTATTTATTGACTAGACATAAAATCTAGTATTTTTAATTAGCGTACGGTTTGGTAAATTACATTTTTTATTCGTGATTGCGTGATATTACATTAGTTTTTTTTATTATTTTTGTTAAAGGTATCATATTTTATAAAAATACCTTTACTACCAGTAAAAGTATTTTTACAACCGACTGCCTCGGGGGCGTAGTTGTATTACAGTACGACTGCAAAGCTGAGGTCTCGGGTTCGATCCCCGGGTCGGGCAAAGTGATATTGAGTTTTTCTATTCAGTATCAGCCCGGGGTCTGGAATTTGTGCCCGATATGGCGATAGGGTCGCCCCCTATCACATCATGGGACGGAATGACGGCGAAAAGTGGGTGCACTAGTTGCGCCTCTGCCTACCCCTTCGGGGATAACAGGCGTGAGTGTATATATATAATATGTACCTTTACTGGTGAATAAAGCTGATTGTCAAGATATTTACAATGATCACTGCCGTCCACAATCAATGACAAAAATACGTCATTGGATTTTTCTAGCTCTATAATCATAACGGTCTCAAAATATAGCAAGCGAGAACCAGTAATAAATAGAGCACTCACGTCTTGGAATTGAGCAATAAATAACAATATTTGAAGGCACGTGCTCTATTCTAATTTGTCTTAGTTTGAAACAATTTAGTAACTATTAATAAACTTCTGTTACAGGCTTGCACTGAAATATATAGCTGTAGTCGGTGATAAATGGCCTCTACAATTCAACTGGCCATTCAAAAACAACGTTTATGTAAATATATTCGCTGAGCTCATAAATCCTGACCTCCATTTTACTGTGTCTTCGCACGAATTCTAATTGATTGCTTGGCTTTAATTAAAATGAGGCACTATAGCGGTATGGCACCTTAACGTTATAGCTTGGATTTCTATTTTGAAATTGCTCTATCCGTAACAGAATTTAGTTCGTTAAATTAGGAATAAATCTTTAGGTAATTTTTTTATTACATTACCGAGCGTAAACAAGTGGTAATAATGTTTCGTAATTTTACCACATACCGAACTGGCGCGAAACTATAAAAATAAATCGTGGCATCTCGATCGAAAGTGAACGCAGGCGCACCTGTAACGCTAACCGTGACCGGTCGCTGTTCTGCTCATTTTCGTCGGGTCACTGTGACGTGGAGTCCCGTTAAACATTTTAACTTGGAGCACGGAACTTACTAAATGTTTTTTTCTTTATAAATATGAGCGTTACATTTTTGAACGAATTCGAAACTGTCATGGCCGTCGCGCGGGCGTCCAGCGAGCTTGTGACTCATCCTATTCTGAACATGAAGTAGAATCCGCCGTCCGCCGCCCGCCTCGCCGACGGACAGGACAATGCGCGCAGAAAAACGTCTCTGGTATAAACGGGACACGAGAAAAAAGCGTCCCACTGAAACGTTCACCGTTGCACCCATGATTGAGTAATAATGCATGAATTATTTACGATGTGGTAATTTCCTGGTCGGCCTTTTTAGGCCTCCGCTGCAGGTTGTCTTAACTCACTGGTGAGGTTCATTGGAGGCGTACTTTATGTTGACCGCTCATAATATGTTTGTCCACGAGAGATTTATGGCTGCAATATGCTTTCATTGAGTGTTTTTGCAAGTTAACAGGACGGGGCGGTTCTGCCCGTGGACCATATCGCGCAAAATTATATGGGCGAAGACGTCTGCGGGAAAATTATGGGAATGAAGTGCAAGTCTTTTGCTCCGAACTTGGAATTGAACGCGTTATACGGCCTGCTCCCTTTACAGTTGAAATCCTAGTATATATCTACTTTATCATCTCCACTGCCATATAGAGTTGTATAATTTGTAGTTTTATGTTATTGGTTTTACGAGCAGGTCGACCATCTTTGAAAATCAATGGGGCAAACATATTTATATAGGCAGCCTAATCATAACACAGTGTGACAATAACTTAGTTGGTAATAGGTCCATCCAACTTTGATAACAATAGCAATTAGCAACTCGCCTATCCCTTCAAAAATGCAGGTGTGTTCTATAGTTATGAAGGATTAATCATGCATACTACAGATTATGGATATAAATACATAACATATGAAAAATCCAACATTATTTTTTGCTCGCTTTAAACAGAATCTATTGCAACGAATGTTCGTTATTTTTATCGCTCAAATTAGTAAGTGGACATAACTAAAAACTAGTGTCCCACATATTTGTCCGTTTGCAGCGAACAGTTTAGAATTACACAAGACCACCATACACGGCACAGTGGCCCACTGGCAGGGCGTCTAATGACCATCTAAAATGAGCCACATGGCTGGCTAGATGCGTGGTCTTTGCTCACCGAGATTGGCGACATAATTAATGTAATAAAAAAGGCACCATTAATAATTTAACTTTTAAATAAATAGCATAGACTTTCTGTTTATATTCTGCGTAGATTGGAATGCTTATATAGATTTATAATCTGTCACAAATACTTCGTTTGATTGCTTATTTATTGCAACAGAAATTCTTACAAAATTAGATGTCAAGACCATACACGTGGATTTTCTTATAGTCTGCGCCAGATAACTTGACAATAAAGCACATTGACCTTTATCCGTTTAGTCAGGTATGACAAACCTTTGGTACAGGTTAAAAACAATTATTGTGTTTATTTATACACATTTTAAAAGGCATGTTACAATTAACAATTTATTGGTGCAACTATCGCATAAATGTTCATGATTCTTTGATTTTATCACATATACACAAATATGAGGTCCTGTCACCATAATGAAGTCCTTATTACAGATATAACAACAACGAAAACAATACCAAAAATATTACAAATGTAACAATTAAAATTTAATGTAAAATCAAAATTCAACTAATCACCCGAGAACGTACACACACAAGCGCTATCCGATCGCGAATTAATTAACACAACATTAAAATGGCGGACCAATGGTTGCATACCCCAAACGTCTGCCGTAATAAACAGATTGATGTAACTTACGTATTGTTTATTTCAAGGCACGGATTTTGTATAGCGTAAAAAACGGAATAATATGTTTTGAACCTTTTTATTTAAAATATATAATTATTAAAAGGCACAATTTGTCGCCTGTCATGAAATTAAATATAAAATAAATGATTTTAGTGTGACAAGAACCATTGTTTTCTAATTTATATCGATGAATACTATGAGAAAAACAACAATGTGACATTAATTAAAAAATGAATGTATTTTAGTATTAAATTGGAATCGTTATATTTATTTTTTATTTACGTTGTACATTTTGTTTTTACGTTACTACAGTTTACCTGTCACTGCGTTGTGATGGGTCAATGTGCTTATTGCTAAGTTATCTGGTGCGGACTATAATAGAGTCCGTTTAATTTTTTTTTACCGATAGCGTGAATTGGCACCCCTGTCTGACAAGATGGTGTAAGTTAGGAAGAAAATTCCCACCATTTCAGTTTTAAAAAATAGGGTTACCAGAGGATTGTATTATTTCCTTAAAAAAAAAAACATATCTAAAATAATAAACAATAATTATATAACATCGATTAAAATACAATAAATAAATAGCCAGTGTAATTCTACAATGTATTATATGCTAATTAATATTTTTTCTGTTGTGTGATATGTGCTGACTTGTCATAATTGCTTTTTAATAATTACGTACCTCCATGACTCATTATAAAATTAATGTCATTCCATTATGATAAAGAAGTATTCGTCTTGTTTTATTTATTAATGTATTATCCTAAATCTATAAACGTAGTTTATAATGGTTTATAGTAGGGCCAATTTAATAGATCACATTTGACAGTTCATCTAAATTCAACAACATAACCTTATATGAAATTAGAGCTCAGCTTTGGTTGCGATCAAATATTTCCAAATAGAAATGTCAGGCTAATGTCTCACTACCCAAAAAGGTGCGTGATTTCATTTGACATTCTATTCAGTTTGGCTTCGGTTAACTCTATCAAGTCTTACTTTCATAATAAGCTGCTATTAACAACTCGTGATGCAACATTGTAACACTGAATAAATTGTCATAAAACGGTAATTTTTTATTGAAAGCTATTAGACTGCAAAATTGCTCGCAAGTCAGACAGTCGCTGTCATCTTGATCCTGTTTTTGCCCGCAGCTACTCATATAACTTTGTAATCACTGTCCACAAACAATTATGCCTTCTAGATAATGCATTTATCATACTCGAGTCGAGTTCTTCACAAACCACGATTAGAAAAACAAAGCTATAAATACCTGAAATTGTTAAATTGAGGATGGAAGTGGTCACCGCAATAATCACGCTGCGACACGTCAGCCGTGTTCGCTGACGTGTTGGCATATTAAATTTAAACGCCAACGCGAAACTGACTTCACAAATATTTTTTTCAACGGCTCATTGTTTGCACTCGGCTTGTTTGAGCCCATAAATGGAGGTGTTGCGTGTTTACATACCCCATCGGCACTTGTAAACACTCGTTTCTATAAATGGTTGGTAGATATAATTTGAACTTTAAAAAAACTATTGAACGGCCCTATTGTGGATTAGGTTTGGCTGAGACATTAATAATGCGATCCTATGATTCTACCTAAAAGTCAGAGCTACGGGATCATACATAACATAATACTAAAACTAGGACTTCATTTAAGTAATACCTTGCACTATAACAGTGCTACAGCAATTGATATCTTAAATTTTTTTCGTTTATATTATACTTTTATTGATTAAGTTCGTAACATATCCATCCTTACGATAACATTTTTCTATATTTATACCAGACCGTTTTTTGTCTCAGTATGGCGGGACTAAGAAAGCTCTTGCGAAACTCTTCGCGTCTGCAAAGTGGATTTTATGCAATAACCACTAACCAATTACATTCAATTGAAATTACTGTGAATGATGTAGTACCGTGGATTTCCTGCCGGGACAGCCGTTTTATTCTGAAAGTACAAGTATTGACGTAGTAACTATATTAAGTATAGACCAGCTTTTGCAGGCCCAATTTGCGAGACGTTTTAATTTTATTAGTTACTTAGTTACTGTGGCGAATCGCCCTTATGGCCTAGACCATAAAATCTACCATTTAAAAAAGTTTAAATCTGTGTTTTTGGACACAGGTCGTACAAAATAATACATTTTGGCTGGAATTGAAGTTTCAGCTCAGTATGGCAGTAGGGTCGACTTCTATCACATCGCCGTTTTTTAATTAATTTCTCCATTCAAGGCTTAAAGACGTAAACATATTATTTAATTAGATGTAAGAAAAAATCCACGCTCCCACCAAGTTCCCTAGTTTAAGAGGGCTTCTAATGACCAGCGATGCGACGCCTAATTTGGCATTGCGTCGTAGAAGCGCTCTAATGCCCGTTCAGTTTTCATCATTAAAAGTCCCTTAAGCTTAAGTGTCTGAAACCAGGCTTTAGAAACCACTCTAGTGATGCCTCGTTCTCTAAAAAAAAGTCTTTTTCTTTTAGTTTTTGCGTCTGTTAGGTATACATATATGTCTATAGATTTATATTTTCCCTAAATAAACATAGTATTTTACAGTATAGCCATATATCGATAAACCCTATATCTCTTTATTTATGACGAATAACGGTGCCTAAAATTTCCCACCAGTCAGTCTTTTGGCAGTTTCCCATGATGGCCGCCGTTACTTTGACAAGATTATGAATAATAATTATGACAAATGTAAACCGAAAACAGCGAGCTCGACTTAACACCGTTATTTCGTGTCGCCGGTTTAGGTAGGTGCCTTTAAAATGGAGAATAACAAAATGTAAAAAAATATATGGTTTTTACGTTCACTATACTTCCTAATATTTTGCTTTCTAATCTTATCTATTGTGGATTATGAATTAATAGGAATATTTTTATCGCATTAACATTTTCAGACGTGTTTACTATAAGTCGTGAAGATCCCCTAAACTCATTATTAAGGGTGTCAAAGATACAGCAAAAATTTATCAAAGTAATTAAATACACCCAACAGTCATACAGGTTCATATAGGTACAGACCTCATTTAGCTAAAATGATTGTAGTTTTTGATACTAAAACAGCTACGAAATATTTTCGATTTCTAAACATCTATATTATGTGTAAAATATTTTTGTAGATTATACATATATGTTAATGTCGGTGTGCCGGTCAAGCCCAGGAGTCATGACCTATTGTTTCACCTAGGGTCCATAGCTTTGGCGATATAAAGACTGTCCATTAAACAGTGGTTTTTAAAACATGCCATCGCATAAATAAGACAAATATCAAAACTTCTTCGCAATCGACAATTCTAATTTAGTACATGGCAACCCTAATAGTGACATAAGCCCGCCCTCGCTCGTATTACCAGCTCAATGTCAAACAGCGTTAATTAATGCAATCTAGCTGCACCTACCTGCAATGATAAGTCACGTTACGTGTTAGATTACAGCTCGTCTGAATGAGTTGTTTGTTTCTTGAATGTTCCATGCATCCGCTGTGACATTTAATACCAGAATCTACGTTTGGTAACATATTTGACAAGTGATTCACATAATACAAGTCAAAATACAAGTCTGGAATAAATATAAGACGTGGGTCATCTGATAACATGTGAATCGTACTCGCCGTCATCCCGGAATATCCAGAATACGTGAATTCTTTACCGACCTGCCAGATTTGAGATTTAGACTTCACCATTTCGGATATAATGTACTGCAAATGTCAAAACTTAAAATAAATAATAAACTCTGTCTTCTACGACGACACAATAAAACCTCTCATATTATTCGTAACTAATAAAAATTGAAAGACAACAATTACAGAGTTCCTAACGTGATATCCAGCTAACCGAAGTTATTACAGTATTTTTTTCCGATTACTACTTCTTACTTACCCGTGAACAAAATAACCATTTAGATTTTTGCAAGTGCGACCAACCCGAAGGGGACGACTTACCTGAAACAGGAAAAAATGCACATATTAAAAGAAATCCCGACTCGGACATAAAAAGAGATCTTTAACGATCCTTTTAAAGATGGCCGTACTCAAAGATTTATTTGACGCGTATAAAGTTTGATAAAACATATTTTTAAACATCGTATAACATTGCATAGTTCTGATTGGGTGAATTAAAATGACATTATATATGTTTGACGTCTTCGAGAATCGTTTTGAAAAATGTTAGTGGCACACAAATAACTGCTATACTAATAATAAAGTTAATATTATTAACATAAATTGTTACGTGTTTGGCCGCACATTCAAATTTATTATGGATTTTTTAAATCATCACCTGCATAATATCTCATTACAATAACCACATCCTTGTTAACGGTCAAAAAACAAGAATTAAAAACACGACAAGCTTCTGCAAAAAGCCGCACTAGACCCAAGACACAAAAAGGTTTAAATGATCTTCCATACACGTAACAGAAGGACACACAAACTCAACATGTAGAACCGACCACTATAATTTGCAAAATGAGAATAAAAAATGGCGCACCACCAAATTATTCAACCGCTACGATCGGTCACGCGAGCTTATTTGGAACTCTTTTGATGTTCTCCATGCAAAAAAACACCTTCATTAATGATTTTAAAGCAAAGGATGCGGTCCACGGCGGGTTGTTAAATTAGAGAAAAAAACTAAAACCCGATGACGGTGTAAAAGTAAAAAATACACGCATGTCGATTTCGATTACCGAGTTTGTATTAAAATATTGTTGTTTTTTATACCGAGCATAATAAAAACTGATACAAAAAGGTATAATTTGATACCAAATGTGAGTTTAATCTTTGTTTAGTCAAAAACATGTTATAATCTGTGACAGAATTTCACATCAGATGCGCCATTTTGGATTGTTGGGTAGTTCGATACGCTACGCTGTTAAAATATCTTAGAATTAAATATTTTAATTTATATTAGAGAATAGTTAATTTTTAAATATTCAATTCGACAAAAAAAAATTGCAATTTTGCATATAACTCTTTTTACTTGCATCCCTTCAATCCAAAACATAAAATTTTACACAATAATAAAAATATACACACATAGATACATCTTGTACTACCCGGCAACAATTTATTCTGTATCTGTTACTGCTACAGTGTCGTCCAATACTTTTTGTTAATAAACTACAAAGCATCCCAGACTTGTGACACAAAAAATCTTTTCATCCATCGAGTAGGGCAAGGTCCACGGTCTATTCAGCCTTGAGTAAAGTTCAGTGCGGTTGTATTTGCTTTTGTTTCACAAACATTTCGTCACTGATATTGTCGAAATTAATTTCTCCCAGCACGTCTGCGTTTGTTTGGCTACAACTCGACGTGTAGGCGTCGAGGTCGATACGGTTTGTGCAAGTACGATGACAACGAACGCTTAAT
Source organism: Lapara coniferarum (assembly GCA_949316025.1). Taxonomy (NCBI): domain Eukaryota; kingdom Metazoa; phylum Arthropoda; class Insecta; order Lepidoptera; family Sphingidae; genus Lapara; species Lapara coniferarum. Next base: position 25,959,209 of record OX438919.1, read on the forward strand.
TTGTTCTTGTGAGGTATAACTGGAATTGAAAAAAAATGCAGAAACTGTGCTTGAGTGGCCGTGAACGAATTCAGTATCTGTTCAGAAGTCCAAATTTTAAGTTTGTCTAAATCTCGTTTTGACTAAAAATGGAATCTATATTACTCGTAAGTTCGTTCTGGCCCTATATGCTGTGCTAAACATTTCACTAACAGACGAAAAATACCAAGTAAATAAATTTTACAATTTTGTAAACAACTATAACGTAATATCAACAAAAGTATACAGTTCTCAGTAGCAGCTATGTTATCATAATAATCCTCGACATAAATCAGCCAGATATCAGAATGAATTAAAAGACAATATTCTGAAAATAGAAGAAAGAATAAAATTTTACTCATATGCACGATAAGAAATAAATAATACGTAAATACATGTTCTTTCATTATACAGACTATAGGTAAATAGTAAATGTGCCAGAATTCTGGACCATTAATCAAAGATGATGTTAGAGGCTGCCCTGTGAATTTGTTCCTTCTATACGAGCGCGGACCTGCAAGGTGGACAGAAAACTTAAGCTGTGATTCCGCAGGACGAGGCAAACGGCAGACGTCAGACGGCATGTGCCGCGACGGCAGACGGAATCACAGATTTACTTAAGTCGCCGGAGCGCGCTAGATGCGAAAATCTTTAGAGGAGGCCTATGTCCAACAGTGGCTGTGCTTTTTGTGGCTGATGGTTCAGTTTTCACAATATGTACAGTAATCTCAATCTAGTCTAGCAAATATCTCGTACTCTCCCACCATTAGTTCACGTAAGAGAACAAATTCAAACACATCGAAAAGTTATGTAGCAACTGAGTTTTGTCAAGATATTAAGTTAATCAAGTACTTTTCCTTGATAATTTATGTTTCCGGAAGTTTTAACCATCGTAACTTCTTACGAGATTACTCTACAAATCAAGTCATAATAATGTTTAGATTATTATGGTATTTTATTGGACGTTGCTGATCATTCGAAGGTTGTCGATTCGATAACGAAATTAGGAAAGTTTTGTATTTATCATCTTGGGCACACTGTCCACTCCGAATCTCATTTTTAGTGAAATACAAAAATCGGTGTTCCCTTGACAATTCAATCAGAAATGCAGACTTGACGGTTGAAAGTCTGCAAACCAGAAATATTTTCCAATAAAGATGCGTATGCTAATAATTCTTTAAATGTTAATAGTACAGGTAACATTAACAATAAATGGTTTGACCCCACTGGTGAGTAGCGATGTATAAACCTGATTAAACCCGATCCTAGGTATTTACATCTTAAATATAGTTTCGTTAACGAAACTTCAACTTTGTGATGTTCGAAATATGTTTAGACCCTTCTATAGCCGCGAGAAAAATAAGTCAGTGAATATTTATTGCGCATATAATAGACTCATTAGTCTATTTATAAATGGCGACAGGCTCGCCCCCTATCGCATCATGGGACGGAATATTTACAGCGAAAAGTGGATGCACTTGTTGCGCCTGTGCCTACCCCTTCGGGGACAAAACCTGTGGGCGTAAATATATCTTCGGGGAATTTTGAAAATTTCCGAGGTTCAGAAATGAGAAAGAACTCGGCTCTAGGTCAAAAATCTCTTTAACATACTGTCATCAAAGTCATGTTTAGCTAAATCAGTTATTAATAACTTGATTACTTTGAAGAGATGATGGTGGCTAAGGAAAAGGAAGGTTTTCGCCCTGGAGTAAGAAACTCTATAGACTAGAAAAAAAAACCAACTTTAATATCCTTGAACACCTACTATGGTGCGACATAGGAAATCAATACAGAAAGGATTAACACATTAACAAGTCAATAGTTGTTATAATTACTGTACAGAAAACATTATGAATTAACATGCCGAGGTAGGGTTGGCACGTACACGGATAAATATTGTAATCAATGGTAGATAAAATAGTGATTTTATCACCAATTCAAATATCTTTAAATATCTGGCACCTAGAGGCTAGAGCCAAAACGCGGATCCTGATGTGGTGAAGCTTGCCAAGTTTTCCCAAATGACAGTATCCTGATAGTTGTGTTAAAAACGCAACAATATACCTACATTGAAAGAAAAACATCATATAATTTCAGATTTTCGGATACTTATCATTGCAAACCTTAAATACTTACATAAAGTTTTTTGTAAAATATTGACAACCCTACACCGTCGGGAAATGATTAAAGCTCAACGTATAATGATTTCCGTGATCAAGTCACCGAACACCTGTGATGGTGTTTATATAACTAAATAAATAAATAAATCACGTGGTCTATTTGATTAACAGCAACAGACTTATTATTAGAGATTTTATGAGTTCAATATTGAATGGGTATTTACTGTTCATTGAAACAGTGTTGGCTCGTTTGACTACGATTTACTATACAAACACAATGGTTTTGTTTACTTGTTCATAATTCTTAGTAAAATACTCATGTGTATAAATTATTATGTAACGATGGTCGCTACAATTATTCCGGCCTGCTTAATATTTTATCTGCAATTTATATAAAAAGGATGAACAGAAAATATAAAAGAGATAACGCGCATATAAAGACACTGTTCTAAAGCAAAAATAATAAGAAATACTAATCTTTTTGTAACTATTTATCCTCATTATAGTCCTACCAAACAACAATCGTCAACCCAACCGTTAGCGTATCAGATGATCAAAATTCTAAAGTTAAAACAATTTGGCGTTTGCTCACAATAGCGTGAATTATAACGCAGTTGGACCAATAATATCCAAAACAATTACACAGTTTACAAGCTCTAAAACTGGTCAAAATCTAGCTCTAGCAATTTCCAGGCACATTTGTCACAGTGCAACGAGTTTAATTATCTATTTATGTATAATCGTTGATCGATCAATATATTGCTGCGGTGAAATCAACATCTATTTAAATTTCAAGCTGTTTGTTACAAATATAATAATTCATGATCTCGTTGGTTCTCTCAGGCCTGGTAATAGAGGTTTGTGCAGTTGATAAAAAAAAATAGACGTCCATTAAATGGTTGTTATGTAGGATAAAATGATCGCTTTTTTAGTGGGTCTACAATTGCTTCTATGCCTTTGAGATTACAGGCATCAGTGTACATTAACAATAACAAACATAAACATGATTTAAATATTTGCGCTTGCACCTCTATTATTACCCAAAATATTTAATATGTTTCTTTCAGTGTCTCACAATCTTATCAAACATCTATTTTAAATTCTACATCATATGCCTCACACCGAGACATGAACCCGATGTGCGTACATCATTAACTTTCCATTCGTGGACGCAATACGACTAAAACTGTAGCAATACGAACACGAAGCGTATATTGAACTCTAAACATCGATTAAAGAAAGTGCAAAGTTGCAATCGTGATATCGAGACGCGTTGCTGTAGTATAAAATCGAATGGAGTGCACCGTGCAGGTTATACTAGCTGATGTGTGGCCATCGTTGGATCCAAATCACCAATAAATTACATGTTTGTAGATAGTGTGACTGCCTCGGTGGCGTAGTTGTATTATGGTACGACTGCAATGCTGAGGTCTCGGGTTCGATTCCCGGGTCGGGCAAAGTGATATTGAGTTTTTCTATTCAGTATCAGCTTGGAGTCTGGAATTTGTGCCCGATATGGCGATAGGCTCGCCCCCTATCACATCATGGGACGGAATAATGGCGAAAAGTGGGTGCACTAGTTGCGCCTCTGCCTACCCCTTCGGGGATAACAGGCGTGAGTGTCTATGTATATGTATGTATGTTTGTTTGTAGATAGTGAAGCAAAACAGGATTCACTAAACGTATTACGTAAGAAAAACCTAACAAGGTGGGAGAAGTCTATTTATTGATGGCTGATCAGAGTGGACACGATATGCTCAAAATAGTTTTCTTTAAAAATTCCATTGTTGTCAAAATCAGCATATATTTAATCATAATAAAATCAATACACGGCATAAATACGTTTGGCCAACACGTCCAATATTGGCCAGATCGGGTCACAACGCACAGCTAATATGATGGATTGGCAGCGGCGCGCGTGGGCATGGGGTCCTGCGAGTATGCAAATCGCATGCAGCCCGGGGTTACATTGGTACAAACTAGATACACGGTACTTCGATTGTCGCCAGCGCGGATGTGTACCGTTGCGCCTGTTGAGACTAGAGGGCAAACGGTTGCGGGGTAAAGTGCGGTAAGTGTCGATATGTCAATATTATTCGCACTTGTCATTAGACCATATCATTTTTCTGATCAATGTCGAAGGCGATGACAAATATTGTCGTAAAGACAATTTAGCGTTGTCAAAGGTAAATCTAAATCAATGTGATACTCATATTTCTACCTTAGGACCCCTCTGGATATAAATGAGATATTCAATCATTACGAGCTTGAGACGTACAAAAATTAATAACTTCATACCAAATAATAATGGCAATGCAATTGCATCATGAACGCCAAAGTCGGCCACTAATCAATTTGTCAAGTATTGCGGGAGTTATAATACCCGCCCTGGGCTTAAGATGACAGACGGACAAATGTGCCGATATATTTCTTCCACGCAGTGTCCCGTCTGTACAGCTGCCCCAGTTAGCTCAATGTAGATCCGTTAGTCTGAGACTATTAACACAATATATTGTAGAACTAGTATGTCATAAAAATACTTAAAGGTTAATACGATATTGGCACCTTTATTGACTTAACGTAGCAATAAACTTCAAAGTCGTATAGAGCGTACAAGATTATTTTTGATTGCGGGAAGCTCATGTATTTCACAATCATTTGTCAATCAAAAGTTGCTTACGTGATGATTAACACCATATGGACAGAATGATTAGAGCTGTTTCCTATTCCGTCCGAATACAAGGCTACAATAAACATCCAATATCGACTTTAAATCGTTATGGTAAGATCTATAAATCTATATCGCATACTTGACGTGATAACAACCTCATAGCGTGCAAAATAAACGCCACCATTCATGACAAGACGCCTTGAACTTTAAACGATATAGATTTCCACCTCGGAACGTTAAAATACTAAGCGATCATAAGGAATCATTCACGAAATCTCGATATTGCAAAACATAGCGTTGGATTGTCTGGTGGGAATCGGCCATTGTTCAGCCGATGTTTGGATGCGTTGGGATCGGATTTCGTCACATCGTCTGTCGCATTGTTGCCGTGTCTTCGGACGTGTCGTCGACGCGTCGCCTCATGTGCATTGTTTAAAGTTTTTGTTATCAATTGTCCGGTGTTGATTGAGCTCTTCGCCGAATCGTAAACAGGTTGGTTGTTAAATACCGCGGATTGTTATCGAAATGGAAAACGGTTTTTGTTCTTTGTTCAAGTTTACTGTTAATATTCTTGCCTATATAAGGAACGTTGGGGTAATTGATATCTTCCTTTGTAGAATTTATTTGCTCGGGTCAATGATCTTCGGTAATAGATATGATCTACGAATTAGTCGACATTGATTTTGGTTACATTATATCTATGCTTAATAGAAAAGTATTTGACTTTGCTTTGACTTTTATCTCGTGAGTCAAATCTGATGAAAATTGATCACATCCTTTCTCAGAATTGGAGCTATTTCATTACAAAATTTCAATATAAACAATTGTGCAATGTACGATAACCAATTACATCTCTACGCTAAGGTAGTTAATGATGATTTCTTTCGTCTAAACGTGAATACTTATACTCATTACTCAGTGTAAACTTTTTATATTGATCAATAGAAAGATGAATTGCAAATAAGATTCTACAACACACTAGTACACACTTACAAGATAGTTAATAAGTTTCTCATATTCGAACGACTTAAAGTCAGTGGCATAAAATTCAGTTTTATATGCAGTAGAAGATACTCCCCTTAAATAAAGATTGAAGCTGAAAAAATACTTACATGAAATATTACGATAATAACAGGTGCCATAATTCTTGACCCCCAAAAGAAAAAGAGAGGTGTTTATTAAGCTTAGGGTGTGTATCTGTATGTCTGTGGCATCGTAGCTCTCAAACGAATGGACCGATTTTGAAACGTTTTTTTTTTGTTTTTATATTACGGATATGCATTTACCTGTTCTTACAAGGATCTCAAAAATATCAAATGAACTTTAAAACATTTTCTTGCGACAATTTTGTTTTTGTTTTATGGTATTGAATGACGAGACGAGCATGCCGTTCGCCTGATGGTAAGCGATGCGACTACCCATAAACAATAGCAACACCATCCAGTACCTTAACTTACAAAGTACTGTGTGGCATTCCAATGCGCTCGTTATCCTGACACATAAGATGTTAAGTCTCATTATGTCCAGTAGTTACACTGGCTACAATGACCTTTCAACCTAAACGCAACAATGCATGCACACTGCTGCTTGGCGGTAGAAATAGATATTGCGGTGGTACCCTCCCAAACAAACTGTTACATATGAGAGACCTACCACGAGTAAAGTAAGTTTTATATGTGCAGAATAAAGTGAACCCACTGCAACTGATGGTTAGCGAAGAGGGATCCAGATAGAGTATCGACTGACGAGAGATGATCTCTCAATAGTCGACACAATTATGCTGGCTTGCTTGAACCGGATATACACAGGCCGACACACTGGCGTGGGTCACTACGGCAGCCTGTACAGTCGACGCTTTCCGGACGATCATATTATCTCCTACGACCATCACATAAAACCTTCTTAGCAATTTTTAGAAGGATAATATATTACCTATGGAGTCTTATACATAATGCAATGTAGGCGAAATCTTGTATACGTTACAAAGATTCACGCGATTCCGAAGACCTCTCGGATCTCTCCGAGAGTTGGCAATCTATCACTTGCGCTATTGTTCGGCGTAATGTTAGATCATTCGTATTTAAATTGCTAATGTATTGTAAAGTTTATATGTTTTTAGTCAATTGTTGCGTTCCGGGGTTCCGAATAAGATTACGTACGAGTAATGAATTTTGATGTTTATCTGTGACTTTTCATAGCTTCCACGAATGAAGAGATGTGGTTACATGTGTTATTTAAAGTCGTGTTGATTCGGTATAAAACAAAACATTTATGATAATCATTATTTTAATACCGGAATGATACAGATAAAATACATACAAGGCTTACAAAAGGATATCGATAAAAACAATAGCTTTTGAAACTAGTATAATATGTTAAGTACCCACTAGTAAGGGGTAAATTTTTTTTTGTTGTTTTTTATGAGTAGCATGTCGCTTACGTTCACAAGAATGGACAGCACGTCTCACCCTTAACTCACGAATTCAGACACTGCCAGAAGATTACCGTCCAGTATGCACTGCGAGAGATCAAGAATACATCAACGGGAATGGTAATTTGAATGTTAGGCAACAACATCGCAAACCACAATGAAGTGGCTACATAACAAGCTATTGTAACCAGATCTTCAAGTATCTGCGAGTTTATTTAAATAATTAGCAAAGAGAATTAACGGCGACGAGTCCACGTACGTACAAGGCATGTACCTATCCCAAATTTCTCCTAGCGGGTGGACGTGCTGTACTTTTAAATTGAAGTCGCCCGTATTATTAATGTAAACAAAAGTTCACGAAAAAATATTTAAAAGAAATATCAATTAGAATTTAATGTTATGTAAAGTCTTCCGTGTCCTCAAAATCGTAGAAGTGGCCCGTGCTCAAGGAAGAAAATAGGTAAGCTGATATTAAATCCGATAGCTGAATAAGTGTTTGTTTCTGAAATCTAAATTATTGAGTGTTACAATACGATAAATCAATTCGCAAGAAGCTTTTACTCCCAAGGAAAATTGAGAGCAGAGAATGATCGTTAAAATCAAAGCTATACGATGTAAATAAGATATCCCTTATCGCTGTATGAAAAGAGTTTTGTTGCTTTATTTACCAGTTCCGACCAAAATTCCTGCCAACATCTATAAACCCACTTAATTCCAAGTATTCACTTAAATCCAAGGACTAAAAATACAGTAACAACATAAACCGCAGTCCCTATTCCCAATAAACATGAAAACGGCAATTAACATATTGATGCGGGAGCGTCGGGACGGCGCCAAATGAACCACTTAGTACCTTCTACAGTTTAATTAAAATGTAATTTACAATGTAACTGGTACAGATGCTGTTAATCTTTCGCAGTGGCTGCGGGCGGTGCTGCCCGTGTAATCTTGGGCCTCTATGATTGATGTGTGTCTGGACGGTAATAATTTTAAGTAAATTTTATGTATGGGACATCGGAGATAGCTGTGTTATGGCGGCGATATATATATATTTTTTGCTATATATGAGGGATTTCGCGAGATAATCGATGATCATTTGTGTTTATAATAAATTGATAAGCGGCAGTGAGATCACACAGAGCTTTTGAAGTTGGTATAACAACTGGAGAACTTTTATTGTCACAATACTCAAACCCGACAGTAAATGTTTGCATATTACGCGGACTGCTGTACCGAATTCGGTTCGCTTTGGTAATGAGTGATCTTCAATATCTCACAGAAATTGCAGTGGTTATAGTAAGCTCACACCACTATCAAAGTCAACTTCCATTAAATTCCGAGTATCATAAAATCTGGATCCCAAATATTTGCAACTCACAGATTAGCATACACTACAGAGCAAAACTAACCCGACGAGATCTTTACTCAGATGTGAATCGAAAAGCACCATAGCGCCCGCAGATACACAATTTGGTCATTGAACATCATATACGTCACGGTGTCAGAATAAAAATCACTGACGCACACCACAATTAATCTCAATCTCGACTCAACATGGCTGACCATGCATCGTGTTTAACGGTACGCTCCGAGATGGTTACTAACACGATAGAACAAACTGGATGGTTTTTTCTTACAGTGCGCTTTGATTGATGTATCTGATATATTTTGACGGTAGAATGGTGGTGGATTTCGGGGCGAATGCCGCGTGTCATTCGGGGATCCTGGTCTGCCCATCATGTTTTGAAATGTTTAATTGACGATATTTCTGACACCAATCGTGTGTGTCCAATACTGTTAAATCTATTTATTGTCTATCCGTATGTGATTGTGGTTTCGAAATTACTGTCAATGTGTGTTATAACCGACTTTTTAGACGTGTTCAAACTATGCATTCTTTGAGCAGCGTCCTCGCATACATCGCCGAACAGAATATGTAGACAACACTATTTCATTGTATCTTAACAAAGTTCTATGCATTGCGATTTCGAAATTACTGTCAATGTGTGTTATAACCGACTTCTGAATGACGTGTTCAAACTATGCATTCTTTGAGCAGCGTCCTCGCATGCAATTTCAAACACAATGTGTGGCCAATACTCTTTCATTGTATCTCACAAAGTCTCTATTTTTCTATCCACAGTGTTAATATAACCTAATAAAACAGATTTGTGGCAGATAATATTGTTCCAAATACATAATTTGGAAGAAAAGCGTCCATAACAGCTCAGTTATTGAAATCTTCAACGTACATATTGCTCACTGCTACCGATACCGCATATAGAAATACTAAAATAAACCAACTGAAATAGTCAGCAATTAAAAGCACGCACGCAGCACGGCGCGCATTTGTATATGCAAAATGCAAGTACAGCTACATCACGGTTATATTAAATTTTTATGCGTAGGGAAAATTAACATTGATTATATTAATGTTGTAATTAGTACTGAAGCTATCATGTTGATACTGAACTAGAAAATCCAGGCTAAACTAAGCGTGATTGCACGTAAAGTTATTTTCATGATACATGGTAGATATTTTAAATTAGTGTTGCGCAATTCTTCTTTCCGCTTGCTCTTTTTTGCGGATGATTAACATTAAAATAGATGAAAGCAAAAATCTGCATACGAGTATTACTCGAAGTAAGTCTATCATTAGGGTCCACCCCGAAACACCATCTCAACTACAAATTAAACATCACTTTTATCTCCATTATTACAGCACATTACATAGTACTGTAACTGATAATTTAAAGTACGAAAAGTAATGATGATGTTGATGTGACAGAAATACTAAGTGGAATCTCAAACAGCCGACTGAGAATACAGATTACAAACTGATCTGTTAGCGACATAGCTTAGACTGAGAATATGGTAATGTAAACACATCGTGACTTGTCCGCTGAGGCCAGCGCAACAATACTAGATCTTGCGCTCTTAAGAAAATTAACTCGTCACTCACTTAATGAATGTTCATGAAGGATCCATTTGAGATGAAAGTCATGGAACAAATAAGCATACTAGAAATATATAGAGGAATCACACAAGCATTTACATTGGAATAGAAGAGGCTGAAAGTCATTGCCTGATAAGGGTTTCACAAATATCCTTATTTACACAAGCCACATCCACCTGAAACCTTCGACTTTTTAGACAATTATCCCGCCCTCACATCCGTAACTACAACGCCTGCAAGCCAGGATCGGCAGTGGAACGAAGCGACACCAAATAAATCAAATATAAAAATAGAGGAGTTGGAAAAGGCTATGATTCAAAATTCCCAAATCAAAAGCTATGACGTTGAATAGGTCAAAACTGAATCCAGTTCCCAGACCCCTCCTGCCAAGAGGGTCAACACAAAAACAATAAAAGTGTAATGTTTAGAAATTGCGCCCTGGAGCCACTAACGGACAACCAAACTCCTTTCATTGGCACTTGCCGCCATCAAAGCATGTCGGACAATTTGGACCAAATTCAGACCACCCATATGAAGATTAGGTTGAAAGCTAGACTGTTGAAGACTATTACCGATTGTTACACATTGGCGTTAAAGTGCATACCAGACTCGTTTCATACGGGGAGAACAATTTAACAAAAAAGATATATTTGCGGGCTGTATCGCGATATTATATATATATGTTTCTATTGTTTACTTTTCTACTAACCAACATTCTAAAATTCTACTAAATACGATTTTAATTTTAATCAATCTTAACATTTAGCGTTCCAACACATGTGAAAGAAAACCTCATTAACAACCTAAATTACGTTCCATATACCACTAAAGTAACGCGTCACGTTCCCATCACACCGACAAACGACGTGTCAAATACTTACCAATAAAACCGATCAATATTTCATTTGGACACAGTAAAAATAAAAATGTTTACGTTGGCCGGGGCACAACACGTATCCAGAATTAATCCGACAGGTGTAGCTATAGAACCTGTTTCTATGAATTTGATATGTGACAACTCTCCGATCGTAGACAGAGTGGCTCGTAAACATTAATTCGACGCATAAATTACCTTTATAGAGATTTACCATCATGTAACGCAATACGATGCCTCAATGAAAGGGAATAAGCTCATATAAAGGACAGTCATTAGTATTAAGAGTGCGGCTTTGATGCCCGAGCTCTACAATAAAACGGAACGCATCTTTTTGAATAGTGCACATTATGCTTTATAATGGTCTAATTTTTTGACGTCTCTATGCGCTGCGAATGGGAATTGAAATCAAACTGAATATCATTTTATTTACTGGATATTTCATTGCGTCTTTATTCGTGTTGAATGATATTGCAGAAACATTATGATACGTTCAGTTTGTAAAAGTATAAAGTTTAATTACCTCATTTTGCAAATATGTACTGTATCTTCTAGTGCTTATATTAGACTTTATTTTGATCAGAATAAGACGGGCTAATAATTTTCACCAAGTGAGCAGAGCTACAGACAACATCATGGGTATAATCTGTGTAACACTTGTGTGTAAGACAAATATGTAATAAATAATTAGATTACACCAGATTACTGACCGTGAACGCAAGCATGTGAATACAAACAACTGTAAAAACGTCCAAAATTATTTATCATCATTAAATACATATAAGGCGGCTACCAACTAAGGCATCTTTAAATCATGTAAATTAAGCAGGGGATAAACTTACGGAACTCAATGGTCTCGAAAATTGCACCTAGATAGATTTTTTGCTTTACGAAATCGATGAAACAGTTTTCAAACAGACTATTTTGATTAAAAAGCCAGCTCCAGTGAAAATTTAAATAAAAGAATCATTGATCCTTACTAATATATTATAAATGCGAAAGTAACTCTGTCTATATGTCTGTCTGTCACGTTTTCACGCCAAAACTACTGTCTAAATTTGTCACAAAGATAGTCTAGAGCCTGAAAAAGGACATAAGCTACTTTTTAATGCGAAAAAGGCTTGTATGGGGTTGACAGCGGGGGATAAAAAGTTGCATGGAAGTATCGTAATTTTTAGAGCAAGAAGCTTGAAACTTATTTTTGAGGCTGTTGATTCGATATAAATAAATATAACATTCAGAGTTTGTAAAAAATTTACTTTTAATCCCGGGATAATATAAAGCTGTATTTTATCCCGGAAAATAAAGGACACAATCCGAGATCAGGAGTGAAGGGAATAAATTACGCGAAGGTTATAAACAGATATAGGTTCAGTTAACATTGTGTGTAAACATAACAACAAGCTATAAGACTTCCAACCCTACAGTGCAAATAATTTGAAAAGGCATGAAGTGAATTTTCTTTGCGTCTTTACTATCAAACTAAAGATTAATGTAACTGGTAAATATTTGCGCTCGCTAAGTACTGCGGCACTCGTTCTTAGCAAACAATGGATTTTTTTACGAAAAGCAACCTACGCCTATTACCTAAAGTAGGTATATAAATAGTGACGTAATTCAAATATGGCGTCGTAATAACTTATCTAAACCGTATCAAAGGTCACTAAAGCCATACAGCCAAGGCATTGATGCAACCTGTTAATACTACAGCGTATAAAAATAAACGTCCCCACGCGAGGACGTCGATGATATGATACTTCATACTATAATAACAGCAAATAAAAATTCAAAAGTTAATAAACAACGTTTTATTCATCGCTACCAAAATAATATTGAATAACAATTTGACTTACAAGTTACAACCCACATAGATAAAACCTCATTCGCTTTTGTAACGTAGTAAAACGTGACCAAGTTACGTAGCACTCATCCGAGTAGATCTCAACACGTCACGGGCGTATTCTTAATTATTATGGATTACAATGAAATACGTTAACGTCGGCACTATGCTATCGAGTTACGTGGCGCGCTCATTGCATACTGTCGAATAGGTGTTAATGTTTATTTTAATTGTTCGGCTTATCCGGTGTCGTGTTAGCACAGCGACCTAGATAATATTATTATTTATTTGTATTTGGAACCGGCGGCCTATTGTGCCGTTAACGGTTCAGATAGCATTCGACGTCAGATATCTCCGGCGCGCGTTCAATGTTATTTTATAGGTTAATCTTGCAAATCCACGTGTTAATGCGATGCCAATACTTGCATGTGTGGCGGCAGTCGGCACCGGCGGGTTGGACGGCGCCCGGTTCTGTTTCCAAATCTTTATGTCGACACACATTAGGCGCTTACACAAAAATGCCAGTTGGGGGCGGGCCGCACCGCGCGCGGCCGTTGCACCTGGCGATCGCGCCGGCGCATTCCTCACGCACTCCTTTTTATGCCACACTACGAGTTTAGCTCGGCCACTCTAATCTGATCTGCCGTTCCCGCCGTTTTGGTAGATTAACGCGGCGGCACACACCCGGCGCCTCTTGTACGCGGCTCATATTTTCTGGTCGGTGCGGTAGGACGGAGCGCAACATCTCCTATTTTCTTTTTATTAACTATTCCATCTCCCGAGTCTTTGTTGCGCGGGGCATCGGATCAAAAATGTTTTTTCGGAGGCCTCTTCCCCGTCATAAAGACTTTATAGTAGTTTAAAATACAAGAACAAATATTTACGGCGAGTTGTTCGCTGGATAGATTTACGAGAGAGAGGCTGGCGCTGGTGCGGGCGGCGGGAAGCGGGCACGCACCGGCGCGGCGCGGCACCGCGGCACGAGAGCTTTGACACGACAAATTAGCGTGTACACACCAAATGAAATTTTTAATTGGAAGAGTTTTAATAACGTTTGTCTGTATGATGTGACATGGGAATTTTAATTGAATTTACATGGGAAGGTCAACAACATGAATATGAAACGTTCATTAAAGTTTAGTTTTTTTGGAGTGGCCTGACAAACAAGCAAATTAATCACTTGATGGTGAGTAATTACCCTCGCCCATAAACACCCATATTTAATGCAAAAACTGAAAGTGCGTTGTTGACCCATATTAACAGAAAAGGTTTTATTGGAATTCTGCAATCTCTACAGCAAAATTTAATGCATAAGTAATACTGTTACTTCAAGTTGGTTTTCTTTAATGGTTCATCCCAGTCGACCCGTACGTGGAACGAAACAGCGTGGTTGAACCTCAATACACCTTAGTACACGCCATACACAATGACGAAGACGAGTGGACGATAGCCTAGTTGGGAATGGAACATTCTGCCGAGGCAATGTCCGGAGGTTCAAAATCCAAGGCACACGCCTTTGACTTTTCGAAGTTACGTGTGTATTGTTTATCAATTATCGCTCACTTTAACGGTGAAGGAAAACATCGTGAGGAACCCTACATACCTGAGAATTCTCCATAAGAATTTCGAGGGTGTGTGAAGTCTGCCACTCATACTAGCGTGGTGGACTAAGGCCTAGCCCCTCTCAGTAGTAGAGGAGGCCCGCGCTCAGCAGTGGCCAGTATATAATAGAGGGCTGATTGCATTGCCGTGTATACACAATGATATATATCACGAACTACGGTAAAAAGTGTGTCAAAGTGCTAAACGTTTGTCGTCACCGGCACTCAACAGATACTACACATTAACCGCAAAATAGCGACAACGAAAACATTTCAAACCTGTTTGTGCGATACGTTAATTTTGTTAAAACAAATACATGTGCGCGACCCACAAACGCGAGTTAACCCGCGTAACGAGAAAGCGGGAAACGTTAAATTTTCACTCCGACTCGTATTAATAAGCACAAACTGCGCAGGTCCGAGTTTGAACTGTAAACTAACCATGCATCTTTGGCGATACTCTGTACAAGTCGATCTCTATAATATTTTGATTTCTAGTCCATACTTCGATTATTGCCAATTCAAAAATAATAATAGTTACATATTCTTTTTCGTCCTTTATACACGATGTTACATAGCTGATGACTAATCAAGTGAGACCGATAGGATCCAACAAAAAAAACAACATCAGTGTTTAATCTCTTAAGCAAATAGAGGGGTCTTCAATCTCTATAAGGAATTAAAGTACTTTAGAAATTAATCCATGCACATTACGTTTAACACCTGAAGCCACTTCTGCATCTCATTTGCGTACCCGTCGCGGTTGCACACATCACACCAAGCGTTGACGTCCTCTTGATTCACTCGCTTTCCAATACCGGATAGAATTTAAATAATTTGATCAATTACACTCATAATTAACTTTATAACATAGGCAATTAACCTTGAGATAGTGAAAACCTTTCATAAACGCAACAAATTTCCATATTTCTGCATTTTCTCTAAAATCTAAATATTAATAATAGAAATCACAACACACGCGCTTCAAACCCACTGTAAATACAATAGAGTCGGTAACTGGGCACTTGTATTTTGTAATCTCCATAAAGAAAAAAAAGCTGCGCACATAGAATTTATTGGATTGATGTTTATTGATATACAACCTCCTGAACCAGTTACCACACATCCGAATACAACATCCTGTCATATCGAGTTGAAAAGTATTCTCACAGCCTTTCAGGTCACTGTTGTCTTGAACTTCCTGACGTAACGGACGCAGTGACTCACCAGCTTACACCGTAAGCTACTTGTAATTAGGATGAATGTGTCATAAAATATATATTATTTTGAAAGAATTGTTATTAACATCAATATAAATAAAATATTGTTACGATTGTCTTGTATTGAGAGAATTGGTATCAAAAAATCTACTATATTTAGCTTAGTCTAACTCAATATAATCTTATATTATAAATTTGCCTAGTGGTACATAGTTAACTTTGTTAGGCCGTAAGATGACAGGAGAAAACCTTCCTTCATGATGGCTTGAGCGATTGAGGAATTTTGATATCGAGGACCCATCTTCACCCACTGAAGCTGTTTTGCTCATCTACCAGATGGAACAAGTCAGAAACCTTAATAAACTTCATTATGCTCTAATGGTTTATTTGGTGGGAGCAAAATTGCAGTTTAATTTCTAATCTAATTCTAAATATTTATTATGTTCATCAATCTAATTTGCAATAGATGAAAGTAATATTAAAGGTTTAGATAAGATATTTATGCCGTCCTATTACTTTTGACGCGGCTGTAATAATGGTCGTAGACTGATTATGAAACTCATCAGGACAAGACGTTAAAAATAACTGAAGCTCAATTACCCTGCAGAGCCGCAGTAGGACACCGTTCCCATAACCGAGTGAGAGTCCCTGCGCCCTGCAGCGATTTACTCTATTATTGTAATTATTTACCATTACACCTTATCTGCTATGTTTTTTACACGTGTAATGCCCCTCATACTAAACATTGTAATTTGACAACGTTCGTAGAAAACGCGGGAAAACATAACCCTCGTTGGCGCCATAATCGGCAAACAGAACAGGTGCACGCAAACCCACAGTTATGGTCAAAAGTTTAATATTTATAACAAAAACAAACATGTTAAGTACGGTTTATATTTACTTTATTACTCACTCATGCATTATTCAATGGAGTTGTTATCAAGCGATGTGTGCATTAAGTTTTATCGCGTACAAGTTGGCAAATCGCTCGCGCCGTATCTCTGTCAATAAAATACTATTTAGAAATGCTTTTTGAACACTAGCGTTTATTAATTCTATTGTTTTACAGAAGGCGAAATTATTTCTCTAGATTATGCAATATTTTCACTTTGTATTTCTTTTTACACATTGGCACATGGCATGTAGTAACATTTTCACCTTGTACGAGTTGATAAAAATTGTTTATGGACTAGAAACGCAGGTATAATTAATGTTAAACAGCATTTCTATAGTAAGTACATAATTTTTTCTACTTTGCAGAAACCATTAGTATTCCTTACATGTGATAGCAACGATAGTACGTAACTTGCGCTTCCAAGTACTCATCGGAACACCAATCATTAATCACACAGACACACACACGTACACATTTTCGCTCAATAATCATATACTTTCACCACAATTACAAACACAAGAGAGAACATTAAAAACATTAGCACTTATTTAGCGTGTAAGCTGGTGTATACTATACAATGAAACCGATCGTTAACTTCCTATTGGTGTTCCGTCTCCCGCGCGTCAAATGGCGTCGACGACCGACGTGTCGCTTCGTTAGCTGAGCATTTGTCAATAAATTGTCCAAATTGAGCCACCATTATACTCTATGATGCATACAACACATTTTGCAAAATAAGATTCTATTTACTCAACGACAAGATTTAAAATTTGATACGATTTTAAATGAGCGTGTCTCATGTAGTTCCGCCGTAGCCTTGGCTTTGACTTCACGTCACGTGCTGCCAAAACAGGTCGTTTCGTGTACAATTTATCTTGCCAGACTCGCTGGCTTTTTTAGGGTAGGAAGCCGAGTATAATGCGTACTTGAATATTTAGGCAAGTCATCATCAAAACCTACTTTTCCCGTTATGGTTATGTCGTTTAGGTACATTTTGGTGTAGACATTTGATTTTGTGACCGTTTTGTTTTCCAGCCATCGCGTCGTGTGTAGCGACTAGTGTACACATCGGCAACATTTTAGGGATGTAATTTGTTTACAAAACATCGACAAAGTACGATAAGTACGGGCCTCAACGGGGTTAGTTATCGTGTTCACAATGTTGTCACAGGTGCCCCGACGACGTAAGTGAGTTATATTTATTTAAACCGAAATTATCGACGATGTCTACGGCGGTCTTATTATCTGATTAAAGACCCGGTTAGATCTGACAGGTGACGTGTCGCCTCGTTCTCGCTATGACCAATTCGCTAAGCGCTATCTCTCTCTACTATACCAAGTAAATAGTTTGCGTTTGTTTGGCCGAATGCTGAGGTATGTAATGGTCCATCTATTTCTAATGGCGAATGTAGGTCTTTATTTACTGTCGACGCAGTGTAATGTAGCGGAGAGGCTGTACTTTTGCTAATATCCTACAGATGATTATCTCGCTCTTTGTAAAGTGAAGGGCCGACGCAGCAAAGTTATGTGCAAATATTCTCTGAACGTACATGGAATTCGAAGTTCTATGAGTCGAGTCTGAGATAGAGGTTTAGATAACTGTCTTTAGTGTAATTTATGCTTTTACTTTCAACGTAATTAGTTTTCACTTTAACATTAAACGTCCCACGAATGTATTGACTGTAATAAATGTGGTTAAATATTTATATTTCTGAATATAATATCCAGTTGTGGAATTGTGTAAAGAACGACAGATGCGGCGCGGTCGCAATGCGGATAACTATAATTAATAAATATGATCATATCCATTGACACGCAATATGTATCGAGTTTATTGTCAGGGATATAATTCATTTAACAAGGGCACAATAGTTTGGCGAGCAATGGCCTCCTTCTGCGAGTACGTCATCTCGCGGAAGGAGAGCGCCGGGCGGGATCGGGAGCAGAACGATCCCGCCCGCAGCCAGAGGAGACGTAGGAGGCGCCGGGTGGACGACTGACCGGTGCCTCGTGCCCAGTGGTTTGGGGGCATTTAGAGAGTTCCGCCACGGTATCCTCTGCCTGTCGTAAGAGGCGACTAAATGGGGCTTCAAGAGAGTCGTGGGGCGAGCAGCGGGGGCTGCTCAGTCCAATTTCAGCGACTCCGAGGTGGACGACAATGCGGGTGGTCGGTCTCCCGTTGTCGTAGACGCCAAAGGCGTCCTTTAGAGTGTGGGGGCATCTTAGCCCCCCTTGTATAGAGAAGGGCCGCAACGGCATCGCGCAGGGACGGTCCCGTGCAGCTATCTTAGTGCAACAAGATACCCCGGGGCCGTCTCGTATGCGCCGAAGAAGGCCACCGCGGGTTTTGGTTGGTATGCCAGTGTAGGGTGTACATAGTGTTAGGGACTCGGTCCAATGCTCGCTCGGATGATGCTATACTCCCGAGTGTCGACATTGGGCTGTAAGACTGTGTGAAACCAACATAACCGATCCACTCACCCCCCAGTGGTGGTAGCGATAATGCGTTTTTTCCCCGCGAAAAAAAAAAAAAAAAAGGGCACAATAGTATATTGTAATCAGGAAACAACCAAACCTTTTCATAACTTCAGGCTTTGACAACAACAAAAAAAATAAGTGTATACATACATAAGTCGCAGATGAGCCCTGTTTAACATAAAGAATCGCCAGTGGCGGGGTGAGCAGAACTTGCGGAAACTAGGTAACCTTGATATGAAACGCGTTTGCTTATTCTCGTATAAAGGTCACATTGGGGGTTAAACGGTGTCAAGTTTTATCGCGGTGACGAGGACACCTGGATAGTTAGCGGGAGGGGTAATGAGCCGTCTTGTATTTTTAATTTTATTAGACTGGTTGTATGTTTGTCACTGGAAAGTGGCTATTGCAGATGTTGGAGAGTACAAGAATATTGACCAGAGAGATATCACAAGACTTAAAGAATGTGTAACTTGACTGTTTTCTTTTTATAGATAAGGAAGCAAAGGAACACGTTACGTTACAGATGGTAAGTTGTCAAAGCTGTAGATTTTTTACTAGCGATCCAAGTTGCCCAACAATTTCTCAGAGATGCTCGAAAGAGTGAACTGATATGCTTGCAAGATTTTTTTGTTGTTGTTGTAAGTAACGACACTGCACCTGATCATAAATGCAATCCTAGAAAAACGATGATCAACCACAGATGTATGTCTCTCCCCATAATCGCCAAAGCGCCAGCCAGCCTCCATCGATATTTTTGGTACTCTTATTGCATTCCACCAGAAAAATGCACTAAAAGACCTTTAAAATGTGCAAAGCATGCGTGATAAAAGTATTTACGTCACGGAATAATACTCAAAAACCAGAGGACGATAAGTAAGTAGTTCTAGGTCGATTTTTTAAACGCGGTTTTCTGTCTCGTGACTGATGTATATTACATCTTGCATTGGCATATAGGTGCTACATTTCTATGTAGCATCCTTGATGGATGGAAAGGAACAATTCTTGTACTTCTGCACAAGAGCGTGTTCATTTCCATCAATTAGCTTGTGTTAAAAAATAGAAATGTATATTTTTTCATCACCCATACAAACAAAAAAGCAACTATTGAAAAAAAATGTACTCCAGCCTATAACCCGGCTAGTTTACGAAAATCTTACGTTAACCGTATATTTTTTAATTTAGACCCTGACAGGCTATAAACCTCTCAATATGCAGTACATACACACGGTTTAGGAACTGTATAGACTGTAGACGCTGTCTGTATGTAGACAGGTGACCATTACCAGCGGTCGTTTGTCAATTGTTGAATGGGTCCTTGAGACGTTTATCAGGTCAGAGCTATATGGCCGTCCCTGTCATCTTTATTGAATTGGACTGGGGAATATTAAGCGTGTACTTTTAAAGGGGAGAGGCAATATTCGCCTGACAAGACTAGTCAATACAATAGCAACAAAAACCTGTAGCTTGCAACAACGAAATATTATAATGAAATATACAGTATAAATTGACAGGTGGAAACATTATTATATATGGTACAACTCATCAGAAAGCTACGAACTTCAGCGTATAACGTAGATTTTATCTGTTTTGTGATAAAAATAAGGACAAACGTAGGCAAATAAGGAAACGAGTTGTTGAAACGCGTGCATGCGTAAAAATGACCTCTTTTCGTTTGGTTATTGTCTCTCGTTCACTACATACTTGACAATGTTTACTTAGCTTTATAACAGTTTTCGCCATTTTTTACTGTTTGGTGTTTTGGTTAAGATCTGTCGTGCGGGTCTGTGCCCTTTATCTCAAGCTTGTGCGGGTAAAAATCCGTTGGATAATGTTAACATTGAAAATTTACCACAAGAGTTCCTTAGTTTCTCGTGTGTGTATTTTTTACAAACTAAGGGCTTTTTGTAGTGTAATGAAATATTAATTAATCAAGGGACTTCCTGCAGTAGGTACATAGGTTAGTATAGGTAGTTTATAGACTACCTTCATAATAATCAAGACCAAAATCATCTACGGTATTGCTATTAGAAAGACCTGCAAAAATTTGTATTGTAATTTTTATTAGGTTTGTATTATCTCTATTGACGCATATCGCAAGTAATGCGAATGTAATCTGTCCAAATACATTATTGTGTCAACTGCCAAACATCGATTAGATTGTAATATTAGCAGATATGTGAACTGAAGAGGTTCGCAAATATGCCAATTTAAATGTAGATAACACATATTTGCGTGAGAAAAAATGTATATTTATCTTTACACCTATAATTTCAATTGCTTTTACAATTTGTATGGTTGAGATTAATAAACACCGTCATAGACTGTATTTTTTATTTACCATTATTCATTTCTATACATTACTTCCTATTAAGTAACATGGCCACAATATGCCGCCTCATAAATTGTTAGTACAAAGTTGTCTCCATCGGTGTCTATTTTCGAAATAACGGGCCGTAAATCAATTGTCATACTTGACTCAAATCAAACTTTCACATACGCACACAAATAAGAATTTTCTATTGACACACAAATGTGCACTTACTTAAATATTAAACAAGCATTTTGTTGGATTAATTTATTCGTATTAGAAAATATAAATTAAAGTGCATAAGCAAGCTTCTAATATTTTGCCAATAACTCTCCTTAGTTTCAAGTGATCAATTATAATTATTGAACTGAATTCGCGTAATTGGCAACATTAACTTATCACTATTAACGACTGCAGAATTAAATACACTTCATTTATTATAATTATTTATAAATGCTTATCAGAATTAATCATTTCGGCAGGTTAATGATTGCATGATAAAATGACGATAGCAATGAATCATGGAAATAGCGTAGGTTGAATGTTATTGTGACCATGGACATGCCGAAGGATCATAATTTAAAATTACTATTGGCGCGTCGAAATAATCACTATAATAAATAATAAGTAAATAATAACTGAAAATATATATTTTTTTGGTATAAGTATTAAAGATGTTATACCATGTATGGCAAATTATTATAACTAAATACTACGTAACACTTAAACTACTTGGAAAAAAAAATCAGAGATACTTGTGTGCAAGTACCCGCATATGAGGGTATATTTAGAATAGAACTTTGGCTTTACGTTTGACCTGATGTAGTTTATTATAAGAATAACTACCTATTTTTACCATAATAAAAATCCTGGCCCCTGTATCACATTTAGTTAAGTACCAACAATGAATATTATAGTCAGTTTAAAAGATCTCGTAATAATATTGATATAGGCAGTGTACTTGGACGGCTGTAGTAGTATGTACAAGTACCGTCAGCGAATAGCCCAATACAGTTTTAATAACTCTTTGAAATCCGTTAGATCAACACCTGAAGTCAAGATCGGCGCTCAGCCCACGCACACGAACACGCCTCTACACAAGAACACACCCACACGCGAATTATTCCGTGTCGTTGATTAGAAATAACGACATTCCATCTTTTTTTCAATACTCCAAACAAATTTTCTCACACTCACCCGATTAGATTCCAAGGCTTCAGCACTGTGCTCCTCCTTCTGTCGGAAGCAATTAGTGCATTTGCTCTTATTGAATATGTTTGGTGCAAACTTCCTGCAATCCGATCGCCCAGACATTGTCAGAGGTCAGGGTCACTTCAACGTTCACTATGTCACCGTGCACAGCATGGTTGTACTAAAACACTAACACTAGACGATTATTCGCCTTTTTTTTCAATAACCGAACACGTAGTTTATCACGCGCGCACCCACCGAGGAGTGAGCTATCAGCGAAATCACTGCAAGTGAAGTGAGCGTTAACGTCATGTAAAAAACACATGCACTGAACACAATCTCCTTCGGCAACCGAACACCGAAGTAGTCGACGATCGCGTAAACAATATTCGTATTCACGTCAAAATATAAAACAATAAACATCGATTCTACAACGAACACGCGGAGATCGCGAGCGCGCAACGACACGACCGCCCGTCCATTTTACATCTGATAGAAAACCAAAGCAGCGAACAGTTTGTTGTTTTACAACTTCTCTTTTCTTGTTTATGCGTCTGTAACTTAATCGTCTCTGTAGTGGTGATATTGTATATGTGTGCAAACTATCGCCGTCCTTGTCTGGCGTGCGCTTCGAACGTCGGCCTATCTTTGTTACGCATTTCATTATATTATTTTGTGTTTATCCTGTCATCTATCGGTGTATTACTGACAACTTGTTATCGGACCTTGAATTACAACACCAAGTGTGCGAGAGCTACAAATAAAGACAAATAGTATCGCCACTATGCGGTAGATGGCAGTAAACTGTTAAACATACGCAAACACCAATAGGGAATGATAAGACGATGAACGTGTGCATAATAATTATTACAATATGAACAAGCTTTTCCATGATATCAAATATCATAGTACGATAACAACTATCAAACCACAAATAAATTGCCCATAACATACTTAAATAAGTACTGTAAGGTTATTTTTTTTATAGGCAGAAAATGGTCACGATATTGTTATTTGATTTCAACTAAAACTTTCACATTTTTTTTTATATGCGAAACAGTTGCCGCTATAATATTATGTTATAATGATAGCAAACAAAAAAAGTCTGAACTAGCGTACGTGTTTCTAAATTATTGATCAAAACTTCTATTATTCTATTTAATTAAATATTACTAAAAAATGGTTTTATTATCGAAAAAAGTACTTTTTTTTTATTGCATCCAATGACGAGACGAGCATGCCGTTCTCCTGATGGTAAGCGATATGACCACCCATAAACAGTAGAAACACCATTCAGCATTTTGAGTTACAAAGTACCTACTGTGTGGCATTCCACTGCGCTCGTCATCCTGAGACATAAGATGTTAAGTCTCATCATATCCTGTAGTTACACTGTCCTTCAAACCGAAACAACAGTGCATACACTCTGCTGCTTGGCGGTAGAAATAAACGTTGCGATGGTACCCACCCAGACGGTCTCTTACATTAGTGAGCATAGTGTATTATTTATGTTAGTGAGTCTTACCTTCAGCCTAAAATAATCTCAACACACACACACACACACACACACACACACACACACACACACACACACACACACACTCACGCCTTTTTATCCCCGATGGCGTAGGTAGAGGTGCAACTTAGTTCGCCCACTTTTCGCCGTGCGCATTCCGTCCCTTGATGTGATAGAGACCGAGCTTATCGCCATATCGGTAATCGGGCACAAATATAGACTCCGGACGGATACTGAATTCTAGAAAAATCCAATGTCACTCATGCCCGACCCAGGGATCGAATCTGAGACCTCAGGATTCCAGTCGTACTGTAATACAACTACGCCACCGAGGCGGTTCATCATTAAATACTTCAATAATATGTTTTTTATTTAATATTTTTAAATATTATGCTTGAAATGGAACGTTGTACATTGACGTTTGGAGTGACATTGACAGCTTTGTATTTGACAAATGACAGATGACACCAGATTCAAGAAACGCTCGTCCGATGTGACGTCTCGAGAGTTCCGCCCAATAAAACATCGCGAACTGTATTTTCGTTATCAAACGATTTGCCACTACATAGTACAAAACCTCGAAATTATCAGTCTGTTTCGAAACGCCGTGAAATCGGCCGGCTGTGTTGTTTCTAACGTCTGTCTCCTAGTTCATTTTCAAGGTGAGGTATTAATCATAATGTGTCGTGTAGAGGCTTAAAGAGGGACTACGTGCTCGCCTGAGAGGGAATTTGAATTGTCCTCGTATGGGTTTAGTCATCCGGTGTAATAAAATTGGCGCGCCGTCCCATTAATGGATGTTGGAGGTTAGTTTTCTAATGAGATATTAATGTGAGCGCCTGTTTTTAGTATGGAGGATTTAAGTTTCGTGCCGGATCTCCCCAGCGGGCCTCTGGACGTGTATAGAAATAAATCCTCGTTCGATTGGAAACGCCTTAAACTTGCCATGGAGGGTGACATCAAGCTGTTAAAGCTTAAGGTAAGTCCATCTAGAGCACCCTTAATTCTGTTGCAATATGAGTCAAAGTTATGACTATTTTATTATTTATTTCACATGCTGCAAATATTACTGTTAAAAGAATTATATATATGTGGTAATGTTTTTCCATTTTCTTATGTACCTCACATATTACTAGCTTTTGCCCGTGGCGGCATGAATAAGTTTTCCCAGCAAAGTCCCGCTTTATATATTCCCAGGATATAAAGTAGCCTGTGTGTTATTCCAGGACATGATCTACCTTTGTGCCAAATTTCATCGAAATCCGTTCAGTAGTTTTTGCGTGAAAAGGAACAATCATCCATACATCCAGACGTTCTTACAAACTTTCGCCTTTATAATATTAGTAGGATTATAAAGAGGAAAGATTTGATTCTTTGTTTGTTTGTAATAGATAAACTCAAAAACTACTGGACTTTGTAAATTCTTTCACTAATACGAAGCTACATTACTCCTAAGTGCTATAGGCTACTTTTATCCCGGAATAAATTTTCATGCGGAAGGAGCCTTGACCAGAAGTCTATACTTATTAAAAACTCATTTCCTTGATTAACATAATTATTGTAATATAGTAAAAATATAAAATGAACTAATGGTATTGACCTCTTCCATATACATACATATACACTCACACCTGTTATCCCCGAAGGGGTAGGCAGAGGTGCAGCTAGTGCACCCACTTTTCGCCGTTATTCCGTCCCATGATGTGATAGGGGGCGAGCCTATCGCCATATTGGGCACAAATTCCAGACTCCGGGCTGATACTGAATAGAAAAACTCAATACCACTTTGCCCGACCCGGGGATCGAACCCGAGACCTCAGCTTTGCAGTCGTATTGTAATACAACTACGCCACCGAGGCAGTCCTCTTCCATATGCATATAATATTCATGCAAATGTTTTAAAACATTCTAACAAGAATTATTAATTGGATTACCATACTATACCATACCAATACTGTATTATACAGGGTCATTTTGACATTGCGTTAATAAATGAAACCACATACTTATCTCGTTGAAAATAACGTTTTCCATTGAGTTATTTTAACCGTAGATGTAAAATAAAAAAGTGTAAGTTTCGAACAAAATAAATATCAATAAAAAGTAACTTTAAGTTTACACGCCCTAATGCGACTATGACTGCTCTAGGAGAATTCGTCGCAGCAGCAACATTACAGTTTCGGTCAGAAATACACTTACACACACACCATATTCGCATTAAACTACAAAATTATCAAAAAACTGGAGTACTACAATCGCGATTTTTATCGAAAGTATTCGTTATTCATTAACGATTTTTCGCACAATGTTAGCAGAGGTATAGACAAATAAATGGTTTCATTTAGTAACATAATGTAAAAATGACTCGGTATACTGCCCACTGCTGAGCAGGGGCCTCCTCTACAACTGAGAGGCCTTAGTCTACTACGCTGGCCTAGTGCGGGTTGGCAGACTTCACATACCCTTGATATTCTTAGGGAAAATTCTCAGGTATGCAGGTTTCCTCACAATGTTTTCTTTCACCGTTAAAGCAAGCTATAATTCACAAAAAAAAAAATCTTTGTGAATTAATTGGATTTGCCCTGAATAAATTTTAGTAATGCAATGTGGCTTAGTAGATGTTTAGGATATTTGTCGTCAATACGTGAATGACAACAATAAATAATATTATGATTGAAAACAATGGATGTCTAGATCAATAAACAAAAACACACACCTTTATCCTCAGAGATAGGCAGATGTTCTATCATATGTCTAGACCAGTTGTACTCAATATTTTTTTCCATGCGCCACAATGAAGTCTCAAGTTATGATGCCTCATATTGCAACATAAATTCATTGAGCTACTTAATTAAGTCTCTAAAAATGTATTTAAGTTTTTTTTTGTATTGCATTAAAAGCATTCACAATTTACTGAATTATTTAATTCTTATAAAATACATACAGCTAAAGTGATCTTGGGAAAAGTATTTTTGGGTTTAGTGATTTTTTTTGGGTTGGCTGTGCAAGCAATTGCCTGGCAGGCTTCAGGTTAAGTAGCTGGACTAGATCCTCACTCCAATTTGGTGTTATGGGTGAAGGCTGATGCCTGTAATCAGATAATGCTAGAACAATATTTATGATAATATGTAGCTCCAAAATAAACTGCTTGTGAAATGATTTATAGCATAGTCACGCCTTTTATTCGGAGGGGTAGGCTGAGGCGCAACTAGTGCACCCAATTTTCGCTTTGCGTATTCCGTCCCTTTATGTGATAGGGGCCGAGGCTATCGCCATATCGGGCACAAATGATTTATGCCTGAAATTTCATTTCACAGCTGAATACTTATTTCATACAGATAGCATAGTTCCTATATTTTCTTAATGTTAGGTGACAATAATCCCTACCAGATGACACATCTGTTATTCAAGAAGTTATAAAAACCTAATGAAAACAGATAATGTAATATAAACTATTATGTTTATATGACTAAAAATAATTATGTTACACAACCTTGATGAAGTACATTGATGATAATACAAATTTTAATGTAGTTTTTGGTATCAAATTCTGCATAATATGTAGTAATATGAGATAAGTGTTGCTATTTCCTTGTGTTCACAAATTTATTATATTATTTTCGAGGTATCAAACTAGTTGGTAGGTGTGTCATTAAGAACTGTACGTTCGTGTCACCACACAGCTTTGTCTATTTCTCCCACCAAGCTGTTTGCAATAACTATTATGGTAAAATTTTAAGAAAATTACATAGCTGGTATAATTACTTAATATGTACTATCTTCTAATGTCCAATGAAGTTACTCTATGTGGTGCTATTTAATCACAAAAAAAAATGGTCCGATAGACATTTCTCTGCCAAACTTGCCTTTTTAACCGACTTCAAAAAGTAAGTTCTGTATTCGATCCGTATGTATGTAAATTTGTATGGCCGCGTGTTTCTCAAAAACTACTCATCCGATTTGGATGTGGTTTTCGATATTCAAATGTATATTTTTCGGGGAAGGTTTTAGTACATAATTTATGAAGATTTGATGAAGATCTTCGGAGATACACAATGGAACTCTTCAATAACTAACAGCAGACGACTCCCGAATGCTGCAATCGTATATCTATGATGTATTGTATACACCATTTTATAATTAACTAACAAAAAAGCAATAAATAAAAACTTTTTAATAAAAAATAAACCGACTTCAAAACCACTACAAATAAAAAAAAATGTATTCGCTTAGTATATACGTATATTTCGAGTCGGTGCCTAATTTAAATTGAACAATGTTTTCGTATATTTGTTTGTGTATTTCCTTAGCTTAGCTGGCAATTTAAATTAGGCATCGACTCCAAATATACGTATATACTAATCCCCTAACAGGTGATTAATTTCCTTGTATAGGGTGGGCAGAAAATAACTTTATCAATAACAAAGGTCTAACCAACAGTCAAAACTTTGGTTAAGCAATTTTCGGGTTGCATAAAATTGTCAATTGCCAAAATGACGTCACGTATAACAATAACATTAACTGCTCAGTTTCAGGCGTTTAATGTTAAAGTTACGTTTAGTTTTCGTAATCTGTGTATATACTCTGTATAGTTAAGTGTCATTTTTCAAACGATTTACAATAATAACATCCTATGCCCTATTTTAATATAAATACCTACTTGAAATTTACGTAGGTATCTGTTAAATACCAACGTTAAATGTCTGTATCAACGTTAAGTGTACACGAAATATTGTGAGAAACAAGCTCCAGTTATGATAGCGATCTGATGTGGGTCTATCCAAATAGATAGGTGGAGCGAATAATTCCACTGAAATTCTATGATAGAAACAACGAGGATGTAAATACTAGGTCCCTACGTCATAATATAAATTTAAATAATCGATATTTCATCAAGATTTGATAGTTATAAGTTATAATGATTTAATATAAAATCATTGCCGTTGCTAAAATAGTACCAGTGCAAGTTTTTGGGGAAATATAGCATAATTTTACTGGTCACTCGTTTACCTTTAAATTTAACAATTACGGCAATGGTGCAACAGACGAATTATCAATTTCAGTACTTATTATTGTCACTGCAAAAGTTAACTTTAATGGTAACACTAACGTTAGATTTTATGCAAGCCACCCTTAACTAGGCGTTATATCATAGGACACGCGATACTTTAAGATTCGCGTTAATTTTAATGCAAAATTAACTAACGCCCGTTAAATAACAAATTGGTGATAAAAAAACCTTTCAAATTTGTAAAAATACACTGTTTGTGTACGATTTTATCCTAGAAAAAAAAATCGTTCTGCTAATGTGCAGCAACATGTCTGGCTGTTTACAGCAGTATCGCCATCTAAACGTTTAATTACAAATCGCTGAACGGAATTGCAATGCGTCCGTCACCCTGAGACCTGAGACCTTACGATCCTTTAGATCATACTAGCTTGTGCTCCCGGCTGCACCCACGTAAAAAAAATGTTTGCGGGATATAAATCCCGCTTTATCTTTTCCCGGGATAAAAAGTAGCCTGTGTCCTTTCTCAGGCTCTAAACTATCTGTGTACCAATTTTCATTTAAATCGGTTCAGTCGTGAAAGTGCCACAGACAGACAATTACTTTTGCATTTATAGGTAATATTAGTAAGGATTATGTATATAAGACCTCGACTTATTATAATTATAGCATTGCGCTGTATGTAACTTATCTAAGTTACATTTGTGAATAAATTGTCCCTAGTATTTCCATTGCCAGCGATTCTTCTTTTAATTACTGGTGACGAGCTTGATAATGAAACTATTCCGCGAATGTCACTTTGTTGCAGATTGCAAAGTTCTTGAAACCAAAAAAGTGCTTGCACAATTTTGCTTGGCGGTAGAAATAGACATTGTAGTACCGCGGTAGAGTCGCTCTCCACCACCAATCGTGTTAACTTAATGCGGGCTTTTTAAATCCCATATTTCCCTAGAATTGATTATTTAATTTCATGTATTATAAGAATGAAGTTTCCTCTTGATGTATAGGTACCTACCAAAACAATTATCAAGGAAATATTCAAATCAAAATAGATGTTGATCTCATAAAACTAGGTTTAAAATTAAAATTTCTGTTCGTAATGCAATTAGTATCTTTGTAAAGAGCGTTCCAAAAGCATCATTAGGGCAATGTACTATAAATTTGGCAAAGATGACACCGCGAGATTTGGAGCTTATCAACTCATCATACGGATGTTTTTGCATTGTTTGATTTAATGTCCTATCATGATCGTTATAATCAGTTATTAGATGCATAGTAATGGGTACTTGTTTTGTGTTTATGGCGTGAACACAAAGGATCTCGGTCTCGTTTGGGCATTCCAATGTCGTTACAGTTCGTGTGACGTGATGCATTATAGGTTCGTAGACCCCACTTTACGGACATTTGCTTTTAAAACACTTCTTAATTTTGTGCAATTAATTGTTAGATTTTTCTTTCTTCCTAACTCTCAAATGTTTTCATTGTGCCTGTTTTTGAGCATTAGAGTCTTTCTTTAAGATATCATGCGCAAAATCAACCCAGTGCTATGTTGACACGAGCTTATATCAGAGTTTGGGTGCATTGATGTATTTCTGTCTTCCCCAATGTGGGAATACAGTCACGCCCGTATACTATAAATCTTTGATGTTATTTTGCAATTTCCCCATATCGTTAAATCGCGAGCAATATTTTATTATATTTATACAATATAGTTTACGCAATTGAGAACAGTAAAAATGTACCAATGTTTTTACGTGCATCGGTTTATGCCTCAAGCGCTAGTTAAATAAATATCATTCATTGGGAACTGGGTCACGGATGTTGCAGCTTTTTTGATAGCGTCTTGAAAAACTCCTTTGAATCGAACTATTTGCGCACTGTTAGTTATCTGTTATGTAACAGAAAATGGATGCTGGAGAACCTTGTTTAATGATCTTGTAATGCCATGAGATTGCCCGAAACAATTTCAATTTGCGACGGCTAAGCGATATTTTACGAAGGTCGCTGTATTTAAATTTCCGTCGCTGAATGTACATGATGTGCGATAGTTTCATAATACGTTTTTATTTCCCCTTGCCAGAGATTAGCGCAATTAAACAAAAATCTATTTAAGAAAATTTACCAATATAGAAATTAGTCTTTACATAATATAATCTCAAAATTAGGTTAGAAAATCTATCTGAAGTCTGAAATTCACGTCGACGAACTTTCCTCAGACACAATTCGTGCGCTACGTATTACTCGTTTTAGAAATGACTAGCTTTTGCCCACGGCTTCGCCCGCGTTAATAAGTTTTTCCGGGCTAAAAGTACATAAAAACCTTCCCGTTGAATCACTCTATCCAACACATTTATTTGGATAAAGATTAATATTATGACGTTGATACAACTCTTAACATAATGCATTAATTTCGATAATAATTATTTAAGATAATGCATTAATTTCGACCAAATTTGATTACCATAAAAACGGTTCTAGTGAGTTAATCTTAAAAGATAGACATATACTGTCGCAGACATTTTTTTTAGATAATTTCAAGAGGAATAATTCTCTCATACATATATTTTTGGTATCTTGAACCGTTTTCGCAGCGCACGCCTCAAGGATGAATAATTTTCCCCGCTTTTTTCACATTTTCCATATTTCTTCGCTCCTAATAGTTGCATCGTGATGTTATATAGCCTAAAGCCTTCCTCGATAGATGGTCTATTCAACACAAAAAGAATTTTTCAATTCGAACCAGTAGTTCCTGAGATTAGCGCGTTCAAACAAACAAACAAACTCTTCAGCTTTATAATATTAGTATAGATTATTACGAGAAACATTTTTGTACATGCAGTATTGAAGACAAGCATTTTATATGCATATAGAATAAAGTAGTAGGTAATTTAAATTGCTGGTAAGGTAATACGGATTAGTGGAGGCTCACAAAATTATTGCATATTTACGCATTAAACATTAAAATAAAACTACAGTAAAATTCGGATATAACGACTTCGCTTATGACGACTAACCGTTTTTAGCGACGAAGATGTAAACTTAAGTCAGGTATTAGGAAAACATATCCGTTTAGTACGACTCCGGTTTAAGCGACAAACTGCTTATAGCGACCAATTTTTATTAATAATTCGTCCGGTTAGAACGACTTACAGTGTTTTGTCTACAAAACCGACACACCAATACCATGCCACCCCACGTTCCGTATTCTCCACGCTTATCATATATTTATCACCAACTGTGACCAAGCTCACGCAAGGGATCATTTTAGTTTGTTCGAAGCAATATCGTCGAATTGTCTCAAAACGCAGATGATTTTGACTAAGAAGACGACGTACGGCTGAGCGTTTAGACAAGGGCTCTAAACCAATGAGGTTAAATATCATAAAATCATTGCTCGGAACGCTCCGGACAAGCTTAGTAACTACATATTTACGTAATATAGGTCTATACATTTTATCTCTTTGTATTTATATTACAGTATATTATGTATGGCGTAATGTGGAATGTTTATGGTAGAAATTACATACTATAAATATAATTGCACTTTAATTGCAACAATTTAATTGCAATTATTAAATGTTTTATTAACATACCTAACAAGAAATATATTTTACTATAATATTACACGTGTAGTATATAAAGAAAATCCAACTAAAAAATAGAAATATTTTTTTAATAAACTTGAACTGAGAATAGTGTGAATAAGAAAAACATGTATTTTATTGTAAAAAAAAGCGTGCGGTGCTTTGTATCAGAATGTTAACCCTTCT
Source organism: Lapara coniferarum (assembly GCA_949316025.1). Classification (NCBI taxonomy): domain Eukaryota; kingdom Metazoa; phylum Arthropoda; class Insecta; order Lepidoptera; family Sphingidae; genus Lapara; species Lapara coniferarum. The sequence goes on from OX438919.1 coordinate 25,992,106, forward strand.
ACTCATATTATCTGTCAATAAAATATTTATAACTATTGACACCATGCACCCCACGCTTTTTTTTACAATAAATTAAAAACAAAACAAAAAATCCCGACTGCGTCAAAATCTGCCAGCCGTCTTTATAAAAATTATTGAAGAACTGAAATGTTAGAAACAAGTTTTTAATTTGAATATTTTATTTTGGTTTTGAATAATCTTAGTTGACAGTGTTCAATGTTCATAAACGCCATCACTCCGAGATTTTGTTGCTTTATCTATATCACCAACCAAATTGTGAGAAATGCGCGTGTTATGAATTACGCATTCGCGAATATTGGTGACAAATATTCGTATTCGCATTCACATTTGCGTATTGAAAAAACGAACATTCGTTACCTACATCATTAGTACTGACACACCGGTTCTACTGGTTTATTATATGTATAGATAAGGGGACTTGCTTGCTATCCTGCAATGTAGCAATGAAAATGTTATCACCAAAGTATACATATTACATTCTCTTCAAGCGTTCAAGCTTATTTTAAAACCTGTATGGTGTAGCCAAAGCTTTAAGTTAAACTGAATACAGATTAGAATCTTTATACTACCTTTTTCTACAATGTGGTAGAGAATTTCATTATAATGATATGGATATGCGTATGAAATTACTGTCCTTTTAACGGAATGTAGCTAAATGAGAATAGTGGATTACGCGTTCCTGAATTATTACAATCGCGAACAAACATACACGCTATCAATTCACGTGCGCTGCTAAACTTTAAGCAGGTATGAAAATTGCGAAGGGTTAGAAGCTTTATTTGATCTCTGTCAATCTCACTGAACCAATGAAACTAAGCAAAGAAACCTATCATGTCTGTTTGTGCTTCTTATTATTCATGCTAAAACTATATACTGGGTTAAACGAGTTCTTGAGTGGAGACCGCGAGTCGGCAAGCGTAGTGTAGGACGCCCTCCAGCTAGGCGGAGTGACGATTTGCGAAAGTTCGCTGGCAGAAACTGGGTGCGACAGGCCGAAGACCGGGTAAAATGGCTTGTATTGGGGGAGGCCTATGTCCAGCAGTGGACTAAAATATAGGCTGATGATGGTGATGATGATTATTCATGCAGTGAAGAAAACTACAGAGAGTTAATCTATCACTTACAAACTTAGAGTAAGTATAACTACTATAGAGCGCGTGTATGCAAGTGGGAACAATAGGCACGGGTGGGAACATCGTCCTGCGCCGGCCGCAAGCGCTTGTAGTCACTCGAGTAGGAACGGTGTGAGCACACGCGAGTGAGATCTATGCGCATATTTGATTATTAATACTGCAAAATGGTTAAATGGTATATGGAATGTCGTAAAAACGACATTCGGAAACACACTAAACAGAATTCTAATATCACGTTTCACAGGCAAGCCATATTTCAATATATTTTTAGGTAAAATTGAAATCACGCGTCGCGGTATGAAAGACGCACGGGAGGCGAACGCTTGTACCCCCCGCACTGCCCCGCGTCCCGCTTTTTCGATAGTGATGTTATGCGTCGATACCAGAATCGATGTAATATTTTCATATGCATACGTATTTATTACTATCGAAGGCGATGCTTAATATAATGTAGCTTAGGTAACTGTTTTTGTCTGTGTGTGATTTTTAAGCCAATTAATAATTGCGTTTTTGTTTATGAAATGAAAGAAATAATTACTGTTCCTAAAAATTTACCGATTACGATGATATTTTTAAGCTATTGCATAGCTTCTATCGTGGGCCTTGACAGTATAAGTTAGCAATCATTAAGATATATTTTTTTGACATTTTTTTAACATTGGTAATAAATATTTCAAAAACTAGACGTGGCTATTTTAGGCTTGGGGAGACTAGCTAAGAAATCCATGGTGCGATGCTCGGTTTATATCCATTGGTTCAATTATAATGGATATCCATTAATATTATTGGTTCTTATTGCTTGTAAAAACTGCTCTTGAGGTACCGTGTTTATAAATCATTCCACATGGCACTACACCAATTCGCAGCATAGCTTTTATCTATATTAACGCAATACGCTTAAAATTACTCATAAGGCCATATTTTGTAGAACCACAATTTTTTAACAACAATATGTACCGCGCCGCCGGACCTGTACTTATCGATAACTGTTGCGTTGGTGCTGCTCGCGTGCCCACCCCTAGCAGTCGCCAACATTTCTATATGAGTAGCTATAGTTCACCTGCCTACGCTGGGTAGTGGGCGCACGGTGCGATATTAGCGCTCTATAGGTACTTTACTTACTCTGAGCTTACAAAGCATAATTCCTATTAAGTATCCGTTGCTCCTTTCTCAATCCGTAACGACCCGCAAAGGACTCTGACTTCCCTATTACAATGGTAAATAAATCCCATATTGTTCCAGTATAGAATATGGCACACGTTGGAAAGAGACCCCCTATTCGCGCACAGCCCTGTCACGCTCAGCGTGGAGGAGCAGAAGCGGATCACACAGCTGCAGCTCAGGAGGATAAACCAGCTCAACTTCCACCCTAAAGACCTGGCTACGGCCAGTTATAGTATACGGGTAAGTCGACTAACCGAAGACCACCGCACAAGGCTTTTTAATAGTAGATCACCCATGAATTCTGTTAAAGCTAGATTTGCATCAAGTATTCGTGGATACGTTACACAACTTTAAGAATTGAGAATATGAAGGGAATTTCTTAGAAAGTCATTAACGGTACGAATCTCCAATCCACAGCTTTCTTTGACAAAATCCTACTGGTCGAGCCGGCAGATGCATGCTGCAGACATAACTATCTGATTTTTAATAAATTTATACGTAAAAAAAAAAATGCGATAGTTTTTGAATTCGTAATGTTTTATTGAAGTAAATGTAGAAATCGCTAAACGTGTTTGGATGACATTTCACATAAAGACACTATGTCCTGGATGAATCTATAGCCACAAAACCTATTAAGTAATATTTTGTTCAACAGACGCGCACAGTGATGACGATAAATGAGGCGATCCAGTCGCTCAATCCTAGTGTGTCAGTCAAAATGGCCATCGGCATGTACCTCTTCTCAAACGCACTGCTCTCGCTCGGCACTGAGAGACATCTGAAGTTCTACGAGGCAACGTTTGTTAATAGAGAGGTCAGTATGTATCAGTGGCGAAGGGTGACATTTGCCGAAAGGGAATCCGACACAAAATATGGGTAATAATATGCATAAATATTGTCTGCAAATCGTTCTAATGATAATTAAATTAGCCTATTACGCTATACTACGGAAAGGCGACGAGAATCTGGAGAGACTTATCATCGTTGGCAACACCGAAGGCAAACGTTCTCGAGGCCGAGCACCAACCCGATGGACAGACCAGATTAAGGACTCGTCTGCCACCAAGTTCCATAAATTAGTCGAAGATGCGATGAACAGAAACCGGTGGAGACAAATAATCCGCTCCAAATGTGGTACATCCAATGATGACCACGATCCTCAGTCATGAGGGACCGACTACAGAGAGAGATTACACTATAAAAATATAGAAGCCAACGCATGACGAAGGTGGTTTTGTATAAGTACTCAAATCATTATAACAGCTGTTATGATAAGTGATTCACACCTAAACAAGTAATAAAACAAATCACTTCATATTACATAGGTACCAAATTATCGATTATTTGTCTACCATTCTCCGCGTTAGCGTAAATAATTTTTCTATTACGACAGAAAAAAATCTATTAAAACAGGTAGACATTCGATACATAATCATCTCTTATAGTAACTAGGCACTGTTCCCTTGCTTTTTAACTAAGTTAATACATGCAATAAAAAGATAGATTTAATCACTCTCGAAACTTAACTTTAAAAACACTGTTTCCATAAGAAATGATCCGTCAGGCAGTAGTTGACGTACCCTATAATAATCTTGATGTATATTGTATAATGTGAAACGATACTTCACAATTTTAATAAAACATCAAAAAGATTTTCTCGGTTGTAAGTAAATAACGCAATTTTAAAACTATCTCATTAACCTAATGTCTGAAATTACAACTTAATAATTACACGTACCTCCACACTACACACAAACGTTGATAACACTTTCAACACACAAATTCATTATTATATTCCACATTTATTAATTAAAAACAAACTTTTCCAACCGGCAAAATTGTTTACTTGAGTTTTCAAACGTCAATAATACAAATTTACGCTTCTTATTTAAAAATACTTCGGAAATCTTCGTTGGTCGTAGTCGGTGAGACTATCCCGCCCTCACACCCACCACTGCAACTCCTGTAAGCCAGGATCAGCAGGGGCACGCATTTTATGACACCGAGCGGTGAAGCTCGGCGAGTCTCAGGGAGCACTAATTAGTCTTAAGAAGTTAATCAAACAGAAGAATAGGGAGGAGTAAGAAATATATTTTCCACTTCAATCCATAGCAAAGAGGGAGACAAAATAATGAACTAAAAAGGTAATTTAACCTTAATTATTTAGAGTTTCACAACTGGAAAAGTCAGATGTAAAGCACCACGGATAAAATTAAAGGGGTCCTACTTGAGCTGTTAAACTTGATTCTAATAGTAGGTATGGCAAAAACGCCGGAAAGCACGGAAATTCTGCCTAGTGTCCACAAGGTCCATGTAGTATACAACTCCAGATGTTACCATATGTCTATCAACCATAATGTTACGCTCATTTTGCCAAAGACTACACTCCCAAAGTATGTGATGCGCAGATTGTTCGTAGTTGCAGTCATTAGGAGAACATGGACACGCAGCCGAATCAACCAACCTAAAGGAGAATAATTTGCACTTAAAATTACCATGGCCTGTAAGGAATTGCGAAACACAATGGTCGTAGTCGGTGAGCGACAATAATGCATGGCCGGTTAATAGTGAAGCCCAAGGATTTCGAGTTACCTCTTACGCATCTTCCCGTGATCGAAAAATGTATCGGTATGAATGAACAAATAAGACAAAGATAGCAATAACGCAAACATGTACGAGGAAGAAAGAGATACACGTTGCACCGCAGGGGAAGCTAAACGAGAGCGAGTTCCCTCGCGTGGCCATGGGTCACGATGGCGCGAATTTTAATATCTAAATCGCTGGTCAACGCCATATGTTACCATTTATTTAAACTATTTTATGTCGATCGATGAAAATGAAGTGTTGACTTAACATTATTTAAAGATGAATTTTATTGAAGTTAATTATTTGTTTCTTAATAATATCATTTATTGAGAGAGTTTGCTTGATAAATTACAAAAGGGAAGCCGGTAGGAATCGGCTTGTATGGACCCTTCGCCACTGGACTATGTATACATTAGTTTGTTCGTAATGTTGGGCGTCAATAATTAGTCGTCTATTAATTTTAAGCTGCTATAGTATGTATATTAGTTGATTATCCCTTTTCATGTTTATCCCGGAGGATTTCGGCAGGGGCAATTAATGTACAAACATCCTTTTAATATACAGTAGGGCCTCGATAATCCGAACGCCCTATATTAATTCCCTGTTCCAATGTATTCAGCGTTCGGAATATAGTATGCACAGATATTTTAGGCAAAACAAACACTTCGTTATGGAAACTATGTTTTAATCATTAGGAAATGTTATAATATGTTTAAGGGATGATGCTAGTATGAGAAACTATACGTGTAGCGTCTAAAAAGTTTAATTCGGAACTAAAATACGAGTGTGGCAGAGCGAGTTACTTAGAACCGGGAGACGCGCGGAGGCAGGGGGTCGCGATCGTTCGGGTTATAGAGGCATTCGGATTAGCTTGGGTTCGGATTATCGAGGCCCTACTGTACTATGATACGAATCAGCATCATAACGCCCGATTCCCTGAAGACGAATTTCGAGACTGATACGTGAGTTGTCACTCGCAAAGTCGGAACGTGATTTTATTCTGTTTTCTTAATCCTAATTGTTTAGCTAATTACATAAAAATAGCCAATTAATTAAAAATGTGACTATTAATTTAAGTAATTAAACATATGCCTATTAATTAAAGTAATTAACAATAAGCCTACTTATAAAAAAATCCACAATGCACAATTAATCTGACAATTATCCCACGTTATTTACGTGCGATAATAAATATTTTTTCTGAGTAAAAACTATACGAAGTGGACGATAGCCTTGTTCGGAATGGAACGGTCTGCCGAGACAATGTCCCGAAGTTCAAAACCTAAGGCACACACCTCTGACTTTTCGAAGTTACGTGTGTATTGTTTGTCAATAAAATTATCGTTCACTTTAACGGTGAAGGAAAACATCATGAGGAAACCTACATACCTGATTTTTTTTCCTAAGAATTTTGAGGGTATCTAAAGTCTGCCAATCCGCACTAGGCCAGCGTGGTAGACTAAGGCCTAACCCCTCTCAGTAGTAGAGGAGGCCCGTGCTCAGCAGTGGGCAGTATATAATACAGGGCTGATCGCATCGTATCGCAAAAACTATACTATGTACAGAAAGGCATTGTAAATAAAGATCTATCCACTATTGAATGATCTCTAATGTATTTGTTGTAATGGGCAAGTCCTAGTAGGTCCTTAAATTACACGTTATTTAAAAACAACTCCAACAGGACTTACAATGCGTCCGAGTACATAGAGTTATTACTCATAAAGCTGGGATTCCGCAGAAAGCTGCAGACGGCAACAGCACGTGCCGCGACGGCAGACGGCACTACTATGCAGTATTAAATTGTATGAGACCGATTCCGCACACGACGGCAAATGACGCGCGACACGTGACGTCCTGCCGTTTGCCGTTGCCGTCTGACGCGTCCTGGGGAACCACAGATTTACCTACGTAACGTTTATGAACGCAGGTATAAAACTCGTATTCACAAACTGCTATGAGGTCGCACAGTGCGCCCGAACGTATGATATCAGCAATTCCATAGTTTTCTTTGGCCCTGTTCAGCTTTATCTTTTTTTTTATGTCATCGAATGACAAGACGAGCATGCTCACCTGATAGTAAGCGATACGACCACCCATAAACAGTAGAAACACCATCCAGCACCTTGAGTTAGAAAGTACTGTGTGACATTCCATTGCGCTCGTCATCTTGAGACATAAGATATTAAGGGCGGTATTAATAAATCAATCTCAAGTTTGAGTTACATCTCAAGTAGACGTAATGTATGAACAGTTCAATACATTATGTCTACTTGAGATGTAACTCAAACTTGAGTTTGATTTATTAATACCGCCCTTACTCTCATTATGTCCAGTAGTTACACTGGCTACAATGCCCTTCAAACCGAAACACAACAGTGCATGCACACTGCTGCTTGGCGGTAGAAATAGACATTGCGTTGGTACCCACCCAGACGGACTCTTATATATGAGAGTCCTACCACCAGTATATCTGCTTGAAATGCTGCAAAATTGTATTTCAATATTAGCTATTCATAGCGCTTTGCCTATGCACTGCGTAGTCTCATACCGAAAGCACTGAGAATAAACTTATTATAATAGCATAGAGTTGTCCTTAGCTAAGTAACGTTTATGAATTCGGGTGTAAGTTGTACTTTCCCGAGTATGCCATAACTTCAGTACCAGTTTACGCACTATCGTATTGTTATCGTAATGGTTTCGTTTAAGCTAATTTTTGTATGTAAATTTGAACAGCGCCGCATTGAGCGTATTTGGAATTAAAGTACGATAGCATGAGTATTGTGTGTAACCTACGAATAGTGAATTGGTCCGTGGGCCAGTGACAGATTTCGATGACCAAGTTTCTCTCAAACGATAATTGGTGAGACGCATCAGAGACGTGTATCATAAAGCCTCGTGAACGTCAGCTTCGGCTCCGTGGGTGCCATGAGCGGTGGTAGCCTCCCAAAGATGTAGAAAAAAATATATTATTCAGTCATTTCCTCCCAACTAAGAATCATTTTAAATTGTAGCTAACCCGATACCTTGAAGAAAAAAAATAATCAGCTGACTGTAACTTGGGGCATTATGCGTCAGCTGGTCAATCAAACATGTAAAAAAAATATATCATTTCAGTGATTTCCTCTCAACTACAAATTTACCTGATGATAGCTTATACGCAACTATGAATAAATATATATGTCAGCTGGCTGTATGCCGGGGCAAAAACCGTCAGCTGATGCCTTGAAAGTTATAACGCAGGTGTTAGGCGAGAGCTTCTATTACATAATTACATGCATCAGCTGACAATGTTTCCCTTGAATTAATGATAGTAGATTCTCTTTATTAATTACAGCATTGTATTATCAATCTATACATGTAAAATGCTTTGTCCTGAATGACTGACTGACAGTTAAACGCACAGCCCAAACCTCTGACCGTAGAGATCTGAAACTTGCAGGGTGTGTTCCTTGTATGACGCGATGTAGGCATGCAACACTTTTCTAACCCTTAGATTAGAAACGTGTTGCAAAGGTGGTACCTGCAGTAGGTTGTGTTAATCTGAAAAGTCTTCTGCTGACCACTTTATCTTACTCCGGAGAATACAATAAACTATAAATTCATAATCACTGTTCTTAATATTTCTTCAGTTATTTAATTATATACGTATTAGTCGTAAAGTATTTATACATTTCATCGGAAAACTCATATCTGAGCGTAAAGTCAAACATTTAAGATACATTATATCTTCCCAGATGAAAATTTATAAGCTGACTAGCTTTTGCCCGCAGCCTCGGTCGTACGAAAGAGTTTTTTTTTTATAAAGGTCCCTCTTATACATTTTCACGAGATAAGAAGTAGCCTAAAACTTTCCAGTTTCCCAGATGCTCGAATTATTTCCATACCAAATTTAATCAAAATCCGTTTGATAGTCTTTGAGTTTATCGCGTACAATCTTTTTACCCCATTAGGGGTTGAATTTCGCAAAATCCCGTCTTAGTGAGCTCCAACGTCCTAAAAGGAACCTCCACAAAATTTGAGACTCCTAGCACGTGTAGCTTCTCAGATTACGTGATGAGTGAGTTAATGACCTTTCGTTTTTATACATATTATATATTTCGGGATGAATTTCAATAAAACATGAAACACGTCTTCTATCAGTTCTGTTAAAAATAAGTTTAAGCAATATTTGAAGTAGGTTGGACCAAGGAATCACGTTGGCCCATACAAACTTTGCCCCTCTTTTTCACCCTCTTAGGGGTAGACTTTCGGAAAATTCAATCTCATTAGATGCCTATGGCATACAAAGAACACACCCTGCAAGTTTCAGGTCTCTACGGTCAGAGGTTTAGGCTGTGCGTTTAACCGTCAGTCAGTCATTCAGGACAAAGCATTTTACATGTATAGATTGATAATACAATGCTGTAATTAATAAAGAGAATCTACTATCATTAATTCGAGGGAAACATTGTCAGCTGATGCATGTAATTATGTAATAGAAGCTCTCGCCTAACACCTGCGTTATAACTTTCAAGGCATCAGCTGACGGTTTTTGCCCCGGCATACAGCCAGCTGACATATATATTTATTCATAGTTGCGTATAAGCTATCATCAGGTAAATTTGTAGTTGAGAGGAAATCACTGAAATGATATATTTTTTTTACATGTTTGATTGACCAGCTGACGCATAATGCCCCAAGTTACAGTCAGCTGATTATTTTTTTTCTTCAAGGTATCGGGTTAGCTACAATTTAAAATGATTCTTAGTTGGGAGGAAATGACTGAATAATATATTTTTTTCTACATCTTTGGGAGGCTACCACCGCTCATGGCACCCACGGAGCCGAAGCTGACGTTCACGAGGCTTTATAATACACGTCTCTGATGCATCTCACCAATTATCGTTCGGGAGAAAATGACTGACGAAATTTTGCTACTGGCCCACGGTCTAAATGTGTGACCATGGTTTCGGTAAACTTATGGCACTTGACTGTACGAATCGTATTTTTTGACAAGGGGTATTGTAAAAACAAAAATGTTATTCGATACGAACACGTTACGATTACTATACGAAGCGCGTTAAATTCCTGCTAGGGGTACTTTCTTACTAGAGAGGTTTGTGATATTATATTACATTAGTTTGTTCGTCCCGTCAAGATCATCGCCAACTGTTACATTTTGTGTGCAGCTGCTGGCCAGTTTCGCCCTGACGGAGATAGCTCACGGGTCGGACGCGCGGCTGATGCGCACCACGGCGACATACGACACACAGCACAGGCAGTTCGTCCTACACACGCCCGACTTCGAGGCGGCTAAATGCTGGGTTGGTAATCTAGGTAAAACTTGTGTGACATTTTTAATTTGTTATTGGGACTGGACGATATTTAATAAAGTTTTCAGGGATTTAAGTCCCGCTTTATATTTTCCCTGGGTAAAAACCCTATAGCACTCAGGAGTACTGTAGCTTCCTATTAGTGAAAGAATTTTCAAAATCGATTAATTAACCCATTTCCTACAAACTCTCAAACTTTTCTTCTTTATAATATTAGTATAGACGAATAGAGGAAGATATGGAATCAGAATGGAAAAATGAAAATGCCTTTGAAGAGTTTGTAGGCTCCCGTACACATGACTTCTTCAAGAAAGTCATTAAAAAATTACCACTGCGCTGGCAGCGAAGCATCAATAGCATGTGTGCATATTTACAAAAGTTACAATAATAGCATCTATCATATCACTGAGGTTTATACTATCATTGGTTTACAAAACGGTTTTACTCACGTATTTCTTGGTCAGAATCGTCGACCAGTTTCGACCTATTAGGTAGGTCATCTTCACGGGCGAGTGATAAGTCAACGTGGCTACTAGGCTGACTGAACACATCAGGTGTTTGAACAAATTGCACGGGAATGGCTCTGCGGTCGCCGAGCACGCGTTGGATTCGGACGTTTCCCACCATTGCTTTGATAAGGTCAAAGTATTGGCCCGCGAAAAGGCTTTCGGCCCGCGTAAAATTCGTGAAGCCACTGAGATAAATAAGCGCCCGAATTTCAACCGTGACTTAGGCTGGACGTTGCCGACTGCTTGGAAACCGATTCTTCAAACCGTACACAAGTCCATTAACAGCCCTACACGAGGAGTTGACACAGTCAGTTCAGTGCACACAAGTGTTCCATACGCACCGGTAGTGTCCGAAGATGGTCTAGCAGCTGCGACATCTTCGGAACCCACCGAACCAACCCCACTCTACCCTTCGAGCCGTGCTTTACGTTCCGCAAGGCGGGCGGCGGCGCGGGCGCGGGCGGCTGACAGTGATCGAGAGGCCTCCGCGACGCGACGTCCTCTCAGCACTCGCCTATGAAGATGACCTACTTGATAGGTCGAAACTCGATCGACGATTCTGACCAAGAAATACGTGAGTTAAACCGTGTTGTAAACCGGTGATGTGATACGTCTCGCGTAAGTTTTAATAAGGTTTATATTGAGTTTACAGCAGTTTCAGTTCATAGGTACTTAGTATAAAATACAGAAACAATTAATTCTTAATGAACAAAGTAGATCAGTATACACTATAAAACATATTAGTTACTTAAAAAAGCACATTGCAACAATAGAGCCATAATTATCGTTAACGATGTGATTAATTTTTTGTTTATATTTTTGAACACTTTTTGTTTGTTATTGTAAATAAGCGATGATGCTCTATTGATATGTGGTTAGCGGATTCGACTACTGATGAGTTTAATATTTTTATCCTATAAATTTCTCTCCAGCAAACTAATCCATTCCAAGCTGGTGTGTCGCTAGAGCGTCGTCTTTTGTATTATAAATATAGAATCTGTATTTAGTTGGAAACTAGGAACCCATTTGTTTCAAGGAATCGTAAAATTGTTCCTTTTGTCTCTTACGGACAACGCTAGTATCTGTAGCGCTACTGTTTGATAGCGGCATTTTGGTGTGGACAAAGGTATAAAGTAGCTGGGATTTCGGCATGGTAGTACCGGCGCTGTTTTAGTAATAAGTTTAAATGTACAATCATAGTGATTAGAAGGAGGAATTATTTAAAATATTTTAGAACTAGACACTGTGATGGTCTGTAGGTACTTTCCTAACCATAGTAGGTACAGGGAAAGATACTAAGAAGGACAATCAATCCTACTTATAATATTATAAAGGCGAAAGTTTGTAAGAATGTATGGATGTTTGGATGTATGGATGTTTGTTACTCTTTCACGCAAAAACTACTGAACGGATTTCGATGAAATTTGGCACACGGGTAGATCATGTCCTGGATTAACACATAGGCTAAATTTTATCCCGGGAAAATAGAAGCGGGACGTTTATCCCGGAAAAACTATTTAACGCGGGCGGAGCCGCGGGCAAAATCTAGTATAAAATATTATTCAAAACGTTTCACTTTTATTTTACGTTTATTAAGAAGTATCGTTTCTTTGCAATGTTTTTGGAAATACATTATTCCGCTAATTGGTCGCGGATGAGCAAAAATAGATCATTATTTTGTATGTATTTATGGTGGAGATTAGATAAAAACAAGTTTGGTGTTTGCATATTATCTTTCGAGTTTGCCGTGCGATAATATGACGTAACTCTCGTTGAGTGTTCGGAATTCAACAAACGGCCCTTTAGGATATACAATATATTATTTTATGACCTTACAAACTCGTTTTGAATGAGGTACTGTCATCCACATAAGTCGCTGAACACATTCAAAATTTCAAATCGTTGTTGAAGTTTCATATTCTATTATCAATTCACTGTCTACTCTTATTCTGTGACTTACAGTGACTAATAAGTCAAAGAATATAATACCCAATGTATCCAGGGAGGACCTGCACACACACTCTCCTGTTCGCACAACTCATCACCCCAGATGGGACCAACCATGGACTCCACGGGTTCGTGGTGCCCATCAGAGACCCGGCCACGCTGGAGACGTACCCTGGGCTGATAGTGGGCGACATGGGCGAGAAGATAGGAGTTAATGGTATCGATAATGGGTGAGTGAGAGATTATGATATGTATATAGCAACAGGGGCGTAGCTAGCGCTGTATCAGCCGTATCAACGATACGGGGCCTAGGGGCTCTAGGGGCCCTCTTAGACCATACGCTAAACAGAAACCGGTCACCCAAAAATTCGGATTTTTTTTGCTCCGGCATATAGGCCTTCGGCCACGCTGGGCCGCTCAAATTGAGTGACTTGTAGTTTAGCTAAGTCTAAATCTGACGCTGGAGGAGCCCCGAACAAATTGAGATATAGGGCCCCTCTATGGCAAGTCACACGACTGGTAGCTGGGAATAATTAGCTGTGAAGAAGAAGAGTTTAATTATACCGGTCACTTCTAGTATTTGCCCGTAAAGAAAAACCATAATATAAAAATCATTGCCGACAGTGACCATTTACCACTAAGTGAGCCTCTAGGTAGTCTGCCTTCGCAGCCAAAAAATAAATATTTAAATTATAATTTGTTTGCCCTGCCGCATACTTCAAATAATATAGAGGGTTGAAAAGTGGGTAAATGTCAACAAGGTAATTTCTTTGAGACCTTTGTCAAGTATGAATAGTTTGAGGTAATAGATTAGAATTGTTTTAAAATTTTTGTTGAATTACTTGATCTGTCGGTAGTATTGAGCTGTGGAGTTGCAGTTGCGAGGCTCTGAATGGTAGATCTGTCCGAGAGCTTTTTACCCAATTTGCGCAAGGAGATTCATGTTTTTTGTTTGTGCCTCTTGCAATCGTGAGACTCTGTGTGGTTGCCCCTGTTCACCGCCCCCCAAGGCCGCCCCTGGTGGAGCTTCTGTGTCGATTTTGAAATCTGACAACACTATGATTTTTTCTTATCAAATTTGCCTGGAATATCGGATAACTCAAAGAAGTTTACGCTTTTTATTTAGTAAGGGAATGCCATTTAGTTTCGATTGGATAATTTTTGTATTAACCGTAGTTTTAATCGACCTTTATCGAATAATTTCGTAGAATATAATAAAGCTAAAACTAAAAACGTCAATTATGTTATTTTTTGTTGTTAATAAAGGTGTTTTTAATGATTCGTTTAATAAGTTAAATAGTCATTTTATGAACTGTGGGTTTTGCATTTTACTATTGTTCAGGCAGTATAATTGTATTAATGTGTGAACATAATATGGTAATATTTCATGTTTTCCTTGAGAGCCTTAATACATCCATAGTTAAAAAACACATTCTACATAAATAGGATTTTTTGTAACAAAATAATAATCTCACAGTAATATGTAAATAACTTTATTAACAACATCTTTTATTCTATGACTTTTCAAATCACAATAAATTTATGAAACTTGCAAGTTTTTTTGTATTATAATCATTTTTATATCTGTATTATGTTGTATCTACGTAACTTCTCCTGTGGTCTATCATTCATATGTCATAACACCACAAATGTTCATCACAAACCTATTCTGCGAAAATGTAGCCTCGTCGTTGTGTGAACGACACTCCTCGTGAATTGAGACACATTAAACTAGCGGGCTGCGTCATTTGCGGCTGCTGGATTGGCTTCGAAGAAGTCTAGTCTTCCTCCTCACTTATATTATGCCTTGGTGGACGGACGGACGGTGTATCATTTATATCTAAACTATAATAAAGCAATAGATCACGATGTGCCTGTACATTAAAAAAGAAAGGGGATTAAAGAAGAGTAATAGGAAACAAATAAGCGATTTTTATATTTCTTTTCTGTCTGTTTTTCTGTTTGCTTGTTACTGCACATCTCCGAAACTGCTGAACTGATTTCGATGAAATTTAGTAAGGAGATAGTTTGAGACCCTAAAAAGGACACTTCTTTTCATCCCGGGAAAAAATAAAGCGGGACTTTTAGACTGGAAAAACATTTTTCGCGGGCGAAATTCCAGTTTTTAGTGACATATTTGCTTGGATATGATCTATCTATATATGTCCCAGATCACGGCACCAAATCTATACTAATATTATAAAGCTGAAGAGTTTGTTTGTTTGTTTGTTTGTTTGAACGCGCTAATCTCAGGAACTGCTGGTTCGAATTGAAAAATTCTTTTTGTGTTGAATAGACCATTTATCGAGGAAGGCTTTAGGCTATATAACATCACGATGCAACTATTAAGAGCGAAGAAATAATGGGAAATGTGAAAAAAACGGGGAAAATTATTCATCCTTGAGGGCTTCCATTGCGTGCGCTGCGAAAACGGTTCAAGATACCAAAAATATATGTATGAAAGAATTATTCCTCTTGAAACGATCTAAAAAAATGTCCGCGACAGTATATGTATATCTTTTAAGATTAACTCACTAGAACCGTTTTTATGGTAATCAAATTTGGTCGAAATTAATGCATTATTTGTTAAGAGTTGTATCAACGTTATAATATTAATCTTTACCCAAATAAATGTGTTGGATAGAGTGATTCAACGGGAAGGTTTTTATGTACTTTTAGCCCGGAAAAACTTATTAACGCGGGCGAAGCCGTGGGCAAAAGCTAGTTAAATTATAATAACGGCGTTGTCAAACCAATATCTGATATGTGCAAAAAGTTAAACTTTGAGATACAGTGCAAAAACATTCTCATGTAAAATATGGAGACAAAATTTGTACATAGCATAATTTTTCTAGGGCTCATCGTTTCACCGTGTAACGATTAGCATCACATAAGGGTTTTATACATCAAAGTTTGGGTGGCAAATTAGTCATAATAGTAAGAATGTAGAAATCTCAAAAAGTGCACATAGAAGATATTGGTTTGACAACAACGATATGCGTCGCTGTCTGCCACTTCAGTTATTTATGAGTCATTATTGATTCAAAACACGTTAGTGAGTACAATGGATGACGAAAATAGATAAAATTCGACACTCAAAATAATGTACTGTTTGATTTAATATATGCAAAGTGTTATGGAATGCGAAATGTAACTGATACTAGTCGATTTATGCAAAATGGCAAAGGATTGTTTGTGCTAAATTAATGTAATCCTTGTTAAATAAGGTTACAGTTCGTATTCCTTAATTTTGATAGACACGTGACATATGTCTATGATGTGAAATAACAGTATTAATGACATCCAAACGTTAAGCTTAATAGAATATTACAAACATAATGATAAAAAATAGTATGTTTTTTGGACAGTAATAATTAATAATAAATATTATAATAGGCTCAGTGATTGAACATAATTGCGATAACAAATGGCTTATTAATTTGAATGGTGTCTTAGGTTGCGTCAGCCTGGCCCTGTACCCGATCCAGATAATAAAAAAAAAATTGAACCTGCTTAACCGAAGATTATAAAGCTGAAAATTATTCACTGCAAGGCAGTCGTCTGGACGTAATACCTAGACCAAATATACTGACGGCTGAAATGTTAATTGAATAAATAGGTTCAAAAAACATAGAAAAATGTGCTGATTTCAAATATGTTCAAAACTCAAACCCAAAACTCAACTCGCAACAAAATGAAATGTCGCTAAGTCAATGAGATTTTCACCCTTCGATATGGCACTTGCATGAAAATAAATGTAAAATAGAGCTCATCGTAAATATCATTATATATTTTTATGGACTACATACATACCTACACACTCACGCCTTTTATCCCCGAAGAGGTAGGTTGAGGCACAACTAATGCACCCACTTTTGGCCCTGCATATTCCGTGCCGTGATGTGATAGGGCACATATTCCAGACTCCTGGCTGATACTGAATAGAAAAATCCAATATCGATTTGCCCGACCCGGGGATCGAACCCGAGATCTCGGCATTGCAGTCGTACCCTAATAAAACTACGCCACAGAGGCTATCCGTATGTACTGATGTCTATAGTCTTTTATAGACTACAAAAAGCAGTAAAAATGGGTTATTGATTCGTTTATCTCTAGTTAAATTTTGAATAATCCTCCAGTAATAAAAACTAAATAAATCAACGACCTTCAGCATTATAACGATTGCTTATTATACATTGATAAAAATAAGCCAACCATTAAATATTTGATCATGTTTTATTAATGCGTTGCCTGGGTTGTAAGGGTGTGTACTCACTTTTCGACACAAGTAATATTATTACAAATATTTGTATCGTATGTAGGGATGCAAATTGAGCAAAAAGTGATTGAAGTTTGTTATATGTATACGTCAAAGGTGAGGAGAGCCGATTGAGTTTAAATTTACGGAAACTATGAAGACGTGGCGTCTAAATTTTCCGGAAATTTACAACTCAACAGTGAACCACATTAAACATCGGACAATTTAATTGTTGGAATGACAATTGCCACTGTCCATGGCTTTTCTGGAAGTAATTAATTGACTATCCAAGACTAGTAGTACAGTGTGTCACAGCCTAACATATGCCAAATAAGTCCTTGGTAGTACATGTTATAGTTGAAAATACCGAATTAATTCAGGTATTACGAATGCGAGAATTTAAGATGACATTAATTAATTGTGAAATTCGAAATCCTGTTATCGTTGAGTCAAATTAGGTCATATTTAGATGTATGATATCGGTCGTCGAGGTCGGCTATGATTTGTATGTAAATGATTCGCGAAAGGCCTAATTAATAAATTGATTTCAAGTACAGATTTTTTTGCACCATGAAATAACGTTCTACATTTCGTAATTTTTCGAACATTGTGATAAAACTTCACTGTGGCAAGAGATGTAACAAGTCCGTTACATCTCGAAACCAACTTATTGTGAGCCTTCACTGGTTCACACGGTTACAAAAAATTCCGGAAGCGCAAATAAGGCTGGGTTATGTCGTCCGTGGTTAAGTAAAGTTAAGAATCTTATTACACTCGTGAATCACAAGCGAAATCACAATGAGAGAAGGCGCTGCGCACTCGTCCGGTGGAATAAGACCGTGTACCTACTTGACCTCGTATGAAACAACTCGGGCTAAGTTTTTGCCTTAAAGGTTAGCTACGCACCCACGATTCCCTCAATAATGTAGGTGTTTTGGGACAGTGTGTTTTACTTTAAGATGACATTACCGCCCGTTTGGTAACCTTTAAACACATAAAAAGAAGGATGACGTAAGACGTAAGACTTCATACTATCGCAATTTAATTAACAATTTTTTATTTCGTTAAAGTGCGTCCAAATGTGAGTAACGCGCACGCGCGTGCTGTTACTGCAACTGTTCGCGCGCGTACTTTCTTGATGTCTCGTAGATGCGCGCACTTATACACAGCAGCTCACTCCTTGTATACCTTGACATAAGGTTGCTTTTCATTATGAGTTAGAATAACTTTAATAAATTAGCGATCTAGGAACAATAGATAATACTTGTATTCTGGAAAAGCTCATATCTAGTTTAAATTTTTACCAACGCTTTTCTAAACTGCTTTCGTCATGTGCAATTGTTACCTGTCTGAAACTCTCAAGTATTAGTCAAGTGTTTTATCTTATCAACATGGGTGAATCATGCGATAATTTGAATTACGTCTGCTGAATGCCAATAATGGAATTCTTATCATCCAATTACGTGTCAATTTATCAGTCAAACTTGAGCTGCTGTGATGATCTTTATTGTTTAATTATGTAAGAGATAAATCTTGATAAAACTTCATAGTTGTACTAGCTGTTGCTCGCGGCTTCGCCTGCGTTGAAAGCCTTTCTCGCTACAAAAGTCTCTAAAACACTACTTAATTAATCGCGAATAGCGCCATCCACTTGATGAAATCAGATTGAAAATATCCATAATTTTCCATGGGAGTAAATTAAAGGGGAAAAATGGAGCCTAAATTAATCCAGGACATGATCTACTCATCTGCCGAACTTCATCCAAATCCGTTTAGTTATTTTTGCGTTTACTACTAACAAATATACAAACATCCGAACATTTACACACACTTTCGCAACTATAATATTAGTTAGAAGTAAGATACCTATTGTAAATCTTATTGAATACTCTGAAGATACTATATCAGCCTTCTTCGAATCTTTGAAAAAGTAAATTCCAAATCTTCAGACCGACCTACGAGATTGAAAATAGTAGTAAACAGTTTCTGACTTCCCACGAAACCCAGACTCGGAACAAATATTTACGAATCATGCAAACATTCTGTGTCCTTGCAAATATTAAAGTAGTAAGTACAAAACTTTTTTTGAATAGTTTATTACATTTGTCCGGTTTTGTCATTTTTTTATGATATCACACGTCAAATAAAACCGAATAGAAAACACGGTATCATCTTTAATATATATAATTCTTCTGTGCGTTTATGTCACAGAACTTCTCCTAAACGGCTGGACCGATTTTAATGGTTTTTTGTGACTTCAGATGGATTCGAGAATGGTTTAGATTATCAATTTTATCCGGTAGGTGGCGCTGTACTCGGGTTCTAGGATTTTATTTCCTTTTTAGGGCGACGTCTGTCGGGGCTGCGAGTAATATATTATAATAATAATCCTGTGCTATCTTTCGGAGTCGATGGTCGATCTTATAATAAAAATATAATTATCAAAACTTAGAGGTGTTACATGATAGATGGGAATGACCGAAATAGTATCTATCATATACAGGCCCAGTCTTAGTTACCCGGGCATCCACAAAACAAATCCGGTGACCATTTTTAGATTATAACAGTTTTCTTCCTGTTATTTTACTTGCTATCGATGATGTGATTCACATTCAAGTCAAAGTAAATGCATTAAGCTTGTGAGCTCTCCTTATCCTTTTCACGACCGAAGCCCTTTAGGACCTGCTGCGCCATGCAACCGACTAGACTGCCCCCCTAAAAGGCTGTACTGATCATACCCATTAGATAGCACTGCATTATTGCCAAACATGTGAAATCAAATGTAATGCATCTATAAAAAACTTTTTAACAAAAAATAAACCGACTTCAAAAACACTGCAAACCAAAAATAATTCAACTTTATATTCGCTTAGTGTATACGTATATTTGGATGCCTAATTTACTTTTGAATAATATGAATGTTGTGTATTTATTTGATGTTGAATAAGAGATAAACCTAGATAAGATATATTTTAAACAATTACAAGAAATTTTTATATTGATATTAAGATTTACATAGATATATTATGCTTATCTTAAGAATTAAGTAGAAATGCGAGTAGTTTGTGACAAAATATTATAACATGTTAGTCATTAACTGAAATTATGTTATATGGTTAATACTTGGAATTTTGTAATCCTTATCAGCTGGGTAATGTGTATTTGTTGTAAAATTTGAATGGACTTAATCCATGTTCGACACACCATAACATACTTATGTATATTCTGATTTTCATTTTTAAGATCTACTTGCCCATAATTTACGAAACATTTTGGGTTTCCTTTTAAGAGTATAGAATTACACTAGCCCAAAGATTTTCATAGTACAGTCTAGTGAGAGTCAGTCTCTCGATGTAAGTAGTAGTAAATGTAAGTATCCATTGGCCGTAAACACAATATTATTTACTTATTTATTGCACTTTATAAATAGTTAAAGGCGGACTTAATGTCGAAAGCATTCTCTACCAGTCAACCTGACGCGGTGCAGAGATAAAATCATAGTAGGTGCGAAACTGAACTTAACATTAGAAGCACAGCACGCCCTAAACGAAAGTATTAACGGTTTATAGTAAAGTAGGGAGTTATTTTGGCTTTAGGGCAGTAGCATAGCGTGGTTGGGGGGGGGGGGTGTTTTAGGGGCGCCCTACCGGCACTTTTAAGGATGCTGCAAAATGCGCGTGACTCTTATTGGAATGATGAAATTACCTTTTTTTTTTCGCCCGGTGCCTTCGGGCGCCTAATTTGGGTCCGCCCAAAGTACTAGTGGCAAGCGGCTACGCCATTACTTCAGGATATTACTCATAGGAAACGGCAACTTATAGTAATTTTTCTGTGGGACAGTAGTCTATCTCATTCTAGCTCAATGGCGTGACGTGTTTAATTGTCAAATTCGGTTTGTTTCCAGGTTCATAATGTTCAACCACTACAGGATACCGCGCGAGAACTTGCTCAACAGAACCGCTGACGTCACCGAAGATGGCACGTACGAGAGCTCGTTCTCAGACCCCTCGCGGATACTCGGAGCCGCGCTGGAAAACCTCTCCGCAGGTGAGGATGGCCATCCCAAGCTTTTTACATTAGACTAGTACTTATTGACTCCCATAAAACTTACTCATTACTTTAGATCAGTACTCATTGGCTTCGTATAAAAACTATGCACCTGTCTCTTTCTTTTATACCAAGTGAGCAATGTGAGAAAGAGATAACTAACTTTCAAAACAAGTATCAGCAACACCAATATAATTTTTATGGTACCAGGTCGCATCGGCATCATGCAGGAGAGTTGCCACTCGATAGCCAGTGTGGTGGCTATTGCGATCCGGTACGCAGCGACGCGTGCGCAGTTCGGCGAGAAGGACAACGAGATCCCTCTCATCGAGTACCCGCTGCATGTCAGTCGGTTTGTTACGGCCTACAGCCTTTACGGGATTGGGGTTTATGAAAATATTTGAATCCTTGAAATTAAAAGTACTAGTTGAAAATAAATTTGGTTTTTAAGTAGGGACAATACCATGGATTGTAGCATGAACGAATTTTTACTACCGCGGCTACTTCACGCTGTTTAGTCGGATACTTCACGCTGTTTAGTCGGATACTTCACGCTCCTTTATAAATTTCATTTCTCCAGCAGGGTTGGTAATCTACTCGGAGTTTTATAATGTGATGATGCCCCTTTTTGTTTGACACGTCAAGCCCCGCTACGGACGCTGGCGTCTGAGTATATAGGGTTTCCCCATACATCTATATATATAAGCGGGGTTTGACGGGTTAACCGAAAAATACTATACCTATGCTTAGTTGAATGATTCTTATGGGACAAAACAGATATAACCATGTACTGGAATAAGAAATAACTAAATAATACCCAAGTGTACAGTCAGCAGCATAAATATCTTTACAAAATCAAAATTTCAAATCGTCTATATTATATGCTTTAAGTTAAACTGAAAAAAATATCTTCATATGAAGTAAAGCAAATCACTTCTATTATTTTTTACTTTTATAGATAAGTAAGAACACAAAAGCATGAAGGCTATTTGAAATTTTGAATTTGTTCAGCTACTTATACACTAATATCTTTGGTAAACATTTATATTGTAAATGTTTGTGTGCAGCAATGGCGCCTGTTCGGGTTCGTGTCGGCGGCGGTGGTGTTCCGCATGTTCGTGGAGAAATTCACGCGCGAGTACCTCGCCATCGTGGAGAAGTCCAACGCCGGCATGAAGGTCGACAACTTGGTGAGTTCTTACCCATTTGTTCAAACAGGCCGGCATAATTTTATCGACTGGACTATAATATCTGTATGCCACTTTACTTACGGTTATGTGAAGTGGTGACAATGTCGTGCCTATAACAAAATGTGAACCGGTTTTTTTACCTGTTTAATTACAAGGCAGATACGTTGTAATTAAACAGGTCCTGATAAAAGTATTTCAGTAGAATTTATGCCCCTTGTTTCAATTTCGTGATAAATATTTCTTGACTGCTTATGTTGTTTTTTATAGTGTTCTGGTTGAGCTTTTCCTCGCCCTGCTTTGATTCAGATCAGGCCATCTCTTATGCGTCTCTTGTACAGTTGTGTCTTAGTAGTACTCGATTTGTTTTTATTGCATTTGAATGACCACTGCCTCGGTGGCGTAGTTGTATTACAGTACGACTGCAAAGCTGAGGTCTCGGGTTCGATCCCCGGGTCGGGCAAAGTGATATTGAGTTTTTCTATTCAGTATCAGTTCGGAGTCTGGAATTTGTGCCCGATATGGCGATAGGCTCGCCCCCTATCTATCATGGGACGGAATGACGGCGAAATTGGGTGCACTAGTTGCGCCTCTGCCTACCCTTTCGGGGATAACAGGCGTGAGTGTATTTATGTGAATGACAAGACGAGCATGCCGCTCGCCTAATGGTGAGCGATACGACCGCACATAAACCGTAACATCATCCAGGACTTGTAATTACAAAGTACTGCGCCTCGTCACCTTGAACATAGGACGATAATTGTTATAATATTATGTAGTAACTAGCTTTTGTCCGCGGCTCCGCCCGCTTTAAAAAGTTTTTCCGGGATAAAAGTCCCGCTTTATATTTTCCCGGGATAAAAAGTAGCATGTGTTAATCCAGAACATGATCTACCCGTGTGCCAAATTTCATCGAAATCCGTTCAGTAGTTTTTGCGTGAAAGAGTAACAAACATCCATACATTCTTAGAAACTTTCGCCTTTATAATATGTAGTAATAAGCCATGTGATTGACGGTCGTGTTGTGTGTTTAGAGTGAGGCGGTTTCAGAGATCCACGCGATGGTGTCGTGCTGCAAGCCGCTGGTGACGTGGTGCGTGCTGCACGCGGCCCAGCAGTGCCGCGAGGCCTGCGGGGGACACGGGTTCCTTAAGGTAAACAATACCAGCCCTGTATCATATACTGCCCACTGCTGGGCACGGGCCTCCTCTACAACTGAGAGGGTTTAGACCATAGTCCATCACGCTGGCCTAGTGCGGGTTGGTAGACTTCACATACCTTCGAAATTCTTATAAAGAACTTCGTAGGTATGTAGATTTCTTCACGATGTTTTCCTTCCCCGTCAAATCGAACGATAATGGATAAACAACTTATTAACAGACGAAAAACGAAGGAGGTTCTCAAGGCAATACATTGATACATTTATATGATACATTTATTTTGATGCAAAGGACATGTCTAAAAATGGGCCTGAAAATCTAAACAAGACAGTTTATATATATTTGCATAGAACTCCTGAAAACTAGGCTTTTGCAATTAATCGTTTAATTTTAAAGACCTCCGATTTTGAGATAAATGTAATTTTGTTTGGCTTGAAAACTACACTTTATATGAATGTTTTCAAAAAGTTGGTTATGAATGAGGACGGGTCTAAAAATATTTTTTTAATGTATCTAAGTTCCATATGTTACCCCTTTAATATCCCTAAAGTTTGAGCCTGTTTAGATTTTAAGGCCCAGCACCCATACAAAAACCGGACATCTCTTTTGTATATACAACCTATCGTTTTACACCTGACACATCTATGTGTGACGAGTTCGGCATTTGACAGGCATACAAAAATGTACCAAACAAATTATAATTGAAACCTGTTGCTTCAACTCAACTTATCCGTGTAACGAGATTTGCATAAACATTTACTCAGACTATAATTTTCTTCTGTACGTTCCAGTGTTCCAACCTAGGTGACATTCGGAGTAACCACGAGGCTACGGTGACATACGAGGGTGACAACAACGTCCTCTCGCAGCAGGCCGGCAACTGGCTGCTGCGGCAGTACACCGCCACCAGCGTCGACTCGCCGCTCGGCACCGCACTCTTCCTCGACAGGAAGAGGGAGATATTGGGACAGAGCTTCAGTTGTACTACTACTGAACAGGTCAAGACTAAGCAATGTGAGTGGCACACTCTCCCTCTCTCCTTTTCTCTGTCTCTCTCTCTTTTTTTTTCTCCATCTCTCTCTCCCTCTCTCATTTTCTCTGACTCTCTCTCCCTCTTTTTCTCTATCTCTCTCTCTATTTTAATTTTTTCGATTCTGTTTTTATTTATGACAGATTTTTTTGACGCTCTATCAGTTATGCATGAAATATCGATATTGTATTCATTTATTACTGTTTCAGTTATAACATCAACATACGAATGGCTACTATGCTACCTACTCAAAGAAACGCACAGTAAATACGAGGCGGAGTTAGCGAGAGGACTGTCAAAGTTCGAGGCTCGAGCCAAATCGCAAGTGTACAAATGGAAGACTCTGGTAAAAGTGTACGCGGAATACATAGTCATAATGGTCGCGCTACAATCGTTGGAGAAGAAAGAGAAGGAGTTACAGCCGGTGTTAAACAAATTGTTTAGTTTGTACGGTTTATGGTCCCTGGACTGTCACCTAGTGGAGCTGTACCAGGGGGGGTACGCCAGGGGAGAGACCTGCGCGAGGCTCGTGAGGGAAGCTGTGATGGAGCTGTGTGATGACCTGAAGGGAGAGGTGGTCAGTGTGGTCGACGCGCTGGCGCCTACGGACTTCGTGCTCAACTCTGTGTTAGGGAAGAGCGATGGAAATGTGAGTATTTTATGATTTACATAATGTAATTCGTCTTTTTTTTATTGCATCCAATGACGAGACGAGAATGCCTAAAACAGTAGAAACACTATCCATCACCTTGAGTTACAAAGTACTATGTGGCATTCCACTGCACTCGTCAGCCTGAGACATATGTTAAGTCTCATTATGTCCAGTAGTTACACTGGCTACAATGCCCTTCAAATCGGAACACAACACTGCATGCACACTGCTGCTTGCCGGTAGAAATAGACATTGTGGTGGTACCCACCCAGACGGACTCTTACATATGAGAGTCCTGCCACTACTTTTGTTATTTACTGTTAAAGTAAATATGTAATATATCTTCTGTATTCATTGTAGTAAACTAGCTGACCCCAGAACCGAAAGTCGTAGCTAATCACTTTGTGCGGGATTTTACCCAGTGTAGGAGCTATTTACAAGTCTTACTCATACCTCAGCATATTAAATGAAGGTTTCATTTTTTTTCCTGTTCTTCTTCTTGATCGTTCTCTTCATCACTGAAGGTCGTGTCCGTCCTGAAATATTTTCATGGAGTCGATGACGAGCCGTCTCCATGCCCCCCTATCTTCGGCTTTCCTCAGGGCAGTGGCAATCGGCAGTCCTGTTATGGCCCTTATTTGGTCAGACCAGCGGGCAGGTGATCGCCCAGGTGGTCTTTTACCCTCTACTTTCCCTACAACTAACAGTTTGTTTCCTGTTCTAGTTATACCAAAACCTGCAGAAGGCGTTCTTCAGCCACCCCGGCACGTTCGAACGCGCTTCATGGTGGCAACAGGTGGTCTCCATACCCACCTCGAAGCTATAACTGTTGCACGTAGGACTTAAGATATAGTTTTGCTCCGTAAGGCTGTATGACAACGTTCCGGGCTCTAGATAAACTGTTATACCGAATATACAGGGTGTATCATGATCGACTGATCAACTGAAACAGTGGGTTTAGAACGTGGGAAAATACACGACACGATTTCGTTTCGTTTTATTGTGATTGGTTGAGAGCCTAACACGTGACTGACGTATTGGTCTCTCGATCAATCACAAATATCAGATTTTATTTTATTTTTATTACGTCCACTAAACTGGTTACAAACGCATGACATTCGTATAATACAGTGACAATATACAATATTCAAAAATATTTGTAACCTACTCGAAGTAAGCGAATTAAACGATATCGTCTTACGAGTAGTGTCTTTTTTCACATCCTAAGCCCACAGGCCTTTAGAGGACTTTAATGTGCATTTAATCCCCGTGTTTGTTGCCCAATATAGCGCTAACCCTGTGTACAGGTACTTTGTACGATGCTGCCTCAATTAATTTGGTTATAATATGGTCAAGCTAGAAATATTGAGTACGGAATACACGTCATATTGCCGATTGTCGGAGCTTCATCGTTAAATGTTTAGACTGTGACTGTATGAATGTTGTATAGCAATTCTCTTCTATGATGGTCCATTGGACCTAAAGGATAATCGTGGTGCGCGACCGAGAGCAGTCTCTCTTGTGTTGAGAATAGTGAAACTTTCTCTTCCACAATACCAAGACCCGAAACAGATATAGCAAATCACACCAACATCTCGCAATGCAAACTGAAACGTTAATTTTAAACATGAATAAACAGACGTACAAGGCCCGTAGCGTGGAATGAGAAACGCGACACGAACATCCATGTTTGTTTTTGATTGGTCGACTTATCAATACGTGAGTCACGTGGTGCCCTCTCGACCAATCACAATCAAACGTCACGGATGTTCGTTTCACATATCGTATAATATTGTAGGTGACTGCCTCGGTGGCGTAGTGGTATTGCGTACGCATTACGAGTACGATTTGCGCGCTGAGGTCCTGGGTTCGAATCCCGGGTCGAGCCAAAAAAATTGTGACTGGGTTTTTCCATCTTAAAATTTACTCAGTCGCAGCTCGGAGTCAGGAAGTTGGCGGTGTGATACCCCCGTGCCTCGGAAAGCACGTAAAGCCGTTGGTCCTGCGCCTGATCTCTCTCCGGTCATGTCGGATTGCCGTCTCACCGGACTATGAGAGTGAAGGAATAGCGAGTGCACCTGTGTATTGCGCACACACTTGTGCACTATAATATCTCCTGCGTACCTGGCTGATCTCCGTTGAGATTGGCCGCCGTGGCCGAAACTGGCTAGGAGGATTTCATTTTTCAATATTGTAGGAGCGCTAGTCTTATGGCCCCCGTCGTCTGTCTTTATCGCGCCCCACAATTTTTACTATAATAGTAATTACAATATTTATAGTGGTGTTTGGGCCACATAGTCGTTGACGCTATTAAAGATGTCTAGATCTTGCAGTATAGATTCGAATAGAAAATGAATTTCGATAACATTTTGAGATAAACTATAAGGGTATTAAAATTGAAATTGTAATCCAACAAAGGATTAAATTTATACTTATATTAGATTATGGTGATAGTATTGTGACGCGATATTCCCGAATTGGTAAATATACATTTAAATTACAAAAAAAAAAAAAGAAAAAATATAAGACCTAAAAAATTATCAGTTTTAACTTATGATAGCGTTGTCACTTTTTTTTCATTAAATAAATGAGGAGCGAGAGAGACAACCCTATATAGTTATTACACTGATAATAAAGAAGTAAATTTATAGCTTATATCCAAAAGCTTAGTTATCGGCTAAAAATATATTTAGTTTAAGCGTGAGAGAGGGCTTTTCGTTTTAAGTTTACTGTACAAAGAACGAAGGCGTGTGTACGCGTACATGTATAAGCCACGAAATGTAATTTTTCGTGCGCGATATCATAAACCATAAATTATTCGTGTAAAAACAAAAAGAAAATAACTGTTTTTATTAAATGCAAAATATAAAATAATAACTTCGCGACATATCAGTAAAAATGGTTTAAATGAAAAAATATGCCAATTTTCATGCATTTAATTGCATTTATATTAAGAGTTAGATGGGAAATTATCGCCAAATCTAGTAATATAACACATCTAGGTGTATTTTACCGGAATGTTTTAATTGCATGTTTTATTTTTCAACACTGCCAGAGATCTTTTTAAAATTTGAATATTTACATCAAACCTGTATCAAAACGATTTTTTTTTATCTAAAATGTATGTCGTCATCAAAGTTAATAATTAACAGTGAATAGAGATATTCAACTTTTTTTTAATATTATCATGTTTTTTTTAAGATGTTGATTTGTTTTAATGTGAATATCAATATATTATCATCAAAGCATCGTTAAATTTATATTTTTCTTATTTTTTATGTCTGCTCATTCCTATTATCAGGGTGTAACAATATTTTGATTATATTGTTTTTATATTATATGTGTACTGTGGTAGTCCATAAATTACAACAGTAAATCCGAACGGGTATAGTATACCTTCGTAGCGCAAGTTAGATTTTTGTGGGTTTAAATGCCATATTTAACAGTATTGTTATATTTAAATATGGTTTTGTACTTTTTAAGACGTGGAATAGTATTTTTTAAATTATTTTTCACATATTTTGCTTCCGCAAGCACTATATACCTGTCAGTTTCTATGCGATTATCAACGCTTTACTAGTTTCCTCGCTGGCGTGAAAAACTAATATTCTGATTCGGCTTTTAAAAGTATTTTTACGTAAGATGTAGATGGATTGGTTATAATATATATTTTTATTTATATTAATTACGATTCAACTTAAAATCATGATCATATTGATGCCCGATACTTATGAGACAATGTAATTTATCAGAAGTATTATTATGTCTATAAATATGCCTAGTTACTGCTAGACTTTTTTTCTTCGGGCATTCTGGTTTATATTTAAAGCTCCCATATAAGAAATATAGGATTCAACACTTATTTTTAAGTGAGTACAAATACATTGTTTTTACTCTTGCGTATTTTCGTTACTGTTCACCTTCGTTTAGATGTTTTATTTACATGTTTTCGTCCGATGCACTATTTTGTTATGTTGTATTTATTTTATATTAATATTCTTAGTGATATATCTCAATATGCGCAAGTTAGAGTTGCATTTATTTTCGAAACGTTTGGTGGTTCCGTTTTAACTATTTCATGTTGAACCATTCCGTTGAGTTATTTCACATAAATGTAAATTATAAGGGATTTTATTGTTATTATTTTTGTTCTTTTAAGGTTTAGAAGACTTTTCGATGATCAAGTTGTATCGATATTTTAGGTATCGATGTTCATTACACTCAATTTTTATATCGATATTATTCAGTTACATAGTATATAATATAATCTATACTAAAATTATAAAGAGGAAAGGTTTGTTTGTTTTTAATAAACTCAAAACCACAGGACCGATTTTGAAAATTCTTTCACTAATAGAAAGCTACATTACTTCGGAGTGCTATAGGCTACTTTTTATTCCGGAAAATATTTTTATCCCGGAAAAACTTATTGACGTGGGCGGCGCCGCGAGCAGAAGTCTAGTAATCAATAATTAACTGAATAACTTGTCTGGAAATAAAACCTATAACTCAAAATTATTAATTCTATTTTTATTTAGAATATATTTGTTTATAAATTAATGTGGTCAGCATGTTTTTGTGTAATATGTGCGATACATTTTTCTAGTAATAGCAAGCTAAATTCCCAATAGATTTTACGAATATATTATAGATTATAAACTAACACTATCCCACTGCTGGGCTTGTGTTCGGGCGTTCGTCCATATTTCTAGACTTAACAGGTTGGTAACCTCAAACCTTTGAAATTCCTGAGAGTCTGAGGTATCTATAAAATAATCTGTAAAGTATTTAAGTCTGTATATTTATAAACAAATGAAGAAAATAATTTATTGCAACTGTTCACAATTAAAAATGTAATTCGGTTTTGTGAAGTGAGATTTAATGTTTCTTAAGATAACGTATGTCCGTTCAATTTAAAGGTGTCTAAATGGCATCTCTTTCTCATCCGTATGTTGTCCAGTGAATAAAAGAATGTTTCTCAAAAAATTCTATTCTGGATTCATGGAAAAAGGAGTGATGCTGTATCAGATCTCTTTGATTGAGTAGGTTATATTTAAAAATATGTTTATTCTAGTTTCAGTATGTGTAGTTATTCGTCAAGGATTTTTGTTAATTTTGTTAACCATGACGATTATTCACGTTATATTTTACAAACTATTTAGTCTCCTGGTTATTTACTAGCGCACAGTAAATAATAACTGTTTTCATTTCCGACGTACAAATTAATATATTTTCTAATATCAATATTTTGTTATTACAAAATAAGATCATGGAAAGTCCATATAAAGATCACTAACACTGTATTATGTTTCATGTATTAGAAAGGGGTAGGCAGGGGTGGTTAGTGCATCTACCATGCGCAAATCAGTGTAAAAAAATAATGTAATTTTAGATAAATGTTTAGCGACAATTCTAGTAAATGGTGGTATTTAGAAACAGCGGTTTCGCCTCTGAAATTGTATGATTTTCAAGATATATTGTATTTTCCTGTTGTAAGTGCCTTCCTCTACTGGTTTACATACGTGTGCTGTTATTGTAGATGTAATTGAATGTTTTTTGGAAACGTTGACTTTGTGGAACGAAAAATTAAATCGATTATTTTAAGATTTTTTTTTATTTGCTAACCCTACTTCATTCGACAAAATTTAAACGAAATTGCAGCGCAGAGACTAATCTACAATTCCCTACGATTCATCGGCCTTGTTATTTAAGAATTCATACGAAAAAAATATTTCCACGAAAGGCCATAATATAAGGTAAGGTAAAAATAAATTGACAGAAGACTTGATAACTTAAGGTCGTAGGAACACGCTGGATGCAGGTCGCTTTTGACAGGTCCGACTGGAAATCTTTGGGGGAGGCCTATGTTCAGCAGTGGCCGTCATGTGGCTGACGATGGTGATGAAAAACAAATTTTAATAAAAACATTTATTCGTGAAAATATTACAAGTACATGACGTACACAAGTCGTGTAATAGTACATTAAGTGCTTCACTAGTGCATGGAGCATACAACCAGATTCTGGATCAAGAAATTAACATTCCATATTGAGTATATTTATAAAGGACTTCCACAAGCGAGATTATTAAAACAGGTACCTAATTAGGAAACACGTGATCATTGTCTGAATTCGCTAACTTTACCGTGTTTAATTTTTTTTATATCATAGATTTGAAGCAGCTTGGTGTGTGAAGTTTTTGATACTTGAACTTTTTAGACTTCTAGTGAGCAGACTTGAGGAAAGAATAACCACGACAAACTCGCCCATGGAAATAATCCTTTATGGGAAATTCATTTCTAATGTCGACCACATACATCATGTGTGGGATGAACATTAGAAAAACACATTCGATATTTTTATTAACTAACACAAAACCATTGCACTATCTGATTGCACGAGTATGATAAAAGTAGAATGTAAGTATTACTTTACAAAAGGGTATAATTTGAGACCAGTCGTCTTACTTGATAAATATAAATGCTTGAGTAGCAGGAATAATTTCAAAATATTTAACATTGTTACAGTGCCAGATAACACCATTTTGATTGATTTTTATGAAACATTCTTGGAACTTAGTACAATTTGTCTAAGCCTTGTAGGTAATCTTTGAACCCCACTCTAAATATCAATTTTCACGTAGTTTTTTTTTATTAGGAAATAATATTTAACACAGTTCTGACGTGATAACTTTCATCCTCGCCACCAAAGCAGTGTGAAGTAATTGTATTAGTATTTTATAGAGTAGTTCAATTTTGTTTTTGAAGTAAAACTTCTTTACGCACGCTTGACTTGGGGAGTAAGCTGATGAATGCATGAGAGCGTTACGAAAAGTGTGATCGGGCAAGGCGAACGAATGTTGAGAGGGAGATATAAGTTAGTGAAGATAGTAAGAGAGAGAGTTAAGAGTATATAATATCTTGTACGAGAGTGTATACATGTATATACATGTGTATATTGTACATATACTGTATATATTATATGTACATATATATAGATGGAGCTAAATGAAGAATGAATAAAATGAAGTTTTACTTCATTTGTGTGGTCTAAAGCACACTCGTTTTTTTTTAAATATATACCTACATAAAATTTTTAACCCATAAGTTTACAAGTATTTTACTATGTGAACGTCTGTTCCGAATGAACTGTACGATATCGATGAATATAGCGCTGTTCAACGCAATAACTGACTATGGTCAGCTAGTAACAAACTACCCTCATTTTAATTTATGTTTATAAAATAAAAATTCTTATTTCACTCGTTGTTTGAAGTAAATGCCTTATTTATACTATACGTATAAACTAATCCTTAGAACTTATGAGTATGTTAATGACCCTCATTTCTTTAATATTCAAGTTACATAATCATTGTTACATAGAATTAGACGAACGACGTTTTTGAAATTTTATTTTAAACCAGTTTCCATTAAAAAAAAAATTATCTATGATCTTTTTGTATATTTTCTTTCATACTTATAAAATGGAGAGTAAAGCTACAAAAATAATGTAATGAATATAAGTAGGTACTTGTTATTAAAATTAATAATACAAATTGCAAGTGTATGGTATAAAGTCTATTGATGAACATCTTCGATAGATAGCAGTGTTCATGCGATACAAAATTTCAAAAACGCTATTCCTAGTCATATTTTAAGACCTAAATCTACAATCATCTTAAGTACCAACCATTACAGTCTTCCGTTTGCAGAGTTACTGATTGAAATGTAAACAAAGGCACGAAGAATTTAATTGGAAACTCACAGTTCCAATGATACCGTAATATTTTTTTTGCGTTTATTATATGCAGGAGTATTAGAATTTTGATAAAGCAAGCCTGGCAGTAATATGTAAAAATATGTAAAATTAAAATACAAATAAATAGATTATTATAGCGAAATATGATCCTCGAGGGATTGAACATGACACAAAATTTAGGGTCTGTTTTACAACTTCCAAGTAAATTTTATTTGACAGTTATCGTAACAGTAAGTTACAGCTAATGTAGAGAGTATTCATTTATTGGAGCATAGAGTGAACCTTTTGTATTTGGTCGGATTATTCGTTTATGTGACGAGGTGCAATTCTACACAGACCCTTTTTTTGACAAGTCAAAATTATTTTATATTTGAACCATATATAACAAATTACTTAATAAATAGTCATTTATAAGAATCTAAGAAAAAAAAATAAGTTTCTAAGTTAAAATAAAATCAACCAGCATCCACAACCATGAAGATTACAATACATTTGTGAACTAATTTCGGTGGAGTTATATGGCTTCGAAGCGAGAATACTTGCACGATTTAGAACAAACGTGTGATGTTGCTGTGGACCAAAGAAGCTATAATATGGAGTCATAGTTCTCTCCTGAATCCCGTTATTACCCAGGCCGGTATAATTGCGTCGACTAACGACGGATCTCTCCGCAATCGATACTATCAAGTGCAGTTTCAAATTCTGCACATGTTATATTAAAGTTTAGCTATATGGCATATCTAATGATGACAGTCAGCATAAAAAATGTACCCTATCATTGTTTCAGATGCATTATTGTCGAAATATATTCAATGGAGTTATTAATGAAATCTTTTCACAGATAAGATGTAACACGAATCAATTACTTTTTAGATTCATAAAAATACAATAGTTTTTTTATGCTGACTATCAAAACCTATTTATCTACCAATGCTAGTTCGCAACATATTGTATATGAATGTTATAACAATGACTGATGTCATGTGTTGACTGAATACGGATATAGACGTATCAACTCCGGGTTATATGCTATAGAGAGATAGAAAGTGATTTCGAAAAGGGGATATAGAAGTCATATAAAGTGCTTATACTTTAACTTTCCATAATTATAGAAAAAAATCCAAATATATACTTAGAGTATTTATCCAATGGACACGATATGGAAACAACGTGCAACAATTTTTTCTGTCAATCAGGCGAGGCAGTAACGGATAGCACACATTTAACAACAAAATCCACACGTGCATGGCTGAATATATGGTCGCTTTTTACACAATAACACAGCAAAAATCACAATTTCTGTGGAGCATCGCTTAGTGTCATTATCGTAGAATGTAATGACGGCGATCGCAAGTCACATAGGTTTTAATGAAAGTTTATAACAGCTGCGCATTTATGACCAACGAATGGTTCGTCTGGTCATCCCATCTCCTTGTTAAATGCTTTAAGCTGTGATAGCATAATATACTTTTCTGGTTCACTATAGAATAAATATTTCCCATGAAAGAAATTTAATAAAATCCATGTCAAAGAGTCATAATTGGCGATAATGATAATAACTTTACTTTTGGTTAGAAATCGGAATTTCATTCGTATAAAGATGTGTTTAGCATTTAGCTGACATCAAATTCGATATGATAGGAAAAGTTTGTTAAAAAAAAATTATGAACTCATTACATTAGTAAATTATAAGCACTTTATGTAATAATTTGTTATTATCATTTGTGTGATTACAACTACAGCTACATTACAAAAACTGTAATTACGATATTGAATTTTATTATTTTTATTAAGTACTTTTATGTTTTATATAAAAACACCTAACATTTAAAAATTGACAACAAAAACGACGATCGACTTTATCAAAACCACGAGACGGTTACGTGTGTAACCGCTTTACACGATCATTTTAAACATTTTTATGCATATTTCATCATTATAAAAAATCACACGAGCTATGTTTCTTTATAATTTTCTGTGACCAAGGAATCTATTTAATGTATTTATCCATAAATAAAATAATATCATCCAACAGATCTAAAATGATCATGCAAATTGCAAACGCCCTAACGACAAATTTAACTGTTGTCACTATCCGAAACGGTAGAATTGGTCATTCTGATGACAGGATTTTGTGTAGAATCACTGGAATCGCATTCCACCATTAGTATCTCGTCTGGACTTTCGTTCCTGTCAGAGTTACTCTCAGTATACGTTCCCGTGGGAGACTTGTCCTCTATAACTGCTTTTAGATAAGATTCCCTGTCCATAATAGTTGTATCTCTGGCCAGAGCCAAAACATCAAGGGACATCATACTTTTAGATTTGTCTGACTTGCTTATCGGTGGGTTAGTATGTTCGTAGACAACTTCGCGGCTGATCGATTTGGTTCTGTTCAAGTTGCTATCATTGTTCCAAGTGTCGCTTGGTGGTTGGTACTTATTAGCAGCATTAGTACTGGTGGAAGGTGCACTCGAATTCCTTGGAGAACTTGCTGTGAACTTCGATCTCTTCTGCTGGTTGTTCTCCTTCATCATCAACAACTGGTCTAGCTTATTGATGGTCTCGTTCAGTTCCAAAGCCCAGGCCTCATCCGTCTCGATGTCTTTGTCTATCGGCTTCAGAGCTAGCTCCCTCACGCGCATCCTCAACTCCTGTAGGTTCGAATCTTCATCCTTGTCAGTTTTTAATTCATCGTGTACTGGGTCTCTCTCTGCGCCCACACCTGGCTCTCTTGGTCCTACAGGGATGCTGTCTTTGCCTGGTAGGTATTCTCCCCTACGTCTGTGGATCTCTTCTGAGATTTCTTCAAGAGCCTTTAATGACTTGGAGTAGCGATACTTAGCGTCGGCTATAAGCCGCTGTAGCTTCTCTATCTTCTCGTTCTGCGTTTGCAGTTGCTCGTCACATAGTTTCTTTTCCTCGAAATAGAGGCGGGATTTTATGATGTTTCGTTTTAGATTCTCTTCTAGTGTTGTTACCTGAGAAATTGATACAATTGGCATTACAATACCTTTTGCTTATTTTATGACATTGAATCACGAGACGAGGATGCCGTTCGCCTGATGGTAAGCGATACAACCACCCATAAAGAGTAGCAACACCATCCAGCACCTTGAGTTACAAAGTACTGTGTGCCATTCTACTGCGCTCCTCATCCTGAGACATAAGATGTTAAGTACTGCTATAATGTCCTTCAAATTGAAACACAACAGTGCATGCACAGTGCTGCTTAGGGGTAGAAATAGACACTGCGGTGGTACCCACCCAGACGGACTCTTACATATAAGAGACCTACCATCTAAAAAACTATGGTGGTAACTATTGTGGCTTGAAATAAGTCAGGGGCGGCGATAGGGAGCTATCGCTGTTTCAACCATATCAATAATACGGCGACCCCCTTAGCCCATACGCATACCATAAATTTGGAGACCTTTTTTTTGCTCCTGCATACTAGGCCTCCGGACGTGAGACATGCGGGGCGGCACAAACTAACTGGCCTGTACTTAAGAAAGTATAAATCTGACGATGGAAGGGCCCCAACAACATTTTGATATACGATCCTTCTATGGGCTACGCCACTGGGCGGCGACGACATTCTTGTTATTGGCCCAAAAACTAATGGGAAACGCGAATGAAATGTTGTGATTATCAGCGCAACTCTAAAGTATTGTTCAGAATTATAATAAGCACTGTAAAATAATATTTTACATCTTTTATATTTGACGGGGACTCAGATTTAATCATTACCTTTCTCTCAGCAGTGATGTACGCAGCCGCTTTCTTCTGGTGTTCACGTCCACTCTCCGCTTTCCTTTTCTCGGCGTCCATGACCTGCAATCGATAATGCAACTTATGACTATCGTAACAAAATCAAAACCCAAACAATTCAGTTTTTTTTTTATTCCAATGATTTTTTTTTTTTTTGTTTACATTTAATGTTTTACAGCTTCTCTTGTGGTTTCTAATAATGGGGCGGAGGGGGGCGAGGTTCCGCTATTTGATACGTATCTCGCTCCCCATCCGTTAATGCAACGGTGTGGATAACATTTATATTACCGGTTTTATGTACAGTACAGTATAATTGCTAAAAACAATTCAGTTAATTTTGCACTCTGTCACCAACTATTATAACTAACAATTTCGTTGGTTCAGAGCTGATTGTGTACCTTGATGATGGCATGGTTAAGCACTTCCTGCCAGTTGCTGTCGAACTGCCACTCATCCTGTTTGCTGACGAACCTCTGCTCAGCGAGAGTCACGGTCTCCTTGGCGGCAGCATGCAGTTCTATAAGTAACGAGACAAATATAAATATTATAAAGCTTTATAATTAGTTTGAACGCGGTATTTTTGGACTATTCTTGTGGGAAGCTATTTTATCAGTGTCATGGATAAATTTTGCACCAAGGAACAGTCTGAATAAGTTATACAAATAAAAAGTTCAAGTCCAATTGCTTAACTAAAAAGTTTTTTTTTTGTTTTGAAAAGGTTTTCACGTTTACATGCTGAATGAGGAGCAAACGTACCTTTATAATAAAGATGAAAGTTAGACAATTTTGATGTTTTAATATAAAGCTAATAAATATAAAAATTATAAAGCTGAAGAGTCTGTTTTTTGTTTTGTTGAACGCGCTAATCACAGGAACTACTGAACCGATTTTAATAATTCTTTCACTAATAGGAAGTTACATTACTCCTGAGTGCTATAGGCTACTTTTTATCCCGAGAAAATATTTTTATCCTGGAAAAACTTCACGCGGGCAGAGCATTACCTAGTGTTGTATACGCGGGCGGCGTTGCCATCAAATATCGCTAATAAAGACGTGTTCAGGAATACCTCAATTAGTTGTCAATTAGAGTGTTGTATCTAAAATACATGTAGCGTTGCTCCTGGGATTTCACTTTCATTATCATGTTTGCGGGAATGTGAACGTTTAGCGTATATTAGGTACTATTAATCAAGACAGGAATATTGAATTCTGTTTCACAATTATTCTACGCATATTATATTACTAGCTTTTGCCCACGGCTTCGCCCGCGTTAATAAGTTTTTCCGAGCTAAAAGTACATAAAAACCTTCCCGTTGAATCACTCTATGACTATGACGTTGATACAACTCTTAACAAATAATGCATTAACTTCGACCAAATTTGATTACCATAAAAACGGTTCTAGTGAGTTAATCTTAAAAGATAGACATATACTGTCGCGGACATTTTTTTAGATCATTTCAAGAGGAATAATTCTTTCATACATATATTTTTAGTATCTTGAACCGTTTTCGCAGCGCACGCAATGGAAGCCCTCAAGGATGAATAATTTTCCCCGCTTTTTTCACATTTTCCATTATTTCTTCGCTCCTAATAGTTGCATCGTGATGTTATATAGCCTAAAGCCTTCCTCGATAAATGGTCTATTCAACACAAAAAGAATTTTTCAATTCGAACCGGTAGTTCCTGAGATTAGCGCGTTCAAACAAACCAACAAACAAACTCTTCAGCTTTATAATATTAGTATGGATTTTTTTTAATTTAATTATCTTACGGGTTAAAGACGACTATAGCATCAATTCGCTACGTTTCAGCGTTCGGTACCCTTAAAATGGTTACCAATGTCTATTCTAGCTTACATGAGTTACAGTCATAGATGTAAAGTCGAGATAATCTCTAACATGTTATAGAATACCATCCACTCACTAACTTTCCATTGAACTCCCTAAACTTCTGAAACTCTATTTATTACAGAAGAACATATCTATAAACTACAGACATTCCTGTAATTCTATTATGCTCATGGCTCCCAAGTTATCGTGAGTCACGCAAGGTCGTCTGATAAATGGCCAGTACACTATCGTATGTTGTTTGTCTTATCTAATTTTTAAATAAATAGTCTGTAACAATATTTGGATTCGGAACGTACAGTTTTACGCGTGTTTTTTCGTGTTTTGCTGTAGTTTAGCGTTGTAAAAGTAAATGTGACTCTATGTGACGTGACGTATGCCCACTGGTGGTAGGTTTCTCAGATGTAAGAGTCCGTCTGGGTGAGTACCACCGCAATGTCCATTTCTACCGCTAAGCAGCAGTGTTCAT
Source organism: Lapara coniferarum (assembly GCA_949316025.1). NCBI lineage: Eukaryota > Metazoa > Arthropoda > Insecta > Lepidoptera > Sphingidae > Lapara > Lapara coniferarum. The sequence goes on from OX438919.1 coordinate 26,030,958, forward strand.
GCACTGTTGTGTTTAGGTCTGAAGGACATTGTAGCCAGTGTAACTACTGGACATAATGAGACTTAAACATCTTGTGTCTCAGGATGACGAGTGCAGTGGAATGCCACACAAGTCAAATCTAATCTACTTTAAGATCTAACATTGTTAAATAATAGCAATTGTTATAGGTATCCAATAAAGCAAAGAAATAGAGTTTAATACTTGTTCATAATGTTATTTTGTTGCTCTATAAATAAATATTTGAACTTTGCATAGAACTTGGCACTCGTTTAGATCTCTATACTTTTCGCGGCGAAGCCCACAGCTAAGCATAATTTTTGTATTGAACCTGGCTGTCCTTTTTTACATTTATGTTTTTGGTAGAATATCATTACTTTTTGTAAAGAAGACTAAGCAGGTATTGAGTTATGTGGAGCCGCGCGCCGCCGACGACACACCGTTGGCCGGTTGTTTAGCGCGTATTACTTAGGTACAAGTTTTTTGTATAGGGATACCACTTATTTTTTGACTTAACTTTATTATTATATTTCTGTTATATATCAGATATTGGGATAGTTTCAAATATCTACTTGTATCGGTTTCAACGCTACAATTATTTTTTTTGTATGGGGACCCCTCTATTTTTAAACTTTTTTTTTATTTTTAGATTTTTTCCTACGCTTACACACAATTACCGAGCTGGATTCCAAATTTCATCCTTCTAGGTCATCTGGAAGTAGGTTAGGTTTAGGTACTATAAGTCGGTCAGTCAGTGCTAAAATTTACGACTTTTTGACCTTCATATCTTTATAACCGTTTGAGCTAGCTTCATGAAATTTGGACTTCTAGATGTCCTTATGGATGTTATTAAACATACGTAGTTTTATGTGTTTACGTTAAAGAGGTCTTGTGTTATAGAAGGGCGAAAAGTGGCACCAAGTGGTTCGTGTAATATTACACTCGGCGCTGGCTAGCCAGTTCCTTTGCTTGAACTTAGCTTGACACGCTGCCGCGTGTCTAGATACTTATAGTAATACATTGTATTTAGAGATTATTATTCCAAATAAAATACAACACGCGTACAAAATAATACTAATTGGGAAAAAACTTCATAACTCCAAGCATTATTATTTTAATTTGTTTTATATTCATTAAAAATTACAAGCATTAGCTTTATGCTACAGTAGCATTATGTAGAAACCAAATATGCGACCGCAAACCTTGCCACCGTATTCGGAAGTTACTTGATATAAAATCACAGAATCAACTCGGCATGTGACAGCTGCGGTCTCCAGTTTGCGGTCGTCGGTTTCAGTATTAAGTTTGGTTAGGGGCGAAAAAACAACCAAAAATTTTTTTTTTAATAATCTCATGGCACCAACTTGTAAACTTAATCCTTAAGAATAACAAAAAAAATGGTATGAGAAGACATTAAGACGGATTACCTCAATCCATTAACGAAACGCTTTAACTGAAACCCATATTGTGCCCAAGTCTAGACTCTAGTATCAAATAACAATGGGTACCCAATCCCACAATAGTCCAGAAATATTTACGAATCATACAAACATTTGTCTTGTTCGGCTGCCTGTAATTTGGTGTGACACATGCAAAATTACAGCTGTATTCAATTTCATATGTATTTTATCGATAGACATACAAACAGATGCAGCATCCTTCACAACGTGTCGCGTTGATTTATTTGCTCACAGATAAATTATTTCCTGTGTGGTGTATGATAATTTTTCATTGAATACGCAAAATTGTGGGCGGCGCAATGTAATCGCTACATTTATTTAGAAATTTACTGTAAAATATAGACAAAATAAGGACGATAGCCTAGTTGGGAATGGAACGGTCTGCCGAGGCAATGTCCGGAGGTTCAAAACACAAGGTACACACCTCTGACTTTTCAAGGACTGACTTTTCACACACACACACACACACACACACACACACACACACGCGCGCGCGCGCGCTCGCGCGCGCACACACACACACACGCGCGCGCGCGCGCTCGCGCGCGCACACACACACACACACACACGCCTTTTATCCCCGAGGAGGTAGGCAGAGGCACACTCCGGGCTGACAGTCGACAGTCTCAGCATTACAGTCATACCGAAATACAACTACGCCACCGAGGCAGTCCTACAAAATATTATCGTTAAACTCAATTCAAACACATGAACAAACTAAGCCGCATTAAGCCTATTCATATTTATGAATCGGATCACGTAAGGCTTTCAAAGCAGCTCACCTACTTACCCATAATGGGAACCACCTGGGACCGTATTCAATGGGCTTTTAATATTTGAATTCTTAAAGTAGCTCTTTGCGCTATGTGCTCCCAGTGAGACGTTTAAGCACATTATTCATTTAAGCATTACCTGCAGTTCCGCTTGCGTAAAACGGCGAAGGAAAACATCGTGAGGAAACCTGCATACCTAAGAGGTTCTCTGAATTTTGAAGGTATGAGAAGTCTGCCAACCCGCACTAGACCAGCGTGGTGGACTAAGGCCTTAATCCTCTCAGTAGTAGAGGAGGCCCGTGCTCAGCAATGGGAAGTATATAATACAGGACTGGTATGGTATGGTAAAAACTGTTTTACGGGTTAAAAATACCTACAAGGGCGTCACCAGCTTTCAACTCACACTTTTATACCGGAGGGAATGTATAGCGAAAATTTTTATATAGATTATCCCATTAATTGAGTAATGTAATTGTGTTGAATCTAAAGTGGGGGTGCAGCTCCGCTCCTTCCCCCTGAATGCCAATGAGTGCCTGTTTTAATCCACTGTCTATTTGTATTCTGTACCCATCCAATTCTATTCAAATACCTTTACAAATTATACCATTTATAGTAGGATTATGAAAGAAAATCTTGAAATATAATGTACCTTACAAAAATTACGAGTACATTCATCTAAGTCCCAGCACGTAATCATTACGATCTCAGCCAACAACGCACCACCCGGCGTATGTAAATTGGCACAAATTGTCCGTATCGCATTACAAACAATTTTCCGTCTGTACGTTGCACGTGCTTGATAACCGTAACCACCTTACATCACCACGATAATACTAATAAACCTTTTGCTAAATTTGTTATTAAAAACGTAGTAATAATATTGTATAATATTTATCTGATAAAAATTGTGATAACCTCCAATCATTGGAAGATTTATTTAAGTAATTAATTTGATAAGGATAATTTTGCAAATTGTATGCAATATTGGGATGCTTAAAGATGTTTTGTACATTGCTCTTGTAGGAACATGATAGTAAAAAAAATCGATACTCCACGCCCTTTCAAAGCTGTGGGTTTTAGGAGACGCCGGAAGTTGCCGGCCTTCGTTCTATTCCATTATCTATGGAATTAATAACCCCACCCTAGCTATTCACACTATCGGCAAATCTCGAGTGCGGCTGATGGGCGGCATCCTGTGGGGCGTTGTCTTGCAGCTGATAGACAAGGCCAAGGACAGACAGGTCACGGCGGATAGTCGAATTGATGGAAAAATAACGAGCATCGATCCATAATTCTGGCAGGTTTCGGACGAGAGCTATTAATAATACAATATAAAATAAATCTAATCACCACGATGATTATATAGATAGAGACGTACAGATATCAATTCAAGATAGCCACAGGCTGCGCCATAGCGAAGATGTCTTTCTACAATTAGTGGTAACGTTATGTATGATAAAGTCGTATCTTAGAGATAGAATCTTTGATAGACACACATACACACACACACACTGACACGCCTTTTATCCCCGAAGGGGTAGGCAGAGGCGCAACTATTGCACCCACTTTTCGCCGTTATTCCGTCCCATGATGTAATAGGGGGCGAGCCTATCGCCATATCGGGCACAAATTCCAGACTCCGAGCTGATACTGAATAGACAAATTCAATATCACTTTGCTCGACTCGGGGATCGAACCCGAGGCATCAGCATTGTAGTCGTACCATAATACTACTACACCACCGAGGCAGTCATCTTTGATAGGATATGTCATTATCATACATTTTTCGGATTTCTATTAGCAGTAACAATTGCACAAAGGCGTATTGGCTGCGGTCTCAGGCATGGAAGAATCAAGCGTATGGTTCTGGCAAAGAACGAGCATAGTTCTCGAAACTAGACTTATCGAGAAAGTCATTCCTTTTTGGTTCAGATTATATTAACGACACTATATTTTTAGAGTAGGTTTCACTTTCTCTCGACAGGGAAAAAATAACATATTCATAGCGTTCTGACGTGTTTTGGGCGTGACAAACTAACATCGTATGGGTTGTGTCAACTAATTCACTGACAAGGTGAAAGGGAAGGTCACGCATGGTGAGCACGAAATAAATGGAAATTTTATCAGCAACGATTCGTGTTTCCCGAGGATATCCAGCTACTGTGCCTTTTTTGGTTAACTGAATATGAGACGAGCTAATCACTTGTTTGATAAGAGCCTGTCTATAAAAAGTAACAATCAATCAGTACTTTGAAATATACACTGGTACAATTTGGTCGCCATCCTGAGACTATATGAAGACACAATGTCCATTACCCAAACTATGTGCTTAGAACGTGGCAAAGAAACGTGACACGCTTCCATTTCGTTTTATTGGGATTGGTTATAACACGTGACTGCCGTACTGATCTCTCGATCAATCACACATAACAAAACTAAACGACATCGAATCTAAGGGTGCTGGCTACCAGTGGTTGCCACCCGGCGGCGCACGGGCGCGCCCCTTTAAAAGTACTGCACCCCGCCGCCCCAAACAGCACCATATTCTACCAAGGAATTATAAAATATGAAAGAAAAAGGGGATTTTAGCATCGAATCGCTAAAATCGGTAGAAAAATTGCGAGAATCTTCTAGCTTTCAAAAAATCGTTGAAAAATCATGTCATTTCGGTAGGACAGGCCCAAAATCGGTAGAAATACCGAAAAATCGGTAGGTTCGAGACCACTGCTGGCTACAAATATTTGCAAGAACCCGAGACAAAATTGTATTCAGTATTTTGAAGGTTATAAACCACCAGCTTATTTGGTTATATGATACCGCTACGGCTGGCGGACATCCTGCGCAGTCGGATACCGACCTGTCAAGGTCGCGTGAGAGGTCATAGCGAATATACTAATATAATAATAATAATAATAATAAATCTTTATTGACACCAAGTTTTTAAATATACACTTTGAAATAGCTATTCTTCTATAATCTATTCTACTATAATCTTATTAACACATACATACGTAACATAGTCATATTATTCTATCTCAAACAACTTCTGTCATCTAAACTAGGCCGAGCCTGTGTCTTATGATGGGAAAGTTAACATTATTCCGTGTTCGCGTAGTAGTTAGGGCGGGTAACCTCTAAGTAACATTTGAAGACGTATTCGTGCAAAACTGCCCCCTTATTTTCCATGAAACACGTCATTTTCACCTCTCGAAACAAGTGCGTAACATGACTGACCGCGTTTTATCACTGGAAATGAATGTAATGGAAATGAAAGTTAGCATACAGAATACCATTTAAGGCTAATTAATATCACGCGACCGTGTTACGACTTAACACTGTCATAAAGAATAAGGGGACTGTATTGCCATTTCTTTTCACAGAGATGACACTAAAGGGTGCAACGTACTTCGATGGACGATATTATATTTGTTCTGCCTACACTCTACGTACCATCACATGCAACGTAACTTTGCCGTGCCGAAAAATACAACAAATGATGAAACAAATGTCAAAGAGATAAAATAATTAACGAACCGTCGTTTTAAAAGACATGACATCATGCACATTAGAGCCGTTTAGAGCAAATAATCCGCTTATGTTTGTAAACACGGTGGGCGTAACAAGTCGTGGAATTCGCGGCAAAGTTGCTTTTCTATATGAAATTTTAATTGGCAAAGTTGTTTTAAGCATTTATAACTCTATTGTACTTAAAACTCTAATAGCAGTATTCAGGTTCTGTACTGCACGGTAATTAGTTCCATTCTCAGGTTAGATAACGAACTTTTGACTCAGTTTTTCAATGGTTTTTGTACTGCAATTATAGTTCCGAATAGGTGTAGAGTTAAAAATTCATTCATATTTCCTCATTCCTACGGCAAGACTTATTGTCATGAATCTATTTATAGCACAAAAAAAATAATGAAAAAATAACATATAACCATGGTACAAAAAATACGAATCAATAGAAACCTCATTTATCAAAATCGGCTCAATAGGAGCGAAGCTAGAGTGGAACGTAAAATGGATACATATATTATAGGGTGTTAAAATCATTACCGTTCCTTCCTTCGTCGTAGTCTGGTAAAAAAACTAAACTTACCACTAGCCCTCTGGTACTGGACAGCAGCCTTCTGACACTCGGACCTGGCGTTAGCTGCAACTCCAACAGCTTCGTAGTATGGACGGGACTTGTCCACACATGTGCCCAGCCGTTTGGACAAAGCCTGGAGGCGGCGCGAAGTCTCATTCAGCAGCAAATGGAATGTTTTCATGGACTCCTGGAAGCGGGGAGTTTGATATTAGACATGTGTGAATGAATTTTTGGGGACCGCGTGATATAATTTTGTCCCCTTTAAACATTTTTTCCTTGAGATAAAATGTATCCGGAAAAGTCTTCAAAATGAGTTTAGTGATTACGAACATCCCGGACAAGCAGTTTTTTTTTATAACGTATAAGATTTTAAGTTCTGCTCACACTATCCATTTTATAAGCTCAGAGATATTTTTATTTCTTATTACGGACAGACCTTTATTTTGTTTGAATCATTCGTGAAAACAATACGCATCTCTTATTACAAAACGAAAATTATAAAACAGGCATTCCCGACGCAAGAAAATGAGTCGCCTTAGATTCATGAGATAAATACTGTTTTAACAAAGAAAAACTGAACAAACATCCATGGCACTAAGTAATTAGTCTTGAACAAAGAATAAGGCGATAACAAATAGTCACAAATGACGCAAGTCTTACTACGGGTAGGAAATCAAACTCTTTTGTGTAAAAATTCGTCATACGTATCTCAATTTCTTATGCACTAATATCCGAATCCTACTAATATGCTACTAATATTATAAAGGCGAAAGTTTGTAAGAATGTCTGGATGTATGGATTTTTGTTCCTCTTTCACGCAAAAACTACTGAACGGATTTTGATGAAATTTGGCACACGGGTAGATCATGTCCTGGATTGACACATAGGCTACTTTTTATCCCGGAAAAACTTTCAAACGCGGGCGGAGCCGCGGGCAAAAGCTAGTTTAACATAATTATATTCGCAGACGAGATTTTTCGTTTATTATAAACTAACTTTCTGGTTATCCGTTTACCTATATGTGGCGCCAAGTATAGTACAAGCGTTGTTGTGTTCCGCTTTGAAGGACACTGAAGTTAGTGAAATTACTAAGCATCATGAGACTTGACGTGGGATGCCTTAGGGGAGCATGCAGTACTTCGTCTTTCAAGTGGTGTCGTTTTGGGTAACTGTAGGCATTGACTCTAACGGTTAACTTCCCTAACTTTCGCTGTATTAATAAAAACTATACGGCGTGTTTCTTAAAGTCTTTATGTTAGTGTTGATGCTGGTAAACAATCAAATTCCAACTCTATTGAGCTCTGATTAGCTCAATTGAACTATAATTAGAGTGGGAATGTGTTTGTGATCTGGAATCTCAAAGAACACAAGCGTTTACACAAATGTATGCAGATCCAAGCTTCATGCATAAAATATGCAGGAACCTTTTAAGAAGCAAAACCTTGGATGCATATTTGATGGTGCAATCGATCTAATTTGCATTTCATTAGCACTGTTGAATACCCAGACGATGCTGTGGAATGCACACTGTGTTCATCCGTTCGAAGAAACGTTTGTTAACATTTATTGTTCAGTTAAAACCCTATTGTGAGTATTGCTTACCGTTATAATGAAATAATCTATAAAAAAAAATCTAAACTGAGATCTATAAAATAAATCACACTTTACTTCGCATCTAGAAACACTTAAATACAACCCGAAAATGGAAATAATTTTTCTATTCAATGATTGCCCGAAAATAAACCCTAAAATTAAATTTTGATCCAATGAAGTTAATGCTGAGGTCTCGGGTTCGATCCCCGGGTCGGGCAAAGTGATATTTAGTTTTTCTATTCAGTATCAGTCCGGAGTCTGGAATTTGTGCCCGATATGGCGATAGGCTCGCCCCCTATCACATCATGGGACGGAATGTCGGCGAAAAGTGGGTGCACTAGTTGCACCTCTGTCTACCCCTTCGGGGATAATAGGCGTGAGTGTATATGTATGTATGTATGTATGAAGTTAATGTTAGCGCTCTCATACTACACTGATCAGAATAGTAAAGACCTCAAACTAAGGATATCGTTTTTCAAAGTTACCACCAAAGAAACTATAAAACTCAATCCTACATCGAATGTGAATCTAGTAGCTCCACACACTGACACAAAGAAATCTAGAAATCTCGATCTGTCCATTACAGATAAACATGATAAAGAGCCAATTGACGATGCACGGATGACGAAAACAAACACATCAACTATGATACAGCCCGGGCTCTGTGCAATTGACCTAATCTGCCAGCTTCGATCTTGTACCTTACCGATCAGGCGAGCGGTTATGTGTAAATATTTATGTACTTTGATATACGACGTCATTATGTCCAAATGGTTTACGAGATTTATTAAGCTTGGTGGATTATTAGATTTACGTTAGTGGACTTTTGGGGAATAAGACTATTTTTAGCGTTGTAGATTACATTTTGGAATAATTATTGTGATTTAGTAAATCACTTAATTAATGCTAGTATTACAATATGTTCAGATCAAATTGAGAAATTATAAACTTAAATCGATTTACTTCATATGAATAAGCAACATAATATACTGATAATGACCTGTGGGTTTGACTAACAAACAATACGCCGTAATCAGCATCCGAAAAGCGTATTGTATGATAAACGCGCTTTAGAATTTAGATGAACAGATGGCCCGGAGGATCAATCCATATTGAGGCATGTTATTAAAAGGCATAGATGATTTGCAGAACCCTTATCTCTTCAGTAAATTACTAGAATACAGGAAGCCAGTTCTTCAGCATCGACATCAAGAATTAAAAAGGTAACATTCCCAGATTCCTGATTACTCATGGGTCTTGGATTGAAAATACATTCTATATAATTCTCTCATACGTTCTATTTTAATGAAGTGTAAATTTTCTTTAATAACAATGAATTTAAGTCGAGATTTGTTGATGCATTACAATCGAAATTTATTCACACTATCAATTTATTAGTTGAGCGTGCTTTCTGCTCTTTATTTCATTTGTTGTCATTGAAATTTGTGGCGCAACGGTTTTTAATGTTCAATACGTTTGTTAACTCACAACTTCCGTTTCCGTGAAAAAAAGCGGTTAAGCGGAACACGGAACAAATATTCATGGAAATTAGATCGAAATATATACAGAAAGGTGAATGTACCGTGAGATTTTAGGTTGATCTATCAGACCGAGGCTAGGATCTATGAAGGCATGTAAGTTTTTTACGACATTTTGGTAAAGTTCCAAAAAAGACTGCCTCGGTGGCGTAGTGGTATTACGGTACGACTGCAATGCTGAGGTCTCGGGTTCGATCCCCGGGTCGGGCAAAGTGATATTGAGTTTTTCTATTCAGTATCAGCTCGGAGTCTGGAATTTGTGCCCGATATGGCGATAGGCTCGCCCCCTATCACATCATGGGACGGAATAATGGCGAAAAGTGGGTGCACTAGTTGCGCCCCTGCCTACCCCATCGGGGATAAAAGGCGTGAGTGTATATGTATATGTTCCAAAAAAAAATATTTGTTTCTTCACTCAAAATCTGGTTAAAGGCAGTATTTTTTACAATCCCTAAACATCTAATTGCATAATATATTAATGTAATGATACGGAGGTACTAGGTAGGTACATATTCATAGTTGGCAGCCTATCCAATGCTTCACCCAATCCTGTATATGTCTCAGTAGTACTTACTTTGTGTCAACATGAACTAGATTCTAATTAAAGTACATTCGTGACTTGTTTATGTTATTCAATTAACATTTATGTGTTGACTGTTTATATTATATGAAATGGTTAGTAAAAACGTTATTCTGAAGGCGAACTAGACGTTAGTATTGCCAAAGTTAGCAAAATTCGCACCATACTAACTTTATGTATGTCGTGTAAATAGGTATAACAGCCGGCGAAACAACTTAAACCACTACTGCGTAGTGGGTAGTGTTGCCAGATTGACAAATCTATCTGGAACACATTTCAAAATGTTAGGATTTTGAAGTTGTTGTCTGGAGAAATGCACTGAAGGCAGAAATTATTCTCAGCTACTTTTGAAATATTAAGTTCATTGGGACAATCGGAGGGCTTTTCCATTGGCTCTTCCTATGTAAATAAGATTGCATCTTGGTAATTTTTTATTCAAGTAGAATATATTATGTGGTTTATTGAGACATTTTGTTTTTGCGACATCACATGAAATATTAGAAGAATCCAGGCGATTCCCGACCATCTGGCAACCCTAGTAGTGGATGATATTTTTAAACGTAAATGTAGCAACAGTGAATGGTTCAAGTTATTTGCAGGACGTTAGAAAACTATTGAGATATATGGGATCATGAGGAATAATAATTTCAAATAGTTCAAGCATTTTTTCTAATAATAAACTGTATGATAATAGTTACTGCACTTCACTAGTCACAACCAGATTGTAACACATTTAATCGACGATTAACAATATCATTCGGCCTAACCGATAAGCACTTTTAATCAGCCAATAACCTAATCAGTGTTTGTCTCTTTGTTTCCCAAATAAACAGCTATTTAAAACTGTCTAGCGGAAAAATATGTCTAAGTCTATAAGATTCAGTAATTACCCAGATAAACGGTCCATAAACGGAACACTAAAGCCCAGGGAATAACGAAAACCATATTCTAGGAAAAGCGATCGTATAAGGATTGTTGAAAGGGTCTATCATAGCGAACCTAAGTCAAGAATAGCTGACAGGTCTAGCCTAAAAGACGGGCCAAAAAAGCCCAAAGCTGACGAGGAGGGATAAAGCTCAAAGCTCAAAAGGTTAAGTCTTATACTATGAAGGTCAGTATCTGTAAGAGCATATAAAAATGGCAGTTTTTGTTGATACCCAAACATTTGATGTTATATGAACATGATGGCAACGTCACTCAATGCGCGACATGTTCATCAACATCACACGTGTTACCTCGCAACTTATAGGAACATACTATCTTATTGTTGTTCACCTGGCATTGCTTAATCAACTTGTCAAATTATTATGAGAACTTAGGCCCCGTTTTTTCAACTGTAGTTCTCTTTGTCAGGGTGTTATTATGCTGGACGCGCTCGCAGCACCTGAAGCACTCGAAGCCCTGCGACCGCGACCAGCTTAACACCGATGATTATCCTTAGAATGTAGAAAAAACCCGGTCTAAGACTTCAGGTGATTTGATGATTACATTAAACTTACAAGCCGGATGAATGATCACCTATTTTTACACACATATTGTCGAATGTCATATCGTGTGTCGTAAATTATAACCAATAATAACGTGTTCCAACCAGAATCTAAAAGCCTTAACAATTTTGATTCCACGAGAGCACAATGCAATTCGCATACACAACGTCGATACACGTCACATAATCAAATAAATTAATGGACATCGTAAGTAACTAGCTAATCTATATGGTCATGTTTAATCATTGTCTAGGGTCTTTAGCGATTAACTAGCAATTCGTTGCTTCGATACTTCGGGGAATCTATTTAATGTATCATAGAGAATTACCGCCCGTCCTAGATATATAATTAACACACGCCTCGGCTCATTTGGAAATTAGATCGAGGTATTAGCTGGAAAATATTGTGCCAAATTTAATCCATCGAGGAAAACTGCAGCCAAATATAAAAGTTTTATATTTTCGCAGTAACCTCAAATGCAAATAGCTCATCGCGTGAATGAACGTACTTCATCCATAAGTCTAGACTTAATTGTACGTTCAGCTTACAATACCATACCAGCCGTGCATTTCTATACTGCCCACTGCTGAGCACGGGCCTCCTCTACAACTGAGAGGCTTTAGGCCTTAGTCCACCACACTGGCCTAGTGCGGTCTGGCACACTTCACCATTCACATTCTTTCGAAATTCAGAGAACTTCTCAGGTATGAAGGTTCCCTCACGATGTTTTCCGTCACAGTTAAAGCGAGCGATAATTCACAAAGAATACAATGCAATCTGGAAAATGAGTTTGAAATAATTAAATGCGAATTTCACCCTTACCAGTACAACAATTTTCATACTACTACTAAGTGTACTAAGGTAGTTATTTATTTATTGCACTTTATACACAATTATGTAAAGGCGGACTTAATGCCGAAGGCATTCTCTACCAGTCAACCTAAGTTATTAGTTACTATTTTTATTTAGAACTAGCTTTTGCCCACGGCTTCGCCCGCGTTAATAAGTTTTTCCGGGATAAAAGTACATAAAAACCTTCCCGTTGAATCACTCTATGACTATGACGTTGATACAACTCTTAACAAATAATGCATTAATTTCGACCAAATTTCATTACCATAAAAACGGTTCTAGTAAGTTAATCTTAAAAGATAGACATATACTGTTGCGGACATTTTTTTAGATAATTTCAAGAGGAATAATTCTTTCGTACATATATTTTTGATATCTTGAACCGTTTTCGCAGCGCACGCAATGGAAGCCCTCAAGGATGAATAATTTTCCCCGCTTTTCCAACATTTTCCATTATTTCTTCGCTCCTAATAGTTGCATCGTGATGTTATATAGCCTATAGCCTTCCTCAATAAATGGTCTATTCAACACAAAAAGAATTTTTCAATTCGAACCTGAGATTATCCTGAGATTCCTGAGATTAGCGCGTTCAAACAAACAAACAAACAAACTCTTCAGCTTTATTATATTAGTATAGATTCTGACGTTACATCACGTCATTTAAATTTTCAAGAAAAACGAGAACCGAAATAGTATTATTACTGTTTTACGGAATTGTTAGAAATAGTATTGCTTCTCTATACGGCAATTTTCTCAAAAAAATTACACACAACATTTTAAAGTTTATAAAAGGTTTAATACAAGCTAAACTAAGTAAACGTTTTAATATAATTATATTTTCTATAAATTACTATCGACTTTAACAAGAAACTCTGACTTAAAAGTTATGTGTGTATTCTTTGTGAATTATCGCTTGCTTTAGCGGTGAAGGAAAACACCGTGAGGAAACCTGCATGTCTGAGAAGTTCTCTATAAGAATTTCGAAGGTAGGTATGTGAAGTCTGCCAACCCGCACTAGGCCAGCGTGGTGGACTAAGGCCTTAACCCTCTCATTTGTAGAGGAGGCCCGTGCTCAGCAGTGGGCAGTATATAATACAGGACTGGTATGATAACAAGAAATAGGTATTGACCACACTTTAACTTTATCTAACACTCGACAACATACGAAAATAGCTCCACAAACTCATCTCTACTTGATATTCCAAGAAAGCTTACATTCCGAGATGCTAAGTGAGTCTGTAGAGGGCTCATAACAGGATTCCTTTGTCATGTTACGCAAGACGTCATGTCACGGTTGCGCCTTCTGAACCTGCCGTGTATTGTGTTCGCCACGTACGATGCATTATGCACTGTGCATGAGAGTGAGGGACAGTGATCACTTGGCGGAAAACTACGCGAGCAATAAAAAATAATGTTAGTCTTGGGAGCGGAGGGAGATGTGCCGGCTATAAATCATGTCACCGCGAATGGCACACCCAAATTTATGACCCTTTTCAATTATAAAAACATCGAATATACATCGACTGACATAAACATCCATTACAAAAATATTTCTTACTATATTTATTACATACTATCGTTATTACCATACTTTCAGTAAAAAAACTGTAGCAGGTTTGTGTAGTTTTTCGCCAAGTGTGCACTGACCCTTAGCCTTGTCTGATTGAAACCATAGGAAAGAGACATGGCTCTTGACACGAACAGAATCATTTGAAATAAGTGACGTTGCAGCCAATAAGCATTTTAAGAACAGTTTAAGAGATTCAAATGCGAATACAATTCTATAGAAGAGTCTCCTGACTCTTCTAAGCTGTTGTCTTATAGGATTTATTACTTCACAAATACTATTAATCAATTTTAATGCGGTTTCTCCAGTTAAACTAAAGAAACCAACTTTGACTTTGCGAGTTCTATTGAAAATAGATCGAATTGATGATACAAACAATTATCAACTGTAAAGGTCACACTAACTGACCTTCAACTTCCACCAGGACTCTCCCGAAAGTACTCCTATATTTAAATAAAACCAACATAAAGAAAGCGCGAGACCTTGGCTTTACCTTTGTCAATGATTAATGCTCGGCTGTCGGTCACGGCGCATTTACGCAATGGAAAACGTAATGAGACGGTCATCGATACACAACCATTATGAATGGTAATTTGGTAAAGGACACTTTATATACTTCTGATATACTTAAAATGCGAGGCGAAGGGCATTTTTAATCTATAGATGACCAGACGAGCAAATTGCTCTCAGAATGTGGCAGGACTGTCCATGAAGCCAACCAGACTAAATCACAAATCTTGCCATTAATATGAATGACAATTCCACTTTTGGTATAAAACGGTAACTGACTATCTCAAAGAGAAGCGTATTTGAATTCAGCCTTGTATTAACGCGATGTGATGTATTTTGTCTTTTCCTTACATCAAAAAACATTAGCATATGAATATAACATAGATCTGTGTGAATTGAAACGTGATAATGAGATTAGAGTATACTTCATGATTTTATTGATAATTATTGAAAATATTATTAAGATAGCATAATCTATACTAATATTATAAAGCTGAAGAGTTTGTTTGTTTGTTTGTTTGTTTGTTTGTTTGTTTGTTTGTTTGAACGCGCTAATCTCAGAAACTACTGGTTCGAATTGAAAAATTCTTTTTGTGTTGAATAGACCATTTATCGAGGAAGGCTATAGGCTATATAACATCACGATGCAACTATTAGGAGCGAAGAAATAATGGAAAATGTGAAAAATGCGGGGAAAATTATTCATCCTTGAGGGCTTCCATTGCGTGCGCTGCGAAAACGGTTCAAGATACCAAAAATATATGTATGAAAGAATTATTCCTCTTGAAATGATCTAAAAAAAAGTCCGCGACAGTATATGTCTATCTTTTAAGATTAACTCACTAGAACCGTTTTTATGGTAATCAAATTTGGTCGAAACTAATGCATTATTTGTTAAGAGTTGTATCAACGTCATAATATTAATCTTTATACAAATAAATGTGTTGGATAGAGTGATTCAACGGGAAGGTTTTATGTATGTACTTTTAGCCCGGAAAAACTTATTAACACGGGCGAAGCCGTGGGCAAAAGCTAGTATTCTAATATATTTCAAGGCTTAATATTATGCCACACAAATTACTATTGGCGTTTTATTATTAAGAGTGTATGAATGTTGTTTTCTTTTTCTTAGACCCATAAGGTGTCGATAATTATAATATATTGAACTTAACGAAAGTGGGATATGCGGTAGGTTAGTCGTAATTAATCGTTCTCTCTTTATATTGAACGTATTAACACGTTTACAATTTCTACCACATATACAAGAGCAAAGCAGAGTACTCAATTATATGACAAAATAAACAATAACTCACATCTAGTTCCAGCTCAAGCTTGTTGATCTCATCAGTGGCAGCGTTCAGCTTCTCCAACTCCACCTGAAAGTTGATGAATAGCTTGAGACAATCGCACGGTACGCGCACTCCGCACTCCCAAACGTAAGGCAACAACAAGCAACATGTAGAGACTGGAAACATCCCATCCATTACTGAAATACTCTACACCAAACTTACATTTATCTACAACAGATAAAAACTAAAGTATTTTATCTAAACGTACCTTGTAAGGATTGTTTCCTGTCCCTACAAACGCAAGCGACTACAAAATCAAACTTTACTTACTTATTTATCTTGACATGTTGGCATAAACGAAAAGGTAAAACACAGTGTGAAATGCTAAAATTACATTTTATTTCCAAAATTAACATAGTTACATTACATTAGAATTACATATCATAAATTTTACGATACAAAAATATGTTTTACGCGTTGGTATTTGCACATTTTTTTATATAATTTTATCTTGTGCAAGAGCAAAGGAAGATTTTATTAGTACAGTTTTTAGCCAAATACTGAATGTATGATTTCAAATTAGAATTTATTTTTTGGCAACACCGTAATATTGTGATGTTCTTTAAGCTTGAATTATAGTTTAGTAAGCATGCTTCTTAATCTCATACCTCAATTAGATACATATAAAAACCAATAAAAATCCAAATAAATAAATTAAAACATATTAAATCCAATTGGATTCCTGCTGAATGAAATTCTATGAAAATTATTAAAATATAATAATGATTGAATATAAATTAAATAATACTTAAATTAAAAATGATAAAGACAAATGGAATGGTTCAGTAGTAGGTACTAGAAATGGTTTGACCTCAAATCATTGGTCTGGTATGAACACTTCTTGTTTGGTAAGGATTTTACGAGACTACCAAGATTGTGCTGACTTTCGAGAGCAACGTGTGTATGTGTACTATAATATTATAAACAAAAAATATGTACTGTTGTATAGTTCAGGTTTAAGTAGAATCAAAAACGATATTTAAATTTTTATTTCTTCTTGATGAGAAGAAAGTCAATATAAAATAGAAGTATGTATAGTTTAGAAAATATTGCTCAACAAAAATGACACAGGTACTATCTTTACCTATGACACAACATGCAGTAAAATTAGGCCGCTGAGATGACAAATCAAATGACAAAGTATTTTAATTAAAACATAAATTATGAGATTACAAATATTTAAAAATTATAAAAAATAAGTTACATTTTCACAGAAGTTAATGTAACAAAACAAACATTCACAAATGAAAATAACATAACTTTAAAATTGTGAACGAAATAAATGCTGGGCTCATGCAACTTGCAAACTTGTGCAATTTAGATATGGGCAAACATTCCCCATTTATATTCAAACTAAACACACTCAAAAAATAAACCATTTTCATAACTGAAAATATATATGAAACAAAAAAAATATTGTTCAAAACAACAGAGATTCTACAAATCCTCATAGCATCAGTGTACAAAATACAATGTGATTTGTTAATGGATAAAAAAAACATATTATGTTAGTTGAGGCCTTTAATTTATATTTTAATAAGACAAAAGTTATGTCCCTATGGAAAATAAAAGTGTTCAAGAGCATCCTAAAACTCAAATTTAGAAATGTGCATGTATTAGTAATGTATGTTCCATTCAACTCAGTCAGGCGATGAGGATCATTTTTAAGTCTAAAGTCAATTATTTGCTTATAAATATTGCCTTAAAGCATTTCCACATCTGGGGTTAATATAAAAATCTCCATGTCTATGTAATTAGTAAAATGCATCACTGTTTTAAAGTGACATGATTTCAGATTTGAATGTTCTCATAGTCTGTACATTGAACATGGACATGGTATAAGTGTGTGCAAGGAACATTACTCAGTGTAAAATACATTTAAATACAGTATAAAATGGCACGATTTTTAATCTGAATAATAAGTTAGTAATCCAGCATAATATATTCTAATTATTAATACATTTTTCGAAATTATAAACTAACAATTTACTTCGAAAATTGACAAAAATGTGTTGTGATATAAATTGCAGCTTACATTCATGGACAGGAAACAAGTCCTACAAGGTACTCGAGCTTATACCTCAATTAAAAATCTACGCGTCGCATACGCACTGGGGAATATGACAACGAGATTTAGGTACGATACAAACTGGCGGATTCATAAGGGATTGGACCTATCAGTGCACTTCACTATCACAAATGTATTTGCCGGAGACGAAGCGGCGCTTTACCAGCGACAGCCGGTATCCGCTGCCTATCAGCTCGAACTCAATGCCAGACAGCGTCGCGCCCTCGCAGTTGAACTGGGTAGAGATGGTAGAATTACTGGATGGGCCCTGGCCTAGTTCGAAGCGCGCCCGTAGCGACGCCACGCCCCTGTCCTCCGAGTGCTGAGACAACTCGGTGAACCGCCACAGCGCCTGTTCGTTCTCCGCGTTCCAAATGTTCTTCGGCATTGCGATCACATTTTTGACAGCGCCGTTCATGGGCACGCATACCGACACGTTGAGCAGCGGCGACGGCGGGCTCATCGCATGCAAATTATATTTATAATCAACTTTGAGATCTGTGTGGTCTTTTTCGCATTTCCAATAAGCTACTAGTTGGAAAGGGCACGATGCGGCCCCGCTCTTCGGCCGTATTTGATACTTTAGTATATCAACATTAAAGTATTGCGCGGTGGGGTTTTTTTCGGATTGTCGCTTTAACAGTGAAGTTAGTGCGGGCATGTTGAACTCTACGACGGTGCTGTCACGTGTCGACATCATAATGTTTATGGAGATTAGCTGTTTATTGGGAAGTACGTTATCTAATCTGTGAATGTTTTTCAGTCTAAAACATAGTTTCGCCGGGTTCGGGTTATTGGCGAGAACGCCCACTATTCCGGTGGGGAACGATAGCATCATGTCGCCCGACATCTTCACTTGGCATTTAGATTCCTCTGTGCCGCGGAAATAAGAATGTATTATCTCGTGGAAAGCTACGGCCAACGGTATTGTATCCGCCATTCCTATGGTGAGGGGAGACGGGCCGCGAGATCCGGTGGAGCCGGCGGTGCGGAAGTCACCCTCGGAGCGTCTCGAGGGCGGGCGCGGCAGAGAAATCGACGTTATCGTCGGCGTGGAGGTGCGCATGTTTGTTTGGCTCATCTCGCCCACCTCCGAGAACAGGTCGCCGACGTCCGCGTTCGTTATGGGTGTTGGGCTCTCAAGTAAATGTGACTGATTCCCTTGCAATGGCGCGTAAGGATTGGAAACGTTAGCGTGAGGCGAAGTAGGATTGCTGACAGAGGGGCTTTGAAAGAAATTCAAATCTAACAAATCGCTGCTCGCTTTACTCGTGTTCGCGTTGGAGCCACGTCGCGTGGTGCCAATTTTGTACAGAGAAATATTTTCTACAGTGGCTCGTAGCTCGTCCACGCTGGCCGACATGGGCCCGTCGCCATTTGATATCGGTTTTATTTCTACATGAATTTTTTGTTCCCTTTCCTCTTCAGAGTCTGAATCTGTCGATGAGTACACACTGCCCTTTTCATCTTTTGGTCTGATGCAGTATCCCTCATCATCCACTTCAGGAGAGTTGATCAAGTCTTCTTTTGTGGGCACTTCTTCTTCCTTTTCCTCTATATCAGCCTTATCACTTGCATTTGCATTTTCGGATATCTCATCTTTTTTCTTCTTAGACTTCTTTTGTTTTGGCTTAGGTCTCCGGAACCATTTAGATTCACGGATTGGATTTCGTACGATGTTATCATCTTTGTCAGGTGCCACTGGTGTTGCCGGAGTGCCACTAGGACTTGAAGGAGCCGAGCATGGAGCATTACCCTCAATGCTGCTTGTAGGTTCATCTTTGCTTTGGAAATTTGGTGTAAACAGATTTAACAAAGAGGTAGTTCTTCTTGAGGACTTAGTGGCAAATGATGGTTCTTTTTTAGGTGCTTTAGCAGGTTGAGGAGGCTTGTGTGACCCATTTGAAACAGTAGATATCTGATCAGCTTCAGATATAGAGTTATTTGCTGACCCTGGCTTAGGTAAAGCCGGCGGTAGCTCAACTAAAACAGCTTTTTCTATTGAATTATATTTCTCTATCAAAAATTGTTCCAACAATTTCTCCACTGTTAATTCTAAGCATTGGTGTTTGAAATCCCTGTGTACTTGTCCCATAAGATCATGGTTGTTCTGTATGATATCTGCATATGAATTCACAAACTGTTTCATCTGTTTCAAATGTGCTTCCTCAACATCTTGGAAATGTTTGCATGTTTGTGTCATTTTCTTTTCAAACTCTTGCTTCACAAGGTTGTATTTTTCAGCCAGTAGCCTGTAGTCTTCATGCAGTTTCTTCAGTTTAACTTCAGCCTTTTCAATATCTTTAGCAGATGCATTTTCTTTCCTCAACTTCTCCAACTCTGCTGACTTGGTGGTGTACACATCTTTGGCCTTCTGTAGAGCCTGCTTAGTGTTTTGTATGAGGAGTACTACTTCTAACGTGTTTGACTCTGAGTCTTTTACAGCCTTATGTTTCTTATGGAGCTCGTCGGCGTAGCGCGCGACATCTTTCACCAGCTCGCTGACTTTTTGGAACATGTGTTGGTGAAGGTTAGACAATTTCTCCGCGGAACACTTCAGCACGCCCCAGAAGGGCGCGAAAGTCCCCTGTGCGCAGTTACTGTTCGCCTGTTTAGCTAGTTTCGCTAAAGATTTTGAATTTGTCTCTTCTATGTTCGATCTCTCTCTAAGGTAGTCGGAGAGCTCTTTGCTGGCAATGAGTCCGTATTTCATATTTTGATAAAGTATATCGTATCCATTATGCTCGTTGGCGAAATAATCTACAAAATTAACGCTCATCTTTGCTGTTACGAAGGTCTACCGTTACTTTTACTCAGTACATTATATTGTCACTCACTGACCTGGATTCTAGGGTCGAGCTCAGTATCACCATTGTCGTCGGCCGGGATCGTGAATGAAGATTCCTCCATTGTACTGCCTAGGACTAGGAAGCCACCCAATCACCTAAATTACATCACCTCACAAAGCGTTACCTTCACTTGTTACAAACACAATAAACAACTATTAAACTCATCACAAAGTTCGCTAATATTTTCGCTATACGTTTGGAAACACTTATTATCGTACTAGCTACGTGTTTAATTTAACAAAATAAATAATAAAAATAAGAATTTTATTCAAGATGACGTCCACTTTCATGACGTCAAATCACAACAATAGACAAAATTCTGTTTTTAAACTCCACAGATTATCTAAAAGTGGATGAGTCATTGTAGTATTTAAATCGATTCCATAAATCAATTTCACTTTTGTAAGGTACAGATTGAAACCGTGTTAGATTTTAAAGAAATACAGCATACCTGGTATAAAGATTCGGTTTTTGTTACTAACTTTCTGATTTAAAAATCTTGATGAAAACTGCGCATTTTCCATAAAAACTTTGAAGGTACGTGATAGTCTGTATGGAATTAATAGGGCCAACTCGGTGAAAGAAGCCCTAAATGTTTTCATTACTCCGTAGTAGAAGAGTAACAAACGGTATCTTATAAATACCCAATGATATTATTTAACCAGTAAAGTCTCTTTTATAATACCTATCGATATGTATACCTAATGAAATTATTATTCATAATAATCGATTTTCATTTTAACATCGATCACATAAATCACTCTACTTTGTCTATGAAAATAGTTATCCTGTCAAATTATTTACGGATTTCCTATGCAAACACTCGGATCTCTCTTTCTATTGCACGCCAAACCCCGCCTCACTAGCGACACTTAGTATGGAAAACCGAGACATTTCACAATAGTCGTATTGTATGATGCTTTTTGTCCAGTTTGACGTAAAACAGCTTCAACTTGCTCCAATTTAGTCTTTTCGTCCGAGTGGAATTTATCATAAATTCTTTATATGAGTGACATAACTGGCATCTGCCATTTATTGCTCGTGTTTCGGCCGGCGTTTCCTGTGTACAGATTTCGTTTGTGAAGCGGTGTTCGCATTCAATCTGTATGCAACTGTTACGCGTCGCCTCGACCATGTCTTACCAAGGATCACCATATTCGGGCCCGGGTGATGAGTATGACTTCGAGGACGATGGGTACGACGATCTGGACGAATACAGGGAACGGGGGGAGACGGTGCCGCCGCCGCCGCCAGTCGACGACAGCGACGAAGGTATTGTTTACGATTATTGTCCTACACCTGTTTTGGTCTGTTATCTCGCCAATAAGTCCTTGGAGCTCTCACACAACAATCTAATCACGTTTTAAATGACATGTAAACATAGGTTATGTAATGACAACAAGGTTATCGTGTCAGCAAGTATGCTCGTAGTTATTGTTCCCGCCTATTTCTCGATCAGACCATTTGATGACGTAATTGTTCTGTTTTCACGTCACTTTCACCATAAAAAATGTTTATCTTTATACTAAGGTACAATATTTCCATGTACATATGTTTTGCTTATGTGTTGTTAGTCAATATAAACATATATTTTCACCTGTCATCTATTTATGTTTATTTTGACAAGGGACGTCATATGCTACAACATAGTAAGTTATGAAAATACAACATAAAATACATGCACATTATGAAATTACAGATACTGAGGAGGCAAGTGAGACAGACATCCCAAACAATGATGAACCTTTGGAGGTTAAAGAACAGTAAGATGCACTTTATTATGCCATCCAACAGTATATTCTATATCAGACTCAATACAAACTGACCTTCAATAAACTTGATTCATGCTCCCGGAAAAAGTACAATCTTACAACTTTGTTTATCCTTTACAAATAGGTCTTAAAGTTCGAAACTCTTTGTGTACTTTGTCATAAAATTATTAAAAAGTTAGAATTAATAAGCCTTATTATATATTGTCCTATATCAATACCTTGGTAGATGGTATATATAAAGACATAATTTATTTACAACTTTTACAAGTTAGTGATTTAAAATATTTTTTTATGTTATTAGTCTTACAGCTTAAACAAAATAACATGTACCCCTTTATTGTTCAATAACTTCAATTCTTGCAATAGCATTATTGAAGCATTCAGCAGAAAAGGTGACTGCACAAAGTTAATAAAATTAACTTTTATGCAAACTTATAATACCTGGGTACTGTATATTAATCTATTTTGACATTAATTGGAACAGTCAACACTAATAAAAAAACACCTTTACTTAAAATAGATACAGAGTTTGAAGTAAATATATTATAATGTTACTTGTAAATGAAATTTATAAAACATATACATATTATCAATATAGATAAGTTACCTCATATGTAAGTCGAAGATAACTTGATAAAACTTAAAGTAATAAATCCCCCACTGGTATAAACTATTGATCAAACAGATAAATTTACTACATCATTGTGTGCATAATTCCAGGATGTATCAGGATAAGCTGGCCAGCCTGAAAAAGCAACTGCAGCAGTTGGAAGACGGCATCCATCCAGAATATCTGAAGAGGGTGAAACGGTTGGAACATCAGCTGCATGAGAGGCTGCGGCTTAATAAAATATATAAGTAAGATTTTGTAGTGTGAAAGACTTGTAGTCTTGCCTGCTTAAAAATCATGCCTGCATAAAAAGTAGCTTATATTTTGTATACATTCTCTCTCTGTTTATATCGGACAAAGAAGTGGCTTATTGTTACATAAGTATAACAGATTGCCAGACACAGAAACATATACACAAAAAGTAACTTTTATGTTTGTGCATACATTGATTGAAATCATAAATGAGCTCTAAAACAATTCGTTAGTTCACATATACAAATAATCCAATCAGAATATTGGAAATGTTTAAGATTCATGGTAGTTTTGTCTTTAACTTTTATTTGTTACAATAAAATCATATGTGTTTATTTTTAGGGATCACATGTACGAAGTGGTAGACAGGGAGTATGTAGCAGAGAAAAAGGCTGCAGCAAAAGAGTTTGAAGAGAAGAAAGTAGAGTTACAGGAGAACTTGCTCAGTGATTTTGAGGATAAGAGGAAGATGATAGAGAGTGAGAGGCATAGCATGGAGCTCAATGGAGATTCTATGGAGGTAAGTGTGTTACAAGTTCTAACTTGTTTTATTATACTCCTAATGTGGAGTGATGATTGATTGGTAATTAGCTTGTACTGTTATGGTCATTAATGTTATGTTTCTGTAAATTGTCGTCATTTTTTTGAGTAAGTCTCAATGCCTAAGGTTGCAAGGTTAACGGAATGCCACACAGTACTTTGTAATTTCTGTACGCTGTTGATACTGGTTATGTAAAAAAGCAGTATGGTAGTATCAGTCACAAAATTTAAATATTATTAAATTAAAAAGTATGAGCAAATTCTTTACTTAAGAAATCCATTTATATTTTTGACTAAATATTGTCTGTATGTCAGGTGAAGCCTGTGATGAAGCGTATCCTGCGTCGGCGTGCGAACGAGCCGGCACCGGCGCCGGAGAAGCGTCGCAAGCCGCTGGCGACGGCGCTGACCTTCCAGCTGGACGAGCGCGACATCGACGCGGACCTGCGCGCCATCGCACGCGCCGAGCCCCCGCGCGCGCCGCCTCCGCCGCCACGCAAGCGGCTCAGCTCCAATAACTGTCAGTACAAACACTAGTAGCTTTTTTGTATGTGCATTGCAATGTCCGGTGGTTCAAACCCAAAGCACACACCTCTGACTTTTCGTAGTTACGTGTGTATTGTTTATCAATTATCGTTCGCTTTAATGGTGAAGGAAAACATCGTGAGGAAACGTACCTGAGAATTTTCTATGACAACTTCAAGGGAATGTGAAGTCTGCCAACTCGCACTAGGCCAGCGTGGTGGACTAAGGCCTGAACCCTCTCAGTAGTAGAGGAGGCTCATGCTCAGCAGTGGGCAATATATAATACAGAGCTGATTGCATTGCATTGCATTGCAAAGTGATCCTACTACTCTTAATGTTTGGACTAGGGTTCAGATTGAGTGTCGACTGCTGTATCTTACTACCAGCGACTATTTACTGGGAATTTAGGTGGGTGTTAGCTGTAGGTGCATGCATATTTTATTAACCGAAACCTTATTATGGTTTACTAGCTTTTGCCCATGGCTCCGCCCGCGTGAATGAGTTTTTCCGGGATAAAAGTCTCGCTTTATATTTTCCCGGGATGAAAAGTAGCCTATGTGTTATCCAGGACATGAACTACCCGTGTGCCAAATTTCATCGAAATCCGTTCAGTAGTTTTTGCGTGAAAGAGTAACAAACATCCATACATTCTTACAAACTTTCACCTTTATTATATACCAGGATTTGCAAGTGCTGCACTTACCATCAAACTAATATATTAAAAAAAGACAATTATTCCAACTCTACATAACAATACTCAACATTGTAAACACAATCATAACCTTTGGACAGGTGAATCTCCGGTGCGCGAGAGCAGCGAGACGACAGACACGCGCGTGGAGGACGGCAAGCTGCTGTACGACCGGCGCTGGTACCACCGCGGGCAGAGTGTGTACGTGTCCTCCACCGGCCGCGAGCTGGGGCGCTTCCCCGCGCACATACACGCCATCACTGATGAAGCGGTGGGTAGACATGTAGTATTAACCCGTCAAGCCCCGCTTATATTTAAGATGTATGAAACCTTATATACTCGGACGCCGGCGTCCGTTTCGGGGTTTGACGAGTCAAAGTTGATTGAAATAGGTTCTAATTGGTCTGTTGTAAAACGTAGTTTTTTTTTATTGCATTGAATGACGAGACGAGCATGCCATTCGCCTGATGGTAAGCGATACGACCGCCCATAAACAGTAGCAAAATCATCCAGCAACTTGATTTACAAAGTACTGTGTGGCATTCCATTGCGCTTGTTATCCTGAGACATAATATGTTAAGTCTCATTATGTCCAGTAGTGACATGGGCTACAATGTCCTTCAAACCGAAACACAACAGTGCATGTACACTGCTGCTTGCTGGTAAAAATAGCCATTGAGGTGGTACCCACCCAGAGGGACTCTTACATAATATGAGAGACCTACCACCAGTAAAAAAGTGTTTAAAACATAGACCAAAAATTGACTACTTCATACTTAATTGTAATTCCGTTTCCGTTAAAGGTTTTCTAACTAAGTCATAAAATGACTTGTATGACCAGGTTACCCTAGTGAGAAATGGTGATTTAAATAATGTCTTGTTGTTACAGATATGGGTGAAGAAAACAAACTTAGAACGAATAAGGATATACATCTCACAGTTAGCGCGCGGTAAAGTGACATTAAAGAGGCGCGCGTCGTAATGCGTCAGTGATAAGTAGTGGTGTGACTAGTTCGGCTAGATGTGTGCTGCGGTCGTGTGCGTGTGCGCGTGCGCAGGGTACGGACACGGCGGCGTCGGAGCACGGTGACGTCACTACTCCAGTGATTGTGGCTAGTCAGTCATTTTAAGTCACAACTGATTTAAGTCAGTGTTACGTTTCAAGCTGTTCTACTGGAACTGTTATTGCCTGATGGTGAGTATAGTGAAATGTAAATGTATAACTGATTAGAGATGTATCTCACAGGCAGTAGTATTACATGGGTGACTGATACCAGAATGAATTTTGGAATAAGCCACTATGGCGAATATGTTACCTTCATCTTGCTTAAACAGTTATAAGCCACATTCACTAATTTATGATCTCATAGAATTTACTATGTTGTGTCAAAGATACCTTGTTTACAGAATTTCAATGAAAAGCGATTATCTACATGCATTCTCATCTTTATTTCTCAAATGTTAAAATGCAATCCATAAATGTCCTCTTAGGCAAAGGTCTATGATTTTTTTTGTAAGACTTGGCTGATAGTGTGTCTGTTATTTGACTTTAGGGCTAATTGGGGGTCCAAAAGATTTCCATATTTCAAATAAAAAATAGCAATTACTTGCAATAATAGACTGTCTTATAAATATATCTTAGGAATTTCTTTATTGGATACATTACTAGACCTGAAAGTATATAAAATGTCGAATGTACCAATAACAGATGTTGTAGTTAATAGAAAGAATGTACACTGACTGACTCGTTTTTACCATATATGGTAGTCAAAAGAGTCATGTACAAAATATATCTGATAACATACCTTAGAAAACCATCAATCAGTATTACATTTGCCGAAAATTGCTTATATTTTGGCGGAAACTACGCGCGATTTAATCTCCCATGTGTAAAAAATAGGTTTATTTCTAAAGGCAGGAATATTTTGCGCGTATTTTCGACAAAATATTAAACTCAATACTAAGGGGTTGTTACAAATCAATTGTAAAATGGTGTTTGTAAGAAACACTGGTAAGAAAGACATCTCTTGAATATAGAAGTTGGAAGTTACTTCTGATTTGCCTAGTGGACTGACAGGCTATAGAGAGTAAGAGAAATTAATTTCACAGTAAAGATAAAAGAATGCAATAAAAACATGTATCTTGCCAAAAAAATAATAATGCTATGTTTATAAATACATTATTTATAATGTAGACATTTCAACATTTTCATAGTAGTGAAACACGGATTTCATTCTTCAGTGTTTCTTACAAACATTGGTTAACAAAAGCTAATGTAATATATATGTTAACATTTAGGAAAACACGTCTGCTCCGACGTCGGTCCCGTCAAATCGAGAGAACATTGAAATTAACAGGGTTTAACAATACGCAATACTGTGTGTGTTTTTGTTACTGCTGTATGTAATGTGACGATATGTTCGATGTTGGGGTGGGTAGTGCTATGATAGATGCAGATTTTTTCATGTCAGGACCACTAAATAAAGCCGGCGTGAATTGACAGCTTTGATCCTTGCGTGCGGTTAGTGTGGTTACATACCTAATATTTTTTGTTTCTGTTATAAAATAGGTTAAAACTAATTAGGGCAGTTGTATTAACAGTCTTTAAAAACCTTACGAATTTTTTGGTCCTCACAACCGGATTATATTTAAAGTATCTCAGTAAAGGTTAACTCGAATATTAATATACTTGACAATGATGAATTTCCTTAAAATACCTTTTATTACATTTATATACCATACAATAAATAATTTAAATTGACTGATTTACAAGAAATTGAAGCTTTCAGCAGAAATATCTAAACATACCATACCCAAGGTGCGCAAATGTTTTAATAATTGCGCAGGACTTTTTCTACTCTTTTTGTAAAACAAAGATTTGAACAGACCTAATAGAGGATAGAAATGTGACGTCAATCTTTGTTACCCATAAAAATCACAATAATTCTTTAATAGCACTATCCATCCCTACTATTAAGTTATTTGAATGTATTCTCTGACATGAAAGTATTATTTGATCGCGAGGTGTTTCTGCGAATTGAGATTAACAATTGACCATTCCGTATCGTCAGCTGCGTTAATCCGAAGATGTATAAATGACATTATATTTTTAATCAGTTTTTAAGTAATCAATGTTTTGTCTCTCTCATTTCTCTTACTGTCCTTAAAATCCAAACGATCTTAGCTTAATTCTCATATTTTGGACGTAAACGAGTGGACAGTGATAAAAAAAGGATTTAAAATATTTTTCTCAGTTTTTCAGGAAACAGTGATAAAAACATGTCTTGTTAACACTATTACTTAGACTAATATAGACAGAGCAATGCGAACAAACGCATGCAGCGCAGCGTGTCACAAATCTCGCCGAGACGCACGATGTGTGTATGAGCTCGTGTAATTACTTTACAGCAAACTGTAAATGTGTGCGCGTATAGATCCCCGTTCTAGATAATTTACCCAAGTTTCTTTGAACTTTTTTTTGGAACAAGGGGGTAAATAAAACTATCTATACTAATATTATAAAGCTGAAGAGTTTGTTTGTTTGAACGCGCTAATCTCAGGAACTACTGAACCGATTTTGAAAATTCTTTCACTAATAGGAAGCT
Source organism: Lapara coniferarum (assembly GCA_949316025.1). Classification (NCBI taxonomy): domain Eukaryota; kingdom Metazoa; phylum Arthropoda; class Insecta; order Lepidoptera; family Sphingidae; genus Lapara; species Lapara coniferarum. The sequence continues at coordinate 26,059,666 of OX438919.1, forward strand.
ACATAACTCTGAGTGCTATAGGCTGCTTTTAATCCCGGGAAAATATTTTTGTCCCGGAAAAACTTTTTCACGCGGGCGGAGCCGCGAGCACTACTAGTGATTTCATATAGGTTCTTACATCATCTTGAATTTTAAAATGTAAAAATGGTTTTGTGATTTAACGGCTTGGTGATTGAATTGATACTGACTTAGGTGACAAGCAAGTCTACCAATTTTGGTAGACTTTTAGTGACACGTTCGCTGCAGCCTACAGGTAATCTAGTCATTATTTATCTAAGTATTGTTATTAAACAGTACTTAGTTTAACAACTTCTGAAGTTAAGAAATTTATATCCGAGATAAAACACTGATTACTATAATAACTGATTAGAAATTTTAAAGTCCATCATTTATTGTGCATAATTATTGTATTTGAAAACTTTTAATACGATTTAATATCTGTAAAAATAATAGTAAGCTCTTAACCATGTCACTAATCAATTGTAACGTAAAGTGAAAAGCGTAACTAAATAACCGAATAATGAAATGTCCTTTTAAAATTTAAACGGTTATTGTAAGTTGTAAATACTTGAGTTAATTGCCGATCGTTCACATTTCCTCAATGAACTGAAATTCGACGTATAATCGCTACGAAAATTAATGTGTATACAGCGGGTGTTATTGTATGTGTAAGTTTTATGTGCGTAAGTTGCTTATGTAAAAATTGCTTACTAAAACCTTCGACATAAAATAAGCCGTAAGTCGTGGCAAATAAATGTTATGTTGTGATGACCAGTTAAAAAAAATTACATTACTAAATTGTTCATAAGTAACTTACGTAGCTTGTGTAAGTAAAACTTACGAACGTAACGTCTGCTTAAAACACACAGGTTTGTACATGTAAAATGTTTCATAATCAACCGGAAACAATGGAAATATCGTAAGTTTTGATCATATTGATATGTCACCGTATATGTATTACGTAATCCATTAATTACTGGATTCGTTCTAAAATTTGATTTTTCTGTTATTATGAAACGTCGGTAATTTAACTCTGTATTAGTCAGTCAAAAGTATTGCGATATATACCGAATAAATAACGGACACTCTTCTAGAGGCAGACATATTTCCTTTTATAAGTTAAAATCTCTTTCAAAGCCTTAGACAATATTGTAAAGGACGCGTCTTGTATGATTTTCCCTTTCTTTTCTTGCGGCCAAATGCTTATTCACACATTAATAAAACTGTTGTAAGGGGGTTAAAACAGAGAAATGTTTAAGATTTATTTATTTCTGCCTTCATACCGAGACATAACGGATAGTATGTACACACTTTTTATGTAGTAACATTGGAATTGTAATTTTTTTCGCGACACTAAGCACATAGCGCGTCCTTCATACATGGTCTAAGTTCAAAACAGTATACATATCTTATATGTATTTATTCGTAATTACTAGAGAAAGTCGATAATCGAAAAGTATAGATTGGCCATTACGTCTCGAACCCGGAGGGGTCACATTGGCCCAGTACGCGTGATCTGTCAACAAGCGAAAATCGACCTACACGCACACACATAAGGCGCGTCAACACGCACACATCGCGAGTTTGACAGCTGTCAGATCGGTCCGATCGGACCGGTCTGGGCTCGACGGGTTAACACACATTGTGAAGACTTAAAATTGTCCCAAGTGGGACGATTACCTTCACCTTGTAAATTACAAACTACTGACTTTTTGACAAGTACGGCATCTCGTTTACACGTCAAAGTCAAGAATGTACATGTGTGCGTCGGAAAAATTTTTTCGTTTGATCTTTTAGGTTATGGCAAATCTATACTTTTCGAATATGATTGAATAAACTTCCTAAGTTCCAAAATACGGATTTGTGATGAATATGTATACATTCTGTGTGCATTTTATATGTTGTATATAACAGGTCGACTGTATTATGAATTGTTGCGAGCACTTGACACTTCGTAAATAGGCAGAATAACCAAGCACTAGTTATAGGATGCCTATTTCAGGGTTATTTTATGGTGTTGAAAATCAAAAGTGTGTATCGAAATAGATTTTAAAATTTGAGAAATATTCCAATTCGAATTTCAATGTTTCGTATTAAAGAAAATTATATTTTTAGTGCAGGTTTCGAAATTACTTTTTGGTGGAAGCGTTGGTTCACAAAATTTTACAATATGTATGTAGGTTCGATTTTTAAATCAATGCTTCTATCAAAAATATAGAAAGAACCTGGCCTTAGTAAGCTAGGGATGGACATTTTTGATTTTTTGTCAACACCAATTGTACATAATGCATTACCTTCAGTGTAAATATTTTGTAAATTGTTTAATGTACCATACTGATCAAATGTACATTGAGATATATTTGTAGTGTCGCCTTTGCGGACGGTTTTTTAATGTTTTTTTTTGTAATTATTTTATTGTAAATGCGTTGTGACTTGCAACAGATTTGTAAATAATATGTGAAGTTTTTACGAGTGTAAATGATATTGAGACGAGATCTTTTAAATATATGTATTATGAGATGAATTTTGTTTATTTTTTACATGTGGTGTACTGTCTGTGGCGTCTGTTTACTGGTGGTAGGTCTCTCCTATGTAAGAGTCCGTCTGGGTGGGTACCACCGCAATGTCTATATTCTACCGCCAAGCAGCAGTGTGCATGCACTGTTATGTTTCGGTTTGGAGGGCATTGTAGCCTGTGTAACTACTGGACATAATGAGACTTAACATCTTATGTCTCAGGATGACGAGCGCAGTGTAATGGCACCCAGTACTTTGTAACTCAAGGTGCTGGATGGTGTAGCTACTGCTTATGGGTGGTCGTATTGCTTACCATCAGGCAAACGGCAAGCTCGCCTCGTCATCGCTTGAGCCTTTTCGTCTTGGTCCCGTCAATTTGGCGGCAGCGTATATGGGCAGTAGTATGTATTATGTCCATCCAATTATGTTCTATCTTCATGGTTATAACACGATTGGTCCTGGCTTAGTTGGCTCAGAACAGGTTGATGTCTGGCACGTGGCCAGTTGCAAAGAAGTGGGATAAAGGTAAGAAAGACGACCATTGCTTCTTGTCGCCGACTTGCAATAAGTACATTACATGAAAAATGTAGGTTTTCTCTTGTTAGTTCATTAAATGGATTTACGCCATCTATTTTAAAACAGCATATCCTTGTGTAACGTAAGTTTGTTTCATTATCACGAGATGGCGTTGTAACTTAATTCAAGCTACAATTTTATTATGTTATGGTACCCTCATTACTCGTTAGAAAATTCGTTTTCATTCGGCTTGAAGAGCATTGTCCAAGTAAATTTATGCCAGTTACACATTGATGTATTAAAAGGGGTTTTAATACATCAATGCAGTTACAGTATTCATTCGTTATTTTTATTAGATGTGGATGTAAATTTTATTCTCTATATTTCAATCGACGTACATTTACATTATTTTCCACTTTGCTATACTTAAACGTGTAGGCGTTTAGAACTTTTGACTCGCAATTTATTATTATAGCTTCGCCCGCGTAGAAGTCTATCCGCGATGAAAAATTGTAGCAAGGTTTTAAAGTTAATTGCAAATATTGTAAAATGACTATAACATTTTCTATATCCGATTTTTATTAAACAAAGCCGATATTCTCCTCCCATATTTGCTGTGTCCAGCTGTGAAAATTAGATGAAAATCCATTCAGTAGGTAATTTCGGCAATGTACGGTAATAAACAAAACAGACAGAAAAAAAAATTTGGTAAAACGGATTTGTGTTTGACTCTACTTTATTCACCACCTTTCTCGTTTGTCACTTTTCCTTTTATGTACAGACACAGTCCTGCTGTTTAAGTATATTATTATATATATTATATTCCTCATATAATGATATTTGTGCCGTAACATAATTTTTACAAGTTATTTACATGAAAAACTTGTTGAGTTATCAATGAAAGCGTATTCTTGTGCTCTATAGTTGAAGAGCCAAATCGAACGAAATAATTCTATTTGCATATTTTTTTTGGTTCAAAGTAAAAGCGAAAGTCTTTATATATCTTTATAAGTCTTTTATGTTATTATTTCTTATAAGGTAGTTTATTTCAATAATAATAACATAATCCCTGTTATATAATATTTCGTACTGCTGGGCGTGGCCTTCCTCTACTGCTGAGGTTGAGGAGGTTACATTATTATGGCACCAAGTTTTTTTTTTTGGCGCCAAGTCTCTTGAAATAGTTGTCTGTGTAATATTTATAAGTGCTTTATATTAGCGTGTTGTTATAGTTTGCAGCAGAGGGAAAGAGAAAGAAGATAACAAGCACAACGGTTCTCAGGAGTAGAGATGATATGAGACGAAATTTTGTTTTCGAGTCTTCAAAGATTCGTGTCGAAAGAACGTTTGCTGTGTACTGAAAAGAATTGAGTTTTTCTATTCAGTATCAGCTCGGAGTCTGGAATTTGTGCCCGATATGGCGATAGGCTCGCCCCCTATCACATCATGGGATGAAATAACGGCGAAAAGTGGGTGCACTAGTTGCGCCTCTGCCTACCCCTTCGGGAATAAAAGGCGTGAGTGTGTGTGTGAAAAGAAGGGCTATCCGGCTAATGAGTTAGTAGTAGAGCGTTCATATGTCAATGAACGGAGTTTACAATCACTGTTCAATTTAGTGGTTACCCCAGTCTGATATAAAGATCACCTATTTTTAGTATAACTTATGTCTGTAAAATTGGCGTTATTTTAGCTAAAGTAAGCACGGCTTGCCTAAGCTGGATATATTATTCTAGGCACAATCTACATTGTATAACGTTGTATTTAAGTACTAATGTATGAAGTAAACAGATGTAGTATTCATGTCGGTAGCATACAACCGTTTGACACGTGTATAGAGATCTTTTACTTAAAGATATGTTTTTATTACCTTGGCATTTTAATGTAAATAAGCTTGTTTTTATGGATTATAGTAAGAATTTAATTTAAAATAATGGATGTAAGACATTAAGCTATGTAAGTGAAGATAAATGCATTCTTTCCTTGACTCGTGTACTAATAATTGGATTCAAAGTGAAAAACGACATTCCAAGTCAAGTTTGTAAAGTGAATAAATACTTTTTTAATTAATTATTACCGATACTAATTTATGAAGTTACATTTGAGGTACCTTTATGTATGCATTTAAATAAATGTAGGCTCTACAAGTCTCTAAATCGTTATGGTCTGAAATTACTAAATCCAATACAAAGAAGTTCCACCGGGATGTTGTCAATTAAGATCTTACAAATGGTAATAATCATCAAATTGAAGGATAGGTATAATCCAACAAGATGATCGGTCAATCTTGTAACAATTGCTCATTTTTGATAGCAGAGTTTCGCAAATGCGTTGATGTCACTTTTTTAGTGATCCTGGCGCTTAAAACATAATTGCAAAGGCATAAGTATTAGTGGAACTAATTAACTGAAAAAAAAAATAGAATTTTCAACTACATATGTACCTACCGCTATAAATAAAATGTATAAATAGTATTTATCCTTAGATGTACGATTCCTAACATGGCAGGATGGCAGATAGCATTATCCTTCGCGTAGATTAGGATAATTGTTTTGTTATTTAAAATGTGGTGTTTAACCCTGACATTATTTTTGTCTTTGATTTCTGATAAAAATAATTACATTTTAATATAAATGAGGTTCTCGAATATATGTTTCCAGGTTTCCGCAAGAGCTGATTTTTAAATGGTCAGCTAAATAAAAGTTATTCATAGGATAAATTTCTAATGGTTTGTTTCATAAATTTCAAAAAAAAATATTTTCATATTTTTTAGCATTTTATTTATTTGCAAGAATAATTGTAATAATTACATGGTTCCACCGTTTTTACGGCATGCAACTTTATAGATAGGTACAGATAATAAATTATAATACTAATTAAAGTCTTATACTAGTTCTTTTAAGTAACATCACAAGTATCTTTCTAAATAAATAAATTATACAGCTATGTAGATAATTAGACTAATATTTAGATAGTACTGGTTTTATTAACATTCATTCGGTATAATATTTCTACCTAATATAGATTAGAGTGTGCCTTTTGCATTTGGTCAGCTTATAAATTTATGTGACAAGTAACATTTACTCAGAAGTCGAGAAACAGGCCCTAAGTAATTTAATTAAGTATGTCAGTTGCGTGAACCAAATATGCCAATTATGTCTCTTTTCTATTCAGTCACGTAACAATTTATTTGAGGGATTACGTAACTTATCCCGTGTTCAAATTCTAACTCTAGTTAGATATAATAAGGCTATTTGTACAATACTTATCGTATTACTACATTACGTAACTCCAAGCACTTGGAATTTTGCACCTGTGCCAACATTTCACAGCATGGGGTGAAACAGAATGGGGCAAGTCCCAAATACATAAATTCGAGGTAAACATTTTACGGGGAAATGATGTACGTTATGCAAATCAAATTCGTCACTCGGATGTCGCAAAATTAACATGAACTTCCCTTTGGTTTATGAATTAACTGACATGCAGAAAACCGCTACGATATGTTGCGTAGTTTTGGTCCCCGTAGAAACAGCTTTTTTACAATCACTTTTTCTTACAATCAAGCTATTTGTACATAGCTAGGCTGTTATTAACTGGAAACTTATTGTTTTTTAGAGCTAAGGAGTCTCAGTCGATTGTACAATTTCTAGTTTTTTTTTTTTTTTTGTGCCTGACATTAGGTACTCTTTCTAGCCTGACGAGGGTCGTCTTATGAAAGAACACCGGTCTTTTGGGTGAGTGCAGAAGGCGCTCGCAACCCTTAAAATTAAGCGACCACGCTGAGGGCGACCCACTTACGGGTCACGAACCTCGGCTCAGGGCGGCCACTGAGAGGATAAGACATTAGCGTTTGGGGAAACATGGTTTTTAACCTAATCCTATTCATGTGTTCGTAGTCTTCGGCACGCGGGCCGGAACTGCTAAGAGAGGTCAGGGTGACGGGGAACGCGACGAGGTCCTCGACGGCGAGGACGGTACAGCGGTCTTGTGGAGTGTGTGAGCTTTTGATGCTCGATCTTTTCGCGAATGGCCAGAGTGATTTCGTCCTCTGGATCTGTCAGTACTGAACGCGGTCGTCTCCATTTGGCGCGATCAAATGGAGTATATATAGACGCTTTACGGATAAGCGTGTTTGGGTGGTTTACCGCCCGATCGAAGTAGCGTCTGCTGGCCATATGCATAAAGTGCCTGATGGTCGGCATGTTGGTGTCCACGTGGAGGTTGCGGTTGCGAACGTACCACGGGGCACCAAGAGCATATCTGAGCATTTTATTTTGTAAGACCTGCATACGCTGAAAACGAGCAGGCGGTAAATGGGCGAATACGGGCGATGCGTACGTCATGATAGGTCGGATGCATGTCGTAAAGATCCTAATCTTGTTGCGGATCGACATTTTACTGTTCCGGTTTAAGAGCCAGTGCAATTGGCCCATCGCGAATGCGGCTCGCGCGCGTACCGCGTTTACATGTGGGATGAAGGTCAACCTCGGATCAAGGGTCACTCCTAAATATTTAGCTTTGTCCTTCCAGGGGATAACCTGGTCGGACATGCGGACTGAAAGGTGTGGCACACGGACTTTCCTTTTCCGAGTGAATAGGATAGCCTGGCTTTTGGTGGGATTGACGGTGATTCGCCATTTGCGGAACCACTCACCGAGTTCATCGGCGGCGGCCTGCAAAGTGCGCACCACATTGTCGGGATCTCTACGTGAGGCGTAGATTGCGGTGTCGTCTGCGAAGAGCGCCAGATGGGCGTTCTTTGGTTTGGGGATATCACTGGTATACAGCGAGAAAAGAAAGGGGGAGAGGGCAGAACCTTGCGGGACTCCGGCCGTGATGGTGTGTCGGGAAGAGAGAGTTCCCTCCACGCGATATCTGAAACCGCGATTCGACAGGAAATCTCGTATGATGTGCACGAGTTGTGTGGGCACGTTGAGAGTGTACAGCTTGAAAAGCAAGCCGTTGTGCCACACCCTGTCGAATGCTTTTTCAATATCGAAGACGATAGCACCGGTAGGCATACCTTTGCGAAATTGGTCGTGAACGTACTCCGTGATGCGGAGCACCTGATTGACACAACTGTGTCTAGCGCGAAAACCGAACTGTTCCGGAGGGATCAAATTTTGATTGTGGGCGACTATTTTGAGGCGGTCGAGGACGATCCGCTCGTAGATTTTGCCCAGAGTACTGAGCAGACTGATTGGCCTATAAGAGGCGGGTTCGAAAGCGGGTTTCCCCGGCTTGTGGATACCTATCACGACTGCCTCTTTCCAGACCTCTGGGAATAGGCAGTTTCGAAACGCGGCGTTATAAATTGACGTGAGAATTTGGACTAGATGCTCCGGGAGCATCTTAATCATGCGATTGGAGATCCTGTCGCCCCCGGGGGCTTTACGACGTTTGAGTGCCTTGATCAGAGAGATGACTTCTTCGATCGTCACCGGTGCAAGGGGATCAAGCGGCGCGTCGACGTCCGGGTCGATGTTATCGTTTAACGGTCGCGAAATAGAGATTGGCGGTGGCCGGACCGCGTTCCTATCTTCGACGAACGTGTTAACCGCAACAAGAATGTCGTCGTCTACGGGTACTGTGGTGAGAGAACATTGAGACTCCAGGCTGTCGGCCAGCAGTTCCGCTTTCTCGTCGTCATCAAACGCCGGGCGTTGATTGGGACGATTGAGCGGAGGCATGGAAGCCACATCGTTTCTCCTGAAGGAACGAACCAGTGTCCAGAAGGCCTGGTGAACAATTTCCAGTGAATAGGTATGTAGGTACTAGGTAATCACTGATCGATGGTAATCCAATAGTTTCTGGAACTTAAGCCTCTGGAATAACAGTCGTCCTGTTGTCTCAAATAAAGTAGTCATAATAAGTATATAATAAACATTTATTAAAATTTCTTGGAGTTGTCTTCGAAAAGTAGGTATACTATACCTTGAGAACCTTTAAGATTCTTTCGTTTTGAAGTTCATTAAAAGAGTATTCGTGTTCTTATAATATTATTTCCGCCACGATGCAAGAATATAGTAATGTCTCTTCAGTCTTCATCAAAGAGATGACTGCTTATTAGTCGGTAGGTACCTTTCTTTTCAAGTCTAGTTGATAATATAGCTTTGTAGTCCGTAATTTTATCTCCCGCTTTGCTATGGAGGGTTCCATTCGACCGCGCCAAATGGAGACGGCCGCGTTCCGTATTAACCTATCCAGAGGACGAAATCACTCTGGCCATCCGCCGTAAGTACGAGTTCTTGAAACTCCAACACTCCACAAGACCGCAGTTCCGTCCTCGCCGCGTTCCCCGTCGCCCCCCGACCCCCCAGCAGTTCCAGCCCGCGTGCCGATGACAACACAATCTAATAGGATTAGGCCTAAAAACCAATCTTTCCCTAATCGTTGATGTCCCATCCTCTCTCAGTGACCGTCCTGAGCCGAGGTTCGTAACCCGTTAGTGGGTTGCCCTCAGCATGGTCACTTAATTCAAAGGGTTGCGAGTACTTTCTGCGTTCATCCTAAAGACCGGTGTGGCCAGAAAAGCCGACTCCCGTCAGGCTACTGGCAGTAGGGCCATTAAAAAAAAAAAGCTATGGAGGGAAGTCAAAAAATATATTATTTTCAACTCCTCCATATCATTTTACTTGATTAATTTCGTTGCGAGTAAAGGCGTGATTTCATTAGGCAAGTTACTTGTATGCAAGTTGCAAAATGCATGCAACTTGAACAAACCTGCATACAAGCTAATACTTGCATGTGGGTAGTTTCAATTTGTAAATTTTCATTCAAGTGACGCACAAATTGTACGGGTACAGGTAAGTTGCATGTTTCGAATTGCAAACGAATGACATGGTGTCTTTTGCTGTACAAATTATCGAAACATAATGGCTGTTAGATGGGGGCACGAGAAAATAATTATCTTTATTGAAGAGTATCACAGAAACGAGTGCCTTCCACACATGATTTCCTACTAAATTTTGAACGTCTCCACTTGTATTCAAGTAAAACTTCAATGCAATTTGCACACTCTCGAGAACATGTTTACAATGCACTTGTACGCAAATGTGACGTCATACTTGCATGCAAGACTTGTCTAATGGAATTGCGCCTTAAGGGCCAATTTCACCACGACGACACAACGCGACCAAACACAAAAGTTACTCTCTAATCTATGCTACTAGATTAGAGACCTTTTGTTTACCTTTGTGTTAGGTCGGCTTATATATTCATGTGACGAATAGCGTTAATCAGCAAGTGGTGAAATTGACCCTTAGACTAATTAATAATCCCAGAGACTCGCTGCGCTTCATCGCTCTGTCATAAAATGTGTGCCACTGCCGCTCCAGGCTTACAGGGGTTGCAGTGCTGGTTTGAGGGAAGGATAGTCTCGTAATAGGAGAAAATTTATATACTACTAGCTTTTGCCCGCGGCTCCGCCCGCATTAAAAAGTTTTTCCGGGATAAAAGTCCCGGTTTATATTTCCTCGGGATAAAATGTAGCCTATGTGTTAATCCAGGACATGATCTACCCGTGTGCCAAATTTCATGAAATTCCGTTCAGTAGTTTTTGCGTGAAAGAGGAACAAACATCCTTACATCCATACATCCAAAAATCCAAACATCCAAACATCCATACATCCATACATTCTTACAAACTTTCTCCTTTATAATATTAGTAGGAAGTAGGATTGTGTTAGCATAGGCATCATCATAAAACTATACATAATCAAAAACGCCTGCTCTTGGATTATGAACCACACATAAACGGCCCGTATTACCGGTCATCGATATTGTTGGCATTATGTCGTCCACTAGTTTATTGTAGTGTTGTCGCCAAACGTTTCTGACAGCGGAGACAGCCGTTTTGTTCGCTCACTACTGTCACCAAACGTAAATAATCTGTGACCGAAAGTATTTAGGACCTCCGAAATCAATTGTTGTTTTAATATCTGTTCATTTAGCTTAGAATTTCGACAGATCTGATATATCGAAAGCATATTTTATTGTGAAGATAATGATGTTTTTTATTAAAATTTGCGATTAGAAAGGCTTTGTCTTCAGTAAAGTTATTATAGCCTAGCTTTTGACCGCGGCTCCGCCCGCGTCCTAAAGTTTTTCCGGAATAAAAAGAAGCCTTTTTGTTATTTCAGACTTTAATCTATCTCTGCCAAATTTCATCTAGTTTCGTTCTGGTGCGATGGAGTAGTAAACATACATGTAAACTATCGCATTTATAATATTAATATAGAAGTATAGATTGATCACGAAAGGGAAATGTGATGAAACTTGCTAATTTGCGTCTTACACACAGAAACGGGTCTCAAAAAAGAAGGCACTTTATTTTGTAACCAATCATTTTAAATCTATATATATAAATAAAAGAGAGATGTGTTAGTTACACCTCTTATAACTCGAGAACGGTCGAACCGATTACCATGTTGCAGGTTTTTTAGATTTATATCCCATCCGAATAGCAGAATAACTATAAAAAAATATGGAAAAAGTTCACGATCAAGGAAATTATGAAGAAAATTAATTTTCTCATGCATTTTATTTGTAATTTAAATAATGAACATGGCGTTGTTTATTTTATCCTTTGACAGCTGCTTCAGTTGCGCAGTCCCTGTGGCAGTCGCAAAGAGTATATTATAATGCCATGTCACCTCCTTTCATCGCATATCGTTGCGTGAGTTAGCATCTTATTTTAGTTTTCACCAATTTTTATTCAGTTTTCGTCCGTGTTTGTGTTTGCATTCGATTTGATTAATTCTCTTTATACGATTATTTCACGCAATACTGTGCTATTGTCGACGCTTATGTATGGAAGTGAATGCTGGTTTGGCAGGAGAAGCATGGAAGTCGAGTAAATGCGGTGGAAATGAACCCTTACGGAGTATATACTGTAGAGTCACTACGTCTTATCGCATGGGATATTCTGATAAGAGAAAGTTAAAAGAAGTATGCTGAGATAATTTGGGCACTTACAGAAGATGGTTGAGACGAGTCATGAAAGGTATTTATCGAGCGAGTGTGGATGGTACGGATGGAGGGGATGCCCATAACCGGCGAAAATGAATGATGAGAAGTATGAATATGGAAGATGTGAAAGAGGTAGGTAGGTATATCATTATCGTGGCATGTCGTGCTCAATAGTCTCTGCTTCTTTTTGTTTCTTCGATGAATTTATATTATTTATTCATTTTGATTTTTGTACATTTGTAGAGCATAAATAACTTTGTGATAATTCATTAAATCTTAATCAAAAATCAATAAGTTACCATTCATTGATTCTGAACCGATGCGGAGTTCGCCGGGCCAGCTAGTTAACCAATACCTAAATACCACAAAATTGCGCGGTAGCATTCCATATAAATCTCTTGTTATCCTTTTGAAATAGCTATATAATCTGAAAAACATATAATTAATATGCAAAGGTATTATTATGTGTAATCTACATTTGCATGTTTTTTGCTTGCATTACTATGGACAATTTAAATGTCAGGCTACCAAAGAATTTGGACCCCATTTATTCAATGCTCATACCTAATTGAGTTAGGTACCGGACACTTTTTAAATACCGGGCTATTAAGGTTTGCGATAAAATAACTCTTTTAAGTGATACTTATTGAAAAACCTTCAATAAATTAATATTCTTCGTGTACGTAGATTACTACTATATAGTGTATTGTAATTTTGTTTGCCTATTATCTATATCTATACTAATATTATAAAGCTGAAGAGTTTGTTTGTTTGTTTGAACGCGCTAATCTCAGGAACTACTGGTTCGAATTGAAAAATTATTTTTGTGTTGAATAGACCATTTATCGAGGAAGGCTTTAGGCTATATAACATTACGATGCAACTATTAGGAGCGAAGAAATAATGGAAAATGTAAAAAAAGCGGGGGAAATTATTCATCCTTGAGGGCTTCCATTGCGTGCGCTGCGAAAACGGTTCAAGATACCAGAAATATATGTATGAAAGAATTATTCCTCTTGAAATGATCTAAAAAAATGTCCGCGACAGTATCTGTTTATCTTTTAAGATTAACTCACTAGAACCGTTTTTATGGTAATCAAATTTGGTCGAAATTAATGGCATTATTTGTTAAGAGTT